>OU612044.1:58582718-60982718 GCA_914767935.1 Coremacera marginata | reverse complement strand
CTCAATACAAAGAAGATCTTTTGCAAAGTAATTTTCAAGACACTGGAGTTAAGGCTAATTGTATTTTTAATGACTTAAGCAGTTTTCACGTTACAGAAAACGTTTGTTTCGACATAATGCATGACATTTTGGAAGGGATATGTTCATATGACATTTGTAACATTCTTTTGGGTTTAATTAACGACAAAACCATTTCAATAGACATTATTAACAGCAGAAAGCAGTTTTTTCGGTTTGGGAACATAGATATAGGAAATATTTCGCAGCCTCTTTCCATGAACCGACTTCATTCAAATAATTTAAAAATGACGGCTAGCGAAACTTTGTGCTTTACACACTTTTTACCACTCATGATAGGAGATCTGGTTTCATCGGATACAAAGCATTGGAAATTGCTGGTGCTACTTATTCAAATCGTTGATGTCATATTTGGTTCAAGTTTTTCTACGACCGATCTTGACATGTTACGAATTTTAATTAAAACACATCACCAATTATATGTTCAATTATACGGTGATTTAAAACCAAAACATCATTTTTTGGTACATTACCCTGGCTCAATTGAGAGATGTGGTCCACTTAAGTTTGTTTGGGCAATGCGATTTGAAGCAAAACATAAAGATGCAAAAATATATTTCAACAACATAACATCTCGATTGAATCCTTCGTACACAATAGCTATAAAGAGTTCTCTTGCTTTTTCAAATTGTTTAGTAAAATATCAAAAAGGTTTTCCCCTTCCTTTTGACACTGAAACATTTTATCAAACTAACTTAACGATTGAGGAATATTTTCCATTAATATCTAAAACTGAACATTTTAATTTTAAATCTATTTTTGTGTCAAAAACAGTTAATTTTAAAGGAACCATGTATCGAGTTAATAACTATTCAGCAGTGCAAGATAATACTGATTGTAATATATATAAAATGCATCTTTTTATTTACGAAAATGAAGTGATTTACGCAATATGCTTTCCGATACAAGTTGTTAGATTTGATTATCATTTTCAATCCTATGAGATTGGGAAAAAACAAAATTGCCTTAAAATTATTAATTTATCCCATTTCACATGTGCGCCTATGAATTTGCATCAAATTAACAATGGGAAGACGTATGCAAGGCTCAAAAAACTATAATTACTTATTATAATTAATTTATTATTTATATTATTAGTTTCAAGATATATCAAGAATGTTCCTGAGTTTTAACTTGTTTTGATTCTAAAATTTATGTCTGAAAGAAAAAAAAAAATAATGAATTGTATTACCTACTTATTTTTTCTATCACCTTATTTAAGCAAAAAGTTGTATAAAAACAATTTATAATATATATATACATACTAAAAATTCTTTTCTAATATGAACACTTTTAAAATGGATCGAAAGTTAACACTTTTAATTTAAATGCAGACATTTCAAAAACTTCTTAAAGTGTTCGTTTTTAATTTTAATGCGTACGTATTTAAATTTTTTTAAAAGTTTTCAATTTAAATTTTAAATAAAACACTTTATATTAGGTTAAAAGTGTACTTAAAGTATTTTAAAAGTGTTTATGCTTAAAACTTAAAATTTAAAGTGAACACTTTTAAGTTAAATACTTTTCTTAATAGCTCAAAATCATTAATGAAAACTTTTAAATTAAAAGTTGCTTGTATGGAGCTTAAAGTGTTTTTAAAGCGTTTTTTGGCTGAGTATATATATAAAACAAAGACTGGTTTGTTACACCATTTATAAATTAAGAACGGCTGGACAGATTTTAATAATCTTTGATTTGTTCAATTTGTCTCCTCCCCGAATAGCAGAATAAATATTAAAACATCGGAAAAATTGACGAAAAAAATAATTTTTTAAGAAAATTCGTTTTCACATACATTTCGTATAGAATGTCTTTTCTGATGATATCTCGAGAACGGATTAACTTTTTGTTGCCATTGGAATGTTTTTTTTTATTTTCAATGTTTTTTTAATTTAAATCAATAGGCCTGTTTCTGTACCAAATTCAAATAAAATTCAAGAAAAGTTCAATATGCGAGAGTAATTTAGTTTTCTTTAAAAATAAGAGAACTTATCAAAATGTAAATTGTCATATACATCATGGCAGAATTATAAGGTAGGGCCGACTTGGAGAGAAATGGAGTAGAAAGCAGAATAAAGGGAGATAGATGTCAAAATCAGCTGTTCGTCGCAAATTTCTTTATGCTCACGTTTCGCAGTTGTTTTTAAGTTAGAATTTGTTACAGGTTTTTTTACAATTTTAAGACTCACATTTTATAGTTTTTATTACACTGTTATAATATTTTCACTCAAATTATCACAAATTTAACACACGTGACCGCACTGTTTGCAACTTTATGGGAGGGAATTAAGTTGGTGCTACATTGCATGACCAAGCTATCAACTGCTGCTGGCCACCATGCAGCTGGCGAAGGTACAAGAGCGCAATGCTGATGCCTTGAAAGTAACCTATGGCTCCTTGGTTTTGGTGTGCAAGGTTTTCTTCTCGCTTTACTTGCACAATTATCACAAATTATCGCAAATTCAACACACTTTTCTGCACTGTTTACGATTTGAAAACATAATATTTTTATTTCATTTGACGTTTCTACGTACTTCGTCGTTTTGACATCTAACGAACCTTTTCATTATCCACTCTTCGTTGACGCGTGAAGGCACTCAACGAAGCGGCCCTACCTTATGATTGTATCATGATATACATGCTATAATTAGACAGGTAGCCTTGACAACTGACTATTTTCGCAGAGCGCCGACCATCAATTGTCAAAATCAATGCAAAGTTTAACTTGTTATCTGTTTTCTGCTAATTTATTTCCTCTTTTACCTTGCATTTTTGACGAATGATAGTCGGCAAAAGAACTGTCACTTCTACCTATAGATTATTATAGTATGATCATATTTTTGTTTTGATTTTTTTGATATAATTTGAATTTGGTTGACTTAAATCCTTGGAAAAAATTTAAAACAAAAACATTCAAATGACCATGACAAAATTAAACAGGTAGCTGCAAGGGAGAGAGCGTAATCTTAAAACTGTCAAAGCTCATAGAAATTAAGAAAAGAAAATGTAAGCAAACTGAAAAATATTTTTTAACGATTTTTACAGTTGATAAAAAGATATCACAAATATCCCTGCAGCTACCTGGTTCATTTTATCATGTAAATGACAACAAAATTAAATTTCATGCTATCAAACAGCTATATCTGATTCAATTTTAATTTAATTTAATTTATTTATTTTAGTACGATAAGAACTAAGTTCTTTTAATGTACAAGCTTGGAATAAAATTTTTGGGATTATACAAATAAAAAATTTTCAATTTAAAAACAGAAAAATAAAAACATGATAATAATTTAGACCTTATAACAATAATCTATAATCTTAGTATTAAGTAGATATAGAAGAAATCGAAACAGAGTTTAGAATAGATGTAAAAAAAAAAGAAAAAAAAAAAGAAAAAAAAGAAGTGACAAGAAGAGAAGTGTAGATTTAAAGAAAACTGGCTAGGAAATATTTAACTCGAGGCAAATTGCTGAAATACGGCATGTATAAATCTTGTTATATCCCTTAAAGCTCTTACATAACTCGGTAAAGAATTCCACAGACGAGTAGCATTAATAAAAAATAACCTTGTGGAGTTGAGGTAATTTAAACTTGGTGGAGTCAGCATGCAACTTCTCGTTCAGTGACCAAATGGAATTTTTTCAAACAAATAATCAGGCATTTTACACATTATTATTATTTTATGCAGAAAGATGAAATTTCTAGCATTGAGGTACATCCAAAACGGTTCGATGGATATCGTCTTTCCCATGTATTGTGTATGTTCTTTTTATTAACGATATTCCGAATTATGTTGGTTTTCGGAATGCCTGATGTACGCTGATAAGGCTAAAATCTTCAGAATTGTAGATTCTCACGAAGACTTCGTTGTGCTTCAACGTGACTTGGATAGTCTTTAATTTTGGTGTGAGTCCAATAAACTGTATTTTAATGTTGCTTAATGTCATGTCTTTCTCTATGCTATTAATACGGAATTACTCTCGAGAGTCGATTTTAAAACAGATTTAGGGGTGTTATTTGAGAGAAATCTTAACTTTTCCAAACATTTTGATGCTATTACATCAAAAGCAAATGCTATGATGGAATTTCTGTGGCATAATACTAGGGAGTTCGCTTGTTCGATCGGTCTTGGAATTTAGCTGTGTTGTGTGGGACCTTCAATATACGGTACAAGTCAAAAAAATTGAATACATTCAAAGACGTTTCATTAGGTTAGCAATTGGTAAGCTTCACTAGGATTTTATGCCTTCCCATATATGGGCTGTGAACGGAAAGCATTAGCAGTCCACAGCCCATATGTGGGCTGTTCATCGATACAATTTTGAAGAGCTTTAGAACTGTGGACGTTAAAAGAACGTTGTTAAGTTGGCTTGGACTTCACAGGACAGACCACTAAAAAGACAATATGTGCTGGGACATGGAGGAAATGTCATTTATTTGACCTATACCTGACAGTGTTGATTTGTAGAAAAAAAAAGCATAAGCAATATTGAAAAATAACATATTTATTGAAAAAAAGATAACAATAATTTCTAAATATTCTTATGAACTCTTTGGAAACATTGCAAACAATAGGGCTTGGTGCAAACATTGCATATTTGCGATACTTTTTTGCTTTAGTAGTTGCAGCTGCTGGTGTCGCACCTTTCAGTTTATATTCACTGTAGCAGCCTGCACATCTACGTCTGGTTAGTTTTGTGTCTTTTCTATCCAGTTTTGTAAGAAAATGCTCCTCCGAGACAGTCGGCGGAATATAAGCTCATTGTGAGGTACTTGTAGTTGAGCCACTCTGCGGCAGAAGTGGTGCCGGTAAATTGGATACCTGTATGCCCAATAGGTTTTTCACAATATCCGTTTTTGCCTGCAAAAGATTAAATTTTTTTTGCTGGTTCAATTTATTGTACAAATAAACCGCATTTATTACGCCTACTCCAAAAACAACATCGACCGCAATTTTTTGTACCATTTCAGACTCTTGCGAATTGACGAATAGTAGATTGATAATTCGTCAGACAAGTCGATACCCTTCTTCCGATTATTATATAAAAAAAAAAACGAAATGGCCATCTCAGCCCTTGAAAGGACTTTGACCGAACTTCTTATGATCAATTGTGTTATGTGTGAAGTGAAATGTTTGCACGCAAATGATCGAGAACTAGACCTACATGTTTTACGCCGAGTCCGAACGGCTAATGTTCTCAAGAAGCTTTTCATGGCAGTTTTTACTGCCTGAGGTTTGCCATTGTTTGCAGAGAGGTGACGGCTGAAAAGAAAAATCAATTCAATTGAAAAAATTTTCTGTGTTAGATGGAGGATTCGAACCTGGGTTCTCTGGCGTAAGAGTCACACACTCTACCCACTACGCCACGGCCGCCACCGATCATTATATTCTAATATCATATTGGGCTTCATACATTTCTTTCGCCCCTTGGATATCGTTTGTTCATCTGAATGGCATGTTGATATCATAAGGACCTCTCTTTTGTCCTTCCATTTTGGGACAGTTACCTGGCTTTTTTGAGCAGCGATATGCTCTCCTCTCTTTAGTTTCTTGTTTCTAAACAATAAGGGCAAGTCTTAACGGTTTTTTCTCAATGTCCTACAAAGATCAGTTTTACGTTGAAGCAAGTAGTTAGCTAATGGTAGACTTGTGTACCATTTATCTGCAACAATCATTCTTCCCTGGTCCAAAAGTTCTTCACACAGATTGACAACAACGCTTCCAGGCTTATCTAAGATAGCTATTTGAGGATCCTGGCCTCTAAGTTTTATGCTTCCAAACATATCCATCATCAGTTGTGGCCTCGTAAATCTTTATTCCGTGCTTATGACTTTTGTTTGGATTATACTGACGAATTAGTAGACGTCCTTTAAAAGGAACCATCGATTCATCCACAACTATGCAGTCTTTCTGTGTAAGAAATTTTCTGCAATTTCTCATTACGATATCTATAAATGGTGCGATTTTATACAAGCGATCATTGACATCTCTTTCAGCTGTGTTGTCAACAAAGTGCCAGCAACGCAATATTGCTGCAAAACGATTATAGGACATTTGTATGTTATGGATCAGCGGATGGTAAAAAATAGGATCTTTTTTCCAGTAACACTCTAATGTGGGGAATTCGATTATACCAGTCAGCAAGTAAATGCCCAAAAACTTTTCCATATCTTCCTTGTTTACTGGTTTCCAGCGACTGATACGACCTACTGGTTTATTAGTTATAAGTTGTTTAGCGTATATATTAGTCTGTCTTATCATCAAGTCTAAGACATTGTCATCAACTAAAAGGCGAAATATTGTAAAAATTTCAGCATTTTCTGGAATGTTTTCAGTGTGTATGGTGTGTCCTTCACCACTAAAAACTTGACGATCTAAAGGCTGAATTCCATAACTCCATTTTGCTCATAATTTTCTTTCATTTGGCTTTCTGTAGCTGGTCTTGAGGTCTTTCTTGGAGCTTGTTCAACGGCATTTTTTGCAATGTTATTATCGTCATCGGAAGCAGAATCAATTTGTTGTCTAGGACTACGATGCGCGGTTGGCTTCTCAGGAAAAAATACGGGATCTGCCATACTATCGTCACTATCAAAATCAGATACATCATATTCATTCATTTGGCTTTCTGCAGCTGGTCTTGAGCCTTTCTTGGAGCTTGTTCGACTGCATTTATTGCAATGCTATTATCATCGTCCGAATCGGAACTACTTGGTGCAATTGCTTGTGGATTATCAGGAAAAAAATCAGGATCTGCCATATTATCGTCATTATCAAAATCCGATGAATTCTCTTCTAGAATTCTTTTCAATCCTTCGTCCATCATTTTTGTTTTTCGGCTCATTTTTGCTCAAAGTCTAATCAATAGTTTGTTTTACTAGAATAATACTGTCTTTAAAATAGAAGAAACCCGTTATTGCGACAGAAAATCCATTATAAAAGTATTCACAGCCCACATGTGGTCTGTGGACTTAGAGGGCGATTTATAGAAGATTTTGTTTCAGGGAGTCCACAGCCCATATATGGGCTGTTAAAAAAATCAACCTTTAAAGAAACACCCTTTATTTTAAAACGTGTAGGTATTTATATAAGCAAAAAAAAAAAAAAAAAAATGGACGTGCGAGGCAACCCTCAGTTTATACTTTGGACTGTTAACCTGTTAAGTCTCTGGAGTTCCGGCGAAAATATTTTCTCGCTTTATTTGCCCGAGATCTAGTGATGAATCACATAGATTGTGCACTACTTCTAGCTATTTTTAACTTTTATGCACCTGAAAGAAACTTTAGGCAAAGACAATTGTTTTATATTCCGTACCGAAGGACCAATTATGGTAGAGGTGACCCGGTGTACAACATGACTAAGACGTTCAACACTATTTGTAGCTCAATTAAGATCACCCAAAATAGGCTAGCTTTTAAGAACTGTATTATGTTAAACTTATTTTATATATGATTTATTTTGATCTAAGAGTAAATGTCAAACAATAATTTTTAATAGTTGATAAATAAATTAATAATATTAATTCAAAAGGTTGCATATAAATGGGCGCCAGATATTGAATTGGGGTTATATTTTTAAAATTTTTAATAAAGTATTTATAATTATTTTTACCTCAGCTATTGTTATAACTTCTGGGTTCTTCGTGTGAAGCATATAGTTTGCTAAGCCCAAATAATTAAGTGCATCTGTGTCCACATTCATGCCAAAGTACTCATTGTAATCGCCACTAAATCCTTCTCCAATACCACGTGAGTGATACAACATCGATGTGACACCATCGAAACTTTAATAAAAAACAGCAAATAGAATCTTTTAAAATATTATGAAAGAATATAAAAACAAACCGGTAACCATCAAAGCAATACTCATCGTTCCACCAACGCAAATTAGAAAGCAAGAACCGTAGGACTTCGTACTCCATATAGTTAAACAGACGACTGTCCCAAAGAGAATGTTCACCACGTGCTCCGTCATGGAAGAAGCAGCTATTGGTTCCATCAAACTGGTTTAAACCATCCTGAACGTTTTTGCTTGCATGCGAGTGCACTACATCTAACAGCACATATATACCGTGCTTATGGGCAACATCTATCATACCTTTAAGTTCCTCAGGAGTGCCAAAGCGACTGGATGCAGCAAAGAAACTAGTCACCTGATAGCCAAAGCTTGCGTAATAGGCATGCTCCATTATCGCCATTACCTGCACAGCATTGTAGCCCTGCTTCTTAATGCGCGGAATAATGTTGTCAGCGAAATTCTTATAGCTTCCAACGCAGGGTTCTTGAGAGGCAATTCCTACATGACACTCGTAGATGCGCAGGGATTTCGGACGTTTGGGTCGAGCATGCTGGAATTTATATTGCTCGTTGACCGGGGGATTCCAAACATACTGTTTGAAGTTAACACCCTGGTTGGCTTCCTTTGGAGGTTGCCGCACATACTTTGCCCATGGTGAGAGACGATCAAGCAGTTGGCCTTCCTGATTGCGAACAATTACTTTAAGCTCGCTAAGATGTTTGATGGGGGTTGTGCCATCGCTGTTGGCAGGCAGATGCAGTTCCCATTTACCAAAGTCTAATTTCTTAAATGGATGGCTTTCCCATTGCCAGTTATCTGTAATAGATAAATACAATGATTGAATTGAATAAATGTAGAGAATTTTCTTATTGCCAAGGCATTCTTAATGAGCATTATTTTAAACTAACTTACTCATCTTTGAAAAAAGTTTCCAAAAACATTAAAAAATTAACCATTACGTTGCAGAGCCTCCCAGTATCGAATTGTTGTATGTCTGCTTGCTGGCAGGCCTGTTAAGAAGCCTTCTGAGGGTGATTTTACTCATGATAACAGCCATGTAATTGCATGTGTCATTCGAAATTAATGTATTCTTACATGTTTTTCCTACATGAACTTATATTTCAGGGCAACTTTTTCGTTAAAAATTAATATATATTTTTCTTCAAAAATAATGAAAAATAATCAACATCAAGACTGCTATTAAAAAATGATTGGTTGAAAATATTCTTATCTAATAACAACGTAAAATAAAATTAAAGAATGCATAGTATTATATTAAGAAACGCAAAAAATTTTTTTAATTTGTTTGGTTAACTCCTCCTTTAAGTCAATCTAAAGGAGTGCTTCTATCAGGCCTCTTTAGAGCAGGGAGAGCGGAAGGCATGGAAAATTGTCCCGTTTCATACAAAAAAGAAGTAAGACTGGAAGCGAGCGTGGTAGTAGTACGCAAGGTCAAATCTACTGCGCCCAGGCATGTTTTTAGGCATGCGTACACATGAAATTCGATACTGGGCTCCTTTCCTCATGTCCACTCATTCAACGAACGGAATTTTTGGTAAATAATAAATTTGGCATTGACCATGATATAATTATATCAGGTAGCCTTGACAACTGGCTATTTGCTCAGAGCGCCAACCATCACCTGTCAAAATCAATACAAAGTTAAACTTGTCATCTGTTTTGCTGCTTATTCGATTTCTTTTTTTCGATGCGTTTTTGATAAATGATGGTCGGCAGAAGAACTGTCACTCTTACCTTGTAATTATTATATCATGGCATTGGCAGTCTTTGAATAGCCCAAAAGTTAAAGTAAAAGCAATGAGACTGAGACACCGATCTTGTAATTTTTATAACTGTGGCACCATTCAAATATTGCCATTCAAAAAAGCGCAAAATGAGTCAACCTCAATTTTAGGTATTGGCTACAAACAACAGCTGTATTCTATATTGACGCGAACAATTAAATTTTTTTCTATGCTTTTTTGGAGTAAGTTTTTAATTAATTTATTTATGTGTTGAAATTTTTGTTATTTAGTAGGTCTGTTCCCGTACTTTTTGAACTAAAAATGGTGAAACTGTGAAAAGCGTGCGAGTAGGAAAAAAATCTCAAAAATAGAGCAAAACACAAAAAAGTGCGGGAACGCTTTTCGGACCATGGCAGAATTATAAGGTAGGGCCGACTCGGAGAAGAATGAAGTAGGCAGCAGAGAAAATGCCGGCTAGTTGTCAAAATCAGCTGTTCATCTCGAGTCCCTTTGTGTTCACGTTTCGCAGTTGATTTTAGGTTAGAATTGCTACAAGTTTTCTGGCAAATTTAGGAATTCTCCTACATTTTATAGTTTTTGTTACATTGTTTTTATAATATTTTCACCCAAATTATCACAAATTTAACACATGCGACAGCATAGTTTACAACTTGGAAACATTTTGTATTTACTTCGTTTGCAATTTCTACGAAATTCGTCTTTTTGACAACTAGCCGGCATTCTCATTATTCACTTTTCGTTGACGCGTGAGGGCACTAAGCGACTCGGCCCTACTTTACAATTCTGCCATGTTTCGGACTAAAATTGTGTAAACTGTCAAGTAATGTCGTTGATGGCTTGATGTGAGTCATCGGCAGCGCCGATTCTCGGACTTAAACTTGCAAATATTGATAGGGAGGAGAACTTTTTTACTCTCGTGCTTCCATTTTTTTCACTCTCTTTTACCATTTTTTAGTGTACGAAAACATTTTTCGGACTAAAACCTGCAAAACTGTTAAATTGGACTTAAACTTTAGAGAACGGGAACATACCTAATATTTCAGTTTGTTATTTATTTCAGTTTGCAAAGTTTATTCGAGAGAATTTATAGTAATTAAAAGTGGTAAAAAATTTAATAAATTACCTACAAAAATGAGTATTAAATATGTATATTTTAGAAATTTGTTCACAAAATTTAGATATTGCATTTAATTGAAGCTTTTGATGAAGTTAAAAAGTGTCAAGGTAAACAAGAATTAGTTTGCCCATTTTGCAAATTTAAGAGATGATTAAAACATACTAGAAAGGTGGTATCGAGACAAACAAGGTCCCTTACGCCACTCTGGCTCGTATCTTTAAATCGTGCTTAGCCAAAAGGACTAAATCTCGGCCCTGCTGAGTATGAAGAAATTATTTCTAGTCAATATTAAATGCTATTTACAAAAATTGAGGTTGTTAAAAATTTGTTTTTTAATTTTGGGTAACAGTGTTAAAAAATTCAACAATATTATAAATACTCCGTATTTAATATAGAAGAATGAATGAATTACAAAAATTTAAAACTTACTAAAATCGCCAGTTAAATATAAATCTTTTGCTCCAGGAGCCCATTCTCGAGCTATTACAGAATTGTCGGGCAAAAAATGTAGCCCATAGTATTTGTACCCTTGCGAGAAGGCATTCATGCCACCTTCAAGATTGTCGATTTTCTTTATCCAATCCGTGAGTACACCATGTCTGATGAAAATTAAATATTATTATATTTGTATCAATGTATAAAACGTCTTAAAAACACTTATATAAACATAAAGGTTAATATTGATAGCTTTATTTTTTTATATATCGTCACCTAAAATGTAAAAAACCGTAACAACATTTTTAATTTTTTATAGGAGAATCCAAAAACGTTTTAAAATCGCACATATGTAAGATTTAAAAGTCATACGATCTTCTTAATTTCGTTTATAAAATAGCTATTTTTGGATATTTGTCCAAAGAATGGCCTTAAAGTCTAAAATATGTTCCATTTCAAAACGTTTGTGGCTTCTCCGATAAAAAATTAAAAATGTTGTTACAGTTTCTCGCATTTTAGGTGACGATATATAGAATCTGAAAATGCGTATATAAAATCTGTAGGATAAGCTCTAGTATAAAATAAACGCATTGATTGTTATTTTATTTTATCTGTCCGGTATGATAGATTTTCGAAGTGAAGTCTCATTTTGATTTCCCACTTGAAATTCGAATTTGAAACGAATATTTTTTCGTTAATGATTCGTTTTCAAATTCGTTATCAGCAGAAAGTAACAATTCATTGACAAATCGTTATATTTACCAATATGTAACATTTTTATTATGTTTGTTAAACTACAGTACAAAATCCAAAAAAAAGTTATATTTTATATAAACAAAATTAAAACAACCATTTTTTTTTTGTTCTTAATAGTAACCAACGAGAAGTTATAATAAGTACTATACTGACGGAAAAACTTAAAAAAATATTTTATTTCGTTCTTAAAAAAATGTCATAAATTATTTTATTTTTATTTTTTTTTTAACAACTTTTTTTCAAAGAAAATAAAAAAAATATTCTTTTATACAAAGTTACCTACAGAAAACTCTTTTCTTAAAAAACATGTTTCCATATTAAAAACTCGGCTTTGGATATGCATTCGAAATACGAGATCTCCGATTCGCCATTCGTCTCGAAGTCGGAAAAATTAAAATAAACGAATCCGAGAACTTTTCGAGAAAACTTTTTAATATGAAAATCTTGAAAAAATAATGCGCTAAAAGGATTGATATAAAACAAACATGAAATAATAAAAAGAAGATACTAAATTGTCACAAAAATTTTTCATTTAAAAAAAATTGAAAAATATTGGTAATAGTAGTTAATATGTAATTAATATTAATAAGTAATTGATATGGAAAATTAAATTTATGAAAAAACTATTTTCTTAAAATACGTATAAAAAGGTCAACTTTTATTTTAAGAAAACTAATTTGTAACATTAAAAAGTCGGCTTCAGTAAGCATTTATATGAAAAAATGTTGGTCAAATTATTTTAATTACTTTTATATGAAAGAGAAGCTGGTGAAATTTTTTCATCTCTTATTTTATTTCATGTTTGTTATTTATATCGATAATTTTCGCACAGTATTTTTTAATGCAGTATTTGCATATGAAATTGTCTTTCTTAAAACTACTCGAACAAATTTTCGGCTTATTTATATTTTTTCGAATTCGTTCCGATTTTAAAACGAGTCAACAATGGCGAATCGGAGATCTTGTATTCGTCTCGAATTCGAATAGAATTCTACCTCGTTTTGATGTTTATTAAAAACCGACAGATAAAAGCGACATGGTGCCTTACATTTTTGTTGTTTATTGCTTGTGTCTATTTCAACAACAAAATACAAATGTTAAAATAATTTTTTTGCTACCGCACACAAGCGGTTTTTATTGTAAAAGTACTTTAGGAAATTTAGTGGATATCGAATGTGTTCGGAATCGGAATGTTTCTTAAATTCTGTGCTATTTTCTAATGCTAAAAGGCTGTTCATAAATGAAATTAAATGTTTTTGCCAATTTTAGACCCCCCCCCCCCCTTCTCCCTCCTATGTCACACTTCGTCACAAAATCTTAAACCCCCATTACGTAACGGCACACTTTTATTTTTTAAATCTTTTGTTTTTTTCTTTAAAATTTAGCAGTTTGATATGAGAAATCTATACAACACATTATATTTATTATAAGCTATATTATTATGAAAACTACATGGAAATTTCACGTTGTTCTATTGTATTCGACCAACAATTTTATGAAAAATTTAAACTTGTAAACAGAGCTAAACACAAATTAAAGCTTTTCTGACGTTAACAGGAACACAACAACCAGTGGCGATAATTGAACTTGTTAATGTGAAAAATTGAAGTGAAAATTGTAATTTGTTTTAGGTTTTAATAACACTTTCAACGTGAAGTGTTAACAGCTGTTTTCGATAACTGTTTTAGAGTAAGAATTCCCACTTCAGTTTAGAGTTGCCAGAGAGACGAACTGAAATTTACCACTATTTGGGAAAAAATTTACCACTTTTGGCGAAAATTTACCTTTTTCCAAAAAACTCTATAAAACACTACGATGTATTAAATCTTTTCTTTTGTAAATATTTAATGCTATTTTCGGAAAACTGCATTTCTGAAAATATTTTATTGTCGGGTAGCCTTTTTGAAATTTCTGAAAATAAGTTATGTAAAATTGTTGGCAATGCCTGCGGACATCTTAGACTTCACTCGACGCTTACTTCTTATTCCTTACTGTGTTTTGGCAAATTTTTTAGTATTTAAGTTCAACTTCGCAGCAACTCAAAAATTAAAATAATGCACAAAATGCTACCCGCAAGTATATTTTGCTAAACTGTGTTTAAGCAAATAATTAGTAAGCAGGAATTACTGCTTACTGGTTATTTTGTTTTGTTATCTTTGGGTTTATTAAACTTGTTGCTTTGTTTAGCAACTACAGATGGAAGATTGTTGCACAGCGTGAATCACAATATTGGATTGCTTGTGAGTAAGTTCAAAGAGGTAGCAGTTCTTCCGATAACTAAAAAATTGACGTCTAAAATAATGATTACTTTAGTAAAATTTACCGCTTTTGGTCAAAAATTATCTTTTTTACCTCTGCCCAAAATATGAGTCAAAATTTACCTCATTTAGGGACATTTTTTTCAATCTGGCAACAGTGCTTCAGTTCAGGAAATTTTTTTTTAAGCTGCTACAGTTGTTGAAGGTGTTTCATATGAATTTAAAAATTTTGCTGTGACGTAACGTTAAATAAACAGTCTTAATGCACAACAACCTTTAAAAGTGTTTATCTCTGGTAATCAAAAAAGAAAACAAGTCTTTGGAAAAATACAAAAAGTCGTCAATGTGATTCTAGTGATCACATATGTAAGACTAGACGGACGGGGTCAAGCTCCCACATATGCCAGGCAAGACGGACGAGGTCTTGCTCTGTATAATCAAGTACTATTCTATTGTATTTAGATATACTATATATAAACAAAGGTTAGAACAGAGGTCACACATGCAAGGCTAGGCGGACGAGGTCAAGCTCCGGCATATGCCAGGCGAGACGGACGTGGTCTCGCTCTGGACAATCGTGTTTAATTATATTCAGCTTGAAAATGTTGACAAACATCGCCTGGAAAATATAAAATATCCTTGGGAGAACATGATCCAAATCGGCGGCGGCACACATCATTATTTAGTTTATTAGATTGGCAGGTTGATTAGACTGATTGAGGAGGTCCAATAGGTACCAATAGGTCTATTCAGTTGTTTGATATCAATCACCATGTGAAAATGCTGAATTTTTCAAAGAGCATAATACAGTGCAACACGAAAAAAATAACCATATACGGACACCACTACGTGATAAAAGACAAAAAAAAAGACCAGGTTTTTTTTATGGGCCCCCAAAGAAGTGGGGCCTCGGTGTCATTTTTGGAAAAAAGTGATAATTTTCTCAAGCTCATATCTTGCAAACCGTTCGGAATTTTGATTTACTCTCTGAGGCAAAGCTCTTGTAGCTTGTAGCTCTTGTCATAAAGAACAAAAATTGTTAACATATAAAATCAAAAAACTTCATCTTCAAGGTCAAAATCGCAAAAAACTTTAAAAAATGAGCGAAAAATGGCCCAAAAAGCGTTTTTTTTATTTTCCACTTTTGCGAACAAATTTACTTTATGAAAAATGCGCCAATTTTCTTTGGCCTGGTAGGGCTTACAGCGCTGATTAAAACCCCAAAGTTTTTTTAAGGAAGCCGATCCAACTTCTTGAGATATAGTCCTTTATAGCTTGAGTATAAGTTAAACGAATTCTTTTATTATTTTATTTATGGCTTTATTGGTTGGCACTATGTGCCAATGTTTTTTCTTCGCCGTACAATATAGAACTAACTTAAGAATAACTTAAACTAAGCTGCTACCGCTGTTGCCGCTACTCTTGTTGCTGTTGTCGTTGTTGTTTTTTGTTATTGTGGTTTCTTGCTGACGTTGTGTCTGCCTTGAATTTGAAATTGTCACGTATCATACTCACGTTACAATTGGCGGATGCGCGTGTTGGCTGATGGTCATTGGAAGCTTGTGTTAACTGCTCCCCTCTTTAAGATGAACCGTCCTCGGTTCTTTCTAATATTTGTTCTAAGTTTACATTTGCAAAATTAACAGGAATATTTTTGTTTTTATATGTTCTATTTCTAGCTTTTTTAGTTATTAACATTATTATGATAGAAACTATTGTTAAGGAAAAAATTATTGCCCATACAAAGCTATACTTTTTTACTTCTTGTTTTAGATGAGTGATATGATTTAAATTCTTGAGGTTAACGTTATGAAGATACGGCAAAGAGAGTAATGTAAGATGATCAGTAAAATTAATATTGTGAGCTACAGGAGGTTCTGGAATAAGAGGAGTCAATTTCCTATTATTTCTATACATTGTTTTATTAATATAAATATGGTCGTCAAAGGTTAACAAGAAAGTTCCCTTAATTTTTAGTTTTGAGTCTCCGATTTCCTCAATTTCAACATATTGGTCATTGACAATTACTAAACCATCATCAAATACCAATATGGGAGAAATCTGATGTGCCGATATGGTTTTACATGACGCTGTATAATTATTGAGAATACTCTGAACGCATAAGCTGTTTTCATCAGTTTGACAAAATGTAACAGATATTGTTTTCTTACAATCTTTCTTTCACTTATTGTGACAGTTTGCTACAGCGTCCGTCTCTAATAAAATCATTTTTTCTTCATGCACTACCGGTACAATTAATGTTTTGTTACAAATTTGTTTTACAATTGGATACTTAATAAAGAAAACAATAATGTCATTATTCTGCATAATTTTAAGCTTGGAATTTGATATAATATCGCTTATACTAACAACCGCAGAGGGCTCAGTTTCTATTATTGCATCTATTTCTTTACTATCGAGAATTATCGGATTAATTACGGATTAATTACGTTTCCCTAGCATGATAGAGTAGATGAGATTGTCGAGGTCTGTTATTAAAGCCCTATTTCTTGCCATTACTAAATCAAAAAGGTGTCCAGTATCTATGTCTTGTTTTTTTACATCCAGTATTTTATTTAGTCTGTCCGTTATTTAATTTATTTTTGTCTGCATCTCTGTGTTAATCAGTATTTGCCTTTCATGGG
Source organism: Coremacera marginata (assembly GCA_914767935.1). Classification (NCBI taxonomy): domain Eukaryota; kingdom Metazoa; phylum Arthropoda; class Insecta; order Diptera; family Sciomyzidae; genus Coremacera; species Coremacera marginata. The sequence continues at coordinate 60,965,865 of OU612044.1, read as the reverse complement.
CCTCAATTAGACCGTCTTCCTTTGTTTTCATTTCGTTAAAATTGTCGAAGTCGGGGGTCCCTGCTATGTATTTCAGTGCTGTTATGTTAATACCGCGAGCATGTCGGTGGTGAATCTTAAGAGTTTCCAAAAGCTGTAGAACTTTATCAACGTCCGATTGTAAAACCTTTCTTACATGCGTTTGGGGGAAATATGTTAGAGGTTCCCGCGTCTCATAGGCCAGAGTCTCATATTCCGAAAGGTTTGTCTTGTGTTGTAGGTAGCCAAATTGTTCTGTAATTGCTACTTTTCCGTCAGCGATAGGGATGTAGTGTGATTGTGAGTAGTCCAGAATTTTGCACTTTACTAAGGCCAGCGAAAATAACCTGAAACGACGGAAATGTCTTGAGTAGCATCACCTTAAATTATCTTTATGTACTATTATATTGTCAATAAGCACAGCCGTTCCTAAATCTTTCTGAATGACTTTTTCTATAAAAAGCTTTGAAAATTTATTTCCTATACGCCTATTGGTCTTAACAAAAACTTTCTCCCCCGGATTGAAGGAACGCGTGTGTCTGTTTTTGTTGTGATAATTTAATTCTTTTTCTTGTGCTTGAGCTATTTTCTCCCTTATAGTATTTCCCATCTCAGCAGGCATTGAATGAATGATATCTTTTGGTTTCTGTCCAGTGGATGAATGGATCGATCGGTTGTATTTGTTCGTTGCGATCAGAATAAGTTCCTTGGGGTCTTCTATATTTTGTTCTATCTTCAAACATCTAGCTACTTCCGTTAAGGTACTATGGAACCTTTCCACCTGACCATTTGTTGTGCTGTGGAAAGGCGGTGTAGCAAATACGTCTATTCCGAAATGATTCTTAAGAATGCATTTTATTGTTTCTGACTGAAACGATTTTTCGTTATCGCACGCAATAACTTTTGTATTTTTAAAAAAATTTAAGACAAGCAACAATGGTTGTTTTATATCAACTATGGCCCTTGTTCTAATAGGGGATACAATAGCGAACTCGAAAACTTGTCGAGGCTCGTAAGGAAATGGGAGCCAGCAGTACTGTAAATATCCATGTGCAATATTTCACCTGAATATGATGGTATTGGTGACCTCCCTATTTCTGCTTTTAATAGGTGTCTTTTATATTTGGCTTCTCTGCAGACCCTGCAATTTGATACTATTTCCTTGAGCCTACTCCTGATCTTGGGAAAGTAGTAGTCTTCTAAAATTTGCTTAGCATTCTCACGAGCTGAACGATGGGCTCTATTATGCTCTGAGGTGAGTATTTCCAATTGATCGTCTGAATTAAATATGTCATTGTCCATTTTACTAGTGTAGCGAAACTTAACAGAAGGAAATCTTTTAATTAGTTCATTTTGGATTAGTGCAAGCACTGGCAGGTCACAGAAAATGCCATTTATTACATTTGGATTTACTACTTCCTTTAGTCTCTCAAAGAGATCCCGTGGTTCCTTAAAAATAATTGTGTGTCTTATCAATGATATAAAGAAAACTTTCGTTGTCTTTTCAGATTCCTCACCTTTATATAAAATTACTTGATTTTTGAAACAGTTTATCGAATTTGGGACCTTAGGAATTGTATAAGTAAGTGACTCTTCACTATGTGTCGTTTCAGAGTCACAGTCAGTCAAAACATTTATGTGTTGTCTGGACAACGCATCAGCAACGAAACTCTCCTTGCCAGGTTTAAAGAAAAACTTGGGAGAGAATTCTTCAACAAAGGCCCGCCATCTCTTTATCTTTGCATTTGGATTTTTATCCGAAATGGCAAAGGTCAATGCTTGATGGTCGGTAAAAAAGGTCCTTAACACCATATAAATAATTCCTAACTTTTTTTAGAGCCCAGACAATGGCAAGTAATTCTCGCTCATTAGTGGCATAGTTTTCTTCCGTAGAGGATAAGGTTCGTGAAATCATTGTAATCGGTCTGCCATCTTGTGCAAGGACGGCCCCTTATGCATGCGACGAGGCGTCTGTTGTGAGCTCAAACGGTTTTTTGAAATCTGGATACAGAAGTAAAACATCCTCGGAAGCGAGAATACTTTTAATTCTATTAAAGGCTTCCATTGCTTCCATATCCAATTCTATTTTTTGATCTATTTTTTGATCTATTTTTGATCTATTTGCTCCTATGTTTCCATTCTCACTACGAAGATATTTAGTGAGTGGCTTTGCCACTTGCGCATAATCTCTAATAAAGCGCCTGTAGTACCCAGAGAGCCCCAGAAAGGATCTCAGGCTACGAAGTGTTGTGCGAGTTTCGTAATTCATGATACATTCCATTTTCTCGGGGCAGGTTTTTATTCCTCCATCAGAGACAACGAACCCAAGAAACTCAACGCTTTTCCTAAAAAACTTGGTTTTTTCTAATGATACCCGCATATTAGCCTTGTACAGTTTTGACAAAATTCTTCCTATATCATTTAAATGCTGTTCTTTGGTTTTAGAGAATATTATTACATCGTCTTTGTAGACTTGGCAACACTTTCCGATTTCTTCGCGGAGCACATCATCGATGGCCCTTTGAAAAATGCTTGGGGCGTTCTTTAGCCCGAAAGGAAGCCTACAAAATTCGTATTTCTCGTTATTAACGGAAAATGCCGTCTTTTCCCTGTCTCTTTCAGCTAATTTTATTTGATGGAAGCCGGATTTCAGGTCTAAGGTTTAGAAGAACAGTGACTCGCCTAACTTGGCAAGAATAACAGATGTATCCGGAATTGGGTATCTGTCTGCTATAGTTCTTTCATTCAACTTCCTGAAGTCTATTACTAGACGCTTTTTTTTATTTCCGGTCTCATCAATGCCCTTTTTGTCAACCACCCAAATCGGATTGTTGTATGGAGAACGGGAAGGTCTTATGATTTCATTTTCCAAGAGCTGGGCTATTTCCTTATTTACGAACTCTGCAGCGGCTATTGGATATGGATATGCTTTTGAGTAAACCGGATTATCATCTACCGTTCTTATTGTTGCAACAATATTTGTGTTGTACGGTAGTGATTCAGTAGGGTCGGCAAACACTTGAGAATAGTGTTCCACAATGGAATCGACATGTTTTTTTATTTCTTTAGGTAACTCGCACTTTTCTGAGATATTATTTACACTTCTGCAAAAGTAATATAACAACGTTTCTTCACCGCCGTCGTGATATAAAATTCCCTTCTTCAAATCTAGCTTTGAGTTGATTTGGCGCAAAAAATCAAAACCTAATATTCCATCAAATGTAGCGGGGTTCGGTAATATATAAAAAGGAGTAGTTGTGTTAAAAATATTCATCAGACATTTTTCATAAACCTTATTCGTTCCGTGCAGAGATTTAACATAGAAAGGCTTATTAATTCGTTTTATTGCCTTGATACCTTCTAGATTCTTGATATAATTCTGAGACGCACCGGTGTCTACTAAGAGTTTAACTTCCCTTCCTGCCAGAGTACGGCTTACATATGGCAAGAGGGAACGCTCTCTAAAAAATTTATCTCATCTACTATTTCTTTTTCGTTATCGTCCTCAATTTCCTCATATTGGCTATAATCACAGTCATCAGTATATTTATGATAGTCCTCCTCAACCCTAGTTGCGGACTGCTGATCAAGATGATAATCCTCTGCTGTTTAATAATTGGTTGCGTACCTGACTCATTTGATCGTTTGAAGGGATTACTTAACTGAGGACGATTACTAAACCTTGTGTGGTTAGTAAAAGGAACCACCTGTTGATTTTGGACATGATTCCCCCATGGAGTTTTCTGGTTACCTTGGATATGAGAGTTAAGTGGTTTATTATGTCTTAACATGGAGCTTGATGGGTCTATTTCCATTGGTACCGGAGCTACCTGGTTTTGATGTAAGGCCATGTTTCTATACCGTGGTGAGTTATAACTATATTCGTAACTTGGGTGTGCACGAGTTGGACGTTCGTGTCTGTTTGCAAATGAAGATGCAAACGCATATCGTGCCTGATTGGGTTCTAATTCTTGGGCGAGGACAAGTGCGGTTGGCAAATCTGTCGGTGTTGACGAAAACAGGACATCACTCATCGGTCTATTTAACCCTGAAATGAACACCCTTAAGGCATCCTGACGATACTTCTGACTCAATGAAGCTACAAGAGCTGTATTTCCCTCATAAGACATTATCGTTTTATTGATCATTAGTGTTAATTTTCGCTCTACCTCATCATAAAATTCTGTTATTGATAGTCTACCTTGTCTTAGCGTTGACATCTCCTGTTCTATGAGGTGAATTGGTTTTTTATCGGCGTATGAAAAATCAAGCCTAGCTATGATAGCATGGAAATTCAAAACTGTATTAAATGATGAAAGGATAAGATTTGCGGGACCAGTGATTTTATTCCGCATGATCGCTACAGCTTGGTAGTGTTTTGAACTACCATCGTATGGTTCATATAACTTATAGGCAGCGAAGGCTGACGGCTCTTTCTGACGCCAAGAAACGTATTTTTCTTGCTCTCCACTAAACTCGGGTAAACTCTTGATTATGTCTAATGATTCCTCACATTTTTTCGTCGGGTCGTAAGAGACAGGCTTATACTCCTCTACAGCCGTAGGAGTTTCTAGTGCATGAAGTCTGGAGGTGAGGTCAGCTATTGTACGTTCAAACGACCACCGAGATTGCTCTGTGGCCGTTTGAATTGCAGCGGTCATCACTGCTTGTAGGGTATTAGTATCAATATTTGCGTTCAACATGATGAATAAAAGAAACTGAACTCCCTGCTCACACTATGATATTCTTGGGTAGTTAAATTAAAGTTTGTTCTTCACTTTATTTTTGACAAATAATTTATTCTCTACAAAATTAATTAATCCACTATGTGAAATTTATTTTTTCATTTGTGAAATTTATGTTTTCTTTCACAATTTTATTTAAAAAGAAATGTTCACTGCTTTTTTTTCAATTTTTTCCACTATGTGAAATTTATTTTTTCATTTGTGAGTCCGAACTCACGGCCACTTTTTCTTAATACAAAGAATTTTTTGTGGCCCCACGTTGGGCGCCAGTTAAACGAATTCTTTTATTATTTTATTTATGGCTTTATTGGTTGGCACTATGTGGCAATGTTTTTTCTTCGCCGTACAATATAGAACTAACTTAAGAATAACTTAAACTAAGCTGCTACCGCTGTTGCCGCTACTGTTGTTGCTGTTGTCGTTGTTGTTTTTTGTTATTGTGGTTTCTTGCTGACGTTGTGTCTGCCTTGAATTTGAAATTGTCACGTATCATACTCACGTTACAATTGGCGGATGCGCGTGTTGGCTGATGGTCATTGGAAGCTTGTGTTAACTTATAAAATCGCTTATATCTCACCCATTTCTTATTCGATCTGGTTGAGATGGGTATCATTGAGAAGACCTTTGAAAACACTTTAAATCTGTATATAAATATGTTAATTTTTATTAACTCATTGGGGCAAATTTAAAAAAAAAAGATTTTTTTAACCTCACTTTTTTAATAAAAATCTGGTTTTCTCAAAAAACAGCCCTAGTAAACTTATTTCTTCCTAAACTCAGTAAAAGACAATACTTCAAGCTTTTTTTTAAGTATAATAATACTCCGCAACAACCCTTCTAAGACCGAAGATAGTGAGGTTTTTCTAAAAACCTTAAAAACAATTGAAGTGTAAGAAAATAACGATTTCTTAAAAAAAATGTTGATTTCAAAACTTTGAACGTAAATAATTGCCAGTCAGGAGGCCGAGTGTGTAAGTGCACTGTACCTTCACTGATAGTAAGTGCATTCTAATAAAAATTCTCAAGCTGGTGGGTGAGTTCCCGTGCCCAAACTATCAAACAACTACCTGGAAGCAAACATCTGCATTGAATTCACATAAAAACAACCCAAAATTTAAAAAAAAATATCTGGAAACACATTGTAGCTCTTGTCATAAAGATGAAATTGTGAACATATAAAATCAAAAAAACTTGTATCAAAAAACTACCTGTAAGCAAACATCTGCATTGAATTCACATTGTAGCTCTTGTCATGTTTAATGTCTTGTATGTTTAATTAACGCTCAAAAATGAAATATGCCTGGCCAGAACCCTGTGTTTGTCCAAGGGTTAACACCGTTAAGGTAGCGCTTAGGTATCACGCGATCACGCACCGACCGCAGCAACACAGGCAATGCAGTAAGCTCAGCACACGCAACAAGGGACGCAGCACACAATATAAAAGCGACATGGCGCTCACATCGAGGCATTACACAGCGCGACGTCAACGAGAGCTCAGCGGTGAAAGTGAAAAAGTGAATACAGCATAATTCGCACACAACATTGGCAACTGACAATTTCAATATGCAGTGTGAAAATATTGATTTATTTTGCGGTCATCAAATCAGAAAAAAAAGTTCTACAAAGTTTCAAAAGGAAAAGTAAAAAGTTGTTTTTCGACGAAGAAGCCTTGACTGGAGAAAATTACACACCTAATACAGTGTGTCGCCAATGTTATAACTATCTCATGGCATGGTTGAGTGGAGGCAAACATAGTATGAAGTATTGTAAACCGGTAAACTGGATTAATCCCAGGTGATCATGATGAAACCAGTTGCTATGCATGCGTAAATTACACATGTGGTCTAAATCGATATGCTGAGAGGAACAAAACTTATAAAGCAACTGTAACAGCCATACTACTAGTGCTTGCACCTGAAAATTTTGTATCACCAAGGCCGCCAACTCCAGATCATAGTACAGAATGTACAGGAATGACTAGAGCAAGTGGTGTTACTTATGAAGATCCATTGGCATTGACCGATTATGAGCCCCAACAGGGAAGAGATGGACCACAACTAATAACACAAATGGAAATGGATTTCATTGTGGCCATACTGGGACTATCGCAGCGACTTGCTATATTTTTGACAGCGTTTTTAAAGCAAAGAAAACTCACACATGTTAATGTGAACTCTACGGCGTACCGCAAACGGCAAGCTAAATTTCAGAGCCTCTACACTCTAAATGATGACAATTCGTTCGCTTAATGCAACCATGTAAAAGTTTTGGTGGTAAAAATGGGAATGAACTACATCGCTAGTGAGTGGAGATTATTTACTGATGGTTCTGTTTCAAGCTTGAAAGCAGTGTTGTTGCATGTGTCGAACCGAAAACCTTCCATTCCGCTAGCAATGGGTATTAACATGAAAGAAAGCTATGAAACATTGAAAGATATAATGGAAAAAATCGAATACTTCGAAAATAAATGGAAGATTTGCTGTGGTTTGAAGGTCATCAACATTTTGCAAGGGATCATCGATAAGGGCGGCTTTCCAAAATTCTTTTATTTTCTTTGTAATTGGGATTCGCGCTCACCTCTGAATCAATACCAATGTAATTCGTGGAGAAGTCCACACAAGAGGAAGTGTAGAGGAACAAATGAAACAACATAAACTGAGGAATGCACCTTTAATAGACAATACTCAAGACATCTTGCTGCCACCGCTCCACATAAAATTGAGAATTGTTAAAAAATTCATCGAAGTGACCATTGTAAATTGTCCAAGCGCATTCGACTATTTGAAAAGCTTTTCCCAAAGCGTAGCGATGACAAAATTAAAAAAGGTATTGTAGTAAATTTAAAACGAATTTTTGTTCACCTCATTGTACTATTTTTACTTTGTTAATGTTTTCTTTTCTGTCTTTATTTTTTGTCTTCATTTAACAGGCGTACTTAATGGCCCTAACATTAGAAAGCTATTCAAGAGCAACTTTGAATCATCGCTTCATGATTATAATCATTCAATGGCATGGATTTACCTTCAGCGTGTATGAACCAGAGTCTTGGAAGGGGATCGAGACGCGGAACCGGAAGCAAGAGAATGGGTGAAAGAAATGCTGTATTATTTTGAGAAAATCGGCACATCGATGACATTAAAGCTACTTTTTCTTCATTTTCATTATGACGATTTTATCAAACAACTCTCTACCGAATCCGATGAGCAAGGAGAACGGTTTCACCAAACCACAATGCCGATGGAAAAACGATACAAAGGCAAAAAACTCGACGCATTGCTTGCAGAGCTAATTGGGCCTATTCGGCATAATCTGTTATGAAAAAATTCTGTTATGATTTCCCATACAAATTTTTGAACTGTCAAAAAATCTGTTGCTATACCAAAATTCATATTCTGTACAATAATCTTTTATGAAATCTGCTATGAATCATAGCAGATTTTTCGAACTGTCAAAAAATCTTTTACAAAACCTGAAATGGGTATTCGGCATGGCAAAATCTGCTATGAAATCTGTTATGAATGACAACAGAATAACAGATACATTTTTCTGTCTTTTATCGTAACAAATTTTTAGAAAGTAAACATTTTGGTGTGAACAATGGATGTTTATTTAAGAACTTCTTTAAGAATGGCTCAAAAAGGAGGCAAATGTAAGGTTACGCATTCAATAAATATGTGTGTGTGTTTTAAGGCAACTGTTCCGGGTTGAGGTGTGTTTTTTAAGGCGGCTTTTACAGGCTGATTAAAAAAAAGTACTGCAGATATTTATAAACACTTTTTTATTATTTTAATCAAGTTTTCAAGAACATAAAAAAATTTTTTTTAAAAAATTCATGTGCATGTAAGCCCACAGGTGGCGTTGCAAATTGGCGTCCGAAAATTCCGGGGGGACAAATAAATCCATGCTGGGTCATCTAAAAAAAAAAGAATTGTGGTTTATTTAAATGCCTAACTCTTGGGATCACCGAGGCTCGATTTTGATTTTTTCATTCACAAGAAAAAAAAATGATTTTGACCATAAAATGAAAAATTTTTTTAAAATCAAAAATTTAAAAATCGGGCCATGGCGATCACAAGAGTTTGGTCTTTAAATTAACCACAATTATTTTTGTTTTAAGATGACCCAGTGTGGTGACTCCACACAAATACAACACATCAAATCCTCATACACCTTTATCTAAAAACACTTGTTCATTTATATTTAAAATTCAATTATAATTATTTGTTTGTTCAAAAAAAATGATTGTCAAAAATTTTCAATTTAATTTTCAGTTATAAAAATTTGTTCAATAGAATAGTTTAAAAATATATGGCAATAAAAAAACTTAAAAAATATAATTTTGTTGAGCACCAAACCAGTATGGATTTATTTGTTAAACCGGAAATGTAATTTTTTTTGGACATCAGTTTGCAAAGCCTCCTGTGGGCTTACATGTGCATGAATTTTTAAAAAAAATAATTTTTTTGTATTCTTGAATACTTGATTAAAACAATAAAAAAGTTTTTATAAATATCTGCCGTAGTTTTTAAAATTAGCCTTTAAAAACACGCCTCAACCCGGAACAGCCGCCTTAAAGACTAATTTTAAATAGAAGAAATCATCGGGCCACTTTGATGGAGTTACGCCTAAATAGCAAACCGAACTCGCCTTTCTCCGAGCTCAGCTTATCAAACACCTGAAATTAAATCATTGATAAGCAAATATGTACTCACAATATAAACAATTGCCTTACCGTTTTCCACTTGTGGCATTATAATACACACCGACAGTTGAGCTAAGGCTACCAGCCAACACCACAGCCCTTGCACTGATTCGTCGCAGTGTTTCCTCCTCGCCAGCACTGGGGTTTCTTCTAAATAAGGACAATAAAACTCTATTTAGACTTTTTTCTCGCGTTTTCCTATAAAAAAAATGTTGATTGATAATATACAATTGATTATTTAAATGATTAACTTACTTTTTTCACTCTGCATTGCGATTTATGTTTTTTTCTTTGTTATGTGCACTTTAAGAATAATTATTGACAGAAATCAGCTGTTTCATAACAGAAGTTAACGGAATTGTAACAGATTTTTGTTTTCGAAGATTGATAACAGGGTGCCATAAAAGTTCGAAATGCTGAATACCAATTTTAACAGATCTTTTATGGCCGACACCTTTTATGATTCATAACAGAAAATGCGTAACAGAATAACAGATTTCGCCGAATAGGCCCAAATATCAATTTTATTGATGCATTTTTTTGCATTCCTTTTTTGATTTCTTTCTAAATTCATTCATTCTTTCTAAATTCTAATTCATTTCAGGTATGTTGGTGGAGTCACAAGATCACCCTGTATGATGTTAATGAAGTATCTGAAGAAGAAAAAGCTGATGATGGAGGGCAGTCTGGAAGTAAGGTGCCTGTGAACACCATAAGTTCTGAATCAGAGTCAGATTCGGACGACGATTTGGATCCACAACTTAAGAGAGTGCGATTTGCAAGTCCAGGGCCATCAACATTATAAACATAATACGAATAGTTTTTTTTTTAATTTTTGTAATAGATAGCATAGTATTGTAGTGCCATCCCTGCTGAGACTACTAATCCCGACAACACTGAATTATTATTACTAAATATCCATGCTACTACTCTTTGTTACAACCCTAACTCTAAATGTCAACCCATACCACCTAAGAACTAAGATTAATAAAATCAGTAATAGTATAACAATGAAACCTGCAACATGCCTTTTCACTTACGGGAGAAGGCTTTATAGTGTCTCAATGTTGAAGTAAAGAAAAAACAAATTAAATTAAAAAATTTTAGGGAAATTTTTCACTTTTGCGGCTACCTAAGCGCTACCTAAACGGTGTTAAGAATCATTCCTAGGAAGTTCATATGTTCTAGAAAGTTGTTTATTGAGATCTTAGGTTAATTTTTGTTGTTGATTATTTCCTTGAATTTTGAATGGTTTGCTACCTATGGACCTGAACAGGGGAAAAAAGGTAAAAAAAAAAATTGGATTTTTTAAAGTTTTTTGCGATTTTGACCTTGAAGATGAAGTTTTTTATTTTATATGTTAGCAATTTTTGTTCTTTATGACAAGTGCTACAACTTTGCCTCAGAGAGTAAATCAAAATTCCGAACGGTTTGCAAGATATGAGCTTGAGAAAATGATCACTTTTTTCCAAAAATGACACCGAGGCCCCACTTCTTTGGGGGCCCATAAAAAAAAACCTAGAGGACTTTGGGCAAAACTGGGAGACAGGGGTCTTTTTTTTTGGTCTTTTATCACGTAGTGGTGTCAGTATATGATTATTTTGCCATGACTTAAAAAATTACACACTGTGTAATCAGAATCAGTGGCGGTACTGCAGATAATATATTTTTTATGTTTGATTGTGTACATGGATTCATTTAAAGATATAAGTTCTGAGAGCGAATTAAAGTCTCTGAAAGCATTTCTTAGTGGTTAATTTAGCAAATAATTAGTTCTGCAAAAGTTCATAAAAAGTAGCTCAAAAGACCTACTAGGACGACGAGAAACGTTAAAATAAATTTTACTTAGTAACTGTGGACTGCTAAAATATCCATGTAAAAGTTTAATTATTCAACTAACATTAAGCATAATTCTCCGATTCTTTAAAGAAGGTAGATTTGGAAGATGTAATCGATACTCATAAGGGGTAAATGAAAGTTTGAATCACAATATAGAAGGCGTAAGCAGAACAGAAGAAATTGTTTTTGGACAGATTCTGTATCGTCGCTTTAACACCCATAACGGACGCACCAAACGATTGACGCATATTCTAGAATGGGCTTATATATATATATTTATATATATATATATATGTTCTAGTAAGGTTTTCGTTATAAAAGGATCATTAAACTCCTTTGACCATCGTTTAATAAACCCTAGAGTACTATTGCTCTGCTGATTGCTTTATTAATATGAATGTGAAAGCGAAGTTTGGTATCCATGGATACTCCAAGATCAAAGAAGACCTCTAAGAACTCTAGTGTACAGTCGAGAGAAAGTTATGTGTTTGCACTTTTTCAAGTTGAGTTTCATGCAATTAATTTCACACCAGTTACAAAGATGATCAAGATCAGTTTGTAAGAATAAAGAGTCATGCTCATTTTACTATGACAGAAAAAGTTTAACATCATCAGGATATAGTAAAATATTGCTATGCTTTACAACGGATGGTTAATCGTTTATATAAATTAAAAACAATAGCGGCCCAAGGTGGATTCCTTGCGGTACACCAGAAGTAACAGGAAACTCGTTTGATCTTACGAGGTTAAAGATAACACTTTGTGTTCTATTTAATAAATATGATTCAATCCATTTCACTAATTGAGATGGAAATCCAAGAAGGGATAGTTTTGAAGTTAGGAGTTTATGATTTATAACATCGAAGGCTTTACTAAAGTCAGTATAAATAACATCTGTTTGTAGATATTTTCCGAAATTCTCAATAGTCATTGAAGTAAATTCCAGAAGGTTAGTAACAGTAGATTTTCCAGATAAGGATTCATGTTGGAATGGAGACATTAAAGATTTGACGTTATGTGATAATTGTGAGGTTACAATTGCCTCAATAAGTTTAGGCAGGGCGCTTAGCAATTCCACGATAATTACACAGTGCGACAGCCAAAATGTGAGTAAGAAACCGACAACTGTTCTCAATTATACCCGAGTTCTTGATAACAAATCTGGCACCCAAATTTCTCCATTACGTCAGGGTTTTAAGAAAACCGTGATTCAAGGTCAAAAAATTATCCATAGAGAAATCAACTTGAAGCGGCGAAACTAAAAGTGGTACATAATTTTTGTTTGAGGGAAGGATATTTGTTATGAATTGATAAAAATTTTCTTCTATACTGTTACCCCCTTCACCGCCCTTTTTCATCACTGTTTTTACGTTTTTCAAAAACACTTTATTTTAGCATTACTATATTTTGCCAACTATTGAGAAATGTAATATAATGTGTTGGCAAAAAATCATCCCCATAAAAAAACATATTGCGTCTTCCTACAACAAAATTACCATAGATCCATCATATCCAAGCAATAGACCCCCTTAATACAAAATTATTTTTTTCACTTATATGATGTCAACTGTTGGGATATGGACGAATAATAATTCAATGCATACAATATAAAATAAAAATCGATATGTCTGCAAAGTTTTTTCGCTACTGGTATCCTAGGGTCTTTATGAATTCCCTGGATTCCTGATGTTTTTTGTATAAAAAGTAATAAATAGTACTTCCCTCTACCATAAATTATATTTCCCAAATTATAAAATAGTACTTCTCAACCATAGGACGTTCTTGTAAAATAATAAACTTAAACATAAACTGTAAACAACCTAATAAAGAACAAACAAACACAAAAGTATTTTTATAAATGTTCTGTTTTTATTTTGCTTGTATTAACTACATCATTATATTAATAATATATAAATATTTTTTGATACAATATCTTAATTATCGTAGACTTCTCCTACTGAATTCCAACATAGATCTACGAGTGAAGAATTCGATTTTTTTCCAGCATACCATGACTCTAATTGATATTTTAAAAGTTGACATTTTAGTAAGTTTTAATATGGGTTTAAAATTGACACTTTTTATACCCTATACCTGAACAAGTCAGGATACATTAGCAGGAGAAGGAGTTTAGATAATTGGATGAAGATGAGACTTGGTACTGATGCTTATATGCACCCAAAGATGTGCAGTACTGAACATTTTAGGAATCCCCCCAGGGACACGCCCACCTCCCATACAACCCACTATAATAAAAACCATAAAATATCTATAGAATTACTTATATATGAGCTAAAAAAAAAAAATGTATGTGTATGTTTTGTTTTTTAAGTAAGTGTTTTTTACATTTAATTTTTAAGTTTTTATGCAATATAAATATTTTTCTGAATCCGAATCTGAATCAATATGCAACATATCTGCCTGTAAATTTGAGTCTGAAAGAAGGCCTCTTACATTTAATTTCTTGTCTAACTGCATCTTGCTGTATAACGAAAATAACACTTTGATCGTGCGTGATACGGTAAGCACTACATTTTCTCATACTAAATTATATTGTCGCTCGTTTCTTCGTTCGTCATAGGTCTTTTTTTCGTTTTGCAGCAAAATGCGGTAAGACAACTTATTGTATTTCTGCACAGTATTTAAAAATAAAAAAATAAAACCCCCGGATTTAAATCGTTTGAGTAAACGTGCACATGTTATTTTTTTCACTTTGGTCAACTTTTCGCAATATTGTGGAACCAAGTATTTTATATGAGATTTTTGTTTTCTTTCACAGTTTGCATATACTAGGGGTATGCTCTATGCCTAGTATATGTCCGTTACACGTTGCAAGAATAGACAAAATCCAATAGGCATTTGAACGGATTGCATATTTCCTACTCTTTCACCGTGCAACGGCATATACTATACATGAGTACCCCTACATTGTTATATTTCTTTTGTATGGAATATTCCTTAGTCACTGTTGCATAGGAAAGTACTTTTGGACTTATTAGAGCACGTTTTTATTTTGAGAGTACGAAATATATATATATTTAATGTTTGGGAAATACGATTTATTGTAGAGGGAAGTACTATATATTTCTTTTTATCCATAAAGCATTAGGGATCCAGTGAAACCATAAAGCCCACAGGTTACCAGTAGTTAAAAAAAACTTTGCAGACATATCGATTGTTTTTTTATATTGTGTGTATTGAAGTATTATTCGTCCATATCTCAACAGTTGAAGTGAAAAAAAAAAATTAATTTCGTATTAAGGGGGCCTTGTTTGGGTATGGTGCATCTACGGTAATTTTGTTTTTTGAAGACCCTATATGTTTTTTATGGGAATGATTTTTTGCCAACACGTTATATTACATTTCTGGTTTGCAAAATATAGCTATGTTAAAATATAATGTTTTTGAAAAACGAAAAAACAATGGTGAAAAAGGGAGATGGACGAATAAAAGTATCGAAGAAAATTGTTTATCAATTCATAACAAACATCCTTTCCTCAGACAATAGCCACGTACCACTTTTAGTTTCGCCGCTTCAAGTTGATTTCTCTATGGATAATTTTTTGACCTTGAATCACGGTTTTTTCAAAATCCTGACGTGATGGAGAAATTTGGATGCCAGATTCATGCTAAGGAGCTCGGGGATAATTAAAAACACTTGCCGGTTTTTTACTCACCAAAAATGCGTTTTTTTTTTGTGCACAGTGTTATCTATTAAAGACCTGTTGCCAGATTTATGGAGCGGAATAATATAAGAAGATTTCTAAGCCACTGGAAAATAGCAAGATTGCAAGAATAGCAACGATGCAGTAAAAAGCATAGTAATTGGAATTACTAGATCTTCACAGCAATATTTCAATATACATGAAGGTATGTTGTCAGGACCGCTTTTATGAGATGTTTTAAGATTTTTTAAGAAGGTTCAGACTGTTAACATCAATTATTGAGGAGCAAATATCACCAAGTTGCACATTTAAAGGATAACTAAGACTATCGTAAGAAGGAGATGAATAAGTGGTTTTAAAGGAATCTGCAAAAATTTTTCATATAGTAATATCAAAATCCGAACCAAATGTTTTATATTTTATAAAAGATGGAAAGGAATTTATCTTCCGTTTAGTATTAGCACAGTTCACAAAAGATTTTGCATCAGACTTGATATTTAATTTTATTTTAGTTAAATATATGCTTGCATAATTGCCGGTACATTTATTTAGTTGAGGTATAAAAAGTTGAATAATAAATGTTATGAGTTTTTTGATATTTTTTATAATATTTCGATTTTAGATTCTCAGTTCATTGTTATACCATGCCGGACCAGATATCAAAGAGGCTTTTCTCTGTGAACTGAAGTTAAGAAACAATTATTAAGAGTTTTGTTAAAGGCATAGACAGCAGAATCAAGTGTTTGGGGCAATATTCTTGTAGTATTGATATTAAGTACAGATGACTAGTTGATAATTGATAAATTATTTCTTAAGATTACATAATTTGTTCTTTTAAAGATGAACTCAGTGGGAGGTTTATGAATACGGTGTGATCTGGATTGTTTTGGAAAATGTAATGCGGTTTCTAGAGTCGGATGGTGTGAATCCTCAGGATGCACAAGCGGATCGGACCTAGAAACTGAAAAAACATTGCTGTCATCAAAAAATATAAGGTCTGACAAACGGTTATTCCTATTATAGTTCTATATATAGTTATAGTTATTCCTACAGTAGTTCCAGGAAACATTAGGTAGGTTGAAGTCACCAGTTATTAAAATTTGGTCGGAAGGCAGGGGTTGAGAGCAAATTTTATTAACCGACGCCAAATGTTTGCTATACACTTCAATATTGGGAGCTGGAGAAATATATGAACACGTGACATAAATATTCAATGTACCAAACTTCACAAGAACACAGCAAAATTCAATATCTAAAGACTCAGATATAATTATTTCTTTTGAGAAGTGGGAAGATTTAACAGCCATAAAAACACCGCCGCCATTGCAAAAATTACCTGCAATAGAGTTTCTATCTTTGCGGTATATATTAAAATTGTTAGACAAAATTTCAGTACTTTGAGTATTAGGTTTAAACCAAGTCTCGCTGAAAGCAATAATATCGTAGTATAGATTGTGGCTTAAAATGCATAAGTCTATTAATTTAGTATTCAAGCCTCGAACGTTCTGGGGGTGGATTCTCTAACTGTGAAAAATAAAGTGTTCACAAAATTCAGTAAATAAACTAAGTATGCGATTCTGTAACTGTATGAAGTGAATTGTAAAGTCAAAAAAATGTACACAATGAATAAAATTTATTCACTGAATATTTTGCGGTGAAGATTCAAATTGAATGATGCGAAATGGCAAATAAATTAAAAAAACTAGTGAGGGGCAGAAAAAGTTCCTCATAAATTTTATGGAAAATAGTTTGGCGTTTTCGCAGGACAAGTAACTGTTTTTTTTTTTGTTGTAAGTGTTGTTTTTGTAATGTTTATGTTTGAAGATTTGAAGGAGTTGATGGAGCTCATGGCCGTCATGAAAAATGGAAGCAACTAAGTGAGCAGCTGAACAGTTTGGGCGGTGCGGTGAAAGATTCCCAAAAGTGAAGGAAATTTTGGGCCGATCACAAGTATGGTTATGAGTATGTAGTATCATTGCTCGAAATGATTGGAGTTTATCCGGAGTCATATCAAAGAAAAAGAATCATTGCTCAAAGCTTTTCTTCAAAGGAGTGGCGTAAATGGTCCCCAGAAAATGGAGCCGCTCACCGACTTAGAAAAAATGGTCTAGCAGCATGATTTTTGTAACCGAAAATGTTTTGAATTTTTTCTTTCATTTATTTTGTTTAGAAATATTAGCTGTCAACTCCAATTCAGCGCTTTGAAATTTTCATTCAGCTACTTTGGTTTTTCATTCAGCACAATGCTGTTCATTGACACTTACAGAATCGCGTGAAATGCTAATGTGAACACTGCGCGTGAAAGTGAGTTTTTTTATTTTGTGCTCACGGAATATTTCTCACAGTTACAGAATCCGCCCCCTGGTATAAGACTAGGAACTGAAGGCAACAATCTAGGTTTTTTGGTTCACGTTGTGAACAGGTAAAATAGACAGTAAAGTTTGAGGTGGTGATTTTGGAATTAATTCGTGCACCAAGGTATTATCCGGCCAAAAACTCTGATCCATAACATGATTGAAGAGATCACCATGCAAAGCTATTTTGAAAGAAGAAATCGTGCGCTCATAAGAAAATCTTAATTTGTGGACCGAAATCTTCTTATTAGGAAGGTTTAACTTAGAGCTCACGTAGTATAAGACATCACCTTCGGATGCATCAGCTGCAAAGCAAGAAAAAATATGCATTTTAGCGGAGGAATAACTACAAGTTCCTTATGAACAGGCTATTTATTGCTGCTATTCAATATTTGTTTCGGAATTGCACCAGTAGAAACCGGACTAGAAAAGTAAGGTGAAGGAAGAATATTAGAAGTAATATTAGGGGAAATATTAGAAGCGCAGGTCTGGGCGTAAGTAATTTTCCCACCAGAAGGAGAATTATTACTTGCATTAAAGGATGGAACATCTAGAAAAGGTAAAGTTGAATTATCTGATGCTGCAGCGTTTTACAGTACCTGACTGTCGGCAGTGCTGTAGGTGGTACAATTAAGTTAGGTAAAATAGGTTCAGAAATTTGTTCATTAGAATTATTATTAAGTAATGTTTATATTATTTATTATTATTTGCTTATATTATGAAGTAAAATAGATAAGATCAGAACAACTTTGCCGAAGGAAGTATGAACAAATTTTCAACCTCTTTCATGTTACAACCAATACAAAAATGATAGAGTCTTAAAAAAATTTAATAATTTCTCTCTTTAATGTCCATAAAAAATATTTTAGCTAAATTCTCCACAGCTTTTGTAATCTCGAGTACCTTCATATATCTTCGTTAGCTGGGTGCTTAAATACAGAGTTCGGAAATATTCTCAAGTGAAGAGCAAAATTACACTCCTCCTCATCATTAATATTCAATTTACGGACGGTTCACTTTGTTTCCTTCTTTCGTGAAAAAAAATTAACGCTCTTTCGTTAAATGTTCAGAGTGATAAAGACTTTTTCATTCCTCTTTAATAGTTTTCGCTCATAGATTGCGCTCCTCAAAAAACTGAGTTGAAGAGCGCTCTCTGCATTTGATTCATTTAATGTTTCTCGTTCGAGAGTTTTGACAATGACAAATTCAATTCATTACAATTTTTGCACTTGTAAATTTGGCAAAAAACATTCATAGCTCCCCCTGGGTGAACCCTAGAGTGGTAAAATGTAAGACCAGGTCCTATTATTTTTTGCCCCTCAACATTTCATTAGAACACTTCTACCGCCTATATGCCTCTTCTTTGGGTCCCAATAGAAAAACCACAAAAACTGTCGATTAGAGTTCATATCTCCCCCGAATTGACTCCTAGAGGAGTCAAATGTATGAGCTGGTCCTATAATTTATTCCCCTCAACATTTCTCTTAAATAAAACTTGCTGGATGTAGCATAAGCTAGAATGTTTATTGCTATGACATAACGGGACATTTAATACAAAATATGCCCACAAATTGATCTTAAATAGAAAAAATATGAAAAATTTAAGGAAATTTTTAATTGTCTCATCATACAGATGAAGAAGTTAATTTAGATTTAGTTTCTGGCAGAATACTGGCAATGACTAGATATGGTACAACCATTGACGCGATGTTTTTACGATTGCCACAAACCTAATATTACAGTATTTAATAATTTTTATTTATTTATTTATTACGGCTTTTTAAGCCTATTTCAATGCATATAAAATTAAACCTAAACAACTGATTTAATATTTAAAAATTATATTAAAACCTTAGTTAAAAACAACAAAAGTTAATAAATAATTATTATACTAGTAACCACAATATTTTACAATTATCTTATAGGCAGAGTCTTCATATATGTAACAATAATCACATAATTTTTCTTTGAAGGTATTAATATCACAATTTTTCAAATAATCAGGTAATTCATTAAAACATTTTAACCCTTTATAGCACAAACTATTTTTTTCGGACTCGGTCCTATATAAAGGCAGTTTAAAGTTATTTCTATTCCAGTGTTAATGCTATGCAATTCTCTTACAGATTTTAGATTTGAGCTTAAATAATCAGGCAGAAGACTAGATTTCATGTTGATAAATTTCATTGTGAAAAAAAAAATTTGTTGCTAGTGCTTAGCCAATTAAGGGCAATTAACATTTCATTTATGGGTGTATTGTAACGTTTTTTTAATATAAAACGCATGGCTTTATTTTGCATCTTTTGTAGCTTTTTTATTTGTGCATCTTTCATAATAAAAAATATTGTTGGAGAATAGACAAATTTGGCTCGATAATTGATCTGAAAACCAACTTATGGTAATAAATACTAAGATAACTACTTGTTCTTTTTAGAAACCAAAACTTTTTAGCTATTTTTTCAACTGTATAATCAATGTGATCATTTAGGTTATTGTCAAATTGTACACCTAAATACTTTATTTTATCATCTTTTTCAATTATTACTTTATTAATATTACCGCCTTCTACATTGATATTATTAATTCTTGAAATAATTATATAATTAGTTTTAATTACATTCAATTTTAACCTATTTGCACATAGCCATTTATATTATTCATCTAAGTCAACCTGCAAATTATTTTTTTATTTCATCTATGTGTTTCGAATGAGTGTTTTCTCCTAAGTTCTGATTGTTGAGGTATTATAATTTTTTTACTATCCAGGTAGTTGAAAAGTTGCGTTTTGACTACCTTTCAAGAATTTTTTCGTCCGATGGTAGTGTGCTTATTGGTCTCCGTTCTTCCGCTTTAATAGCATTTTTAATTTGTTCGACCGGGACAACTATTGCTGTCTGCCACACTTTCGGTACTGTACCAAAAGCTAAACTTTAATTTACAATTTTTTAATAAAAATATCCCAAGTATGTAATAGCATCTTTAAGCACTCCTTTAGACAGCAACTTTACCCCCCTCTTATTTTTCAAATTTGCTTACGATCTCATCTATTTTTATAGCTGTGACATAACTAAATGTAAACTTATTTGTTGATTCATTTGATAAATTTGTACTCCTATTTACTACTTTTGTGCTACCAATATTGTAGCACAGATTGTGCTACCAATATTAACAATACTATTCACGAAAAATGTATTCAATCTGTTTGCTGTTTCATAATCATTATCATATACCCGCCCTTCGATTAAAATCTTAGTTATCTGAGATTCCGCATTAGTTAAGCTTACAGTTTCCTTAAGAAATCTCCACATCGTTTTAATGTCATGCCTATGACTATTTATTTTCTTCTCCATATATTTTGTTTTTTAATTTTTACTACTTTTTTATAAAGTTTCTTAACGCTATTATATTCGTCCCATATTCCTTTTACTTGTGCAGATTTATATAACCTAATCTTTCTTGTGTTTAAGCTAGCTAACTCTTAGGCATTCCATTTATTCATGACCTTTATATAAACTGTTTTTTCACATGTAAGGGTTTCCATAATACTCAACAGGGAATTATTTAGAAGTTGCACTTTATTTTCTGACGTTACTTACCTCATAATGAATTTATGCAAAATGTGTTATAAATATATTCTAAAATTTAAAAAGCATACAATCCTTTTAGTAATATAAAGAAAAGACCGAAATGGTCATTTCAGCCCTTGAAAGGACTTTGACCGAGCTTCTTTCTGTGTCAGATGGGGGATTCGAACCTGGGTTCTCTGGCGTATGAGCCAAACACTCTACGCCACGGCCGTCTTAGTAATATGAGAGATGCCTTTTCACCCCATTTACCTTTTATATATATCTCAAATTCCAAGGTAATCGATCTAGAGGAGTAAACTCCAGTCGCGCGTCGGAGGTGACACGCACACTTTTCTTCTTTTTTTTTTTTTTGTGGTTCAAGATGAGCTTCAAATTTTTCTGCAAGTTATGAAAAAAAAGTTTTTTTTTTTTGCATATATGACATTAGCGATCTTTGTACTATCAACTAACACTAAAAAGAAGTGATTTTTTTCGAAGCGTCGGCTGTTTATATGAAAAGCAAAGGATTATCACTCTAAATGACCCAAGGTCAGTTACGTATTTTTTCACTCAATAATAATCATCTCATTTATAATATTTAAGAAATTAAAAATAATACTATTTGTTTTGCATATGCAATGCAATCATATGTATCGCAATAACATTGCGATTAAAGTCAGCGTTAGTGTGGAGGGTTGTTTCATACGCCAGAGCTAATATTTCTTACCCTTACTTTATTACTTAGACGAGGCTCAGTACTGTGATCCCATACAAAAGTTGTTACACTAATTTTTTTACGCGATATCGTATAGGAGGTACATACAAAGGTTGGCCGATCGTAATGAAACTAAGTCAAAAGGCTAGGCAAATATACCTAAAATTGAAAATAATCAAAATCGATTATACCCTAGGGGTAAATTGAGAAAATATGTATACTGAAAATGGCCCTTAGACCTACAGTAAAAAATATGGTATGTTGACAAAGCAAGTCAAAACAAACGTTTACGAAATTTTATCTTGTACCTTTTCGCTAAAATGCAACAAAACACAAAATACATGCATATAAGAAGGCATTGTTTAATTTTTTTTATGTATCTTTTTTTTATTTATTCAAAGTCAGAAGAATCATCAGATGAAAAACTTGACAACATTTTAGATAGTCTTCATCTTCAGTTTCTTGCACTGTATAATAAGGACTGTATGGAAAAAATATGTCCCCACTTTGAATGTAGGTAGTGTATTTTTTTTTTTTTTTTAACGTTTGCATACCATCCCTGTGTTAGAGTATGCTTTCAGCTGTCAAAAACAGCTGTTATTTGTTTTATTATAATTTTAAACTCGAAGATGGAACGTGTTTCATTAGATACTCGCAAAAAAATTTTGCACAATTTCTGCACAGAAAAAAGCTACAGAACTTGAGCTAAACGGTTAAGTATTTCTCATAAACAGCGATGCATATCTGCAGCCTTCTCGATGCGTGGTGTTATTTACGTTAGGAGAGAACCAAATGATACAGCTATACGTATTTCTTCTTTAAACGAATTGGAGCAGTTTAACAGCATTCAACAGCCGGGTACGGAACCACTTATAACTAAAAATAATTTTTTCATAGTAGGAATTTCAAACCAGCCATTATAATACTTTTATATTTGCACCTATGACACTTTATTCACGTCTCTTTATAAAACTCAGATATTTCTTCAAACTAAATTTTTTTGTATTCATCAAGGTGATATATATTTTGTTTGAATGTATGCATTGCCAGATTTTTTTTAATTTCTGTTTTAAATGTTTTCTCAACCTGGAACTTGGGGAAGTTCCAAAAATCACTCCTTCGAAATGATTCGAATTTTTCCCGGTCAAAAAAGTGGAGTTGAAATTTGCCACATTAATGCTCAGAGTCTCGTAAATAAAATAGATGAGTTGAGGTATTTGTTTGAAGATTCCGGTATAGATGTTTTGTGTGTTTCCGAAACGTTGTTCCTTCCATGCATGTCAAATGGCCTTTTTAATATGCGCGGCTACAATCTTTACAGAACCGATAGAAACACTCATGCTGGTGGCGTTGCCATTTACGTGAAAGCCTGTTTTGTTGGTAAAATCGTACACCAATATGAACCTCGAAATTTATGTGAATATATTTTTGATTACGGAAAAACAATCGGGTTTTAGACCTAAAAGAAACTGCGTTACTGCTCTAATACAAGTGTCAGAAGAAATTCGCGAAGCTCTAGACAAAAACAACGTCACCTTTTTAACTCTCCTGGACCATTCCAAGGCGTTCGGTACTGTGGACCACAGTCTTATATGCTTAAAACTTGCAAATCTACTCAATTTTTCCAGCACTGCTGTGAAATTTATGGAATTGTATTTGTTTAACAGAAAGCAGGCTGTCTATGTTAAAAATATATTTTTAAACTTTTTGAGCATACCAAGAGGTGTTCCTCAAGGATCAATACTAGGACCTGTATTATTTTCTATGTACATCAACGACATGCAATACCAAAATACTGCAATATTCATTTGTACGCTGATGACGTCCAATTGCACGTTAATTCTAAATTTTCAGAAATTGCAGAGGTAATAGAAAAACTATGCTTCGACCTTAAGATTATTCATAGTTGGGTAATAAAAAATGGGCTTTGCCTCAATCCAGCAAAGTCCAAAACCATAGTTATTTATAAAAAACGTATTGATCTTAACTCAATTCCTAGCATTAAAATTAACGAGACAGAAATAAAATACGTCGAATGTGCAAAAAACTTGGGAATAACGTTTAAACGATCTCTAACCTGAAATAATCATATAAATATAGCCATTGGTAAAGTTTATGGTATGTTGCGTAGCTTGTGGACAGTGCAATTTTTCCCTCCTGTTAAAATTAGATTACTAATGGCAAAAACTTACTTAATTCCAACTTTGCTGTATGGTTGTGAAATTTTTGCAAACTGTGATAGTGTTTATAAAGCGAAACTAAACGTTGTTTATAATAACATCGCTCGTTATATTTTTCGACTTGGACGTTGGGATCACGTCTCGGAATATGCTAAAGAAATCTTTGATTTGGGTTTTAATTCACTATTAAATTTTAGAACAATATTAACATTATCCTGGATAAATCCCACGAAAATTAAATTGACACACACCATCTCTTTGTCGATTTTAAAGCAGCGTTCGATAGCCCGAGAAGGGATTGCCTATACGCAACAACGTCTGAGTTCGGTATACCTGCAAAGCTGATTAGACTTTAAAAAGTTGCAAAGCTGATTAGACTTTGCAGAATGACGTTGAGTAGCACACGCAGCTCCGTCAAGGTAGGAAATGACCTCTCCGAAACCTTCAATACCGAAAGAGGTTTCAGGCAAGGCGATCCACTGTCTTGCGATCTCTTCAACATCATCATGGAGGGGATCGTACGAAAGACCGGTGTGCATCGTAATGGCACCATTTTCTATAAAGGTGTCTAGCTCCTTGCGTACGCTGATGATATTGATATTGTTGGCAGAACCAAGAGAGATGTTACTGCTGCTTTCGCCGCTATCGAAAAGGAATCAGCCAAAGTGGGTTTGACGATAAAAGAGGTTAAAACAAAGTATATGCTGTCTACAAACAAGGGAGCGCGGCGTTTAGACTCCCACGTTTCATCCGGCAGCTATAACTTTGAAGTAGTCAAGGAGTTCGTTTACCTTGGCACCGCCATTAATACCAACAACGAAATCAGCCTGGAGATAAAGCGAGGAACAATAATTGCTAATAGGTGCTACTACGGACTCAGTAAGCAACTAAGTTCCAGAGCCCTCTCTTGATCGACAAAACTAACACTCTACAAGACGCTCGTTCTATCTGTGCTGCTTTATGGCGCTGAGGCATGGGTAGTTTCGCAAACTGACGCAGCCGCTCTGGCGGTGTTCGAGAGAAAAGTTCTTCTCAAAATCTTCGATCCTGTTCGAGTCGGCGATGACTATCGCA
This sequence comes from Coremacera marginata, assembly GCA_914767935.1. Classification (NCBI taxonomy): domain Eukaryota; kingdom Metazoa; phylum Arthropoda; class Insecta; order Diptera; family Sciomyzidae; genus Coremacera; species Coremacera marginata. The sequence goes on along the minus strand of OU612044.1, from coordinate 60,941,007 downwards.
TCCGAATGAACCATGAGCTGTATGAGCTCTACGAAGACATTGACATAGTTCGGCGTATAACTGTGCAGCGACTACGCTGGCTGGGTCATATCCATCGTATGGACGACGAAGCTCCAGTGAAAAAGGTGCTCGAGGCGAGGATTGCTCTTCAACGACGACGAGAGAGACCATGCCTCTGATGATGTCGGCCGAAACCCGGACACGGGTTGTTACGGCCACCTAAGAAAGTAAGTAAGTATTAACATTAAACAAAATTATAACTACACAATCACGGCTGGAACTGTTTCAAATTTTACATTTTTCACGATCCGTTCGAAATAAAACTATAGTAGCAACTCGTCATACGTGTCTAACATCTGAACGATAGTTTTTTGTCCATGCAACAAGGCTTTGGAACTCACTCCCCAGGGACCAGCAATGCATCCAAATTTAAAACCAAGCTGTTTTATTACATAACTTTTTAAAATATGTGATTTTTTTCTTGTCATTTTTTCCATTTTTTTTTTCCTTTTCTTTTTTTCCTTTCTATATACAACGTGAAGTGTCCAATTAAATTGAATAATTTAATAACAACGACAATTGGCTATTTTAATTACTCAAATATTTGGTTTTTTTATTTTTTTAAGCTTCTTTTTTTTATATGTATTACATTTTTAATTACATTTATTGTGCCGTGTATCCAATTTCATTAATTCATTATTGTCTTTTTTTTTTGCTAAATAACATACAAATGTTTGTTAATTATTAAAAATAAGATAAATAAGAAATAAGAAACAAATACATTCCAGATATACAATACTGTACGGCTAGTACTCTAACTATAAGATACGTATCTTGTTGTAAATGCTCAATTGAAAAAAAAGCTCTCAACCCTTATTAAGCGAAACCCTTCAATGTCTAGGCGAGATTTGGCCAAAAAGGGAGAAACCAGCAGTGTGATGATTCAAGAGTTAAAAAGCGTAACAATTTACAGTCTTGCAAAAACCAGAAGAAACCGAAAAAATCCGAAAAACAATTTGTTGCTAGAAAAACCAGAGTGCGAAAATTGTACGAGCGTTTGAACAAAGAACAGATCAGTTGCATAGTAATGGATAACGAAACCTACGTCAAGTTCAACTCCAACATACTTTCGGGACCACAATTCTAAACAAAGAAGAAGGGTAGTGTTGTTAGTGAAACCCTTAGTACTGTGCGATTGGAAAAATTTGGTGGAAAGGCTCTTGTATGGCAATTTCTGAGCTAAGGAATCTGTCTGTGATAATAGATAAAATTTCACTCATAACCCATTTTTTACCAATGTTTATTTTAAGAAACACTAACTGTAAACTATTATTTTAAAAAGACAGTAAGCGATATTTGAAAACTAAGAATAGTGATTAAATCATACATTTGTAGGCTTCAAAATCGTCTGTAAATGCTTCACAATTTGATCAACTTTACTAGAACTTTGCTAGAACTTTACTAGATCTGATGTCAGCATTGAAAAATAATTGTTTACACTTGGGTGGTCCCATAAAACTGTTTTTTTTGTTAATTTACAAGTTTTATACCACCACTCAATTCGTCTCGAACTCGAAGCAACTCGCACAGGCCTAGTAGAAATATGATCAAAGAAAAAAATTAATAGTCAATATCGTTCAACTAATAATAAAATGGCATAACCCGAACCTTAGCCATGAATAAAAAATTAGTAATCAATAAAAAATTAATAATAAATAACAAATGAATAAAAATTGAATAATGAATACAAAATTAATAATGAATAAAAAATTAACAATAAATAAAAATTGAATAATGAATAACAAATAAATGAATAATGAATAACAAATGAATAATGAATTAAAAAATTAATAATAAATAACAAATGAATAATGAATAAAACATGAATAATGAATAAAAAATTATTAATGAATAAGAAAAGAATGTGAATTCATATGAGCAAAAAAAATTGATTCATTATTCTGAATAACGAAAATGAATAATTGAAATGAATAATTAATCAATTTTTGAAAATTGAATGTGATTTAAAAATCTTATTTATAAATAAATTCTGCATTGAGTGAAAATGTCGTTGTACTTAAAATTCTAAATATGAGTTTCAATTTTGCAGCTCTGCTTAAGATTCGTTCAATCAGTTTAAAGGTTTCTGCACACTTAACGGCATGTAACGACAAGCCGGCAGAATTCTTTTGTTTCATTCAATGAACTTTTTTTACTCTCTTTAACATTTTGAATGCTGGTCGGTCAGACAGCAGCGAATTGATTTGCGTTCAATTTTTGACATTTCATAAATTTCATTACTTTTTCTCCTCCCTTTTTATTTCGTACTCTAAAAAATTGCTCTTGCATGACCAGTTGTGCTTGGAAGGTATTAGTGAGCTCACGCATGATGTAATTAATAAGGTAGTAGTCATGGTGGAATAAATAAGAGGTGTTCTCATCCAGAAAATCAGAAAAAAAATAGGCTGCCTCATTTTGACATTTTCATTAATGCATATATCAAACCATGTATGAAACTTATCAAAATAAGGCAGCATGTCAAAAACATATTAAAAAATTTCATGGGATGAGAACACCTTAAAATAATCCCACTATGGTAGTAGTGACAGTTGTCTTCACAAAATGGCTACCATATGTTTTCATTTGCCTGTATATTTAACATTTATTCATTTTTTAATTTTTTCGTTTTTACTTTGTACCCTTTTTGACAACCAAAAGAACCAAAAGAAAAGAACTGTCACTAACACCTTGTTAGTTAGCTCATGCAATTATATTCACACAAACGGCAACCATAGGTTTTCATTTGGTTGTATATTTAACCTACTTAGTTTTACTGTTTTCCCATTTTCAGCTTTGTACCATTTTTGACATTATATAATCGCCAAAAAAATCGTCACTACCACCCTGTTAGTATAACTTTTTGTTGTAATTTTCGTGTGTACCAAAAAATTGTGTACCAGCGATTTTGTGACGATTTATCTTTCTTACTCTTTCACTCACATGAAAAAAAAGTGAAACATCAAGCAAACATCGTTCGGCAAAATCGTCGTGTCTACAAGCAAAGAAACAAAAGAAAAGATAATAAAATCAGTGAAAGAATATCGGCATGTCTAACATGGGACCTAGTTTTCTCTATCGCTTTTCTACTTTGCTCAAACCCAAGGTTCATTAATATAGGTTAAGTCACTTGAGAGAAAAGCACTTGTTTTTCGCCTTTGCTCGAACTGTCAAAGTAGCTGTTAGCTAAAAATTGTACAGATTCAGGGATTTTTTTTCTTGACAGTTTGACCGAGCTTCTCTCAAGTGACTTAACCTATATTAATCAACCTTGCCCGCAGTGAAGTTTTCGTGGTCTACCACCGCGGTGAATTCTAGCGACTTCTGTTGCTTTATACTTTTCATTAGTCGGCAAGCACAAGACCTCTTAATATTAAATTTCTTCGCAAGAAATTTCTCTCAACAGAACTTTGAGAGAATCCATTTAGTCTTTTATTATTTCAGTTTTTAATTTATTTCCGAATTTGTCTTTAGTCATTGTCAATGAATGTTCACTTTTCGAAAAACTTTTATCAATTAATAGACAACACGCTGATTTTTTTCTGTTTGTACCAAAAACGAAGAAAAACAAGTGGTCAAGTACCGTTACACGATGTTCTCCGCACGATGTGTTCTTTATTCTTTAATGTGCATTCTTGTCACCGTTTTACGCAGCTAGTAGAACTAAGAACTAGTAAATTGTTGTTGTTACTACAATTAAGAAAAATTGTTTTTGTTTTTGTAAGCACTTTTATTTTTTTCTGATAACATTGGTGACCCAATAAATATCAAGAGTTCATTAAAAGCATGACTAATATGTGGTAAATATGAATTCAAAGTGTGGCAAGGGGATTGTTGCTTTTATTTTGCGCAACACTGTATATGAGAGTTTCAGTCAGCTTTTTCCCGATGCTCTGTATAAAATGATGGGAAGTTTTAGTTTTTCTGACTAAAACTATCCGTATTGCTACCAAGATATTTTTATCAGTAGTGTTCTTGCAGGGATATGAGCATGATAGTGTGTACTTCGCATTAGAGACGCAAATCCAACAGCACACAACAATTAAATTAAACGACTCATTTAACAAAAAAAATTAAATTGCCATTTCAGCCCTTGAAAGGATTTGACTCAACTTTTGTGATCAATTGAAATGTTTGAACACAAATTATCGAGAACTGGACCTACAAGCTTTATGCCAGTGGTGATCAATGTTGATTAATATAAGGCTTGTTTCCGTATACATTTTCGAGTAAAAGTCGAGGAAAATTCAATATGAGAGAGTAAAATTAAATTTTACAATAGTGTCAAAAGTACGGAAACGACTTCTAGCTAGTTTCAAGCACGAAAACAGCTGATTGCCTATTAAAAGTAAACACCGCCAATTTTAACTTGTTACAAACGCAGATGGCGTCAATTTTAGCTTGATATTTTATATTTATTTATTGATATTTACCAATTTGTAAATTTAATTTTTATCGAACGACATAAGCAAAAAATAAACGACAAATTGGCATTTGCTTGTCCTTTTTGATGCTTATGTAGCTGGAACAAATTTCTTCTAGCACACTTCCAGTAAGTTTCGAGCTTAAGTTTCGAGAGCGATTTTTTCTTCTAGCTAGAAAAAGTACGGAAACACGTTCTAGCACATTGCAAGTTACTACAATCGAGTACGGAAACAGACCTATAGGCCCAACCAAAATAGACGAGTTGTTCCGTAACGAGTAGAGACGAAAATGCTCGCTATAATGCAACTCAATGTTGTTGCCCAAAATTAACAAACTTAATTTAACGAAGCTGAACGAAACAGCTTGTCCATACCAGGGATGATATTGACTTAGTTGTAAAAGGGCCAAAATTTATACAAAAATAGGGCATTTTTGACAAGAATGGGGCCCTTAGTGGCAATTCAATATTAAAGACTTTCTATTTGAATATTCTGCCATGACCACATATATCCAAATAGATTTCGAATTGACTGTATTCAAAGTTTTTCAGATTTTTTTTTTTTTTTTCATTTCACTGTTTCGACCTAAGCAGGGAAGTTTAATTATTTCTCACAAAAATAGCACATTTTAGTTTAAAAGATCAGCTTTCAGAATCAGAAATTGTGGGTCAGAGTAATATTACTTAATTCTTTCTTTTAAATATATTTGATTTCATATATAGAGGTACCATTGCATTTTAGAAAAAAAGACTTGTGCATTGATTGCAAACGTCAAAAATTTTTCATTGGAAAAGTCAAAAATATGTCAAAAAATAATCAAAAATTCTCAAAAAAAATTTGTACATAGCCATTTATTTAATAAGTTAATAATACAAATAAAAATAGCAAAGCATTTTCACAGAAAACCGCAAATCGGATTGATATATTCTTCGATAAAGAGTCTTAGGAATATTCTTTCGAGTTCTTGGTTATATAAATAAGAATTTCAGAAAGATATGATTGATAAATTTAACAAAGAGTCTGCGTTAAGACTTGTAAGAAGACGAAACAAAGATGCGGGTTGAAATGGGCATGATACCAAAATAAAATTAGTTCTACCAAGATAACATATTAAGGAATGGCGGAATTTATGAAGAATAATTTCATGAATGTTATACAATTTTGGAATATAGAGCCTTAAGTAACAAAATTAGTTAAATCAAAACTAATTAAAGGTGGGAAAAAAAACCAATTTTTATGCAAATAATTGTTTGCATAAAATTGCAAAATAATTGTGAATAAAATTTAAAGGTTTCTCTAAGATAATATCATAAAATAATAAGTTTTTAATAACTTTAAATTTTTGGGTCATAGTGGACTTTTCTGTGGAAATGCCCATATAGGATATCATTAGTCGGAAATTGTTTTTGTACAGATAAAATAACAAAAAAATGGGTGAAAGTTCATTGGAAAATAAACGACATTAAATATTTAATCAGTTAAGTCTACTTAAGACTACGATGGAGCCTTTTTTACGGGTTCGCCTTTTCATCTATATGCATGATAAAATGCTGTAAGGAATGTATCGTACTTAAAGCTGTCCACCTCAAAATTCCATTCTTAAATCTATAGAATTACTTTGGGATACTATTATAAGTAAAATCGATTCGAAAATTTAGACATTCTTTTGGAGGGTGTGAAATCAATCAGAAATCTTCATACTTCCTCTATTATAGTAGATATCAAATGTTTGTAAGGAATTTTCCTGTAGATGTCAATCAATACTACAAAATAGTGGTTCTTCTGCATAATACTAACATGGTGGCTTTATATAAAATATAAGAACATCAGTTTTTCAAACATTTTTTTCAGTTTTAATAGATTTTTTTTCTGTAAACTATCAAAAACCTACCTGCATAGGCTTATATAGCTTAAATAAAGCTTAAATATAACTTAAAAAAAAACAAAATTGAGGAGAATTGTTTAAGGTTTTTGTTTTTTTATAGCTATAATTTCAAAAAATTCAACATAACTTATTTTATCGAGATCGATTCAAAATCATTTTATTAAAAATTGAACATAGTACTTAAATGATATTTTTTCAGAAGAATTTTTCAAAAGGGCCTAAAATGAATCAAAAGGGCTTCGGGGCTTATGAAATGAAAAAGGGCTCAAAAAAGCCCTAAAAGCCCCCAAATATCATCCCTGGTCCATACCATGGCAGAATTATAAGGTAAGGTCATCACGGAGAGGAATGGAGTAGAAAGCAGAATAAAGCTACATTGATGTCAAAATCAGCTGTTCATCGCGAATTTCTTTATGCTCACGTTTCGCAGTTGTTTTTAGGTTAAAACTGTTACAGGTTTTTTTTGCAATTTTAAGACTTCTTTCACATTTTATAGTTTTTATTACACTTTTTATATAATATTTTCACTCAAATTAGCACAAATTTATTACCCGCGACCGCACTGTTTGCAACTTGGAAACATAAAATATTTTCTTCATTTGCAATTTCTACGAAATTCGTCGTTTTGACATTAATGTTGCTTCTCATTATCCACTCTTCGTTGACGCGTGAGAGCACTTAGTATCATGGGCCTACCTTATCATTGTATCATGGTCCATACCATGATACAATGATAAGTTTCGCTGAGTGCTCTCACGCGTCAACGAAGAGTGGATAATGTAAAGCAACATATAAGTTAAATTCGTATTTGCCGAATTGATTAAAAAACATATTTTTTTATTCCGGTCTACGACCGTTCTTTATTAAGAGTTTAATGCAACTGAATTACAATTTTTATTATTCTCTATGTTTGATAAATTAAGCTAACTTAAATAACTCAAACTGCAGTGCGGCGGGTGTTGCGTCAGCGTTCTTTGAATTTTGTTGCACTTGCCTGGTTCCCATGCGACCGCAGTAGACCAATGAGTATATATGTATATAGCAGAGAATTTTTTTCGCTCTTGAGTTTTAACTCAGTCAAATCGTGGTTAACAAATAAAGGGACACCGAAAAATGTTCGAAAACAGCGCAGTCGGTATTTGTGCGTCGAAAGATTTTATCTTCGAAAACAGCGCTCTCGGTATGTGCGCATGCGCCGCCATCATTGTTGTGCGCTCTCAGAATCTATGAAAGTGGTTTGACTGCTTTTTTCCTTTTATTGAAATAGATTCTGCACAATGTTTACATTTTTTGCTGGACGGAGTTGCATGGATTTATTTCAATATGCCGATTGGATATTTGCAAGATTCTGGCATTTGTGTGAACTTATGAAATGATTTTTTTCCAATATTTTTATGTAAATTCCTTTTTTGTAGGTCAAATAGGAAATTTTTCATTCATTTCAAGTCTAATTTAATCGAATTTAATTTGAATAAATTTTTCATTTAATCCAATTTTTATTTTCAAATAATCCACTGGTATCCAATTGATAAGTTTAATTTTGTTTTTAAATATTTTACGTGTTAACTCCTCCGTCGTTAAGTTCAAACGTCGTCGTTTGACCTATGATGCGTAGTTAACCTCAAAGAATTGAACTGGTTCTGCATTCGGTGTCATGTCCATGGAATCGTCCTTAGGGCTATTTGTTATTTTAATTTTAGCTGTTTTAACTTTTAGGTATTTCCTTATTATCAATACCAGAAATGCTGCGATGATAACTGCCGATAGGCTAATATTGGTTGCGTAGCTGAGTCTATTTTTTAATTCGAGTTGATCAATATGTTGGGTGTTATTTATTTGTAGTTCATTGATAAAGTTTAATGAAAGGAATTCCTCTATTTTGTTTTGCTGGTTTTGAAGTTGAAGAACCGCTGGTAAAGGTTTCCCATAGGATACTTCGTGATGAAAATACATTTTCATCATTCGCTTAAATTCGTGGCTTCTTCATCAATATTGATTTGTCCATTAAATTGGTTTAGGAATATCAATCCAGGCATAAGTTCTTCTATTGAGGCAACGTGTTGGTTGTTGATCAAAGTGCAATTGGGTTTACGACTCTCTAATAGGTTACTAATACAAGTTGAATTATTCAAGTTAACAATATTCTTACTATCGCAAATAGTGAGTTCATTATATTTTTTACAAGTTGTCTCAATTCCAAAAATATTTTTGTTACAATTTAGAATGTTTTCGTATTTTATGTCATTAATTAAATTTTGCTTTTTTACTGCTTTTATTAGAAGAGATTTACATGAGTCTGTTCTTACTGTTGGCAAGGTTACAATATAAAGAATTGTTTCATTATTTGTTGCTATTTTAATATCGGAAAAGTCAAGAGCTTCATCTAAATTAACATGGGGGATATCATTTCTTTCGAGCAATCTTTCTACAATTTTTATTTCTTCGTTTGCTAAGACATATGTATTGATTACATTGGCTTTTGCCCAACTTATGGAAAATTCTATATTTCTTAATTCTTCTTTTAACATTTCCAACTTAAATTTATAGCCTAGAATTAAATCTAGTTTTATTTCTTCCATAGATCTAACAGTTTTCATAATCATATTTGTTACATTTCTAAGTTCATTAATTTTTTCTGCAGTTAGTCTATTAATAATAATTTGTTTCTCATTATTTTCTAATACATTATTTATCTTGTTTTCGATTATCTTAAAATCTTCGTGTTCGGGATTTCCCGCTATCCACTTCCACAAGGTGCCTATGGCATCTATTGATCTATTTGATTTTTTATTTTTGGTTTTTAATCTATAAAGGTAATTACGGATTTCGGATATTTCATGATATAGGAATGCATAGTTAGGGTTACTCTTGCTAACGAATTCGTTTATATGGGCTTCTATATTATTAGCTAATGATTCATAGTGTCCGATTTCTATGGTGTGTATTAAACGAAAGGTTCCATCTTGTAGTTTTGCTGTCCCAGTGTTAATTGTTACTAATTGGGAATGCGAGTAGTCGAGTATTTGAATTTCTCCTTCTGCTGTAAATATCCCGATGAGTAATCTGTAAATGGTAAGAACAATAGTCAATTTTTAATACGATCTTTGTGTACCGTTCGTCCAGAAACCGTTATTACTGTCTTTCGTCTATTTTGAGCTACGATCTCCTTTTTGTATCTAGGAGTCAATTTGGATCCTAATCTTGAGTTTATTCTTACATATATGGTATCGCCTTCAGAAAAGTCTGTGGGTGTTTTTCTTTTTTTGTTATGATTTAACATGTCTTTTTCCTGTTTGTCCTTCAACCGTTGAATATTTTCTAGTCTCTTTCTTTCTTGTTCTTCGTCTGTGTCACCTAGTGTTCGTCCCATGAAAAGTTCTATAGGTTTTATATTGGTTGTCGAATGTATAGAATTATTATATTCAAATATTGCTGAGAAAAGTAGAGCTGGGAAAGAAGAATAGCGATCTTCGGCTTTTAAGCATCTTAGAATTTCAGAAAACGTTCTACTTGTCCGTTAATAGTACGGTGGTGTTGTGAAAATTTGAATTCCGAGTTGTTCATTCAATATATGTGTAATGGTGGCAGAATTAAACGATTTTTCGTTGTCAATTACAACGTTTTTCGGTTTCCCGAATGATAGTAGTATTTCCCTTAAGGGTTCTTTTACATGTTCTATCGCTTTGGACTTTACTAATCGTGCTTGGGCGTATTTTGAGAACTTATCTAATGCTGTTAGTACTGTTTTCCCTTCGGTGTTATATAAGTCAATATGTAATAGCTGTCCAGGATGTTCTGGTATTGGTGTTTCTAGTATTTTCTGTACTGTGGGATGTCTGTCGTACTTATTTTCTTTGCATATTGTGCACTCCTTTAAGAGTTTCTTAATTTTCTCTGTCATTTTAGGAAAGTAAATTTTGTCAAGTAGCTTTATTTTGTTTTCTTTAAAACTCTTATGTGCTCTTCTGTGCTCCTGTAAGATCTTTTCTTCTTGTTCAGATTCGTTGATAATATCTTCGACCTGCTTCTGTGTATAACAAATCCTATAAGAGCTGAAATGTAGAGGGTAGATTTCATGAATCACTCCCATTATTTCTTCGCTGGTTAACAGTCCGTTAATAACGCTGGGATTCAAATAGTTTCTGAATGTTTGTATCAAGTCTTCTTGCGTATATTGAGGCTTTATTACTATGTGTCTATGGTGTGTGGGGAAAGGTATCGAGAAATTATAACCAGATTATAATTCATATAATTATAATCAGATTCATGGGTTAGAATAAAAAGTTGGTTTTTGAAAACGTTGATGGATTCCACGATTGATGGAATAAGATTTTCGGCTGAGCTTTCGTGACTTTGAATAGTGGCAGTTAAAGAGTTTATTGGTACCTTCTGTGGCGGCCTGGAAAGGGCATCGGCTACCACGTTTGCTTTTCTGGGTTTATATTTTATTTCATAGTTATTCTCTTCCAGAATGGACTTCCAACGTTTCATTTTTCCGTTATTATTTCTATTACTCAAGGCATAGGTTAGCGGCTGATGATCCGTATAGATTTCAACCTTTGCCGAACCATACAAATAGTTCCTTAATGCATTTAACGACCAAATTATGGCTAGTAGTTCTCTCTCATTTGCCGCATAATGCTCTTCGGTTTTTGACAGTGTGCGGGATATGAAGGTAAGGGCGGGGGGGGGGAGGGGCGGTCCACCCCGGGTGCACAGTCAATAGGGGTGAAAAATTTACAAAAAAAAAATTGTTTTCAATATAAATAGTGGAAAATTGTATTAAAATGTACTTTATTTATTATTTATTTATTATAATGGTGAGGGGTGCAACTATCATAAAGATTAATTACAAATTCTAGTATTCTTCTATCTATATATATAAAAGAAAGTGTCCGAATGCGATGTAATCCCATAACTCGAGATCGGCCGAACCGATTTTGATGATTTATACTTTGTTGGAAAGGTATTTTTTCAGTTCGGGTTTTTTTAAAAAAAAAAGAAAAAAAATCGAAAAAAGAAATGAATGTATGTCTGTTTGTGCTTTATAGGAGGCCAAACCACTGGACCGATTTTCCTGAAATTTTCTCAGCGTCTTAATATGACTCTGGAAGGAATATTAGGCTATATACAGTTTTGCTTGGACAAAGGGGCGTGTCCCCGCCCATATAACCAAAAACTTAAAATCGTCATATCTTCGGCATTTTTGGACCCACGGAAATGATATTTAGTACATATAGTATTGGCATGAATAGAAATACGTTCCACAAAAAAAGTGGGCGGAACCACGCCAATTTTTGGAAAAATTAAAAACTGTAATATCTTCTAAACTACTGGACCGGTCGACATGAAATTTTCACAATAGGACATTGTTACGAAATAATAAGTCCTTGGTTACATAATATTTTGATCAGACGAAGGGGTGATGCCACGCCTACACAACAGAAAACATAAAATCCTCATATCTCAGCCAATTGGCATAGAATGATGATATTTGCTGCATATCATGTTATCTTAAAAAGGATTATATGCCATGTAAATAGTAGGCGGGCCACGCCCCGTTCTTTGCTCTAGAAGCTACACCTCTACACCGACTAAAAACATTGTATATCCTAAAGCATTGCAATAATTAATTCATAATCAAATAAATAAATTTTTTTAATATCTAAATACTTTCTATTTTATCACTATAGGGGTAGCGAAGCACACCGGGTACAGCTAGTATTTTATATAGATTGGTGTCGCAAAAATATAACATACAGTTTTTCTATATGAATACATTTATGTAACTTAATAGGAACTAAAAGTATGCAATGGATGTTTGATTAATTGAGAGTTTTGTATTCACAAGCTAAAAGTATGCAATGGTTTTTTGATACTTTGAGAGCTTTGTATTCACAAACATTCAGTGTTTAAAAGGCACTGAACAATAGGTTTAATATGAGCTTTTTAACGAAGAAATTTAAATTTTTGAGCGGGAAATTGATATTAACCGAACATTCGTGTATCTTTGTCCCATATTAATTTCCAACTAGAATTGTTCAACAGTGAAAAGTGTGCGAGTTTTGTGTTTGTTTTAAATATGTTTAATAAAATTGCTAAGCCAAAACGGCCAAGTGGATGCCAACAAAGAAAGGCCAAAATAATACATTCCAAGGAATAAAAAGATTTAGCCGGATCAATGCTTCAATTTGTCAATAAATCTGGAAGCAATGCAGCGGTGCCTCCTCATGTAAATATAAAAAATATAAACATGCTTTAGCTTCCCATGAAAAATTTGTAAATGCATAAACTATTTTTGGCGACTCGTTCTATCAATATTTAAAATTGATATGCATTAATTTGATTTCAAAAGAAACAAATAAACACCAATTTCACTTTAAAACTTTTGGTTTGCGAATACATTTAATTTTGCTTAATTCATTAACTTTCCTTTCTATAAACGATATTTAGCCGTTTCGTTTAAATTAATATATGTATATGCAAAAATTAAAGCGTTATTAAAGTAGCTGCAAATATCTCAATAATTTTCAGTATTTATTGAAAAAATGTTTTTTTTTAATGTTGTGCACAAGGGTGGGCCGATTTTTGGAAAACTCGTTTTTACATGAATTTTCTATTAGAGGAAAAAAAAGAAACTCAGTGGTGTATTTCTTTTAATAAAATTTACCCCCCACAATTTGAGTTTTTATGAAATTTTCGTACTAGAGCTCCCCTAGCCTTTCGTTTTTTTTTTAAATCTAATACCAAAACTACATTTCTACAGAGATCGGTCCATTCAAACCGAAGATGCAGCTCATCGAGTGTACAATAAACGTCATAATAATCAGTCAAAATTAAATAAAAAATCCACCCCTGTTCTCATTTTTTTATGCTCTATTAGAAATTTATGTAAAACTAGTTTTCAAAAAAGGGGGGTTTTCCCCGCAAAACTTTAGTTTGTTTTAATCAGATGCCAAAAAATAGATTTTCTTGCCTCAAAAATTTCGCCATGCAAATTTTGGGCGAAATCGATCGGTTAAAAACAAAGTTACAGCAAATCAAAATTCTAAAAATTTCAATACAACGTCATACAAACGCGTAAAATCGTCAACATAGGAAATGACGTTTTTTGTACTTTTGATGGGCTGAAAATTCGTTTTAGATTGACCGATTTCGCTCAAAACTAAAAACTAATTTTTAGTATCAGAATAAAAAAAAATACACTCCTGGACTTCTTTTTTTGACCTCTTCTAGAAAATCCATGTAAAAACGATATTTCAAAAAATCCGCCCACCCTATTATAACCAGTGATAAATTTTGAATAAAATCAAGAATTGTTATTTGGACGTGTAGTCAAAAAACTTTATCTCCAAATTCTTAAATTTAGTTTAGTTTAGAATCAACGTTATGTATCTGTGTTTGCAGTAAAAATAATTTCTAAAATTTATATACATAGTTGTAATATTATTTTAAATTAAGTGGTTAAATTAAATGGCACAATGGACAGAGGTCTGAGTGCCAGGGGAGAATCTTGAAAGCACATCTAAATTTGTAACTGGGTTCCAAGCTTGGTGGAAGCTGAATCCTAAAATAAACGGTCATGAGAAGTCCATAGAGCACTTGCGTTTTCTTGAAATGTGGAAAACGTTATCAACACGGCTGAGACTAAACAAAACCATTGACGCAGAAAATATAACAATTGTGGAAAATGAAAAAAAAAATGGAAAAACATACTCAATAGACTTCTTGATGTTACTTTGTTCCTTGCTAAACAGAATTTGCCATTTCGTGGACATTTCGAGCTCATTAAATAAAGGAAACTTTCTTGAGTTAGTTGAATTCCTTTCAAAGTATGACCCAGACCTTAAAGAACACCTTATGAACTTAAAACAAGCTAATTGCAAATATCAACATTCTTATCTTTCACCAACCATTCAGAACGAATTTATAAGTGTATTAGCTAATCATGTGAAATCCAAACTTATCAAAGAAATAAAAGCTGCTAAATATTTTGGAGTAATGTTTGATAGCACACCAGATGTGTCACATGTGGTTCAAATGTCGGAAGTTATTAGGTATGTTAAAATAACCAATGGTGAAGTACAAGTTAAGGAAGTATTTCTTGGATTTTTTACTATTATGGGCAAGAAAGCCGTTGATATCAGTTCAGATATATTAAATAAAATTGAAAGTGATGGTTTAGATTTTATGATGTGTCGTGCCCAAGGATATGACAATGCTGCTACAATGTCTGGAATTCACGGGGGAGTGCAGAAAAAACTTAAAGAAAAGAATAAAAAGGCAGTATTTATCGGATGCGTAGACCATTCTTTAAATCTGTGCGGTCAACATGCCTTCGCTCAAAATTCATCATGTGTCACATTTTTTGGTTGTCTCGAACGGCTGTATTCTTTCTTTTCTGCATCCACTCATAGATGGGATGTATTAATACGTCATACTAATGTATCAGTAAAAAGGTTGTCAACAACGCGCTGGAGTGCACACTATTCTGCTGTAATGCCTCTTGCTGAACATTATCAAAAGTTTGTCCAAGCGATTGAAGCTCTATGCGATCCCGACGAAAATATTGACACAAGAGGAACAGCACAGGGCCTATTATCAGCAATCCTTGACTTCACATTTCTATGCTACTTATACTTTTGGCATGATGTCCTTCGGGAAGTTCAAATAACGCAGAAGTACTTGCAAACTAAGAACTTGGCACTTGATAATGTTTTGCTTAAACTTAAGGCATTGAACCGTTTTATTTTTGAGGAACGTTCTAACCTAGTGCAACAATCAATTCAAAAAGCACTCGTTGAATCGGAAAATTGTGGTATATTAGTTGAGAGACGAATCCGATACAGAAAAATGATGACAGGAGAACAGACAAGACACTGTGGACTTAGTCTACAAGAAGAAAACAAGAGGGCGATGTTCGAGTGCTTGGATAGGTTTCATTCGGAACTTCAGACAAGAACAAAATCACTAGAAGACGTTCAAAATGTATTTGAAGCAATCCTCCCATCGAGCTTGCTATCTGCTTCTGAAAATGAACTGCAGCTCTTAATACAAAGATTGGTCACTGTCCATGATGAGATCAATGAAGAAGAGTTGAGGATTGAAATACCAAGGCTAAGAAGGCACCTTAAAGCTGCAGACATTGCCTTGGAGACAAACTCAAACTGGTCCTCAATAGATTTTTTAAAATTTATTTGTGAGTGGGGATTCTAGGAATCATTGCCAAATCTTACACTTTGCTTAAAATTGTTTGTAACGATTTGCGTGTCCGTCGCTTCATGCGAAAGAAGCTTTTCCAAGCTTAAATTAATAAAAAATTATTTACGATCTACAATGGGGCAGTCAAGACTAACAGAGCTCTCAATCTTATCCATTGAAGCCGAAGAGGCTAAAAACATTAATTTCGATGAAGTTATCGAAAAGTTTGCATCACTAAAAGCAAGAAAGAAGAAATTTTAAATCTTGATGGTACCTTAAAGATTAATTTTATTAATGAATATCAATAAATAATTTTTTTTTTTATTTTTTTCAGATACCAAATCGATGTTTTTATTTATGTTTACTCGATCTCAACAAAATTATTAATAAAATAAAAAATATTAAACAAAAACAGTATGTTTAAAAATTTTCATTTTCTGTAAATAGATTTTAGATAGGATAAGGATAACCTTCCTTTGGGGGTGCAAAATCTGTTTCCGCCCCGGGTGCCAGCAACCCTAGCTACGCCACTGAGGTAATGGGTCTATTTTCTTGAGACAGGACGGCTCCAAGGGCAAAATTTGAAGCGTCTGTAGTAAGTTTAAATGGTTTTTTAAAGTCTGGATATGTTAGTAGTAAATCATTAGAAGTGAGTATGTTTTTAATTTTTTCTATTGTGTCAAGCGCGTCCTCATTTAACGTAATTAAATTTTTTTCGATTCTGTCTTGGACACGCGTCCATCCTCCCCTCTTAAGAGCTATGTCAGGGGTTTGGCAATTTTTGAATAATCTTTTATGAAACGTCGATAATGCCCTGACCAATAGTTGCCCTGTTTCAATAGTTTCGATTTTTTTCGGATTTGTTCTTATACCATTTGACGAAACCAAGAATCCAA
This sequence comes from Coremacera marginata, assembly GCA_914767935.1. Lineage (NCBI taxonomy): Eukaryota > Metazoa > Arthropoda > Insecta > Diptera > Sciomyzidae > Coremacera > Coremacera marginata. The sequence continues at coordinate 60,924,544 of OU612044.1, read as the reverse complement.
GGAACTCTACTTCATTTTGGAAGAACTTGCACTTTTCTAATTGAACTTTCATATTTGATTCACTTAAGGTTTCGAAAATGCGTTGAATATGTTCTAAGTGATCATTTTTAGATTTACTAAATATTATAATATCGTCAATGTAGACGAAACAGAATGACCCTATGTATTCGCGCAAAATGTCATCAAGGGTCCTTTGAAAGATTGCAGGTGCATTCTTTAAACCAAAGGGGAGCCTTTGGGGAAGGAAAATTCGAGTTTACAAGAACTTTTCATTATTAATGGAAAAAGCTGTTTTTTCTATGCCTGTTTCCTTAAGTGGTTTCTGATGGAAACCACTTTTGAGGTCTAGTACCGAAAAATATTTGCATTTCCCTAATTGCGCTAAAACATAATTTATTTCGGGGATCGGGTAACGGTCAGGAATTGTGATTTGGTTGAGTTTACGATAATCTACTACTAATCTATGTTGTTTATTGCCATTTGAGTCAGGTTTTTTGGGTACAATCCACACAGGGGCATTGTACGGGGATCGAGATGGTCTTATTATACCATCTCTTAATAGTATTTGTATCTGTTTTTGAACTTCATCCCTTAGAGAAACGGGATATGGATAGCTTCGAGTGTAGACAGGAGAATCTGAGGTATTCCTAATTTCGCCTTTGACTCTACTTGTATAGGTTAATTTTTCGTTGGGTTCAGCAAAAAGACTTTTGTATTTCTCGACGAGTAGTTCACATGCTTCTTTTGTTTATCTGTCATTTGTTCGTTTTTTATGTCTATTGTATTGACTGTTTTTGATTGACATTGTCTGATTAATATTTTTTGTCCATTAAATAATTGCACGTAATTATGTTTGGTATGAATAACAGCAGATAATTCCTTAAGGCTGTCGTTTCCTAAAATGGCGTCAAATGATTTTAGTGTGGGAAGTAAATAGAACTTAATTTCGAGTTGTGGTATATTGAAAAGATTTACACGAGTGAAGTGTGTTATTTTAATAATACCCGCTATGGAAGTTGCAAAGAAAGGTTCCTTATTAGCAAACGCTTTAGGTACAACGGAAGGTTTGATATAGTTCTTGTTTGAACCTGTGTCGATTAATATTTTAGGTATTTTACCTCCTACTGTCCTAACTTGAATATAAGGCAGTGAGGAGTCGCTCATTCTAAAAAATGTATGTCTGTTAGGTCTGAAAAAGAAACTGTGGTTTCTGTTTGGGTCTCATGTGTCCCAAATTGCTCTTGTTGATTCTCGTGATATTGCATGTACTCGTTAAATGTTTGTTCTGCGTCTTGCTGAGTTGCTGAATCTTGATATTCATGAGTTGTTTCTGTATTATTTATTTGTTCAGTCGGATTGTATCGTCTCGCGTCGTTAAGTTGGAAATTATATATGTCGTTACATAACTTAGTATACTGGTACTGATCAGGGAACGTTTGTTCTATATTAAAATTTCTCTGAAGCTTTCTCGGTCCTGTTTGGGGGGTATTGTCGCTTGGTCTTTTACCATAAAAATCGTTTGGTTTGGGGCGATTAACATAATTTAGTGCTCTACTCTGGAAACTTTGATCAATATCCATGGCTTCTGGCCGTGGCTGTGGTTTAGCAGCGAATGGTCTCGGTGGAGGGTTTGTTGGTCTGAAGAAATTCGGTTGAGCTACGGGGGTATGGAATTGTTGTCGTTGTGGTTGCCACAAGTTATTTTGATAGGGTTGAGGAATATGTTGTATGGTTGCATTCCTTGGAAAATGCGATAGCTGTGGATAGAAATTTCTTGTTATAGGAGGAATTATAGAAGGTCTCCTTTGAGGTACAGGTGGTGGAATTATAGTTTTCCTATTTCCTAAAGCATAATTGGTTCTAAAGTTCTGATTTTCTAGCTTTTGGCAAAGATAGAGGGCTTGCGGTAGATCCGAACGTTCTTTAATGGCTAAGAGTTTCGAAAGCTCTCCGTTCAAGCCTCTTATGAACGTGTCCAGAGCTTGTGTTGTTTCTGTAGGAGTCTGTTAAAGTTTTTTCAGCGTCTTTGATAATGTTCATGCAAGAAATTTTATTCAGAATTAGTGAAAGGTGTTCATAAACTGATTGGTAAAACTCTTGTAAGGGTCTTGTGCCCTGCACGAGAGTCGCCATTTGGTACTCTAATGTACCAATGTCCCGCTTATCAGCGTAGTGAGTGGTGAGGCATATTTTAATCGCCTCCCAATTCAAGGGTGTATTATAAGATTCCAATACTACGTTAGCCTGTCCGATTATTTTATTCCGTATAACGCTTAGTATACCGAAATATCTTGAAGACCCCTTTTTACTTTCGTAAAGGGACATGATTCTTTCCACAGATTTTCTCCATGAAGCGAACTCTGAACTTTCCCCTGAAAATTCCCTCAAACAACGTACGATGTCTGGTATTTTGTCGCAGTCGTCAATGCTACCAGTTGTTATAATTTCGTCCGTTAGTTGGGTTGGAATGGGGTTTATCAAAGTACTAATTGAAGCTGCACATTATTGCTCGACAGCCTGGCGGATTAAGGCTTGGATTTCTGGGGTAATTTGGCCCGCTATGGGAGCTCCTTGACTATTTAAGACCGGTGGGCTTATTTAATTATTTGGGTTAGACATTATGGTTATTTAAAATGTAAAAATCCTACTAAACCTTTCAGTATTTATGATTGTATGATATTGGTATATATGGTATGATTTTTTCAAATCAGTTTATATTTCATCTGATATTATCCCAGATACTTACGCCTTCTCATCTGTAAATTCACCTTTATTAATAGGTAGCCTAAATCTTAGCTTACTAGAAGTTTCCGAAGTCTTAAAACAATTGAATCAGGATAAACAGTCTGGGATAGACGGATTTCCACCCATACTCTTAAAAAATTGCGCTGACTCGTTAGCCTTACCTCTTATGATGATCTTCAATCAGTCACTTAAGGAAGGCAAATTTTTAGATAGTTGGAAAACCACCTTTATTATACCGATTCATAAATCTGGTTCAAAGAATGAGGTCACTAACTATCGCCCAATTTGTAAAATATCTACCATTCCGAAACTTTTTGAAAAATTAGTCTACAACAGACTTACTTTCTTAGTGAAGGAGTTAATATCACCGTTTCAGCATGGCTTCTTTCAGGGAAGGTCAACAACTACAAATTTAGCAATATTTACAAAATATATCTTAAACTGTTTTGAGAATGGACATCAATGTGACGTTATATTCACGGACTTTTCAAAAGCATTTGACAGTGTTCATCATGACTTACTGTTAAAAAAACTCAATTTCATTGGATTTCACTCTAATTTACTTAAGTGGTTCAAATCATACCTTATTGGTCGTACTCAATTTGTTCGTATAAATAATTACCTATCTAATGCGATAATGGTCTCTTCTGGTGTCCCGCAGGGTAGCCACCTGGGACCACTTCTGTTTTTATTATTTATAAACGATATTCCCAAAATGGTGACTTTTTCTCAATGTTTAATGTACGCCGATGACATAAAAATTTTTTCTGGTATAAAAGATACAAATGATAGTATAAATATGGAGAGGGATCTGTCCCAACTATCTTCTTGGTGCAGTAGCAATTTATTGCCCCTCAATTTATCTAAATGCTAAAGCATGACATTTTGCCGAATTAATTCTCCTACATTATACCCGTATAAGCTGGGAAATACGACTTTGTTAAGAATAACCGAGAAAAAAGATCTTGGTGTAATTTTTGATATCAAACTCACATTTTCAAGTCACATTGACTATATTGTTGCAAAGGCCAATGGTATGTTAGGTTTTATAATCAGGAACTCTAAAGACCTTTGCGATCACTCTTCTCTTAAAGCTTTATATTTTGCCTTTGTTAGGTCTATTTTAGAATATTGTTGCATAATATGGGATCCCTTTTATGCATGTGCTTCTAACAGAATCGAGAAAATTCAGAGACGTTTTACGAGATTTGCAATAAGTCGCTTGAGATATTGATATGCCTGAATAGAGAGCTAGAAGGTTCCTTCTGGGAATACAATCTTTAGTCATCCGGCGAAAATATTTTGCTATTATATTTGTGAGAGATATAATTTGCTTTGATATTAATTGTTCTTTTCTACTTTATCAAATTTCTTTTCACATACCTTCTCGTGTTCTAAGGGCTCAAAATTTATTTTATGAACCTTTTCATAGAGTAAATTACAGCATGAATGAACCTATAACGCGTTGCTTAAGACTAGCTAACTCTGTGTGCCAAGATATAGATTTTAATCTTGGTTTAAGTAGAGGTGTGTTTAAAAATTCTTTGCTTTTATATTTTAACAGTATATATTATAACTCTAGAGAATAACTTTAATTTGTATCTAATTGAAAAATTCACTTAAGTTATTTAGTGTATTTAAGTAATCAGTTAGAGATATTTATACTCTGTTTGATGAAGATGAAATTAAATGAATAAATAATAAATGAATTTCTACAAAGTATTTTGAATTAATTTTTTATATAAATTATTTTTGAGTAAAAACATAGTAAAAATTTCTTAATGTTTTATTTTTCTTTAAATTGACTGTCTAAGAAATGTTAAAATCCTACTAAACTTTTCAGTATTTTTTACAAAGTGTTTTTACTTAATTTTTTATATAAATTATTTTTGAATCCTTATTAAAAATTTCTTAAAGTTTTATTTGCCTTTTATTTTTATTTCCTTTTTTTTCCTTTTAAATTCACTGTCTAAGATTGCGAAGAATAATTTTTAATCTTTCTTTTTGTTTTCAGAGCAATTCTTAAATTCACAATTTCCTTTAATTTTAACTTATTATTTATTATAATTCAAAAATTTTTAATCTTTCTTTTTGTTTTCAGAGCAATTCTTAAATTCACAATTTCCTTTAATTTTAACTTATTATTTATTATAATTCAAAAATTAAATTCTTACAAATATATTCTTGTCATCATCTTGACGTTGGTTAGTTTTGTTGTCCTCCGCTGGACGACCGGATTTTATCCGTTTTGCACTTTTCGCTACTCGGGATCCTGCGTCGCACACACTCGCGAAGTTAGCCGAAACTATCGTTTAAGCTATTTTTTCCTTTTTATGCGTTTATTGTTTTTCTTTTCCAAACGCTTTTTTTGCTTTTCGGTGTTGTTATTTTGAGTCCGTGAAGCAAACTTTGCACTGTTTTTCCGTTTATACAAAACTTAACGCTTTCTGTTTTTCAATGCAGCACATTTATATTTTTGAAGCAAACTTTGCACTGTTTTTCGCATTTAACTATAGTTCGATCTTGTTATCGTGTCTATATTTTTGATCAAAACTTAACACTTTATGTATAGTTCGAGCTTGTTTTCGTGTCTATATTTTTAGTCAAAACATATCACTTTATCACACACGTTGGGCGCCGTATTTTCGTAATTCGTATTTGCCAAATTGATTAAAAAAAATTTTTTTTTCCGGTCTACGACCGTTCTTTATTACGAGTTTAATGCAACTGAATTACAATTTTTATTATTCTCTCTGTTTGATAAATTAAGCTAACTTAAATAACTCAAACAGCAGTGCGGCGGGTGTTGCGTCAGCGTTCTTTGAATTTTGTTGCACTTGCCTGGTTCCCATGCGAGCGCAGTAGACGCTGTGTCAGCATTGCATTTCGTCGGTATTCCAGTTAAGTTGTTGCTGGTATCCAATTGCTTAGTTTAATTTTGTTTTTAAATATTTTACGTGTTAACTTTTATGCCAAAACGACGAATTTCGTAGAAATTGCAAATGAAGAAAACATTTTATGTTTCCAATTTGCAACAGTGCGGTCGCGGGTGGTAAATTTCTGCTAATTTGAGTGAAAATATTATAAAAAAAGTGTAATAAAAACTATAAAATGTGAAAGAAGTCTTAAAATTGCAAACAAAACCTGTAACAGTTTTAACCTAAAAACAACTGCGAAAGGTGAGCATAAAGAAATTCGCGATGAACAGCTGATTTTGACACCAATCTAGCTTTATTCTGCTTTCTACTCCATTCCTCTCAGAGTCGACCCTACCTTATAATTCTGCCATGGTCCATACGTTTTGTTCCGTAAGAACCGAACTGCTAGCGTCTCAACTCGTCAGCCGTTCGGCAAGTTGCAATCGTCTCGTTTCGTCTATTTTGGTTGGGCCTTATAGCTTAAGTCACTTGAGAGAAAAGCACTCTTTTTTTACGCCTTTGCTCGAACTGTCAAAGTAGCTGTTAGCTAAAAATTGTACAGATTCTGGTTTTTTCCTTGATTTCCTTTCATCCATTCTGACAGTTCGACCGAGTTTCTCTCAAGCGACTTAACCTATATTAATCAACCTTGGTGGTGATCACTACGTTTTTTCCCATAACACGCGGTCGTCGTGTGTTTTTGAGCTTTTGTGCACGAAGTAGCAATCAGCTCACTGTGTTCGTACACTGCCTAACAGTATTGCCAGTTTAGCGATTTTGTAGCTAGTTTTAGCTTTTTTTTTCTCACTTAGCTACAAATATTGTGTTTTAGCTCCTAGCTACTTTTTTTAGCTATCTTTTATTTTCCTTAGCTTTTTTGTAGCTACAAAATATTTATTTGAATTAAACATGTCACATATAATTTTTGTGAATTATATTACACCCTGCGAAAGCTTCGATGTAAATGTGGAAGTAAAACCTAAAAAAATTTAATAAATGTTATGAAATCTTAAGATTTTATTATAACTGAAGATCTCATTAAATTAATGAATAATTGTGATATTTACAAACATATAAAAGAAGACTCATCTAGTGATGAAGAAACAGAATTTGAATATGTATAAATTGTTCTTCTTATTTAACAGTATGTATTTATATACACATATGGTATATAAAAATATTTTATATTTTTTAAGATGATTTGTTTTTTGTTCTGTTTGTTGAAATGCATTTGTTGTTTTATGTTTCATGAATTTTGTTTTTGTCTTTAAATGAAGTTTTTATTTTTTAATTAAATGTTCCTTTTATACTCTTATTATAATTTAAAAAATGTACCTATGTATTATATAAATAAAAAAAAATTAACTTTTTCTTGGCTACAATGCTACAATAAACATTTTTAGCTACCTTTTTTTTATCAGTTTTAACTTTTTCTAGCTCCTTTTTTTATCAGTTTTAGCTACAACCTTAAAAAATTTCTGGCAATACTGCTGCCTAAGTTTGTTTTTACTGCTTTGCTTTAAATTTCAAGTTAGTATCAGTGTTGCCGTTTTGGTCTAATAGGACCAAAATTGGTAGTTTTGTTTTACAAAAATAGGTTTTGGTAGTTTGGTTGGCTTGTTGCGATTTTCCATTATTTTTGGTAGCTTGGAAACTCGAATTAATCTTAAAATTCCAAATAAATTCAATTTAAAAATAATTTTTATCTGCAAAAGGGGATCTCAAAAAAGAATAAAACGTCAGGGGATGCCCCCTAAAAATGCGAAAGCACTTCGCTGATTCGGAAGACGGGTGATAGTGAGTTGGACGGTGGAAAGAAAGAGTAGTATCGGTGGAGATCTGATTTAAATTTTTACAGATTCACAGATTTTTCACAGAGATTGTTCCACAATTTTACTGAGCTACTGAAGAACACATTATCTCGGTAATGCGATGTCCTATTGAGCAATGAGGTAATGTTATAGATATGGGCTTGGAGAGCTGCCCGAGTGGACCTAGGAAACACACGAGCTGGTGGCGTTAGGTCATGTAACATATCTTCGTTGAACACCCCCAATGATAGTACTTATACAAAAGGCTTAGGCAACCAACTTTGCGACGATGCCCAAGAGAGTTGAGATTAGATGAAATATTATTCTCCCCTATCAAATATATTGCACGTCGTTAAATCTGGTACAGAACCTCCAAATTCTGTACTCCATTTCACTCCATTACTCCATTTTCAGACTCATATATGAGGTATAGATCATATGAAGATCAGATAGCGTGAAGTATTTCTTTCCCCGTTTTAAAAAACCAAGCCACTTGGCTGCTTCTTTTGACACATCAAATATGTGATCATTCCAACGATGATCTGATTGTATTGATAAGCCTAGAATGTCAAGAGCATCTGACTCCACAAGATCTACACCATTTGTACGGAGGGTAGTTAAGGGGCAATTGACTCGGTTATGGGGACAGACAACACTGGGTCTTGCTAGCTAGATATATAGTTCTTATTCTTACATGTATGCATCAAATATATTTTTTTTTTTTATACTTTACAACTTGTAATTGAAAAATGTAGGTACGTGTTTTGAATTTTTGGTAGGCTGAGAGGAATTTTGGTAGGTTTTAAGAAAATATATGGCAGGATGAATTTGTAATAAGTGGTAATACTGGTCAGAATGCTTTGAGCGTTCATGCGATTAGGATGTTGGTCGCTGTTTTATTGATGATTTAAATATTTTGCAATGTTTAAGAAAAGTTTATGTTTTATTTTCGGGAAATTTTTGCTTTCGTACGGTAACTACAGTAAAACAGAGAAACCAACGAACTTGAGAACCTCCTCCTTATTCAAGTGTGTTAAAAAAAAAAAAACATTAATACATTCTATTCACCACTTCTACTATTTTTTAATATTTTCTATTTTAAAAAAAAAAAACGAAAAGCAAACACAAAAATAAAAATAAAGCTTTATAATGAAAATACAACACTCGACAATATTTCCTTGCACCAAATGTTGTGAAAGCTTTTAAATTCTTGTTTCAGTGTAAAGCTGTGCACTCGAAAATCTATCTTTGTTGTTGTTTGAACCGTGCATTGATCACCACTGCTTTATGCCGACTTCGAACGGCTTAATGCCTAACTATAATAGACACATGCTAGCATACTCTAATGCCAAAAACTAAACGGAAAGTCAGCCAGCTGTTGTCAGAATAAAGGCCTAACTATAATAGACACACGCTGGCATACTCTAATGCCAAAAACTAAACGGAAAGTCAGCCGGCTGTTGTCAGAATAATAAATACCCATAATTACCATGCATTGACTTTGAGAAGTGTCACAATACAATTTGCGGCTTTGTTTGCGTTTAATTGTGCGATTTCTTTAAATTTATACACAAAATAATATAAAAAAAAAAATAAACAATCGCAGCCTTTGCTGTATGGCTTAAATAATTTGTTTAATAAATTTGAATAAAAAATTTTCTGACTTTTGCCTATGCTGTGAGCGATTTGAATCGCTCTACAAAAAGCCAATGAAAGTTAACGAAACTTAACGAAACTGTAGCAATTCCAATTATGGGTATGCTCATATATTTATATGGGTTCGCTTTTATATTCATCAGTCTGCCAGCATGTGGCTATTATAGTCAGGCCTTAAAAAATACCCATAATTACCATACATTGACTTTAAAAAGTTCACAATACAAGTTACGGGTTTGTTTGCTTTTAACTGTGCGATTTTTTTAAAGTTGTACACAAAATAATATAAAAAAAATAAACAAGTGCAGCCTGTTTGACTTGAATAATTTATTCAATACATTTGAATAAAAAATTTGCTGACTTTTGTCTTTGCTGTGAGCGATTTGAATCACTCTACAAAAGGCCAATGAAAGTTAACGAAACTTAACGAAACTGTGGCAATTCCAATTATGGGTATGCTTATATATTTACATGGGCTCGCTTTTAATTTAGCAGATCAGTCTGCCAGCATGTGGTTATTATAGCCAGGCCTTTATGCATGATGCATTTATAAGGTAGGGTAAGGAGATTCACCACTCCGACCTCGAATGTCAAAATATATTTTAGCATTACCACTTTTCTGTCTTATTGATAAATGTGGGACAAATAATAAGAAAGGGAATTATATTTAGGATAAATAGGATAATTCAGGACAAATGTATTTACAATAAAATAAATCGCTGTTTAAAGCTTTGTTTTCAGTAAATTATTATTGTCCATTGGTTTGTGGTTAGCTTTTTGTGTTCTTAATTTTTTATATAAAATTTTTATTCTAATATTCACCATAAATGTAATACATAATTTTTTTATTGCCATACGACAGAGAATCGTTTGAACACAAATCAAAAATGTGGGTTTGAAAATTGGCACATTGCTTTTATTCCATTTTTTTAGTCTTTTTATTTATTCTCTTAAAACATTAAAAAACAAAAGTATTCTGTCAACTTAAGCATTAAACGATCAACTTATACCTTATCAAACATTTTTAAAATAACTATAAATATACAGCTGTGGTCTGGAGACAGAGAAAAAGCCTGGAGATAAAGCAAAGAACAATAATTGCTAATAGGTGCTACTACGGGCTCAGTAAGCAACAAAGTTCCAGAGCCCTCTCTCGATCGACAAAACTAACACTCTACAAGACGCTCGTTCCTACCTATGCACGTACCTGTGCTGCTGCGTGGAGGCATGGGTAGTTTCGCAAACTGACGCAGCCGCTCTGGGGGTGTTCGAGAGAAAAGTTCTTCGCAAAATCTTCGGTCCTGTTCGAGTCGGCGATGACTATCGCATCCGAATGAACCACGAGCTGTATGAGCTCTATGAAGACATTGACGTAGTTCGACGTAAAACTGTGCAGCGACTACGCTGGCTGGGTCATGTCCATCGTATAGACGACGAAGCTCCAGCGAAAAAAGTGCTCGAGGCGAGGGTCGCTGGTCAACGACGACGAGGGAGACCATGCCTCCGATGGATGGACCAGGCTGAGGAAGCCCTAACCGCACTTGGTGTATCCGATTGGAGAAGGCGCGCGCAAAGCAGAGGCGCCTGGCGAGAGCTGATGATGTCGGACACGGGTTGTTACTGCCACCTAAGTAAGAGACTTAAAAAAAAAAACACTAACCAAATTTAGGTTTGTCATTTTGAAACCTTAGTATCTGTACAATATATCACTAGTGAGATATCAATGTAAATAATCTTTTATTTATATTAGATTATAGAAAATGACGACGTTCAAAATAATAGCACCACATATTATCATGTAAAAAAATTAAATATGTTTCGGTTACTTTTACAAGTTTTAATTGTGTTTTCGTTACTTATTGTCTAAGCCTAGTAAATTAATATTTTGTCGCATTCTCGAAGTTGGAAATGACTGCTGCGCAGCGATCAGGATAGGACTAGTAGCTGGCATTTTTTTACAGAAGTAGCCCTATACGACCGCTATGAAGCTATGAACAAGTCATTGTTGTTTTTTTACCTAATTTTCTGCATTTGTTTTTTTTTTTAACTTCCGCATTTAAGTTCTTTATGGGTATTTATTTTGGGGACGTGGAAGCCTTTCCATAACATTAATATGGTTATTTGTAAACCAGTTTTACGCCTTCTTGCTCGTATGCTTTGGATAGTCCAAATAAACGACATTTCATCCTCGGCATACAGTAACATGACCTCATTTGAAATATTCACATAAACATGTTGATCCGTTTTAGTTTTGATCCAATATATATGTCCCACGCTATAAAAAGAAAAACAAGCCCACACATTAATACTAGATTCATCATGATTAATCATTTTCCTAGTGAAATTTAGATTTTACTCGTCTTTGGAGGCCTTCTAAAATACAAACGCGATCCCCTCCCACCATAGAATACGACCTGTTGAAATACAATGCCAACAAAGAGTGGAAATATGATTTCTGGAAATAACATTTACTGAGGATATGTTCGCGGTACTATTATTTTGACCGCAACTGTATATTTACTTAATATATTCACAAATCACAAAAACTTAGGTGCACTACTATATCAGAGAACGAGTTAATAGCGAAATTTTGAAGTACCAAAAAAAAAAAAAAATTAATAGAATTGTATGAAAAAGAAAACAAAGCGATATTTTATCAAAATTATCACCATTCGAATGTGTTACAATACAGCAATTTTCGAAAAATTGTCGAACATCGAAGTTAACGAAGTTATAACATGTCACCACAGCTAAGTAATTCATCGAAAACATAAAGAACAATCATGGATTTTTCGTGGTTTTTCGTTTTTTAGTATTTTGACATTTCACGTCGGTGTGGTGAACCTCCTTACTCTTCCTCATTATTGTATCTTACTTACTTACTTAGGTGGCCGTGACAACCCGTGTCCGGATTTCGACCGACCTCATCAGCTCTCGCCAGGCGCCTCTGCTTTGCGCGCGCCTTCTCCAATCGGATACACCAAGTGCGGTTAGGGCTTCCTCAGCCTGGTCCATCCATCGGAGGCATGGTCTCCCTCGTCGTCGTTGACCAGCGACCCTCGCTTCGAGCACCTTTTTCGCTGGAGCTTCGTCGTCCATACGATGGACATGACCCAGCCAGCGTAGTCGCTGCACAGTTACACGCCGAACTACGTCAATGTCTCCGTAGAGCTCATACAGCTCGTGGTTCATTCGGATGCGATAGTCATCGCCGACTCGAACAGGACCGAAGATTTTGCGAAGAACTTTTCTCTCGAACACCCCCAGAGCGGCTGCGTCAGTTTGCGAAACTACCCATGCCTCAGCGCCATAAAGCAGCACAGGTAGAACGAGCGTCTTGTAGAGTGTTAGTTTAGTCGATCGAGAGAGGGCTCTGGAACTTAGTTGCTTACTGAGCCCGTAGTAGCACCTATTAGCAATTATTGTTCTTCGCTTTATCTCCAGGCTGATTTCGTTGTTAGTATTAATGGCGGTGCCAAGGTATACAAACTCCTTGACTACTTCAAAGTTATAGCTGCCGGATGAAACGTGGGAGTCTAAACGCCGAGCTCCCTTGTTTGTAGACAGCATATACTTTGTTTTACCCTCATTTATCGTCAAACCCACTTTGGCTGATTCCTTTTCGATAGCGGCGAAAGCAGCGGTAACATCTCTCTTGGTTCTGCCAACAATATCAATATCATCAGCGTAAGCAAGGAGCTGGACACCTTTATAGAAAATGGTGGCATTACGATGCACACCGGCCTTTCGTACGATCCCCTCCATGATGATGTTGAAGAGATCGCAAGACAGTGGATCGCCTTGCCTGAAACCTCTTTCGGTATTGAAGGTTTCGGAGAGGTCATTTCCTACCTTGACGGAGCTGCGTGTGTTGCTCAACGTCATTCTGCAAAGTCTAATCAACTTTGCAGGTATACCGAACTCAGACATTGTTGCGTATAGGCAATCCCTTCTCGGGCTATCGAACGCAGCTTTAAAGTCGACAAAGAGATGGTGTGTGTCAGTTTGATTTTCGTGGGTTTTCTCCAGGATTTGTCGTAGCGTGAAAATCTGGTCTATGGTAGACTTACCAGGTCGAAAGCCACACTGATAAGGTCCAATCAGTGTTTTTGTAATTGGCTTTAATCTTTCACACAGTACGCTTGAGAGAACCTTATATGCGATGGAAATAAGACTGATACCTCTATAACTTGCGCAGATTGTAGGGTCTCCTTTCTTAAGTATAGGGCACAGTACACTGAGGTTCCAATCGTCGGGCATGCTTTCTGCTAGCCATATTTTGCTGATGAGCTGATGCATGCGCCTTATCAATTCATCGCCGCCGGTTTTAAACAATTCAGCTGACAGGCCGTCAGCACCCGCTGCTTTATTGTTTTTGAGTCGTTGGATAGCAACTCGAACCTCTTCATGGCTAGGTGGTGATACTTCCACTCCGTCATCGTCGATTGGTGGCACTGCACTGTGCTCTCGATGGGCGGCATTGGTGGAATCGTCGCCAGTGAGTAAATTGGAGAAGTGCTGTCTCCACAATCTAAGCACACACTGTGTATCCGTATTCAGATCTCCATTTTCGTCTCTACAAGTGGATGCTCCGGGCTTGAAACCTTGGGTTAGACGCTTAACCTGTTGATAGAATTTTCGTGCATCCTTCTTGCCCTGGTATACCTCTAGTTCCTCACGCTCACGCTTTTCCTGCTCTCTTTTCTTGCGTCTGAAAAGGCGCCTCTCTTCCTTCCTCTTTTCGCGGTAGTTTTCTCGCACGGCTCGCGTTGCAGCTGACTGCAGCGTTTTTCTATAAGCGGCGTTTTTTACTGCAGTCGCAATGCGACACTCCTGATCATACCATTGGTTCCGAGGTTGCGGGCGCCGGAAACCAATGACTTCTTCAGCGGCAGCGCGCATGGAGTGGGATATATGCGCCCAAAGTCCGCCGGCGTCGTCGAGTCCAGAGGTTGGTCGGTTGAGCTTAACCGAGAGTTGAGCGGAGTAGGCTTCGGCAGTCCGTTGTAATTGCAGCTTAGCGACATCTAGCTTTCGTTGCATTCCTGTGCGTATGTTCTCTGCATTGCATAATCGCATGCGGATCTTGGCTGCAACAAGATAATGGTCGGAGTCAATGTTGACCCCCCGAAATGTACGCACATCTAGAACACTAGAGGCATGCCTTCCGTCGATTACAACATGATCAATTTGGTTTCGCGTTTTTTGATCCGGGGACAGCCAGGTGGCCTTGTGGATGTCGAGGTGCTTAAATCTGGTGCTACTAACTACCATGTTTCGTGCCGCGGCGAAGTCGATCAGTCTTAGACCGTTGTTTGTGGAGGTCTCGTGAAGACTGAACTGACCGACAGTGGGGCCAAAGATGCCTTCCCTTCCGACTTTCGCATAAAATCGCCGAGGACTATTTTCACGTCATGGACCGGAAGGTGGTCATATACGTCCTCAAGACTAGCGTAGAAAGCGTCCTTGACGGCTTCGTCCTTTTCCTCCGTCGGGGCGTGCGCGCAAATAAGGCTTATGTAGAAAAATTTTGCCTTGATGCGGATCGTGGCCAATCTTTCGTTCACAGGTGTGAACCGGGAAACAAGGTGGCGTAGTTTCCGGCTAACGACGAATCCACATCCGAATTCGCGCTTCTCCGCATGGCAGCTGTAGTAGATATCGCAGTGTGCTTGTTTAGAGCAGCCTTGCCCTTTCCATCGCATTTCCTGGATGGCGGTGATGTCAGATTGTATTGTTTTGAGGGCTTCCGCCAGTTGGATAATGGCACCTTCCCTATAAAGGGTCCGGACATTCCAGGTGCATATCCGTAAATCATTGTCCGTTTTTCGTTTGCGGTGGTCGTCAACGTAATTGGGGTTCTTATCCGAGGCTGGTTTAGTTTTCATTGGGCAGTAGTAATGTGGCGGGACCCAAACCCTGCGCACATTCCATGTTTAAGGTCTATGGATCGACCCGCCGCTCAAATTAGCCCTCAAACTGACGGATGCCAGTTTGCCGTTGCCCAGGGAACACCACTTGGAGGTTTGAGTCGACTTGAGACGATTTCGACATGGATAATGCTGGCCTCGCCAGGTTGAGGCGGTCAGACACGTTGCCATGTGAAGGTTCGCCCCCTGTTCCCCTCTTCATTATTGTATCATGGTCTTATATTCTTAAAAAGCTTTTCATGACAGTTTTTACTCTCTGAGGTTTCCCATTGTCTACAGAGAGGTGACGGCCGAACAGAAAAATTGATTCAACTGAAAAAACTTTCTGTATCAGAAGGGATTTGAACCTGGGTTCTAACGCAGACAATCAACGCACCTTAACCAGTATGCCACGACCGCCCCATATTTGTCATTCCTAAATTAAGCCTTTAAAATGCTTAGCAGTGCGACTCCGCACTAGTGTGTCATTTAAGGGTTATCGCATTTAATAACACAGAGCAACATTGATTCTGCGGCATGGGGCTTGGTAGTCAATTTTGGTACATATGTTAATGAAGATCTTAGCCTATAACTTACATTTTTTTAAATGATTCTGGTTCTCGAGATAAACCGTTATTTTAAAAATTAAGGAGATTTCACCACATATTTTGGAATAACTCTAGAACAAATTATCCGATGGGGTAAAGTAAAAAATTCAAAAATCCGCAACTAAATCACCTGTAAGTTACGTCTATATTGGCTTTTAATTAGCTCAACAGTTTCGGAAATATTCAGAAAGTTCAAAACAATCATTTTTTTATGTAAAACTTAAATTTTGTTGTTGTTTTAAGATTCATGAAAAATCAAACAAGTTAAAATTGGTATTTTTCGATCTTTAGTTATAAGCACAGATTTGTGCCAAATACAAAAAGCCATATCTCATTAAAATTAATTGACAAGTTTTCTTTTAATTCACAATTAAGTGATGGTATCTCATTTTGATAAAAATTTCTAAATGAATAGCAAAAACACAGAGAATAATAAAATTACATAATTATAAAACCACGAGTTACGAAAAATGAGATTTTATTTGGTTTTTTTTTTTTGTTGGGACTATGGCTATCCCACCGGCTTTGATATCTTTCCTCCATAATCTTGTTGTCCTTGTGGAATCGATCGCCTTGTTATTTATTATAATGGCTTTTCTTTTAAGTAAATATATACAAGGGTGGTCCTTTTTTTTCGACTTTTGAATTAGGACCAACCTAATATATAGCAATATATTATAATAATATATATATTATTATATAATAATATATAATAAAATATTACATTTTGTATAATAATATATAAAATATTATTATAGGGGAATAACAAAGCTGAAAACTATGCCGAAATTGTAAAGAAAATGCTCCAAAAGTTTAAAAAAACTAAGAGCTAATATGAGTGTCAAATTGACAAGATTATGGAGAAAAGATATCAAGGTCGGTGGGATAGTCATATGATGGCAAACTACTGCTGGAACTTAAAAAGAGACTGCCCCAACAAAAAATACTAAAGAAAATCCCATACAAAACGATTTTCTTAAATGATGTCCTGGTGGAATCGTTCCCCTTGTTTTTCACTATAATCGCCAAGGTTGTCAGAAAATTTATCCAAATGACAAATAATGCAATTTGACACCATTTAAAAGAATCGCCATTCCTATCTAAAGCTTTTACAAACTATTTTATAAACCAAAGTTTAATGTGTAGTGGCAGAAGGATGATTTTTTTTTCTCGACTTATAAAAGGCTCATGAACGTTGTTAACTTTCCCTACAGTCATGTTTATTCTTGATGTCCAGTCTTTCTTTTTCCAGTGTTAATTTTTGCACGACTGTTCCACAGACAAAGAAAACAAGGGTATTTAGTGTATCCACTTTGCTGACCCAATAAAAAATTTACCATCTTTAAGGAGGGACATGACATTCGCGGCAGAGAAAACAGACGTTTTTTAAAAACTCATAACTCAGTCAAAAACAAAAATTTTTCCAAAATTTATTTTTATTATTGTAGAAAATTGAACAAATTACAAGAAAAAACATTCAAAAAAATATATTTTTCACTCCAACATGGTTTTATAGAGCTCCAAACTGGCGGCAGAGAAAAAAACGGGGCCTCGTGGTTGCAGCGCTGGGAGTTGCAAAAATTGTCCGATCTGGAAAAAAATTAGATTTTTAAATCTTAACAAAATTGGTTATCGTATGACACGAGCTTTTTTTAAATTTTTTTAAATTTTTGGTGATGTTCCAAATTTGAAAGTGTGTTTTTTCGAAAAAATATTGACTTTAAAAATTCATAAAAAATCGAAAAAAAAAAATTTAAAAAAGAAGCTCGTGTCATACGATAGCGAATCAAGTTTAAAAAATAGGAAAAAAATTTCGTCAAAAAATTAACCCGCTAGTGCCGCAACCAGTACGAAAAACATGGTTTCGAGATAAACGCGTTCAAAGTTTGTGAACATCGAAAAAAAAGGTTGCCTTCAATCTGCCATGCCTGCTTCGTACTGTATGCCTTCGTTATCTTGTGTTGTGCTGTTTCTTATAGTTTTTTGCAATCGTTTAGCAATTCGGGCTTCTTTTGAAGCTTCATATGCCTTCACTCTAGCGCATTTCAAACGATTTGCATCATTTCCTTTGGAAAAATTCAATGCTGTAGCTCCTATGGTGATACCAAGTAGTTGAAACATTTGCAAATAACTATAAGCGCCGTCATTGTAAGTAGACACTGCCATGCAGCTTGCAATATTAACAATTCTGTTGCTGCCTGGCATACACTTAGGTGCAATGAGCCAAATTTTTGCATTCAAACTTTCATTGGAGTTTTGCGTGAATCCACCCAAGCACTTGTTTAGCAATTCATCGTTACTCAACGCCGTGTAAACTGGTTTGATTGCCTTTTGCACTATTTCATCATATAAGTCATCTTGTTTTTTAGTTTCAGATAGTTCTTTCTCAGCAGCACACTTCATTGATGATTGAGCAACTGTGGTTGCGGTTTTTTCAACATTTTCCATAATAGCATCATATGGTCGTTGAGTGATGCATGTTGGTAAATCCATAAGTCCACGAAACAGTGGCGTGGCAGACAGTCCTTTCCCAAGAACGCACATAGTGGCAGCAAGTCTCCTATTGATTTCATACGTTCTACCGTTTATCAATGGTGATGAATTTATGGTTTTGATATCGTCATTGCACTTTGTACAAAATATAACCAGTTTGAATCCAAGGCCACCCATAGATTTCTTTTCAAATTTTACATTTCCACCACATTTTCGGGCAATCAGCAATGCCCAAAAATATTTCAGCATATTGTAATATGCAGTAGGAAAATGTTTCATCACAACCAACATCCACTGATGCTCCATGAAGTTTTTTAGCAGATGTACTAGTGAACTCCACCTCAGATTCCATTTCTTCTGTTAAAATAGGTTTTCTTGGTGTAATGATTTTGTGTAAAAAACCTCTTTTGCCTTTTCGATCTAAAGAACGACGCTTCATTTTTAAATTTTTCAATATTTTTCACAAAAGAACCACGACTTCATGCTGCAAAAGATGCCAAATAACTGAGCGTATAAAAAAAAAATTCCACTATATGAGTTATAAATATAAAGAATTTCAAAAACACAAAAAACCCACCCTTCAAGTAGGTACAAAATTGTAAAGTCTTTGCCGTTTTCGCGAAAAACTTTTGTCGCGTTTTCGCGGATATAAATTTCGCAATTACTTTTTCTTTTAAAATTTAGGACCTGCCTAAATATTTGCCAGCGCTTCTGCGCCACAGGCTCTAAGTTTAGATAGCCAAAGAAAAGCCTGAGCAAATTAAAACTCAATAAGCTTTTTGAAGCTGAACTTATGATTGATTTTATTTTCAAATTGTTCGACCTTTTATAGTCGAGCAAAATCGTTTTTTTTCTTATTTAATAATATACATTTTTAATTCTCTAATAACTAATATAAAATTTAACTTATATAATAACTTAAAGTAAACATCATCATATGTTAGAAAATGTAACAAAAAAAATGCGTAGACAGAAAAAAGGTATGCAAAAAATGCAAGCATATACATATATATAGTGTGTGGGTGTTCAATGTTCTTAAAATATTGTGGCAAAAAAAACAGTGCGTAGAAATATGTAAAAAAAAAAATGTGTGCAATAAAAATGCAAGCATCTATATAGAGTGCGTGAGTGTAACAAAAAGTAATGACATGATATAAGTTCAACGTACTTTATAAATAGCAAGTGTTAACTTACTAACAAGCATCTATATATAGTGCGTGAGTGTAACAAAAAGTAATAACATGATATAAGTTCAACGTACTTTATAAATAGCAAGTCTTAACTTAGTTTAAGTGTGTGTTACAGAAATTATAGTGGAGTGCACTACAAAATAACAACCACCAAAAGTCAGGTAGCAAGTAAAACAAGTATATACCAGCTGCTGTACGTAGGTAGCGCAAAAATTAAAAATGCGCTCTCACTAATCCGGCTGTAACTTTTGAACCCGTAAGAATTTAGAATCTTAAGAATATTTACTAAAATACAAAATTATTAAAAAAAAAATCGATTTCAAAAAACTGCCAATGTCATGTGCCCCCTTAAATCTACACAGACGAACCATTGCTGTTGATCATATGAAATTTTCTCTAAAACGAGCTCGTCGTTTTCATAGTTTTCCCTAAGTTTAGTTGAGTAACCTATTAGAACCGAAGCGAGTTTATTCCCATTATGTAATAACACACACTTCAAAATTTTTTTTGAGTTGTCTATAGAAAGTCCAGTCCTTTGGCTTGTATTTTGGAGACTCATTTGTCGCCTTCGATTGTCTAAACTGGTTTTTTCATAACTTTTTCATGATGCAATTTTATTATTCTCTGTGTTTTTGATTTTTTTATTCATTTAGAAATTTTTATCAAAATGAGATACAATCACTTAATTATGAATTAAACCAAATGTTGTCAATCAATTTTTAAGAAATATGACTTGTTTCATTTGTAACATATCTGTGTTTACGACAAAATATCAAAAAGGAGCAATTTTGAAGTTTTCGATTTTTTATGAGTTTTAAAACAACAAAAAAATATAAATTTTACATAAAAACATGATTTTTCCGCAAGAACTTTCTGAATATTTCCGAAACTATTGTGCTAATTAAAAACCAATGTAAACATAACTTGCAGGTGATTTAGTTGCGGATTTTTGAATTTTTAATTTTAACCGATCGGATAATTTGTTCAAGAGTTATTCCAAAATATGTGGTGAAATTTCCTTAATTTTTAAAATAACGGGTTATCTCGAAAACCAAAGTCAATTCAAATAATATGAATTATAGGGTTAGAACGTCTTTACCCCATGTATCCAAATTGACTCCAAAAAGTTATGACGCAGAAAAAAATCGTCAGTTTGTCGCCCTGTGTAATTGATGTAAATGAAATATATGATTTTATGTTAGAGGTTTTCAATTAACGCCGTATTTGTAGTGTAAATAGCGTATCCCAACCAACAATTATTATCTTTATTTTAACCTAAAGACTTCTTGAAGATAAATTATTAAGATTGATACACTTACGATTAACTCTAAACGATATCTGTAAGATACTTGTAAAACTCTTCTAAGCTCATTTTGGCACTATATAAGTGTGAGTTGTAATTTTCAGAACGCCCTTATATCGGCCTCTTAGAGCTCTGAAACAAGATCAACACTCTAAGAAACATTGTCTTAGACAAGACTTACAGATCTCTTCCAGATATATACTTTTAAGAAAATTAAGATTTATATACTCATAAGAGAGTTTTATAAGAATTTATGTATATATACAATACTACCAACACTATTTTAATATAACAAAATTTGATGTACCATTTTTTATTATGTTTGTAGGAAATTATTACATCAATAATATTGTATATGCGTGGTGTAGTATTTTATCATATAAACGCATAAATTTCATTGCGGTGGAAACTTTATCGTAAGAATCTCATATTGCACCTCGGTTAGAAGCTGTCCCCTTTCGCAAAAACCAACATTAAAAGTTTTATTTAATTAGCAAATTATACTATACTCTCAATAAATGCACTAAAACGCAGTTTTAAGAGTTGATGTCTCCATACAAGAGTACATCTCTTACTACAAAATTAATATACTTAAGTAAGTCACATAGAAGAGTTGTATACTCTACGAGATGAGTGAAAGCGAAATTTTGTAGGGCCACCATTTTTAAAAAGCATTCATTTATGACAAGCAGAATTAACCCTTTCATTACATTAGTGCAAGGTTTACCGAACTAATTTTATTACTTTGCGTTGAGAGTTATCAAGAAATTTGCGCTATAAAGAATATGAAAAGTCTTCCTCAAAAGGTTGATTTATGTAACAAAAAATAGTTGTGTCTCGGTTTTGACTGTATGTCGACTTGAATCAGAATTTTAGTGGGCTAAGCTCGCCCTAGAATTCCTAGTAAAATTTATAAATTTCACATATCAATTTTTATTTTTATTTTATTTATATATTCATAAAATTCGTCAATGACCTACTCTATATTCAAAAACAATACAAAATATTTATATAACCATCGCATTTATCAAGAATTAAAGTATTTCTAAACTTTCCGCATTACATTCACAAACAAGAAATTAAACTCTTTGTATTGTAAATAAAATCTCTTCTACTCCTAGTTTAGGCCTACTTGATATTAGTACATGAATAAAAACCACAACAATTTTCAAAGTGCACAATTCTGAAGACACAGAGCCACACAATTTGCACAATTCACTATCCTATTTGTATGAATTTTACATCACAGGCTGGACTAACTTGAAATTAGTCCATGAGAACAAATTCCATGACTTATTTCTTATTAGACTATTCGAAATACGTCACAGGGCATAAACAATTTCAGTGATGTAGGTGAACAAATTGTTTGAGTGCGTACGTGTATTCTAAACACATATTCTTAATGGGATTGGTAATTTTTTACTATGAAAATTTAGCACATTTTCTTCCTGGAAAGTATAACATCTTATGAATGGAAGTGAATACGTAAATTGCAGTTAGAAATTGTTCTGTTCTTTCGGAATATTTTTCTTCTGAATGAACCAAATTCATTGAACATAATTTGTACAAAATTCTGTTCGTTTATTATATAGGTACCCTGAAATTTAAGCTAATTAAATAAAAACCTATTTCTTTTGAAAAATTATACATTTACAAGAAAGGGTTAAGAACATGAATACAGTTAAATCTTTTGTTTAGGGCAATTGCCCGATTATAAGAACCAACATCTTATTATCACAGTAACACTCTTCTAGTCAGACTGTTTCTCTTATATTCAGAGTGATACTCTTCTAGTCAGACCGTTGCTCAGATCAGACATCTTTAAATAAAAGCCTTTGAGATGTCTATAAGACTTAAACTATAAAGTTTAAACTCTTCAGAGTTTGGCTCTGATAGCTGAAGTGTTGTAGAAGTCTGTAAGAAATGACTTGTAAGATGCAGCGTCTTCGCAGTAATGCTCTTATAACACAACTCTTTTAAGCTAGTATGAGATAATGTGAAAGAGAACAGAACACTTATAGACAACTAGTTTTGCTGACAATAATCTGTAAGCGTATTGCTCTTGCTGAAGATACCCTGTAGGAAAATCAACTAATTTAAAAGTAGTTGATAAAGTAGTTTTTTGTCAACCACAACTAGTTGAAATTCTGACTTTTTTCCATAGAACGAATTAACTTATTTTCTACGGTGATGTCCGCTAAATAAGTCAATTGACTTTATTCTGCATATATTTTCAACTACTTGTTAAACTAGTTACATTTAAATTATTTTTTTAATTACTTTAAAATAACCAATTGAAACTATTACTGATGGCCTAAAGTTAATAATATTTGATGAAATAACATGGTTAAATATATATAAACTTGTAATCTAATAAAAATTTGCAATTAAAACATGTCAACATCAGAGTAGTTGCCGCCTTAATATAATTCAAAGTAAATTATCAAGCACTTGTTTTTAAGTAGTATTTCAATTACTTCATACATAATGAAATTAAAACTATTTAGAATTGAAGTGGATGCCGCCTTAATATAATTCAAAGTAGTTCATATACTGGTTTATTTTAAACTAGTTTTTTAATTAGTTGTTTTTAAAAACAAGTTAGTTTGTTCCTATAGGGTAGTTATAGGACGTAATTAAAAACTAAACTTTTTCGTCCAGTGCTCAACTCTTAAGAATTATTGCTTGGGTATGTGCCGTAAGTTCATACAATTTACCACACATACGCAGTTTACATCACAAACACGTCGATCATTGAATACCACTATTATGTATTAATATTTTATATAAGAGAGAGCTCCCGCTTCTGTTTTCCAATAATACGCCCATGTGCACGCAAACACACACAAATCAGTGTTTTTGTAACATGCTTGTTATTTCGTTGAACGCTGACCTTCACAAAATTTTTGCCGGTATGGTCACGTTTCTATACTCACATATTAGAGCAAATAGAAAAGGTTAAAAACCTAATAATTAAACATTAGATATAATTTGAAACAGGATTTGTCTTTCAGCTTGCAATGTTTTATAAAATATTAACATTTGGTTTACTTAAAGCATTTCTTCCATACCATTCCCCTAAACTCCAATCTTCCCTAATACAATTATTATTATAACCTTCATTTGACATTGAAAAGGAAAACTTTACAAATGTTATCAACATTATGGTTATCATTTTTGACGTAAACTTTATACATTAATTAGGACTTGAGCAAAACTTTTTATAAATGTAGTAAGTAAAGCATATATATTACAAAC
Organism: Coremacera marginata; assembly: GCA_914767935.1. Lineage (NCBI taxonomy): Eukaryota > Metazoa > Arthropoda > Insecta > Diptera > Sciomyzidae > Coremacera > Coremacera marginata. Next base: position 60,900,653 of record OU612044.1, on the reverse strand, counting down.
ATCTACCTTCTACGAATTTCTCTCTCAAAAGGCTTTAAGTATGGATCTAATTCGAGCAAACTTTTAATATCTTGTACTTCCACTTTCATTGGATCCATTATTAAACAAAATAATTTTAATTCAATGTCGACACAAAATTTCAATTTACACGAATATTTTAATTTCGAATAAGCACCTAGAGCACGGTAGCAGAAATATATTTAACTAAACTCTATGCTCTTGAAAGCACAGCTAAAATAACACAGAGGAACAAGTTTATAATGAATCGAACAGCTGTTGTTTAGAGCTTTGAGTGCAACGAATATTAGCGAGGCAACTGATAAAAATTCTTCATTACCTAATTTAAGTCTCATTGATAGTAGTATAAAATGAACACAGCTCGTTTGTGAAATGGTAGAGAAATATAAATGGCACGTTTTTCAATAGTTCTTTTATTTAAATTTGTAGATGGTTTCGATGAAATAATAAAATGTTACTAAAGATATTTAAGCAAACTTTAAAAAATAGCAGTCTTTTTCTTTAAGTTAATATTAAAAAAAAAAACTTTAAACACTTTCGAAAGCTTTTTAACTTTTGAAGCTGTGTTCATACATATGTATAGCATGCATGATAGTTAAAGAGCTGCGAACAATTTGACTAGCTTCCCTGTAGGAAAATCAACTAATTTAAAAGTAGTTGATAAAGTAGTTTTTTGTCAACTAGTTGAAATTCTGACTTTTTTCCATAGAAAGAACTAACATATTTTGAATGGTGATGTCCAATAAATAAGTCAATTGACTTTCGTCTGCATATATTTTCAACTACTTGCTAAATTAGTTATATTTAAATTATTTCTTTAATGACTTTAAAATAACCTATTGAAAACTATTACTGATGGCCTAAAGTTAATAATATTTGATGAAATAACATGGTTAAATATATATAAACTTGTAATCTAATAAAAATTTGCAATTAAAACATGTCAAAATCAGAGTAGTTGCCGCCTTAATATAAGTCAAAGTAGTTCATATACTGGTTTATTTTAAATTAGTATTTTAATTACTTACTTACTTACTTAGTTGGTCGTAACAACCCGTGTCCGGGTTTCAACCGACCTCATCAGCTCTCGCCAGGCGCCTCTGCTTTGCGCGCGCCTTCTCCAATCGGATACACCAATTGCGGTTAGGGCTTCCTCAGCCTGGTCCATCCATCGGAGGCATGGTCTCCCTCGTCGTCGTTGACCAGCGACCCTCGCCTCGAGCACCTTTTTCGCTGGAGCTTCGTCGTTCATACGATGGACATGACCCAGCCAGCGTAGTCGCTGCAAAGTTATACGCCGAACTACGTCAATGTCATCGTAGAGCTCATACAGCTCGTGGTTCATTCGGATGCGATAGTCACCGCCGACTCGAACAGGACCGAAGATTTTGCGAAGAACTTTTCTCTCGAACACCCCCAGAGCGGCTGCGTCAGTTTGCGAAACTACCCATGCCTCAGCACCATAAAGCAGCACAGGTAGAACGAGCGTCTTGTAGAGTGTTAGTTTTGTCGATCGAGAGAGGGCTCTGGAACTTAGTTGCTTACTGAGCCCGTAGTAGCACCTATTAGCAATTATTGTTCTTCGCTTTATCTCCAGGCTGATTTCGTTGTTGTTGTTAATGGCGGTGCCAAGGTATACGAACTCCTTGACTACTTCAAAGTTATAGCTGCCGGATGAAACGTGGGAGTCTAAACGCCGCGCTCCCTTGTTTGTAGACAGCATATACTTTGTTTTACCCTCATTTATCGTCAAGCCCACTTTGGCTGATTCCTTTTCGATAGCGGCGAAAGCAGCGGTAACATCTCTCTTGGTTCTGCCGACAATATCAATATCATCAGCGTACGCAAGGAGCTGGACGCCTTTGTAGAAAATGGTGCCATTACGATGCACACCGGCCTTTCGTACGATCCCCTCCATGATGATGTTAAAGAGATCGCAAGACAGTGGATCGCCTTGCCTGAAACCTCTTTCGGTATTGAAGGTTTCGGAGAGGTCATTTCCTACCTTGACGGAGCTGCGTGTGTTGCTCAACGTCATTCTGCAAAGTCTAATCAACTTTGCAGGTATACCGAACTCAGACATTGTTGCGTATAGGCAATCCCTTCTCGGGCTATCGAACGCAGCTTTAAAATCGACAAAGAGATGGTGTGTGTCAATTTGATTTTCGTGGGTTTTCTCCAGGATTTATCGTAGCGTGAAAATCTGGTCTATGGTGGGCTTACCAGGTCGAAAGCCACACTGATAAGGTCCAATCAGTGTTTTTGTAATCGGCTTTTAGTATTTTAATTAGTTGTTTTTAAAAACAAGTTTGTTTGTTCCTATAGGGTTCTTAGGCACAAAGCTGATTTTTTGTGTATACGTAAATTAGTTTTAATACAATAAGAAAACCATGACCTGGCAGGGACGGTGCGGTTGCAAGAAAGTGTAAAACTGGGCCCAGACTAACAGGCTCACAGAAAGCTACAATTGTATTATGTTTTAATTTTTTTATTATTATTTACGAAAAAAATCACCTGGCAATTTTTGGAAGAGCATAAATACCTGCCAGGCGGGGTTTAAAGTGTAAAAAAAAGGCCCAGGCTAACAGGTTCCCACAAAGCTATAATTTTAATTACGTCTGGTAGGTTTTGGAAGGGCACAAATACCTGCCAGGTTTATTAACAAATGCTATGTCATATTAAAGTAAATAAATAATGTGATTTTGAGTTTTTTTTTAACTGAAGATGTAGTTTTTAAAGAAAGTATTTTAAACTTAAGACTTTAAAAAAAAATATCTAGAATATAAATAGTCATCAAATGGAAGTATTACCAATTACCAGCGATTTTTACCAATATCTTTTGTTGAGCGCATGAGAACATTTTTCTACTTTTACCGTTAGACAAATGTGTAAATGTGTTAAGAGCAATTGTTCTATAAAACAAACAACAATAACATTAAGAGAGAAAAGATATGCATACAAAAAATATCGATGCAATTTTTTAACAAATCAGAAAAAGCAGATAATTTTCTTTAATCTTTTTCGAAATGCCACAAAAAGTATGCGAGAAAAAAAGTCAGAATGCGACTTGGATGCTTCTTAAAGTTCAGTTCGCCATGTTTTAAAGAATTTCGGGAACATATGGTTTTTCTAAAATGAAGCCGGCCCCTCAACAAAACAACAAGCATAAAGAGAAGCTTAAACAATTCACTAGTAGCATAATGGGACGTAATTGAAACCAGGTAATGGTATTTTCTGATGTTAGAGGTAATATTTTCTGATGAAAAGAAGCTTAACTTGAATGGACCAGATGACTAAAATGTATACTGGTGGGATATAGGACATAAACACCGATGTTTTTCAAAGAGAACTTTCGGTTGCGGGTCACTGATGGTGTGGAGTTAGAAAGGTGAATCTTTATTTCCCAACCACTCGCATAAGCTCAGAAGAGAACATTAGTGTGCTAACTAAAAAATTGTCTTTTTTGAACGAAAGTGCCGGCGAAATTCTTGAATTTCAACATTATAATGCAGCGACTGCTGCATCGCGCGCCACTTGACGTTGGTTTCGAAGCCATTAATGCGTTTCCATGGCGAGCATACTCGGGGTTATTGTTTCCATTGAGTTGACAAAATGGCGTTGCTAACTCGATAGCGTTTCCATGCACAACATCGAGTAGAGTTGAACTCGTCAATGGCCGCATTCAGCGGAGTAAACTGCTGTGAACTATTATGATAGCGATACCTTAGTGAGCGATGTTTTTCTCTGAATGTGTTGTTACTCTAAGCGTCAAAAAAGTTGTCAAAGCTTAGAGTTGTTAGAATTTAAAGTCAAAGTTTTACCCTTAACTGGTACACTAGGGCTGTGGGGCCATACTAAAAAAAAGAAAAGAATATATTTCTCTCATTATGTCATCATTTATTCATTAATGCTCAGTACATTTCGAGCCTTTAGGCTTTCGTGTTATTTAAGACGTTCTTTGAAAAAAAACATAAGCTTGTAACTAAATTTTTTTGGTGTAGGTTTGGATTAAATGGCGTCCGCTACCTGTTGAGGGATTCCCAAACGCCTTGACGACGATTGTTGCTGTAGTTAACTAGCGAAAACTGTCATTTACTATGAAACTGTGCATGTACAATTACCGTTAACGACAACTTTAATTTTCGTTAACTTTTTGGGAATCCTGCTACCGATCAGTTTAAGTGAGCGCTTGCATAATTTAGCGAGTTTTTCAATTTTTGCAAAAACTGTTGCCAACTGTTGACTCCGCTGAATGCGGCCAATTTCTTTTTGACATTTGTGTCTTCCACTCGACATTTTTTCATAATACAAATGAATGCATTTCACTTTGACAGATGGAACCCGTGGAGTTTATGTGGATTTAACGAAACTCAACTCAACTTGCGTTTCCATGAAGAGTTAACCCCGTGCTTTAGTTCTCGTTTTTTTTTTTAAGGAAATACCGAATACTCTACGAAAGAAGAGCTGCAACAAGATATTCTACAAGGCTGCGACGACTTCAGCGAGCAATAATTTTAGAGGTCATTTGACTCAATGCCAAACCGATTTTTTGAGGTTATAGAAAACAACGGAAACATAGCGCATTACTAAAATTTACAATAAAACTAAGTATGCAAGAAAAAAAAAACATTTATTTTTAAATGCGTTTATAATTTTGGCACAGCAATATTTTTCGTTTGTAAATATTTTCTCTTTTGATGTTGCTGTTGTTGTTCGTTTTATACAATAATTGGCCTTAACATATTTGTCTCACGGTAAAAGTAGAAAAATTTTCTCATGCACACAACAAAAATATTGGTAAAAATCTAGTGCATTTATAATTTTGGCACATATTTAATTTAGATAATTAAATAGTATTTCGTACAGAAAAGTTTCAATAAAATTTATCAAACTACTATGAAGAAATTTGCTTCCAAAATTAATACTTCTTATATAATTCCATCAAATATTGCAAACTGTAGTTTTCCAGAATTTTGCAATTCCAGGCAAGTTTATATTGTTATATTGTAGATAATAAAAACATTAAATTACATCTTTTAAGTTAACTTTTATTCGTACAAATCTTCATCATAGGAAATTTCACTTTCTGTTTAAGATGCTCATTATTGAGCGCTTCTTCACTATCTGGAAAAAAATTAATTCATTAAGTTATAGTGGCCAATAATGCGAATTTATTTCAAAGGAAAAGGTTTCCGCCTGATACAGTATCTTCTGATTACATGATTTTAGAAAATTGTATTTATTAATGGTGGAACAATATCACCTTCTTGCCAGTTAAAGGTATATTTATTATCTTACTTGATAATAACAGTTGTTAATTCAATATTAATTATAACAGAAGCTATGCTGCAGTAGATCGTCACCATCTATCAATAGATGGAGGATTGTGTATTTGCTATGCTACAACTAACAAAAATAAGCTTTAATTTGCCACAAGGTGTCTCCAGCATCGGTGTGTTTGTATTGTGAATGCGTTTGTGGTGTTGTTGGCACGAAGAAAATTAGCAATGCCCACATATGCGTTGACAAGTGCGTTTTTAAGTGTCAAAAAAATAGACGATATCAATAAATATGGATTTAACAAACGCATTCATGACATCGGCAAGGTATCTAAAATGTTTGTTAAATTTTGTTTCGTATGCGTTAATATATATTTTAATCCTCGTTCTATGATTTGTTTGGAGTGAAATCTGAAAAAATTTCGACAGATTTTTTCGCTAGGTAGTACGCTGTTGAAGGAAAAAATTTGTTCAGTGCAGCCAAGTTCACAACCATGTGTGGAGAGTTAAAATGGAGAGTCGCTGGCACTATATGCCCGTATATGTAATTGGCGTAGAAATTTGACATTCAATAATAAAAAAATAAGCAGTAAATATGTTTTCTGTATATATGTAATTTATTTTATGTTATTTTAAATTTTTGTGTTTAAAAGTTAATTTATTAAAAAGAAAAAATTATTAAGCTATCAAATCTATGTAACTGCGAAAAAGCTTCGCTTCTCTCGTGTGTCAAACGACGCACCTGTGTTTTTTTCTAACTTTAACTTTCTTTAACTGGATGTGATTGCAATCCTTCGTTCTTTAAAAGAGCTAAAAAAAAAGGCTTTTTGATATTCTGGTAAAAACATCATTATACCAAAAACCATTAAAAGATTGTGGAAATGCTCATATAACTGGAAGCAAGACTGAAATTTTTAAAATAATTGAAAAGTTTATATGGGCATTTTCACAGAGAAGTCCACTGTGACCTAAAAATTATAAGTTATTAAAAATTTATTACTTTTTGATATTATCTCAGAGAAACATTTAAATTTTATTAATTTAAGCAATTTATACATAAATTCATTTAACATGATGATCAAATCGTACAATAACTGTTAAGTAGATGTTTCTTGAATGTTTTTGCTTTAGTAAAAATGGAAGCCATTGGCTAAAGATAATGAAAAATGGTCAAGGCAAGGAGAATAAAATATATTAAATTTATTTTTTAATTATTAAATTACATAATTACTTAATTACCGTATTACTTAACTCATTACTGCCTACTGGGTATTTAAATACCCAAGAAAGTGTTGACATGTAAAAAATTCTAGCGCGGGCTAGATGAGAGATATTGTGCTCATTTTTTTTATTATGAAGAGAATGAATGGGTATAAGCAAGAAAAAAAAATGGAACAGTCTAATTTTCCGCGGATTACCTTTAGTTTGACAGGTGAAACATCATAGGTGAAAATCTGAGTTTTTGTGTCGAAAATTGCACAGGAAAAGTGCTGCCAAAAATAGGTAACTGGAAAACACGGAAAACGTGCACCTTTCCCAGATAGCTTAAGGTGTCTTCTATGGAAGTAAAAAAACCGACAGCGATTTTTCAACATTCCTGGAAATTTTACCTGTAGCGTTACCAATGTCATATCTCAGGTGTGTGCTCAGGTAAAATTTTTTTTATTTTTTCTATCAACTTCTATGGTCCCACAGACAAATACTACAGAATTGCATCAAAATCGTACGAGCCGATCTATGGGCAGGCTTTAATGGGTTAATTACTCAATTGAATCATAATGAAAAATATGTAACGTTGAAAATGGCACGTATCGACTTAGATTATGATTAAAAAAAAATTCTGAAAATGTTTTGATCATACAAAATAAATGAAAATATTTAAATCGAACAACATTGTTTCATAAGATTCTAAAATAAGTTGCACTTAAAAATTGTGACAGATTTCGCTAAATTCTGACTTTCCATATATGGACACGAAAACTGCTTCCATTTTTGTCCCATTCAAATTGCTTCTTTTTTGCGTTTCTTTTTTTTCAACCAGGATTATGCCTACTATCAGCTTTGGCACTAATTAAAGTGCCACTTACGAGCTCTAATATAAACTGAAAAGGAAATGCGAATATGTTTTACTTTGACTACTGGAAATACCCATATGTGAAATATATAACATAAATGCTGTTAATGTGAATGAAGCTAGATATTTTAAATTTGTAACAACGTATGATACAGTTCAAAAAATTTTAATGAGGCTTCTCATTTAATGCAAATTATCATGCATTAAATTTGCCTCCTTGCCAATCATAGTTGTTTCAGCAACTCTTACGTTCACCAGTATATGGCACAATGCTTATCTCAAAACTCCAAGACTGCTCAAAAGACCACGGATGGAAAATTGAAGACAATAAATATACCTTTAACTGACAGGTCATATTAGAATAATTATTCTACCATCAATAAATCACGTTTTACTAAGATCATATCAATCAGAAGAAACTGTATCAGGTAAAAGCTTTTTCCAGATAGCGAAGAAGCACTCATAATTAGCATCTTAAAACAAAAAGTGTAATTTCCTATGATGAAGATTTGTACGAATGAAAGTTAACTTTTAAAAGTTGTAATTTCTCTCGAAATTCCAAAAAAAAAAAATGTTTTTATTGTCTGCAATCATGGTTATTGCTTCAATGTCTGGTGCTTTCTTGTGTTCTTAAGTAGCACTGAAGTAACAAAGAGCTCAATAAAGAAATGTACTGCAAAAAGACTTGGCTATAGTTTGCAATATTTGAATTATAGAAAAAGCAAATTTTTTCGGTTTTGTTCGATAACTTTTATTAAAATATTTTCTGTATGAAATACTTGTTAATTATCTAAATTCTAATTATCTAAATTATTCGCACATTTGGGCAGAGGCTTCAAGATCATATTTGGAGCTTCTGGACCGGATTCAAAGACGTGCGATATATTTGATAGGTGATGGAAATGTTTCATCTCCTCTCGACTCTCTTGGGCATCGTCGCAATGTTGGTTGCCTAAGCCTTTTGTACAGGTACTACCATGGGAAGTGTTCAAGGGAGATACATGGCCTGACGCCACCAGCTCGTGTGTTTCCTAGGTCCACTCGGGCAGCTCTCCAAGCCCATCCCTTTACCATTGCAACTTTGCCCAATAGAACATCGCATTACCGAGATAATTCGTTTTTCGGTCGATCAGTAAAATTGTGGAACACTCTCCCTGCGAGCGTGTTTCCCGACAGTTTCAATCAGTGTAAATTTAATTTTTTTCCATTTTTCCACCCTCCAACTAACTATCACCCGTCTTCCGAATCAACACAATGCTTTCGCATTTATAGGGGGCATCCCCTGAGTGCTGGTTAAGTCTAAAAAAAAAAAAAAAATTAAAAATATATAAATATTTTTGGCGATATCTCGCCAAATTGGCGGTTTGACCAACTACTTTGGCGAGAGAAATTTTGCTTTGGCGAGATAACGAAAAAGTGGCGGTTTCAACATTTTTTTTGGCGATATTTTGGCGGGATTCTTTAAAAAAGAGAAAATCTTATTTTTACCTTATACTTCACTTTTTATAAAACAACAAATTTTCCCATCTCTAATTCTTTATTTAATGAGCAGCAGTGTTACCACAACATGAAACATAAAATTGCTTTTTTGTATCATCTCTAATTCTAAATTCGCCGAGCAACAGTGCTACCAAAACACAAAACCTAAAAATCCATATTGCAACACATATTACTTAAACTAATTTTGCTAATTTTGAGTGCGCGCCTAAATAATATGCCAAAAAGTAAGGAAGGAAGAAAATACCAAAAAGACTGGGAACTTGAAAGTTGGGCTCAAGGTAAGAGTTCATTATAATATTAGTATCATATAAAAGAAAAAAATTATATTACATTTGTTTCAAGGCTGGCTGACTAACATTGCAGATGCACCAGCAGCAATTCAAAGCACATCAAATAGTGCCTGGTGTAAAGTGTGCAAAATTTCTGTGCGATCACACAAAAAAGATTTAACAACCCACAGTCAAACAGAACGCCACAAGGCTAACATATCCGCGCTGCACATAAGAAACACATTGCACAATTACGGTATGCAACTTTTTTGTTTACTAAAACTATCGTGCTAACGTATTATTTATAGATATAATAAATATAAACGATGAGTCAAAAATTTTGGACATTAAACTGACAATGTTTATTGCGAAGCATGCGTCTATAGCTTCAATAGACCATTTATCGAAGCTGTTGCATTCGGTTGGACAGGGAAAATGTTTCGAAAACCTGCGCATTCACCGTACCAAGTGCAGTAGTATTGTCAAATATGTTGTGGCACCTGCAATTTTAAATGAAATGGTTGCAGCAATTGGAAACAACAAATATTCTTTGATAGTAGATGAATCCACCGATGTGTCTCAGACGAAATGGATGTCTATATGCATTCGTTTTTTTCATACAAAGAAATGCATGATTGTAACAGACTTTCTTGGTATTTTTCTTGTTGAAGAAGCAACCGCTGAAGTTCTACATACTAACTTGAAGGAATATCTGTCTAAAGTCAACATTAGACTTGAAAAAATGATCGCAATTGGAACAGATGGCGCAAATAATATGTGTGGTGCTAAACATTCATTATTTACTCTTTTAAGTAATGATAACAATAATTTGCTGTTAATGAAGTGTACATGCCACTCACTAAATCTTTGCTGCTCTAGCGCATCAAAAACCATTCCGAGTTCGATTGAATTCTTGGTAAGAGAAATTTACAATTACTTTCACAATAGTCCTTTGCGTGCTGTGAAATACAGAAGAGCTTTTGATTTAATTAATACTGGCATTAATTCTAACAAATTTCGAAAACTAATCCAAATTTCAGGGACACGTTGGCTTTCACACGGGTTAGCTGTTAATAGAATTATTGATCAATGGGTTGAGCTTAAGTATCACTTTTCCATAATAAGTACAAAAGAGAATGAGTATACTGCTCAGCTAATTTCGAAAGAGTTGGAAAGCGAAACAAACAAACTTTACTTAAAATTTTTAAATCCAATTCTTCAAGCTATGAATGAACTTAACTATCTTTCCAAAGTGACTCTATGGATGTTGATAGTGCGTATGAAAATGTTTGTTTAACATTCCTTTCTTTTGCCTCAAAAATTTTTAAACCACAATTTTTGGTTAAAAAAGCTGGTTCTCAAAGTATACTTAACCAAATAATTGAAGACGTGAACAATGATTGCGCTTTCCTGCCAATTGATTCAATCGATTTCGGAATGAGTTTTTCAAAAGAACTGTTAAATACTAATTTAAATGTAGACACAATTTTAAATTTAAAAATTTCTTGTTTTCAATACTTGCGCAAATTACTGCATGAGATGGCTATTCGGTTACCAAAAAACATTGAAAATTTTAGAAAATTGAAGGTTCTGTGTCCTGCAAGATGCATTAATATCATTGAACATCCAAAATTTTCAGATGTTTCTGAAATTTTTAATGGGTTTTGGGAACCGAAAGTCTCCGCAAGCATATATGAAAATCAATGGGATAAACTGCCTTTTGTTGATTGGAATAGCTATTTTCGTAACAACGTCCCAAAAAATATTGCTGATTTTTGGTTGAATCTTTACAAATATGAGGATGGAGTAGGCAACAAATTTTTCAGAGAACTCTCAGAAGTGGTAATTAAAATGCTTCTGATACCAAGTAGTAATGCATGTGTAGAAAGAGTTTTTTCTATAATGAACAACATTAAAACTAAGAAAAGAAATAAAATGCAATTTGAGCTACTTCAGGCTCTTTTAAGGATTTCAATTTATACAAATTATTTTAATACATGCTGCGAAAATTTTGAGCCTACAAAAGATATGATAAAACGTTTTAATTATAAAATTATGTACCCCAAACCAGAAGATTGTGAACTTGAAGACAGTGAAGAATTGGAGGTATATGGTGACCTGCTAGCATTTTGATAAAATCAGCAATATTTTTTGGGACATTGTTGTAAACTTGTATCTCTTTACGTAGTTAAGGGATTGTATAACTTAGTTATTGTTTTTTTTATTCTTTCTTATAAACTTGAATTCTAGTCGTGATCTCATTTTGGTTTTTTTTTACAGTTTTGAATGATAGAATATTAACATGAAATTTATGCAAATATAATAAATATATTTTTAACTAAATGGTTATATAAGGTTTTTATTCATTTTCTTTAAAAGTTTTTGTAAAATTTTTTTTTGGCGGTTTTTGGCGGTTTAGTTTCCGAAAAATGGCGGTCATGAGTACCAAAATACTGGCAACACTGGTTGAGCTCCAGACCTGCATCAATGAGTCAAAGGGTTGCATTATTTAACTTGTCTGCTTTTCAGTAGGCAATTGTATCAAGAAAAGTGGTTAACTGGAAACAAAGGTAGTTTTTTGAAGAGAAAAAGAGGTGTAGTTTCTTCAGTTCCTGCCATAATTTCATTAATTCTATTGTTTTTTTTATGACTTGCATCCGATGGTTATTCAAATAGGTATAATTTCCGGTGTATTGGATTTCTAATGTGATAAATTTTAATCCTAAAAGATCAACTATTTTTCCGCTATTGTTTTCCATTTGTAAAATTTGTTTGCACACAAAACAACTTAATAAAAGAAACACCCAAGTAAAGTGATGCACACAGCTCGATATGAATTCACAAATAGTAGGTAGCAGAAAAGTAACAAATGCCTGCGTCAGAGAGTTTAACAGAGTAAAAAATCGAGATATATTTTAATCATTTGACTGATGTTTTAGGTGTTCACAACCTACTTAGGGTGATGTTATGCTGGTGGTCAAATGATCCCTGGTCACGTCACTTTTTGCGCTCTTTTTTCGTTTGATGAACTCTGTGCTCAAAGTATGTTATGCTCTGTGCTCAAAGTATGTTTTCCTACTTTTAGTACTTTATCCGAAAAAAGTTGAGTGTTGCAATTAAGCAGGTTTCATTACTGCTTTCATACATTTCGCACTGAAATTGTACTATTTTAATGCGAAAACACAAATGTTGTGAATAATTCCACAACGCAACACTGTTTTGATTCCGTGATTTCATATTTTTATCGAATCATTTGGTGACCGCGGTGGGCAAAATTTATTCTCCCTCTCAATTTTTCAATTTACATTGAAACAACAACAATGCGTTCCCATGACGTGACCATGGCCGCCAGCATAAAATAGCCCTTACTGTATTAACACTAAATTACGCATATACATCAACTCAGTTTTGTGGTAACATATTAGTCAAATTGTTCCATAGCTCTTAGACTACGATGCCAAAAATGTTCTTTTTTTTAGTTTTTTTTTAGTTTACAAAGTTGAATGTGAGACTCGGAGTCCGATTATTAAGGGATTGTTTTAAAGGGAGCCCTTTCTTATAAGGGTTCATATTTTGCTAATCTTCTATACTGTTCTTCTATATACTTATACAATCTTCTATACTATAGTATATTTATTACAGTAAGAGTTCCCTCATTTTTCAGCAGCACTTGATGTATCATAAGAAAGGTCTGAAGCTGTAGCTTAGCAAAAAATGATTAGATTTTCGATAAGTGTTAGCGTTTAGCAGATATGAGCTATTAAGGTTGAAAAAATGGCAAAAAAACACGAACTCGCTCTAAGACGAATGAGAAAGAGTGATTTCCAAAGCAAAGTAGGTTAGTACTAAAGAGCTGCACAAAACATCAAGGCTATTCACAATCTTGTGCAAAGTCTTAATCAAAGCATTATTAAAATAGTGGAGTATATTTTTACTCTACACTAACAAAATATACTGAGATACACTTATTACGCTTGTGTAAATATGCAACACTAAAAACCCATAAAGGTAATTTATGATCTTGTTGCATCGTTGCAGATGCAAAATTAGCTGCTTTTACAAAAACAAAACGCATTGATATGCATTTGCAATATGGTGTGTTCACAAAAATTTTCCTTTTCAAAAACTTGCAACGATGCAGCAAGATCGTGAATTACCCTATAGTTTATATATACTATTCAAATGCAATACTGAACTCTAAGGACTGTTCAGCTGTGTTCAGCTGTCAGCTGTTCATGCCAACGAAATGGCCATTTCAGCATTTGAAAGGACTTTGACCGAGCTTCTTATCAATTGTGTTGTACGTGTTGTGAAATATTTGAATACAAATGATCCAGAACTGGACCTAGAGTTCTCAAAGTTCTAGATATTCTCAAGAAGCTTTTCATGGCAGTTTTTACTCTCTGAGGTTTGCCATTGTCTGCAGAGAGGTGACGGTCGAACAAAAATATTAATTCAATTGAAAAAACTTTCTGTGCCAAGTTTGAATTGAACCAGTGTTCTCTGGCGTAAGGGCCACACACTCTACCCACTGCGCCACGGCCGCACAAGTATTGCAAAGGAAACCGAAAAAGGCCGCTCACGATTAATAGAAAATGTTTAAAATCGCACAAATTTGCAATGTCGCAAATACTACAGATTGTGAATAGCCCTATTATATTTGCGATACTTCACTACTGTACAGTACCTCACTGCACTGCATTTCACTGTAGCGTTGACATCGCATACACAAGTTCTATGTTACAGCCAGTATTGCCTTTTGGCTACAATTGTAGCCAATTCCTAATTCCAAGGAATTGGAATTGAATTGTAATGTTTACTTTTCGATCCAGCTCTGATGTTAATGACTCTTCAGAGAGGACCATGAATCTCATGAACGGATTCAATGAAAAATTAACTACGTCGGAGGACGAAAAGCAAATCATTCTTCAAGTAGTAGAAGCTCATCAGGAGATTTTCCAGTACAGATCACTTCGAAAAAACACTATTACAAATATACAACAGAAGTAAAAATATTCTTAATAATTTTCGCAGATATCCTACTACAACAAATTCACATTTATCAAAAAAGTACATTCATATAATAAATCATAATTCGCTTAAATATTGTTTGATTTGCAAAATTTTTTTTTTAAACATCATCTAAATTAAACAGGCTTCACAACTAAAGTGCTTAGTTTTGAAAAGAACACCATTATCCTACCAGATTGAGAGATTTAAAATAATAACTGAGTGGAAAAAATCACGATATTCGCGTTTATTTGCTCCTAGTGACCGTAAGCTTAACTTCCTGTCAAATTTGGGTACGGAATCGTATTCAGCAATTTAATTGCTTCACCAATTTTACATTGGAATACAATTTGGTTGTAATTTTCGTGTACCTTTAATGACAGTATGCAAATTAATAAATTCAAATTAACTTTGACGGCCCGAAAAACACGTTTTTAACTGCAGCTCATCCAGTTTATGAAAGTATGGTTTTTTTTGGCGTTTTACTATTTTTATGCAAGCACCTTTCATATGAGAATCAAAGAGAATCAGACGCAAAGTAGGATTTGATTGTATCTAATATATATATCTAAAATTGTAAAAAAAGAAAATCTGTACATGAAATATTTTTTTTAAATTTTTTTTGCGTTGGACATTTTCATTTCAAAATTTTTGGTCTGTCAAAGCATCACGCGAAAACTAATAGATGAATTTAAATAAAACTTGACATCTAGCTTCCTCATATCACTGGTCAACATATAGGCTACTATTTATCCAATAAAAATGATTGGACTCGGTAGATGGCGCTGCGATCGGATTCCAGGCATTTGTTTTATAGTTTATTTCCAAACCGTTCATCCAATTTGCATGAAAATTTGTATGTAGAGGTTTTCGGATACGGTGAGTTTTTATGACTTATCTGCTCTGTTCTATCTTGAACACCAGAGGGTGCGGAAGTACAAATATTTTAAAAAACCTCAAAGAACTCCTAAGCCGTGCATCCGATTTGCATGAAAATTGGTATATATGGGTTTTCTGATACGGTGAGTATTATGAATTTTTTTCTGTGCTTTTTTGAGCACCAGAGAGCGCTGTAGGACAAATCTCTTAAGAAATGGTAAAACACTCTAAAACCGCTCATCTGATTAGGATGAAAATTTGTAAATAGGGATTTTCGAGCATGTTAAGGGTTTTGGCGCTATTTTTTTTTGTTTTGTTCTATCTCGAAAACCAGAGGGCGCTGTTGTAAAAATACTGCAAAAAGAACTCAAAGCCACTCATCCGATAAGTATGATTTTTATAAGAAGTTTCCGGGTACGGTGAGTTTTTTTGCGCTATGTATTTTGCTATTTCTTGAACACCAGAGGGCGCTGTACTATAAAATACAGTATATATATAATAAGTCTGGGATTGGCCGAATCAGACCACAGTGGGTCCCTTTTCGTCCCCTATTTGACGAAGGATGCTACTGCTCGAAGCACTCATAAGTGAGCATGCTCCTTATATAAGTACCCTTTGTCACCTCAAGCATGTCCTTGTAGGTCAGTTGACCAATCTCGGCTTCGTCAATAAATGGACGTCCCAGAATGGTCAATCTTATGCTTGCCACCGCCGGATACTGGCACAGAATGTGTGCTGTTGTTTCCGGCTCCTCTAGGCATAACCTACACGCATCGTCCTCGGTCAGAGTCATCTTCCTGAGATGGTACATGTAGGGACCGTGTCCTGTGACCAGTGCAGCTTCTCCCACCTTGTACGGTGTTCCGAGTCCGTCCATTGCTTAATAAGGCCTGCCACCATATTGTCGCCTATGGCGATACGTGGTTCTGGTCCACAGAATTCTTCTGCTGATCCTTCTCTTGCTAAAGAATCAGCCTTTTCATTCTGTTCTATGCCAAAATGTCCTCGCACCCACATAAGTGTGAGCTCATTTGTCTGAGCGCACCTATTGAGTTTGGTAAGGCATTCTATGGCCAACCTGGAAGTTATATCTGTCCGTTGCATGCACCTAATCAGCAGTTTCTTCACAAACGGATCCATCTGTTATTAGAGTTTTATAACATTTTTCTGTTATTCTCACTCTCTGCCTTCCGCCCATAGGCATACACGTCTCCCTGACATTTCGCTGTGCTATGTCCAGAATGCGCATATGACCATGGAAGGCTGTTAGCGCTGCCGTTTTCTTTATTTCTAAATCCAACGGTAGCATACCTAACAAAACATCCATTACGCTTGTTGGAGGGGTGCGTATTGCCCCTGTTATTCCAACAAGCGCCAGCCGTTGGACTCTGTCTAGTCGCTTCTTAATGGTTTTCTGACTGACTTTTGTCCACCAGATCACCGAAGCATACGTGATGACAGGTCTAACCATCATAGTGTAGATCCAGTTCATAGCCTCTGGGTTTAGCCCCCATTTTAGACCACAAACGCGTCTACACTGAAACAAAACCCTCTTGGCCTTTTGAATCCTGTCTCCTACGTGTTCGTCCAGTTCAGTTTACTATCGAGAGTTACCCCTAGATATTTAACTTTCGTGGACATGTTGATTTCAGCTCCAAAAAGTCTGAGTGGTTCTCTCCTCAAGCCTACCCTCTTTCTAGTAAAGAGAATATTGTCTGATTTTCCTGCGTTCACGGTGAGGCCTTGTTCTCGACATCACTCCTCCACCATTCGGAGTGCTCCCTTTATGATGTCAGAAATGGTGTCAATGAACTTACCACAGACCACCAACGCAATGTCATCTGCATACCCTATCGTGTGTATGCCCGATTCATCTAGTCTAGCCAAAAGTGAGTGACTTTTGTCACTCAGTGAGTGTGGAACAGTGATGTTCCACAGGGTTAGCGATAACACCCCTCCTTGAGGACATCCTCTACTTACTCTACCTCTAGTCTTGACTCTACCGTTCTGCATGTTAACAGCCCTGTGCTTGAGCATATTGTCTT
Organism: Coremacera marginata; assembly: GCA_914767935.1. Classification (NCBI taxonomy): domain Eukaryota; kingdom Metazoa; phylum Arthropoda; class Insecta; order Diptera; family Sciomyzidae; genus Coremacera; species Coremacera marginata. The sequence continues at coordinate 60,883,579 of OU612044.1, read as the reverse complement.
CCCAATTTGTTATCATTGGGCTTACATTGCGCTCTGTCAGAGCCTGTCGCAGCCTTGCAAAGCATATTTTGTCGAAAGCACCCTCAATGTCCATAAATGTGGCCATCGCGATGCCTCCTGAAAATAACTCTTTTTCAGCCACTCTAACTAATTTCTGAAGAGCACTCTCCGTAGACATGCCTGCTCTATAAGCATATTGGCATCTGTTCAGAGGATTATGCATCAGTGAAGTGCTCTCAAGACAGTCAACCATCACTCTTTCCATCGTTTTCAAGAATAAAGACGTAAGGCTGATCGGCTTGAACGACTTCGCCTCCGCATAATCTTTTTTCCGGGTTTCGGGAGAAAGACAACTTTCGCCTCTCTCTAGACTCTCGGGACGTACCCAGTCGCTAAGCAAGTAACGAATATACCCCACAGCCTAGGTGCAATGAGATCTTCCCCCCATTGCATCATAGCCGGAAATATTCCGTTCATCCCTGATGTTTTGTACGGAGCAAATGAGCGTATAGCACTCCTCACCCCGGCCATAGTGATCATTCTTTCGGCTTCCAGTCTGTCAACCCTGTGCATCCATTTCTTCAGGTTTGTCCATTGGTCATCAGACTTAAAACTTCCAGGAAAATACACCTCCATCAGAACTTGCATCGACTCTTCCAGGTTCACTGCCATAGTTCCATCCGTTTTTCGGATCAGTCCCACATTGGATAATGGATCTTTTGAAACCATTTTCTGAAGCCTGCTTTTCTGAGATAGTTTCCATCCCAGAGCAGAAGTCTCTCCACGACTGCCTTTTACGGTGTCGTATTAGGTTCGTCAGATCCCTTTTCCGTGCCTTGTATTCTGCCCGTGTTTCTGGGGTTCTTCCTCTCATGTGCCGATTGAAGGCCTTCCTAACCTTCTTCTTCAGAGATTCGAGTTCCGTACACCACCATGGTGTCGGATCACCCTCGTCTATTGAAGTTGTAGGACATGCCACCTTGTAAGCTTCGACCATGGCCGAACTAAGATGTTTGACATGGCTTTCCACTTCCGCTGTATTCCCTGGTACTTTTATAGCTTTTTGGGTCAGTGTTTCCCTCAACTTCGCCTTATATTTCACAGGATCCGTATTCTTGGGAATCTTGACCTTCCTGCTACTCTGCTGGCGTCGGATTTTGAACTTGACTTCAAACTGATTGGATCTGTGGTCCGACATGGTTAGCCTATCCACGACCCTCCAGTTCTCTATTTTGCTGAGAATCTTTCTACAAATAAGAGTGATGTCAATGACTTCCGCTCGCTTTGCATCAACGAAACTCGGCTATACTCCTCTATTTTCTACCAAGAGATTATACCTCTCCACAAATTCAAGCAGTTGCTCTCCTCTGTCAGTGTTGTTGGTGCTTCCCCACGCAGTATAATGCGCGTTGGCATCACATCCTATGATCACTCCAATGCCTCTTTCCTCACAGTACTTTACCAGGTTCTCCACCTCTTTTGAAGGTGGTTGGTCCGGAGAGTCGTAAGGAAGATACGCTGAAGCCACCATACAAGTACCTGCACCATACCCGATTCTCACAACGGTAAGATCCGGGGAACATAGGTGTGGCATATGTCACCGGTTGGTACAGCGTGGCTTTCCGCTCTGAGAGACCTTTGATTCTATTGTGAAGAATCCAAGGTTCTTGGAGCATTGCTATGTCAATTCCATCCTCCTCCATGCAACACATCATCATTGCTGATGCTGCCCTACTATGGTGTAGATTGAGCTGACACACCACGAGGTTTTCCTGGTACGGGCCCACCACCCGCCCTGGTGGTTCCTCCCTTGCAGAATTCCCCACCAGCCCCGTACCAGGGGCTTCGTCGAGCTCACCTTGCATCCTTTTGGAATTTGATGAGAGCTTGATCAAGGCCGCAGTTGAGTTTCCCCCCTGCCAGCCTGATCGCTTCCATCTCATCTCATCTCATCTCACGCCTCCTTCCTTTGCATCTCCGAACTTCGTTGCATTGCTAACTCTCCATTTAGAAGTGTACGCAACGCACCGGTTCTGGGTCTGCAACCTCCTAAGGATGACCTCCTTGCTTTCGGAAGTACCGTAAACAATGATGAACATCCTTCTAACGTCCTTTAATGCGTATAGTCGGTCGACTTGCAACTCAGCCCCTTCCCATAAGTTCATGAGCTTTGGCACGGTTCGGCACAGCCATACCTTAGATGATGGGTTCTTGCACTTGAGTACAATAACTCCATCTCCAAGTTTGCATTGCCAACAAATCCCAGATCGCCATTGCTTTCATTGATGGTGTCGAGAACCTCCAAGAGGGCAGAATTAAAGGCCGCCAACTGGGACTCTCCCAACTGACCATCGATGGAACAATAAACGATGCCCATTAAGAGGTCCTTTTCCGCTACCGTAGCATAAGATGCACGGCCGCTTCCAATAACCCCTTCCGGGTTGAATTTCCCTCCCGCTGAAGCCTTCGACTTCGCGGACGCAACTTTTTGTGTAGGGAAAGGTTTGCTACCGCTCGGTTTCTGGCTATCAGACCTTCACGATTTCCACTGGCTATCGACTTTTGAGGGTCGTCCACCAACTTCCATCGTCCTTCCTTTATGTGGAAGGCTATCAACCTTTACAGGATGTCCACCTTCCCGTCCACCTGACTCGTCCCCACAGCGCACCCTTCCTTTTTTTTTTGTTTGTTGGGTGTTCATAAAATATCCCACGAGTTGGGGAGAAAAATGGACCGAACGGACAGAGATCCCCATTATCCGCCCTACCCTACTAAAATACAACAGGGAGTGGGCTGCCCTGAAGAGACACCATTCGCGATCTAAAACCCCTAGACTCTGCACCACCGGTGCAATCACCCTCGGCATAGCGTCTACAATCTTAGAAATGGCGGGTGTCTTGGCTCGTTGCTCCACAAAGCCTAACCCAATAGCCATTGTGTCTTTGCAACTTAAGCCCCTACATCGCGTCAAGATTGTCACCCGTGCGTAGAGGCTAAAATACAGTAAGGCGTAGCAAGGCCCCAAGAGTGATGAATATCTTATTTTCTTCTTTATGTGTATCTTTATTTTTCGCATATCAGGACAGCTGATGCCGAATTCTGTTGCATTTAAGTTCGCATCAACTAATTTCAATTTATATTTTTAGTGCTTATTTAATTGTTATCCAGTAAAAAAGACTTACAAAATAATGGCTTACTTACTTACTTTGGTGGCCATAAAAACCCGTGCTCGGGCTTCGGCCGACCTGATTAGCTCTCGCCAGATGCCTCTGCTTTGCATGCGCCTTTTCCAATCGGATCAACGTAATTGGGGTTCTTATCCGAGGTTGGTTTAGTTTTCATAGGGCAGTTTTATTGTGGCGGGAGCCAACCCTGCGCACATTCCATGACCCGCCGCTCAAATTAGCAGTCAAACTAACGGATGCCAGTTTGCCGTTGCCCAGGGAACATCACGAGGAGGTTTGAGTCGACTTGGGACGATTTCGACATGGATAATGCTGGCCTCGCCAGGTTGAGGCAGTCAGACACGTTGCCATGTGAAGGTTCGCTCCCTGTTTCCAAAATAATGGATAAGAAATTTTCAAAAACGTGGTAAAAATTACAACTTGCATTTTTCAATTTCTAATTTTTCGTAATATATGTAAATATTTAGTACATATTTACTTTAGTACATATTTATTTTCAAAATTTCTTAAGGCTAATCAATTGAAAAAATTTACAGTTAATCACTCATAGCTTTGATTTCAAAAATAGAAATTCTTAGTAAAATTAATTTTTGAACATATCAATGCCACCCGAAGCAAAAAAATGATCAGAAATTAAAAGTTTTGGCTTTCGATGCAAGTTTCTATGCTATTTTTGAATACATTTAACTTAATTCTTTTTTGTCTGAAACTTCAATAAAAGTATTTTATAAAAATAATAATAGCATTTAGTTTAGTATTTATATTTTTTGATTTTTTTTCAAGAAAGGTTCATAGGCCCTTAGTAATAGAAACGTGAAAACTCACTTCTAAACTCAAACTTAGTTAGGTGATTCTAAGCTACTTTTAAGATTTCGTAGTAATAAAACAAATCTAACAAAAGCCGACTTCAGTGCTTCTACTGTGAACTGATCTTAAATTTTATGCCTGAACTTACCCTTTGTTCGGTTTGCTTAACAGCTGATTTTACTATTTGCTTATTTTTTAAACACAAATCAAAATAAATGCAAGGCTCTATAAAAGTAAGTTTCTTCTTTTGTCTGATTATGCTATTGTTTGTTTACTTTATTGCTTATTTATTTAATTGCTTATTTATATAATATAGTATATCTACCTGTAGTTTTTTTTAAATTCTACGTCATTGTAGAATAAAGCGTTTAATCGGCTTTTGTAGTTTGTCTTTGCACTTGTGCTTCTGGCATTATTTATTATTTCTAGATCCCAAAATATTTCATCGTCCATATTCACTATAATTGTTTCAAATGTCAATTTAAAATTGACTTAGAATCAGGCGAGCCACAACTAGATGTTTTCTAACTTAGAAGTGACTTTTTTGTTATTATTACTACCGATTGAAAGCTAAAGTCGAGTTTTAGAAAGAATCGACTTCGAATTTCTTTATTACTAAGGGCCATAGTATTTAAAGTTTTCTTAAAAAATTTTGCAAAAGTTTTTGATAAAAATAATAAAGATTTTGCAAAAATAATTTAAATAAAATTTTGCATTTTCGACTCCTTTTCATATGACTTTTCATATGAACACAGTAAGCCCACCTGTTAACGCCACTGGTGGTTTCCCGTTGCTGCCGCTCTTATATTTATAGGTTTCCTTTTTTCTTTTTGGGCAGCGCTTCTCGCTGCCTTTGTTTTAACTTTGTTAGTTTTAAGTTGATTACTAATAAACTGACCACGGTCTAGTGAAGTTCCTCCGCGAGTTTTTATATTCAAGAAAATTTTTAAGTGCGCGCCCCCAAATTTAACCTTCTATCGTATGGTAAAAAGTGTTTAGAGTTCCCACTCGACCTAGAGGATTTTCATTGGTCCTTCGCGAGCCGTTTTAAAAAAACAAACAATTAAAAGTTTTCACATAAAAAAAAAAAAATAAAAAATTTATGCTAAGGAGCGGCTAACTATTGTTCGCAAAATTACTTGTGCATCAATTGCTTATCGAACGCCCATTTAGCAAACGATTGCAAAAGTTAATACACGTGTATGACGTGCAAGCAGCGTCACAACACGCTTTTGCATCGTGACTCAAATGCAGCCCCTTCTGCTCCGAGTGTCGACTCGAGCAGGCCGAATTCGCGCCCAAACCCTTCCAACAATAGCTCACAATCTCACGCTACCCAATTACAGTCCACTACCAACGACATTCAGTCTTGTTTTGCTTCTAGTACCAAACACGTATTGCTTGGTACTGCAATGGTGACCATATGCCATCTAGGATCAGCGTATACGACCAGAGCTCTTATCGACTCTGGCTCTGAAGGTACGTTTGTATCTGAAAAATTGCAGAAGCTTCTGAAGTTACCCACGAGATCTGTGAATGTTCAAGTTTCGGGTTTAAATAACGCAGTATCGGCGCAAGTCACAAAAGCTTGTGACTGGATCATTATTTCTCCCAAAAACAGGCAATTCCAAATAGAAGCTACAGCCTTTGTGCTGTCACGCTTAACTGGAAACCTGCCGTCGTGTTCCGTTGATCCTTCTTTGTGTGAAAGTTTGCCCAATTTACAATTGGCTGACCCACACTTCTTTAGAAGCGGTCCGATAGATGTACTCATCGGTGGCGATTTGTACCATGCCATAATTCTTGATGGCATTAAGAGGAATATTCTGGGATCACTTTTGGCTCAAGAAACTGTGTTCGGCTGGATGTTTACTGGGCCCCTTCCTCGTAGCGAAATATTAAGCTTTACAACGTGCTTGACACACTTTAGTGAAGTAGCAATCGATCAACAGATTGCTCGCTTTTGGGAGTTGGAGGAACTTCCTAAACAGAAGCATTTATCGGCGTCTGATAAGTTTTGTGAAGAAAACTATTAGAAAACCACAAGACGTGATGACAAGGGTCGATATATAGTCACTTTGCCATTCAAAAGTGGCTACCCTACGGAAATAAATTTAGGATTTTCTCGAGGCATCGCTTTGAAGCAATTTCTTCGTGGTGAAGCTCGATTGACTAAAAATCCAGGATTTAAGTTGCAATATGATGAAGTGGTAAAGGATTACTTAAAATCGGATCATATGAAACGGGTCTCGCCTCCTAAGTTTGGGATTTCACCATCTCACTATTATTTACCGCATCATGCGGTATTGAAGCCAGAGAGTACTACAACGAAAGTTCGGGTAATTTTCAATACGTCAAGCTCAACTTCTAACGGTGTTAGCTTGAATGATGTCCTGCACACAGGCCCAGTTCTTCAAGCGGACTTGACGCTTCTGGTATTAAAATGGCGTTTTTTTAAATATGTGTTCAATGGCGACATTCAGCAGATGTACCGCCAGATCCTTGTTGATCCAGAGCATTCTGCGTTCCAACGAATCCTATACAGAAGCTCTCCTGATGATATGATTCAGGATTATGAGCTGAAAACTGTTACATTCGGCGTAAACTGCGCACCATACCTACCCATTCGAACTATGCTGCAATTGGCAGATGATGTTCAACAGCAGTATCCTCTTGCTGCGCAAATTTTGCGGCATTTCACTTATGTCGATGATGCTTTAGCTGGAGCTCATGACGTGAAAAGCGCAATTAAGGCTAGAAATGAGCTTATAGCTGCTCTAGATTCTGCCGGTTTTGCAATGCGTAAATGGACTGCAAATGTATCTAGCCTTTTAGCAGATCTACCGACAGAGCATCTTCTGCGAGAAAACTTTTTAAAGCTAGAAGATGCTAGTTGTGTCAAGGCTTTAGGTGTCCGTTGGAATGCCACTTCCGATTTATTTTATTTCACTGCCAAACAGTTAGAAATTAAAACATCCTACACTAAACGCGAGGTTCTATCTGTCATCGCACAACTTTTTGATCCTGCAGGTTGGCTAGCACCTGTTGTGGTAACAGCTAAAATTCTTATGCAGCGTATCTGGTTGGATGAAATCGATTGGGATGAAAATATTCCTGCCCACAGTTTTCAAACTTGGCAAACTTTTCTGATGGATTATGAAACCATTAATAACATTCGCATACCTCGTTATGTTATTTATTCACCCAATTCTGAAATAGAATTTCATGCCTTTTCTGATGCCTCTGAAAATGCATATGCTGCAGCTTTTTATATCCGTGTTCAACAAGGTGATTGCATTGTCACTCACCTGCTTTACGCAAAGAGCAAAGTGGCCCCAGTCAAGACGATTTCATTACCTCGTCTTGAACTTTGCGGAGCAACACTTCTCGCTGATATGGTCGACACCCTGTTATCACACCTAGAAATAGATAAGCATCGATTATATTGTTGGACAGACTCCACAATCGTACTTGCCTGGCTTTGTAAGCCCCCTTGTTCTTGGACAACGTTTGTAGCGAATAGAGTCTCTAAAATAGCAGACAAGGTTGGCGTAAGAAACTGGTTTCATGTAGAGTCACATGAAAACCCGGCGGATTTAGCCACACGTGGCGTTACACCCCAAGAGCTAATCGATAACGATCTTTGGTGGCATGGGCCATCATGGCTTTCACTCGAACGCTCGTCTTGGCAAAGAAAAACTCAACCTGCAGTTTTAGACACGTCTCTTGAGCGTAAAGCTGTGAAGGTAAACCTTGCATACTTTGCTCAATACGAAGACGTTTTGGAGCGTTTCTCTTCTCTCTCGAGAGGTCTAAGAGTGTTAGCTTATGTCTTTCGTTTTCTTCATCGCACGCATCCACGTTTTCGTACTACATTTGTCAAACAATCAACATGTCTTGACAACGCAGAAATTAAACACGTAAAAACACGACTCATATTGTTATGTCAAAAAATTAACTTTCCTGATGAATATTATAGTTTAGAAACTAAAAATATTATCAGCGCCAAGAGTTCGATTATTAGCTTGAATCCTGCATAATTCTGCATAATGACGAATTAATGCGTGTTGGCGGGCGATTAGCCTCTTCGCCAATTTTGTCATATGATGAAAGGCATCCGATTATATTGCCATATAACTGCCAGTTTTCACGTCTTTTAGTACGTTTTATTCATGAAATTTCCCTTCATGGAGGAAACCAGTTAGTGCTTCGTCTGTTACGAATGCAATACTGGATTCCACGTGCTAAAAACCTGATAAAAACAACCCTACACAATTGTAAGACTTGTGTTGTCCATAAAAAGCTAGAGAACTCAAATTATGGCTGCTCTACCAATAGACAGAACCGTTATTTCGCGTCCATTCTCGTCCACTGGCATTGACTTCGCTGGTCCTTTCGACATAAAAAGCTACATCGGTAGATCTTGTCGAATTAGTAAGGGCTATGTGTGCTTATTTGTTTGTTTCGCTACGAAGGCAATTCATCTAGAAGAAACAAGCGACTTGTCAACTGCCACCTTTTTAGCGGCTTTCTCTCGTTTTGTCGCTAGACGCGGCTGCTCAGCAAAGGTCTATTCTGACAATGGTACTAACTTTGTTGGCGCTTCCAAAGTACTAAAGAAAGATTTTAGAGATTTTCTAAAGGAATCTCATGACGGTCTTTTAGCTCAGTACATGCAGCAAGAAATTGCATGGCACTTCATTCCAGCAGGTGCTCCCCATATGGGAGGCCTTTGGGAAGCGGGCGTAAAAAGTTTTAAGACGCATTTTAAGAAAATGGCCGGAAGTATGAGCTATACTTTCGAAGAAATCACAACTTTGCTTAACAGAATCGAAGCTTGTCTTAACTCGAGGCCCCTTACCGCCATGTCTGAAGATCCTGGTGACTTTCAATCTCTGACTCCAGGCCATTTCTTGGTCGGAGGCCCACTTCTCTCACTAGTGGAGCCAGAAATAATTCATCAGCCTCTGACGATCGTCAACCGTTGGCAGAAGGTCAAGGCAATGCATCAGCATTTCTGCACCAGGTGGAAAAATGAATATTTGAAGGAGATGCATAGGCGTGTTAAGTGGAAAAGTCCTCAATTAGATTTAAAAGTTAATGACTTAGTTGTCGTGAAAGAAGACAACTTACCCGCGAATGAATGGCGATTAGGTCGAATATTAAAGACTTACACTGGTAGCGATAATAGAGTTTGCATCGCCGATGTCCGAACCGAGCGAGGTTGTATAGCTCGACCTATAGTTAAGCTTGTCGCACTTCCGTCTGCGTAGCTAAGTCACTATTTCTCCAAACCACCTGCCTTTCTTGTTTTTCCTTTTTTATTTCTTTTTGTCTCGTTTCAGAATGTCCACCACCAACATCGTCAGCGATCTTCTGGAGGAAATGGTTCTCCAGACAGAATCTGAGTTTGGCGCCAGCGAAACGGAGACGGTGCTCGAGTCGCCTGCAGAAAAACTCGCACCGCCGCGAGCTTCGGTGACAAGCGTGGTCACGGTCGTAGCCAGCAGTGACGCCAAGGCTAGGTGTAGCTTGTGCTCGTTGGAGCATAATCTTCCGTCGTGCCGGCAGTTCTTGGAGATGAACATCGAGGAGCGGTTGCGAGCAGTGTTACTTAACTTTCACTGCTCCAACTGCCTCTCGAGCGGTCATATGAGAAAGGATTGTCGGAGCAATGGAAGATGCCGTCACTGTGGTGACGACCACCATAGCTTGCTCCACTCGCGCCTACGAGTCCGAACTGGTCGGGCTCACTCCAGGAGGCCCCGTGGTAGGCATTCTCGAGCTAAGAAGGCAACAGCGACTGCTCAAGATAAGCCCATCAGCTCAAAGCCAAGAGGTTATAGGCCACCACGTCCGTCGTGGCAGGCACCGCAGTCGACAGCACCGAAAGCGTCTTCGGCTAGGGACCACCTCCCGAAGCGGTGCCCCCCTCAAAAGAGATAGCTGTCGAATGCACCGCGTCTTCGGCAAGGGACTCTTACCCGAGGCGATCTCCCCCAGAGCAACCGACAGCAAAAACCCTCCAACGCGTCACCTCACTGCTCCCCACGGTTATGGTGCGGGCCTGCGCGCTATCCTGGATGCCTGTCTCCCGCAGACGACAATTGCCAAAGCTTTGGTTCTGAAGTGGAGGCTGTCGACGTCTGTGGTTGATGGCACTGAGGTGTGCGCTCTGATGATCCGGGGTCAGCATGAGTCTAGCGTCCGCATTGAAACGACAGCTAGGGTCGAGCGGCGGTTGGAGGTCGTGACACCGATCAAGAGCATCGACGAGCGGATCAGACAGGGATTCCCAAATTTAAAATTGGCTGATCCCAACTTTTATGTTTCATCGCCGGTCCATATTCTGCTTGGGAGTGATGTTTATGCGTGCGCTATGCAGCTGGGAATCTTCCCATCCGGATTTGGCATGCCATTAGCGCAAAATTCAATTTTTGGCTGGGTGCTATCTGGGCAAGGTGCCTGGTGATCTAGGATTGCATTCCTGCAAGGCGGGCGGGATGTTAACGCCACTGGTGGTTGCCCGTTGCTGCCGCTCTTATATTTATAGGTTTCCTTTTTTCTTTTTGGGCAGCGCTTCTCGCTGCCTTTGTTTTAACTTTGTTAGTTTTAAGTTGATTACTAATAAACTGACCACGGTCTAGTGAAGTTCCTCCGCGAGTTTTTATATTCAAGAAGTTTTTTAAGTGCGCGCCCCCAAATTTAACCTTCTTACTTACTTACTTAGTTGGTCGTAACAACCCGTGTCCGGGTTTCAACCGACCTCATAAGCTCTCGCCAGGCGCCTCTGCTTTGCGCGCGCCTTCTCCAATCGGATACACCAAGTGCGGTTAGGGCTTCCTCAGCCTGGTCCATCCATCGGAGGCATGGTCTCCTTCGTCGTCGTTGACCAGCGACCCTCGCCTCGAGCACCTTTTTCGCTGGAGCTTCGTCGTTCATACGATGGACATGACCCAGCCAGCGTAGTCGCTGCACAGTTATACGCCGAACTACGTCAATGTCATCGTAGAGCTCATACAGCTCGTGGTTCATTCGGATGCGATTGTCATCGCCGACTCGAACAGGACCGAAGATTTTGCGAAGAACTTTTCTCTCGAACACCCCCAGAACGGCTGCGTCAGTTTGCGAAACTACCCATGCCTCAGCGCCATAAAGCAGCACAGGTAGAACGAGCGTCTTATAGAGTGTTAGTTTTGTCGATCGAGAGAGGGCTCTGGAACTTAGTTGCTTACTGAGCCCGTAGTAGCACCTATTAGCAATTATTGTTCTTCGCTTTATCTCCAGGCTGATTTCGTTTTTCGTATTAATGGCGAAGCCAAGGTGATGATGTTAGTGTAATAAACTCAAAAAAGAACCTTTATTTCGAAATGTGCCTCAATTCTTTTCTCAGTGGTCTCAGGGAACCTTTAGGATCAAGAGTAAGGGCCATGCAACCGAATTCACTGGCTGCTGCATCAAAGAACAGAATATTTCGTATTAAAGAATTTCGCAATCCCCAAGATTTATGAGTAATCCTCAATTCAAACCATATGAAAGTCGCTTTAACCAAAATAAAAATTTCAACCAACGCTATAATTGGCAACAAAACACTGATCGCAGAGATTTCGGATACCAGCGATCGAAAGAAAGAGAGCCCAGCAATTAACACAAAATATATTCCCTCAAAACCCCTTCAATAGGAATAGAAATCAATACGCCCAAAATAATTTCAAAAACCAAAATTCTGAATTTACGCGACCAAATCAAAACACACCTAGAATAAAAGCAAGCCCGAGTCAACAAACAAGATTTAACAATAACACAAATTTAAATTTTTATGAGACAAGAAAATCAAATAACGGCTATCAACAGTTAGACAAATTCTTTGATAATGAAACAACCAACATTGAGGATACTCAAAATTTTTTCACAGCAGCCTCAACCAATCGACCGGCTACATAGATCCGAATAAACACCCATCAGCCTTACCATATGTAATTATTTTCCTACCTTCTGGCAAACGTCTTTAGTTCCTTTTAGACACTGGCGCGTCAATTTCCTTCATAAATCCAGAATACATTCATCCAACTGAGCAAATTCAATGCAAACCAGTCACAGTTACGACCGTTTTTAAGAGTTATCAACTAGACAAACAAGCAGTCCTGCCAATTTTTTCAGAATTTAATCAATCAGGCACTCTAAAATTTCTACTTTTTAAATTTCACAATTTTTTTGATGGCCTTCTAGGCATCGATGCCCTTCTTCTATTAAACACAAAAATTTATCTTGAAAACAAAACTCTTATAACTAAAAATGCCATCAACAACGTAAATTTCAAAATGAATCAAACTTCTGGAATTTTTGAAATCCCAGCAAAATCAAAAACGTTAGTAAAACTACCAGTAACTAAAGAAAAAGGAAGTGTTTACATACATTCCATCGAACTTAAACCTTTGCTCCTTGTTAGCCCGGGTCTGTATAATGCTGAAAATTGGCTTAGCACTGTCGAAGTGACTAATTTCTCTCAGGAAAATCAAACAATTTTACTAGAATTCCCTTTAACTGCAGAACAATACGAAAGAGCAAACTTTATAGAACTCGTTGACCTAAACAATATATATTGCAATAATGAAAGTAACGACAATCACCCGATATTAAAGAATCTACTAAGAATTGAACATTTAAATAACGAAGAATATACAAAGCTTTTAAAATTTTGCAGAAATTTTTCCGACATAATTTACAATGACAACGAAACATTATCTTTTACAAGTAAAATAAAACATAAAATAAATACTACTGATGATATCCCTATCTACACCAAATCATACAGATACCCGTATATACACAAACAGGAAATTCAAACACAAATTAGCAAAATGTTAGAACAAGGGATCATTCGTCATAGCTATTCACCCTGGAGCTCGCCAGTATGGATAGTTCCCAAGAAAACAGATGTCCATGGAAACAAAAAATGGAGGCTAGTTATTGACTACAGGAAAGTCAATGAAAAAACTATATCTGACAGATACCCAATACCTAATATTTCTGAAATATTGGATAAACTTGGAAGATGTATCTACTTTACCACTCTCGACCTAGCTAGTGGGTTCCATCAAATAGAAATGGACCCCAAACACATTCAAAAAACAGCATTTACCGTCGAAAACGGTCACTACGAATACACTAGAATGCCCTTTGGGTTGAAAAATGCCCCTAGCACATTTCAGAGAGTGATGGACAATATCCTAAAGGATCTAGTGGGTAAAATCTGCCTTGTTTATATCGATGATATAATTATATACTCTACTTCCCTGCAAGAGCATTTAGAAAGTATAACTCAAGTATTCGAAAGACTTAGAGGAGCTAATTTCAAAATACAAATGGACAAGTGTGAATTCCTTAGAAAAGAGATAGCTTTCTTAGGACATGTGATAAATTCAGAAGGTATCAAACCAAACCCAGCAAAAATTCAAGCGATTAAAGATTTTCCCTTACCAAAAACTCGTACAGAAATAAAAGCCTTTCTGGGACTCATTGGCTACTACCGCAAATTCATTAAGGACTAAGCCAAACTAACTAAGCCCCTAACGCTTACTTACTTACTTAGTTGGTCGTAACAACCCGTGTCCGGGTTTCAACCGACCTCATCAGCTCTCGCTCTCGTCGATCGAGAGAGGGCTCTGGAACTTAGTTGCTTACTGAGCCCGTAGTAGCACCTATTAGCAATTATTGTTCTTCGCTTTATCTCCAGGCTGATTTCGTTTTTGGTATTAATGGCGGTGCCAAGGTAAACGAACTCCTTGACTACTTCAAAGTTATAGCTGCCGGATGAAACATGGGAGTCTAAACGCCGAGCTCCCTTGTTTGTAGACAGCATATATTTTGTTTTGCCCTCATTTATGGTCAAACCCACTTTGGCTGATTTCTTTTCGATAGCGGCGAAAGCAGCGGTAACATCTCTCTTGGTTCTGCCGACAATATCAATATCATCAGCGTACGCAAGGAGCTGGACGCCTTTGTAGAAAATGGTGCCATTACGATGCACACCGGCCTTTCATACGATCCCCTCCATGATGATGTTAAAGACATCGCAAGACAGTGGATCGCCTTGTCTGAAACCTCTTTCGGTATTGAAGGTTTCGGAGAGGTCATTTCCTACCTTGACGGAGCTGCGTGTGTTGCTCAACGTCATTCTGCAAAGTCTAATCAACTTTGCAGGTATACCGAACTCAGACATTGTTGCGTATAGGCAATCCCTTCTCGGGCTATCGAACGCAGCTTTAAAATCGACAAAGAGATGGTGTGTGTCAATTTGATTTTCGTGGGTTTTCTCCAGGATTTGTCGTAGCGTGAAAATCTGGTCTATGGTGGACTTACCAGGTCGAAAGCCACACTGAAAAGGTCCAATCAGTGTTTTTGTAATCGGCTTTAATCGTTCACACAGTACGCTTGAGAGAACCTTATATGCGATGGAAATAATAAGCCCCTAACGCACTGTTTAAAAAAAGGAATATCAATTAATATAGACAAAAATTATACTGAAGCTTTTGAAACATGTAAAAACTTACTAATGAATGACCACATTCTTCAACATCCTGACTTCACAAAACCCTTCGTGCTCACAACAGATGCGAGCAACTTTGCGCTAGGAGCCATCTTATCTCAAGGTCAAATAGGTAGCGATAAACCAATTTGTTTTGCGAGCCGCACCCTTTCCCAAAGTGAATGTAGTTACTCCACCATTGAGAAGGAGTTGCTTGCTATTGTTTGGGCTATAAAATATTTTCGTCCATACCTATTTGGAAGAAAGTTCAAAATAGTTACAGATCACAGGCCCCTTACATGGGTAATGAATCTCAAGGAGCCTAACTCTAAACTAGTAAGATGGAGACTTAAGCTAGAGGAATACGACTATGAAATCTTATATAAAAAAGGGAAAAACAATACAAACGCTGACGCTCTTAGCCGTGTAAAAATTAATGAGCCCCCCCAAGATAAAAACCAAGAACTTTTTAACAATACAGACACAATTCACAGTGCAGATGAAAATTTAGATGATGGTATCTTTATCTCGGAAAAACCGTTGAATGAGTTTAATTTACAAATTGTCCTTGAAACAGAACAAACTGGTTCTACAATGACTTTAGAAACCATTTTTAGAAATAAACAGAGAAGAATCATACGTAGAGAACAATTTGATGAAGAAAACGTGATAGACATATTTAAAAAATATTTTTCTCCTAATAAACTAACAGCCATTTATACAAACAACGATGTTTTTAAAATAGTACAGTCAACATATTCAAAATACTTTTGCCAAAGTAAGACTTTTCGTGTAATTAGGTGTACTGAAATTCTTGAAGAAATACGGAGCGAAGAAGATCAAGAAAAAATAATCAGAGACTATCATGAGCATTCAAACCATAGGGGAATAAACGAGACATTGCTTCACCTTAAAAGGAAATACTACTTTGTTAACATGAAGGATAAAATAACAAAAACTTTAAATAATTGTGAGAAATGCAAATTACTGAAATATGACAGGAATCCTCCAAAACCCAAATTCATTACTCCAGAAACACCATTAAAACCATTAAAAAAAAAAAAAAAAGAAATAATTCATATCGATATTTATAGTATCAATCATAACTAAATTCTCGCAATTATAGATAAGTGTTCAAAATTTGCCTGTGGTTACACTCTAAGTTTTAGAAGTAGTGAAACAGTTCTCAAATCGTTCAAACAATACATAAGTTTATACGGTATCCCTAGAACAGTTGTCTGCGATCAAGGATCTGAATTCGTTGCAAATATTTTTCAGGATTTCTGTAAACAACTCGAAATCAAATTACACATTACCTCCTTTCAACAAACTAGTAGTAACTCTCCTGTAGAAAGATTACACTCTACTCTTACTGAAATATACCGATTTATTCTATCAAAAATAAAAGAAAATAAGCTTACAACCGATCACGAAGAAATACTATTTAAAACATTCATAACGTATAACAACGCAATACATTCCACAACTAAATACACCCCTTATGAGCTTTTCTGTGGCAGACCATACAAATTCACTAAAACACTACAATTTGTAAACGACCATGACTATTTGACTAAACTCAATACCTTCCTCGATGAACTTTACCCGATTCAGGAACAAATTCAGAATAAAACAAAAACAAGAATCGATAATTCGAACATATTGAGAGAAGCCCCAGAAGTTGTTAATGAAAATCAAGTTGTTTTCAGGAGAGAAGCAAAACGCAATAAATTAACACCGCGATTTTCGAAACATATAGCTCAGAAAGACAATAAAATAACTATACTTACAAGAGGGCATAAGAAAATACATAAAGGTAGGCTAGGAAAAACCAAAACTTAAAATAAAAAAAAATAAAAAATTAATCAATATATCAATCATCCATTTAGTACTTATGCGCAATCATGGCATATGATTATAGCACAAGGAAAAAGGATGGGATCAACCTTCAATGCATATGAGTGGTTGATTCATAACTTCATATATATATATACAAAAAAAAAAAAAAAAAAAAAACAAAAAAAAAAAATAAGAAAAGAAAAACAAAAATAATAATATATATAACATATATATATATATATATACATATACATAAGAAAAAAAAATATAAAAAAAGTATAACAATTCCTAACACTATACTAATACATACCAATTTTTTTTAGAGTCCCATCAATTTACACGCAAAAAATTGAAATACATAACTTACCAAAAGAGCAAACTATCATGCCATTACGACTGGGGCCCGCAAGAACCATAACAAACTTCGATAATTTAATTCACATAACAAATCTTGAAGACTACAAAATTAATATCAACGATATAAATAATTCAATTAACCTTTTCGAAAAACACGCACTCACCACAAGTGCCGTACATGTAACTAGACTTAAACTCAAAGAACTTCAAACTAAATTCTTAACACTTTACCCTATCCAAAGACAGAAAAGAGGGTTAATTAACGGACTTGGCTCTGCTATCAAATTTATAACAGGTAACATGAACGCCAGAGACGCTCAGAATATTAACAAACAAATAGAAAACGTATATTCAAATTTAAATAATATCACAAACATACAAATGAATCAGCATTCGATAAATTTCCAAATGATGGAAAGATTTAAAAAGATTACGTCTCACATTAATAACGAACAACACACAGTAGAAACATATATGGCAAGTACAGCCAATAGAATAAAACGCGAAGAAGACATTCTCATTGAAACACAATACCTCAACCAAATTAACTTCAACATTGACCTGCTAACGAACCATTTATCAAGTATAGCTGAGGCAGTGGTTCTTTCTAAATTAAATATTATCTCTAAATTTTTACTCAGTCCAGAAGAATTAAGTATCATAGAGCAAAAACTAATTAAACAAAACATTGAAATCCAATCAGTCGAAAATATTTATGAACTACTAAACATGCAGGCATACTATAATAAGTCTAATATTATATTCAATGTTCTTATTCCCAATATCTCTGAGGAAAATTTGTATTTGTATCATATCATTCCTTTACCCATAAATGAAACAAAAATAATAATAACAGAACCATACATAACATTTAACGAAAATTCCACACAACATCACAAAGCACTTTGCCCTAAGATCGAAGGAACATACTATTGTCAAAACCCAAGCACACAAGAAGACACCAAAAACTCAGCATGCATTGGCAACATAATGAACAACAAAGCAGCTTATTGTCACCTGAACGATGTGGGAAAGATGGAAACAATTTTGCAAGCAGAACCAAATTTCATTCTTTTAATTAATATACCAGAAATATTAATAAACTCTACTTGCAGCACCAAAACTCTCACAATAAGAGGTACTGCACTCATACATTTCGAAAACTGCGATGTCACAATAAACAGCCTAACTTACCACGATGACGCTGACACCTTTTGGGATCAAGTCCACATCCCTCCGCTACCAGGCAACAATATTTCCGCAAAATCCACAGTAGAAACACTAAGTCTGCAAAAACTAAAGAACCTCAACCTCCAAACAGACACCAAAGTTACCCACCTGGAAATAACAACCACAACAGTACATTCAATCACAACAGCGACAACAATTGCATGTACTATAATAATTATCATCATCCTAACCTCAACTATCAAAGGAAGAAAAGTATATAAACAACATCTACCAACCCTACAATCTTTCGCTCCGACCTCAACAACATCATTGTGGCCGTCGCTCTATCTTAAGGGGGGAGGAGTTACGACACCCACATCAACAACAACAACAACAACTGCGATACAACCACCACCCAAACCACAGAGGGCCAATGCACCAAATTATGCTGACTAGTAATTCAATGAACTTTTGTTTGTAATAATTTTATTGATTATGTTTGCAACATTGTAATGTCGCAATCAACTAACTTTAAAGCATTAAGAATTGTTTATGTTAATTTTAAGAACTGAAAGTATTTTATTGATTTGCTTTTATTGAATATTTTACGATTGCAACATTGTAACGTTGCAATTAATTTAAAGTAGGGCACAGTAAATTTTGTTTACGTTAATTCTAAGAACCCTGAAACTGCATCTAGCTTATGCGTTCCTGTAAATCAAAAACTTATAAAAATTGTTAAGCAGCACAAAATAAACGAGTTTGTTTTTGAAAGCAGAAGAATCAACTTGTGTTTTTTTTCAACTCCGGTTTTCCACCCAACATAACTCGCGCGAGTAGATGGTGCCCAGTGTGAAGGGAAATGTAAAGTTTTTTTGTACTTATCAATCTTTTTTTTTTTGTCGTTTTGGATTTTTGGAGGCGCAGGGTTTTGTTTTTCCTGCGGCTCACAAATATGTTCACCCTCGATCCTGTTGGCAGGTTCGAATCGACCCTGAACAAGCCAGCTAGCCGTGGCCTGCCAGCCGGGTGCGCTTAACTGGGGCTTGTAACAATTTCCACGAATATGCAAAGTTTTGAGACAAGAAGTTTCAAGTTAGCGCATTATCTTTTGACTCTAACATAACGAAACAGTTTGGGCTAAAAAAACAAAATGTTTTGTCTTTGTCCAAAATTACTGTTAGCTCTCATTTGATCTAGTGTGGAGAAAACTGTTTTGTCGTAGTGGGTTACTAGCCTAGATCATATTCGCATTTTTACATAATGTTTGAATAGAATAATCTATTCAATAATCAATCAATAATCTGATTGATGATTGCTGTCATGTTCAGCGAGCCATACATTAATATCTTTTGCTTGGTTTTATTTATTTATTTATTAATTTATTTAGAGATTATGTTAACATACAAGACAGTGTCTTTTAATGCTGTAAGAATTATATAATAACAACAGGTTATAAACAACAATGAATAAATTTGCCTTAAAACTAACATTCAGTGAATTTACTAGTTAAAAAACATAAATTAATCTTATTCTAAAAGAGTAGAATAAAATATATAGCTTAAGAAGAAACAGATAGTATTAAAAAAGGTATTGAAAAATTTCATGCTTAAAGTTGCGTTTATTCTTAATTGCTTTGAATCTAACGGGCAACGAATTCCAGATTCTGATTGCGTTAACAAAGGAAAGTTTGTTGGAGTTCAGAAAATTGTACACAGGGATCATGAGGTTAGATTTCTGTTCTATCTGCAAAATTGGATCATTTAAAATAAATACTAAGGTGTTTTTGTGTTAATCAAATTCTGTAAAAATATACAGTTAATGGCATCCAGATAACTGAAAATATCACAACCAATGGCCAGTGTTTGGCCATTGAAATTACTGATGCAGTCGAACTTTTTGAGGCCATAAACATGCCTAAGAGCGCTATTTAAAGCATGTTGTATCTTCAGTCTGGACCTGGAATCAAGTTTACTATACACAACATCTGAATACGTAATGTTGGCATTATGAGTTGGAGTACTAACTTTTTCCTAGTATCAACATGTACAAATGATGCAGTCCACCTCAGGTTTCGTAGGGTATAGTAAACTTTACAAACAACAGTTTTAATATGATGTTCGCAGGAAAGTAAAGAATTGATATGGTATCCAAGATTTTTAGCTTTTTCAATAAACTTTAGCCCTTCGCCATTTAGAAAAATCGTTGGTAACTAAGACGTATTCAAACTAATTTTGAAAATTGGCAAAACAACTGACTTCAAGGGATTTAGATTAAGCTTATTAGACTCAGCCCATTTAGTTATTTTACTTAAATACTCATTCATTCTCAAACATAAATTGTCAACTAGGTCACTTGGGCTGGACAAGTACAATTGAAGGTCATCACTATATGCATGCATGGTAGCATGACGACATTTGGTAGAGATATAATTTATAAACAGCGAGAATAAAAGCGGACCAAGTAGTGAACCTTGAGGCACCCCACAGGATAAGTAACAAAAAGCGGACAGACTATTTCCCACCCTAACCCTTTGAGAACTTCCAACTAGGTAACTATATAGCAAACGGACCGCCGCGCTAGTTAACATATTAGTTAACATCTAATTTTTGACACAGTATTGAATGATCAACGGAATCAAATACCTTCGAAAAGTCTAAGAGGCAGAGCAAGTTTATGTGCCCCAAATCAAATGGCACTATGATGTCATCTAAAATGCTTATAATAGCTGTGGAGCATTGAAGTGAAGATAAAAGGTTGAATCTTCTGATGTGGTCGGAGACTTGCGCGGTCATGAGCGACTCAAATATTTTAGAGATAATGATGATAACAAACTTACAGGACGATAATCGGACGGATCACGAGCATTCGATTTTTTGTCTGTAGGAATGATTGTCGCTAATTTCCAAACATCAGGGAAACACGAACTTGTGAAGCAGTGATTAAATATGTGGGTAAGCGGACTGAGGATGTGCGGTAAAATGAGTTAAATAAATTTAATAGATATTCCATCTTAGCCCACTGCATTGGATTTTATCTTATTAACACTCCGAGCTTGATACTTCACATTCGTTGACATCAACAAACCCAAAAACAGATGGATTTTCAGAAACTAAAGTGTTATAGGCAAGCTCGTTACCGGACGACGTAGAGCTTGAAATTAATTATTCGTTTAGAGTGTTAGGATCAAACTGACAATCATTGGTTTTCCCATTACATATACCAGCTTATTTTAAATTGTACCAGAGCTTTTTGGATGGTTGTGCTGTACTTAACTTGGTCATAAAAAATATGTTAGCTGCGTTTCTTGATCTTTTGTATTGTTCCCAGTTTAATGTTGTCGGATTTCTTTTCCAACGATTGTATGCTTTTAAGGTCTAATTAAGCAGTATTTGTATACCAGGGACAACTTATGGTAGTTACTCGGCGAGTGATTAATGGAACATGCAAGTCAAAAAGCTCAGAAATTTTATTCATAAAAAACCTTAACTTTTCATTAACAGAACTAAATAACCAGCATTCCGACCAATTAATAGTTGACAGGTCCCTTATCAATAGATTTATAATTTTACATGCAATAACAATAGAGTTCAGCTACTACAGCTATATCGCACTTCCTCAGCATTAACCCATCTAAAGCCACTACCCAGTAATCATTGAAAAATATCAATGTTATGGATACCCGTGACCACAAACAAGTTAATGTGGGAAAAATTTACCCACCAATAAATGGGTTGGGCTCAGGGACACACAAGACGTAACAACTAACCATGCGTATACAAAGATCTAATTACACAACTAATTTTAATCTACTTTTGAGTTGACCTTTTGACAAATTAACATCAAAAACGCTACAATTGTTAACAAAGGAACTCATGCGACTTAAAGGAGCAGTAGCCATATAATTTGTTCTACTAAATGGCAAATAAATTAAGTTGTTAGCGTTTCTACTGCTTGTACGGTTATTGTTAAAATTTATGTGAGAAAGAAGTTCTCGCGAATCGAATACACCTGTTATGAGCTGGTGTAAATATCAGGGATGATATTGGCTAAGTAGTAAAAGGGCCAAAATTCATACAAAAATAGGGCCTTTTTGACATGAATGGGGCCTTTAGTGGTAAAAAATTAATGATTAACACTTTTACTTTTTAAGAAAATTTTCAAAAAAAATTTAAGGTTTTTTATTTAGATATTTAACCATAATGACAAAAAAAATAGCACACGTTTTAATAATCTCAACAATGTTATTCACATTTTGATTAAAAATGTTTTTGCAATGCTAAAAATTAATATTCAAATTAACAGTTTCAGGATTTCAAAAAATTCTTACCTCTCCTGTGTTTTCTTTCGCTTTCGCAGTTTAAGCCGAGGCAGGGAAAATTTTGGAATATCACAAAAATAGCAAAAATTTTTGAATCTATGATGTATGGTGAAATACACATGATAGCGGAAGAAAATCCGCTCCTACCAATGAATTTAACAAAGAGTAAATCCATAACTATTCAACAATTTTGGAATATAGAGCCTTCTAACAACAAAGTTAAGTTAAGGGAGGTTTTAGGCAAAAGCATTTCAAATTAAGGCAAATTTTAGAAGATGATTTCTAAAAAGTGTATTATATATACAAAAAATTCCATTTGCATGTTAATTTAACATCATTAGTCTAAGTAAAAAAAAATGTTTTTGTTTGTTTACATATATTTTTTATATATAAAGATGGCGCTAAAGTTGGTGTCCTTAAAAAAAAGGTGAAAATCGACCCATATCCTAGTGCGACTACAGATTGTCTGACAAAAAAAATTGCTTTCGAAAATATACCCCTGAATGCAGATCTTTTACCAAAATGGAGTGAAAATATGGAAAATTAAGAATATTATGAATAGTATAGAATAGAAAAAAAAGTCGGAAAATTTACATAATACATTTACATTTACATTGACCATACTGTTGAGTAAAAACTAGACAAATTTTCCAAAAACGCTCATTTTGGTGAAGGATGTGTAGAATAACATTACAAATAGATCAAGAAAAAATAAAATTAAAATAGGTCGATTAATTTGCTTGCATTGGTGTGGTCCGTTTTGAAAAAGTATGTTTCGAGAAAAACGCATTAAAAGCTTATATTTATATAGTATATATATATATATATAGTATATTTATAAAGAAACATTCTATGCACACATTCACTTTTACATACACACAGACAGCGAATATAACGCGTTTTAACAGCTTCTTCCGTTTGATCGATTGATACTCGATCGATTGTTTGCCTAACCCCTCCCTTAAATCACATCGAATAAATTGACAAACAGTTTTCAGTCGCAGTTTCCGCAGTCCAAATTTTTTTGAAAAAGCTCATAGTTTTTAAGTTAGAACATTCTGAAAATTGAAAAACTTTCAGTTGAAATTTGGGCCATATTGATTTTTTTTCAGACCATACATGTCACGAAAAAGGATGTGTTAAGATACAGGATTAAGGATTGGTTAAGATACATAACACTAATAAATACAAAATACAAGAAAATTAGTTTTTTAAAATTTCCCTCAGTCTTAATAGATTTATACAAGTGTATATTTCTATATCCAACCAAAAACGTACATGCATAGGCTTATGTAGCTTAAGAGCCTCCGGAAAAAAGACATCATTTTAAAAACTATTTTTTTAAGCTCTATTTTATTTTATTTTATTTTATTTTAATTTATTTTATTTTAGCTTTATTTTATTTGAAAATAATATTTTTCAAAAAGCAACGATTAAACGCACAAGAACTCTTAAATAAACCGAAACATTTTTTTTTTTAGATCCCGTCTCCAGATATTTTGCTCACCGCAAATTTTAAGGTCTTTCGCGGTCTTGCTCTATTCTACCTTATCGACGAATATTTTTGGACCAAAATTTCAGGGATAAATCTTCAATAGTTATGATTTAATAATGTAAGAAAATGTTGGTCTTAAATAAAATAAAATCTTAAAAAACAAATTATTTAAAAAGGAGTTTTTTTTCTTCGAAAAACTTCCGGAGGCAAAGTTTTTTAATACTTTGAATAAAACAAAATTGAGGAAAATTGAGGGTTTTTGTTTTCCAAAGATATAATTTCAAAATGAGTATATGATATTAAAAAATTCAAAAGAACTTATTTTACTGAGATTGATTTAAAATCATTTAAAAAAATTTTAAATTTTTACATCAATGGCATTCTATTTAAATAATATTTATTTAATACAATTCTTAAAAGGGCCAAAAATGAATCGAAAGGGCTTCGGGGCCTATGAAATCAAAATAGGGCCCAAAAAAGCCCTAAAAGCCCCCAAATATCATGCCTGGTAAATATACGATATCTGTCGATTTCCTTCGATCACCTAAAGACTGCATGTTTAATAGTTTTAAACGATCCTCATAAGGACGAAGGTCTAATATGTCAGTTCCACTTAAGCCCCTTAGAGCAAACTGAACAAAACGTTTTTGGATTCTTTCTATTCGATCAACATGCACATTGTAACTTGGGGACCAAGCTTGACTTGCATACTCTAAGTGAGGACGCACGATTGCATAATACAACGTTGTAGTTGTAATCATGCTATTAAATTCTTTGGCCCAGCGTTTTACAAAACCAAGCATTGAAGATGCTTTTTTACAAATATTATCAATATGAATGTTAAACGACAGCTTAGAATCCATGCAAATACCTAGGTCTTTGACGGTGTCTACACGACTCAAGACAGTATCTTTAATCTTATAATCAAAAATAAAATTATTCCTTTTTCGCGAGAAGGTCATAGTTTGGCATTTATCTGGATTTAAAAACATATTATTTTTAGAACACCAAACTTCAAGGGATTTTAGATCAGACTGGAGTAGATCTGAATTATCTCTAGAATTAATCGTTCTGTATATTTTCATATCATCGGCATAAATAAGCAGATGAGAGTGTTCAATGACGTGAGTTACATCATTGATAGCTAAAATAAACAGAAGAGGACCAAGGTGACTACCCTGAGGAACACCTGATCCAGCAATAAATTCAGAAGACAATGCGCCTCGGAAACGTATTTGATAAGATCGCTCCACCAAATACGATTTAATCCAGTTCACAAAATATTGTGGAAATCCCATTATCTCAAGTTTAAATAAGATTAGATTGTGTGGTAGCTTATCAAATGCCTTACTAAAGTCAGTGTAAACACAATCGACCTGGTTACCAGAATCAATAGAATTTAAGCAGAATGTTGTAAAATCGAGAAGATTAGACACAGTGGATCTGCCATTCACAAAACCATGCTGACGAGTTGTTATGACTTCCCCACAGTGAATTTTCACCAGATCATACACCATCCGCTCAAAAAGTTTTGGAATCGATGAGAGCTTAGCGATAGGCTTATAGTTACTGACATCGTTCCTGCAACCCTTTTTAAAAATAGGACTTATAAATGATTTTTTCCAAAAAAGTCGAAAATTACTTTCGTTAATAGATTTATTGAATAATAAAGAAAGTGGTTGACTCAAAACGGAACCGCATTGTGTTAACACTGCGGCAGGAACACCGTCAGGTCCAGCACCAAACTCCTCATCGATCGATCTAATATACATTAAAATATCCTCTGGAGTAAAGGATATATGTTCCAAAAATACTCTGGGTTCGGAATTCATATATTCAAAGTACTCTCCATCAGGATTAAAAGAATCTGAACAGAATGATTCTTTAAAAAGATTGGCGAATAGGCCACAAATTTTGACGGGATTGTCAGTAAATCCCTCAGGAGTTCTAAATGAAGAAGGAAATCCATCAGATTTCTTCCTTGTGTTTACGAATCCCCAAAATTTCTTTGGATCTGTCAATATTCTCAGCTTAACATTATCTAATATTCGTGATATAATGTAGCTGAGCGATTTTTAAATTCCAGAAACAAACGTTTGTAAGTTTCTAGGTCGTTTGAGCCTAAGCTACAGACGTATTTCTTCCATGCCCTATTCCTGTTGTTGCGAAGAGTCTTTAATTCCTTTGTGTACCACGGGTACGCAGAATTCCTCGCAAATTTGAGACTATAAGGTACGGATTGAGAAACACAGCAAAGAGTTCCATATAAAAAAAAATGTATGGAGTCATCAAGGCAATTTCCATTTATATATTCTAAAATTGCATTAAGCTTACCATGAAGCAACTGATTCAACTTCAAAAAGTCAGCTTTTTTAAAATTGAATTCATAAAGCCCATCTGCTGAATTAGAATTTACTATATTTGCTCTGTCGGATTCGTACCAAATACTCATTGGTGGATGATATTCATCAACAGTAGTTAGAGCATGAAAGGCCCTCTTAACAACAACATTGTTACTGTCTGTAGTTAAGACCAGGTCAATAAGTCTTTCAAGACTATTATAAATACAACTCACTTGTTGTAAGTCTGAACATATATTATCAACAAATATATGTTCTTGGCGGGTCTTCGAATTAGATGCACAATAGTACGTATCATCGTCAGAAGAATGCCATTTTAAATCAGGTAGATTAAAATCGCCCAATAATAAAATGTCGTCCTTAACGTCAAGTAAATCAATTATGTAATCTAAGCACTCCGCGTGCATAGACTCTACACTACTCTTAGGAGGAACATACGCATTAATAACATATACATTAGAGTTGCAATGTATAACTTTAACGCAAATTAGTTCAATATTAGAAGAGCAGAGAATGTCAACAATAAAACTGACAAAGCAGTTCCTCACAGCCAAAAGGACACCACCACCGACAGAAGAAATATTGTCAGTGTATCTGTCTTTTCTAAAAACTTGAAAACTATTGTCAAACAATTCCAAATCAGTAATGCTTCCGTTCAGCCAAGTTTCTGTTAACGCGATTATATCCTCAGAGCAATTTTGAGTTAATAGAAATAAGCTCTGCGTCTTAGAACGTAGTCCCCTTACATTTTGATAGTAAAGGGACAGCCTATTTAGTTTTTTTGAGTCTGGCGGGCGGCTTGAGTCACCCTTTTAGACTTATTTTTTGGCTTGAACTCAGTAACAAGAATATTATCGGCCCACAAATTAGATTTAAGAACAGTTGTAAAATCTTCGGCTGCAACTGTTAGAATAAAAGAAGCATGGCAAGGCTTATTACCAATTTTTTTGCATGAACAGAATGCATTTGAGTTCACTAATTTGGATTGCCTGACAAACGTCAATATATTTTCTATTGATGTGTCGGGCTGAAGACGTGAAATGAAAACATTTCTGATCCTCGAAACTGCTCTTAAAGTCAAATGACTATTAGGCGTAGTTGAAATCGTATTTGGATTACTAGTCAATGGAGGAATAGAAGAAGGTGTATAAGAAATCACCGTATTATTATTTTCTGATGGCATTGCTGATGGCTGCTCTGCCTTGGAAGGTCTGGAGGACGCCTTCCGACGCTTATTTTTGTTTTTCCTCTTTCTTTTAGAGCTTTTAGGGTCTTTTTCTGATGACACTGACAAAATTCCGGAAGAAGCAGTCATGGAAGAAGGAACCGAAATGTTATCCTGAACAGTAATTTCATCAGAAACGCTGGTAGTGGGTGCGGCACTAACTTCGCTAAAAAATTAAACAATTTCTCTGAAGTTATTATTTAATAAGTTAAGGCTTTCCCCAAAAAGCTTTATTTTTGAATAGAGTTCATCCGGGGAAAGGGCCCTGCACGAAGCACAATGCCAGCGAAGACCAGATTGGACTGAAATTAAATCGTCAAGGCACGATTTAGAAATACCATCACAAGAAGCATGGAACATTCGCTCACATGGGCCAGAACAACTGAACATAGGGTACAAAATATTCTGGCTTTTGCATTGCTCGTTCAGAGAACAAGCAGCAATATTATCAATGGAAAAATAATCTATTGGAAAAAATTTAAATTACTTTGTGAGCGTTTTTAAATGTAAAATGTGCTTTCAGGGTTAGCACAGTAAAATGCAGCGTACACAAGTGTTGTTAAGCACAATAACAACACTAGAGACTCACTGCACAACAGATAAACAAACACCGCACAAAGAAGAATTGAAAAAATTAGGTATACAAACACTAGATTGTGTGAAGTACAACAAAAACTGTTCTATATTATTAACATAAATTATGTATTAACTAAAAGAACACTAAACAAAATAAATTTTTTTTTTTTTTTAAAACACATAAATACAATTCTTAATAGTTTTTAATACAAACTATTTAACAAAATTTTAAATTTTGCACTATAATAATTGCTATTACAACACACACTAAAAAAACAACACCGATACCGACAAGTAGACGAGATCAACTGAATACTTATAAGCATAATCACGAAAAGAAACTGTTTTTTCAACGAAAACTGGTGAAATATTTATGTTTAAACAGCAAAAGATAAGCAGATGGTCAGAAATAAAGGACAGTTGGTCAAAAAGCAATACAGAACAAATATCTGAGACAATAAAAATGTCTAATAAGCTCGGAGAAGCATTATTAGCATAGCGCGTAGGTATATTAGTGTTAACTGTTTGCAGCCCCACCTCAGTAAGTCTATATATGGAAAATGTGGAAAACGGTTGATCCAAACAACAGTTACGATAGGGATTATATACACATGACACAAAGACTTTAGTACAAATAACACGGATTTCGATGTTGAGAAATTCTACCTCAGATCCACTGGACATTCCTAATAGAATAACATTTAAATAATTTTTACAATAAATTTAAGTGTTCATCCGCTTCTTCTCTCACTGTTTTTAAACAGTTCCACTTTGCAAGCGACAACAAAACACCGAGCTTGCTGAGCCAGTGAGTATCGTGTAATATGGGCCTTACACATCTACGATCTCGTCTGCTACAAGAAAGTCATTTGTGAACATGTGGGGAGCAGAGAACTGCAATGAGTATCCGACCGAAATCGGATACTCAAATCATATACGACTTTCTTGCTGTTCTCAACCCTATCCATACTGAATGAAATATGTAAATACTTATACGCATTCGGATCAAGGCGCGGCGTGTCCTAAACCACTTCAAGCCGTTTTCAATGAGTGCCTTGAGTAAGTTTATTACAAAGGCGCTCGATACTAATGTATTTTAAATGTAGTCTGAGTATTGCTCTTTCTCTGACAACGTCTCTAAGCGTTAATTAGTGAAAGCTAAGGCTTTTATTGAAAAATAAAATTATATTAAAAATGCAAACTTATTTTTTGATGGCGTTTTTTCAATTTCTTTTTAATATAAAAATTTTTGCGTTTTTTTTCAACGCACTCGTTAACGCAATCGAAAACTCGTTGTTGGTATTTTTTTGTTGCACTCTAGGGAAAAGAAAACAACAACGCTTGTTGAAAAAGCAATACAAGAAGAACACGTGTTTTTTTGCTATCTAAATGCTGAGGAAAAAATCGCACAGAACAATTACAAAAAACTCGCTCACTTTTCACTGCTGCGCTCTACTGTGCTCTGTTTCTATGGCAGATGAGCCGAGTGTTCGATTGCTTGTGTCGATTATGAGTATTCCAGTAAGTAGGATAAGAATAAACAAGACGAGAAAAGAATCAACAACCATAAGTGTTTATGAACCGAAAAAAATCCCGAATGTTTTTCAGTCCCGAAAATCCCGGGATCAAAGCAAATAAGTCACGAATTTTTTTTTTACATTTGTTTTATTATTAGAAACACCTTCTGATCAGCTGCTAAAAAATTAGATACATTTAATTGACAGCAACAATTTAACAGCGCGCTGATTTCAATAACAAATTGAATTTGTTTCTAATTTATTAACTATATCTAGTTTACCTGCATATATAAGTGTTAAAAAATTAATTTTGTTCCCCATAAAACCAAAGCCGAAAGTAGAATTTATTAACATCAGTTTGCTAATTGAACTGCTATAATACTATTTTTGTAATTAAGATCCACAATATCAAGTTGGCCGAGAAACCGAAGGATACAGTTGTAGATCAACCACCCCTCTACGAAGGATAGCTCCTTGATGCGGTGTAGAGGCTTAGGTTGCAATGACGCAATGGGCTATGACGACGGGAGCTCAAGCTTCTGGTAGGGCCACCCATGTCGTACAGGCCGTTGTGGAGCAATGAACTAGGAGCTATCCCCCTTAACTCCGGGGTCTAGGGATGGATCCCACAGAGTAGTTTGCAGTCAAGGGGTATACTGTGCTGTAGTCAAGCGTATCAACAACTGCCTTAGGTTTGGCATACGGCGTGCCAAACTCAAGATATTCAAGGGACAATCGGCAGAGGAGCAACCGTCCGTAGACGAGATTCTCGATACGCTAAGCCTCGAGGAACCTACACCAGTTCCATCACAACAACCAACCACAGATTCTTAAAGTTGTCCAGATTAATCATCAGCACTCTTGGTGCGCTACGGACAATCTGGCCATTCTTATGGGGGAGGATGGCATCGACGTAGGCACCATTCGTTTGCGGACGACAGCAGCATTTTTAATTCATATTTTTTCAAAAAACGTCCGAGTTCTTTGGAGATTGAGAGTTAGAGTCAAAATATGAATGACACACTTCTTAATGACTTAAAAAAAATCTCCGAGTGGGGTCTTGCTAATAGAGTAGAGTTAAATGCAAACAAGACCCAGTGTTGCCTGTTAACCCACAAGTGGATGAACTGCCCCTTAGCACCCTTGAATATGAATGGTGTAGATCATTTGGAGTCAGATGCTCTTGACGTTCTGGGCATATCGATACAATCAGACCTTCGTTGGAATGATCATATTTTTCATGTGTCGAAAGAAGCGGCCAAGTGCCTAGTTTTCTTAAAACGGTGCAAGCGATACTTCACCCCATCTGATCTTCGAGTGATCTATACCTCATATATAAGGCCTAAAATGGAGTACAATTCGCACATTTGGGCAGGAGCTTCGAGATCTTATTTGGAGCTTCTGGACCGAATTCAACGCCGTGCGATATATATGATAGGATATGAAAACTTTTTATCTCCTCTCAGTTCTCTTGGGCATCGGCACAATGTTATTTGCCTAAGCCTTTTGTATAGGTTCTACCATGGGAAGTGTTCAAGGGATGTACATGGCCTGACGCCCCCAGCTCGTGTATTTCTTAGGTCTACTCGGGCAGCTTTTCAAGCCCATCCCTTTACCATTGCATCGGTGCCCAATAGAACCTCGCATTACCGAGATAATTCGTTTTTTAGTCGCTCGGTACGATTGTGGAATAATCTCCCTGTGAGCGTGTTCCCCGGCAGTTTTGATCTGTGTAAGTTTAAAGCAAATCTTCACCGTCATTACTCCATCTTTCCACCCTCCAACTAACTATCACCCGTCTTCTGAATTAACGCAATGCTTTCGCATCTAAAGGGGGCATCCCTGAGCGTTGGTTTAAATAAAAAAAAAAAAAAAAAATCAGGAACCATGGGTCAGGGACTCAACCGTAATGGGGTTCCGCAACTACCAATTTAACGTATTCTGCAGGTAAGGACTGCAGGTAAGCCAAGAGCATGCATTGTAGCAAAAAAAAATATAAACTTATTTTTACTCCCTAACCTTAGTTCTGACATGACAGTCGATAGGCATGAAGGGACAAGTGCAAACATTCACCTGGCCGGAGTGTATATGGCTCATGATAAGGACGCTCCACCAGATGAGGTAAAATTTCTGGTGGAGAAGGTAGCGACACACAACAACACACTCCTGATGGGCTGCGACGCCAACGCAAGGCACACGCTTTGGGGCAGCTCGTGCAATAATATTAGAGGTGAGTCGTTATTTGATTTTATTATTAACTCTCATCTTAACATTTGTAATCTGGGGAATGCACCTACCATTACATTTCCAAGCTCTGGCAACTTTAGTGGTTGAGAGGAAGTGCTCGACATAACACTTCTTTTCGTTAACGAATCTCTTCGTGCGGAAAATTGGAGAGTATCCGATAAAAGATCCTTTCGGATCACAATTGGATCCTCTTTCATTTGAACCTGCATGTAGGGGCTCCACAACCTTTTCGTAACCCCAAACGCACAAACTGAGCTAAATTTTCCAGTGTGGCACGCCCAAAATTCTGAAACTAGGTAACACCCATATATCAATGACGAAGAAACTAAATTCTTCTCCGATCTTCTCCCTCGAGAAGGCCATGCAGGTCGCCTTTAGGATATCTTGTCCTATACGTAGGGGTAGGAAGAAATCCTTTCCTCCATGGGGGAGTAAGGATCTCTCTAACCTAAGGAAAAACGTCTGAAGAACCTTCAATAAATTCCACAGAATGTACAACTGGCAACCGTTCAAAGAAGTCCTAAATACTTACAAGAAATCTATCCGTGACTCGAAAAAGCGATCTTGGGAAGAATACACCCAATCAATTGACAACCTTAAGGATTCGGTAAGACTAAGCAGGATCCTATCTAAGGGGCACTCCAACCCTTCCTCTATAAAAAAATAGGATGGCACTTGGACGGAATCCACGGAGGAGACATTGAAACTCCTAATTAAAACACACTTTCCAGGATGACCAGATAGCAGTAATGAATCCTCATGTAGGGAAACATTGGTAAGTGCCCCAAGGAGCCTCACTGACCACATTATCACATAGGAAAAGATCTTGTGGTCTATAAACAGCTTCTCACTCTACAAATCCCCAGGCACGGATGGCATAATACCGGCAATGCTGCAAAAATTGCAGGAGCTAGTTTCGCCCCTGCTCATGAAAATATTCACGAACTGTATACGACTTAACTGTACTTCAAGGAGCTGGAGGAAAGCCAAGGTAATTTTTATCCCGAAAGCTGGGAGGAGGGAGCCATGAATCCGCTAAGGACAACAAACCTATTAGTCTCTCATCGTTCGTTCTAAAAACATTAGAGAGGCTTCTATATTTATATCTAAGGCACACTCTCAGCAGAACCTACATATCCACAGCACAACATGCTTACCTCAAAGGGAGATCGACGGAAACAGCTCTGCATGAGGTTATTACAAACATTGAGAGATCTCTCCACTTCAAACAATACACTCTTGCTGACTTTCTTGATATTGAAGGTGCATTTAACAACATTCATACTAGGGCTATTCACGACTCTCTGACAGAAATAGAAATCACCTGTAAGGAACTTTATTGTATCGATGCTTAGCTCTAGAATTATCCAAGCGGACCTTGGAAACAGCCAACTTACTAGATTCGTAGTTAGGGGTACACCTTAAGGAGGGGTGATATCTCTCCTTCTCTGGCTCATAGCTATGAACGGAGTGCTGAATTTACTTAACAACAGCGAAATTAAAGTGGTAGCATACGGGGATGATGTAGTTGTAATGGCATCGGGTTTGTTTCTTTCTGTTATCAGTGAAATCATGGAGGGAGCTTTGGACAAACTCAGTCACTAGGCTGCCGGGTGCGGCTTAGGAGTAAATCCTAGTAAAACAGAACTGATGCTCTTTACTACAAAAAGCAAGGTGCAGCACTTCAACCAACCGCGATTAAACGGTCAAACAATTTCACTATCCAGCAGCGCTAAGTATCTGGGAGTCACACTGGACTCGAAACTCTGCTGGAAAACAAACATTGAGCATAGTGTTAATAAGGCCTGCATAGCCTTCTACGCCTGCAAGAAAACATTTGGCAAAAGATGGGGTCTTAAGCCAAAAATACTTTTATGACTTTACACCGCAGTAGTGCGCCCTATTCTTACATATGGAGCATTGGTGTGGTAACAACACATGGCGGTATTTCATCTATACCGTAAGTTTTGTTGATATCTATCTGCAAAAGAACATATTGCATTTCCTCTACGGCTACCTCAAAATTCAAATTCAAAATTCCTACCCGTCATACTCAGAGTTCTGAATGCATTAATGTCGTCATCCTCATCCGCTTCCATTCCTGCCACTATGTCAACTGCAATAAACAATTAGCTACCTCCTCGTTGCCGTGTATCAATAATCCGTTAGCTGTTTCTACTTTTTCTACAATATTCGCTTGTGTCACGCGATTATAAAACGCATTTAGTGTCTTCCATGTCGCTTTCATGTCACCTTTGACATTTGTGAGTTTTTTCTTATAGAAATTGTCTGCAAGAATTTTTTTTTTGCTTTTTTAACAGTCGCGTTTATACTATCAAGGTGTATTCTTAGATCATGCCTATGTTAATTCTGCATGTGTTTCTTATATAAAGTATTTTTAATTTTGATTAACGTTCTAAATTCTGCATTCACCCACGGTTACACAAGATATTTTAGCTTAATTTTTGAAATTATCTCTTTTGTTGTCCTCAATGTCTTTTAGAATAACTTCTTCAATATTATTAGAGACTTCATTAGGATCTTCGCTTGCATTAACCACGCTGAGATTTAAATTTTAACTATTAGTGCTAGCGATTTTTTTATAATTGTAGACCGTTTTAGAAATAGTTTTATATTTTGTTGGCTCATCCTTAGCATTGATGAGACAGGTTATCATATTGTGGTCGCTTAGCGCATATTCAATTGAGCTAGTATAGATTTGTTAAAAAATCAATTTGAAAAAACATTATCATTAAAGGTGTTCGATTCAGGACGAGTGATTAGTTCATGATTCAGTGACAGACAGTAAGAGTTTAGTAACGTGGTAAACGAATGATCCTATATGTTTTATGCGATTCTCTAAAAGGTTAAGAAACGTATGTGATGGGCATCTTGGTGAACGGTAATATCCTATGGCCATTAGCGTTTTGTTGAAAATTCTTATTGATGGTAATGTAATTTTTATAAAATGGCAATTTAATTCATTGCATATTTTATTTAAGACAAATGGGAACTGCTCCGATATATATAGAAGTGGTTTTGACTTGAATAACAAAATTAGTAAAATTTTGTAAATTGGCAAGAGTTTTTGTATAAAACTTTTTTTAGAAGGATTTAAATAGTTTAAGTTTATTTTCAAAGTAATCAAATATAAAAATATTTTCTCGTTTTTTTCTTTATTGGGCTTAGTATGAAACGTTATTTGACATGGCGTTACGTGACATATTTTCCATTGTAATTCATTTGGGTAATTAAGTTATTGTGTGATTTAGTTATTTAAAAACAACTTTAATATATTCTGCCTCTCCTTGCCTCAACAATTTTTCATTATTTTTTTAGCCAATGCCTTCCATTTTTACTAAAACAAAACGTTTACGAAACATTTACAAAACATTAACTAAAAAGAAAAATTACATTTGTGAATTTTGAATTGAATTTATATTTAAAATGCTTAAATCAATAAAATAAAAATGTTTCTCTAAGATAATAGCATTACATAATAAGTTTTTAATAACTTGATTTTCGTGTCACGGTGGACTTTTCAGCGGAAGTGCCCATATGTGCAAACTAGTGTTGTCGGAGTAATTTTTTTTTTAGCCAAAACACAAAATAAAAATAGACAGAACATAAAAAGATAGCCAAAATATTTATTAATATATTTACTCTATTTTGCTCTATTTTTCAATAGTTGCAAATATATATGCGAACATATTTAAACATAAAATTGTGAGTATGCAAATCTGAAAGCTGTATTTAAACCTTTGTCTTTGAGTGTACATATAAAATGTATATTATTTTTGCTTTAAATTATTTGAAAGACAAATCAAATTTGTGGTCTCGGTTTTTTGGTAAGAGCTCTTTTGCAAGCATAATGCTATTTATAGTATTGACCATGGTATAATGATTTACAAGGCAGGAGTGACAGTTCTGTTGGCGATTTGGAGTTTCTAAAAACACATTGAAAAGGAGAAGATGAAGAAGCAGCTAAACAGATGAAAAGTTAAACTTTGTATTGATTTGACAACTCCCGATCGCCGCTCGTGAGAAAGAAGGTAGTTATCAAGGCTACCTTGTAAATTATTGTATCATGGTATTGACTTCCAGTTTGTTTCTGTGATTTGTTTTAACAAGTGATAATTGAGAAAACTGCTGTTCTGCAGCAGCAGAACTGTGAGGTATATGCAAATTCTTCCATTCCATTTTTAATATATTCACTTTAATCCAAAACTCATTAATATTCATATCGTTTTTAAAATTATTATACCTTTCGACAGGCCCGCAGAGAGCCAAGTTCGGGCCCGGGGGGTTACAACATACGAGCCCCCTCAAAATCTTTTCAACACAAAAAAAAAATGCAATTATAAATGTATTAAACAATGCAAGCTAGTTCTTAGTTAATATTTATAGTGCGTTGTGATATTTAAGTCACACACCATGACAAATTAAGTACATTTTATTGTTTGTTATCTGTATTAATTGTCAAAACCTAACGACAATTTTTTTGTGTAAAATTTAAAATAAATAAAACCTACTGATGATTTGCATTAACCCAATCTTTTAATTCTTTTGTATTTTAGTTCTTTTTATTCATGTTAATTTATTTTCCTTGATTTGGCAGAGGCAAAACAATTAATAATTACATCAAAATTTCTTTTTTTTG
This sequence comes from Coremacera marginata, assembly GCA_914767935.1. Taxonomy (NCBI): domain Eukaryota; kingdom Metazoa; phylum Arthropoda; class Insecta; order Diptera; family Sciomyzidae; genus Coremacera; species Coremacera marginata. The sequence continues at coordinate 60,847,292 of OU612044.1, read as the reverse complement.
CCAACTCCGATTCTATGCATAAAATTGCGCGCCCGGATACACGTTGTTGTGTAGAACATGATCTGTTGAAGTTTTTGATTCGCGATAGAACACTGAAGGAGCGTTCGGCACTAGCGACGCTGACAGGTAAAGCGCAAAATATTCTCAAGACAATAAAAACGTTTGGAAAGAGAGTGTGAAGATTTTTTGCGTAAATAGCATTCAGGAAATCAAATGGAGAAAGATTTCTACTGGGTATTTCTACTGATGAGTGAAACACTCATACTCATATACACTGTTATCACGACTTACATATATTAAAAAGGAATAAATGCAAGTCAAAAATATATCCAGAAGTGTCCAACTTAAAAAAAAAGTATCAAATTAATTTGAAAGTTCCCTCGCCACGAGCATAAGAAAGTTTCATTATAATTTTTGATATCGCAAATACAAAACAAAGAAGAAATATGAACTTTTCTACCTCTACAACAAATTAGCTTTTTGTTACTTTTTTTACCCGCCTCTCCGGGAGCCCTTGTTGAGCCCTTAAAACACCGGGCCCGGGGGAAAACACCCCGTTACGTCCCCCTCTCGGCGGGCCTGCCTTTCGACAATCGAAGCAATTTAAACTTTGTAACAATGGTTTCATAGTTGCAACTGAATACATTAGGGAAATGTTACATTAAGGACGAATTGCATATTTTAAGTCCGATAAAACAGTCTTAGGAGTATTATTGTATATTCAGCTGTGTTCAAATTGCAACTAATTCAGCAACAATGTGCAAGCTCACTGGTCTCACTACAAATAACAAAGAAAGTCGGTTTAGTGAGATCTAAGCCTATTAAACGTAAACTGCGCCAATTTCAACATGTTAGAAACGTAAACAGCGCCAACTTTGACTTGATATTTTATATTTATTTATATGTATTGATGTTAATTAATATATAAATATTTTTAAATATATTTTTGATCGCACAACATAAGCAAAAAACAAATGAAAAATTGGAATTAGCTTGTTGTGGTGTTCTTCTTGATGCTTGTTCTTATGCAGCTGGAACAAATTTCTTCTAACAGTCATGTTACACAGGCCAGTATACTGGCTCTGTAGTTCCAAAAACTCAATACTTTCACACTTTTTTTACAAACACACTCACACTGGATTCACTTTCATGCCACTTTCATCACTACTAGCAACGAAATTTCAGAGCCAGTGGATTTTGACAGCAGCGGCTAGTGTGTGTCAAAAAGGGGATATCAGTGCTGTTTTTAATTACTTTTGGTGGATTTATTTCGGGTTTTCCTCGATTTCATACAGGAAACAGCACTGATAGCTTGTTTACAATTAAAAGCATTGTATGCAAATGTGAAAAGTTGCAAATAAAAGTGAAAATATACAATTAAAGTAATGGAAAGAAAATCGAAAATGGCAACCTTTGCATACGATGACATTTTGTGTATACACTTTTGAAAACAAGCACAAATTTTAAATAAAACACACGCAATCTGCAATAGCAGCGACAACCTTCGCATACGATGAAGTTTTTTCAATGAACTTTCACTTGCATGTGTATCACCTACTAAAGAGTGATTAAATTTTAAGGGCCGATGTTGATTTTGAATAAAATACAAATTATTTAGGAACTTATTGTTATTTCTTTTTATTATGATAATATTGGTATGGTTCAATTATGTATGGAACAAAATATCGGCCAAATGGCCGCCGCGACGTCGGCGGCACACCTCCATCCGATAGTCCAAATTTTCGATGACACTGAGGCATAAGTGAGGTTCTATGCCGTTAATGTGTCGAATTATCTCATCCTTTAGCTCTTGGATTGCTGCTGACTTATCGACGTACACCTTTTCTTTCAAATAACCTCAAAGAAAGAAGTCCAACGGTGTCAAATCACATGATCTTGGCGGCCAATTGAAATCGCCACCACGTGAGATAACACAGCCATTGAATTTGTCCCGCAAAAGAGCCATTGTATCGTTAGCTGTGTGGCAAGTGGCACCGTCCTGTTGAAACCACATATCGCCCACATTCATATCTTCCAATTCGGGCCATAATGTTCATCAACGACGAGCGTGAGAGGTGCAATTGTTGGGCACGACGATAAGTTGAGATGGACGGCTCTTCAGCCACACTATCGCGAACAGCAGCAATATTTTCTGCAGTACAAGCTGTACGAGCATGCACTGGTGTTTTCACATCTCCTACAGACCCCGTTTGTTGAAATTTTTGCACGATTTTTCCGATTGTACGCACATTTGGACGATTAAATTGACAGGAAAAGTCACGAAGTGCATTTTTATGCATTTTGATTTGAACGCCCATTTTTATAATAAGACTCAATAACTTTAACGCGTTGCTCGATTGTGTATCTTTCCATGGTTCCATGGTTTCCATTGAGTTAGTCTGAATTTGAGAAATGTCAAATGAAATGCAGAAAAAAACTTTACGTTTAGGTGTGGTTCACATTAAACATCGGCCCTTAAAATTTAACCACTCTTTTGCATGTAAGTTCGAAATTTTTCGAATCATTCTAACAGTACACGTGTTCTTTCGCACTTTCACTGTCGCTGGCCTGTGTAATCGCCCTGTAACACACTTCAAGCAACTTTCAAGTTCGAGAGAGCGATTTTATGTTGGTTTTTCCAGCTACAAAAAGTACGGAATCAAGTTCTAGCACATTGCAATTTACTACAATCGAGTACGGAAACAGACCTATTGCGTTGTGCTGCAAAATTGACATTATTGTTATGTCGTGTTCATATGAAAGAAATATTCACCATCGCGGAAAATTTTTAAATTATTTAGGTTAGGACAAAAGATTGATTTTCGCCAAAATCCCGAACAAAAAAATAGCCAAATGAAAAATAAAATCACCAAATAGCCAAAAACTGACCGCGGAAAAGAAAATATCCAAGTTTGGCAATAAATTGCCAGAACCGTAACACTGGTGTAAGCCTTATTAGGTGGTTTCCGATTATGCTACATGTAGGATGGATAATGTGGGAAAGCAGAATAACGGTAAACTCGGTTCGATTTTGCAGAATATCCTGCATGTCGAATGGACATCATTATTTTTCAGCGTTCAAGAATAAAGCATAGCGAAATGGCAAAACAATTTCTTGCTGCACTAATAATTGATTAAGTCATTGAAAAAGAGGAGGAGGGAAAACAATAAAATAGAGGTAAAATTTCGTATGCGAAAAGGCTGCCATTTTAATATAGTAAATTTTGCACTTTGTTAACCTTTTCCTCATATGTTCACTCCACGACGCTTTTTTTAGAATGAGAAAATATATGAAGTCGGATGAATGTGCTTTCTAACTTACTACATGTAGGACGGACACACAGAAAAAATCAAAACTTTTTGATTTTCATCCTACATTTTGGACGGATCGCAGTATTTGGTTTTACACTTCCTACATGTCCATCGTTTGTGTACAAAAAATCAAGCTGGATGGACATGTCCGATGAAAGACAAAAATTTTGGACTTTTCTGTCGGCCCATCCGACATGTAGTATTGATCGCGTGCGTGTCCATCCAACTTGGTGTATTTTCTCATTCGATTAAAATTTTTGAGCGGAGCAGATCTCGCGCAAAAAATTACTAATAGTACGTTTACATATGAGGATTAAGAGAAAGAAGATTAGCCTAATCTCCTGTAATCTCAACTATTTGCGCTATCCTGATCGAGATTAACTTTGACATTTCGTTGCTTTGTTTTGTTTTATATATTTACGTTCTCTAATATTTGTTAAATTCGATGCTTTACCTTACATTTTTCACATTTATTTTTTTAACATTATTCACGGTGTTCGTTTTACATTATATAAAACTACATTTATAAATTCAATAGTATTTTATATAATTATATAAATTTAGCACCTTAATAATTTGTAAACAATTATTTCACATTTCATTTTATTACTTCTTTAAGAGTTGCAATTTTTAAGTAGTTATCGATATTTACACGGTTGCACATTTTTTGAGGTGATTAAGAAGTAGATTAATTTCTAATCTCGAAGAGATTAACTTTTGTATGGCTAATCTCGTAAAAATCAACGAGATTAGCGAGTTAATCTCCTCGAAGGGCTTAATCTCAATTTAATTCCGATATGTATACGTACTATAACATAAGAAATGTTGAATTTTGGAAAGAATTAAGAGAATTAAAGTAATTAAGAAGAAGAGACATAGAAAATAAATAGTAAAGAGTACAAAACTATTCGTTTAAATTAATGCATTCCTCATTTTTACGCTACAAATTAACTAATGCGTTCGATCTGCACTCTGTGAAAACTATAAAATAATGAAGTTCATCCGACATGTGCGACAATTTGGGACCAACGAAAGAAAGTGCCGTTATTTTATCGAACTACATGTCGGATGGACATGCAGTATCATTTGGGGTACTCTTTAGAGACGATAAAATTTGGTATCAAATCGGCATTCTGTTGCACATCACTTAGAAAAGAGACGCGGGCAATAATTTTGATTTAATAATTTGTTTTGTTAGTTATTTTGATTAAATTAATATAATAATTTGTTGATATTGATATTTTAGTTTTGAAGTATGATTGATCTCTTGGATATTTTAAACAATGATAGTGATATTGTTTATAGAAGATGTGGCGAAGTTGTTGTTGCACCTAAACGCAATGTTTTTGCACTGTACTGCATATTTTGTCACGATATATTTGTACATGTACAAGAATTTATCAGGCACGTCAGAAGATTGCACCATGATGAGTTTGAATTCGAAAACAGTGAGGAGCAAGACACGGATATATACAGCATAGAGGAGCTGATGGATGGAATGAGCAATAACGACACAATCGCCCAAGAAGAGCGAGAGTTGGCCAAACGAAAGCGTTTTAATTGTATGTTGGAGAATCAAGTGTTTGAATTACACAATGGAAATGAAACCGATACCGATGAGTTCACGAATATGGAATATTCGGAGGATGAAAGAAACTCTTTGGTGCTTAGGGAAGTTAAGTGTGATTCGCAGAAAATGGTACAATCCAAAGAAGAATATGATGTTGTTTGTAATGAACTGGAGTCTGAGAAATACACAAAAAAAAAAATGTATTTGCCCGTCGAGGAATATAATCCTGATCTTGATGATTTACTAAATGAACTTGACGATTTAGATTGTGTTGACATCAGCATAATTAAGAACTTGAGGCATGATCAAAACAAATCTATGTCCCAAACAGTAACTTATAATAAGGATAAACTATGCAATAAAAATGAAGTACTTCATTCGATTCTCCAACTAAATGAATCTGAAGAGAATGTTGCGGGTAACAATTATAAATCAAATTTCGATAAGTTAGAACTTACAACTCAAGTCAATAATACAATAAAGGGACACAGTAAAGGCTTTGTAGATGAATGGAGCCTTAGTAGTAATAGTTTTAAAATAATGCCAATTTCAGAACCGCAATATAATATATTGAAAAATATTGAAGAGAAGAACTCACCAATATTACCTAAAAGTGAATATTGTAAGAGCCAAGTTACTACGGAAAACGTTCCATTTAAGAAAGCATTTCATAAAATAAATGAAAATAAGCAACTCAAGCCATCAACACAAAATATAGTTGGGAGAAATTTAAATAAAACTTATAATAATGTTCAACTAAACGTTGGTAAAGACTACATTACTAATAGAGAACAACATTTTATATCAGTGGGTTCAAGCAATAATGAGTTATTAAGAAAACCTGATAAAGTTAAATTTCTTATGAAGGAAATTACAATTCCAAAATTAAAAAGGGTGAATATGGAAGAAAATAATAGAGAAGATATAACTCTAACGCCAACACATCAAAACGACGTAATGTTGAATAAGACTAATTTAACAAATGAACAATTTAATAAAATGCTAAAATTAAGCATCAAAAAAGTATCACCATCACATAGTTCGGGGGAGAACCCTGAGATGAACCTAAATCAAACAAACGAAAAAATGCATAATGATGAAATGGAAGCAAACTTAAAGTCAAAATCAAGAAAATCACTTAGAATCAAACAGAATCCATCAGTAGAGTTGAGCCCAGTTAAAAAGAAGTCACCACTAGCGGGGAATAAAGTTACATCTCCGAAAGCAGAGATTGTGCCAATGGAGGCAGCTTCGCCTATAAAGAATATTTTCTCTAAGCAAAATTTTACAGAGCAAAGTATGAGAGAGGATGTTTTAAAAAAAAATAACAGTCCCATAGACACTCAGGCACAATTCATACGATCGAAACGAAAACCGTTTACAATATCTCGTCAAAGGAAAGCTTCTATTGATGTCTTGCAGCAAACTCCTCTTAACAACAATAATATAGAACTTGATCGCACAATACGAAAAAAACAGGTGCTGGAGCGTATGACCCAAATAAGAAAGCGAATAACGAAAATAATTGATAAAGAGAATGTAGTCGGCTTGCAACCTGAAAAAAACAAAAATAATATCGAAATAACTAATGTAACAATCTTACCAGTGCTAGAGTCGATAAAAACTAAATATAATTCAACATCATTCGATGCCTTTATTAAACCTAAAGTAAAAACAAAAGATCGATATTCTAAAACAAAAACCCCGAATAAAGTCTCTAAAAACAAACAAAACTCCTTTGTCAATCAAGTCAAAGTTGATATTCTTTCGAAAAATGAAATGCACAAAAATGAACGCGAATTACCTAAATTAGATTTATCTGAAAGTGTTTTAGAGTTTCTTCAGGTTCGTATTGCGTATTGATATGTGCAATAAATATATAAATTTAAATTCTAGGATGATTTTTCTCAATATAAACTTGATATTAATCAAGTTGATAGCATTCTCGAGACAGCGCCTACTAAAACTGCATACAATGCTGATGCAAATTTATCAATAAAAAATAAAGATTCTTCCAGTAGCACCTTAATATTGGAAGAATTGTTGGACCAAGTTGTAAGTTGGTAATAGTTATACAACCAGTGTGAGCTAATGAAAATATGTATGTATAGAGATATCAGTTTTATTTTTTTTTATCGTTATTCTATGAAAAAGTCAATCAAATGCATAATGCCCACGGTTATAAAGACCAAAATTGAATTGGGCGTTATAACTGTTTTATGATTTTTTCCAATTTATTGATAAAATATGACTTTTCCTACGAGCCCATCGTCAAATAGTTCGACCACCTTTTTTTTGTCTACTTGCTCAAAGAAGATTCAAAAAATTATTGAAGAGTAAACTTAAAAAAAATTCTTCCACAACATTTAAAAACGAAATTCAACGAAATAAAAATATAAAAAATTGCATTTTACAAACACTCTTTAACTACGGAAAGAAACAAATATAAGACTTCATTCAGAAAAGTTCGGCCTCCTGAAAACTGAGTCATAATAGTTCGGCCTATTACATATATCATTGTGTAGTGTATCATTTCTGACCTATGACTGTTGCGGTAAAACGATGTATTTTGTCCACAATTTCCTAGTAATACCTTGGAGAAATTTATTGCCAAATATCCTTTAATTTTGTCTTTAATTCTCCTTTTAAAGCTGTTCTGACTTATTCTAATATATATATTATTTATATATATATATTTCTCAATCATTTCTTGGAATAAGTCAGAACAGCTTTAAAAGGAGAATTAAAGACAAAATTAAAGGATATTTGGCAACAAATTTCTCCAAGGTATTACTAGGAAATTGTGGACACAATACCTCGTCTTACCGCAGCAGTCAAAGGTCAGAAATGATACACTATAAAATACATATAAATATAAAATATATATAAATATATTCCTATCTATAGCTATGGCAAAGTGTTTTATAAGCTCAAGTTTAATGTGTATTAGTGGAAAGATGGCTTTTTTCTCGCCTTATCAGAGGCTCATGAACGATGTTAATTTTCCTACAGTCAATTTTATTCTTGATGGCCCATCTTTCCATTTCCGGTGTTAATTTTTTGCATTATTAAAGCCATATGATGGCAGACTACTGTTGAAACTTGCAAAGAGAATATCATAATAGAAAATACCAAAGAAAATTACATACAAAAGCATTTTCTTAACTCGTGGTTTGTATAATTATGTTATTTTATAATTATAACTCACTAAATAGTGAATTAAACCTAAACTCTTGAATCGATTTTAATAAAATATGGCTTGTTTTATTTGTTACATATCTATGATTAAAACAAAAGAACAAAAAAATAGACATTTTGACCTTCTTGATTTTTTATGCATTTTAAAACAACAAAAAAATTTAAATTTTGCATAAAAAAAGGTTTTTTACTATTGAGCCAATTTTTTTTTTAGAAACATGCAATAACAATAGAGCTCAGCTACTACAGCATTTTCGCACTTCCTCAGCATTAACCAATTCAAGGCCACGACCCAAATATCATTGAAAACTAGTAAGGATGGAGCTTCGGCAGGGTACCGAAGCTTAAATACCCCCCTGCGGTCATATTGAAGTATATTCGAAGTCTTTAGCCACGACTTACACGATGATATTCAGTTTTATCTATTAACGAAAGTTTTCCTATTTTGATGACGTCACTTTGTATGGGAGGTAGGCGTGATTTTGATCCGATTTTGCCATATATTATAGAGATGATTCATATTATATATCAAAGCTAATGTGCAAAATTTCAAGACATTTCATTAATTTTTGTGGACTTTTAAGAGATTTTACGTTTAAAATAAAGCCACTTTGTATGGGAAGTGGGCGTGGTTTTCATCCGATTTTGCCATATATCATACAGATGGCTTATATTAAATATCAAAGCTTATGTGCAAAATTTTAAAACATTTCTTTAATTTTTGCAGATTTTGAGAAGATTTTACGTTTAAAATAAAGCCAATTTGTATGGGAGGTAGGCGTGGTTTTCATTCGACTTTGCCAAATATCATAGTGATGGTCTATATTATACATCAATGCCCATATGCAAAATTTCAAGGCATTTCTTTCATTTGCGCAGATTTCTAAGAGATTTACTTTTAAAATAAAGCCACTTTGTATGGGAGGTAGGTGTGGTTTCCATCCGATTTTGGCCCATTCTCGAACTTGATCTTCCTTTTTTAAAAATAAACTTATATTTTGAATTTCAGCGCGATAGCTTTAAAATTGCGGCTGTAATCGTGTCGACAGACTGACAGACAGACGGACACACGGAAATCGACTCAGGAGATGATGCTGATCAAAAATATATATATTGTTCTATACCTGCCACGCCTCCTTCTTGGCGTTACAAACAGAATGACAAAGTTAATATACCCCAAGAACGCGTTGAGGTATAAATATCAATGTCATAGATACCAAACAAGTTAATGTGGAAAAAATTTACCCACCAATGAATGGGTTGGGCTCAGGGACAACACAAGACGTAACAACAAACCATGCATATACATTAGAGTGGCCCATAGGTGTATGGAACAAATTTTTATTTACAAATTCAAAATGTGCACCGTGCCTCGATTGCTCCTTTATATGTTCAAAAAGAAAAACTGAAATTTTCAGGAAAAAATATAATATATTTATATGAGAAGATAGTGTCCTTTTTCCAAAAAAATCCGAATTATATTTTTTTAAGCTCAAATTATCTAAAAGCACTTCGTTTTTCATTTAATTTTTCTTTAAAATGAGTTATCAATCATGAAAATCGGATATAAACTATTAGAGTTATGATTTTTTACTTTTGGAAAAAATCTCATTTTTTATTGTATTAAAAAATTGCAAAAATCCAAATTTAAAAGAAAAATCAGTCAAATTTCATGGAAATATTTTCTTGGTCCTATACTATAATTTCTTGGTAACTATACCTAATGCAGATACAAAAAATGGTGTAATTATGTTGAATAACTTGGTCGTTATGAATTTTTTTGCTGGAAGTGTAGCTTTTTGAAAATTTCGGGTTTGTATTTTTACAGAAAAAATTCCCAAAAATCTAAAAATACAAATTTTGAAAAAGCTCACGAGATATGAACTAAACATAGTTTTTATAGCTGTTGTAACTTGACTTTTTTTTCAAAAATCCTTAAAGTGCCCTTTTCTGACATATCGAACACAGAAACAAATCATAAAAAATAAAAAAAAACGAAGTTTTCTCATTTAAAATGACTTCAATAATTCTTGAAAATATATCTAATCGTCTTTCGAAAAATTTTGTAACTCAAAAATCCAATTTTTCAGCTACTTACAAATTCCGTTTGTAATGTGTTACAATTATTTTGGTTTCACATCGAGCTACTTCAGCAAAATAGTTGATTCATCTCTTTGGCCTGCGGATGTCAACATACGCCCATTCAACTTTTTATCAAAGCCAGGGGCTCTACTCTATTGCGATCCGACAAAAAAATTCGCAAAATTGATTTGATTGTACGTATTTGCGTATGCATCGAATTTAGTTTTCGCATCGCATTGATTGACGCATCGCAATACAGAGTAGGGCCCCAGTTATAGCCACAACTTGAGTGTGAATACTCCTAATACCTCAGCGCAGCCGCTTCATTGCACGTCTTTAGTTAAGGAAGATCACATGCTTCATCATAATACGCCATTGTCGCATCGAGAGCTTACCAATAATCATCACATATATTCAATATACTACCAAAATGCTGGAGGCATTCGCTCAAAATCTCAGCAATTTCTCCTGGCGGCCTTTCTCCATGAGTATGACATTATAACAGTAACAAAAACTTGGCTCAACGACACCATAAACAGTGCAGATTTTTTTGATGATTTTTATCGTGTTTATCGCTTTGATCGATGTGCTTTTATTTTATATCGCTAATTTGTTAACAATTAATCATGAAATGGTAGTCGTTGGTGATTTTAACCTTGGTAATATCTCTTGGGGTTACGAAGGTAATATTTTACTGCATTTTAACTGCAATTCGGATATTGAGTCATCTTTTATTTCTTTTTTCTTGTCTAATGGATTAAATCAAATCAATTTTGTTAAGAATGATATAGATAGAATTTATACTTGGTTTATTATTTGTTACAAGCAATTTAAAGGCATCTTGTGAATCTAATCGTTCTCCTATTTCTAATAATAGCGTGCATCATACAGCATTGACTGCCTATTTTGAATTTTATTGGTTTGACAAAGTCGATCTGATAACACCAATGGAATTCGACTTCGCCAGAGGTAATTTTGTCGAAATTAATCGCATTTTAGCGCAATATAACTGGCCTTTATTAGATTCATTTTCTGATCCAAATGATGCGTATGTGCATATTTATGAACAATTTAATTTTGCTATATCTAGTCTCGTACCTGTTAAATCATTTATTCGACGAAATAAGCGCCCCTGGTTTAATAAAGGTTTGTCCCATTTAAAAAAATCTTAAAAATAAAGCTTTCAAGAAATTTCAGAATAGTCTATCTGTCTCGTACCTGTCTCTATATATATCTAGTCTCGTACCTGTTAAATCATTTATTCGACGAAATAAGCGCCCCTGGTTTAATAAAGGTTTGTCCCATTTAAAAAATCTTAAAAATAAAGCTTTCAAGAAATTTCAGAATAGTCAAAACAGTGCTGATAGAAGTCGTTTCGAGCAATTGCGCAATGAATTTATTTTTCTCCACACTTATCTTTATAATCAGTATGTTTTAAAAATAGAGTCTCAATTACAATCAAATTTATCATATTTTTGGCGCTACATTAACGATAAACGTGGTTCTAATGGTATCCCAGTGAGCATGAAATATGAAGGTAAATCTTCAAACAACACGCGTGATTCCTGTAATCTTTTTGCAAAATTTTTTCAAAGCGTTTATTAACACTATAGAAACTTACCTATTGGCACATTTGCTACAGATTCTATCAACATCAATACTATCGAAAACTTCATTATATCTGAAGAGGATGTCGTATCTGCAATTTCCGACTTAAAGTCAAATTTTAAAAATAAAAAAGGAGGCTTCCCACCCAGTTACTTCAAACTATGTGTAAGCAATGTCGTGAAGCCTATTTTATTCTTATTTAATTTGTGCCTCAATCAGGAAAATTTTTGGGTAGTAAAAATGATATTTGTGACTGTCAGCATGGTTTCCTGCCTGGTAGATCAACTAGCACTAATTTAGCTTTAATTTCAAACCATATCACAGTTGCTATGGAGAAATTTGGTCAGCTTGATGTAGTCTACACTGATTTTTCTAAAGCGTTCGATAAAGCAAGTCACAGGATTCTTTTATTAAAACTGAAAAATTTCGGTTTTTCCGAACCGCTTCTAAATTTTTTCTCCAGTTTTTTGACTAAACGTAAATTATTTGTGAAAATAGCCTCTACTGAGTCGGAAGATGCAATCGATGCCTTTTCGGGGATACCTCAGGGAACGCACTGCGGTCCTTTACTTTTCTTAGTATTCATAAATGATCTGCCAACAATTTTCTCTTTTGCTAAGTGTTTACTTTTTGCGGATGATGCCAAACTTTTTTCAGATATTACAAATACTTCTGATTGCCTTAATTTGCAAGCTGAATTATTTAAATTCAAGAATTGGTGCTTGCTTAACAACCTTGAATTAAACATCAATAAATGTTGTGTAGTCTCCTATACAAAAAGTGTTCAACCTATCCATTTCGATTACAGCATTAAAAATAGTGTTCTGATACGGAAAACAGAAAATAAAGACTTGGGAGTTATTTTTGACTCAAATTTTAATTTTAAGAATCACTTTGATTTTATTATTGGTAAATCCTTCGCTTTGTTAGGATTCATTAAGAGAAATTCGGTTAATTTTAAAGATCCATTGAGTTTAAAAGCTCTGTATGTCTCTCTAGTTAGAACCAAGGTGGAATACTGCGCGATTATTTGAAATCCGTTTTATGAAGAGCACTCTAATCGCATTGAGAAAATTCAAAAATTGTTCATACGAGTCTAGAAGGAAATTGCTAGGGTTGCAATCACTAAAAGACAGACGCTCTTACTGCTCCTTAACATTTGTTTGTAATGTGCTATCCGCTAAGATTAATTGCCCCGAGATATCAACGTTATTCCAATTGTTTAATCCTCATAGGAATTCAAGGAACAATAGATTATTCGAGGATAGTGCTCATAGAACTAATTATGCATTTAATTCGCCTATTTCTCGATGTAAGCGTCTCTCCAATAGTCTTGCATGCGTTTTGAATTTTAGTGTTAGTCTATCGCGCTTTAACCTGGATTTATTTATTTTATATAATTAGCTAAAATATTTTTAATTTACTTGCTTTGTGCCTTTCCTGTTTCATATTTTATAGTGCAATCTAGTTATTGTATTTATTGAGTATCTACTTACTTACTTACTTACTTAGTTGGTCGTAACAACCCGTGTCCGGGTTTCAACCGACCTCATCAGCTCTCGCCAGGCGCCTCTGCTTTGCGCGCGCCTTCTCCAATCGGATACACCAAGTGCGGTTAGGGCTTCCTCAGCCTGGTCCATCCATCGGAGGCATGGTCTCCCTCGTCGTCGTTGACCAGCGACCCTCGCCTCGAGCACCTTTTTCGCTGGAGCTTCGTCGTTCATACGATGGACATGACCCAGCCAGCGTAGTCGCTGCACAGTTATACGCCGAACTACGTCAATGTCATCGTAGAGCTCATACAGCTCGTGGTTCATTCGGATGCGATAGTCATCGCCGACTCGAACAGGACCGAAGATTTTGCGAAGAACTTTTCTCTCGAACACCCCCAGAGCGGCTGCGTCAGTTTGCGAAACTACCCATGCCTCAGCGCCATAAAGCAGCACAGGTAGAACGAGCGTCTTGTAGAGTGTTAGTTTTGTCGATCGAGAGAGGGCTCTGGAACTTAGTTGCTTACTGAGCCCGTAGTAGCACCTATTAGCAATTATTGTTCTTCGCTTTATCTCCAGGCTGATTTCGTTTTTGGTATTAATGGCGGTGCCAAGGTAAACGAACTCCTTGACTACTTCAAAGTTATAGCTGCCGGATGAAACGTGGGAGTCTAAACGCCGAGCTTATTGAGTATCTATTTCTCCATAAATAACTTTTTGTTTTTACGCTTAACTTTATTTGTTATGTTAATATTACTGTTCTACTTTATTACTTTACATTTTATTTTAATTTAATTAGTCTGTTAGCTTGTTTATAATCAGTAGACCGAAATAAATAAATAAATAAAAAAAAATAAAAAAAATAAAAAAATAGAAATTAAAAAATACCACAAAAATACCACGCTTTTTAAAAATAATAATAAATTTTCAAAAAGGTACACTTCTATCAAAAAAATTCATAAGGACCAAGTTTGTTTTTTGTTTTAGATGGCGCCTACAACCGTAAGTCGGCTTCCGCCTGTTGTAAGAAATTGCGCCAGCCATTTCTGTTTTGCGCTTGCTGGCGCCAGTTGGAAGATCCAAGTTTCGTCAGGTTGTCCTCCACTTGGTCCCTCCAACGGAGATGCGGTCGTCCTCTTCTGCGTTGTCCGCTGCTGGGTTCCGAATCGAATATTTTCTTCGCTGGAGCGTCGTCTTCCATCCGCTCAACATGACCTAGCCAGCGAAGCCGCTCGATTTTTATGCGCTTTACTATGTCGATGTCGGCGTATAGCTCATACAGCTCATCGTTCCATTGTATTCGGTACTCGCCATTGACACAGATTGGTCCGTAGATTTTACGAAGGATCTTTCTCTCGCACGCTCCTAAAATCTTTTCGTCAGAGCTGCTCAACGTCCAGGTTTGTGCTGCATATAACAGGACGGGCATGATTAGTGACTTATAGAGTGTGACTTTTGTTCGTCGAGAGAGGGCTCTGCTTCTCAATTGCCTTCTGAGCCCAAAGTAACACCTGTTGGCAAGAGTTATCCTTCGTTTTATCTCTCTACTGATATCGTTGGTGGAGTTAATGCTGGAACCGAGGTAGACGAAGTCCTTCACAACCTCGAAGGAGGTGCTGTCAACAGTGACGTGGGTGTCAATACGCTGGGACTTATCTTATCTTATCTGCGTTTACTGCAAGACCCATGCGACTCGACTCTTTTTCTAATATGAAGAATGCTGCACTGACTTCGCGTGTGTTATGGCCAATGATATCAATATCATCGGCATACGCTAGCAGCATAACGCTCTTATAAGGAAGTTATTCAAAATAATTACACCATTTTTTGTATCTACATTAGGTATAGTTTAAGAAAATATTTCCATGAAATTTCACTGATTTTTTTTTTAAATTTGGATTTTTGCGATTTTTTTAATACAAGAAAAAAATGAGAATTTTTTCTAAAAGTAAAAAATTATAACTAATAATTTAAATCCGACTTTCATGTTTGATAACTCATTTTAAAGTAAAATCTATATATTAATACGCAAACAAAAAAGTTTGTGATCCCTTTTTACCTGTGTTAACTTCAACATATTTACATAAAACTTATATCGATGGAAAGGCATTGTCGAGTAGATGTGCACAATATCTTTATTCGAATATATTGTCATTAAGATAGGTAAAACTAAGCAAATGCAAAAACCCTTTTTCCCAATGTGGCAATGAGAAATCTACAACAAAATACATAGCGGCACAGCTCTATTAAACATCGTTGCTGTTTGCAACGAGCAAGAAGCGAATGCGAGAGAATTGCAGACACTTCAAAGAACTGTCCATCATTATTGTTGTTGGTACTATCTCTTAATTTCTCTCTCAACAAAATAAATTTGCCATCGCGGCAGAGTCAAAAAAACAGTTAAACTGCTGCTTGCTTCATATAGCACATGCAAAGACATTTATAATTGTTTATTTTGTTCAATTCTTTGTTCAGAGTTGGTGCGTTCAGCAAAAAAACAAAAGATAAACCGATTTTGATATGGCCGAATTTCGGCCACAGGCGATACTAGTTTAATTAAAAACGAAGTGCGTACAAGGTTTTAGAAAATTTGAGCTTAAAAAAATGTAGTTGGGATTTTTTTGGAAAAAGAACACTATTTTCCCATATAAATTAAATTTTCTATTTTGCCATATAAATAAATAAACAGGCACGTTTAAATACCAATATTTTTTTCTGAAAATTTCACAATTTACTTCTTACATCAGTCACCGATTATCATTCGTAGTGATCAGACGCGTGTGAGTAATTCTTATTGACTTAGTGTGTTCTGAACTCTTTCAACAGTGTTCCTCGAATTCTTTTTCATTCGATATTTTCTAAATTTTCTTATTTCTCTAAAAATGATTTAAGCCCGCATAGACGAGTATCTTCCTAAATCATGGCCCCAGGGCCCCCTGATATTTCAGCAAATAGATTTGCTGCATTGTCAGATTACATTGATACGCCAACCAAAAGAAAAAATCCAACATGAGACAAGCAACTTTCCCTGCTCTCCCAGTCAGAATTCCCCCAACATATAATCCGAAATACTTATTAATCTCATCAGCAGATAATAACAACCCAATCTCAAATCTCAGTCCTATTGCTATTAAAAAAAGCTTGGAATCAACTTCAACAGAAATTGACTCTATATCCCAATTAAGAGATGGCAGTCTACTCATTTTAGTGCGCAGCTCCAGAGTGGCTGAAAAATTTATCAAGACCAAAACTCTGTCGAATATTTGCGCAATAACTGAAAAATATCACGAAAGTCTCAATTTTGTTAAAGGAGTAGTTTTTGCCCCGTGTTTAATTCATGTCCCCGAAGAAGAAATCATTAAAGAAATGAAAAGTCAAGGTGCAGCAGCAGTCTACAAATTCACCCGTCTCAACAAGGGAAAACAAACATTTACTGGCCAAATGGTATTAATCTTTGACTTATTTAAACTACCACTTTCAGTCGACGTAGCTTGGTAAAAAGTAAAAGTTCACCAATATATTCCTAATCCGATGCGTTGCAAAAAATGCCAGAAATTAGGCCACACACAAAAACGAAGCATAACGACCCAACATGTTCAGACTGTAATCTTCCGCCACATCAACCTATGCAGGTAGCATCCGTCTCTTTTGCGCCAACTGCTTAGGAGAACATTCCGCTGCCGACAGAAATTGCCCAAGGTTTTTACAAACAAAAGAAATTCTTAAAATTAAAACAACCGATAAATGCAGTATGGGCGAAGCTCGTCGCAAATACTATAAAAGAAATACAGTAACTGTTACTCCACATTTTAGCTCTGTGCTGAAACAATTCAGACAAACACAATCAACAAAGAATTAGAAAAAAACACTAATACTCCCTCACCTCCTCTCCCCCTTCAGAGAGATCCAACTCGGTTGGAGTTTTGTTTGGTTTGGTTGGAAAAAAACCAAACAAAAACAAACACAGTTCCGAAACCATCTTCAAATACTCAGTATCCCAACACAAACAATTCCGTTACATTACCACCACTACCTCCAAAACAAACAACATACAACAAAAACCTGAATAAAGAAAAAAACAACTATTCTCAAATTAGATCAAATACACCACAAGAAACCAATCAAAACATACCCAACATAACACATTTTACTCCAAACACCAACATGTCACCAATCTCTAATTTAACGCAAACTTTAATTGAAAATGACGATTATTATATGCAAACTGATAACAACAGCTCTGATGACAACAAATAGATCACTTATCTCCCATTTATATTATGCAGTCCCATAATCCTAGCTCTTTAATACTTAACCTCTCCTTTTGTAAACATTCTTGCTTACAAATGTGACGAAACTCTTTTCTCTTTTTTTATTTAATTAATGGATTTCAAGATATTGCAGTGGAACATTAAATATTTCATTAACAATGTAAGTGAATTTCAGTTGCTACAAAAAGACCTTAATCTCAGAGATCTTATATCTCTCCAAGAAACTCATTGTAAACACAATTTAAACCCTATTCCTCCAAAAACATACGTAGGATATTTCTATAACTGTCCACTTAATACCACAGCCAAACAGAGTGTAGGTGTTTTTATCAAAAGCAATATACCACACAAATTATTAGATATCAATTCAATATTTCAATTAATTGCTATTGAAATTCAACTAAAAATTAAATTTACTATCATATCCTTTTACATTCCCCCACTCAACCTTTCACATCTAGAGCCTTAACAGACATACTTCTCTCTATTAATACTCCCCTTCTGGTTTTAGGCGACTTTAACAGCTGGAACACTCAATGGGGCTCTCAATATAACAACAACCGGGGTAACACTGTTGAAAATGCATTAATTCAATCTAATCTTTCTATCCTGAATGATGGCCGGCCGACTCACTTTTCTACTCATAGAACTTTAACACATATAGATATCTCCTGTTACTCTCCATCCCTCATCCCTATTACCTCTTTGGATATACTTTCTGACCTTCACAATAGTGATCACTTCCCTATTAAATTAAATATTTCCTTTTCACATAACACAGTCAAGCCAACAACATCAACAAAATTTCTCCTAGATCTTGCAGACTGGAAAAGATTTTCGGTGAAAGTAGACTCCGCACTCGAGCAAAGATCCCCCTCAAACATCAGCAATAAAGAAGCAGCATCAGTAGGGAACGCCATTCGTGCTGCAGCTAACCTCCACATCCCCCAAAGTCACCCTACAAAAAAACATAATCCCCCATGGTGGAGTAAGGAACTTGCGGTCCTCAGAAAAAATAAAATGTCAGCTTGGCACGCTTTTCGCTATAATCCTATTTCTTCAAACCTTATCGCATTTAAAAAAAACAACGTTAAATTTAGAAAAGAATTAAAAAAAATAAAAAGAAATCTGCTTTCAAAAATTTACCACTTCTATTAACCGTGATTCCCCTTTATCAGAACTTTGGAGCAAAATAAACAGATCAAATAGAAACCCCTCTCAACAAATAATGGTCATAAAAAACAACAATACACCCATAACAGAACCAATCCAAATAGCAAACTTCATTGAACGGTCAAACTATTCTTTGGACACAATTTTTTCTAGCCAATACAATGATCTCAAGACTTTGATCAACAATTCAACATCTTCTTTCTCCACAGTAAATCAATCCGCAAAAAAAAAAAAAAAAATTTGACGATATAATATCTTTCACTGAACTTGAGCTTAGTCTTAACAAGATGAAAGGAAACACCCCAGGATACGATAAAATATCATACAAAATGCTTAAATCTCTTTCACCGCTTGCCAAAAACAGACTATTAAACCTTTTTGATGTTATTTTTCAAACAGGAGACATTCCACTGAACTGGAAAATAGCAACCGTAATCGTCCCATATCATTGCTATCATGTTTATCTATAGTCTTAGAAAGAATAATAGCAAACAGAATATATTGGTTTACAGAAACCAACAACTTAATATCAACTAATCAAGTTGCCTTCAAATAAAAAAGGGGCTGCACCGATGCCCTTCTTCACATTGACCACTATATAACAAACTCTCTTTCAGCCAAAAATCATGTATCAATTTTATCAATAGATTTTGAAAAAGCTTCTGACCGCATAGGCCTCCATGTTATTTTAAACTGTTTGCAAAGTTTGCAGAGACTAGGTCAAAACATTTTCAGTTTCGTTAAATCTTTCTTATCAAACAGAAAATTCAGAGTTCGAATCAACAATAACCTTTCAAAAATTTATCCGTTGTTCAATGGAACTCCACAAGGATCCCCCCTGTCGGTAATTCTCTTTTCAGTTGCCTTTAATGAATCAGTCGTATCATAACGAAAGTCAATCCGTCGACCACTGTTTATACGCTGACGACTTGTACATTCTTTGTAAACGAAACGATAATATGGAAACAAACAGAATTTTTGAAACGCTGTTGCAGAATATTTATGCTTGGACAGAGAAATCTGGTTCTGAATATCTTTTGAAAAAACTAAAAAAATTTGAAAAAAGGAAATGTGATTTTATGTCCCACACAATACATATTAACAACTTACAAATTGAAAATGTTAAAAAACTAAAAATCCTAGGACTTAACTTCTCATGTAATTATTTATGGAAAGATCACTTAATACATCTTAAGAAATCACTGGCTGCCAGAGTAAATTTACTATCATATCTTTCTAAAATAAAAAGCCATGTACATATTAATACTCTAACGAAAACCCTAGTTTTAAGTAAAATAGATTATGGTTTATATTTATATGGAAATATTCCCAAAACTACTTTAAATCTCATAAAACCTATCTACAACCAAGCAACAAGATCTAGTGTTTTCGCATATCGGACATCTCCCATCACAAACATTTTAGCTGAATCGGGTTTACCCTCCATTGAAGATAGAACTTTAGATATAAAAACAAGGCTCATACCGAAACTTCTTTTCTCCACTAACCCTGTCATTGATGACGACAACTATCAATCAATGTTATTACAAAAAACTCGTCGGATTCCTTCAGCAATTTTCCATGTACTCAAAATAGCAAAAGAAGAGAAAATTCTCACCATTCCTACAAAGGCGCCGTTACTCCATCCACCATGGAAAATCAATGATACTTCCTGCGACCTCAGTCTTACTGTGTATAAAAAATCATCGCTAATTTACTCGCAAATATTTCACGAACGATTAGCTGAATTTAAACATAATGGATGGAAAAACTGTTTATTCACAGACGGCTCAAAGAATGGTAACACATGCACAGGATACGCTATTGTTGACGAAAATGGAAGGTCTCTATTACTCCAAACACTTTCAAGTTAGTTCTCAATTTTTACAGCAAAAGCTTTAGCAATTTACAATGCAATAAATATCGCTTTGATGACAAAAAAAAAAAACATTAATTTGTTCTGATAGCCTCTCAGTGTTGCAAGCAGTCATCACCCCATATTCACTTAAATGGAATACCATAAACAAAAGAAGAGATTTGCTCATAAACAACGAAACTCATATAAGACTTTTTTGGACTCCGGCACACATTGGCATCCGCGGAAACGAATATTCGGATACCGCAGCAAAATACACATGCTCCGCGTCTATAACTATGGATGACACTATTGAGGCCACAGATTTACGACAATACTTGATAGCTAAACGAAATATCGAAAAAAAGCAAAACTGGTACCAATATAATCACCACTACACACTCATAAATCGACATTTATTAGCACCAATATATCCGACAACATCAGGGAAAAATCCAATCAAAATCTTTTCATAACTCCGTCTAGGACACACAATTGCTACTCACCAACATATTCTGAGAGGAGAACCACCACCATCCTGTCAAGGCTGCGGAGAGTTGTCCTCGCTTAAACACTATCTCACCGAATGCACTTCTCTTGCAAGAGCAAGAAGTAAACTCTTTAATCAGACCAGTCCTTACGAAATACTTAATAATCCGACACCAGAAAACATTGACACAATATACAAATTCACAAAAATCTCCAAACTAAATATTTTACAAAAAAATTAAAAAATCCCTTATGTTTATATCACAGAGCTGATAGTACTGGCAGCTAGTGCTCGTATTTTTTAAGTTAACTTTATAATTTCAAATTTTAAATTTAATAAATAATAATAATAATAATACTTACATGCAAAGGAACACTCGAGTCCCATGCACATGTTAAATATTAAAAAATAAGGGCTACTCTAAAATACATAGATCTAATTACACAACTGTTTTTAATCTACTTTTGAGTTGACCTTTTGACAAATTAACATCTAAAACACTACAATTATTGACAAAGGTACTCATGCGGTTTAAAGGAGCAGCAGTCATATAATTCGTTTTACTGAATGGTAAATAAATTAAATTTATTTATATTTATTTATATTTATTTATTTATTTATATTTATCTATTTGTTAGCGTTTCTACTGCTTCTACGGTTAGTGTTAAAATTTACGTGAGAAAGGAGTTCTGGAGAATCGAATACACCTGCTATGAGTTAGTGTAAATAGACGATATCTGCAGATTTCCTTCCTTTCCTAAGGAGGAAGGTCTAATATGTCCGTTCCACTTAAGCCCCTCAGAGCAAACCGAAAAAACGTTTTTGGATTCTTTCAATTCGATCAACATGCACATTGTAACTTGGGGACCAAACTTGACTGCGTACTCCAAGTGAGGAGTAGTTGTAATCATGCTATTAAATTGTTTAACCCATCATTTTATAAATCCAAGCATTGAAGATGCTTTTTTACAAATATTATCAATATGAATGTTAAACGGTAGCTTTGAATCCATGCATATACCTAAGTCCTTGTCGGTATCCATACGACTTAAGGCAGTATCTTTTATCTTATAATCGAAAATAAAATTATTCCTTTTTCGCGAAAAGGTCATAGTTTGGCATTTATCTGGATTTAGAAAAATATTATATTTAGAATATCAAACTTCAAAGGATTTTAGATCAGACTGGAGTAGATCTGAATTATCTTTAGAATTAATCGTTCTGTATATTTTCATATCATCGGCATAAATATGCAGATGAGAGTGTTCAATGATGTGAGTTACATCATTGATTGCTAAAAGTGGACCAAGGTGGCTACTCTGAGGATGAGAAGCACCTGATTCAGCAATAAATTCAGAAGACAATACGTAACGAACACGTATTTCATAAGATCGCTCCATCAAATACGATTAAGTGCAGTTCACAAAATATTGTGAAAATCCCATTAACTCGAGTTTAAATAAGATTAGATTATGTGGTAGTTTATCAAATGCCTTACTAAAGTCAGTGTAAACACAATCGACTTGGTTACCAGAATCAATCGAATTTAAGCATAATGTTGAAAAATGAAGAAGATTAGACACAGTGTATCTGCCATTCACAAAACCATGCTGACGAGTTAATGTGACTTCCCCACAGTAAATTTTCACCCGATAATACACAATCCGGTCGAAAAGTTTTGATGAGAGCTTAGCGATAGGCATATATGTAGTTATTGACATCATTCCTGCAGCACTTCGTATAAATTGGACTTTAAATGATTTTTTTCCAAAAAAGTGGAAAATAACTATCATTAATTGATTTCTTGAATAATAAAGAAAGTGGTTGACTCAAAATGAAGCCGAATTGCGTTAACACTGCGGTAGGAACATCGTCGGCTCTAGTGCCAAAATCCTCAGAGAGCGATCGAATATACTTTGAAATATCCTCTGGAGTGAAGGATATATGTTCCAAAGAAACCCTGGGTGCGGAATTTATATATTCAAAGTAATCTCCATCAGGATTAAAAGAATCTGAAAAGAATGATTCTCTAAAAAGATTGGCGAATAGGCCACAAATTTTGACCGGATGGTCAGTAAACCCATCAAGAGTTTTAAATGAAGAAGGGAATCCATGGGATTTCTTCTTAGTGTTTATGAATTCCCAAAATTTTTTTTCTTGATGAAACAACACTTTCTTTTTCGCCAAATGCAGTCGTTTTTTCTTGATTTCATCGTTCAAACGCTGTAATAAGTTAGCATAATACTCGCCGTTGATTGTTTTTCCTTTTTGAAGATAATCAATGAAAATTATCCCACGCGCATCCCAAAAAAACTGACGCCATGGCCTTGCCTGCAGATGGAACTGTCTTCGCCCTTTTTTAAGGCGGTTCTCCCCTTTCATTCATTGGTTTGACTGTTCCTTTGTCTCAGGTGTGTGAAGTGATGGACCTATGTTTCATCCATGGTTATGAATCGACGCAAAAACTCTGCTTAATTGCTGTGGAACATCGCCAAACAATCGATTGAAACATCATCACGACGGTGTTTTTGTTCCATTGTGAGCAAACGCGGCACCCATCTTGTGCACATCTTTATCATGTTCAAATTTTCAGTCAATTTGCGATGTACATCCTACCATGTTTCAGATTGCGCTAAAAATTAGTGGTATTGAAAAATGTTGATGGTAATGGAAAAAATTTGCATTACCACTAAATTTTTAATGTCAATGAAGAAAATTTACATTACCAATAAAAACTCCCATTACAACTAAATTTTAATGGAAACACATATTTTTTTTATAACCATTAAAAATTTAGTGGCAATGCAAATTTTTTCTATTACCATTAAACTTTTTCATTATCACTAAATTTTAGTGGTAATGCAATTTTTTCTTCCATTACCATTTTTTTTTTTTTTTTGATGAATGAATTCAATGTAATTTGTAAAATTTTTTAAAGTTTTTGTATTATAAAAAAAAATGTTTTTGTAGCAACAATTTTGCCTCCCCAACAACGTGCAGCCCCATGACTGGTTTGCCATACCCCAGGTTCGGCACCGCTGGCAAGCCATAGTTATGACGGGAAAAATAGGCAGCCCAACGTTTGCATATTCCACAGGATTCATACTTTCGATTTGTATATAGTTTGTTGCGTAAACAAATGGGTGCAATTTAAAAAAAAAAAAAAGACATCATAGACAGACATTTTTAGGCAACCCACGGCGATATATTTTTTAACATACTAAATTTGATAAAAAATACTTTTCATCGAGTAAACGGTTGGGTGAAGGTCGTTTCCCATTCGGATCTTAGACATACAACAATTTCAAAAATTTTGTGTGTTGTAATTCGCCGAATTTAGTGTCCTCCATAATTTTAACTTGTGAACTGACGCTAGCTCTGCCAGTGTTGTTAGTTTTTTGTTGTATTTGCAGAATATTAATAAAAAAAAATTTTAATTTTCTACACTGAACAGTTCTTCCCTTCTAAAATAAGGTCGTGAGAAAGCCCAATTTTAATTAACTTAAAACATTTACTAAAATCAAATTTTTATGCTTAAACGAAAATAAACGGTAGTAGTATTCGTGTATTCAAGGGACACAGAAGTGTTGCTCGGTCGCTCCCTTGTTCGTTTTTACGAAATGTTTTTATATGTGTAAAATTTGTAATAAAACTTATAGAACTAAATATGCAAACAATAATAACAATAAATAAATATATATAAATAATAAATATATATTTATAATTTATAAATAATAAACAATATATAAAGAATAATAATAATAACAATGATATAAATATACATGCAATAACAATAGAGTTCAGCTACTACAGCTTTATCGCACTTCCTCAGCATTAACCCATCTAAAGCCACTACCCAGTAATCATTGAAAAAAAATATCAATGTTATGGATACCCGTGACCACAAACAAGTTAATGTGGGAAAAATTTACCCACCAATAAATGGGTTGGGCTCAGGGACAACACAAGACGTAACAACTAACCATGCGTATACATAGATCTAATTACACAACTAATTTTAATCTACTTTTGAGTTGACCTTTTGACAAATTAACATCAAAAACGCTACAATTGTTAACAAAGAAACTCATGCGACTTAAAGGAGCAGTAGCCATATAATTTGTTCTACTAAATGGCAAATAAATTAAGTTGTTAGCGTTTCTACTGCTTCTACGGTTAGTGTTAAAATTTATGTGAGAAAGAAGTTCTGGAGAATCGAATACACCTGTTATGAGCTGGTGTAAATATACGATATCTGCCGATTTCCTTCGATCACCTAAAGACTGCATTTTTAATAGTTTTAAACGATCCTCATAAGGAGGAAGGTCTAATATGTCAGTTCCACTTAAGCCCCTTAGAGCAAACTGAACAAAACGTTTTTGGATTCTTTCTATTCGATCAACATGCACATTGTAACTTGGGGACCAAACTTGACTTGCATACTCTAAGTGAGGACGCACGATTGCATAATACAACGTTGTAGTTGTAATCATGCTATTAAATTCTTTGGCCCAGCGTTTTATAAAACCAAGCATTGAAGACGCTTTTTTACAAATATTATCAATATGAATGTGAAACGACAGCTTAGAATCCATGCATATACCTAGGTCTTTGACGGTGTCTACACGACTCAAGACAGTATCTTTAATCTTATAATCAAAAATAAAATTATTCCTTTTTCGCGAAAAGGTCATGTTTGGCATTTATCTGGATTTAAAAACATATTATTTTTAGAGCACCAAACTTCAAAGGATTTTAGATCAGACTGGAGTAGATCTGAATTATCTCTAGAATTAATCGTTCTGTATATTTTCATATCATCGGCATAAATAAGCAGATGAGAGTGTTCAATGACGTGAGTTACATCATTGATAGCTAAAATAAACAGAAGAGGACCAAGGTGACTACCCTGAGGAACACCTGATCCAGCAATAAATTCAGAAGACAATGCGCCTCGGAAACGTATTTGATAAGATCGCTCCACCAAATACGATTTAATCCAGTTCACAAAATATTGTGGAAATCCCATTAACTCAAGTTTAAATAAGATTAGATTGTGTGGTAGCTTATCAAATGCCTTACTAAAAGTGTAAACACAATCGACCTGGTTACCAGAATCAATAGAATTTAAGCAGAATGTTGTAAAATCGAGAAGATTAGATACAGTGGATCTGCCATTCACAAAACCATGCTGACGAGTTGTTATGACTTCTCCACAGTGAATTTTCACCCGATCATACACCATCCGCTCAAAAAGTTTTGGAATCGATGAGAGCTTAGCGATAGGCCTATAGTTACTGACATCGTTCCTGCAACCCTTTTTAAAAATAGGACTTATAAATGATTTTTTCCAAAAAATTGGAAAATAACTTTCGTTAATAGATTTATTGAATAATGTGTTAACACTGCGGCAGGAACACCGTCGGGTCCAGCACCAAACTCCTCATCGATCGATCTAATATACATTAAAATATCCTCTGGAGTGAAGGATATATGTTCCAAAGATACTCTGGGTTCGGAATACATATATTCAAATTACTCTCCATCAGGATTAAAAGAATCTGAATAGAATGATTCTTTAAAAAGATTGGCGAATAGGCCACAAATTTTGACGGGATTGTCAGTAAATCCCTCAGGAGTTCTAAATGAAGAAGGAAATCCATCAGATTTCTTCTTTGTGTTTACAAATCCTCAAAATTTCTTTGGATCTGTCAATATTCTCAGCTTAACATTATCTAAATATTCGTGATATAATGTAGCTGAGCGATTTTCAAATTCCAGAAACAAAAGTTTGTAAGTTTCTAGGTCGTTTGAGCCTAAGCTACAGACGTATTTCTTCCATGCCCTATTCCTGTTGTTGCGAAGAGTCTTTAAATCCTTTGTGTACCACGGGTACGCAGAATTCCTCGCAAATTTGAGACTATAAGGTACGGATTGAGAAAACACAGCAAAGAGTTCCATATAAAAAAAATGTATGGAGTCATCAAGGCAATTTCCATTTATATATTCCAAAATTGCATTAAGTTTACCATGAAGCAACTGATTCAACTTCAAAAAGTCAGCTTTTTTAAAATTGAATTCATAAAGCTTATCTGCTGAATTAGAATTTACTATATTTGGTCTGTCGGATTCGTACCAAATACTCAATGGTGGATGATATTCATCAACAGTAGTTAGAGCATGAAAGGCCCTCTTAACAACAACATTGTTACTGTCTGTAGTTAAGACCAGGTCAAGAAGTCTTTCAAGACTATTATAAATACAACTCACTTGTTGTAAGTCTGAACATATATTATCAACAAATATATGTTCTTGGCGGGTCTTCGAATTAGTGCATAATAGTACGTATCATCGTCAGAAGAATGCCATTTTAAATCAGGTAGATTAAAATCGCCCAATAATAAAATGTCGTCCTTAACGTCAAGTAAATCAATTATGTAATCTAAGCACTCCGCGTGCATAGACCTCTACACTACTCTTAGGAGGAACATACGCATTAATAACATATACATTAGAGTTACAATGTATAACTTTAACGCAAATTAGTTCAATATTAGAAGAGCAGGGAATGTCAACAATAAAACTGACAAAGCAGTTCCTTACAGCCAAAAGGACACCACCACCGACAGAAGAAATATTTTCAGTGTATCTGTCTTTTCTAAAAATTTGAAAACTATTGTCAAACAATTCCAAATCGGTAATGCTTCCGTTCAGCCACGTTTCTGTTAACGCGATAATATCCTCAGAGCAATTTTGAGTTGATAGAAATAAGCTCTGCGTCTTAGAACGTAGTCCCCTTACATTTTGGTAGTAAAGGGACAGCCTATTTAGTTTTTTTGAGTCTGGCGGGCGGCTTGAGTCACCCTTTTAAACTTATTTTTTGGCTTGAACTCAGTAACAAGAATATTATCGGCCCACAAATTAGATTTAAGAACAGTTGTAAAATCTTCGGCTGCAACTGTTAGAATAAAAGAAGCATGGCAAGGCTTATTACCAATTTTTTTGCATGAACAGAATGCATTTGAGTTCACTAACTTAGATTGCCTGACAAACGTCAATATATTTTCTGGAAGGTCTGGAGGACGCCTTCCGACGCTTATTTTTGTTTTTGTTTTTCCTCTGTCTTTTTGAGCTTTTAAGGTCTTTTTCTGACGAAACTGACAAAATTCCGGAAGAAGCAGTCATGGACGAAGGAACCGAAAAGTTATCCTGAACAGTATTTTCATCAGAAACGCTGGTAATGGGTGCGGCACTAACTTCGCTGAAAAATTAAACAATTTCTCTGAAGTTATTATTTAATAAGTTAAGGCTTTCCCCAAAAAGCTTTATTTTAGAATAGAGTTCATCCGGGGAAAGGGCCCTACACGAAGCACAATACCAGCGAAGACCAGATCGGACTGACATTAAATCGTCAAGGCACGATTTAGAAATACCAGCACAAGAAGCATGGAACATTCGCTCACATGGACCAGAACAACTGAACATAGGGTACAGAATATTCTGGCTTTTGCATTGCTCGTTAAGAGAACAAGCAGCAATATTATCAACTGAAAAATAATCCATTGCAAAAAATGTAAAATTATTCTGTGAGCAAGTGTTTATAAATGCAAAATGTGCTTATAGGGTTAACACAATTAAAATGCAGAGTACACAAAACTGTTCTAAAACAACACTACATACACTGACTGCACTAAAGTAAACAAACACCGCACAAAGAGGAATTGAAAAACAATTAGGCAGACAAACATGCACTGGATTGTGTTAAAAACAACAAAAACTATTCATTTATTATTTATTAAACAAATAAACACTGACAAGAAATGAAATTGTTTTAAAACACATGAATACGTTCATTCAAATATTTTTTTTATACTTAAATGTCCACAAAAAATCAACAAAACACAATTAAATAGATCACTAATCAACAGCAACACACTAAAAAACCACCGATAACAACAAGAACACGAGATCAACTGAAAACCAATTAATAACAATCAATAACAAAGTGAACTCTCTCTCTGATTCGTTAACGCACATTTTGGGCTTGTTCCCTGATAGCGAAATCGTTGTAGCCGGCGATTTCAATGTCCACAACTCGGCTTGTTTATGTCACTCGAGCCATACAACACCTGATGATCAATATGTTGAGTTTTTTGCTGAATCGAACCAACTGATTCAACTAGTGATGGAACCAACTTTTTTTTCACAAAACGATCTGCATAGCC
The DNA here is from genome assembly GCA_914767935.1 of Coremacera marginata. Classification (NCBI taxonomy): domain Eukaryota; kingdom Metazoa; phylum Arthropoda; class Insecta; order Diptera; family Sciomyzidae; genus Coremacera; species Coremacera marginata. The sequence goes on along the minus strand of OU612044.1, from coordinate 60,818,018 downwards.
ATAACGTCCTAGACTTTTTTCTGACTTCGCATCCTGAAAAATATGATGTGAGTGTCAACGCACCTCTTGGTAATTTGGATCATTGCACCATCTCTGCCGCTTTTTCATATGCTAACCTCTGCACCTCTACGCCTAAAGCCCTGAAGAGGACTGCATGGTTTTACGATAAGGCAAATTGGACTGCGTTAAATAATTTTTATCGCAACTTCAATTGGGAATTATGTTTCGTTGACAGAAATGTAAGTGCCGCTGCTGTTATGGTACAAGAAATTATCTTATTGGTTATGAGGTCTTTTATCCCCAAAAAGAAGAAAAGGATTAAACCAACCAGGTTCTTCTCTGCTCTAAAGGGAGCAAAAAATGTTGGTCATTTGTTAAAAGAGTTAAAAATCAAACGTCTTCGTCGATTCCAACTCTTTAAAAAGATGACCAAATCTTCACTGACTCGGTTGATAAAGCGAACCTATTGGCAGCATTGTTTGCACAAAATTCCACAATCTCGGATAGCAATCAGCCACTGCCCTATGTTGAAAATGGTTCTTCAATGCAAGAAATATATTTTCGAACTAGATTAGTAAAAAGAGTCCTCCCTAATCTCAACATAAACAAAGCTGGTCCTGATGGCATACCACCAATTGTGCTTAAAGCGTGTGCTTCAACACTGGCTCGGCCTTCGCGCAACTTTTTTAACATCTCTTACAGGACAGGAGTATTTCCATCTTGTTGGAAAGGCGCAAATGTACAGCCAGTACCAAAAAAGGGAGATGCTAAAGTTATGGAGAGCATAATTAACTTCAACCTAATGAACTATCTGGAGCACAACGAATTGCTTAGTGATCGCCAGTATGGCTTGCGAAGGGCCCGCTCTACTGGTGACCTGATGGCTTTCCGCACCGAAAAATGAAACCAATGCTTTCACTTATTTGGTGTAGAGGGATTGCCCAGTTATTGAATTGCTTGTCCCGTGTCCGGCTATCGAACAATTTGTCCCGGAATATTAAAAAAAAAACTGAAATTGTAAAATTACATTGAAAAAAATGTTCTTTACAAAAGCAAATGTAAGCTTATATTTCACAGTAATTTGTCTACAAAGTCTGAAAATCGATTTCAAGTCTTAACCAGTGTAAAAGGGTCTGAGCTTTTAATAAGGCTAAATATAAATGAATATTGTCTAAACTTCAAGAATTTATTAAATAAACCAAATGGTGAAAAAATGCTCAAAATAACTCGTGCAAATCAAAAATATTTTAAGGGCATGTTCTCATCTAGAGTTAGGAAAACACGGTGATGTTCCTGATTTTTTTTTGTATAACAGAAAGTAAATTAACACGTTGAGTTTCTTTGCAGTTATTTATTGATTCTTAAAGTGTAGGCAAATATTTGTTTTTGTGAATAAAAGTGTAATGTGAAGTTTCAATACGCCGCCAAATATCACGTTCAAAAAAAGGTACCCAAACGGTCTCCATCGCACAGCACGTTCATGTCATCAAAAATAAAAAAAGCAAAACAATTTTATAAATTATATTATATTTATTGGAGTGGATGCCTATAATATAATATCAACAAATAGTGAAAATTACAAAAATAGTTTTTTCACATGGTAAAACTGCTCAAAAAAAATAAATAAAACTGGCCTATATATCTGAATTTAGATAAAGGATCCAATGAATTTTATTTACTTTAAGATAAAAAATAAATCAAGTCAATCCATAAAGTAGTGCTCCATATCGTGGATACCAGTGGACTATCTCCTAGTTTTTCAGAAAACACTTTTTAAAATTTGTTTAACGATTTTATCGAGTACCTTGATCCCATTTTTACGCGATTCTTTTATGAGCGAATTTTTTATATGCGGTTCTTTAAAATTTACCCCAGTTTCTTTATTTACGCGGGTTTACTTTTTATACTTACGGTTTTACTTTTTATACTTACTTTTTATACGCAGTTTTTCCTTTAATTTTGGTTTTTTTTTGCTCATGCAGCTATTGCAGCTAAATAAATGCAATGTAAAAATTAAAAAATACATACATATATAAGTCCACGGTAGGTTGAATTATCACGATCGCGATGGCTCGCGAAAAATTTAGTTCTCGAGAAAAATTAAAAATTTTGGGCAAAATGAGATGCTCCTGGGCACCTATTAATTGAACTTCTAATTTAGCGACATTTGGTAGTGCTTGAGATAACTATTCTTACCACAGTATGTTAAGGAATACAGGCGTGCGTTTCAAAAATATTGATGTCAGATATTTATTTTTTGTGAGATTCTCATTGATGAGATACTCATAATTTTAGTGAAAAATATGGATTCCTTTCTTATGCGATAACTTTTTTATGCAATCATTATCGGCCAAATCACTTTGGGAACATATACTACATATCATAAACTATAGAAAAATCGAAAAATGAGAACATGAAAAAAATACCCTTAAATAAATATATTTTTAAATTGAGGAACAGCAGAACAAATCCACTTTGAACATAAGTGCCTTTTTTCGATTCCACATTTTCACCGGATCCAATGACCAAAAATCACGGATTAAATATTACTTAAACTCCTTTAAGTAATCCAGGAACTCCAAAAACTAAGAAATTACATTTATATTTTGGTATCTCCTGTAAAATTTAAATATACAAATAAACTTATCCGGTTTTGATCTGCTGTTCCCCAATTTATACGTTATTTTAATTTTATGAAACATCAATGTTCTATTGTTTTGTTTTTATTATTTTGTATTCATTTATGATGATATTGCCTATTATTAAGATTCAATTTATATTCATATTGCTTATGCTTTAGTTTACTTGAATTATTGAGAACTTTAATAATTTTATCTTTGTTGTAATTCGCCGAATTTAAAGTCTTCAATAATAATAATTATTGTCTTCAATAACTTGTGCGCTGACGCGGGCGCTTCAAGCAAACGTATTGTTGTTTTTTGTTGGTAATTTCTTATTGTGTTACTTCGTCTTCTGTTGTTTTGGTTGACTTTTTGTTGGTGCAACTTATTTGCAGAATGTTATCGGGATCAGATCTCAGCAATTGGTTGACCGATTTATGAAATTGTTTAACTGAACAAGTTCTTCGCTTCTAAAGTTAGGCCTGGATTTTTTAAATTTGAATTATAAGCAGTGTTTTAAAACTTTCAGTTTATTCAAAGCTTCTGCTACTGGCTTAATTTCTGCTTGCCAAAAATCAAACAGTCGTAGCATAACAGAAGCAGAAACCCGTACCTAATAGTTTGCGAAGTGTTGTTTTGATTGACTGAATATGCTGACAAAGTCCATGAAACAATCACTAAAAGCTAGCCTTGACAACTACCTACAATATTTTCTCACGAGCGTCGACCGCCGTATGTCAAAATCAACTGTGTATGCGACAAAAGAACAAAAAGTGAAAACGAAGTGAAAATTTATGTATTGAAAAACAAACATAATAACCATTGTGGCTTTTAAACCTATTGCTGCTATTGGCCTTGCATATATTGATGGCGCCAATTTTCTCCGAAAATACTCCAGTGGTCTGTATGAACGCTGTGTTTGTAGTAGCACCTCGGCAGCCACATCCAGCATTTGCACCGCAACCACGTTCCCATTTGCCATGATCGCCGCGTCCATGTACTGTTCAAGATAGCACCAACAAAAATTATGCAATCACATTTTCTACATAACTTACCCGTTTTTGTTTCGCACCACATTCAAGACTTTGCTGGCTTGTTGATAATTATTGTATTATAGCTTTTTTCTGTTTCTTTATTCTCTCTCTTCGTTGTTGTTTTTAACAGATGGCGGTTGACAAAAGGGCAAGGAAAGGGCAAGGCTGCTCTAAACAAGCACACTGTGATAACTACTACAGCTGCCATGCGGAGAGGCGCGAATTTGGATGTGGATTCGTTGTTAGCCGGAAACTACGCCACCTTGTTTCCCGGTTCACACCTGTCAACGAAAGATTGGCCACGATCCGCATCAAGGCAAAATTTTTCTCCATCAGCCTTATTTGCGCGCACGCCCCGACGGAGGAAAAGGACGAAGCCGTCAAAGACGCTTTCTACGCTAGTCTTGAGGACGTATATGACCACCTTCCGGTCCATGACGTGAAAATAGTCCGCGGCGATTTTAATGCGAAAGTCGGAAGGGAAGGCATCTTTAGCCTCACTGTCGGTCAGTTCAGTCTTCATGAGATAATGAACCTCCACGAACAACGGTCTAAGACTGATTGACTTCGCCGCGGCGCGAAACATGGTAGTTAGTAGCACCAGATTTAAGCACCTCGACGTCCACAAGGCCACCTGGCTGTCCCCGGATCAAAAAACGCGAAACCAAATTGATCATGTTGTAATCGACGGAAGGCATGCCTCTAGTGTTCTAGATGTGCGTACATTTCGGGGGGTCAACATTGACTCCGATCATTATCTTGTTGCAGCCAAGATCCGCATGCGATTATGCAATGCAAAGAACATACGCACAGGAATGCAACGACAGCTAGATGTCGCTAAGCTGCAATTGCAACGAACTGCCGAGGCCTACTCCGCTCAACTCTCGGTTAAGCTCAACCAACCAACCTCTGGACCCGACGACGCCGGCGGACTTTGGGCGCATATATCCCACTCCATGCGCGTTGCCGCTGAAGAAGTCATTGGTTTCCGGCGCCCGCAACCTCGGAACCAATGCTACGATGAGGAGTGTCAGTATCGCGACAGCAGTAAAAAACGCCGCATATAAAAAAACGCTGCAGTCAGCTGCAACGCGAGCCGTGCGAGAAAACTACCGCAAAAAGAGGAAGGAAGAGAGGCGCCTTTTCAGACGCAAGAAAAGAGAGCAGGAAAAGCGTGAGCGTGAGGAACTAGAGGTATACCAGGGCAAGAAGGATGCACGAAAATTCTATCAACAGGTTAAGCGTCTAACCCAAGGTTTCAAGCCCGGAGCATCCACTTGTAGCGACGAAAATGGAGATCTGAATACGGATACACAGTGTGTGCTTAGATTGTGGAGACAGCACTTCTCCAATTTACTCACTGGCGACGATTTCACCAATGCCGCCCATGGAGAGCGCAGTTCAGAGCTACCAATCAACAATGACGGAGTGGAAGTACCACCACCTAGCCATGATGAGGTTCGAGTTGCTATCCAACGACTCAAAAACAACAAAGCAGCGGGTGCTGACGGCCTGTCAGCTGAATTGTTTAAAACCGGCGGCGATGAATTGATAAGGCGCATGCATCAGCTCATCAGCAAAATATGGCTAGAAGAAAGCATGCCCGACGATTGGAACCTCAGCGTACTGTGCCCTATACTTAAGAAAGGAGACCCAACAATCTGCGCAAGTTATAGAGGTATCAGTCTTATTTCCATCGCATATAAGGTTCTCTCAAGCGTACTGTGTGAAAGATTAAAACCGATTACAAAAACACTGATTGGACCTTATCAGTGTGGCTTTCGACCTGGTAAGTCCACCATAGACCAGATTTTCACGCTACGACAAATCCTGGAGAAAACCCACGAAAATCAAATTGGCACACACCATCTCTTTGTCGATTTTAAAGCTGCGTTCGATAGCCCGAGAAGGGATTGCCTATACGCAACAATGTCTGAGTTCGGTATACCTGCAAAGTTGATTAGACTTTGCAGAATGACGTTGAGCAACACACGCAGCTCCGTCAAGGTAGGAAATGACCTCTCCGAAACCTTCAATACCGAAAGAGGTTTCAGGCAAGACGATCCACTGTCTTGCGATGTCTTTAACATCATCATGGGGGGGATCGTACGAAAGGCCGGTGTGCATCGTAATGGCACCATTTTCTACAAAGGCGTCCAGCTCCTTGCGTACGCTGATGATATTGATATTGTCGGCAGAACCAAGAGAGATGTTACCGCTGCTTTCGCCGCTATCGAAAAGAAATCAGCCAAAGTGGGTTTGACGATAAATGAGGGCAAAACAAAATATATGCTGTCTACAAACAAGGGAGCTCGGCGTTTAGACTCCCACGTTTCATCCGGCAGCTATAACTTTGAAGTAGTCAAGGAGTTCGTTTACCTTGGCACCGCCATTAATACCAAAAACGAAATCAGCCTGGAGATAAAGCGAAGAACAATAATTGCTAATAGGTGCTACTACGGGCTCAGTAAGCAACTAAGTTCCAGAGCCCTCTCTCGATCGACAAAACTAACACTCTACAAGACGCTCGTTCTACCTGTGCTGCTTTATGGCGCTGAGGCATGGGTAGTTTCGCAAACTGACGCAGCCGCTGTGGGGGTGTTCGAGAGAAAAGTTCTTCGCAAAATCTTCGGTCCTGTTCGAGTCGGCGATGACTATCGCATCCGAATGAACCACGAGCTGTATGAGCTCTACGATGACATTGACGTAGTTCGGCGTATAACTGTACAGCGACTACGCTGGCTGGGTCATGTCCATCGTATGAACGACGAAGCTCCAGCGAAAAAGGTGCTCGAGGCGAGGGTCGCTGGTCAACGACGACGAGGGAGACCATGCCTTCGATGGATGGACCAGGCTGAGGAAGCCCTAACCGCACTTGGTGTATCCGATTGGAGAAGGCGCGCGCAAAGCAGAGGCGCCTGGCGAGAGCTGATGAGGTCGGTTGAAGCCCGGACACGGGTTGTTACGACCAACTAAGTAAGTAAGGTTGACAAAAGAACTGACACTCCTACCTTGTAATTATTGTATCATGCCAAAGTCGAAGCAGCAGCAATTCTTCAACTTTCGTAAGTCGAAGCAGCATCAGTTTTTCAACCGTCTTAGTAGACTGTTTTGCGCTTATGATTTCTGCTCATTATTTCTAACTTATGTTTGATCGCTCGCTTTATTAAATTTTTTGAATTTTGTTATGATTATGATTGCATTATTATTACAATTGTACGAAAGTTACAAGAATGATAGATATTTATCATTCTTGCGAAAGTAAGCAAGAATAAGAAGAAATCATAAGCACAAAACAGTCTGCACAACTGTTTAAAAACTGATGCTGCTTCGACTTACAAAAGTTCAACAACTGCTGTTTCGATTTTCGACTTTTTTAACAGTTTCAATCAATCAATGCGATTTACTGCAGCAATCTAATCACTGATTATAAGAGTTAAAAAAGCCATAAAAAAGGGGGCGCTGAGGGTAAGCATATTTTGCAAAATTTAATACATAAAAATCTCGTGTCGCAATGTTTGTGGCCGAACTCCTCCGAAACGGCCCTACCGATTTTAATTACATTTTTTTTTGCATATTTGGTATTCTCCTTTTCAAAACGGGAGTGGCTTCGTCCATACAAATCACATTTTCGATACAGAATAGTTATGGCAGTAAAAGTCACAGAACATTGAAATTCAGAATGGAGCTACCACTTGGAGATGTTTTTCTAATATAAGACTTGGGCGGACATTGGAAAAGGGGGTGGGGCTCCGCCCATATAAGGCAATTTTTTAATATCGAATAGCTTTGAAATTAAAAGTCACAGAACATTGAAACTCAGAATTGAGCCACCACTTGATGATGTCTTTCTAATAGAAAACTTGGACGGTCATAGGTCAAGAGGATATGGCTCTGCCCATACAAGCCAAGTTTTTAATATCGAATAGCTTTGGAAGTAAAAGTCCCAAAACATTGAAACTTAGAATGAAGTTACCACTTTATGATGTTTTTCTAATAGAAAACTTAAAAACGCATTGAACAAGGGGGTGTGGCTCCACCACCCATTTAAGTCAAATTTTTGATATCGAATAGCTTTGGAAGTTAAAGTCTTAGAGCATTGAAACTTGGAATGGAGTTACCACTTGGTGATGTATTTCTTAGAGATAACTTGGACGGGCATTGGACAAGGGGGTGTGACTCCGCCCATATGAGTCAAATTTTTGATATCGAATAGCTTTGGAAGTCACAACCACAGAAAATTGAAGCACAGAATAGAGTTACCACTTGGTGATGTATTTCTAACAGAAAACTTGGAAAGCCATTGGACAAGGGGTTCTGAGGTCACCCATATAAGCCAAATTTTTGATATCGAATAGCTTTAAAAGTAAAAATCACAGAACATTAAACTCAGAATGGAGTTTCTCACTATTTGGTGAAATGTCCTTGTGAGGTCCTGGGTTGGCTGTCCTGCTACCGGGAGACGGGCATTGAACAAAGAGCGTGGTGTCAAACAAAAGGTAAAATAAAAGTCGTTTGTTTTAGGTGCAGTAACGCCGGCTGGGCAAATTAATAAGAATAAATAAAAAAAAATATATTTAAAAGATCATCAAAGATCATGATGATGTTGAAGAGATCGCAAGACAGTGGATCGCCTTGTCTGAAACCTCTTTCGGTATTAAAGGTTTCGGAGAGGTCATTTCCTACCTTGACGGAGCTGCGTGTGTTGCTCAACGTCATTCTGCAAAGTCTAATCCAAACTGCAGGTATACCGAATTCAGACATTGTTGCGTATAGGCAATCCCTTCTCGGCCTATCGAACCCAGCTTTAAAATCGACAAAGAGATGGTGTGTGTCAATTTCATTTTCGTGGGTTTTCTTAGGATTTGTCGTAGCGTGAACATCTGGTATATGGTGGACTTTCCAGATCGAAAGCCACACTGATAAGGTCCAATTAGTGTTTCTGTAATCGGCTTTAATCTTTCACACAGTACGCTTGAGAAAACCTTATATGCGATGGAAATAAGACTGATACCTCAATAGTTGGCGCAGATTGTTGGGTCTCCTTTCTTATGTATAGGGCAAAGTACGCTGAGATTCCAATCATCGGGCATGCTTTCTATCGAAGGAGGATGTTTTCAATGAGTTGTTGTCTCTTGATATTAAAAAGGGTGCGGGCCCTGATAATATCCCACCAATCTTCCTTAAAAAATGTGCTGCGGCCCTAGCTCAGCCTCTAGCACTAATATTTAATTTGTCCTCTGAGAAAGGTAAATTCTTAGATATTTGGAAGGTTCTGTTATAGTCCCTATCCATAAATCGGGATCGAGGCAAGACATTGCTAAGTAACCTTCAATTTCAAAATTGTTTGAAGCATTGTTGAAAAAGCAGATTTATCTCTGCATTAAAAATTAGATATCGGAATGTCAGCACGGTTTTGACTCAGGAAGATCCACTTCTACAAACCTTGTTCTATTTTCTCACTTTAAAAAAATAGAATTGGAAAAAGTTAGACAAATAGGTGCTATTTTTACTGACTTTGCTAAAGCCTTCGATAGAGTTCAACACTCAATCTTAATAAATAAGCTAAGTCTGATGGGATATCATTCTTCGCTCTTGTCTTGGCTTAGAGACTACCTCTTGGGTCGGAGCCAAAATGTCTGCATCGGAAACAAGCTCTCTAAGGCCATAATAAATCATTCAGGTGTGCAACAAGGAAGCCATCTTGGGCCACTGTTGCTTATTTTCTTCATCAATGATCTTTCTAATGTTTTACAGAACTCAAAATGCCTTATGTATGCTGACGCTGTTGAAATTTTTAAATCTGTAAGCTCTCATAGTGACCAATTAAGTTTACAAAATGATTTAAATAGTTTGCATTCTTGGTGTACAGTAAATAAACTTAACTTACATTTTTTAAAATGCAACATAATGTCATTTTATATGCTAAAATCGCCAAAATTCTTTAATTATGCAATATTAAGCAATGCTCTGCTTCGAGTAGATTCTAAATCGAATTTAGGAGTACATTTTGATAGAAAAATATCTTTCTCAATCCATTATGATAACATTATTTATCAGCAAGGCCAATGCTATGATGGGATTTATCAGACGAAACACTAGAAAGTTCTCTGACCCGTATACCTTAAAGACCCCTTTCATTTCTATAATAAGATCAATACTTGAATAATACTCTTACTCGCTTTGTAATAAGTAAACTAAACTGGAATTTTATGCCGCTTATACTTCTCGATGCGCACTGATTGGACTTAAACCATTAAATTCTTGACGGAAATATATTCTAATAACTTTTGCTCGCGATCTATTAATGAACAATATCAATTGTGCGCCAATCCTCGCCCCTCTCGGTATATATGCCCCGGAAAGACACATTAGACGAAGAGGTCTCTTTTACATTCCACACCATAGAACTAACTACGGCCAAAGTGATCTGATTTTTAATATGTTGCTTGTCTATAATAGTGTGAGTGCTCTCATAGATTTTACTCAAAACACATATGCATTTACGCAAACTGTATTAAGTATTTTAAAAATTTTTTTATTTAAATATATTTCAGTACGAATTCTAATAAGATTATTGTTTAACTGTATTTTTTTAAATTTTCGAAAGACTTTAACACGAGTTTCGATAGTTGAAATAAATAAATAAATAATTAATTTGCCAAGCAGGCGTTACTACGCCTAAAACAAACAACTTTTATTTTACCCTTTGTTTGACACCACGCTCTTTGTCCACTGCCCGTCTCCCGGTAGCAGGGCAGCCAACCCAGGACCTCACAAGGACATCTCACCAAATAATGAGGAACTCCATTCTGAGTTAAATGCTCTGTGATTTTAACTTCCAAAGCTATTCGATATCAAAAATTTGGCTTATATGGGTGGACTCAGACTCCCTTGTCCAATGACTTTCCAAGTTTACTGATAGAAATACATCACCAAGTGGTAACTCCATTCTGTGTTTCTATGTTCTGTGGTTTTTACTTGCAAAGGTTTTCGATGCCAAAAATTTGGCTTATATGGACGAAGTCACGCCCCCCTTGTCTAATGTTTGTCCAAATTTTTAATAAGAAATACATCACCAAGTGGTAACTCGATTCTAAGTTTCAATGCTCTTTGACTTTTACTTCCAAAGCTATTCGATATCAAAAATTTGACTTAAATGGGTGGAGCCACACCATCTTGTTCAATGCCTTTTAAATTTTTCTATTAGAAAAATACCACAAAGTGGTAACTCCATTCTAAGTTTCAACGTTTTGGGACTTTTACTTCCAAAGCAATTTGATATTAAAAATTTGGCTTATATGGGTGGAGCCACACCCCCTTGTCCAATGCCCGTCCTAGTTTCCTGTTAGAAAGACATCACCAAGTGGTAACTCCATTCTGAATTTCAATGTTCTGTGACTTTTACTGCGATAGCTATTCTGTATCGAAAATGTGATTTGTAAGGGCGAAACCACGCCCGTTTTGCATAGGAGAATGAAAAGTGCTTTACAACCTATTCTCATACTTACCTACCAAATATACAAAAAAATTTAATTAAAATCGGTAGGGCTGTTTCGGAGGAGTTCGGCAACAAGAATTGTGACACGAGATTTTTATATATCTATACTATTATATAAAATTGAAGTGGACATTTTTGTTTCTAGGTAAACTCCAAAAGTATTGGGTCGATTTTTATGAAATGAGTTTTAAAATGTCATATTTGTGCTAAAGCACAGCATATGGGTACTATTATTTCGAAATTTTAATAAAATGTATGTTTAATTAAAGTGTTAAGTTTTTAAATAAATCCTCCCCGATGCCACGAATTGCTTGATCGTTTTCTTTCCACGTGTTTGTGTTGCGAGAATTTCAATAAACTTCATCTTGTTCTCTACTCTTCTCTTTTTCGCTCAGCCAGCACAGCACAACATAATAAACAGATGAGCCACGCGCAAGACGAAAAGAGAGATACATAAAAATGCAGTGCTGAGCTGCAAAACAAAAAAAAAAAAAAGCAAAAGATGTTTTTTATTTCGTTTGGCATGCATTGTCTTAAAAGCTGATGTCACACGGTGATCGTTTGAACGGCGTTTAAAAGTTTTTGTTAGAGGAAAAAAAAACGTGTTAACGCTCTATATTGATACAAAAAAACGTCCGTGGTGAAACCGAATACAACTGTGGCCTGCTAGTTAGATTATAATTGCGGTATAGTTTAAACAATTTAACTAATAATAACACTGCAGAAATATTTTTGCATTTTGAAATGTATTACTACAATCCGTCGAGGGAAATATGTTATTTTATTTAAACAAAAATCGTTATCGTTTTTTTTTTACGAAATTTTGAGTAAGGCTGTTATGACTTGTGACCACAGATATAAGCAATAATAACACAATGTGGCTATATTTTGAGTTTTTGAAATTTCCAACGTTTTAAAAAGAAAAATTTGTTTTAAAAACACAGGTGCGTCGTTGGACACACGAGAGAAGCGAAGCTTTTTTGCAGTTACATAGATTTGATAGCTTAATAATAATAATAAATTAACTTTTAAATTCAAAAAGTTAAAATAACATAAAATTAATTACATATATACAGAGAACATATTTACTGCTTATTTTTTTATTGTTAAATGCCAAATTTCCACGCCAATTACATATACGGGCATATAATGCCAGCGACTCTCCATTTTAACTTTCCACATATGGTTGTGAACTTGGCTGCACTGACTCATGCATGCGTTTGTTAATTGCATATTTATTGAAATCTATTTTTTTGACACTTAAAAACGCACTTGTCAACGCACTTTTCATAGAGTGTAAATTATTATCTAGAGATTGCATCAACTCTGCTAAATCTCTGGCATGTGTTAACAGAGTTATTTCACTTAAAAACATGAAGACAAAAAACTCTGTTAACCTCTGTTAACACATGCCAGAGATTTAGCAGAGTTGATGCAATCTCTAGATAATAATTTATACTCTATGCCAACAGCACCACAAACGCATTCACAATACAAGCAAACCGATGCTGGAGACACCTTGTGGCAAATAAAAGCAAATTTTGATAGTTGTAGCATAGCAAATACACAATCCTCTATCTATTGATAGATGGTGACGATCTACTGCAGCATAGCTTCTGTTATAATTAGTATTGAATTAACAACTGTTTCTAACAACTCTTTGTGGCATAGTGGATTGTGCATTGGCCTCTAGTTTAAGAGGACGTGGGTTCGATCCCCACGGGCAGGTCAGAAAATATTTTTAGTATTTAATATTAAAGTATTAAATTTTCTTGTTGTAATAAGCACTAGCAACAAAAAAACCATCAAATTTCCAAGAAAAAATCTGTCGAAAATTTTTCAGATTTCACTCAAAGCAAATCACAGAACGAGGAGTAAAAAGCTTCGCTTCAAAAATTAAAAGCATCAAAAAGGCACTAGAAGACTATGAGCTATTATCAGCAAGATTCAAGATGCTCAGCAATCAATGTTTATATAAGTGTTTATCAAATAACAATATCGATGGTTAAGCGACAAAGTGATATTTGCTTTTTTGACGAAAATGGGTTAACTGCATTTTTCAACCCATTAAGTTATCTATATTGTGTAAAATTATTGAAAGTGAAATCTAATTGAAGCTGATGAGTACAAGGCTAAAATGATTGTTTTGTACTAAAATGTTTTGAAATCCAAAAATAATATCAGTCATACATGGGCATTTCCCATTACGATTAAATTATCATTACCACTATCCATCTAGTGGTAATGAAAACTAAAATTGCATTACCATTAATATATAATGATAATGGAAGAAAAAATGCCATTATCTTTAATAAGTAATGGTACTGAAAAAAAAATTGCATTGCCATTAATATGTAATGGTAATGGTAGAAAAATTGCAATACCACTTAAATTTAGTGGTAATGAAAAATTTTAATAGTAATGGAAAAAAATCTAAATAAGGCAATTTTCTTTTTATGTCCGAGCTGAGCAACAACTGTCAAAAACAGATTTGCGCTTATTTTTTACCTCTGACGCAGGTTCAATATATGCGTTTCTTTTCATAATATAAGCATGTCTGAGTGCTGGTCAGATGCTGTTGAAAATAATGCTGGTCAGATACTGATGCTCAGAAAATTTTAAATGAGCACTAATCAATCGGCTGCCAGCGCACTTGGTGGAATAATACTAAGGTGTTAGAGAATTTGACACTTCTCTCTCAAAATGATAAATTTATCCCCGCTCTTGCCAAAAACAGTTGATGGTGAATTGCAATAAAAATAAGTTTTGTTAAGTTCGTGTTTTTTATTATCAGTTGAAGCATTAACATTCTTTCATGGCATTCGATATGTTCTTGAAGCAGACGATGTGAATGCAAGACAATTTGCATGCTGGCCAAAGCTTCATGTCGGTGACACCTTCCATCGCACGTTTTTGATAAAATGGCAAAACCATGCAATGGCGAACTTGGCAAATGGGCGGAGGCAACTGCAATAACTTTTTTGCCAACATAACACGGCACAATTAATTGCATTAAATATTTATTTACAATTAATTCGTACAATATACTAAAAAAACTATAACACATTGTAACCTAGCAACTCAAGCAATTTGACAACTAGCAACAATGACGCTCTTTCGCTCCCAATTTTTTTGACAGAATGAAAGCAATTCTTGGTGCTGTCAAAAACTCACTATCATATTATTGCACCATGGCCAGCGCATATATAAAAAAAATGGCGGCCACCAGTTCAGAAGGTAGTATTTTTCATAAAATTTAGTTATTTATATAATTAGTTACATATTTTAGATACATTGACAAGCATGCACCCAAAATGTTTCATTACCAAATCAGACCAAGATTTGTTTGATCTGTTGTTGTCAGCTCAGGTTATGGTCGGTTTGATCAGTATCTGCTCAGTTCTGTGGTCTGATGTAAAAAATAAAATCGCCTATTAATACTAAATTTTTAATGCTAATGAACAAATTCGCATTACAATTAAAATTGAGTGGTATACCATCAAAATTTAGTGTTAATGAAAAATTTTAATAGTAAATTATTTTTTTTTTTTTTGCATTACCATTAAAAATTTAGTGCTAATGGAATTTTTTTCCATTATCATTAAAATTTTTCATTTTCATTCACTAAAATTTAGTGGTAATGCAATTTTTATATCCATTATCATTACATATTAGTTGTAATGCAATTTTTTTTCATTACATATTAATGATTAAAAATTTAATTTGCATTATCACTAGGTTGATAGTGATAATGATATTTTTAATGCACTGATATATTTATTATTAGAAAAATAATCATACAATAATTATTTTACAAAATTTAAGGAGCACTAGCATCCCGGGCTTTCGGCTCGCTGGTTTAATATAACTAGGCTACAATAAAATAACATTAAAATTTTATTAAAAAAAAAAAAACTAGATGTAAATAGTATATGGAAACATACATGAACAGTTAAATCAATGTTTTAAAGTTTGCTTTAAGTAAGAAATCTAATATTTTTTTGATATTTTCTATTGTAGGGAATTTTAGGCAATCAGAAGGTTTTTGATTTGGAAAAATACTGTCTCTAATTGTATTAAGATGTGAGCAAAAATCGATTAGATGATTTACGGTTAGAGGCGACGAAGAGCAATAGATGCATGATGGTGGGTTGGAGCCATTTAGCCGCTGGGAATGTGTTGCAATTGTGTGCCCAATACGAAGACGGACAAATGCTTTAATATCATTGCAGCGGGTGGAGGGAGGATAAAAAGGTTTATTTCCGTTTTCGTTGCATAACTTGTAGTGGTATTGCAATTCATTCCATTTCCTGTTGTGTATCTTTTTTTGATCCACTAATAATTCAATGCATTATGTCCATCTATGATATCTGCGTTCCTAAACATTTAAAATTTTTCACTTATCACTTTTATGAACCATTGATATGTTGAGATTAGAGAAATATATGAAGAAATACCATATATGCAGAAATATATGAATACAACATTAAGAAGCTTAGAAAGGTTGGCAATCATGTGACAATTATCACTGCTATACATAATGACCCACAAGCGTTGCCAGCTTCATCCGACAATGCAAGAGGTTTAAATTAAAAACTTTATCTTTGCAAGGCTGCGCAAGTTATTTCGCGGTAGAATCTTTTTAAGTCATTAGGACTGTACAAAGTGACAAATGGTGAGGTTTGTATATTTTAGGTCCTATAGCATATTATAGAACCTTTAGCATATTATAGGACCATATTTTAGGAACTTTCAATTTATAAACAAATTTCCTCATTTGCATTATGGTCAAGTTTAAAAGTTTCCTTCCTATTCCACTTGTGATGGTATCCTTCAAAAAAGACCAAACAATTTCAGTCGTTAGCAATTTCCACTACAATTTGCTTATGCTAGTTCGTAGTATCAGTGACGTTTCACTAAACCAGGTCGCTGAAAAAAATAATGACGAAACGGTTGGTTGAGAATTGAATAAATTAATTAACGTGCAATGAAATATTTCATATTCATTTGGATTGGTGCATACTAGATTCATCAAAAATTCGCAACTAAAGCGTGCTTAATAATTACAATCCAGTTGCGTAGTTCTGGTGAATCCACTAAGCACCAATTTAAAGAATAACACACTGATGCTTTGTAAAAATGCATTTTGGAACTCAGCCTTATTTATAATTTGTACTTACTTTTCATGTAATGCTTCATTTCCGACAAATTAAATTCTCTTAACAGTTCGTCCAGCTGATATTCACCATCGTCTTCATTAATAATAATATTCTCCAAGAATACCACATTACCTTCTTCATATATCCAATAAAAGTTTATTCAAATTTACTTTTTCAGCCATTTAAAACTATTTTAATTTTTGCGTTACTCTGCGCGATGCGTTTAAGGACGCTACATAACAGGACCATCATAATGATTTTACATGCTTTCATAATGATTCAACATGTCCATCATAATGATTTTATATGCTTTCATAATGATTCAACTTGACCATACGATTTCATAATGATTCAACAGTAAAATTTTTTGCAACTCTTACATGAAAATCATAATGATTTTAATAGAAAACTATGAAGCAAAATCATAGCTGAATCATGTAAAATCATTATTGTTCTAGTTGATTTTACAATTAAGGTGTTCACAGTTTAAGTACGCAGGCCTGTTTAATTTACGATTTGTTATTTTTACGTTAACTTACGTAAGCGTATTTTGCTTTGTTGTTGTTTTGCATGCAAACGCAAATACGCAGGCACGCGTAAATAAAAGTAGCCCTTGGACGTGTTGCTATTAATACGCTTTGTTGATATACGTTTTGACTGTGAATAGCCTAAATGTTTTTTTCTGTGTGTGTACGGTTAAACTGGAATTATTAATTTTAAAACTGAAAAAAAAAACTAAAAACCATCGGATAATTTAATAAATTATTTTGTTTAAGTAACATATATTTTTTAATTTTTTTAATAATTATATTTTTATTAAATATTATTATTTAAAACGGAAAAAAATAATGCATTTTCATACTGAACAAACAAATCTATTATTATTTGAATAAACAATAAGAAATTCCTTTTTATGCGTTTTAAATCATTATTAGTTCTCAAGGAAATGTACAAACTATGAAACCTAAAGAACACAGCATAACTCCAAGCGTTCTGCTGTTGTTCACATTACTTTCCCTTTATTTCATTCTGCTGCATTCTTCTTTGCCGACTCGTACATAAGATTGCTTTGGTTTTCGTTTGTTTTTGTTATGCTCACGCGACGAGTGCTCTATGTAGTGTTACGTTTGTTTTAATTGATGACAGCAAAACATAGCTAACGCTTGATTCACAAACCAGTGTTCTGAAACGCATTTCAAGCGCACTCGTGCAGAGGTTTAGTAGATACTAATAGCCTCGTAAAACTGTTTTCTCAATTCGTGAAACGAAGTTTGCACTGATGACACGAACTTCGTAAACAGACTTGAAAATAAACAATTAGAAGGCAAAATAATTGATTTTTCTACATTCAAGTTTCTACATTTCAAGTTTCTACATTTCAAGTTTCCAACATATCAAGTTTCTTCATTTTAAGTTTTCTACATTTTGTGACTTGATTTTTGCTGTCTATTATTCACGCAAACTTGTTTAAATAAACTTGAAACAGCAAATGAATCCAATCATGCAGATCTCTGGTAAGGAGCTTAAACGCAAAACGACTATAAACAAAATATTTAAACTAGCTCTTTTAGTTATTAACAAAACCAAAAAATTATTAAGATTTTTTAGACCTCAGCACACCTATTTAAAATAGTATACATACATGTTTTTCTTCAATGCTAAAGTGAATTTAAGAAGTTTTTCTTTATGAAAGATAATGTGCGTTGATGCAAAATAAATATTTATAATTAAACAAAATGTATTATTCGATCGTCAAATGTAATTTTTTAGATCTGTTTGCTACAGTTTTTTTTTAAAGTGCATTTATATTAAAGGGGGGTGTGAACCTACTTGCTTGAAGTCAAATCATCGACTGAGAGCTTTTTTCGTGTTCATGTGCTTATATTCGTATGAAAGCACAAAATAACTTTGTGCTAAGAAGTATAAGTTTCACGTTCAATTTAACAATTTATAGCATTACTAACGCATAAGGCCGGAACACATAGAAGGCATGCATGCAGTAGAGCATCTGACGTTGAAGTTGAAAACAAGTGAGCTTATGGGGTGACGCTCATACAAAACATGCGCGCATGAAGCATCAATATGCATGCCTGAAGTTGGCAAACTTTAAACTTTTTTCAAACATCAAGGCATTGACAGGTAATGCAAAGCATTTAATTTCTCATTTGCTTGATGCAGCATTATTAAAATAACCATTATCCACAAAATATCTTTACAGTTCATTTCTTAAATGTTTTTCACCACCTTTTTCAATTTCGTACAACAAAACAAACCAATTTTAACAGCTATGTGTTTCAAAAAGCATTCTTCAGCATCAATGCACGCATGCTTTCTATGTGTTCCGGCCTATAACGAGCATTGCTAACGCATTACTAACGAATAAAGTAAAAAAATACTTTTTCACTCAACATCAAATCCAGTTTAAAATCTATCCCATGGTATGGTTTTAATTCGATTGCGTACAACAACAATTTGCTAGGATCGGCAAGGAGTATAGATTTGAAAATTTGCCACACCATGTATCTCCTCTGAAATATTCGTTTATAATATAAAAAATGGAATTTTGCATTTTCGTTAGCTTGCTTTTGTATCGACGATATATACCTAGATGATAAAATTAAATAACATGAATATAAATTTCTATTTAAGGACAAAGAAACTAAGGCCAAGGAATTCACTGTGTTATCGAATAGAACAATAAAAGAGGGATCATCGCATAAGTTTAATTCGGTAAGATGTTAAACAGTTTCTTGTTGGCATAAAATAAAAATTATTTAATTTTTCGTAGGAAAATCCAATTGTTACAAAAAGTGTAGTACATAATGCGGAAAACGTTTGTTCGGTAAGATCCTCGTTAGTTGATGATGTCCTTTTATTATATTGGTCATTCAATATAACTTATTCATTTAGGATGGATACAAAACAACACACGAAGAAATTAAACTACTCAGTAAAGTTGGTGTAAGTATAAGCTCAAAGTTGGATTGCAAATAAAACTTTATTTATTTTATTTAGTTTGATTATACAGAAAAAGCTTATGAGGGTAAATAATCTAACATTCGGGAGTTTTTCGAAGAAAAAAAAAGACCGATTTAAGTTTTTTTTTTAATCTGTATTTCATATACTAAAATTTTTTTTACATTATTAAAGTATAACTATTGAAGATTTATCCCTGAAATTTTGGTCTAAAAATATTCGTCGATATCTGCAGACTGGTTCAACTGAAAAAAATTTTTTTTTTTAGTAAAGATCTGGAAGGGCTTTTAATCTTCGATTTTTTTTTTTTTTTTATTCATACTTTTTGATTTATAACCTAAAACGACATCAATTTTGTGCACAAAAAATGAGAATTTTCGTTTTAAGCCCGCCATTTTGTCAAAAATTAATATTTTTCAAAAATCAACGATTAATCGCCCCAGAACTCTTTAACAAATCGAAAAAATTTTTTTTTAGGTCAACCAGTCTCCAGATATCTTGCTAACCGCAAATTTAAGGTCTTTCGCGGCATTGCACTTTTCTACTTTATCGACAAATATTTTTGGACTAAAATGTCAGGGATAAATTCTCAATAGTTATACTTTAAAAATGTAAAAAAATGTTGGTCTAAAATAAAACAGAGCTTCAAAAAAAGTTTAAAAATTATGTCTTTTTTTCTTCGAAAAACTCCCGGAGGACCTTAATCGACAATGCTGAACAAAATTTTTGTTTTTTTTTTAATTTGAACCAAGGTTTTTAGTTTTAACACCTATATAAAACTGTGCAAGTGTTAGTGAAATGGCGTTCCGTGTACGGTGCGGTTTCATTTCGCAAAATGCGTTACGTTTATTTTTCTTAGAGGGAAGATACTCAAATACGAAACGAAAATCTATGTCTGATTTTGGCGTAGGAATTATTTTGCTTGCCTTGCAAGATTTTGGGAACGGGAATGTCATTATTGCCGTGCTCAAAATATGTGTACTATATGACAGCGGTAACAAGAAGATTTTTGATAAATATCGGGTGGATTCCATCAATTCCACAAGCATTACAACACGGCTTATATTTTTTATACTTGATTACCAATTACAGATCTGCTAAATTTTTTTCGTGATATCTTATTTTAGCAGTTTTCATTACTTTTACGACCTACTTTCGAAGGTCTTTACATACCTCAACAAAGCTAAGTTGCCTCCAGCGCACAATGGGGAAAATATAGCATAACATAAATCCTCGCATCGCCTAATTTTAACGCTTGCGTCTATAATATTAATGCTAGGTACTTGAATTTTGGGTATAATTTACAGAATTCTTCAATGAAGATACTGATGTAAGTTTTCTTTGATTTTCTTTAACAGAGCCTGATACCCTACAGACAGAAATTATGACTTTTAGAAACGGCACTGCGTAAAACCAAAGAAAAATATCGAAATTCTGAAAATGGATATACAAAGCTAGTCAAAAATAAAAATACCCGTGTTTAAGAATTTAAGAAGTCCAGGCATAAAATCTTCATTAGAAACGTTTTTAAAAAAATATATACTCATTTTCTTTCCATATCTGTATAAAGGCTAATAAAAGAAGTTTTAAAAAAATTTATTGTAAAAACCCATTATAAGCAGTTTTATTAAGTCTTTAGTTAGTTCATTTTGGCGTTATATTTATTAAGGCCAGCAATACATGAACATTTTTTTGGCGGTCGAAATTTTGAAACATCGATAAATAAGATCTGGCAATGCCATAATATGCGAGTAAACGTGAAATTTTTGGTTGTCGAGAAGTTTTAACAAATATCATTCCTTTTTGCGCTTTTGTTCCAAATTTGCATTAATCCGCATAATTAAAATTACGGCAACTCGAATGCAGTTAATAAACAACTTGCCAACTTTATTACAAATCGCGATTACATATTTTTCCAATTGGCAAAAACTAACCTAGCTTTTCGTTTGCTGCCGCCGTTTTTGCGTTTTCTTTGTCTGTCTCTGCCTGCTGTTTACTGGTGTTGGTGTGACTCGCTGATTTTTGCTGCAAATTGATTGTCTTCGCTGCCTAATCATTTACTTCATCAAAGTTGACTTTAACGTGTTACTACTTCATCTTGGAATATTCTTAAAAACTATTATCTTGATTGCTGACTGCTGGTGTTGGTGGCACTTGTTGCTTCCGCTGTTGTTGTTGTCACTGCCGCTTTGAAATCTGCTGTAAACCACCTGCCGCATCTTGTGCAAAGTATCATGGCTCCACCCCAGGATGTTTCCCAGTGCCCAGGATGCACCAAGAACATTACTAAATCTCAGGCCAGTGTCCGTTGTGGCCACTGTAGCAACTGGTTCCATGCCACATGCGCCGATGTCAGTGCTGATGAGCTCAACCTCTTTAAAAAGAACCGGAAAATAATTTTTTCTTGCGAGCAATGCCCTTCTGGAACAAATCCAGATGTCAACGTTTCTAGCTTCAAGACTGAATTTCGTGAAGCAATGAATAACATCCAGACCAAATTTGATGCAATTCAAGCCAAATTTGATGCGTTCGCAGTTGAGATACGCTCTGAGTTTTCCGCCGATGTTAAGAACTTAAAAGCCGACATGGACCAGTGCAACAATCTTATTACTACCAATCAACTGGCAACCAACAATAGAATAGCTGAGCTTGAGGTTAAAAACAATTCACTGCAGCGCCGAGTTAATAGAGCCGATATAATCATATCAGGACTTCCGTCTGGCATTTCAAATTTGAGTGAGCCAATCATTAAGCTAGCTGCTTATTTTGATACTATCATAGCATCCAGGGAAATACAACACTGCTGCTACATAAACAACCGAAAAGCTATACTAGTCAAATTTAATTCAGTTGAAGTGCGCGACCACTTAATGAAGTGCTATCATAAGTCTCGGTCACTCAAACTAAGCGATGTAATTGGAGGGGATATTCAGTCAAGAGTTTATCTGAATGATCACCTGACTGACGCAACAAATAAAATTAATTACATTTGCCGTAAACTCAAAAAAAACAAAAAAATAACCAAATTCAAAATTATAAACGCTGACTTGTCTAAAGCTAGAATCACAACTCTCGATGATGTTGAGCAGGATTGGAATTTGTTCCAGTGTAACGAGTTTCTGGATCGCAATTCAACTATCTCCACTGCCCACTCCGGCCGCAGCTTTAGCGACAAGTGATGCGGACATCGTATGTTTCAGTATTATTCCTGCTTTATTATATTCTATTAATAACATTATTTCTCAATATGATTTGGACTTCTTACTTTCTTTTACTTAAAGGCATAAAGACTACCACTATACATAAATTTGTTATAACTGTTTTTCGACAACCTATTTTCAGTTTTAAATCTATCATTTATCAAGTTTTAAAATGTTTACAATTTTGATAAAATATTTTAATTCAATTTTGAAAATTTTATATTATTATTCTTTTAATCGTATCTTTAATGAACTAATCACAATAATTTTCCACACTATCACTCAGCTTCTCACAACTTATGATGACACATAATATTAATCTAGGTCCCGTAGTAAGCAATAATAATTACCTTCGTCTTAATTTCGAACATCTCCACCATAACCTTAATATAGGACATATAAACTGTCAAAGCTTAAAGCCTTCCTCTCGTTTTTGCAAGCTAGATGAAATCAAGTGTATTTTGGAAGGATGTTTTCTTGATGTTGTCGGAATCTCTGAAACCTGGCTAAAGCCGCATATTTCACATGAAGCCATTAATATTCCTGGCTACAATTTTTGTGGCGTTGATCGCCCTAGCAATAGAGGAGGTGGAGTCGGATTATACATATCCAAGAGTATAAAATACAAAGTCGTGTTTGAAAGCTCTAATTTTGGTGTGTGCGAGGCTTTATTTATTCAAGTAAAACATAATTCAGAAAAAATACTAATAGGCGTGGTATATCTCCCTTACGGTGATACTGCCTCTATTGAAGAATCGTTGGGTGACTTTCTGATAAGGTACCCAAATTCCGTAATCGTGGGTGACTTTAATATGAATCTTTTTAACACCAATAAATGTAGTATTGTTCGTGACTTGTGCCATCGCCTCAACATTTCTTGCATGCATAATTAGCTTCCTACGCACTACGATGTTAGTAATAAATCCACTTCTTTGATCGATTATTTTCTTTTGAGTGACCCAAGCCAGCTGTGTCTCTCGAGTCAAATGTCATGCCCGGGCATATCACATCACGCATTTATCTTCATCTCACTTAAAACAACCGTTTCGAAACAGGACGAATTCCTAGAATTCCGCAAATACAATGCAATAAATTATGACAACTTGTTTTCAGAACTTGATAACTGTGATTTCAGTGGCATTTATTTGACGAGCAATACTGACGATCAGCTCAATATAATTAACGCTAATCTATACAGCCTGTTTTCTCACGTACCAACTGTTAGGCGTAAAGTGAATTACACTAATGAAAACTGGATTAAGTCAAGAGACGTTATCCATGCTAAATCTTTACGTGACTTAGCGTTTAAGGCCTACTCTCTTGATCATAGCGACAGCAATTGGAAAATTTTCTGTAGGTACAGGAATCGGGCAAAATCAGTTATGAGAAAGGTTAAAAAAACTGCACATGCAAAAATTTTTCAAGGCACTAGTAGTAAGCAAATGTGGAACATTCTGCGAAACAATGGTTGTATGAATACTGATTCTCCAATTGATGAAGTTGATGTTAATGAGTTAAATCTTAGCTTCCTCTCAAACCAATCAGTATTCTCAACAAACACACCAAATCTTGATCAGCCCGTACATGATGATAGCAATTTCCTCTCTTTTAGAAGTGTTAGCCTGGACGGATTATATCTTGCTTTGATTAAAATCAAGTCAAACGCAGTGGGCTTCGATAATATCCCCTTAAAGTTTATTAAAATTGTTTTTCCATACATACAGACATATCTTCTTCATTTTATTAATTGCATTTTTACGACTTCTAATTTTCCTCTTGAATGGAAAATATCCCGTGTTGTCCCCATTAAGAAAAAGGGAAACTCAAGTTTGTTCGATAACCTCCGTCCCATCAGCATTCTTCCGGTGCTATCCAAGGTAGTTGAAAATCTTATAAAAGAGCAAATTATTGACCATACCAACCGGTATACTCTGGTTAACAGTTGCCAGTCTGGCTTTCGAAATGGACATAGTACCACTTCTTTGCTTTTGGGACTTACCGACGCCATTAGGAGCACTCTAAATGAACATAAATTATCTGTTCTTTTGTCACTCGACCTTTCAAAGGCCTTTGACTGCATTGACCACACCAACTTAATCAAAAAACTCTATATGAAATTTATGTTCTCTAGACCTTTTGCAATCTAATAAATTCATACTTGCGCAATCGCAAACAATTTGTTTCCCTAAAGAATTCAAATTCAGACTTGCAAACTGTCTTGAGTGGTGTTCCTCAGGGCTCAGTCCTGGGTCCAATTCTATTTATGTTCTATGTTAATGACCTGGTTGAATGCCTTGATTCTAGTGCCTGTACTCCTTTAATTTTTGCTGATGATATACAGCTCTTATTTGATGGTGATAAGCAGTTTCTAGTTGTATTTGAAGCTGTCATCAACTTTAATCTATCCAATGTTTGTAATTGGATGAATACAAACCATCTTACTATAAATCCGAATAAAACAAAAGCAATTCTCTTCGCCACTAGAACTAACCTTAATCTAAACCTTAACATCAAAATTGAGGACAGTACTATAACTTTTGTTGATAACCTGAAATGCCTAGGTGTATACTTAGACAATCGTCTGTCATTTGATGTGCATATAAATAGTCTGAGCTCAAGGATTAATTTTATGCTCATGAAGCTATACAGTCTAAATTTGCACCTGCCACATAATGTTAAACTTAAACTAGTTCATGCCTTATTGCTTTCCAACTTATCCTACTGTATTGAAGTTTTTTCTGGTACGACTGGTTACAACCTTAAAAAAATTACGCTTCTTTTTAACAGAATTATTCGTTTCCTCTATCATCTACGCCCTCGTGATCATGTCTCTGCTTATACACTGCAGTTTCTTAATTGTTCTTTCCCCAGATTTATTCAATACAGATGCATGGTGTTTTTCTTTAAAATAATGAAAAATCAATTTCCCACTTATCTTGTGAATAATTTTATTTTTTCTCGCTCGACAAGAAATCCTCAAATTCTGTATCCGAAAATCTCGATCTCTTTGTATGAGCGGTCTTCGAATATGAATAGCCAGAGTTTGGAATTGCTTGCCATCCCACTTGAAAACGTTTTTCTTGCCTCTAAATACATATAAAAGAAATCTTTTGGCACATTTACGAGAGCTGACATAATCGGAGTTGTGTTTTTGCTTCGAAATTGCTTCGATATTACGGGTCCTGTTGTTTTTTAATTCTGGTACTCAATAATTTGTTGTACTTATACTAATTTTTCTATACCTTATTTGTTGAGGGAAGTGGTGAGTGTCGAAATTTAAGTAAAATATCTAATATCTTTATTCGATACTCATTTAATAATGTATTTTAAAATATATTTTTCATTTTAGTTTTATAATTAAATACCTGTTTAGCCTTAATCATAAACTCGCATTATATACTAGTAATTTGTATATTTGGCCCTGGTGGCTTTTGAATTACACATGAACAAATAAAAAAAAAAAAAATAAAAAAAAAAATTACTTCAGAAACATCTTGAAAATATTCTGTTAAATTTTTAAAGCGAAATTCGAAGCCGTTTGAAAGTTACAGCCATGAACGGTTGGAAGCGCTCTGGGGGTTTTTGTACACTTACTTTCGTATAAATCTTCTTTCTCTCTAGCTGTTTACTTAATCTATTGCTAAGTATGTATATATTTAGGTTTGTGCATGGCAGAATTATAATGTAGCTATATGGCACTAGAATTGCGGATTAAGTTACGGAGTTGACAAGTTACAAAAACTTGTCAGAACTTTGAATATGTTTTTCTCAAAACTGCATTTTTATAAATAGCGTGCATCATAACTCATTCAAATTTTAACCAATCAATTCGAAATTTTGCATACATATACTTGACAATATTGCCGCAAATATGCCAGAGCGTGATTTTTGAAAACAAAAAAATTTTTAAAAAAAATGTTTAGTTGTCTTTTCAAAAATGTTACGATTCCATTTTTTAAACGCAATTTGATAAAATTTTTGAAAAAAATGTTTAGTTGTCTTTTCAAAAATGTTACGATTCCATTTTTTAAACGCAATTTTTGAAAAAAAAATTTCGAAAATCTGGTTCTGGCATATTTAAGAGAGTATAACGTAAATATAAAAAAGATGTTTGCTTTGTTTCATATGAATAACGTCGACACTAGGATGCACGCCAACTCTGAGATCGGTCTTTACACTTTACACTATAACTAATATATATATGCACTTTTTTCAGTCATAAACATTTTTTGTATTCTTAAAACATGCCTCAATATACCCTCAAACTTTCAAATAAATCGCTTCAATAATTTACTCTTAAGAAATTTTTATTTTTGAACATTGATTTCATGTATTGCTGTCCTTAATATCTTATTTTTTAATTTTCAAGAATCCGTAACCTTTACGCTTCCTGTATTTTTGATTTCAAAATCTAAAAATAATAAAATTACAATGAAAGCAGAGGTTTTATTAGCGTTTGGATACAGCATTGATAATATTTTTTTTAGCTCACTAAAGACATGAAGTACATATAGATGCCTTAATATAGAAAGGCCCTATCTCAATAAGAGATGGAAAAAAATCAAATAAAATATTAAGTTCTAAAGTGTCGAATTTTTTGTAAACTCATTTTTTTTATTAAAAAATATAAGTATGTGATGATTTAATAATTGTTTTTACTGCAGATACTACAGAACTTTGATTTCCATTCAGTTTTTTAATCTCCTATAGAGTGAAAAAAATTGAGATAGGGTTTTCTATATTAGGCAACGATATGAGTTGAAAATGATGCGAAAAAAGTTAAATGATGCAAGTTCATGTACATTTTACAGGCAATTGAAAAATATGCAACTTGTCAAACCATTTCAATTTGATTATACTGTTTCTGTCACATAACTTTATACCAGTAATAAAAACTAAAACATAGTATATGGAATAGGGAAAACGACGAACAACAGTTTAGTAGTGGATTTATTTCAACATATTTTGTACATCTAAAGGCAAGTCTTTTTTGATTGATATAATTTCATTACTTGCTCATTCAATCCATGACAGTAATATATTCAGCCACTTTATTTTGATCATTTTGAGCTCAATACACTTTAATTAAGAAAATACCCAAAAGAGTTTTTTACTATAAAAAGCATTAAGTTAAACAATTATAACTCAATTTAGGGCAAATTTATCCAAAACCTATTGATAGTGCTTTGTTAATTACAGATCCAACTTGTTGAAACTAAAGGATTTTATTAATTGGAATCGATTTGAAAAAATTACAGTTTATTTAAATACGGAAAAAAAAATCTATAATTCGAAAAAAAAACATAATTTCAAAGACTAATTTGTTTTTACGTAAAAGCAATTAAAAAAAAATTAAATAGAGAAAATCAATATTTATTATGTGCTAAAAACTGTTGTAATCCGTTGTAAAATAAGCGAACTATTTAAATTTAAATAAAGCTATAAAAAAAATATTAACGCGCAACAAAGTATTTAAAAAAGGCCTTCTTTCGAGGCCTATGAATAGTAAAGCTTTTGGACTATAGTTTGCTAAGATATGTTTTTAGAAGAAGTAATATGTGTAGATTATAAAACGCCAAGAAAAAAAATCATTCTCCACAACTATTTGATGTTTTTCCCATTGTGCAGCGTTTGTAAGCTCTGTTACGTTTGTAAATGGATGCTTTGACTTTATGGCTAAATCATGGTTGTTGACCTTGATTTCTTGACTTTATTATCGTGTTCTTTTTTACCATAGTATTGTAAATGCTTTAAGTTCATTTTCGCTGTTTCTCTTATAATAAACAGCTTCTCATGTTAACCCTGTTTTTCTCTGGTTGTATAAATGGGTCCAAATTTCTCAAGATGTTATTTTATAATAACAAAAATCCTTAAGTGATTTTTTCCGAAAACTTTTATAAATTATGGAACGATCTTTCCCTCACTATGAAGTTTATCTGCTTATTTCTTATGATTCTGTTTTTGTGGAGCCTTTCTCTCTGGAAATTTAGGAAAATTCTATTTAGGTCAAATATATCAGTTAAGTTGAGGACTAAGCCACTAAGCAAAGGATTTCTATTGTTTTATGTATAACTTTTTCTGATTATTTGTTTTACTTTTAAAAACTATATTTATATTCTCAATGAATTTTTTTTAATAAACTCAAAGTACCAGTAAATGTCATGTACTTATACCAAGTGTCATAAAAAAATACGAAGAGATTTTTGGAGAAGAAAATCCTATTGCACAACTGCAGAGCAAGACCCTTTTATTTTTTGATATTATAGTCATCACAAAAAATAGAAGTTATCAAAGAAGTTCTTTTGTACTTTAACATAGTGGTACCACTGTTGATTTACAACCAAAGACTACAAAATTGTTTGCTTTTCTTTCGTCTTTTTTCAGGGGATCCCGAAAAATACCGCTAAAAAAATATAAAAACCGCCATTATCTCGTCAAAGCAAAATTTCCCTCACCAAAGTGGTTGTTAAAACTGCCAATTTGGCGAGGTATCGCCATAACTGTCAACAGTGCTTGGAGTTATGTAGTGCTTGGATAAGTAGATTTTTAGTTTCAATTACCTTGATGGACAAAAAAAAAACAACAAAAAAATTCTATTGCGATAAAGGCTGTAGGTAACAAAAAAATTTTAATTTGTTGTAATGTTTATGGGCATAAAAAAAATGTGGTTGCGATAATGGTTATGGGCAACCAAAAAATTATTTTGGTTACGATAAAGGTTATGGCAACCAAAAAAACAATTATTTTTTGCGATCCATTATTTTGATTGCGATAATGGTTATGGGTAACCAAAAACACGTTTAGGTTGCAATAATGGTTATGGGCAACCAAAAAACATTTTGGTTGCGATAATGGTTACGGGCAACCAAAAAAACAATTATTTTTTTTTTTTCTAAAGAAAATTATTGTTATATTGAGTCCCTGCTTATTACCGAAAAAATTCACCTTTTGGCAACATTTACATTCTTTTGGTATCTGCAAGCAAGCGTTACCCGTGACTATTGTTACCATCTCCTTAGGTGGTAACAAGCAAAACAGCTAGATGCAAGAAAAGAGCTTTATTTCTTCTTAGCTTACGGCATTTGGCACCGTTACCGAGTATACAGAATACCGATTACTAAGACCGGTTACGAATTTCGGTAACAAGATTCCTATTACCGGTAACGAGCAGAATCGATATGTAAGAAGTACATGTAGGAAATTTGGTTTAAATCGGAGAAGAGGTCTAGGAAAAGTTTGGGATATACAGGGATATATTTACTCTGCTTTTTTATATTTAATATATCTTTATATATCGTCGCTCTTGTGCATGCTTGTTGTATCTCCATAGATTTTTGTAATTGGCTTTTTGATCCCATTGTAAGGAAAAAATCAAGCTCTTCAAAACCATAATTTTTTTGTTCTGTAACTTAAAAAAAAAGAATGGTAATTTCAGTACTAAAAAGGAACTTGTATGAGCTTCTTATGTTCAAGTATGATGTGCATGTTACTGAATGTTTTATACCGACTCTGAACGACTTATTTTCTCAAGAAACTTTACATGAAATGTTTTACTCTCTTAGGTTTGTCATTGTCTTTAGAGAGGACAAAAATAATTATTTCAATTGAAAAATTTATGTTAGATGGGACTCGAACCCAGGTCACCTGCGGTTCTTTGACATACGGTGCATGCACTCAACCATTCGCCCACGACCGCCACAGTTCTAAAACTGAATAATATTTAAACCACAGGTAAAATATATTTAAATTTCATACAGTGTATATGAAAACTGAAAAATTTTCAAAAATAGAAATGCAACAAGAGTCAAAGAGTGACGTTATATTAAACAAAAAAAAAGATTATTTTTGTACCTCAATGCATACATATGTTACCAAGAATAATAATTAATATATTTTCAGTTAACCATTTTAAAAACTCCTCAATATGAAAATCTTCCGATTCAAGATGAGGAGTTATTGCGTTTTAAAGCAAAACAATTTGCGGATATATTGAGGAACATACCAAGTGTTTGGCAACCACGACGATTAAAGGATAAACATACAAAACAGCTTGATTCGTCCTTTTTGGAAATGACTACAAAAATCAACAGTGCCTTTAAAATAAATATGAGCTCGATCGAAACAAAAAGAATTTTCAATCTTGTCATGTCCTGGTACACAAAACAATCAAATAGGAAATGGCTTGACAAAAAATCAGAATCTGCCACTTTACAATATTACACCCAACTGTTTTCCTTTTTGCCAAAGACAGGGCGCCCTATTTATAACTGTGAATTTTGTGATCAACAATATCGTTCAGAAGCAGCATATTCTATTCATCGCTGCACTCATACCGGTGGATTAGCGTACAACTGTTTCTATTGTGGTAAAGGTTTTGTGAAATCTACATCACATAAAATTCATGAACGCTCTCACCTTGATAAAAAGGATGAAACTAAAAATCGGAAAGCAATCAAAACCGGCAACAATACAGATTTTAAATACACTCCAAAAAGAAATTTGGAAAACAGCAGCACCCATGTAAAACGCTTTCATAGCCCGGAGAATAGTACAGAAAATATCAATCCTAAACGTTTTCAAGCAGATGAGTCAAAAAGGGATTTAAGCATTATACAACTCGAAAATGCAAACGGAGTTCATAACAATAAAATGATGTTACAACTTCAACGCAAATTCGAATGCAAATTGTGCAAAAAAGTGTTCCCTACAGCCAAAGATATGTCAAACCATTTGTACAAACATGTCTTGAAAACAAAATAAAAGTTAATTTTAACGCAAAAACATCTATAATGTATGTATTAAGTATTTTAAAACTGCAAGTAAATACAATTTATTTTTTCAAATTATTTGAACAATTTGTTGTGCTAATATTAACATTGAAATGAACAAATTCAATTTAAGAATGTAAAACAAATTATGAACAGAGAACAAAGCACAGTCTTTGCTAATGTATAATGAGGACACGTTATAACTTCGAAAACTTCAATGTTGGACACTTTGTTGGAAGTTGGATGTTGTAATACTTTCGACAAGCAATAATTATGAAGAAACAGAAACATTAGAAATTGTTTTAGTTTTCTCATAAACTAAATTCTTTATAACATACTGCCACATTGATATTTCGCTTCGAAAGTGATGTTATTAACATGTCACCAAAAACCTAGAAAGAGAAAACTTCCAAAATATTAATTTATCAGAATTTTGCAAGCGAAGTTGTCTAGCCAACATTATTAAGGCTAATTACACCCTCGGAAGAAAGTGAGCGGACTAGGTAAGCTAAGTGGTAACCTATTCCTTGCATGTCTATGTATTAGACATCTGCACGAATACATCCGACCGCCTCTTAAAAACATTTGCTTGAATCACGTATACATACACTCTATCATTGTCAACAACCAACTACGAGTGAGTATACTACAAAACAAAAGTAAAACATTCAAGTACTGTACTCAAAACCGAAATGTTTTCAATATGAAATTTCCTCGCGTACTTGTGCTCGTATACCAAGTACATGTATATAGGTTATATTAAATAAAAGAATCTGAAAGCAATTCATACAAACTTTAAAAAGAATAAAATTGAATTTTTTAAACTTCCATACTTTTAAAAGAAAGTGAATAAAATAAACTAAAAATAAAGTTGACCTTTTTAGACATAATTTTTTAACTTGATATTCATATCTATTTCGAGCTGTACAACAAAATCTACTTGGTGTACTTGCTATGTTTTGAAAAGACAAAGTAGTCTGCATGAAAAATAGCTATGCAACCAACCCAAAGTTGTGTACACACTCTGTTAAGATCCAACCGGATATTGTACACTACTCGCTTCAGCCTGTGTTAGATTTGAAAGTACTGTACAAAAGTCTGAAAGATACTATAAAATGTGGTACAGTACGAAAGTGTGCAGTTTGCTGCAGGTAAAACAAATGTATTCATGCAGATGTCTATGTATTACCTCCATCGATGAATTTTAACACGTGGATGTCATAGCAAATGTAATAGGTCTATTCCCGTACTGTGAAGTTTTAGTCCAATTTACTAGTTTTACAGGTTTTAGTCCGAAAAGCGTTGTCGTACTCGAGAAAATGGTTAAAAAGAGTGCAATCGAAAGAGTAGGAAATTTCCCCTCCCTGTCAAAAGTTGCAAGTTTTAGTATGGTAAAAATGTCAAATTGCTTAAAATCAGCAGTTTACAAATTAGTAAAGAAATTGCAAAATATAAAAAAACTTTACAATAAATAAAAACTAATGGAATGGAAACATGGTAAAGAAAGATAGTAAAGAAACATGGTAAATTCCATAAAAACTAAAACTAAACGTTAATTTGAGAACTGATTTCAGTATTGTTAAAAATCCTTAGCATTTCGTCTCCAATGCCGATGCTCCACATCAAGCCAGCTCTAGAGGTGAACCAAACAAATCTGTATAGTCCAAAAAATTTGCCAAGCTTTTAGAATCATCAAGCGCTTCTGAAGATGACGACTTATGGAATTGGTTAGAGATCAAACTGTATATTCTATTTTTATACCCCAACGCGTGCTGCGTAAGGGGTATATTAACTTTGTCATTCCGTTTGTAACGCCAATAAGGAGGCGTGGCGTGATATATACATTTTTGATCAGCATCACCTCCTGAGTCAATTTCCGTGTGTCCGTCTGCCTGTCTGTGCGTCTGTCTGTCCGTCTGTCGACACGATTATCGCAATGAAATTCAAAATATAAGCTTCTTTTTAAAAAAGAAAGATCAAGTTCGAGAATGAGTCAAATTGGGTTAAAACCACGCCTACCTCCCATACAAAGTGACTTTATTTTAGCCGTTAAATCTCTTCAGAATTCACAAACATTAATGAAATGCCTTGAAATTTAACATGTATGCTTTGATATACAATATAAATCCTTACAATGAAATTTGGAAAAATCGGATAAAAACCACGCCTACCTCCCATACAGAGTAGCTTTATATTTACCGTAACATCCCTTAAAAATCTGCTGAAATTGCAGAAATGTCTTGGAATTTTATACATAGGCTTTTAT
Organism: Coremacera marginata; assembly: GCA_914767935.1. Classification (NCBI taxonomy): domain Eukaryota; kingdom Metazoa; phylum Arthropoda; class Insecta; order Diptera; family Sciomyzidae; genus Coremacera; species Coremacera marginata. The sequence goes on along the minus strand of OU612044.1, from coordinate 60,784,493 downwards.
ATATAATATAGACTATCACTATTTGGCAAAATCGGATGAAAACCAAGCCTACCTCCCATACAAAGTGGCTTTATTTGAAACGTTAATCCGCTTAAAAATCTGCAAAAATTACAGAAATGTCTTGAAATTTTGCATACTTACTTACTTAGGTGGCCGTAACAACCCGTGTCCTGGTTTCGACCGACATCATCAGTTCTCGCCAGGCGCCTCTGCTTTGCGCTCGCCTTCTCCAATCGAAAACACCAAGTGCGGTTAGGGCTTCCTCAGCCTGGTCCATCCATCGGAGGCATGGTCTCCCTTGTCGTCGTTGACCAGCGACCCTCGCCTCAAGCACCTTTTTCGCTGGAGCTTCGTCGTCCATACGATGGACATGACCCAGCCAGCGTAGTCACTGCACAGTTATATGCCGAACTACGTCAATGTCTTCGTAGAGCTCATACAGCTCGTGGTTCATTCGGATGCGATAGTCATCGCCGACTCGAACAGGACCGAAGATTTTGCGAAGAACTTTTCTCTCGAACACCCCCAGAGCGGCTGCGTCAGTTTGCGAAACTACCCATGCCTTAGCGCCATAAAGCAGCACAGGTAGAACGAGCGTCTTGTAGAGTGTTAGTTTTGTCGATCGAGAGAGGGCTCTGGAACTTAGTTGCTTACTGAGCCCGTAGTAGCACCTATTAGCAATTATTGTTCTTCGCTTTATCTCCAGGCTGATTTCGTTGTTGGTATTAATAGCGGTGCCAAGGTATACGAACTCCTTGACTACTTCAAAGTTATAGCTGCCGGTATATTTTGCATACAAGCTTTGATATTTAACTCGGATGAAATCGGATGAAAACCACGCCTAACTTAATTACAAAGTTACTTCATCAAAATTGAAACACTTTCGAAAAATATATATAACTGAATGACATCGTGTCTGTATGTACCCAAGTTCCGCCCACGTCGTTTATCCAACCCATACATATATTATTCGGTAAAATGTGGAGTCCTTATACTAGAAAAGTGGGTGTGGCATATTTTACTTTGTTTACAAATTACTCTATGTAGCAGCTAAGGGTAAAATTAAATTAAGCGTTTGACATAAATATTTTTGCAGCTTATACATACAAATTTTATGGACGTCTAAAGACTTCGGATATACATACTTCAGTACGGTCGCGGGGGAGGGGGGTATTTTAGCTTCGGTACCCTGCCGATGCTCCATTCCTTACTAGTTTTTTATAAAAATAAATTCAATGCAATGAATGTCAAAATTTTTCTTGACTTTGATAAACGATTTTATTTGACAGTTTACACTATTCATGATTCAATTATTATAAGTTTATCTAGATATTTGCCGCCTTCTCACAAGAATTAGAGTGTATACCCTTATTTAAAGAGGAGAGCAAAAGAGCAATTTTTTAATGACATAAATAGTCCGCAGTTGCATGAATATCATACTTTTTAGTACTACAAAATATTAAATATACTTTTGACTACTACGTTTTCTACTACCTATTTGTTTTGAACAAAACTTATATTATGGGCTTTTAAAAGTGTATTGGATGCATTTTTGATGTAAAACAATACTGAAAAAATTTGATTTGTGTACGCAAAACACATTTTGCAAAGAATTTGTATGAATATTTTTATTATGTTTTTGAGCTTTGAGCTAAAATAAGTAATAAACAATAGTCAGCTTAGAGGTAAAATTTATTAAAAATATGTTTTTAAATCTGTGATACAGAGTTTTGAAATCGTTTGTTTAACCAAAAGGATGATTATTGTTATTTCTACATTTATATTAGGGAAAATCAAACATACTTTTTTTCCTCTTTTGACAAAAGATAGCTAGCTTCGTTGACACAACGCAGAGAATAATACCGAAAAAACAATATAAAATAAAAAATAACAACGTTAAATTAAAATTCAACAGTGACAAAAGTAGGATTAAGTTTGAAATTTTTGAATCAAAAATAGTATTTTTAATTTGAACATGAATTTCCTTTTTATTCTGAAATTAGTTATTGTTAGAATAAAGTTATTTTATTTTTCAAAACGTAAATCCAACGGCACTGCGCACTTTTGCACTTGCTCACTGCCGAACACATACGACGTCTTAAATATCCTACATGTTGAAGGCTTTTTTATTTTAAATTATTTAACACTAGTTCGAAATTAAAAATATCACATACTAAGACACTAACTAATTTGAGATATATGACGCTATAAAAATTGAAACAAATTTCCACAAATTATTTTCATGCCAATAAATTTAACTAAAATAATGCACACTTGATTTTTTTAACATAACCACAAGCATGTGGAAAAAGTATGTTATTTTTGAAAGATTTCTTCTTTGACACTTTTGACAGTTTTTTAATTTTTAGTCCAAAAAGTGCGGGAAGAATCCTTATACTGCAACTTTTTTTCTAGATAAAAACAAGACAATTTATATTCATTCATTTGTATTTTTGTATAATATGTTACTAGCTTATACCCGGTCCGCTTCGCTAATCTAAAAAAAAGTGGGCGTATAGTGAGGTCACGCTTATTTATATTATACACATATTTCAAGCTATCGTTGTTCGCCTGTTTGTTTGATGGTAATTTAATAAGTGTCCACATTTGTATATACAGGGACTGTTTGTATAATCAGTGACTGCCGCTTGGATCAATAGACCCCACATACCAAGCGTGGTATATTACTATCAAAGCATGTAAAATTTTGATGATTTTTAAAAAAGTTTGTGTAACTATAGTGCGACTACTCCCATTTTTTTCGGACTTTCCCTTTAAACAAAATTACGGGTATGACACGCAAACCAGGTATCAGGCGAGTGAATCAGGCTCAATTTTTTCTTCCATCGTAAAAATCGAAGACACGAAAAAAGTTGTCGTAAACAAAACACTGTCACTTTACCAAATGGCAACAAGAGACGCTGATATTTGGCAGCCTTGTCATAGACACATGTGGCAACCTACTAAAAAAAAAATTGTCGAATCGGACAGTTAAGTCCGGTTCACAGTGTGAATGAACCTTTCTACTTGAACAAGGTGGTACAACTGATTGCTTTTAATAAAACAGTTTAATTTCAAGAATGGGAAAACTAGATCGAAGTCTACAAAAATTGTAAATCACCCTGTATCTCAAAAATTCGACCTATAAGAGGAAAACTGAGTATAGACGTATAATCAGCGTAAAAAGTTCTTCTAGGAAAGTATTTGAGGTCTCGTTAAAAAATGTTTCCTGAATTTGTAGACTAGTGTTATTGATCACGATTTGTTTTTCTAACGCTTTCATTTTTAAAAATCGGCACTTTGTATTCTGATTCTGTAAATCCTTCCCCCTAAATGTATTCTGTTAATTTATTTAATATTATATAACAAATAATGTGGATAAGTTATGAAAAGTTTTCGTACCGAAAAGAACAGCGTTAAAATTTCTTTAATCCTTGAAGCACTTTTTTGCCGCAACCCCATAATAGTTAAACCCTCTGCGATCGTATTGATTTTATATGTATATGGTGTCATGCTAGTCGGAATTAATTTTCGTTGAACTGTAATACACAATATGGACATTTCCAAACTGGCGTTACGTACGATTTCTACCAAAAAAATAATAACAAAATTAATGAAAAAGTGAAACTTTTAAAAAGATTTTTTTATATATGCGTAGTTATTAAGTAGCACTTTATTAAGTAAAAGAATTACAACAATCGATCCTTAGGATTTAGAGATATAAGCAAAAATATGCTCTGGCGTGATGTTACAAAAAACAGAAGTAGTTTTAGTAGTTTGGGCAAGACTTTTTGTATAAAACCTTTTTTAGAAGGTTTTGAAATAGTATAAGTTTATTTTCCAAGTAATCAAATTTAAAAATTTTTTTCCGTTTTTTTGTTATTAGGCTTAGTCATCTGGCGTGACGTTACTGGCGTTGCGATACTTAAATTTCCATTGTAATTCAATTGGGTAATTGAGTACCGCAGTGCCACTGCTTGTCGTATCAACGGGCGAAACATACAGCTTTGACACCAGATTCATTACTTCAGGCGTCAGGTGCAGCAACGACTTGAGCTTGTTTTTGGCCTCTAGCGCTTCTTTGCTAAACTGCTGGTGAAATTGTTCAGAGTTCTTTTTTTAAAAGATATTTTAAGATATTTTAAAAATTTTTAAAAGATATATTAAGATATATTAATATTTTTTAGAAATTTTTAAGATATATATTAAGTTGTTTTTGAATATGTTACTTGAAATCTAACAAGCTTATCAATATAAAAATATATATATCTCTTGAACTAAAAGATGTAGGATGGTGTGCGACCACTCATTATTTTTGTAAAAGTGTTGGCTACGAAAATGAATATTGAAAAAAAAAAAATTGAAACATTTTTTAAAAGACGTATTAAGTCTGGAACTTGAAATTTTTAAATTTTTTTTTGTAATGTTGCAGCGTTTTCTTAAATATCTTCAAATCTAGGAAGCGGATCAAATAAAAAATTATGTCGTCATCTTCAGCGAGTCCAAAAACGTAAGTTTAAACCTTAAATAACCTTATTATTATTCATGTCATGTACGATTATCGGGTTTACAGTTCACTGAATTTTTATAACAGGCGCAGCGCCACATAACGGCTATGGGCGAGTTCTAAACATCAATATTTTCGTACCAAATTTTAAGGGCTTGTTTTTGATGCATAATCAAACATTTTTATCCATGTGCTCACAAAAAAAAACACTTCGATTTTTTTTGGTCGGTCTAATATATATATATATATATATAATATATATATATATAATATATATATATATATATATAACTTTTTTATGTATAAAATATATATATATATATATATAATAATTATAATAAACAAAATTGAAACATCGAAATAATCATGTGATGGCTTAAGTCTATTTTTATGAACCTGCTGAATTTCAAGAGGTTGCTTGGACCACAGAAAGGATAGAGATATTTTTCGATACCATTGTTATCTACGAAAAAAATGTTACCTTGTACGCATGATAAATTATATTTCTGCCATTCCTTGTACTAAACATCTTTTTGAAATTGAAGTGATTTCATGAAACTACACTTGTTCCATAAGCTACTACAAATTTAAAAGTGCAAATTATAACATGATAAGCCACATAAATTAAAATAAATATTGCTCAATATTTTTTTGATATATTCCCTTTAGTGGTGAATAAGAAATCTTCGTCTATCATACCGTCATCGCTACAGCCAATAAAATCTTATATTTTTGTATAACTCGCAGGCGGAGTCTTTCAGGCGAAAATTTTGATTCTTAATCAGAAGAAATAATTTCAATTAGAAGTTTCTCCTTAAACTTGAAAAATATTTAAATTTTGTTTATTATATTAAATTATTTTTATTAAAGTTTATTTGTGTTTCATTCAATTAAAAATCTTTTGCATAATCTCATAATGCTTTGTAGTGATAATACAATAATAGTGCATTATTCATAATGCGTTTTAGTGTCAGTGCATTATTTACCATACACTTTAGTGATAATTAAATATTAATGCATTACTTTGATAAGAAATTAGTTATTGGTAATGAAATAATTTTAACACAAAAATAAATGTTCTTTAATTTGATGGTGATGTAAAAATAATGCTAATTGCCCAGGTCGGACAAAAATAGTACATCCATTTTTTGATAACATATACCTTTCTTTGTTCTATGTCGTCCTTTCAATAGTTCTTTTAAAAATATTATTTTTTACATCAAAATATGAGTAAAAAATTAATTTTTAATATATGTAGATCACTATTTGTGCATGGATTTACAGTGGACCAGAATGGCCTCAAAATGTCAAAGTCATAGGGAAATGTCATCTTTCCCAAGAATATTAGGAAAAAGTTTGAAGTTGATTTAAGGTAAGATAACATTTATTTTAATAAATACACTTTTATCCTCTTAAATTTATATTGCTCAACAGGTGGTGTATGGTATCTCATGGCGCCCACAAATGCGCCCCAATATGTCGATCACTGTGAATGATTATTTGCTGCAGCAAGCTCATAAACAACGCAAGCTCATATAATAATCATACTTACTTTTTTATATTTTGTTAAAAGTATTTTTTTTTATTTTGTTAAACAATTTTAAGTTGTACTCCGCATGGTTTTTCAACCTTTACTTATTTAGTTTATTTTTCATGTCATTTTTGTAAAATAATATCGATTATTCAATTAAATATCTTTGTAAATATTAAATATCAACGATATTACCACGAGCTGTATTATCATTACATGCATCATTCTAGTACGCACTATTTTTACATTAAGGGGTTACATGACATTGGCAGTTTTTTGAAATCGATTTTTTTTTAATAATTTTGTATTTTAGTAAAATTTCATGGAAAAATTCCTACGGGTTCAAAAGTTACAGCCGGATTAGTGAGAGCACATTTTTAATTTTTGCGCTACCTACCAATACCGACGTACGGCAGCTGGTATATACTTGTTTTACTTGCTACCTGACATTTATTTGGTGGCTGTTATTTCGTACCTACTTGAAGGGTGAAGCCCGAATTGCTAAACGATTGCAAAAACTATAAGAAACAGCACAACACAAGATAACGAAGGCATACAGTACGAAGCAGGCATGGCAGATTGAAGGTAACCTTTTTTTCTTTGTTCACAAACTTTGAACGCGTTTATCTCGAAACCATGTTTTTCGTACTGGTTGCGGCACTAGCGGGTTAATTTTTCGACGAATTTTTTTTTTGTATTTTTTCAAACTTAATTCGCTATCGTATGACACGAGTTTTTTTATGAATATTTAAAGTCAATATTTTTTTTCGAAAAAACACTTTCAAATTTGGAACATCACCTAAAATTGAAAAAAAATTTTAAAAAAAGCTCGTGTCATACGATAACCAATTTTGTTAAGATTTAAAAAAGTAATTTTTTTCCAGATCGGACAATTTTTTCAACTCCTAGTGCTGCAACCACGAGGCCCCGTTTTTTCTCTGCCGCCAGTTTGGAGCTCTATAAAACCATGTTGGAGTGAACAATTTTTTAGAATATATTTTTTTTTTCATTTTTTTTTTTCTTGTAATTTGTTCAATTATCTACAGTAAAAAAATTTTGGAAAAATGTTTGTTTTTGACTGAGTTATGAATTTTTAAAAAAGGTCTGTTTTCTCTGCCGCGAATGTCATGTCCTTTCTTAAATGTACAAACTCAAAAACAACTGAGTTTTTGTTATGGTTATCAATGATATTTTTACGGTGTGTAATCAATGAGTATATATTAAGCAGAGAACTCAATTTGCTCTTGAGATTAAACTCATTGCAAAAGTAGCAAGCAAACGAAGGAATTTAGAATTTTAGTTTTCGTTTATACATGTTCGTTTACATTAAATATGCGCAGAAGCGCTGCCGATATTTGTGCAGCCGCCGCCATGAGTGTTGTGCTTGTTTTAATTCAAAAGATTTGAAAGTTGCAAATATCTAATGGGGAAGTTGAAATAAATGCATGCGGCTGAAAAATCTACATTATGCGAAAATAAATATTTTCCTTACAAAACGGCTTAACGTTTTTAAATTATGGTTTAATTTTCTCAAACTTGCTGTTATTTGTTATTAAGAAGCAAATTCTTGAATTGACTTGTGGCCGACTGGTTAACGTGTTTGCATTGTAATCAAAATGCCCGAGTTCAAAACTGGCTAGCTGGCGGGCACATTGTTTTTCGTTTTTTTTTTTTTAAATTTGCTGCTGAAGTTATTCTGTTACCATAAACGAAATTTTGGTGACGCGTCGTAACGCCCACGGACATAATGCCCATGGGCGTTATGTCGCGTATAAAGCCCGTGGGCTTTATGTCCATTTTAGGTGTTACATAACGCCCACAACATTGTAAATGTGGTCTACATTTAAAAAAGTGCCGTTAATTTGAATATTTACATACAAAATTCTGTGAAATTGAATAGCCTGAATTTTGCAGCTTGAAAGTGATCTTTGTTGTGTGTGGAAGCATAAAACGTGTGCTACTAATAAATATGGAGAAGGCAGTTTTAAAATATGAATTTATCAGTGGATGTATGGCAAAAATTCACAACTTCTTATGTTAAATGAGGAGAGGCAAATCTTAAAAAAAAAGTGTTCATAAAGAGCAAACGCGGTACATATGCTACATTGATTCCTGTAATGTAAGCATTTCTTTAAAAAAAGATGGTGCTTGCGAGCAACTAAGTCTGGAATTTCATCATAAGCATGCACCTCCGGAAGACATAATAAAAAAATGTTAAATGCTTGGAAATGTAAAAAGTGCATGTGGAAAAGAAACAGCTGCAAAAAGAAAAGGAGTGCGGGACATTTTTGACATAGAGTGCATCAAAGATGCACAACTCGCATCCTTTGTGTGCTTCCCAAAAATGAGGCGACAGTTGCAGCGAATTCGCAATGACGGAATGCCGAAGAATCCAAATACTCCGCAGGAATTAAAATTGATGTTCGAAAAAGAAAACTTTTTGTCGGAATATGGAAAATTTAGGCATATCGATAAGCCGTTTTATCGTGAAACTGTAATAGAAGACGATTTGGCATATTCAGTTTTTGTATCTCCAACGATTTCGGACATAATCTGCAAAAAACCTAACGATCGTCGATACTTAATTGATGGCTCATTTAAAACTGTGCCGTCTTGCGGATATAAGCAATTGCTCGTCATTCATTATCATTACATAGATCATGTAAGTAGTCTAAGATTGCTCGTTCTGAAATTGCATAACAAATAATATTTCCCTTTCCTTACAGACTTTCCCTTTTATATATATATTGATGACAAAAAAAACCAGGGAAGCATACAAACATATGTTTCAATTTATTGACAGCAATATATTTAAATTTCAAGCATCCATATGGCATACCGATTATGAAACAGCCTTAAGGAAAGCTTTAGAATTTGTATTTCCGAATGCGTCCTTAAAAGGTTGCTGGTTTCACTACTGCCAGGCTTTGCGGCGAAACTCCGTAAAGATAAAAAATTTCGGCAAGATAATTAAAACCAACGAAGAGTGCACTAATTGTAATTGATACCGTACATTTTTGAGTCTGTCGTTAGTGAATCCCGAACAAATTGAGGAGATGTTTCTGATTCTGAAAAACAATACGCTCCAGTTCTCAAGAAAGCATCGAGAGTGCCTCAATAGTTTTGTGAAATACTTCGAAAAACAGTGGATGACAAAGGTGATTTTTTTTTCATTGAACTCTAATCTTTTTCTTTGAATTCCACACATCGTGTCCAAATTTAACTTAAAAAAAAGGTAGGAAGTTTAGTTTTTGCACGCGATGTGTGCAAATAAAAGAAAAACAAACAATAAAGAAGGGTTTCCACGAATAGAAGGGAATAGGTGAAGTTAGTCAAAAAAATCGGCGCCGATTCACCTTCACCTATTCCCTTCTATTCGTGGAAACCCTTCTTTTTTGTTTGTTTTTCTTTTATTTAACAGGAGACACATAGTGTGTACATTGTGTGGACCACTTTAAGTGGTCCAAATTATTATGTCCTAAAATGGACACAAAGTCCATGACCGGTGTGACATAAAGCCCATGGGCTGTATATGTCCATTTTAGGTGTGACATAACACCCATGGACTTTATGTCCATTATGTCCATGGGCGTTATCACGCGTCACCGAAATTTTACACCTAAATTGATATATTTCCCACATTTATTCCAATTTATTGGAAGTAAAACAAATTTGCAAATGCAACATTTTCTATTTGACCTAAAAAAATGAATTTACATAGAAATGTTGAAAAATAGAAATACCTGAATCTTGCAAATATCTATTTTGCATATTGAAAAAAATGCCAGCAACAAGTAAGCCAGGCAAAAAAATGTGAAAAAAATGTTATTTATGTTATTTATTCCAATTTATTTGAAAATACAAAAAATTCGATCAAATTCAGATGATTCAAAACATTGAAAAAAATAACATTTCATATTTTTATACTTCAACTTCTCAATTCAATACGTGCAAGTTGATTGAAAACCTTTTAAACTTGCAAATATCTAATTGGGAAATTGAAATAAATCTATGCAAGCAAAAACAGCTAAAAAAATGAAAAATTCATTTATCCAAATTATTTGAAAATATAAATTGAATAAATTAAAAATTTTCTATTTGACGTAAAAAATATTCATATGCATAGAAATATTCAAAAAAATGATTTTATATTTTCAAATATACAAATACCTGAAACTGGCTAAATAGTTGGCATATTGAAATAAATCCATGCGAGAAGTAAGTCTAGCCAAAAACGTACACATTGTGCAGGGAAAACTTTCAATAAAAGAAAAAAAAAGATTGATGAAAGTTCTTAATGTTGGTTAAAAATAAATATAATTCAATCTTTTGTTTAAAAAATTGAAATAAATATTTCGGAACAATATGAGTTTTTTATTTTTCCTGCAGTGAAGAACTTATATATATTTTAAATTTAGTTGAAAATTTAAATTTTAACAAACAAATTATGTTTTTAATATGTAATATATATAAAATTAGTTCAATAAATAATTCGAATTTATTATATTTTAAAAGTTTGCTATTCAAGTTTTTAATAGCATAACTACCATGCCAGCCTCCAGTCTCCGTATATGTAAACCTGCATAGTAGTTATATAATTTTTATACCCCAACGCGTACTGCGTAAGGGGTATATTAACTTTGTCATTCCGTTTGTAACGCTAAGAAAAAGGCGTGCCAGGTATAGAAAAATATATATATTTTTGATCAGCATCATCTGAGTCGATTTCCGTGTGTCCGTCCGTCTGTCAGTCTGTCGACACGATTACAGCCGCAATTTTAAAGCTATCGCGATGAAATTCAAAATATAAATTTATTTTTAAAAAAGGAAGATCAAGTTCGAAAATGGGCCAAATCGGATGAAAACCACACCTACCTCCCATACAAAGTGACTTTATATTAACCTTAAAATGTCTTTAAAATCCACAAAAATTAAAGAAATGCCTTGAAATTTGGCATGTAAGCTTTGCTCTTCAGTCTTAATCCTGGCTATAAAATTTGGAAAATCGGATGGAAACCACGCCTACCTTCCATACAAATTGGTTTTATTTTAAACGTAAAATCTCTTCAAAATCTGCAAAAATTAAAGAAATGTTTTAAAATTTTCCACATAAGCTTTGATATTTAATATAAGCCATCTGCATGATATATGGCAAAATCAGATTTAAACCACGCCCACTTCACATAAAAAGTGGCTTTATTTTAAACGTAAAATCTCTTAAAAATCCACAAAAATTAATGAAATGCCTTGAAATTTTGCACATCAGCTTTGATATATAATATCAACCATCCCATGATATATGGCAAAATTGGATCAAAATCGCGCCTGCCTCCCATACAAAGTGACGACATCAAAATAGGAAAACTTTCGTTAATATATAAATCATCGTGTATGTCGTGGCTAAAGACTTCGAATATATTTCAGTGGCTAAAGACTTCGAATATATTTCAGTGGCTAAAGTGGCTCCATTCCTTACTAGTTTGTATTATTTATGTATTATATTCATCTTGCTTAAGATTAACAAAAACAATAACAAACTACAAAAATTAAAGAAATATATGTAGGCAAAAATTTCATACATACGTATTAATTACAACACAAGTAATTACTGAACAATATTCGTAAAACGATTCTTGATTTATATAATGGCTTATATGTTGTAGCGCTGCGTTTTTTAAATACCAAATATAAACTCATATAATGAACTATGCATCGCTTCTTCATACCAAAATTAACGAGTTGCTCCGCAACGAGTAGAGACGAAAATGTTCGCTTTAATGCAATTCAATGTTTTTGCCCAAAATGAAGAACGTAATTTAACTAAGCTGAACGAAACAGCTTGTCCATACGTTTTGGTCCGTAAGAACCGAACTGCTAGCGTCTCAACTCGTCAGACGTTCGGCAAGTTGCAATCGTCACGTTTCGTCTATTTTAATTCTTCTTTATTCTCTCAGGCGGACAAAGCGGCGTTACCCCAACTGATTGGACTCTGTCAGCAGTCTGAACTTTTTAGCGGCGCAAGCATTTATGTACGTATGCATTGCTTGTAAAGCTCTTAGAAATTAATAAAGCTGAAAGTTTATTAACTGCGTTTGCATTTGCGTCTACTCGCTGACGCAATCATAATAGGTGTGCTTCCGTACTCTACACCATGGTATAATGATTTACAAGGTAGGAGTGACAGTTCTGTTGGTTATTTGGAGTTGTCAAAAACACATTGAAAAAGAGAAAACGAAGAAGCAGCAAAACAGATGAAAAGTTACACTTTGTATTGATTTGACAACTCCCGATCGCTGCTCGTGAGAAAAAAAGGTAGTTGTCAAGGCTACCTTGTAAATTATTGTATCATGTTCTATACTGTGTAAGATTTGTATAAGTTCAAACTGAGAGAGTAAAAATGAAATGTGAGAATAGTTGCAAAAGTACGGAAACAGCTTCTAGTAAGTTTAAAGCACAAAACAGCTGATTTTGCTTGCAGGGGTGTCAAATGTAAATTGCGCCAATTAAAATTATCGTCAATTTGTTTGAGAAGTAAGTAAACTTGTTTCCAACTATATATTACTTTTAATAATTAATTTATAATTAAAAAAGGAAGGCCAAAAAAAAAATTCAGGTGGATTGTTGCTTCTTCTTGATGCTTGTTCTTACTTTACTCGAAGTCTTGAGTTCTAGCACTCCCTGTGCACTTCCCAGTAGAAGAACTGTCAATGCCTCCCAATGAAAGTGTTGCGTTCAATAGACTGCAAACTAGCTTTATGATCCCATGGTCACTGGAACGGATACAGTTTCATTGTCATTGAAGCTAACCGAGTTCAGGGCCAATGGTTTGTGCAAGCTATGGCCACGAGCAGTCAGTTCATTGCACTAACGACATCAGCATTTTGGAAATACGTGCTTCAGCTGGCGTCGATCAAGCTAGCGGAGTCGTATTTCTTAAGTCGCTGCTGAGTTGAGTGCGGAGCCAAGATTGTTTGTGACCAAGGTGTGTGTGTGTGTATATTGGTTTAGTTCACCTTTTTAGTTAGCATATTTAAGCTTATGTTAAGACAAAAAAGAAGTCAGTTGTTTTAATTGAAATTAAAAGTGGAGTTTGTATTTTATAACATATGAATAATATGAATAAAAGTATCAGAATAAACTTAACTATAATCCAAAATAAAAAACTCTCAGAAGAAGTTGTTTTAATTGAAATTAAAAGTGGAGTTTGTATTTTATAACATATGAATAAAAGTATCAGAATAAACTTAACTATAATCCAAAATAAAAAACTCTCAGAAGAAGTTGTTTTAGTTGAAATTAAAAGTGGAGTTTGTATTTTATAACAATTGGCGCAGCCGGTCTGTCGGACCAAAAGAAAAAAAAAAGAAAAAAAAAACAAAAAAAAAACAAAAAAAAAACTATGAAGTGAAAATAAATTGTGGTTTACCAAACACACAGACAACAACTGAAAAACAACTAAACAACAACAACAATACGTTCCTTTTATTGAAAGCGCTATAATCTCACATTTAAGGATAGAGAAATCAACGTCTAAACCAAAAACACCAACATAAAATAGTTACACCAAACACCAATCAGTTGCCGCATTAAAAAACAACAACAGCAACAACGAAGCAAAAACCATCAACTGTAAATGCAAAGCTCTACACCGAGGTCACCAAAAAAAAAAAAAAAAAAAAATAAACAACAGCAACAACGAAGCAAAAACCATCAACTGTAAATGCAAAGCTCTACACCGAGGTCACCAAAAAAAAAAAAAATAAACAACAGCAACAACGAAGCAAAAACCATCAACTGTAAATGCAAAGCTCTACACCGAGGTCACAAAAAAAAAAAAAAATAAACAACAGCAACAACGAAGCAAAAACCATCAACTGTAAATGCAAAGCTCTACACCGAGGTCACCAAAAAAAAAATAAACAACAGAAACAACGAAGCAAAAACCATCAACTGTAAATGCAAAGCTCTACACCGAGGTCACCCAAAAAAAAAAAATAAACAACAGCAACAACGAAGCAAAAACCATCAACTGTAAATGCAAAGCTCTACACCGAGGTCACCAAAAAGGCTTAGGAGCGGAAAGGTACGCGACGATTCCGGTATTAACTTAAAATCCTATTTAACACAGCAAATTGAAAGAGTGCAAGGGGGTGAGAAATTATCCACGATTACTTGCGATCGGATAGAAAAAAAAAACTAACTGAAACACAAGAAGAAAGATTAGAACAAATAAAAAAATTTAGAGAAGATTCGGAAAACTTCAAGCAAGAATTGGTAAAATTTCAAACCCACTCACACTCTTTCAAAGTAAGTGAAGATAGCTCTAGCTTGTACAATAATTGTACAAAAATAGAAGGTGATAGTAACTTAAGTGTTAGTTTGAATTGGTTAAGTGTTTCACTGTCTAAGTCAGAACAAGACCTTATCAGTTCGGTACGAATAGATTCAGCAAACAAAAAAAAAATGGCAATAGATTATTCAAAAATCGCTAAGCTCACGGCTCAATTGGTTCCCATATTTTCTGGTGACCAAAGCCCCCTAGTAGTGAGTGACCTTCAAATGTTTTTAGGTTGTTCGAAAAAGGTACTGGACTGTCTAGAAGACAGAGAACGGGAAGCCTTTCTAAATATAATACCAACAAGACTACGAGGGGGAGCTTATCAATTAGTGGCCTCAAACCCACCCACTTCGTTTCAGGATATTGAAACACTATTAAGCCGCACATACCTACCTAGAGAAACATACCAAGAATTAGTAAACAAACTACTGACCTTACGACAACATCCAAACGAAACTCTTATTGCCTATACGGCACGAATAAGCCACATACTACAACAATGTAAGGAAGCGGCGAGAATAAAATATGGTGCAACAGTTGCACCCGTGATAACACAATTAGAAGATTTTGCAAAGAACTCTCTAAAAAGCTCGGTTACGAATCCATACTTAAGCCAGTACTTACTAACAATAAAGGATGAGCCCTTAGACTTATTAGTACGAAAGGCACTATATATGGAAAAATTACAACAAACGGCCTTGCCTATTCAGACTGCCCAAATGTATCCAGCATACCCAAATTTATCAACAGCATCAACTGCGATTCCACAATGGAAATTCAATGAATGTCCTTCTAATGGATACCCCCAACAACCCAGCCAGGCTCTAAATAGGTCTATTAGAGCTGCCGAACATTTAGCCGCAAAAATTACTTGCAATTTTTGTAGGAAAAAAGGTCACACTTATACAGAATGTTTGACTAGGAAAAATACACCCTTTTGCTCTAATTGCAAAATATATAACCATGACATTAGAGACTGTCGACGATTAAACAACACAGATACCAGACACTTAAGCAACGAACAATACAGACCAGGTGAACAGTTCAATAGAAATTTGGCAGGAAACTACAATAAGTATAACACTGACAGTACGCAAAAAATACACGCAGGGAACAGCGGTTATAACAGGGACACGAGAACCCCAAATATTCCGCGAATTTACAATGTGCGCATTAGATGCGATTTTTGCGGAAGGAATGGTCATTTAGTAGCTGAATGCCAACAAAAACAACGTTGGGAAGCCATGAATCAGGGAAACGAGTCGCGGTCGAGTCACAACTCCCCGACTCGACAATAAAAGAACACATTAGTAAAACAGGGGAACTGCAGCCACCTACATCCGTACCCACCATAAGAGTGCCTATAGATATCGCAAATCCAGACACAGTAAGTCTTATAGTGGACACGGGTGCGGAGGTTAGTTTAATTAAGAAAAGTAGTATAAAAGAAAACACAAAAATAGAAAAAATTAATAAATGCACTCTACAAACAGCTTTTGGTAAGGGCACGACCCTAGGGAACTGTCAGGGAAATATAACTATAAACTCCAAAAAAAATTACCCTTGCACTTTTCAAGTGATAAATGGTATTAGTGGCATGTCGGACGGTGGCCTATTAGAAAATGACTTCCTTTCCAAACACTGTAATGTCGATGGACCGAATGATCGTCTGATATTTCCACGTACAAAGTTTAACAGTGAAGAACTGCAAATACCCATGAAAAATAGACATAATTACATTAGAGAAAAACCTAAAAATCACGGAGGACAAGATCCCACTAAAACCACTTTAAAGCAATTCAAGTTCACTCGTACAGAGTCGAGCGCAGAAGAGTTTTGCTTGTCTATGATTGAGAGTAATAATCAAATACTCTGTCAGAGGGCAGTCGAAATAGGACATTACACAGACAAGGTGGAGCCCAAGGAGGTAATACAAACCACCTGTAATGTCTTTAAGGCTTCTTTCATAAGGGAAGCTGGCTGCTTAACCGAAGACAATAATCAAAGCCAAATACATGAAGTCATGGAACGAACAGTTGTTTTTAATTTACCTGCCGTCATACCGGAGCGGTATCATAAGATTATTGAGCTACCAATTAATTTCAAAGAAGAAATGATCTGCCTATCACAGGAATTTTTAGAAGGGGTCCTTTTATCAAATTGTATACTACCCACAGGCAATAAAAAGCCCTTAGTAGGCGTCCTTAATACCACAAATAATACAGTAAGGCTTGCTAAACTTACTCTAAAACTGGCGTCTGCACTGGGATACGAAAGAGTTCCAATACTAAACGAAATTAACACTACCAATACATCAAAGGTACAATTAAAAATAAATGATGAGAAAGATACTGATACAGACTGTGTTAAAAACATTTTTTTCAATAAAATATACTCAGAGGAAATTAATTTACGAATGACTGAACTCGAAAAGGAAATTAAAGTCAGACACACTTTAAATGATGAAGAAAAAAAATCCATACTAGATCTTTGCCGCGAATTTAATGACATATTCCACCTAAAAGGTGACAAACTGACAAACACTGGGGCTGTATCGCATGAAATACCACTCATTCAAGATCAAGCCCCAATAAATCAGAAAATGTATAGGTTGCCTGAGACACAACGACAAATAATAAATGACCAAATTAAAGAAATGTTAGGAGACGATATAGTTCAACCAAGCAAAAGTCCATGGAATTCGCCTCTTTTAGTAGTTCCCAAAAAAGCAGGACCAGATGGAGAAAAAAGATGGCGAGTCGTAGTAGATTTTCGTAAACTAAATGTAAAAACTATTGGCGACGCTTACCCATTACCACGAATTGAGGACATATTGGATCAATTAGGTCATTCACGTTATTTTACGACACTGGATCTCGCCAGTGGTTATCACCAGGTACAAGTTCACCCAAGAGATCGACCCAAAACGGCCTTCAGCACAAACTATGGGCATTACGAGTTCAAACGTATGCCTTTTGGATTAAAAGGAGCCCCAGCCACGTTTCAACGGTTGATGAACTATGTATTAACAGGCTTACAAGGCATTGAATGCTTCGTGTATTTGGATGACATAGTCATCTACGGAAAAAACTTGGAGGACCATAATAGAAAACTAGTAAAAGTTTTCTCCAAGCTAAGGCAAAATAACCTTAAACTCCAGCCTGAAAAGTGCCAGTTCTTCTGTAAGGAAATAGTTTATTTAGGACATATCTGCTCAGAGAAAGGAGCACTCCCCGATCCCAAGAAAAGAGAAAGTGTTAAAAATTTTCCAGTGCCAAAAACGGTGCGTCAACTTCAATCGTTTCTGGGCCTTGCAAATTATTACCGAAAGTTTATACCGGCATTTTCTAAAATAGTGAAACCAATTACCAACCTACTGCGCAAGGACGTTAAATTTAAATGGACAGAGAAATGTCAAGAAGCATTTCAAAAAATAAAAAATGAACTCATTTCACCCCCCCTCCTAATTTATCCAGATTTTGCCAGACCCTTCAATCTTACAACAGACGCGAGCAATGATGCAATTGGTGCTGTACTTTCCCAAGGCGAAGTAGGAAGGGATAAGCCAATTGCTTATGCGAGCCGAACTCTAAACAAAGCCGAACAAAAATACTCGACAATAGAAAAAGAACTTCTGGCGATTGTGTGGGCTACAAAAAATTTTAGATGCTACCTACAGGGACGACCATTCACGGTTTATACAGATCATAAACCACTTAAAGGCGTGTTCAACACCAAAGATCCTACCACGCGACTGGTAAGGTTTCACCACAAGCTCTCGGAGTATGATTATAAAATCGAATATAAACCGGGAAAATACAATACCAACGCAGATGCTTTAAGCCGAATACCATCGGAAATAAACGATAGTACCAAGTTTATTACAACAGCTATTATACACACTAGACCAGAAGAAAGTATTACGGCATCTGAAGCAAACCAACTAAAATGCTATGCCATAACTCGAGCGCAGTCAAAAAGTTTAAAAGTACCTGCTACAATAGACACAGACAGCAGTCTAACCGAACAGAATAACACGAGTGTGAACAAAGAATCTAAACCCAACATACTAAAGGAAAACTTAAAAGTAGAAGTTTTGAGTAAGCCTGAGGAGATACAAATTATCCTTAAGGACTATCACGATTCTATTTTTGGGGGTCACCAAGGTGTATTGAAAACGTATAAAAAAATTCGTCGTAAATATTGGTGGAAAAAAATGCTGTACGACATTAAAACTTACATAAAAAAATGTAAAAAATGCCAAATAATGAAATCATCAATGCCAACAAAAATGCCTATGGTTATAACAGACATCGCGGAAAAGCCTTTTGATAAGATATATTTGGATATCGTAGGACCATTACAACAAACTTTAACAAATAATCAATATATTCTTACGTTTCAAGATAACCTCACCAAACTGGTAGACTGCTACGCCATCCCAAATGCAGAAGCCCAAACAGTGGCTCAAATGGTATTCGACCAAATTATTACGCGCTATGGTATTCCAAAACAAATAGTAACCGATCAGGGGACAAACTTTTTAAGCGACCTCTTTAAAGACCTTTGTAAGCTATTAAAAATTAAAAAGCTACAAACTTCAGCTTACCACCCGCAATCCAATGGTGCTCTTGAACGAGCACATAGACCAATAGTTGAATACCTACGAAGCATTTGTGATGGAAACCCGCACTCCTGGGATCAATATATACGAACAGCAACATTTGTATGTAACAACAGTTTCCATGATAGCACAAAACTCACACCAATGGAGTGCTTATATGGGTTCACATCGGATATCCCATCTAATTTAAAGCGTGAGCCAGAACCCATTTACAACCACGAAAGTTACTACCACGTACTCAAACACAAACTGCAGAAATCATATGCAATTGCCAGACATAACCTATTAAAGAGCAAACAACAATCAAAGGCTTATTACGATCATTCAATACGACCACAGAATTTTCATGTAGGAGATCAGGTCCTAGTAAAAAATGAAAATAGAAAGGGTAAATTAGCTCCCATTTGGCGAGGACCTTACCGGGTGATTGCTGTAAAAGGACCTGTCAATACACAGGTACAAGTAGGAAACAAACGAATAGTTATACATAACAACAGGTTAAAACCATATTACGAATAAAACAAATAATAAAAACAAAATAAAAAAAAAAAAAAAAAAAATTTTTATAAATTTGATAATAAAAACGAAAATTTAAATATTCCACTTTAATGACGTCCATCATATCTACGTATTTTTCACAGTGCAAAATGGAGTGGTGCTTAATTTTAATGGCGATAGGCCTAACCCAGGGAATTTCCATGGAACAACCCCTAAATGTAACCCAGCTAAATGCCACAGGGGTTGTTTTCGAGGAACTGGGCGAACTATGGTTATATCAAAGTTCTTGGAGCGTATTAACGGAAATCGACCTCTCCGAATTGGACAACCAAACTACAGTAGCCGAATATGCAGACTATCTCAGTTCTCGCCTATGCAATCAATACAAAACAAAGGGAGGCACTTGTGAACCCCAGGAACGACACATACAGGCAGTAATCTCGCAAATAAAGGCTAGGACACAAACAATCCGGGAACTAATAAATACGCCACGTCAGAAACGATCTATATTCGACGGTATAGGAAGCGCATTACATTACTTGTTTGGTACAATGGATCACGCTAACGAAGAAGAGGTATATAGTAAGTTAGGAAAACTGGAATTGAAAGAAAACGAACTAATTGAACTCGAAAAACAGCAAGTCAGTGTAGTAAACTCGACTTTGAATAAAATACAAAAACCCTTGTCCGTTTTAATGACTAATTAACAACAGATAGGATACCGAATAACCGAATTAGAAAACGTAACCGATCAAATAGAAAAAACACAAATGCGCCAAGACATACTCTACACGCTCTTGCTTCAAGTTATAGAACTAGAATCAAGACAACAAACCCTACTTGACGTAATAATAGCCACACAAAACAACAAAATACATCCATTACTTATTTCACCAAACACTCTAAATAAAATATATCTAAAAACAACATCTCTTTGCCAAGATTGTTTGCCAACGTTATATCAGACAACCAAAATTAAAACACATCTTCTTCATGACAAACTGATAATAAAGATAGAACTACCCATATTCGACCTTCCGAAAATGCAATATTTTCAAATATGGTGCTATCCAGTCCACACTAATAGCGGACTTTCGGCGATACCCAATATACAATATTCATACTTAGCTATCAACTACAATAGACAGACTCTGGTACTATTAAAGGAACAAAGCCATCAAAAGTACATTAAAGTTAGCCGAAATATAAATTTCGACTCATTTATCGGGCCCCTAGACGTTCCAATGACTCAGGCAACAACGACTAAAGAGTGTGTACTTAAAATGTTGCTAAACCCTTTAAACGATAAAATGGACTGCCCGATTAACCTACAAACATCTCCAAAGGACACCTTAATAAAACTTAACAGGCCTAACACTTGGTTATTCTCGGTGAAAACCCCACAAGTATTACATGTTCCGTGCGAAAGTAGTTTTTCAACGTCAAAAGTCGAACACCAAGGAATAATAACCATAACGCAACCCTGCCAAATACAATTTGAAGAATATACAATTAAGTTTCAAGGACACAACAGACATCCACTCAAAATAAAACAACCAGACTTTTCCCCTTTAGAACAAAGAGACATAAAAAATTTAAACACAAGCTATACAAAATCTCTTATACAAATGAAAAGCAACCGATCAATACAAATCTTAATGGGCAAGGATACAAACGAATTTATAAATAAAGGGACAAAAACATTAGAAGAGGTACACAAAAAGTTAGTTCAATTAGGTAAAGAAAAAAGCGCCTCACACCATCATAAGATCGCACTAACTTCAATCTCTTTTTCAAGCTCGCTAATGCTATTGCTGGCTATGTACATTGCTTACAAAATCATTAATTTATTAAAAGAGAAACTACAAAAAACAAAAAAATCACCTATAGTACCTGTTGTAGATATCCAGCTTCAGGAGATTGAAACTCCTACGGACATTAACCCTCACATAACACCTAAACCAAGGAAGCCATTAGCAAGATCAATGACATTTACGCCCAAAACGTCGATCCAATTAGTGAGCGAAACTTAAAAAAAAAAAAAAAAAAAAAGGACCAGTTCTACTTAATTAATTACAAACAAAAAAAAAATATACTATAAAAAAAAAAAAAACAAGATATTCATGAAATACCAACCGAAACACTTAACTTCTAACTAAAATTAAGAAAATTAACTAATAAATCTAAGAAATTGTGAAAAAATCCTATATGATAAATCAAATATTATATGATACAAAAAAAAAAGAAAAAAAAAAACTAAGTAGCATACTCAAGTAAATTCTAAAAGAATAATTAAATATATATATACAATTATACGATTTAAATTTTATAAGAATTTCGAAGTTTTAAAAATCAAATGTATATCTGTTACGGTCATAACACAAACAAAATTTAAGTTATTCAAGTGTATTAAAAATCACAAAAAAATATAATAATTACATTTATTCAATTTAGACTTAACTTTACGATTTATATGATCTTCATTTTATAAAAATTTAGAATCTATAAAAAATCCAATGTTGCCACACACACGGACTGTTGAACGACAGCAATCGAGAAATATTCCTTTTTTTTTACTAAACAAAAAAAAGTGTAATATTTCTCTTGCAAAAAAATGGAAGGAAATGTTGCGTTCAATAGACTGCAAACTAGCTTTATGATCCCATGGTCACTGGAACGGATACAGTTTCATTGTCATTGAAGCTAACCGAGTTCAGGGCCAATGGTTTGTGCAAGCTATGGCCACGAGCAGTCAGCTCATTGCACTAACGACATCAGCATTTTGGAAATACGTGCTTCAGCTGGCGTCGATCAAGCTAGCGGAGTCGTATTTCTTAAGTCGCTGCTGAGTTGAGTGCGGAGCCAAGATTGTTTGTGACCAAGGTGTGTGTGTGTGTATATTGGTTTAGTTCACCTTTTTAGTTAGCATATTTAAGCTTATGTTAAGACAAAAAAGAAGTCAGTTGTTCTAATTGAAATTAAAAGTGGAGTTTGTATTCTATAACATATGAATAAAAGTATCAGAATAAACTTAACTATAATCCAAAATAAAAAAACTCTCAAAAGAAGTTGTTTTAATTGAAATTAAAAGGGGAGTGTGTATTTTATAACAAAAGAAAGAATGCAAAAGGTAAGGTGTCGTGCATTTTTGTTGCTCTTATGCAGCTTTTAAACTGGTTTCTTTGTATAATTTCTGCTTATTCTTTCTAACTCTTGTTTGATCGCACGACAACTGCCGAAATTGCGATTGCCGAAGCACTTTTCAGTTTTCTGCTACTGCTACGCTGCTTTTGTTGATGCAAGCATTCCGTTTGAAATAACGGGAAAAGAAATGAACACGTGTTGAAACAAAAGTCCGTCATTTGTTTTGTGATTTGTGATGGACGTAGATAGCTTTTTAAGTATTTGAAATATATGTATTTAACTTCAAAAGTCTAAGTAAAAATAAAAATACTAAATAAAAGGTAAATACACTTTAAATGGAGAAAAGAGGAATCAGTGTGAGAACATTAAATAGAAAAATATTAAAAGAAAAGAATAAACTTAAAGACAAACTGAAAACATTTGTCAAAAATGGAAATAATATAAATAACAATATTGTATTCCAAAAAATTTTGTGGCTGAAGAGCCACAAAAATAAAAATAAAAAAATGCAGTAATTAGAACTGTTTCACCCGGTGCTTATTTACATGTGGGTTCAAAAAACAGCTTCAAAAGATACCATGTAGTGTACTACATGAGCACAACGCATTCCTTTTGGATATTGGTGTGGATGGACTGCCACTTTTTAAAAGCAGTTCGGAAAGTCTCTGGCCAATACTAGGAAGAGTGGTTAATATACCCAAAATAAATGTTTTTTTGATTGGTACATCTCGGAAAAAAAGCCAAACAATATAGATATATACCTGCATGACTTCATAACTGAAATAAAAAATCTTTTAGAAAAAGGAATTTTTTTTGGAGAGCCGTATATATAAAATTGAAATAAGGGCATTTATATGTGGCACGCCGGCGCGATCCTTCATGTGTGGTACAGTTGGACATAATGCGTTGGTTGGTTGTGGCAAATGTTACCAGGAAGGAAAAAGAGTAAACAATGTCACAACGTTCAGTACTGTTACATCAGAATTGAGATCGGATAAGGATTTTACAGACAGAAAACAGCTCGCATTCCACAGAGACATTCACAAATACACTCATTCTTCATTGGAACTTATAGATATCAAAATGATTACGCAGTTTCCAATGGAGCCGATGCACTTGGTGGACTTAGGTGTTACAAAAAAATGCTATGTATTCTTTTAAACGGGGAAAGCACTACCAAAATCAGCTCATATCAAAAGGATTTGATATCATCAATTCGAGAATTTTATGCTGGATTTAAAAAGAAAAATTCGAAAGCTCTACCGGTAGCAAAACTGGTAGCATTAAGAGCAGTATAGAAAAAGCACGACTTTGATTCACGTTATTGTTTCTAGCAGAAAAACTAACTTACATAAAACTTATTTTAAAAGCTCATTTTAAAGGCAAAAATCACCTTTTCTACGGTATATCAACACAGCCTCCAACAACTTAACCGTTATCGAGCTTTTATCGTGTGAAGATGAAATCAATCGGTTGAAACTACCAAATTTCAACTTTGAGTGCAAATTTCTCAGAATCCGCGTAATAAATGAAATTTTTTTTAAGATCAATTTTGTAACTTATTCAATTTTCTTTTCAATGACACAAAAAACATTAAAATATCTTAAAAAATGAAAAATTTGGCTGTAAGTAGTACTTTACTTGTAAGTAATAAGTGTACTTTTTTTAGTACAGCCAACTTCTTTAGTTTTTAAGATATGTTTATGTTTTTGATGTCATTGAAAAGAAAATTGAATAAATTACAAAATTGATCTCAAAAAAAGATTTCATTTATTACGCGAAATTCTGAGAAATTTGCACTCAAAGTTGAAACTTGGTAGTTTTAACCGATTGATTTCATTTTCACACGATCACAGCTCGATAACGGTTGAGTTGGTGGGGTTTGTTGATATACCGTTGGAAAGGTGATTTCATTGCCTTTAAAATCAAAATAAGTTTTATGTTAGTTTTTCTGCTAGAAAGAATAACGTAAACCAAAGTCGTGAAATATTAATTAACCCTGTAGCTCCTAAGAATGTGAAAACAGCTCCGTAAATAGTTGCACTCAATTGCGGGACACCCTGTATACATCTATATTGTTAGTTGACTGTAATTCAAAAAATAACGGAAAGAGGTGGGATTTCGAAAAATCTTCATAATTTATTTGGCGAGGAACTTTTTCTGAACTACAACTACAATGGCATCCAGAAAAAGCAGGCGTTCAACATGTTTGAAGAAATAAACGATATTTTTTTAGTAAGTTTTCACAGGAAGGATTTACAAAAAACGTCCCCTATTCATTTCTTTCAATTGTAGAAGCTTCTGCAGACAAGTTCGTAACTAGAGAAAACTACATAGCAGGAATAGAGTGCAGGAATAGAGAAATAGAGATTTATTTTGCTATCGTGTGGCTTTACTAAAGAAGTGACCAAATTTAAAGTTAGATGTTCCTTTTATGCACAAAATAACTGATATTTTGGCATATATTTTATCTTTGCACGATGAATATTAAAGGCTGTATAAGGCCCTAATGTTTCCATCAAAAAACGTTAGCTTGACCTTGAAAAAATTGTGAAAATACCCCCATAAAAACCGCGCTGTAAGACGTAATTCTACGTTAAAACCAACACAACAATAATGGCGGCGGCTGCACAAATATCGGCAGCGTTTCGGCGCAGATTGCTTCTGCGCACATTTAATTTCGAAAACAAAAATTCGAAATTTCTTCGTTTGCTTGCCACTTTTGCAATGAGTTTAATCTCAAGAGCGAATTGAGTTCTCTGCTTAATATATACTCATTGACTTTTGTTTATAAAGCGTTAGAAAGAAAGTCGCTAGAAACTCATTTAATAATTTTCATTCATTTAACCCGTTGTCAATTAACATGGGTGTATTATACCCAAGCTGTTTTTACCATGCTGCTCCGAAGAACGATCTCCAAATAATCTTAGATATTTGCAAGTATTGCTACGTTAACGAGGATATTGTACGAGAAATGCTCAATGTGTTTTCGCGACATTTATGGTAGTTTTTAGAGACCCTAATAGGGTTTGATTTTTTTGATAAGAAGATTAATATTGAAACGAAACAAGAAATGGTCGCACAAGTTTGGACGAAGGAATACGTTGATTTTGAAAAACAGAAAAAATGCATCGTTTTCGGAATCGAGCATCGAGAGTTTCGTAACATCTCATACTCAAACATTTTCCCACCTTTTGTTTGCAAATGATTCCTACAAAGGTAATCTTACAAGTTTTTTAAGCATTGATCCTAGCTGCTGGTTCAACGACAAATCTTATATACGTGCTGAAGAAATAGTGAGAAACATTGTTGTCATAAACGACACCGCCGAGAGGGCAACACGTTTCATAACACGCTCTAATATAAATATCGCTAATAAAGAAAACGAAAACCAGTTGGCTCTGCAAGTGATTGAAAATCACCAGATGGTTTATCCTTACAACATTACAAAGAGGAGATACAAAATAAAATGCAAATAGGAGAATAAAAAAAATTGTCAAAAAAAAATTTTTTTTTTGTTAATATGGTGTCACAAAAAACAGAATTTTAGGAAAAATAATCACTCAAATTTGTTGTTTTTTTTTATAATAAACAACATGAAACAGCCCACAATTGTGTTTCCTTATTTTTTGCAGAAGTTGTAGGATCTCGTCAAAGGTACGGTTCAAAGTTCAAGATCAATAAAAAAAAATCTTGAATTGATACGGGTTTCAAGGTCAAAAGTTAATTCCATCAAAATTCGTTGGCAAATTTAAGTTCAGCAAACGATTTTACATAAAAGTATGTTACAAAAAAAAAGTTTTTGTATCGTCTAACAGCTCTATTCTGCTTTTTAACTTAACAAGGAATTGTTAAAGAGCTCTTGTTAATATTATTGTTATGTAATGTAAATGTTCATATTCTGAAAAATCATTTAAAATTTGAAAGCTTTAAAAAGCTTAAAAAGTTCACCACGCATGGTGAGAATGTGAAACAACAGCCCTATTCTACCAGCTTAACAAAGCTCACCACATTAACAAAATAGTTAATATTGACCATGATACAATAATAAGGTAGGGTAAGGAGATTCACCACACCGACCTCTAATGTCAAAATGTGTTTTAGCATTGCCACTTTTCTGTATTATTGATAAATGTGGGACAAATAATAAGAAAGAAAAGTATTTGTAGGATAAATTCGGACAAATGTATTTACAATGAAATTAATAACTCTTTTGTGATTTTAAAGCTTTGTTTTCAGTAAATTATTATTGCATATTACTTTTTGTTTAGCTTTTTGTGTTCTTTATTTCTTATTTAAAATTCTTGTTCTAATGTCCACTATGTATGTGATTCATAATTTTTTATTGCCGTTTGACGGAGAAACTGTTGAACATAAATCAAAAACTAGTTTTTGAAAATTGACACATTGCTTTTGTTTCATCTTTTTATTTAATCGGTTAGAACTTGTTGGAAAAAAACTGAATTTTCTTTGTTTCACATTATATGACTGATGGCCGAACTTCTTTTTGACATTATTAAAAATTTTTAAATTAACTATAAATATATATTTACTTAATATATTCACAAATAACAAGAACTGAAGTGCACTTCTGTATCCGAGAACGATTTTATAGGGAATGGCCTATGGGCAAATGGCGAATCGAAAAATCCCAAAAAAAACTTCAAAACTTTTCTAATAGTAGAATAATGTACATCCCCGTTTGCCAGTGGCTACATTTAATAATTTCCCTTTGGAAGCGAAATATCAATATTAAAGTATAAAGTGCGTTAAAAAAAATTAAAAAAAAATTATTTGTAAAAAGGAAACAAAGCGATATTTTACCAAAATTATCGCCTGTCGAATGTGTTAAACAATCCAATTTTTGACGAATTGTCGAACATCGAAGTTAACGAAGTTATAACATGTCGCCACAGCTAAGCAATTCATCAAAAATGCAAAGAACAATCATGAGTGGTATTCGCTCTTTTGTGTATTTATGAATACACTAGTGTACTTCTGTCAAAAAATTACACTAAATACACATGCAACAACAAATACCATAGCTTTTGAAGTTACACTTTATGAGTTTCTTTACAACATCAAAAGATGATTGTAAAGTAGTTGTATGTGTTAATTGTATCATTTTGACATTACTTGGCAGCATTCTTGGTACCATTTCTTGTCCTTTGTTCGCCATAATTTTTCGCGCTAGCTCGTCACATCATATCGTTTTCTAATTAGAACTGTTTAAAATCCATCTGTAATGGAAAATGTTAAAATAAGGAAAAAACGTTCAATTGCCACCAGTGTTGCCAATAGTAGATACACTGCTGTGGAAGAAGTCACTCACTCTTTCCCTTGTATTTATCGGTACAATTACAATCAGTACATCTAATACACGAAAGAGCGAATACCACTATGGATTTTTGTTGGATATTTTATAAGATACGGCAGCTCAGTATTTTATAATTTTGACATTCCAGGTCGGTGTGGTGAATCTCCTTACCCTACCTTATTATTGTATCACGATATTGACAAGTTGTTAATGTTCCGTATTCTGGTGAAAATTTAAAAGCTCTTTTCTTTACAATTTTGTTAATTGCACAATGTTGTTGCCCAAAAAACCCATCCAAAATAGACGAGTTGGCTCCGAAACGAGTTAAAACGAAAAACTTCGATAAAATGCATTTCAATGTTATTGCAATGAACAAACTTCATTTAACGAAATAGTTTGACTATACGTTTTGTTCCGTAAGAACCGAACTTTTAGCGTCCTTAACTCGCCACTGTGGTCTTAGACCGCCTGAACGAATGAAAGAAACCTCGTTCGTTAGCTCGGTGCGAACACAAAGTCCGAACGAACAGCGTTCGCTATTAATTTATCGCGAACACTGTTCGCCCGGTGGAGACAGTAAATTAGGACGAACGAACGAAGATTCTTTAGTTCGGAATGTACGTCGTTTGAACTCCACCAGGTTAGCAACTTAGTTGCGCCTGCCTGTCCAAAGCCATGATAAAGGAGGATGGTTGGCAGTAAATAAATAGAGGCGTAACATTCGTGGGAAAGTCTTGCCTACTGTCGTAAAAGATAAGAGCTCACCAGAGCTCGGTGTTGGCGGCCAATCTGGTAGCTGGTCACTGTAGTAGATCCTTGTGAAAAAAAACCTGCAATGGAGTAGCAATGGTACAGTTGAAGTTGTTAGCACGTGGATAGTCATACCCCTTGAATGAGGTGACCTTATCTATCCACGGCAAGGAGACATGGTCTAAAAGGCCATAAAGAAAGAGTAAATTTATGTCGACTTAGTAATTGTCAGACAAGGCAGAAGATGTCATTTAAATTCACAGGTATTTAAAAATTTAGAATCTTCGTTTAAGGCTGTATTCGGAAATACAATTGATTCAGTATCACTGCGCAAAATGAGCTGTCTACACTGTCCTCCTCACACATGCCAAAGTCGGCTTAGTGAGGCCAGTGTAGACAGCTCATTTTGCGCAGTGATGCTGAATCAGTTGCATTTCCGAATACAGCCTATATTAATGGATCCATGCCTTAAATCGAAGTTGGCAGTCAAAAACAAATAAGTGCTTTATTGGGGACTGTCAAATACAAAAATTCTTGCATGAATTTTTTGTTTCGTTGCCGGAATGTTGTAGACCCTCATTTGGCGGGACCGAGTTGCCCAGGTGACTATGGGTTGGCCCTTCGGGAAGACTCGTGATGGCTGTGGCTTATGTACATCGCTTGCACAGGTCTAGATTGCTCGGCGGGGTCGCGCACTAGTACGACCGGGCTGGCATACCTGCTTAGTATGCAAGAGATGGGATAGGTCTCGTCTTGACCAGTAGATGGTAAACTGCTAGTAGATGGTAGATGGTATACTGCTTTTACAGAATAAGGCACAGGGTAATGCTATTGTGTTTATGAATGTGACATGTGAACGTGGTTGCTTTTCTTATGTCACTTATATGCAGTGTTCGGTTTTTAAGCTATATCCTGCAATATACAGGTCTGTGAAGAGTATTTCACTTGTACATCCTTGGATGTGCATTTTGAAGTACTGGATGTTGGATTCATTAACTATAACTTCATCGTCTTGGGACCCAGAACAATTAAGTCTTAACGGCAGGGGTCTTCTAATAAACACGACGGATTTCTGTTCGGCCTTTGTTCGATCTTTTAGAGCGAGTCCGGTGTTGCGCTGTTTTCAAAAATTGAAAAGTAGCAAAAAGGAGTATCTTAATAGAAGAAATCATGAAAAATACCAAACCATAGTACCAAAGTTTTTAGGGTTTGCTTATGTTTTTCCGTTAATTTTCGCTATTTTTACTCTAATTGTGTTAAGTTAGATATAAAATACAATTTATTTATACAAAACCTAAAAGTTAAATATATTGTTATGAAGTGGCAAGCCGATAAAGTTTTCAAACTTATTGAGCTTTTTAAAAAAAGTAGTGCCTGTGGAATACGAAGAATAAAAATAACAAAAAGAATGCGGTAAAACGCAGTGCATGGAAAGCACTGCCTCATGGCATTGAGGTTAAAAAAAATGGGCTCGCTTCTTTCATCCTACCCATGAAGTCTTTAACAAGGTGGTAGTGACAGTTCTTTTGGCGATCATAAGTTGTCAAAAGTGGTACAAAGTAGAAAATGAAAAAAGTAAAAAAAAACAGAAAAAGTAAAATATACAGGCAAATGACAACCTATGATCGCAGTTTGTGCGAATATAGCCTGCTGTCACTACTTACCTAGTAGCGAAAGGCAAAAATCCTTACTGACGCGTTCCGGAGCCGCAAGAAGTGATGTTTACGTTTCAAAGTGGTTCAATTGCAATGCAATTTCCGCTTTGCAGTAAAAGATACCAGAAGTACAATTGATGTAAGTAAAACATATCATTAATATTACATTAAGAATTTTGGAATTAAAATCCAGATTCAGAAATTGTTATACTGTAATGAGTGGTATACTTTTATAGTAGGGTTATATTATTAAAAATAACAATTATTTTCGGTACTTGGTTTTTTATAGAATAGTAGCAGCGATAAATGAATATATATTAGGCTGGGTCAATTTGTTCAGAATAAAAAAAAATGAACAAAGAGTATAGCAAAAAATAAATGTATGGGCAATTCTAAGAAACTCTTCCCAAGAATATATTGGTCTGAAGTCAATATCGAGCTGCTGGAAATCTCGTTAAGTTCGCAATTAATTCGGAAATAATATATTCTCATACAAATGAGATTAACATTTTTTTTAAATTATTGTAAAAACTGGCCGAGGTTTGGAGTTTGGACGAGGAATCCATTATATTTATTAAATGTTTCCTAAGGCAACCGGCAAAGGGCGCTGCAATAGAATTGTTTGGTTTTTTTCCTTTTTTAAATGAAAAATTCGCTTATAATTAATGAGTACCTGTTAGCTAGACCGCACTTGAAGAAGGTCATTAAAAAGTTTGTTGATTGATAAAAGAATGGAAATTCGTCAAGCATTTATAAGAAAAATAGGTCACATTAGAGAGAATTTGTGGAATCAAAACGAAAATTGCAAAGATTTCGATATGACTAATTTGAGTGATGACAACATTTTATTTGGTCCTCTATTTATAGCAAATATTTCTATACAAGCAAAAGAACGACATGTTCAGCTTTTAAGTAGCGTTTCACGAAGTATTACCGACAAAAATCGCGAATCGTTATGGCATCGAAATTAGAAAGTCAATGTAAAGTACCCAAAATGGAAAGTAAGAAAGATTTAATAAATTTAAGAATTTCTTTAAAAAAAATATTTTAAAAATCTATTAAAAAATCCAAATTAGTGGTATTTATGTTATAATAAATTCAAATATCCCTTTTTATCGTATTTTATTTCCATAAATGTAAATTTTTAAAAATAAAAAAAAGATTTTTTTCCTTAAAATAAAAACCAAAATTGTATTTTCGAGCCCTCTGGCGGTTACTTACTTAATTAGGTGGCCGTAACAACCCGTGTCTGGTTGTCGGCCGACCTCATCAGCTCTCGCCAGGCGTCTCTGCTTTGCGCACGCCTTCTCCAATCGTATACACCAAGTGCAGTTCCCAACCAACAATTACTATCTTTATTTTATCCTTAAGACTTCTTGAAGGGATATTATTAAGAATGACACACTTTCGATTAACTCTAAACGATATATGTAAGGTACTTGTAAAACTTTTCTAAGCTCATTTTGGCACTATATAAGTGCGAGTTGTAATTTTCAGAACGCCCTTATATCGCGTTCTTAGACCTCTGAAACAAGATCAGCACTCTAAGAAACATTGTCTTAGACAAGACTTACAGATCTCTTGTAGATATATCTCTCTTAAGCGAATTAAGATATATGTATACAATACTTCCAACACTATTTTAATATAACAAAATTGTTATTGTTATATTCCAGTACCAACGTAACAATGATTAATATTAAAAGTCTATAATGAAATTATTATGTCTATAATGTTGTATATGCGTGGTGTAATATTTTATCACATAAACTTCATTGCGATCGAAACTTTATCGTAAGAATCTCATATTGCACCTCGGTTAGAAGCTGTCCCCTTCACCAAAAATCAACATTAAAACTTTTATTTAATTAATTAATTATACTCAATCAATAAAAATAAATAAAAATAAATGTACTATAAGGCAGTTTTAAGAGTTGATATCTCCATACAAGAGTACAGCTCTTACTACAAAAGTAGTATACTTAAGTAAGTCACATGCAAGAGTAGTGTGCATGTCATCTCTACGAGATGAATTAAAGCGAAATTTCGTAGGTCCACCATTTTTAAAAAGCATTAATTTATGCCAAGCAGAATTAACCCTGCCATCACATTAGTGCAAGATTTACCGAACTAATTTCATTACTTCGCGTTGAGAATTTTCAATAAATTTGCGCTATAAAGAATATGAAAAATCTTTCTCAAAAGGTTGATTTATGTAACAAGAATATAGTTGTGTCTCGGTTCTGACTGTATGTCGAATCGAATCAGAATTTTAGTTGTGCTAAGCTCGCCCAAGAATTCCTAGTAAAATTTATAAATTCCATATACCAATTATTATATTTATTTTATTTATCCATTCATAAAATTCGCCAATGACCTACTTTATATTCAAAAACAATACAAAATATTTATATAATAAAGAATTAGTATATCTCAACTTCCCGCATTACATTTACAAACAAGAAATGAAACTCTTTGTTTTTTTTGTAAATAAAATCTCCTCTACTCCCAGTTTGGGCTTACTTGATATTAGTCTATGAGTAAAAACGGCAACAATTTTCAAAATGCATAATTGTGAAGCCACAGCGCCACACAATTTGCACAACAGACTATCCTATTTGTATGAATCTTACATCACTATTCTTAATACGTCACAGGGCACTGTGATGTGATAGCGAAAGTGAAAAAAATTTCAGTGCTGTTGATGAACAAATTGTGCGTACGTGTATTGTAAAACCATAGTCCATATTCTTAATGGGACTGGTAATTTTTTACTACGAAAAAATAGCACTTTTCCTGGAATATATAATATCTTATGCATGGAAGTGAATACGTAAATTGCAGTTAGAAATTGTCCTGTTCTTCCGGAATGTTTTTTACGAATGAACCAAATTCATTGAACGTAATCATTTGTTATATAGGTACCCTAAAATGTAAGCTAATTAAATAAAAAACACTTTTTTTTTGAAAAATGATACATTTACAAGGGTTAAGAAACATGTATACAGTTAAATTTTTTGGTTAGGGAAATTGTCCAATTATAAGAACCAACATCTTATTATCAGAGTGACACTCTTCTAGTCAGGCCATTGCTCAGATCAGATCAGAATTCTTTAAATAAAAGAACTGGGAGATGTCTATCAGACTTAATTTATAAAGCTATAACTCTTCAGAGTTTGCCTCTGATAGCTGAAGTCTTGTAGAAGTATGAAAGAAATGGCTTGTAAGATACAGCGTCTTCGCAGTAATGCTCTTATAACAAAAATCTTTTAAAGTACTGAGATAATGTGAAAGAGAACAGAACTCTTAAAGACAACCAGTTTTGCTGTAAATAATCTGTAAGCGTATTACTCTGGCTGAGAATAGTTATAGGACCTAATTAAAAAATAAAATTTTTCGTTCAGTGCTCCACTCATAAGAAATGTTGCTTGGGTTAGGGCTTCCTCGACCTGGTCCATCCATCGGAGGCATGTTCTCCCTCGTCGTCGTTCACCAGCCATCATCGCCTCGAGCACCTTTTTCGCTAGAGCTTCGTAGTCCATACGATGGACATGACCCAGCCAGCGTAGTCACTGTACATACAGTTATACGCCGAACTACGTCAATGTCTTCGTAGAGCTCATACAGCTCGTGGTTCATTCGGATACGATAGTCATCGCCGACTCGAACAGGACCGAAGATTTTGCGAAGAACTTTTCTCTCGAACACCCTCAGAGCAGCTGCGTCAGTTTGCGAAACTACCCATGCCTCAGCGCCATAAAGCAGCACAGGCAGAACGAGCGTCTTGTAGAGTGTTAGTTTTGTCGATCGAGAGAGGGCTCTGGAACTAAGTTGCTTATCGAGCCCGTAGTATCACCTTTTAGCAATTATTGTTCTTCGCTTTATCTCCAGGCTGACTTCGTTGTTGTTATTAGTGGCGGTGCCTGCTATGTATATAGCTCTTCTCTCTTAATGTTATTATTAATGTTAATTAATTAATAATGTGTTAATGAATTATTCTGGTTGATAGTCTTAGACTAGTTTAAGCGAGCATTGGAGCTCAGAATAAAAATTGAAGTCAAACGAAACGGGTGTTATTTATTTTCGATCTCTGGAAACTGGTTTCGGCTCACCTTAGTACCTTAGTACATAATAGATTGGCGACGAGGAAATTGGCTGTTTTAAACGCAAGATATTTGGTAAAGCTTTTACAGAAATTAATGCCGTTAGAAGGCGCACTTGTAAAAACTGAGCCACAACCAGAACAAAAAATGACTCAACAACCAATTATTGGACAGGTTGAAGTGTACATGCCGGGAGAAGATTTTGAGCTGTGGGTCGACAGAATGGAGCTGTTACTAAAATTAAACAAAATTGTTGAAGACCAGTCTAAGTTAGAGTATTTTATTACTCTAGGGGGTGACGAATTATACAAAGTTTTAAAGTCTTTGGCTTCGCTAATCAAACCAACCGCTCTAAAATACAGTGAAATATTGGAAAAATTAAAAAATCACTTCAGTCCAAAGAAAAATGTAATTGCTGAGAGGTACAAACTATTTTTACGAAATCAGGAACCACATGAATCAATTTCGGATTATCTTATTGCAATCAAAACTATTGCTCAAAATTGCGTTTTTGGAGATTTTTTGGACGATGCAATAAGAGATAAGCTGGTATGTGGAGTGCAGAATGATAGACTTCACAAAGCAATAACATTCGAAATGGCAGAGAAAGAAATCAATGAGATGAGCTCAGGGACTCATGGCACAATATCAAGGGTAAATAGTGGTCGAAGGAAATCGGATTGGCAGGAAAATAGTTCTAAAAATGTACGCTTTGGAGGAAATGCGTTTGATAGAAATCGAAGGCAACCTAGAGATGCTTCTAGAGGTAAGCGCAATGAAGGGGAACCATTATGTGTTACCGATGTCAGAAAAACGGACATATAGCAAAGAACTGCCGAGTAGTAGTATGCTATAACTGTTCCGCACAGGGGCACTACGCGTCTGCCTATACAAAGGGTAAAAAAATGAGGTTAGGTGGCAAAACCAATCACGTAGATTTAGATGATGATGACAGTTTCGAGAACGATCTAAATAGTTTGAGGTTAGGGCATATTCATAGCGTGGATCAAAGTGGCAACCCATTATATGTAAATCATTGTGTTAATGGATCGCCTGTTAAAATGGAGTTGGATACTGGCGCATGTTCTACAATTATTAGCTTAGAAGATTTTTTAAAAATGGGTATTGACATGGAAAAATATCCTAAAAATTTTAAAAAATTGCATGTCATAACCGGTGAACGGGTTCAGGTAGCTGGAGTGGCTAGGGTACATGTTGAGTTTGAATCCATTTCCGAAGACTTACGTATCGTTGTGGTTGAGTCTAAAAATTCGTTTGTATCACTCTTAGTTCGAGATTGGTTAGATACTTTGATTCCAAATTGGAAAGACAATATTGTAGGAAAAGAGCAAATTGTTATAAGTGCAATAAACTATTCTCTGGGATATTACAAAGAAAAATTTCCGATTGTTTTTGATAAGGACTTAAGTACTCGAATTAAAGAGTTTGAAGTGGAGATATTCATTAAATAAGGTAGTAAATCGATATTTTTTAAGCCCTATACAGTACCTTACGCATTGAGGACGCGAGTTGATGAAGAGCTAGATAGGCTAGTAGGTGCAGGTATTTTAAAACCAGTTCTGTCAAGTAATTGGGCTTCACCAATTGTGGTGGTACAGAAATCGGATCAGAGCTTACGCATTTGTGTAATCAACAATCAAGCAAGGTTACAATCAACAAATATATTGAGAAGCACCATTACCCACTACCCAGGCTCGACGATATTTTTTCCACCTTAGGTCGCTGTTCGTATTTTTGTGTTTTGGACTTGACTGGAGCCTACCAGCAAGTTAGAATCTCAGAATCTTCAAAGCACTTATTCACAATCAATACTAGCAAGGGTTTGTTTGAATTTCAAAGACTTACTTTTGGAGTAAGCAGTGCACCGGCTATTTTTCAGTCGATCATGGACAGAATCCTTGCAGGAGTTTTGCATGTTCAATGCTATTTAGATGATATTATCATAGGAGGTGAGTGCTTGGAAGAATGCAAGAAAACCTATTGATAGTTTTAGAGAAATTAAGCGCCCATAACGTTCGCGTTAATGAATACAAGTGCAAATTTTTTGACACGAGTGTCAAATACCTGGGACACATTGTTTGTAGCGAGGGTATAAAGCCTAATCCTGATAAAGTTAAAGCACTTTTAGAGGCACCAGAACCGAAAAATATACAACAGTTGCAATCATATTTAGGGCTTATAAACTTTTATCATAAGTTCATTCCAAATGTGGCTGAAAAATTTAAAAATTTATATGGTTTATTAAGGAAAACTGCTGAGTTTGTGTGGAACGAAGCCTGTCATTTTGAGTTTAAAGAGAGCAAAAATTTGTTGCTTAAAAACAATCTCTTGGTTCACTACGACGAAAGATTGCCAATTGTGGTTGCTTGTGATGCTAGTCCATATGGGGTGGGGGCGGTTTTGTCTCACGTCATCGATGGTAAAGAAAAACCCGTGCTGTTTGCTAGCTCGACGCTAACCAAAGCAGAACAGAAGTATTCGCAGTTGCATCGTGAAGCTCTGGTTATTGTTTTTGCCATGAAGAGATTCCACAAATACATATTCGGCAGACACATCACAATAGTAAGTGAT
This sequence comes from Coremacera marginata, assembly GCA_914767935.1. Lineage (NCBI taxonomy): Eukaryota > Metazoa > Arthropoda > Insecta > Diptera > Sciomyzidae > Coremacera > Coremacera marginata. The sequence continues at coordinate 60,747,434 of OU612044.1, read as the reverse complement.
CATCAGCCACTGCTCGAAATTTTTAATCCATCAAAGAATACTCCTCCGGTGGCAGCCACACGCCTTCAGAGATGGATTATTTTTATGGGCATGTATGATCATTCGATCATTTACAAAAAGGGCAAATTATTGGCAAATGCAGATGCCTTGTCAAGGTTACCCCTAACTGGCGGTAAGGATTCTGAGATTGAACCAGGGTTAATCGGAAATATTATAGAAAAATATTGTTTTCCATTAGATATCTCAATAGTTGCTAAGTATACACAAAGGGACTACATGTTGAGTTCGGTGATAGAATGCTTGGAAGCGGGCTGGAAAGAAAATAAAAATATACCAAAAAGTTTTTTTGACAAAAGAAATGAATTGGAAAATGAAGACGGTTGTCATTTTTACGGAAACAGACTTATAGTTCCAGAAGTTCTAAAAAGAGCAGTTCTTGATTTATTGTCACATTGGGGTCGTTAGAATTCGTTAGGTCTTTAGACTGTGATATTGAGAGGGTAGTAAAAGAATGCAATTCCTGTTAAGCCTATCAAAAACACACGAAAAATATGCTATTAGAGTCCTGGAAACCAACACATTTACCTTATGAGCGAGTCCACCTTAATTTTTGTTACTTTCAGGGACAAACTTTATTGGTTTTAGTAGACGATTTTTCTAAGTGGATAGAAGTTTTCATTTAAAAAAAAACGGATGCTGAAAGTGTTATTTGAAAACTGAGAAATAGTTTCGCCATCTTTGGAATTCCATCCAAGAATGTAACCGATAATGGGCCTCCTTTCGCTTCAAGTATATTTCAAAGATTTTGCGATGCCAATGGCATAAAACTGGTCCACAGCCCTCCTTATCACCCGCAATCAAATGGGCTCGCGGAAAGGGCTGTGCAAACCATTAAGACTGGTTTGAAGAAATGTTTCTTAAATAATTTTAAGTCCGGCCTGCAAAATCAAATTGAAAATTTTTTATTTAAATATCGCAATACTCCAAGTACCGTAACCGATATTTCACCGTCGGCTGCAATATTTTCCTATAAAACAAGAACATTATTGGATTTGCTAGTTAAAAATAAAGAACATGCTAAAGTAGAAGGCTTCAACTTAAACGTTAAAAAAGGTAAAGCAAATATAATTGTTTCCATTTGTAAACGCAAAAATTTTGTTGATTTTCAAAAGGAATAGAATGTTTTATACAGAAATAATTTTAAGTCAAGAGTAAAATGGTTACCTGCTGTAATAATTGAAAAACTAAGTAAAGTAGTCTATAGTATTAGCGTCAATAAGACTTTTAGAACAGCACATGTTAACCAATTAAAAAAATGTGACGTAAAGATTGTTCTAATTTGATTATTTTTAATATTAAGATTATTTTTTATTTTTATATAATATTATTTTTGTTGTAATATATAATTTCCTCTTAAGGGGGAAGAAGTGCTATGTATAGTACTTAAACATCTGGTTTAAGTTGTCACTCTCTTCTCTCTTAATGTTAATATTAATGAATTATTCTGGTTGATAGTCTTAGACTAGTTTAAGCGAGCATTGGAGCTCAGAATAAAAATTGAACTCAAACGAAACGGGTGTTATTTAGTGCCAAGGTATACAAACTCCATGACTACTTCAAAGTTATAGCTGCCGGATAAAACGTGGGAGTCTAAACGTCGCGATCCCTTGCGTGTAGGAAGTATATACTTTGTTTTACCCTCATTTATCGTCAAGCCCACTTTGGCTGATTCATTTTCGATAGCCATGAAAGCAGCGGTAACATCTCTCTTGGTTCTGCCGACAAAATCAATATCAATATCATCAGCGTACGCTAGGAGCTGGACACCTTTGTAGAAAATGGTGTCATTACGATGCACACCGGCCTTTCGTACAATCTCCTCCATGATGATGTTGAAGAGATCGCAAGACAGTAGATCGCCTTGTCTGAAACCTCTTTCAGTATTACAGGTTTCGGAGAGGTCATTTCCTACCTTGACGGAGCTGCGTGTGTTGTTCAACGTCATTCTGCAAAGTCTAATCAACTTTGCAGGTATACCAAACTCATACATTGTTACGTATAGGCAATCCCTTCTCGGGCTATCGAACGCAGCTTTAAAATCGACAAAGAGATGGTGTGTGTCAATTTGATTTTCGTGGGGTTTTTCCAGGATTTTTCGTAGCGTGAAAAACTGGTCTATGGTGGACGCCATCCAGGTCGAAAGCCACACTGATAAGGTCCAATCAGTGTTTTTGTAATCGGCTTTAAGCTTTTACACAGTACGCTTGAGAGAACCTTATATGTGATGGAAATAAGACTGATCCCTCGATAGTTGGCGCAGATTGTTGGGTCTCCTTTCTTATGTATAGGGCAAAGTACGCTGAGATTCCAATCGTCGGGCATGCTTTCTGCTAGCCATATTTTGTTGATGTTCTAAACAATTCAGCTGACATGCCGTCAGCCCCCGCTGCTTCGTTGTTTTTGAGTTGTTGGATAGCAGCTCGAACCTCTATATGGCTAGGTGGTGGTACTTCCACTCCGTCATCGTTGATTGGTGGCACTGAACTGCACTCTCCATGGGCGGCATTGGTGGAATCGTCGCCTGTAAGGAAATTTGAGAAGTGCTGTCTCCACAATCTGAGCACACACTGTATATCCTTATTCAGATCTCCATTTTCGTCTCTGCAAGTGGATGCTCCGGGCTTGAAACCTTAGGTTAGACGCTTAACCTGTTGATAGAATTTTCGTGCATCCTTCTTGCCGTGGTATACCTCTAGTTCCTCGCGCTCCCGCTTTTCCTGCTCTCTTTTCTTGCGTCTGAAAAGGCGCCTCTCTTCCTTCCTCTTTTCGCGGTAGTTTTCTCGCACGGCTCGCGTTGCAGCTGACTGCAGCGTTTTTCTATATGCGGCTTTTTTTACTGCAGTCGCAATGCGACACTCCTGATCATACCATTGGTTCCGAGGTTGCGGGCGCCGGAAACCAATGACTTCTTCAGCGGCAGCGCGCATGGAGTGGGATATATGCGCCCAAAGTCCACCGACGTCGTCGGGTCGAGGTTGGTTGAGCTTAACCGAGAGTTGAGCGGAGTAGGCCTTGGCAGTCCGTTGTAATTGCGACATCTAGCTTTCGTTGCATTCCTGTGCGTATGTTCTTCGCATTGCATAATCGCATGCGGATCTTGGCTGCAACAAGATAATGATCGGAGTCAATGTTGACCCCCCGAAATGTACGCACATCTAGAACACTAGAGGCATGCCTTCCGTCGATTACAACATGATCAATTTGATTTCGCGTTTTTTCGCGTTTCAGGTGGCCTTGTGGATGTCGAGGTGCTTAAATCTGGTGCTACTAACCACCATGTTTCGCGCCGCGGCGAAGTCGATCAGTCTTAGACCGTTGTTCGTGGAGTTCTCATGAAGACTGAACTGACCGACAGTGGGGCCAAAGATGCCTTCCCTTCCGACTTTCGCATTAACATCGCTGAGGAATATTTTCACGTCATGGACCGGAAGGTGGTCGTATACGTCCTCAAGACTAGCGTAAAAAGCGTCCTAAAGGACGACGGCTTCGTCCTATTCCTCCGTCGATACTTTTGCCTTGATGTGGATCGTGGCCAATCTTTCGTTCACAGGTGGTTTCTCTTATACGGGAGTGCGCTTGTTTTTTTATTCTTTGTTTACGAATATGTAAAGCAAATATATACATATTTTCCTACTTTAATATCAAAAGTCCTTAACTCAATAGGGGAAAGAAAAAATTTTATAAAAAATCAAGTTCTATAATTTCGATTTTTTTCTGTAAACGAATTTTTTTATTAAAATCTATTAGTGATGTTATTATGTAGCAATTGTTATACTGTAGTTTTTTATTAAGTTTGTTTCTTCTATAATGTAAAAAAATTAGCTGAGGCCTTTCTATATTAAGCAAATTTAAAACTTTCTATATAACGTGGAACAAAGAAAAAACATTTTTTAAAGTTTCAACAGATTATATAAAAAAAATTATAGAGATGAAATAAAAGCACTTTCCAATTTGCAAACGGGTCCAATATACAGTATTGGTATTGTAACGGCCCCATGAGAAAACTTTCACGAATTTAATTAATTTATTGTCCTTTATCTTTAAAGTAACCATTAATGTCGTGTTTTATTTAAGCCGTGTATATAAATTACGCTAACTATATCGCTTGAGACTATTAAAAAGTATAAAATTGTATACTCCCTTGGCATGCCCCATTGCCTAATGTTTATAAACTTGTAACCATATATTTTTTAATTGAAATCCTATAATTATATTTCTTCAATAATTATGTATTTAAATACAGGATAAAACACAATTTCATGAAATAAAGGCAAAAATAATATTATAAAGGTTACAATAATAACAAAGTTTTGAGTCCCTCTAAAGTAGTGTCACCCTCACCAGGCGAACTTTAGTTAAAATAGTCGAGCAAAAATCGCACACGCCTATGTTTGACTTTGACAGGCGTGAATTGGAAAAAGTGAACATAGCAACAGGTTAATTGTAGCGAGGATTTACAAATCGGCGTCGCGTCAGTAGTCATTACAGTGTCATAGAGTGTGTTTGTGCCAGTCGTTGCAGTATTCTAATTGCATAGAAATATCGAAACACACACGTGTTTAGCTGTATTTTGAGGTTATTAGCGATTTTGTCACTACTCTGGCATTTTGTATGGCAGGGGAGTGACTAAAAATGTATTTTATTATTATTATTTCCTATTTAAACATACACTTTTATTTGTTCCAGTTCTCGCTTATGTCATACATAACCTAGAATCATGCCAAGAATTTAAAAAAAGCAAACGAGGGAAGAAAGGCTAAAAAAGAAACGTGAAGCTGAAAGGTTGCGTTACCAGAGAATGAAAAGTGTTCCAGGTAAGAATGAACAATTAAAAGAGAAAGAAAAACTGAAATATGAAAGGAAGAAGGAAAATGGACAAATAAAAAGTATTAAAGATATGACTGAAAGGGAACAACGACGTATTCGAAAAATATGGAGAGAAAAAACTAAAAAGCACAGAAAGCTTCTATCTATTGAAAATTGTCCTGTGACACCGTCTTCATCCGACACATCCTCCAGTTCCTGAAGCACAAAGTAATGTTGCACTAGCCGCTAAAAAACGATCAGAAAGTCAACGGAAGATACGGAACAAAGTTATTAGAAAACAAAAAGATGAAATAAAGCGATTACAAAAAAAGGTAAAGAAGTATCAAAAGAAGTTAAAACGCAAAGAAAAGCAGAAAATGAGCCCAAACTCGAAAGTTATCGATCTTTTGAAAAATAATAATGAAGAGAAGGTAGAAGAGGTTAAAAAGAAATTCAACATCATGAAGCTGGGCATGATAAAGGAGCTCCAGATAGAGTAGGAGGGACGTGCAAACGAACAGCCGACAAAATCGTCGCGTCGGGAACCGATATTTCTACCATAAATGAACTTGCTAAGGCATTAGATGAACAGTGTCGTGGCATTAATAATTTCGTCATACCCGAAGAGGAAATTCAGTTACAAAAGAATATAATTGAATACAATAGATCCCTTATCAAGCCTTTTGTTGGAACGCTGAAGGTACACCAAGTACGAGGTAATGTCTTTACAGGTCAAAAGTTGTATATGAAGTGCCTCAGTTGCTTTTGCTCTGACTTTTGTGGTCACTTAAACTTGGGTGAAATCACTTATGCTTACAACAATCCTGCCAAATAAGATGCTGCTGAAATATACTCAGATTCTGATGGCGATATACACAAAACATGTCTCCCACGAAATATTGCAAATTCGGATGTTGCAGCTGATAACAATGAAGTAAGAAAAAAATTAAAGTAGTAAGATTTCATATGTAATAATGTTTAGATAAATTATCAAATATGACCAAGAAACTAAAAGAAAAAGTAATTTTAAAATTATTTTTTACTTTGTAGTGATTTTGTAGTCGGTTGTTTTTTTTTTTAAGTTTTTATTTCTTCCTTTTTAGAGAATATGATAAATTTTCGAAAAGTGTATAAACTACATAAATACAATTGTTCTTAAAAAATTTGTTCTATTAAATTCTGAAAGTTTGTTGGTTATTTCAAATATCTGTCTCTTAAATTTAAATTAGATATGACGTGTTTTGAAATAATTATACCTATTTTCTAATATTGCCACGCCCCTTTGTTAAATAAGAGACCACTTTCTTGAGCGTTATTTGTAATAATTGTGCCTACACCTGTACTTCATTTCAGTACCCCGGCGTCAATATTAACAGGGATAGTGTTTATCTAGTATTGCCACACCCATTTATCGAATAAAGCCTACTTTATTGACTGTAGTTTTTAATAATTCTGTCTACCCCTGTACTGCAATAAATTTCAGTGCCCTAGTGTCAATATTATTCGAAATACACTGTTTTTCTAATATTGCCACGCCCAGTAGTCGAATACCACCCACTTTATTGACCTTAATTTGTACTAATAAAACCCCCATACCAAATTGCAGTACCATAGTGTTAATATTATTCGAGATATTCCCTTTTTTCTAATATTGCCATGCCCATTTGTCAAATAACGCCCGTTTTCTTGACCGTTATTTGTATTAACTGTGTCTACCCCTACACTAAATTGCAGGGCACTAGTGTCAATATTATTCGGGATACAGTATTTTTCTCATATTACCACGCCCATTTGTCGAATAACGCCCACTTTCTTGACCATAATTTGTAATAATAATGCATTCCCCTATACTAAATTGCAGTACTCTAGTCTCAAAATTATTCAAGATACAGTGTATCTAGTATTGCTAGATATAGTATTGCCACGCCCAGTTCTCGAATACGGGCACCTCCGAGTTTATGATATCTATCTAGTCACCAAAAATTATGGCAATCAGGCATATTTTTTAGGAGTTATCGATGTACATACATTTAAAAAAAAAACAGAAACCGACGAACTTCAGAACGTCCTCCTTTTTGAAGTCGGTTAAAAAGGTGTGAACACAAAATTTCAATTGAATCAATTTTTCCGTTCGACCGTCACCTCACTACAGATAATGGCAAACCTCAGAGAGTAAAAACTGCCATGAAAAGCTTCTTGAGAACATAAGCCGTTCGGAGTCAGCCTAAGACTTGTAGGCCCAGTTCTCGATCATTTGTGTTCGAACTTTTCACAACATACACAACACAATTCATCAAAAGAAGCTCGGTCAAAGTGCTTTCAAGGGAACACAAAAAGCTGAGCAATAATAATTTACTGAAAACAAAGCTTTCCAATCACAAAACAGCGATTTATTTCATTGCAAATACATTTGTCCTTTTTTATCCTATAAATAATTCCCTCTCTTATTATATGTCCCACATTTTTCAGTAATACAGAAAAGTGGCAATGCTAAAATTCATTTTGACATTCGAGGTCGGTGTGGTGCATCTCCTTACCCTACCTTATAATTGTATCATGACGGATACTAATTGTGGAATCAGGCGAATCAGTTGCGTCCGGAAATTTACTCGAACTCGTTGGCTTATCGATTTTGGGAACCGGCGAGTAAGTCGTCACAAATTCTTTTAAAATTATAAATAAAAATATATAAACCATAAAACAATTCATTAGAAAAAATATTTTACTTTACAATTTTATCAACCCAAAATTTCAGTTTTCCATAAAAAAATTAATTTAACTTTAAGCTGCGTTTCTTTCCAAAATCCAATCCAATCCAATTTTATTTTACTTTAGTTTTCACTGCTTTGCATATTTATTCATTGTTTATTTTGTTTTGGCAGCTGAGCAGCTGTTTCTCGGAGCGAGTTTTGCGAATCTGTATTGGAGTTCATTCGCATGGTTTCAACAATGATTTTTTTGAAAAATGAAAGCAGTGCGGATCGGATCAACTCCCGCCTCAACTGATCCACTGTTTTCCTACAATTAGGGTGATTATTTTATTCATTTCAGTTTACGAGTTCGCACTTCGACTGAAAACTTTTTAAATTGAAAGCTGTCGTATGCATGTGAAAGCTATCCGCCCGTGGGCGTCCTTTTGCGCGCGCCTGTTAAAAATAGTGATTTCTAGAACTTACCTGATAATTAAAATATAACCTTAAAAAAGGAAATTTTTATTTTAAAGTATCTTTATGAAATAAATTTTTATTTTTAATTTTTTTTTTATATACTTGTTATTTAAAAATAAGTTATAATCTAAGAATACATAATGTTTTTTTATAAAGTTTTATGAGATAGTTAAATTTATCTTACAAATTTATATGTTTAAAAAATATTTTTTCACTCGACTTACATACTAAATGTAATTGGTTTGTTTGTTTTGCTTGTTCCTATGTTTATATTTTATATCAGTTAGTTAATGTATATATGTATAAATATTTACGTAAACATTTTTTTATTTATATATAATTATTTTTTTTTTATAAATAAGCGAGTTAGAAAATAAATAATATGTAAAATAATAACTGCGTAAATATTGAGAAAATCTGTAGAAAATTGTTTAATACATGTTTATTAAAATTAAAAGCAGCTTAAATTTAAATACAAATTAAAATGAATTGTTTACTAAATAAGTAATAACGACGCACAAAGGACATCCATAATAGCTATACATACATACATAATGGATAAAGTACATAAAATAAGCTCAATTTTAATAAATAATCGCTTTTTCTGAGCATTTCAGTTAAAATTTTGACTTAATTAAGTTTAACTGTTAAAAAGGAACGTAGGCGCATTGTCTAAGCATCTAAAAATATATATAAGATAGATAGTCATAGTCATAATAAGTTTAGACATTTTTAAATACGCGCAAATTTGTTTGAATTTGTTTCAACTTTTATTTTTATATTTGTATTTAAATATTTTATCCTAACGAAATTCTTCCAACTATCTGAATATCGATTTAAATTAAATAGTATAATTTTAGCATCGACTACTTATTCCTTACTTAAGCATCTCATTTATAGTTTTGTAAGTTTATAGATTCTCATAAGTTCCACAAAACTTTCGGCGTACAATGGGAAAACGACTTACACTTAATATTTTTATTTTTACAATAATTACGTTTATCCAAAATCAATTATAAATCTTACTCGTACATATATTAGAACATTTAACACAAAAACTACAAGTGTGGCATTCCGCCAAAGAATTCTTATAAATTTAACAAAATTCATTTACTCTGACTTAACATATTTCATATACATATATATTATCTTTGTTAATTGTACAACTTGGCAACGAGCAAGAGTGGAAGTATTATTTTAGCTTAGTGAGTGGCTAAGTTGGGCGATTTGGTGAGAATGCAAATAAAAAGCTCTGCTTGTTCAGAAGAAAATTTCAATAATCACTTTTATTATTATAAAATTTTTTTGTGAACAAGCAAACACTTAAATAAAAACTCAGCATCACATATAAAGATTGTTTCATAAATGCTTTTGATTACATTTTGAGACGTAAATCTTCTATAATGAACGTTGACCGAAAATGATTCAGAACCAGATTTAGCTATCACATATATTTTTTAAAATATTCACTGTTAAAAATTTAAACATTATCAATAAAAGAGATTTAAAAATAAAACCTTTTGAAAGAGATTTGATTAAAAAAGTAGCATTTAGTTTTGATTGATTTTAATTTAGTTAATTTTTTTATTTACTTCAAAGTAGGCGTCTAAAAGAAAGATTTTTTCGGTTGTGTGCGTCTAGTTTTCTTAAGCTATTTATATTGTGATAAAAAGCGTTCCGCGTCTATTTACAGAAAGTAAACGTATTATTTTTATTAAAATAAAACTTCAAAATCTATCAGATTTTAATGTTTGCTTTTAAATTCTGTGTAAGTAATGGAAATTTCTTTTGTTTGGGCTTTAAAAGAAATATGTTGTTGGTATTATGGTGGCATTGTTAAGAAATCGCCCAAATTGGCCACCTACTAAACCCTACGCTATCACCTGCGCCTTGAGTGCTTCTGCTGCAGCATCAGCTGCTGTTGTCGCAGCAGTCGTATGCTGCATAAATGGCAACGCTGTAGCGCCGTCCGAGGTAAGCAGCAAGGTTGGTTGTGCTGTAGTTGCTGCCGAAGTTGCAGCCAGATTAACTACGTCACTCCCACTATTCCAGTCTTGTATGGCAATTATTTGCTGTTGCTGGTGTCCACTTCGAGTTGTGGCTAATATCGAACCATCCGCTGATGAAAGTAGTATTGTATTTGGTGGCAAATTTATGCAGGTGACTGTGCCGTTGGGCTGTACAGTCTGCAGTTGAATTTGTTGAGGTTGTGGAGTCGCCTGCGCTGTGGCTGGTAACAAGACTGTTGGTATTTGGTTGGACTTGATAGTACAATTTGGCAATTCAACAACTGCTTCATTTAGTAGTTCGGGGGTAATAGCAGCTGGTGGTGGTGTTGCAGGCATGGGTGATGCTACCGAGCTAGTATCAGAGTTACTTTGTTCTGACTCTCGAAGCAGAGCATCGCGGGTGTTGCTATCATCGTTTGCCACTTTTGCTGTAAGTGCTGTTCCCTTGGGAATGCGAAACTTGCGTAAGATGTGAGTGGTAGAGGCAGACAGAGTGTTTATCGAATGCTGAGAGTGCTCGCTGCTGCCACTATTGCTGTTGTAGTTGCTTGCTGAGAAGCTAAGTTCATCATCTTCCTCTTCAATGACGAGAGCAGATGGCTTTTCGGCAACTGCAGGAGTGGGTGATTTTGATGTGGTAGCTGCAGTTTTGTAAGTTTGCTTGTTGATACACATGTTGATCAGACTGTCTGTTGTGGTTGCCGTTGTTGGCTTACGCGTCACAATTAGTTGCACTGTCCGGGGAACTTGCTGTGACTGCGCCTTTTTCTTGATGATGTCACCTCTGCTAAGGGGGATTGGGGTTTTAGTAAAGTGGAAATCTTTGTTTGCAGGACATTCATTAATTACAAAATCAGTAAATTTATCAACGAAACTACAACCGCCACTGTCGGCTGACCACGACTTATTGAACTTAGCATTTGGACGGGGCTTGGCTTGCTTTGCTATGATTTCGTCATAGTAAATTTGAGCCGCGCTTTCGGCAGAGGAGGAGGAGCCGTTATTTTTAGTTGATGATTCATTTATAATTGATTTTGCAATCTCTGAATTGTTTGCTGCGCTTATTGTTGTATTTGAAGGAGATGGTATTTGTTGAGATGTTGCATCTGCTGTTGCTGCAGAGATTTTATTGTTGTTGTTACTACAATTATTTTTCGGTTGCAGATGTTGTTGGTTGTTGGTTGATTTTTGTCTTGTTTTAGATGTTTTTGTTATGTTTTTTTTTGGTACTGATGTTTTTTTTTGTGTTTTTCTGTTTTGTTTTTTAGAAGAACCTGTTTATGATTTTGTGCCAATTTGTATGGTTTGTTTGTATTTTTTTGTGTGGATGAACGAAACCAACATAAACGTAAACAAAATCAGCAAAGAGAAATGAAGAAAAAGAAAAATATTTTTTATTAGAAGAAATGTGACGATAAAAAAAGCTTATTGAATAGTTAATATATAATAGAAATACATTTAATTCTTAGGATGCATGTAAACTACAAGTACGTGTTTAAATTTGCACATAATTTCAACGCAGACACACCCATAGAGATAAAGAGAGAGACAAAGTTTAACTTGGATAAAAAAAGTATTCACAAAAAATCAATTTTAAATAAAAATAAAATTTTGAAACAAGTGTTAATATGAAAAAAATGTATAAATAAATAAATATGCATGCATATGTTCAGCTCAATTATGGTACAGTATTGTAAAGATCGATAGACTACGAAGTAAGACAAAAAGTGATCGACAAACTCATCGACGACGAAAAAGAAAGCTTTTGTCTTTACCCTTTTTTGAATACTGATACATTTGCACAACTAAGTTTAGTTATTTTTGTAAAAAGATTTTATTCAGGACTGGTATTACAACAAATAACGAATGGTACTTAAGAAAACTGGTGCCCACGCCCTGTGTTCCCAAGGAGGAAATTGAAGACATGAAAGATCCTTAAAAAAAAAGAATCATAAAAAAGTATTGTTATCAATGAGCTTACAGAGTTACATCGGAACGTTTCTTTATAAAAAGTATAAAAGTGACAGTATTAATACTATTTCACTTTTGTGTACTTTTATTGATTTTGAATTTGATTTGATTTGATTTTGAGTTTGATTTGAATCATTTTGTCAACACTTTTGACAACAAAAGAAAGTTTTATTTTAAAGATAAATTTTATTCACAAGAAAAAAAAAATTTATTTTGCACATAATTTAACGCACAACCTTCCGAGATCGCATTTTAAGACTGACGAAATCAACTTAATTAAAGACTTTAATAAAAATATATCCCATAAATATAAACAATCGGACCAACCGCCACTTTCAGTTTTTTAGCAAATGTTTAGTAAGGGCTTAAAGTTTCGTTGTAGTGTGTTCTTTGAAAGCCCTGTGTCCCCTTTTTCTATTCAAGATGACTGCCTCTAATATGGCGGCTTAAACGAGAAGTTTTCCCAAAAATCATCACTACAGTAAAAGTTTAATGACTGCAGCAATATAGCGTCTTCAAAGAGAAAAGTACTCAAAAAATCATAAAATTCAGAGTTGAATGGTTTGTGAAATGAGATATAATTGCGCAAAAATGAATTCGCATCTTTCAATGAAATTTAAAAGCATTTGCAGATTACAGGTTTACAGAGTATTTACATAACGGGTAATCTTTAACACAACTGAACCGATGTTAACTTCATTAACGTAAAGTTAGATATGTATTTCACTTATCAAGTGTATTATAAAATCAAATACAAAAATCATAGATGCAAGCTACACAAGCAGTACAAAGCTTTGTCTTTCTTTTTCTCTGCGACAGTGTTTCCATTTTTTGTGTGGCTTTTTGAAGTTTTTTCTGTGATCAGAAAAAATTTATTGCATGTTAACATAACAACAATATAATTGGTAAACACATGTTTTACGTTCTTTCTGATGCAGTGCTGAACAATAAAAGGCTTAAAGCAATATAATTATGTATAAATAGAGAGAAATAAATTTAAATTCATTGCTTTGATTTGAATTGCAAACGAGGCGCTGACCAGAACAGCGGTGGCAGAAAAAAAATCCCGCCGGTTTATGCAGTACCAGATATAGCAGGCCTTGAAGTGCTGCCACATAGATGTTGCACGTTCGCCATTTCTGTGTCATAAACAGCTGATAGATACTCTGCTACTGCTATCGCTGCTGTAACGATAAAAATGAGAGATAAAGGCTATTTTGGCCATACAACGGCGGGAAAATAATCTAGCTGCAAAAACCGTCCGAACAATTTCATATACATTTAAACAATTTATTTAAATAATTAACTGCTTATCAATTCAAAGACAATTTATCATATTGTAAAAAATTAAATATTTGCAAAAGGCAAATAAAATCAGTACAGTGAACCCTTCGTTTTAACACCTAAGCAGTGTTTCCCAACTTTTACAAGACAATTAAATTTAATTTTAATACAAAAATGTGTCACGTGACTTTTGCAGTGAACTAATTAATGTTAACTGAAATCTAACTTGACAAATTAATATTCAAGATATATTGAAATAAAGACAAATTACCCTGATGGTTCTTTAAAAAAAAGAACAAATAATGAGAAACAATGAGAAATGATTTTATATACATTATTTGTTTAATGAGAAATGAAAACAAATAATGAGAAATTTATGTTTTTCTATTCTAACTTTCTTCGTTTGCTTGCATTTTTATTACATGTTTACGTGTATTAAAAGAATATCAAAGTTCGCAAGCGAAGCGGCTGGTAAAAGGTAGTATAGTATAATGGTCCAAAATCATCTTTGTATCTTACGTATATACATGAGGAACACACAGATTGCCCCAAGTGCGGCGAAGGGAGTGAAATACAAAAATTGTTACACCAGTTTTACTTCCCATTCCAATTTGCTGTATATACATATGTATGTATTTTGTATCCACAATTTTGATTCTTAGGAATTAAATGTAGTTTTTTTTTGTTTTGCTTTCAACAACATTGTTGTCGTGTAATAGGCGATAAGTATTAAAGAAATGGGCTTCAACTGCTTGGATGTCTTGAGTAATCCGTCTTAAGTACGATAAATATCGCCGAAAAATAAATAGGAAGTAAAATCTGCGGTTAGAATACATATCTTCAAGTCGTTACAAAGGCAAAAAATATAAACAAAAATCAAAACCAAAGATCAAAAGAGAAGAAAAGATAAGTCTATTTTATATTGATGTATTCTAATCTTTAGGCCTCGAGAATTGCATCAACAAATTTTTTTCCACTCGGTTCTCGAGTTTTGTTTTTTCGAAGGTGGTTTGACAATGTGAACTGCAATCTCAAATTTTCCAAGAACTTTAACCTTTTTTTTAAGATTAAGAGAAAATAATGGCCTATCTTATCGGAAATTTCGGCTGTAACTATGCATTTAAAAATATTTAGCTTTTTTAGATCGTTTGGAAACTTCGTCTAATTAATGCCTCTATCAAAGTTCGCGAGTCGAATAAAAAACTAGTCGAATTCGTGGAGGCAATATAACCTTCCGTGAATTTACAAATATCATTCTACATTAACGTTAAAAACTGGCGGGGAATGAAAACTTCGTGAGAGGATTTACTTGTATGTTATGGAAATAAATAAAACAAGGTTGGGATTACATTTTAGAAAAAACAAAAAAAAAAATTAGTTTTTGAACAATTTGCAATAATATTAAACAAATAAGAGCTACATGGATATATAACTGATATGGTAATTCTAAATTACCATATTCAGGTTTACTTAATAAAACCATAGGAAATAATGATTTTTTTAAAGAAAAAAAGTTTCATTCGAAATTGAATTGCTTTGCCGTTACTTTGTTGATTTTTATGTTTTAAGCTTTAGCGACACTGAACAATACTAAAAGAATTAAGTTCGATTGTTTGACAAAGGGAGATAGAAGCATAAATCCCTCAACTTAACCTTGGTTTACTTGAGTTATTTAAAGTTATTTTAATTTTCAAAATTTCTATTTTTTAAAGATCTGACAGAGTTCCATCTTTCTAGTTTTATTTGAGTCATTTTGAAAATCAGGATTGCCAGTAAGCGCACGACTACGGTTCAAGGCTACAAAAATTGTTAAACAAAATGTAACTATCAATTAAAGGCATAACTAGCATATTTAAGTGTTTTTTTTTCAACCGGGAAAGAGCTTGATTGGCGACTTGATTTGTCACATGATTTGTTTTTTCTTCGAAGCAATTTTTTAATTCATTTATTATTTTTTTAATTTATTGATTTATAAAACTACTGCTGTTAAAGTTTAAATACTCAATCAACTTGCTTAACACATTTAATTTTTAATTTTAAAATAATTGATTTTTTATACTATTATTTTAACCTACCAAAGTCTACAAAATTTAAATATTAAATGGAACTATTTGAGAAAAATAACTGAAATTAGTCCTGAAATATGAAATTTTAAGATTTTGAAATTCTAAGAATAGAGCCCACAAAACAAAAAAAGACATTGCATAAGAAGACACACGAAACATAAAATAATATATTCAAAGAAGAAAAGAAAAATCTTAAAATAAAACTTATTATAAAAACATTATCAATAAAGCAAAAATAAAATTGAATCCACATACCTTCAAAAATCATTACAGAAATTGGTTGAAATATAATTGTATTACACACACATACATAAAATGATAAACGCCATTGGTGGGTGTCGTTGATGTTTTGTGCATTTCCATTAATAGAAAAGCAACTCAAACAAAATAAGAGCACCAAACTGTGAAAGCGAAGCTTCTGATCATATGAGTTAAATTAGGAGGAGAATGATTGATAGTTGTTAGTATGTGATGTATGATCGAGTTGTTTATATGATTGTTAAAAAAATTCAAACTATTTGATTATAGCGTCGTCTTTATTCAAAAAGAATTCCGTGTGTTTGTTCTATGATTTCCTATGTTCTATATTTTTTATAAATTAGAGCGCTAAGAGCACCGCTTCGGTGATATCGTAGCTGTTGTTTGTTTATTCATTCGATAATATATAAAAATAAAAGAGAAAAAGAAAAAGAGAAAAACAAAAATGTTTATTTAAAACAAACTTAATCACATCTTTAAAAAATAAATATCGCAAAATTACAAAAAAAAAGAAAATGCATTTTGTTAATAATAGTAATTTAAAGTAATGGAAAAGAAAGATTGAAAAAAAAACGCAAGGATGATATTATGTATTGGGTTTTAAAGGTGTTCAATGAGTGTATAATGTGTTAATGTGTCTAACAAAATTTCTTTACATAGCATCACATTTAAAACAAAAGATAGGAATCAAATTATTTCGGGAATTTTTTTAATACAGCTAAAATTGTTACGGATGTTGCAATAGTTTTCAGTTAAGACTCGGATTACCAGTCTTGTTTCATCTTTTCTATTACAATAAAGCCACTCCGATAAATACATTTCTATTTCTGCGATTCAAAAGCATGCTTTTACTAAATTTCAAATACTTCTTAAGATTAAATCTTTTTATTTGCGAACTAAAAGATTCTTATGTTTGTGGATACATTTTTTTATTACTTAATAAGAATAATAAAAATCAATCAACTGAATGAATAGTTAAAGATGTATTGAATAAATTAGTACGTAAAACAAAGTCGGTGCAAATGCGGAGATAGAAAAGTTGTTCATACTAAGAGTCTTTTACATTAAATTATTTTGGAAATAGGAAATAAATTAAAAGTAAATTAATGGACATCAATTTATGATTATTCCGATAAGATATGATGATAAGATTTAAATGAAAATGCATTTGATTGGCACTTTTAAATATAACTTAACGATCTAAGAATGATAGTAAGCACATCCTGAGTAGTAAGATTGATGAACTTAGCCCAAAATTATTGAGTTCTTAATTATATTCGCGTGAATAGTTTAAGTTCCATGCAAGAAAATTTGTGGGCATCAGCTTATCGCTCAAATGCATGCCAAACAATTTTTTAATGGTTTAAATGTAGACTATGTACATTGACACTTGGTAAAGTATAATTTAAATTCTATTAATTGTGCATACGGCAATTTTGAGTGTGCTATAAGATATCGATAAATACACATGCGATAATATGTTCAAAACAATATAATTAATATAATACATATTGATAAAAAAATAAATAAATGTGTTATGGTAGTTTGGTTTTGTAGTTGCAGTTGTACGAAGAGTAGTAGCAACAGCAATAAATCTCCAAATGTTTACATCAAAAAATTTACTGCATTTAGAAAAAAGGTACAAATAAATAATATTCAAACTAAACTAGTTTACTTTACTTCTCGATCGTAAACACTGACGCACACACATCATTTGACGTGTTGCTTACGAGTGAGAAAATTTCTAGCAGCAACAGTATCAGAAGAGAAACATGTGTTGCGCGGCGAGCAAACCACACTGTTTTAATAAATACGACTTACTTACGAAAAATACCAAATAAAAAATATAACTTTGAATGAATGTTGTAATCGACGAAAAATTTAAAAGTTTACCTAATTTCTTTGGTTTCCAGCAGTGACGACGAGTTAACATCGGTAACAGCGTTAATCATTGATGTCGGTGAGAAGGGCAGATGGTACATGGAGGATGCATCTAAAGAATATGAATCGTTACTTTTGATCAATAGATCGTTTTTAAGCTCCATGAATTGGTGTGTCGCCTGACTGTTGTTGTTGTTAGTGCCACTGGCAGTAGCAACATGAAGATGCTGCTGACCATCTGACGAGTGTAGATGTCCATTTGTTGAGAAAGTGTACTGAGGAGTATTCGCCGACGTGGCTAGCGTCGTATATGGACAAAGTTCCAACTCTCCAGTTTCGAGCTTGGTTGTAGCCGCTTGATAGCTTTGTAAGCCGTCGGGTGTGAGTATCTGGTAACTTTGCACAGTGCCTATGACGTGTTGCTCCGCAGGCGTGGAAATGGGTGTTGCTGTTGTCGTCGACGTTAGGTAGGCCACATTTTCCAATTCGTAATGTTGCTGATTAGAAGATTGATGTTGCGGCGTGCTAGATTCCTGCTTAATCAGTGTTGCTGTTTGTTGTGAATGACTCAGTTGTTGTTGCTGATTACTGTTGACAAGAATGGGTTCTTGCTTAATATGTGAATTAGACGGCAAATGTTGTTGCTGTTGTATTTGCATTTGTATGTGCTGGTGTGGTTGGTACGTGGTCTGTTGTGTTTGTTGTTGCGCCGTTTGCAACAGTTGCTGCTGTTGTCTGGGTGGAGCTTGTGTGGTATAGATGGTTTGCGTACCATTGGCATCGAGTGTGTTGAGTTGCTGAAGTGTTTGCAGTGGAAGCAAGTTACCCGCTTGGTCTTGTATCATAATGTTTTGACCTTGCAGTTGTTGTTGCAGCAAAGCTTGCTGCAAATCTATTTGATTGGAATATATGAGAGTGGGGCCGTTGGTGGTTTGTATCTGCGTTTGTTGCTGCGGCGACTGTGAAAGCGCTATATGTTGCGGATGTCGTTGTTGTTGCTGCAGTATTGTTGCTGTGGGGTTAGCAATTTGTAGTTGGGCGCCACCTGGCAATATCATACCGCTCAAATCAAGTGAGGGCAACTGTTGCGTGACCTGATTCTGAGTTTCTTCAACATGTTGCAACAGATGAGAATGTTGGTGTTGATGGTGTTGTGCTGTTGAGTTGGAGTTTGAATCAGCATTTTGCACCTCATCGAGAACGCTGTCAATTTGTGCTAAACGCTTCTGCGCTGCAGCTGCTGTTGTTAACGCAGCATTCATTGTGTTTCGTGGTTTTCGTGCTCTCGATGGCCTGGCGTTCGTGTTGCGGGTTTTTTTTGCAGGCGGAACTTGGGAATCAGTGTGAAGTTTCGCCGGTGTCACGCCGTCCACAGCATCGCCGTGCTTGTCCTTTTTATGCATCTTCATTTTGTCAGGTCGCGAAAACTCTTTATTACAAATGGGGCAGGCAAAAATTTTACGATTGACTCCCTCATGGAAAAGATAGGCGTGTCGCTGGAAACTGTACTTGTTCTTGAAAGTTTTGTAGATATCATTTTTTGCACAAACCAAGCAGTAGGAAACACCGTCTATTATGTGTTCGTATCGCTGAATGTCCAAGCCACGTACAGACATCTTCTCCAAGTATTCGCCCTGTTCATCTTCAGCTACGACACGTGTTTTGCGCTTACGTTTCTGCTTAGCATTAGCAGGTAAAGCAGGGATCGTCACTTGAGTTGGCATAACAATCGTCTCTGTGACAGTTTGATGCATTTCCTTATCATGCTGGCTAATAGTTTCATAGCAAACTTTGTGCTGCTGCAATTCTGTTTCTTCGGTCTTAATAGTATGGAACTCTTCATAACTTTCTTCACCAGCGCTTTGGTCATCAAACTTGATTATATTGTCATCTTCAGCAACTTCCACGCCATTGTAATTCTCAAACACGATTGTCGTTTGCTGGTGATGTTCATGATGTTCATCATGTTTACTGTTACTGGTGATGGTTTCGTATGTGACTTGGGAATCATTATTTGCATGAATATCATTTTCATTTTTTATTGTTTGGAACTCTTCATAGGACTCTTCGCCTCCACTTTGGTTTTCAAATTTAATGATTGTGTTGACACCATCACTAACTTCCGAGCCGTTGTAGTTTTCAAATACGATTGTAGTCGGTGTTTGACCATCGGCGCCAGTTGTGGTAATATAGTGGTACTGCGCACCCGTGCTGTTTGTCGTCGACATAACACTGTTGTCGTTGCTGTTATTGCTGCTGGCGCTTGTTGTATACAGCATTGGGGACGAACTAATAGTGGTGACCACATTGTCTTAATTTTTAAAAATTTGTTCGTTTTAAATATAATTTTTGGTTTCAATAAAAAATATAATAATAATATTTTAATTTAAAAAATAAATTAATAATTTCCAATAACTTTAAATAGGCGTAAATCGTATGTATTGGTTTTTATTTTCTTGTCTACATTTTATAATTAAAGTTTTAAATAAAATTTTCTAACCAAATTACTTTGCAAACTAAATTTTAAATTTTAACAATGAAAAATAAAAACAATAAAATACAATTAAAACAAACTACTTAATCGCAATGTAAAATAAGTAATGGTTAAAAAAAAGAAGAATAACGGAAGAGCAACCTTGTTTTTGACGTAGAAATTGATATAAATTTAAAAAGGAAACAACATACACATAAATTTATATCCGAAAAGAACATTTTTAACGATATAAAACAAAGAAATTAACCCGAAACAGCAAACTAAAAAACATAATTTTTGGGAAAACTTCCAACAAGATTCAATTTGTTAGGGGAAATAAAGTATTTGGTCAGAAGATTTTAGAGATTGTTACTTTTGTTGCTTTAGAACAATGAACGAAAATAAACGCTACGATATTTAAGTGTGCCGTAGATGACATGACTCTTTATTCTGTAGCGTATTTGTTTGTGTACACACAAAATGTGTGTTTTATTCGATAGGAAAACATGTAGTACTGCTTGTAATGTTTACATAGTAAGCACTCAACATATACCGTAAATCTTAGCGTAAGTTAAGCTCTGTTAACTTTTTCAGGGTCAGTGGTTAGCTGCACTAACCAGTGTGCCAAGATTGCGAGTGATCGTCTTTTTTCCATGCTCGTGTGTTATTAGTTTAATTTGAATATTATTTTTCTATATAAGTCGAAATATGTGCACATATTTCTCGTGATAAAAGTGTTCTCATAATAAATATTTTTGATGAAAGTGTTTTGTCCTGAAGCCGCTCAGGTTAGCATAGGTA
The DNA here is from genome assembly GCA_914767935.1 of Coremacera marginata. Lineage (NCBI taxonomy): Eukaryota > Metazoa > Arthropoda > Insecta > Diptera > Sciomyzidae > Coremacera > Coremacera marginata. Next base: position 60,726,658 of record OU612044.1, on the reverse strand, counting down.
ACCATATAATTCCTCAAAAGCCTTCAGTCCCAATTTTTTTAAATACACTCTTTACAATAAATGAGACAAACAAAAGTCAGAGTATTTATAAAAATGGTATACTAGTGCACATTTAAAAGTGCCCCTGAAAGAGTTTAAACCGGGGTACAGAAAGGTGGGTGACAGTAATTTTTATCTTGTTTTCTTGTTATCTTGTTAATTTATGATCGTTCACGATAATTTCTTTATAAATAAAACGACAAGTTTTAGTTCTCTGCTTTCTTTGTCTCTTAAAAACCGCTACACACTGTTATTTTAGTGTAGCTGACGTTACAGAATGATAATGTTCGTGCTAATTTTTATGCTGTCGTAGTGTAATGTTAATGTTTTCGTCAAAATACACAATTTTTAAGGCTACAGAACAATGATTTAAGTCGTCCCAGATACACAACGATAATATACTGTTATCTCACATCTACGCTACAGTACCTTAACATATGATACGTAAGCGTACATTTTCGTTCACTGCTTCAGATACAACCTTCCTACAATAAGAGAAACCATTTTGAAATCACTTCAGTTCTGCAATTATTGTAAAAGAATTGAATAATGTACTTTTATTTTACTTGTTTTTTTTTAATTTAATATTTCTTTAAATATTTTTTTATTTTAAAACATTTTATATTCTTCAATTTTATTAAAGTTATACTTCTTTTTGCGCGTTGAGGATTACATTTTTACAGAAAATGAAATTTGTAAAATAAAAGCAAATTCTCTTGCAAAGGAGAAGAGAGAGTCACACTAAAGAATAAAATGTTAAATGCAAAACAGTAAAACAAAACAGTTCAAATAAGGACATGAAAACAAAACCAGAGCTAGATGAGCACACATGAATAATAAATAAACGATAAGAATATGTAATGATTTTCATAAACATATTTATTCGCAAATTATTATTCGCAATTTAATTTTATCCCTTTTTAAGTATTAATCTGAAAGTTTTAGAAGTTTTTCATATCTTGTGTTTTAACTTTCACGACATAATTGAATGAATATTAATTGCATATTTTATATTTTAAAATGAAAAGTTTTTCTTAAAATGCCATTTGTGCTATTGTGTATAGTGTTTACTATTTCTGTCAAAGACATTTCTGCAATATGTTAAAGACTAAAACTGAAAAGTGCCGGGAGCACAGAAGTTTGTCTCAAAAAATGCAAGATTCAAGCACAAAATCATTTCATTAAATCAGACTTTTATTCACTATATTTATCATATCCCTACACATCCTATTATTCTATTGGAATACATTTCCAACAAGCATGTAAGTATATAAATATCAATTATTAGAATATGCCAAAAAAGTATAACTTCTAATTCGTGTACTAAGTGCACGACGACCCTTATTTTTTTTTAATTTTAATTTTAGGTTTTTTTTTTAAATTTTATTTTCTAATTTTATTTATTTGTGATAAGTTTATTAAGCTCTTGGCATAAAAAAGTTGAACTGATAACTTTAAAAAGGCGACCCCTTCGTATGGCAAAAAAATTAAAACTATTTTTTAAACTAGTTCTACTGAAATAAAAGAAATACTTTCTTAGCAAAAGTTTAATGACTTTTTGCGAGCTTTAATATTTTGACATCAGGGTGATATATTCGGATGGTAAAAACTGAAATCTAGTGGGTGAGTACCTACTAGAACGGGATACTTGAGGTCAATAACAATCGATATATCATACTTTAAGATCGGGCAGTAAATGTCGGAGATATGACGAAAAGTTCGAAATTGCCTCGCAAAAATGCTTCGGATTCGAAGGAGTGCGCCACACATTTTTTCTGGTACGGTGTAATTTACACGTATACCACGTTACCTAAACTTACTCTACTACTATGACATGTGTGCACAAGAGTGAATACGATGCACAAAAAATCACCAGGCTCAATTTTATTCACATTTTTCCGAAACGGTGTAAACGTAAAGATTTATTAAAGGAGGTAAAGAACATTACCTGTTCTTTTTTTTTTAAATGAAAAATGTGGAAAGTGAGTTGAGTCGTTTTTATTTCTTATATTTTCGTTAGTTTAAAAGCAATATAATACATTTGTTTTAAACGAGCGTGTTATTGGCGAATTCCAAACCAACGTTATGTAGTTTTTCCGGCTATTTTACCTGAAATATTCCTTTAAAATTTATTGTAAATAATGTTTTTTTGTTTTAAACACAACAAAAGATTGCTCTATATATAATACTCTACATAAATTTATATCAAATTAAACAATGGAAACATATTAAAATAATAATATATAAATTGTAAAAGGATCTACAAATAATACACATATGCGCGCTTAAATGTGTACGTTCGAAAGTGACAGCATACATACATAAGTACAAGTTTTGACTTGCCACTAAAATAGTAATGTTGTCACGAAAAACATTACAAACTTTATTAACTACAGTATAAAGTTTGTTTAGTAATAAAATAATATAATATACATAAAACTTAAAAACAAACAATGAAAAAATAAACGTCATTAAGAATGCTTGTGGTTTTAAGACAGAATACCCAATCTTCTTCTACATCTTCTACTATCTGTGAAAACTTAATCAGTCGTCGTCCGTGTTGACGACAAAGGCAACCACTGCACATCGTTTTTTACAACATAACTGTGAGGGACAAGAATCTCTGATCTGAATGAAAAGAACATCGTATTTTAGGTATTTAAATTGGCTTTTTGAGTAATTGTACATTACTTTTCTAATTTCAGATTGTTCACATGCCGTTGCTCAATCATCTTGACTTACTATGCTTATTATTATCATATCATAACAATTGGTTGATGTGGTTCACGTGTCTAGTTATTAATTGTGTTCATATTGTAAACGGAAACATGATATTTTAGTGACTGGCTTTAAATTGAAATGTGTTGTTGATGATGAATATCTTGGTGATAATGGCAATGGTGATGATGATGAAGTTGATTGAGGAAATGCCATATTTGAAATTTTTGGATTCGAGTATGATTTGAAATTATGTGCTAGTTTTATTTTTTTTTGTATATTCTAATTGTTTAACTGCTCGAAGAACATATAGAAAAGAGAAAAAACAAATAAAAAACAAACCAAAGTAAACACCATATACAAAAAGGAACCAAGCAAATTTAAGATATATATTCCTGTTTATTGAAAAAAAAAAAAATTGGAAAACACAGCACAAAAAAATAAATTTGCACACATACATAGGAATTGGAAGAGGAAGCAAGGTAAGATGGCCACGACAAGAAAAGTATATTTATTCAGAAACTTTTTTAACTTTTAGAGAGAAAGGAAGAATTCATTTTGTATTTACTTAATTTAAACTATATTCTTAACCCTTCGTGCCCTCGGTGGGTAGCGACCTTTAGTATTTTAGTTTTTTCTTAAAAAGGACTTGTTATTTAAAATTTTTCCTTAAAAAAATTATTAGAAAACATTCTTAAAACAACAAACATCTAATGGATATTAAGATATAATTAATAGTTCGTTAAATTGTATAGCCATTAAAAAACTTGGTGTATGAGTATGCTTTTGAGTACAGGGTTGTCAATTATCGAAGCACCCATCTGGCAACACTGTAACTTTCCGCAGTGATGCCAAATCGACTAATGACATACCGCGTTTAAAGCGTCATTCCAAGCAAATGTTTACAATGGAACAGTACACGCCACGCGAACGCTCTAAAATTGTTGAAATTTACATTCAACAAAACAAGTCAATAGTGAAAACTCAACGTGCTTTCAAAAAAATAAATAAAGTGAAAAGTGCGCCTTCCAAGAAAACAATTTATCGTTTGTATGAAACTGAAAATCCACAAGAGATTCAAGAGGTACCTCTTCACGATGCAAAAGTCACTGTTTGGTGCGGCGTTTGTGCTAAAATGCTCATTGGGCCGTTCTTTTTCGAAGATGATAATGGCCACAGAGTTACTGTCAATCAGGAGCGTTATCGCGATATGATAAACAATTTTTTCATGCCAATCGTTCGTCGAAAGCGTATCAGGCACTACTGGTTTCAACAAGACGGCGCGCCACCACACACAAGCCGCACTACAATCGATTTTTTGAAGCAATTGTTCCCTGGCCGTTTGATGTCAAAAAATGGTTTGATGTCAAAACGCCTCCAGACTTCTTTTTGTGGGGTTATTTGAAATCAAAGGTTTACGTCAACAAGCCAAAGACCCTAGAAGAGCTGAAAACCAACATCCGTCAAGAAATAACCGCCATTCCCATCGAAATGTTGAAGAAAACCATGGAAAATGCTGCAAAACGGGCACAATATGTCGTAGAGGCCAATGGAAATGATGTAAGCAAAGCTACTTGAACCCAATTAAATGATATTCATGACGAACAGGCAAAAAATTGTGGTTTCTTTGATTTATTTAAAAATAAAATGGGCGCTTCGAATATTGACAACCCTGTATACATACACTGAATATTTTACGCATATTTTTTTATTCACCGCAAACATCTTTTGTTATGCGAGAGACTATTATGTACTTTTTCTATAATAAATACGTTTAATCGCGTCCCTTTACAAAATGACAAAATGACATTAAAGAATTACATTAATTCTTATTTGTCACCTTATAGGGTAAAAACGAACATATAACAGTTTTCCAGTTCACAGCAGCACATTCCTGAATATTCGTGTAGTTTATTAAATACTCAGAAAGAGCTGAAGCAACGCGAAGCTCGCAAGACTAAGCTCAGTGCAAGAGTGTATGGAAAGAATACAAAAAAGTAGTTAATCTATTGCGCAGATTTACTCTGCATTACACAACCTGTTGTGTATATTTATTCGCTTGCAGTGACTAGAGAAGCAGTAAATATTAGCTTGATGAATATATTCATGCAGGGATCTAGAGTGCGTATTAATAACCCAACTTTGATCGTTTAAAGTAACGGGGTACGAAGGGTTAATTGTACAATAGATTAGAAAGCAGTTGCGATATTCTTGTGCTTACAACACATCATTTTGTTTCTACTGAATGACAAAATGAAAATTTTTGCACTTGGGTATAAAACCAAACATACACATGACGAGCACAGAATAAAAACAGTGTGTTATATTTCACAGAAGAAAAACACTTACGATATTTGCCATCGTAAAAAGAAATTATCTCTGGAGCGTGCGTGTAAATTTTGCAAGTATGCGTGCGTGCTTGTATTCGTCGTTTATAATCGGGTTTATTTTATTATTTTTTGCTTCGGCTTTGGTCGACAAGCAACGCGGGCGTGGTTGATTGTTAGTTCGCTGTAATATTTTCATAAATGCAATTTTGCATTCAGTTTAAATACATTCAATTTTTGATGTTTATATAATAAAATTAAATTTATGTTGGCTATTTCGTAGTTAATATTCTTAATTTTTTTATTGATTTTGAAATCATGTAAGGAAAAAAAAATTTTTTGTAATTAATGAACCTATCTTTCTATCTATATTAATAAAATAATTTTCTGTTTGTTTGACTTTTTTACAAATCTAAACGGCTAAACGGGTTTTGCTCAAACTTAGAACGTGTATTACTTGCGTCCTAGATTAGGACCAAAGCCGAAGCAAAAAATAATAAAATAGAACCGATTATAAACGACGAGTACAAGAACAAACGCATACTTGCAAAATTTACACGCACGCTGAGTGTAAAGAAAATTTCTTTTTACGCTGGCAAAATTTCGTTAGTGTTTTTCTTCTGTGAAATATAACACACTGTTTTTATTCTGTGTTCGTCATATCATATCTACTATGTTTACGCTGCGCGGTCCAAATTATCTTTTGCATCATACTTTCAAGTCTTTTGAGACACAGTTCACAATATCCTGAATTAATTTTCTGAACTACCCAGAATGTGTTTTTTTCGATGAAAAGAAGATATTTTTTTAACTGTGAGTGAAAATACTTACACTACTCAACAAAATGGCGTTTGTAAAGTATTTTTGGTGGAAACAACGAAACTGAAGTCAAAAACTCTTGTAAAAGCATAAAATTAATGCATACGGTATATATATATTAATACGTTTTAGGATATTTAATAATTCAGGAATAGTAACAATTTGACAACTTCTTTAAAGATTTCCAAGCAGGGTAAAAACACTACCATCTGATATCTTTACAATGTCAGCTAGCTCGTGCACCTTCAATTTGCGATCGTTCATAACCAATTTGTGGATTTTTTTGATGTTTTGTGGAACAACAGTCTGATTTGGGCGTCCACTGCGCTCTGCATCATTTGTGCTGGTACGACCACGTTTAAATTCAGCAATCCACTTTTCTACCATTTGTCTCGATAGAGCAGAGTCCGGATAATGTTTATCAAGACATTGTTTGGTTTCCACTGTATTTTTTTTTCCATCAAAAAGCAATGCTTTATCAAAATTCGAAATTCACTTTCTTCTATTTTTTTTTTTTTTCAATAACAACAGTTGCACACAAAATGCTATAACTCACGAGTCAATTGTCAGATTGTTGTCAAATTTTTATACGTAGCGTTTGAAGGTTGGTACTAAATAAAAATCATATGGAACACATCTAGTAACGCCATATATGTGTCATCCTATGGACTTTTTGAACGTACTGTTAATTTGCGTACATAAAGTAGCTGATATGTGTCCGGTGCCCATGTCGGTAAATGTTCGGCACATGTACCGAAAGAAGTGCTAGTTCTGTAACACCTTGGTCAGGCACAGTGTTTGAACGAAGACCTAATCGGGCACTCGTCGGTTTATTGTGTTCGAATATAGTCGGTCGTTTTTTGGACACTTTTCGGTAAATTTTCAGGTAAAATATCGGTAATATATAAATTTCACTTAAAACATAGAGTGCTTTTCGGGTACATTACAGTTAAGTTAGCCTGTTACAATACTATTTCGGTAAATATTCAGGGGAATGTAAGTTAAATATTAGTAAATTTTAGTTACTGCTCGAAGCTTTTAATAAAATTGTGCCTGATACTCGGGACTTTTGTACCTGAGTTCTTTGGCACGGATGTGCGATTTTGTTTTTTTTAAAAAATAAAATTGTGTCCGATACTCGGTACTTTGTGCCTAAGTTCTTTCAGGTTCTTTGTGCCTAATCAGGGAGAGGCCTGATTATTTTTAGAAATTCTACTGGGAAGCATTCTGATTTTCATGGATCATCTTTCTGACATTTAAAAAAAAAATTTTGCAAAAAGTTAGGTATAAACTTTATTCAAAAAAATGGTACTTGTTCGACAACAAAAACCTAAAGGTTATTCACTAATTAGCGAGGCGATCTGATAAGGAGATTTTGATACCATAATCGAATTTAAAGCAATACTTCAGAAAAACTTATAGAGAAATTTGTGCAAAAACCTTGTTGAGTAGTGTAATTTGAAAATCATGAAATAGCTAAGCAAATTATGGCGGAAATTTAAAATTTTGACAATAAAGCGTGGATGGTACACAGTTAAAAATATCTAATTACTTAGAATTTCCGTAGATTTGGATATACTTACTCGTCTTCAGAATAGTTCGGCCACCTTTGTTTTTGTCGTTACTTGCACAAAGAAGCTGCAAAAAAGTATTGAAAAAGGGTGCATTAAAAAAAAACTGCATTTGCACCCTTTAAACTGCAGGAAGTGAGTATAAATTTCAGCAGGATGGAGCCTTATGTCATACAGCGAAAACACCAAAGTACTGGTTGAAGAATAACCATCATCCCGTTATTGCCTGATCTTTCTGTAGCGAGAACATCTCCAATAGTCTTTGTGGTTAAAAATTAGCAGGGACTTGAGACGCAATCCTGCTAGGAGTATAGGAGATTTAAGGACGAAATAAAAGGATTTTTGCCGATCAATTTCTCCAGAGCATTACCTGGAACTCGCGGATACAATACCTCATCTTACCGTAGCAGTCATAGGTCAGAAATGGGGCACTACACAATGGTATATGGAATAGGCCGAATTATTATGACTCAGTTTTCTGGTGGCCGAACTTTTCTGAATTAAGTCTTATATTTGTTTATGCCCTAGTTAAAGAGTGTTTGTAAAATGCAAATTTTTTTATTTTAAGTTTCGATCTCAAATGTTGTGGTGGAAGAAGTTTTTTTAATTCACCCATTTTCAATAATTTTTTCGAGCTTCTTTGTGCAAGTAAAGACAAAAATAAAGGTGACGGAACTATTCTGACGAGGAGTAGTGTCTTTCAGTTGCAAAACTTAATCTTCCACCATAAACAATACTTTCACAAACATAAGAAACATAGCTTTTATAAATGTTATACATTTTAAGAATGAAAAAACCATGTAATTGGATCAAATATTATTTTTAAAATTTCAAACCGGTTTCATATAAAATTCAAGCGTGATTGCAAAAAAATGAAAATGAAATATTAGTAAGCATCTTCGATTTAAGCATTCTACAAAAAACTTCAATTTTTTTGGTGGTCGTTCTATGAGAGTACGTAAGATTGTGGTCAAACTCCCTTAAAAATCCTTAATAAAGACTTATTTTGAAAATAATACATTTTTAAAAAGCATTCATCACATTCATCAACTAATAAAATGATTTGCTATAAAAAAGTGTTACTTCTTCTTAAAATAAGAAGTTTTCTAGATTATTTTCAATGTGTGATCGACAAGAATAAGTTTTGCAATGACAGACTCATTTATTGGTACTAGACTTTTTCGCCATACTACCCCCGAGCGACGCCGGTTATTTCAGGTAGCACTGTTCTATAAAAACTACTTGGTGCACTACTTTTCCCTACTCTGACTTATCGTCGGTGCTTCTCCCTACTCTGATTCATTTAAAAACAAAATTATCAAAATCGGTTGAGAAACACAGGAGAAAATGGTACTTAACTGTTTTGCCTTCGCCTATTTATATATATATATAGATGAGGTTAAATTAAGATATCAGAATTATAAGTTTTTATGTTTCTATGTTAATTATTCAACTTTTCTTTTAAGAAGGAATCTTTTAAGAAGGAATAATTTCATTTCTAATCTTCTTTAGGCAGAACTTTATCCTAAACACACAGCATTTCAGCTCAAAGAAGTCGAATTTAAAGTATTAGGAAAAATATTAGGTATTATCAAAAGCCACCATTATTTAATGAAGATAATAAACAATTAGAGATTTTATAAATCAAAAACTAAAACGGATTTACAAAATCATACACAAACAATTAATAAAAATAATATTAGGTAAAAAAAAGTTAAAAAGCAAACCAAAACGAAAGGTTACTATAACGCAAATTTTTGAAATTATGTGCATATTTGTAGGCTAAATTAAGAGGGTTAACATTTTTGTAGAAGACTTGTTTTTTAATGAAGAATGGTTGGTTTCTTTATGCAACTTCATTTTTAAAATTTACTAGTATAATTATGTTTAAATTAAATATTTACAAAAATCTTTAAAACAATTAAGAAACCTTGTTGGACTTGAATGGTGAAAGCTTATAATTTCCATTATTGGCATAAATAACAAGTCGTCTACAGATAATATTCTAGATAAAAAACAAATATTAATAAAGAAATAAGTATCGTTAACAAATTAAAAACCAAATAGTGTTCCAAAGGAAACAATGAAATATTAAAAAAACTATTAATTTAAACATTATTATGGATAAAGGACATTTTAATATCTATTTTTATGGCTATTTACTGAAATTAAACTAACGAGCTTACCATTTGAGCTTGTACCAGCTGTTGATGGATTTTGACTAGGATGTTGCTGCTGTTGTTGTTGTTGCTGCTGCTGGTAGGACGATGAATCACATGCGATCTCACTTTGTATCTGATAGACTCCACCGTCAGTGCTAGATGATCGCGGAACATTGATATACTGGATTTGCTGTTGTGGTTGTTGCTGTGTTGTTTGAAGTTGATGGTTAGGAATACGATTCAGTGTTGTTGCTGCCGGCAACATGGTGGTATAAATTATTGCTTGTTGTTGCTGATTTTGACTAGACGTTATTGTTGATATAGACGTTGATGATTCTGACGATGATGATGGTTGCGTGCTTGAAAATGCAGTCGATGTTGAGCACAGCATGGGTGATGGGCTGTTGGTGGTAATAAGATGTTGCTGTTGTTGCAATTGCTGGCTGTCTTGAATTTTTGGGATTTTGCCTTCAAATTTTCGCTGTTGACTTATGAAATGTAACGATGGATGTTCTTGCATCATTTGTTCATTAAGTTTACGTACAACTGCAGCATGTGTCTGATGCTGTTGGCGTTGTTGTTGTTGGAGTTGTTGTTTGTGTGTTTTTGCAGGCATATTCAATGAAGTTTCTGCAAGAATTATTAGTTGTTATGGATTTGCTTGAGCAAGAAGAAAAACATAATAAAGCACTTTTAAAACTCACTCACATGTATGAGATTTACAAAATTTGGAAAAGCATTGAAGCTTGTGTTAGATTGTTTGTGATTTGTGGAAGGATTATTGTTAGGTACTGACACAATAGAATAATCACAAGAAACGATGTATTGAAAACAAAGTATTAGGAGGTGTTAGAGAACATTTAGGTGTGACTTTAACGAGCACGAAGGAAAATGTTTGATAAATTAAAACTAAAATGTGTTTGGGATGAGGATGAAATTGAAATGTTACAGAATGAAAGGTATGAATTGTGTTACAAGTGAATTTAATGGTTAAGTTTAGCGCATGTAAGTGTAAGTGAAGGAGTAGAAAGAGGGGACACACAAAAACGAGTTAAAAGAACCATGTGGTTATTTAAGAGATGATTTTATGAATAAAAATGAGTCTTCAATCAAATTAATTTGTGTTTTTGTTTGTTTTCGCTTGAGTTTTCTCCTAAGTGCGCTCACCTCCACCTCCACCTCCACTTGTACCCCCACCTCCATTCTCTTTCTTTTTTCTTGTTGGTGTCTTGCGTGGCGTTTTCGCCGGAGTTTTACGCGCTTTGGATGTTGATGACGTCGATGATGCTGGCGAAGCGGAACGATCTTCTTTGCCTCTAGGACTACGTCCTTTGCTGCTATTGCGTGAATTAGCACGACGTTTACTAGCAAACCAATCATCATCGTAATCGGCATCAGATTTACGCTTTTGTTTACGTTTTTTGAACTCATCATCGTCGTCAATTTCTAAGTAAGAAAGAATTTAAAAGTAATCGGAATGTGGTTGTTGGCAATGGAAAATTACTTTAAAAAGATACTTTTTAAAAAAAAGTCGATAACAATTCTTTTTCTGCAAATTTTGACATGAACAACTTAATCACAGATATTGCCAATAAACTAGTGCATAGTTGATTTGATATTACAGTTAACACTTACCTGAACCATCGTCAATGTAGTCTAAAAGTTCTTTCTTTGTTTTTAAATCGGCTGGACACTGCTGGCTCATCAAATCTTCCTCACTAATAATTGCATGTTCATCAACATCCTCTACATCCAGTGTTAGTACACTCTCCTTAAGTACTGCCTTCACATCATCGGGTATATTTGGGTTTTGTTGTATCTCATCCAAGTCTAAATCTGGATTTCGTTCCTTAAAGGACTTTTTCTTTGTAGGATTGCATTGTTTTTTCATTCTATGTTTTAAATATAATTTGGAATAGTGACCCCAATTACTATGGGGTATGCGTGGACGTATTGGGAATGATAGAAATAGAGTGTAAGATAGCGTTTAATGAAACGTTTAAAACATTTCTTACTTTTTATTACACATTACGTCCAAATGTGTTGGCAATGGAGCGGCTGCAACAGCATTGGGTGGATCCTCAGGATGTTGGCCAATATCGTTACCTTCGAGCCACGCCTGGTATCGATCGGGCTGAAAACGCTTCACAAATGTATCCATTGAGATCTTAACCATGTCATTGCTGCAATGTTATACAAAAAGGATGAGCAACAAATATTCCAAACAAACAAAAATTTTACATTTTTTAGTTTTACCTGCAGGTACATTGTGTAGCACGTTTGCCATATTCAATCCATCGTTCCATGGCAAAATTTGTAGATTCCGCGCAATTAAAGCCATGGTTGAACCCAGCATGATAACCGAATGGAAATGTGATCATTATTTCCCCTTCCTCTTGTGTTATCTATTTATTTTACATGAATTTATTTTAATGTTAGAGGAATAATATATTGTTTAATCTATATATATATATATTGCTGTGGGTTAGTCTCGCTAAAACTCAAAAATGGCTGGACCGATTTGACTGGGATTTTTTTATTTTGCGGCTAATTATTCAAGGATTATTAACAAAAAGAGAAAAATGACAAAACTTTGGAAATCGCAAAAACAAAAATAGGCGTCTTTTAATAGAAATTTTGTATTTTTAATGGAAAATGTCGCACATCTCCGGAAGTTTTTGACTTTCTTTGAAATTTGGCAGAAAGGTAAACTATCACTCAGGTCGAGCTTAACGATATATTTTATTTTCCGCGCCAATTCACACCGCTTACTAAAGGTGTTGCAACAGTTTCAATATATGAAGAAAAACGTATTTGAGTTTACAACACAGAATTAAAACTCAAAAACGACTGGGAAGATTGAGGTCACATTTTAACAGCAAATAAATTTCATGTACGAGATGGATTAGGATTAATGAAAAGTAGTATTAAATAATGAGGCGTGGCACCTCCCATACGAATCCTACACCTTAAACATGATATTTTGGCCGATTTCCATGACGGTAAGTGTTTAAGAGCTATTAATTTTTCTCTATCTCGAACACCAGGTGGCGCTGTAGTTCAAACTGTATTTAAGTATGCTAAGACCGCCTTAACCGATCATCCGATTAGCATGAAAATTTGTATATGCTCGTAGTGACCTTAGGGTACTGCTACTTCTTTACTTTATCTTGAGCATCAGAGGGCGCTGTAGTCCAAATATTTTCGAAATACGCGAAAAACTCCTAAAGCGTATCTATGTAAGGATTTTTGGGAGAGATTGTCTTGCTCTATATTTACTTTATTCTTTAAAGCATAAGCAAACGTAATCCAGCAATCTCTCACAAAAAAGTGCTCACTCTACATTATTTGTTAGCCTCCCACCAACATATGCACTTTCACATTATTTTTAAATGCTTTATACATTCGATACGATCAAATAGAGACAACCAAATCTATGCAAAAAACAACGAGCACACCAAGCAAAACAAATATGTTATAGAGAAATAACCCAGCAAAAAATTTCAATGCGCATTACTTGTATGCACATAAAGAGCGCTTTATTCTCCTTGCAAGCAGCGCTGTTTGTAAAGCGCTATATTTGTAGCACTTTCCGTAACGATAACGTTGCATTTGAAATGAAAAGGAAGTATTAGATATAAATGTCAAAAAAAAAAAAATTAATTTCAAAAGCTTTAAAAACCCATCTAATCGTTTCACGTGAATAAACAAAATTTGATTTGTTTTTATCAAACTTGCTGTTATTTTTTATTAATAAACACATTTTTCAATTAAGATGTGGCAGACTGGTTGACTTGTTTGCCTTGAAATCGAAATGCCTGGGTTCAAACCTGGCTGGCGGATTATTTTTCGTTTTTGTTTTGTTTTGTTTTAAAGTTGCTTATAAAGTTATTCTGTTATTATAAACCAAATTTTATGTCTAAATTGTGGCGGCCATGGCATACTGGTTGGGGTGATTGTTTTGTAAGCGAGATGCCCGGGTCCAAACCCGTGGGTGGGCTTTTGCTTTTTGTTTTGTTTTAAAAATTTTAAATATTTACGTATTTGATTTATGCTACAAGGAGAACAAAGCGCTCAGCTCTCGCTACGCTTTCAAATTTTCTACAGCGGGAGCGGAACGCATACATCTGATGACACGTCTATGTTAAAAAATGCACTATACACAAGAAGAATGAAGCGCTCTACTTTTTGGAGTGCTTCAGATGTGCTAATGGAGCGCTCGATTTCCTGCTGGGAACTGCATCCGATGTGATTTTTTTGCTCTGATATGAAGCAGAAAAACCTTTTAAACACAAAACAATAACAATATGCATTGTTTGTTGACAAGTTGTTGTTTTTTCGTTAATTTTATATTCGTTTTACGCATTTTACTTATTCTTTTTCATTGCCTAATCATTTTCAATAATTAAAATAAAATACCCAAGAACTCAGTGCCCACCACTGAGCATTTCAACACTTTTCAGTTTTACTTTATATGCTTGCTTTGATTAAGTGCTCGTTTTTCTTGTGTTCATTATGCTTTGCTCATTTATTCTTGCTCTCTATGTTGTTTATGTTTAAATGCTATTAAAGATGAGAGTTGAATACAGTTAGCATGCGAACAACAAACAAATGTCTTGCAAACATACACGTGCGGCTCTTTAGTAGAAATCTCTTAAGAAATCCTGAGAAACTTCAAGCCCGCTCTTTCTATTTGGATGCAATTCGTTTAGCAAGTGTTTTGTCGCTATGTCTTTTGCATTATCTCGAAAGCCAGAGAGCGCTGTTATACAAATACTGCAAAAAACTGAAACTTTTTCGATTCGGGGGCCATTCACTTTAGTTTTATTACTTTACCTCAGTAAATGTTTACATCATGGTATTGATATTTGGCATAAGGGTGAGTAGGTTATTTTCCAAGCACCCTGCAAAACGTGGGTTTGGGTCCAAATTAAGTCAGGTTTATAATTTATAATTCGACTATGCTTTAAACATTTTAAACACCTTTAGTAAATGAATTTAAATCGAAAACTATTTGGCCCGTGAAATTGATATCTAAGTGATAAAGGATTTTTTGATAATCTGAATCTGATTAAAATTTTCTCTTTTCTGAAGACTGAAGCTTTAGTCCAAAAATTAAATATTTGTAAATAAATTTATGGTTAAGATTGGACCCATTTATGATTGTGCATTGTTGGTTGTATCATGTTCCACATATTTGCCCTGAACACCCCGCATATTTATAATATGCTTCAAAGTCAAAATAAGCTATTTAACTCAACAATTCCATTAATTATCGCCAAACAGAGGGGCACAGCAGTCAGCGACTTGTAAAAATGCGTAAATGACATTTAAAGATATTTACAGAAGTAACAAAGGAGGAAGGGTCTGGTCGTGAACCTTATAAAACTTGCCATTGGCCATTTCAGCTTTCGAAATGACTCTGACCGAGCTTCTTTTGATCAATTTGTGTTGTGCGTGTTATTAAATTTTTGTACACTCTTATGGTGACTCCGAACGGCTTATCTTCTCAGGAAGCTTTACAAAAAATTGTTTACTCTCTGCGATTTGCTATTGTCTGCAGGGAGGAGACGATCGTTCAGAAAAATTATTTCTATTTAAAAATTTTCTGTGTCTGACGGGATTTGAATTTGGGGCTACCGCGGTTTTTGGCTAGGGCCACGTACTTTAACCATTATGTCACGGCCGAAAACTTGCTCATTCACAAGAATGAAAAAAAAATATATGCACGCCAGTGAGAGTGTACGCAATTTGCGCTTTAGATCAAGGGTGCGCAAAATTATACATTAACATTTTTGTGATTGTATTGCAAAGCTTTTGTTTTAAAAGTTTGCACTGAACGAAAAGTACGAATTTATTCATTCGTACGATCACAGCATAAAGCGATAATGTTAGCTTGTCGTGTTCTATAAGGTTGGGAAATTAGTGAAAGCTTATTGCTGAGCCGAGTCGAAAAAAACATTGGAGCAAAAGAGGTGCATGGCTTGGCGTCTTTATTGCTCCATTTTTTCTTTGGCTGGACTTAGCAATAAGCGTTCACTTTTCGCAACCTTAGGCAACGCAGAATCGAGCACAACTTCACAGCATGAAGTTCGCACAGCGACGGATAGTATTATTTTATTCAGTGTTATAAGTTCGCACCTCAAATTAATAGCTTTTTTAATTGAAAGCTGTTGTATGCATGTGAAAGCTATCCGCCCATGGGTGGCCTTTTGCGCATTCCTACTTTAGATGTTCATGAGACCGAACATTATCACCTACATGGCAAACAAGGTCAAGAATGAAAAGAGGGCATATTAGAGGAAAATTAAACTCCTCCCAGGTGAGCCATTGGAGTGGGATCTTTAGACTAGGGGTGGGAAAAGTTACTCGTACGTGCAATTCGCCAGCACGTGCTCTTTGGTTGCATGCTGCTTGCTTCACGGGCGACAGCATTTGCTTCATAAATTCGACGGTAAAGGAAACGAGGGACATGAGCCAATATAATGAGATAGAGCGTAAGTAAGAGCGTAATATAGAACGCGATATCTACAGAGTTGCCATTTTTTAAATACTTACGTATTTATAAATTTTAGAAAAATTGTTTAGAATTGACAAGTTATATGTAAGATCAAATTGAATTTAATATTTTTGTAATTTCAATATTTTTTAAACTGCTGTCATTTTCTTAATTTGCTGCCTTTTAATTAAAATAAAATCGCGATTTCACAATCAATGTGTGAAAAAACTCCGGTAATTACAATTAGAGTAAGACTGTCTTTGATCAAGTTTGTTGTAACACAAATATTAGTAACAAATTTTTTAGGTTACTGTTCATATTTTCCGCACCGTGTAACAAAAACATGATTTTTACAAACAAAAATATTAATTTAAATTTTTTATTAACAGTAAGTTGTTTTAAAGGCAAATGTTTGATACATTTCAGGTAGATCGGTTTCATATGCTAGTGGCAGAGTAGGAACAGTGACAGGTTCTGAACCGATTCCTTTCAGTCAAAACAGGCCACCAATCTACTCTTCTAGGTCGGTCACTGGATAGGTCCAAGTTGATGCAGCAGGTGGGAATTGACCCCTGTCAATGACAACGCCGTGTAAAAGAGATAGGTTCGAAACCGGTTTATTTTTCCATAGGGATGGTATACAATTATGCTACATACATTATTACTTATATATCTCAAAATCGTTAATTAAAAATATAAAATTTGTTTTAAAAAAATGGTGGCTTGGCAACCTAGTTTGAGTCTAGTTTGCAAAAATTATAATTGTGCTATAATTTTTATATATAATATTTTTATATATAATAAAAAAAAATAAAAACAAATCAAAGATGCATCCCAATGATATAAAAAAGGGCCTTTTATAATTTTAGTATTTAATATTTTACATTTAATCATGTTCATATCTCGATAAGTTAAAAAAACACAAAAAAATTTCCAAAACACAAAAATGGTTTTAAATTTAAACTTAAATAAACTTTATTTAAAAAATAAACAGCTTTTGTTTGATATGCAACACGATATTATATTTTTTTCTGCAACAGTTAAATTTTTAAATGCAATTTTTTTTTAATATATGTGGTTTGTATATATTTCAGCTTAAAGTGTACAAAATTTCATAATGGGACGGCGATAGCTTCATGGGTAAATGATGGGTAAAAAACAATGTCATAAAAAGGTGGAGATTTGGTTTTTTTGAAAAACAGAAATTGTTATAGATCTTAAAACAAAGAAGCTATGATTTTTAACAAAAAATTTAAAAAAAAATTTAGTGTCGTAAAAAAATAAAAAATTATACAGTTTGACCGTGTACAATCTCGTACATTTTTCGTACTCTTTTTCGTCATATTTTCAAGAAACTGTGATCGTTCTGTAACTGAGATGAATACATATTTTTCTGCACTAATACAATCTCAAGTGTGCTCTTACGCTGGAAGTTCATTAAGCTGGAAGTTCATTAACTGCGTTTGCATTTGCGTCCGTTTACTCGCTGACGTAATCATAAGTTGCGTTGGAGAACGCAATTAACGCAAGAAAAGTTGAAAATATTCTAACTTTTCAAGCGTAAATTGAGTTTTTTGACAGCTCGTTGCAAATAGCCAACAACGAGAAGAAATAAAAGAAACGAGTTCATTCTATGAAATTTCCAGGGATGGCCCTTTAACATGAATTGAAATAAATAAAGATTTTGATAAATTGTTGAAAATGTTGAAAGTGTGTTACTAAAAATCAATTTCTTTTTAATATTTTAGCATACATTCACCTAAAATTGTATTTCAAGAATAAAGAAAACGTTCAATAACTTTGTAGCCCTGAATTGTAATGGAGTCAAAACGCAATTATTGTACTCTGCAAAAATTTTCTTGAGTAAATTGCGCCAGCGAGTAGACCGACAAAGGGAGACAATTTTTATATGTTTCCGCATTTAAGAAAATTATTAAAATATATATTTAGTTTGCCCCATAGTTCAACCACAGTTGAGCGAAAATGTTCGGTTATTAACTTAAATAAAACGAAAATACGTTATAGACTTAACACGGAAACAATTGAAGGGATATTACACATTTTAATGAAAAATAGTTCTTGAAGATACTCACTGCCAATTCCTTAACAAAAACATGTATGATCATCAGGTAGACAAATAGTATGTAGTGTATATATACATAAATATAAACAATCAAATTGTTTATTTTGGCGTTCATGCAAATTATCAGAAACGTTATCAAACAACGCAAAAAAAGAAAATGCTAATTATTTTAAAATCAAAAAAATCTTTAAATTAAATTTTTATAAATCTTAAGATTTTAGAGAAAAAATAAACTCCTTGTGATTTTAATAATAAAACTATATTTTAGACATATGTATGTTACAAACTTAATATGTTCCTTCTTAAATTAAATTTTTTTTTTAAGGCGTTGAATATTTTTTAAACAATAACTGTTTTTGTTACTTAACTTTTTAACTGCATTGAAATATTTTTGTTTTTGTCAGCATAAATAAAGCTTTTTTAAAAAGTACAGTACTTTTACTGCAAAAACAGTACAGAAAAGTACAGTAATTTTGCTGCAAAAATAGTAAAATTTACTGTACGGTACAGTATTCGGACAAATTTGATGTAACATAATTGTGTATGAGGCATGAGATCTCGCCAAAACATGCTCCCTTGTGGACGAGAACGTTATAACATTGTTTGAGCATACGCGTAAGTGAGCACGAATTTTTGTGTACGATTTTTCGGTGCTTAGGGGGCGTTCATTCATTACGTGAGGAGTTTAGGGCGGCGAGAGGTAATCACTCTCACGTGGGGGGAGGGGGGGGGAGGGGGAGAGGGTGTTCTCGCGAAGATTACGTAATTTTTTATCCGCAAGAAATAGTGTAAAATTATGAGATTACTGGGTTAAATTGAGTAAAACGTGTTTCTCTAATAAAATATGACTTAATTTTACACAATAATATTTATCGTGGTTATGCGAGCGGCACAAAGTAGCATAGTAGTGCGAGGATTTGTTGTGTTTACGGCCGTAAATGCTTATTTCCGTGGTCGGTTCACATGAAGCTCATGCTTTGCTGAGAGTCACACGTATTTTTATGTTCCTTCACTCAATCGACAAACAACAAAGGGGGGGTTCAGACGATACAGCATGTTGTCAAACCTTGCCGTACGGCACCATATATTATAGCTTAAAACTATAAATGTTTGATCGTTCGAACGCTCGATAAAGCAGACTGACAACATGTTAACTTGCAATCAAAATGTTTTGATTTCAAGGATATCACTCAAAGTTTGGCAACTTGCTGTATTGTTTAAGCCCCCCTATTGGAGAAGCAGCATTTACTGAGTTAACCTGGTGTTTACTCGGGTTTATCCGGTGCTTACTCGGGGTTAACTCGCCATGGAAACGCGAGTTAAGTTGAGTTTCGTTAAATCCATATAAACTCCACCAAACTTGTAAGATTTAACTGGGTTCTATCTGTCAAAGTGAATTGCATTCATTAATAATAAGAAAAAATGGTGAGTGGAATACTCACCTGTCAAAAAAAATTGACCGCATTCAGCGAAGTCAACAGTTGTCAACATTTGTGTAAAAAATCGGTAAATGGTACAATTATGGGAACGCTCACTAAAACGGATCAGATAGCTGACGCCATTTTATCGAGCGAAAAATTTCTATAATACATGAACACAACTGATTGCTTTAACCCTTAACTCGTATACCTCAAAAAATGTAGTTACAAGTTTATGTTTTTTTTTCAAAGAACACCTTAAATAACAACACGACTGATCAATGCGAAAGCATGCACACACCTGGGGCCCTATTCTCTAACTGGGGAATAAACAGTGTACACTAAATATTGTGTACACATACAGTTTACGATTCTCTAGATTTGAAAATGAGCTTTTAACTTCTAAAGAGTGTACACCAATCAACAAATTTTATTCGCTGAGATTTTTTGTGTGAACATTTCATTTTTATTGTAATACTGTTATGATATACAATTTGGGATTGTATTTTTAAGAATTTTGTCGTTAGTATAAATAATAAATTATTTTTTTTTTATACAAGCAAACACTATTTTTCTATATTGATGTTTATTTATTTTTACGATCGAATTATTTTCTCAAAAATTCAAATTCGTTCATCACTATTTTGAAATTGACACCCACAAATTTTCATTCAGCAATTTTATTTGTTATTCAGCATGTCCGTGCCCCTTTCAGTTTACAGAATCACTTGAAATAAAAAAGTGTACACTTTGAGTAAATATGAGTTTTTCAATTTTGTGTACACAAATTTTATTCACAGGTATGGAATAGAGTCCCTGAAAGCTTGAAATGTAATGAGCGTTGGAGAATGAATTGTGAAATAATAATGAGAAAATATAATCTTTTCTTTTTTTATCATGGTCCCACAGCCCAAGTGTACCAGTTAAGGGCTAAACTTCGACTCTAAACTCTAAACTTTGACAAAAAACAAAACATCGCTCACTAAGGTATCGCTATCATAATAGTTCACAACAGTTGACTCCGCTGAATTGACGAGTTCAACTCGACTCGATGTTATGAATGGAAACACTTTCGAGTTAGCAGCAACTCGACGAAAACCCTAACCCCGAGTTAACTCGCCATGGAAAATTTTGCCGACCACTAGTTTAGTTACTCGACGACTCAGTCAATTATTATGCTGCATACGTGAAAAGACACATCTATAAGACAAAGAAGTAATGTTATGAAGAAGTTACAAAGTTATGGAACGCAGCAAAATAGAGGTTCACAAAAAAGGAAGATTTGGTGCTGCACGTTCAGTAAGAGATTGAACGGCTCCTCAAAGAAAAGGCGTAGAGGAAAGCCCGGACTACTCTGGCGCTCTTTGGTAAGGTAAGCTAAACACTTTTCTTTCTATTTGTGCACAAGACATCTAGGGATCGCGATACGGAAGGAAAATACTCAAGGCAATTATTTAGAAGTGCCTTTTTTTATAACATTTTTTGCTAAAATCAATCAGCAACCTTTGAAATTCTGATGGTTCTTACTCAATCTTTAAGACAAACAAGTTAAAAGCACACAGTTTGTATGGAATATAAAACTTTTTCAGTCGGTCAAATATCTCTACATATGGAAACGCTGAGAACAAACAACATTTTTGGCACCCATTTTGTGGACTTCATCTTTAATAAATAAACTGAAAATAAATTCAGTTTTTAGTAAAGAAAATTTTAATACATAAAGTTAAAAATTTAAAAAACAAAAAAGGATATTTTTTAAATTCTAGTCAAAGAGTGTCCTTTGCTTAAACTACCTAAGAACAGAGCTGAAAATTTTGCGATTACAATTACAGTAATCGAAATCTATAAAAATTTACGATTACAATTACTGCAATTGCAATGTAAAAAAGTATTATTATGATTATTGTAATCGGTATACACTAAAATTACAATTACTGTAATTGTAATAGAAACATTTCGTCGTCGCACGCGCAATACAGTGAATCCGCCACTTGCACATTCACACATACGGTGATAGTAAAATTTTACAGGAGGGCAGAAAAATGTATTTCCTTCTAAACTATTGAATGGAATTTCAAACTGAACTTAAAATTTATTGAAATTAAATATTTGCTTTAAGTGGCCATCAAAAATCGAAAGTTACTTCATACCAGTGTTATCGCGTCAGTAATAATAAAAGTAATTCTGAAATTGACAAAAAAGTTATCCGAAAGTATCCACCTTACAGTAAAAAATTAGAGAGTAAAATTATCTTCGCATTTGTGTTGAAGAATTAATCGCTTTGGAATTGTAAGCGAATAATTTTTCGAACCTTCGTTTACGAAATAACCGTTACGTTCGCCAAACGTATCTTTTTCGAATCGTTATCAATATCGAATTCGATTGTTATCATCGCAAACTATTCGTAAATTTTTAAATTTTCGATATCCAAGTCGGATTTTGTGCCGTGTGGGATGATTTCCTATTGATTTTGAAAATTTTGACTTAAATTTTTCAGTAAAAAACCGACTATTTTTGATTTTTATATTTTAAGGACAGGTTCTCAACTAGAGCTCGGATAACACGGTGATGTTCCCGATTTTTTTTTTTTTAGAAGGAAGTAAATGAACACATTGAGTTTTTTGGCATTTATTTATTGATTAGGAAAACTTAAACTGCAGGAAAATATTTGTTTTGCTGAATAAAAGTGTAATGTGAAGTGTCAATACACCGTCAAACATTACGTTGAAAAAAAGGTACCCAAACGGTCTCCGTCGCACAGCACGAAAACAAAAAAACCAAAAAATTTTCTAAATAATATTATATTTACTGGAGCTTATATCTATAATATCACCAAATAGTTGAAAATTACAAAAATGGCAGACATCTGAATTTCAAGTACTGTTTTTTACATTTTTTGCTCTTTAAAATGCTCAAAAAATAACCAGTCAATATTTTTTCAATTTAGACATAGGATCCAATAAATTTTATCTACTTTTAAATAAAAAAAAAACCAAGTCAATCCATAAAGTATCTCTTGAGATATTGTGGGGACTAGTTTGGAAAACATGGTTTTTCAGAAAACTTGTTTTAAGATTTGGTTAACGATTTTTTCGAGTTATTAGCTTTCCGTTATTTCAACACCACAGCGCATCTAGCGACATATGGTGGTGCCTGAGGTAACTATTCTTACCACAGTATGGTAGGGAATAAAGGCGTGCATTTCAAAAATATTGATGTGAGATACTCATTTCTTGTGAAATATTCATTGATGAGATACTTATAACTTTCGTTAAAAAGATGGGTTATGCTACATATCATAAACTATCGAAAAATACCGATACAATAACCGGTAATTTTTGATTTTTTATATTTTAAGGAAAAAACAAAAAGCAAAGTTAAGATTTAATTCATTTCAATTAAATTTTCATTCATTTTAGTGTCTTTTAAGCATTTGTAGGGGACATTTTAAAACCAGCAACTTTACAGATTTGCGGCATACTTTAATCTTATCATAAAACTTTATACGAGAATAAACATTTTTTTCTTTTTGCTATGCCATTGCTAATTAAGGGGAGATTCTCATCTAGAGGTCAAAAAGTACGGTAATGTTCTTGATATTTTTATTCATTAAAGGAAATAAATTATCATCTTGAGTTTTTTGGCAGTTATTTATTTAAAGTGTAGGAAAATATTTGTTTTGGTGAATAAAAGTGTAAAGTGTCAATACGCCACCAAACATCACGTTTCTATCGCACAGCACTTTCATGTCAAATAAATTTTTTAAATCATATTATATTTTTTGAAGCTTATACCTATAATACCTATAAATAGTTGAAAATTACAAAAATGGCGGACATGTGAATTTTTTTTTTCGCATTTTTCTCTCTTTAAAGTGATAAACAAAAATTAAAGCCGGCTAATTTATCTGATTTTAGATATAATATATAAATTTTATCTACTTTAAAATAAAAAAAAAAAACCAAGTCAATCCATGAAGTAGTTCTTGAGATATCGTGGAGATCGGTTTAGAAAACATGATTTTTCAGAAAACGCGTTTAAAGATTTCGTTTACGATTTTGTCGAGTTGTTAGCTTTCCGTTATTTCAACGCCAGAGCGCATCAAGCGGTATCTGGTGGTGCTTGAGGTAACTTTTCTTACCACAGTATGGTAGAAAATACAGGCCTGCATTTCAAAAATTCTAATGCTTTTTTATGCAGTCGTTATCGGCTAAAACGCTTTGGGAACATATTCTACATATCATAAACTATCGAAAATTGGAAAAACAAAGAATTAAGTTTTTTGGGAGAGTTTTATGAGAACCTCTCCTTAAGCAATTAATTAATTAATAACTTGAACTTATTGCTTGTAAGTAATTGCTTAGTTTTTATTCATTATGCTCAATGGTATTGCAAGCATAGATTCTAGCCTACCTCTTGTTAACAATTGAAAGATCTACGCACTGCCGACCATGTAGAATCACCATGATTTTATTTGTCAAGCGAGCAATGCCATATAAGGCAAGAAAGTTGTTAAACCTCTCCTAGTGTTGAGTGTTGTTTAAAATTTTAAAATTTAATTTAATAACGTCCACAGGATAATTTTCGGCTCGATTTGTTAATTTAATAGAAAGTAATTTTAATTCACTAAATTTTGTTAACAAAAATATTAAGTAAAAATAAAACTTTATCTATAGCTATTTTTGACTTTTCTTCTATAAAAGCATTTATTAAATAAAGTTTTGAACCTTTTGATGTTCATGAAAGGTATAAAAACTTAAAGAAATCGAAGCAGCCAACACAACATTTTAAAATATGTCAATACCTTATTAACTGGAACATCGTGTTGCTTCAAAATTTGTGGACTTATAAGGGTCATTTTATGACGCAGATAAGCATTGCAATTTTGATAACTTGCTGGAAAATACTGATTCGCAACTTTTTCAAGTTTTCGTCCATATTCTGGCGGCACCACATACCAAGTTTTTGGTGCCCCAAAATGTAAATAATTAATTGAGTAAAGATCCATGTCTTCAGTGTGCCAAGCGAAGGTTGTTTTCCACATGCCAAAGTAGAGATAAGCAGTGTTCACACCGTCAATTTGTATGCCATAGTCCTCATTAACAAAATCTAGTATGGTGCCAAGGCGATTTATATTCCAACTCTGCAATTTGAAAAATTATTTTCTCCGCTTCAAAGTTTAAAAAAAAAAACTTACGTCTTGTTCGGGATCTGTTACGCTCCCGCTTACATCAGCTCCATATATGGGAGCAACATATGTTATATTTTTCCAATATTTTCGCTCCAAGTCCTCATAGTCGAAACATTTTGGTGTTTGATAGCGTTCCGTACTTGCCAACTCACTAAATTGTTTAACTGTCAATGGTTTCTTTTGTATATTTATCTGTTGGTATAGTCCTTGCTTTCCAGTGACCACTTGGCATATAGGAGCTGGAATAGTTATGTTTAATGCATCCAAGTCACTGTAGCCACTTTTGCGCGGTACCCATTCAGGTGGCGGCACAACTTTTGCTAAGCCAGCCTTGTGTGCGCCTTGTGATTCCATATAAGCGACATATTTTGGAAAGTTCTTAAATTCTTCCCAGCTGGGTCGAAAGACCATTATTCTTGGTATATCCGTATTTGAAGACATATCTTTTGATTATTTTTTTTCTCTAGTAGCCTGAAAGAAAAAAAAAACAATTATATTTAATTACAGGTACCACACAAACTAGACTCGAACAAATTAGACAGGTTCTGATATGGTATTTATGAAGGGTTTTTCCTTATATATCACTAATCTGGTATCAGTATCTTCGGCTTGTGCCAGAGTTAATCTCTGATTTTAATGAAAACCATTAAATTTATATGGCGTTCAAAGGCCAACATAAAAAAAAATATCTTGTGTAAGAGGCTCTACACGATACAACGGCTGTACAATCGTATGTTGTTCGGAGTAGTTCAAATTTCTTAGATGCCTACACACTTAAATCTATTTTTACTTCTATTATTCGTTCAAAGTTGGAATATGGTTCTTTTATATGGAGCCCTTTTTATGATGTCCATATCTTACGACTGGAACGTGTCCAAAAATCTTTCGTTCGATTTGCATTAAGAACTTTAAATTTCGAAGAGCCTATTCCCTCTTATAATGCCCGGTGTCTACTTATTCATCTTTAATCTCTGCAATCTCGACGAACTATTTCATCACTTTTGTTGATTTTTGATCTAGTATCGGGTAATATTGACTGTCCTGAGTTATTAGAATTAATTGATTTCAATGTTCCATCAAGAATGCTCAGAAGATCGGATATATTTTACCTTGAGATGGAATTTTAATGTTTTAGCAGCTAAGTGTAATGTTGATTTCTCTATGTCTAAATTGTCAATGAAGCATTTATTATATAGTCATTTTTAGTTATGGTCCTATATAATTTGAATTATGGATTTATTTATATATATTTTGTTATTAAAATTTTTTTTTTTTTTATTTTTTTTTTTATTACTTGCGTAGTCTGTAAGAACCTTGTTCATAGACTGAAATAAATAAATAAATAAATAAATAAATAAATAAATAAATATTGGTACAATCGTTGTACGCAGCATACAAACGATACAATTTGCGCACAATTTGCGTGCGATTTTCTCCCAAAAAAGATTTTTAAGTATTCTGCTAAAAGACGTGCGCATATTGGCAATGCGCTTGTGAACGAAGTCCTTATTTGCATTTGGATTTATTTCTTTGCACTTATCCACTAGAATCTCTAATGCTTGTTCTTTTAAAACCTTATTTGAGTACTCTTTGGAATATATAAACATGCAAACGATTTATATTTTTCAATAAAATGTATCTAAAATTTCAATTGCTTTACTGAAACCATTTTATGCTAACGCGGCAAAATTAAAAACGAAATGAAATTGCTACAGCGACTGTATGAACGAATAGGGGGTTTCAGACAATACTACATTTCCGATGGACATTGTGTGTCCGATGACATGTACTATGTGTGAAAGCTAAAACTACATGTCCATCCAAATTTTGATTTTTCTGCCAGTCCATCTGACATGTAGTATTGTTTGAACACACGTTCATCGTACTCGCTGCATTTTTCATTCTGCAAAAATCGTGGAAATCATATTACGTGGCTCTAAATCAGAAGAATAAAGGAAAGATTCAAGTTATAACAACATTCGCAGCAGGCAGTGGAAAAAGGGAGTTTTACAAGGACGTGACAAAAAAAATTATGTATGGAATATCTACGATGAAGTGCTTAGAAAAATAAGAATTGAGGTTGGAAATTATAGGATATTCGTATTCATAGACGAAACAACTGACAAGACTGGACGTCATGTAACAAACGTTATTGTCGGTCCCTTGCGAAATGATGGACAGGGGTATCTTTTAACGTCAAAGGTTTTGGAAAAAGTAAATGTATCTATATTTACAACGACTTTCGATAATTCTCTCCGTATATGAAGAAATGCGGATCCGCGTTATACATTATTTATTCCAAACTAATTCATATAACTTGTGTTGCTCACGGCTTGCACAAAGCTTGCGGAACGATCCGCAGTCGATATCCAAATGTCGACGCATTAATTTCGAACATGAAAAAGATCTTCACAAAAAGGACTTTTCAGTTGGCTTTATTTAGGGAAAAGAGCCGGATCTGCCACTGCCTCTAAAACCCATAAGTGGTGAGACAACTGTATAAAACATTTGTCAATATATGATATTGACTTGTTTTTAAATAGGTATTGACTCGGTGGAGTGCAAGGCTAATTGCTGCAACGTATTACGTCCAGAACTTGACACACGTCAAAGGGTTCATCGATGCATTGCCAGTCGATGTATTGCAGCTTGAGTCGAGTTTGTCCAAAAATTGATTTCGGATGAAGATGTTCAAACTGCACTCCTCCATATTCACAATAATTTTGGCTTTATAGTGGATCAGATATTTTTAAAAATTTGCAGGCATTAGGTAGCTTAAGAATGTTATTTTTTCTTTTGTGCTCAATAGTGTTTTCTTTTATATAAGGAAAGCCTATTAATGAGGGTTTAAAGATTTTAATTGAAGTGAAAAAGGATCTTGAAAAGAAGATGCAATGAGGAAGTTTTATGCAATTATTTCGGACAATGAAGGACTTATTATAATAAAAGAAATAAATCGCCTTATAAGTGGGACCATGAATTGCAAATTGCGAATAAATGTTGAACTAAATGATGTGGATGCTTTAAAATGGTCTCCACTCGTTTCGGTCGACGTAGAACGTTCATTGAGTACTTTGAAAACACTTCTTTGAAATAATAGAATGAACTTATATTGCCAGAGAATTTTAAAATGTACATGGTCGTTAGGGTGTCCTTTAAAAATGTAAGTTGTTTTTCTTTTACGGCTGCTTACCCTCTCAATTTCTTCGTATAATGTTAAAATAAATTTCGTGAAGCAAGGACTACGGGAACCCGTGTCGACTTGCATCGAAACATTACAGTACTTGCCGAAATAAGCAATCAAACATAAAAATACGACGAAAGCTACCAGAGTTGTGTTTTTTGTTCTTGTTGTATATAAAAAAAAAAAGTGACGACTTACTTTCTTTTTCTTGTTTTTTATTAAATAAAACAATTTTTATTAAATAAACCCTGGCCGTTTAAATAAAAATTGTTTTATTTAGAAACATAAATTCAATTCGAAGTGATATTGCATTAAACGCGATTTTAAGAAATGGAAATCAAAGTATTAATCAGCGCGAATCTTCAACAAAGCGGCTTAAAATTTCATCATTCAGCTCTTTTCTTTTATCTCTTTTATATCTTGCACCAAATCAACTATCAAACTATGCAGCTCAGTGACGACATGTTATAACTTCGGTAAATTCAATGTTCGACAATTTGTCGAAAATTGGTTGCAATACTTTCGACAGGTGATAGTTTCGATAAAACATGACTTTATTTAAATTTTGTCATACAATTTTGTTGTTTTTAAAACGTATAGCTAGTAATATACCTCCTACAGCTATTCCATTATCAAGGAATAAAAAAAAAAAATATATATATATATAAATTTTAAGCATTAAGAAAAGTTGAAGGAGGTATATTACTAGCTGAAAAATTATAAAATACGGCAAGTACAAAATATACTAAAAAAAATTTTTAATTTAAAATAAAAGTATTTTGTATTTAGTTTTAAGCAGTTACATACAGTCAAAGACTAAAGTTTAAGCACAGCCGTTAGGTTTGCAGTTTAAAGAAAAGTAAACATTTCCATTTAATTATAAGTATGCAGTTTTATTTCATTTCAGGAATCATTAAAAACAAAAACAAAAATATTTACTTCATTGAAAACTTAACGGTAAATCGTACAAAAACAAAAAAAATTAACTAGACAAAAGTTTAAACACACATGCAAAAGTGACGACTTACTTTCTTTTTCTTGTTTTTTCTTCAGAGATGAAGTACTGTTAGATTTGCTGTTTTGCTCTTATTTGTCGTCTAGTAGTCCTAATTTGTAAGGGAAAAGAAATTAAGTTAAGTTTTAAAATTTTAATTATAAACCATTTCAAAGAAGGAAAATCTTATCGAGAAGTAGGAAAATGTTTAAGTTGTCCATTTTCTAGTGTACGAATTATTATTAAAAAATACAAACAAAATGGATCGGTGGAAAATAAACCTAGAAGCGGACGACCAAAAAAACTTTCTCGTCGAGATATTAGCCGAGATATTATACTGAAAGAAGTGCACAAAAACCCAAAATTAAGTGCCCTAAAACTTGCAGATGATATCGCTAATACTTTGGAAAAGCATGTTCATCCGAAAACCGTACAAAGAGCATTGATGGAAAACGGGTATAGAAGCAGAGTTCCACGAAAGAAGTCTCTAATAAGTGAAAAAAACAGGCTGCTTAGATTAAAATTTGCAGACAAATACAAAAGCAAGGATGTGGAACTGTCCTTTTCACTGATGAATCCAAATTCAATTTGTTCGATAGTGATGGTCGCGCAAAAGTCTGGCGCAAACCAAAAACCGCCCTTCAAACCAAAAATTTGGTTCCAACTATCAAGCGCGGTGGAGGTTGTGTAATGGTATGGGGAGCAATGGGAGCATCTGGTGTTGGAAAATTGGTCTTTATTAATGGCATAATGGATCGACATCAATATAAGAGCACATTGCAACAAAATTGACAGCCTTCTGTGGACAGCTTAGCTTGGGTCTTGGACATAGTTGGATTTTCCTCTTATTCTCTAACAGGAAATTTTGAGAATTCATTAAAAATTAACACATCAATAAACAATGTTTTAAAAACGCCAAAAAATAGTGGTGCGGACCTCGAAAAATGTGAATGAAATTTTTAGTGGCTAAAAAATTAAAATTTTTTGCAAAAGTGTTGGTAGAACTGTACACTACAAAGAATTGGTCAAGATCTTTAAAATATGTATAAAATATAAAAAAAAAACACATTTTTGTAGGACTAATGGTTTTGAAGACATAGTTGTATAGTTGACATGATGTCGGAATGACAATTTCTGATTGGCTGACAAAACAAAAAAAAAAAAACAACAAAAAAAAATAAGAAAATATATGAAATACTTCTATTTTTTAAAGCTCTGTCGCCGTGCAAAATTTGAAAAAAATCGGAATCGTCAAAATCAATTCTTGGAAAAAGCGCCCGATTTGACATGGAATCAGCGATATATGGGCAAATCCCAGCGTGTCGTACGTTTCATTCGAACTCTTCTTTTAAAAATTTTTCATACGATCCAGAGATATATTTGGTATAAGCGTATATTATCGAAAAGCTATCTATTGGTATAGTAAAAAAAAAATAAAACAAATTTTATTCAATTCAAATTTATAACAAAATTTTTATTTTAAACAAGCGTTCGGACATTTTACAAAGCAGAAGTCATTTTGGGACTTCCATTTCATACTATGCCTAGATCTGTGAATTTATCAGCCGAATAAAAAAGTCAGAAGACAATATTTTTTATAAATTTAACAAGCTTTCGGAAAAGCCATATGTGGTATTTATTAAGGTCATAGTGTGGTCATAGTAAATTATTTTATTTGTTCGGACGTTTCGTTTTGGACGTTTCAGATTTTTCCATTGTGATTATATTGGATAATTAAGTAGTTAAGAAAATAAGTAATAAAGTAATTAAGAAACAAATTTAACATATTCACTGATTGGCTTAACCATTTTATTATTATCTTGACCTTCCCTTATTAATAAAACAAAAACATTTACGAAACACTTTCTAAACATTTACTAAAAAGAAGAACTATGTATATGCAAACTATGCAAATACAATAATGCATAAATTGCATAAATGAATAAAATTTAAATGTTTCTCAAAGATAATCTACTAAAATTATAAGATTTTAATAAATTCTAATTTTTCACCTGTGGTTTACCATTTTTGAGATTTTTGGGATGTCAACGCTACCAATCAATTTAAAATAATGCTTTTCATAAGCATTAAACATTTTAACAAATAAAAAATGTGTTGGCCGTAAATTTTTAATAAAAAAAAAAATGTAGCTAAAATAAATATTAATGAATTCTATGCTTTTTAATTATAAGAAAACATGTTTTGAATTTCTTAATTAAATACTAAAATTTTTATTTTTCTAATGTTCAGGGGAAAAGAGGGAACTGCCCTCCCCTGCCCTACCTCTCTACGCCCATGATAACTGTTAAAACTTGACGTTTTTGTCAAAAATACTTAAAGTGTTGTTTTCTAGCATTTCGATCACAAAAAAAAAATTATAAGAAATCGAAAAACATATATTTCTCACTCGGAGTAACTACTAATAATTAAAAAAAAATATTTCTGATTTTCATTCGAAAAATGTTTCAATTTCAGTGCCAATATACCGTTTCTTCCATTCCGGGTTTTTTAATGTCGAAAAATGCTATTCTTTTTTAACACTTAGGCCCTAATTTCATTCATTGGGCTCACTGAATTTTAGTCACCTAGGCCCCAACACAAGAAACCCAAGTTTCTGCTCATTTTGGTCGTACATGTTCATTGTATGAACATATTTCGGTGAATGCCAGATCGGGTTGTCGTGCTTCAAATGAGCAGAAATTTAGTTTTCGTGTTGTTAAGGGATAAATGAATGAAATTTGGGCATAATTGTTAAAAAAAAAGTCCCCACGGGTTTCCGTGGTCCTGGGCATACGAAATAGTATTTACATTTTGCAGTGTGAAGAAAAGTTTAAATTATTTCCGGCGTGTAGTGAAGGCAAAATAAAATAAATAAAACAACGAAATATATTCACGAGCCGAAAAGAACATGTAAGCATGCCTAAAACTCTGTACAGCAAACACGGAAGCGGAGAATAATACAAAAACTTAAAGTCTTAAATAGAATTACTGGCAATTGAGAGCCTGCGGGCAACAGTAGTTAAGTATGAGTTAAGTATGGGAGCACATAGAAGAAATTGGTATTTAATTTAGAAAAAATATCAGTACTTTCGCGTGTCATTTCAGCGAGTTACCGCGGATTTCACAATCGGATCTAAACGTATTTAAATTTTTTCCTAGAGAAACAGTAGTACAAGTGCACTTGGACTAGTCACCTGAATAAAATAAAAATTTTGTTTAGGGAAACAGTAGTACAAGCACTTGTAAATTTAAATTCATTAAAAAACTAAATGAAGGATTTAGAATAAGTGTACAAAAATTGATAAAACGTCCTGGTTTTTTTTTTACCTCAAAAGTAAACAATTTATTTAGGAGTGCGCTGGGTCGTCTATATTACATTATTTTTAGAAAAACTTTCATAAAGGCTTATTTTACAATTGCATAAGAACAATTGAAAAAGGTTTTATTGGGATTCTTTTCAGATATTTTTTTGCAAAATAGTTCAGAGAATAAAAAAGAAAATTTTTAAAAATTAACGCATCTATCGTTTTCGACTCCGACGACACACAATGGGATATTTGTGGCAATAAATATAGTTTTTCAACTTTAGAAAGTTGTAATTTTTCTTTTCAATTTGCAAATAAGACATATTACTGAATAGAGCGACATCAATTTTTTTCGGGATTCGATCATTTTGTTATAAAAAAAAGACATTAAACTTGAAAAATGTAAAAAAATTTTGAGTGGAGAAAATGCCTATCTTAAATGTCCTATTTTTAACCAAGCATTTTAAAATAAAACAACCATTGGTTTTTCATAAAATATTGTTTCTTTAAGTTACATTATCCAAATATAAAGACTATGTTTGCTGCATAATGTACCTTTTACATAGAAATAATCTTACATTATTTTTTTTTTATAATGAAACTTTTGTGGATCTGAGCTTTTGCGCGACGCATTCCGACAAATGGAGACATATACCTGGATAATATATATTATCTACTTAAATCAATTCATATCTTTTTACCTGCTTCTAGCTGCCGTTTTTGTGTAAATAAAAGTTTTAAGTACCTAACCTCAATTTAAATCACAATTTCCAGTCAATATAATAGCTATGCAATTATAATTTGGGGCCAAATTTGTTAATCTTAAACGGGAAAAGCCTTAAGTTTGCGGAATGAGATAAAAAAATTAAAAATTTAAATACTGGAGGAGGTAGAAAGAATTTAAAAACGTTCAATTGAGCTTTTAGATAAAAAATTAAATGTGGATCTACAAATAACTTGTATTTTTTACACTAAATTGAACATATGGTTTTTTTATTTTCCTTTTCTTCAACTGTCACCGAATATTTTATTAATTAGAAATACAGTTGCACGCTTTTCATTATAATGACTAGTATTGTGATTAAAAATAGTGATGTGTTCGAATTTGTTCGATAAAAAAAATAAAAATGAAATTGAAAATGTTTTAAATTAAAATATCCAAAATTATCCATTATTATATATTGCATCCATTCTTTTAATTGGATGCAACCCTATTAAAAAAAAATGGGCTATGACATATTTCCACCGTATCTTAAGGTCGCCAATGCAAAGAAGGATTGATATCCAACAGATGTGGACGTAACTGAGAGCTTAGCCAATGCCGGGTGCTCAGATTTTAAAAAGCAAAAACGAAGAAGAGCTATCATTAATGTGCCATCATATAACGCTAATGACAAAATGGGGATGCGATAGGTCATTAGGTCATATCGAATTCGAGCAAAAGTTTGACGATGAAAATGTTACAGACAAAAGCATTTTTCTATCATTACTCGTACCACTTCGTCTTTGCGAAACCGCAAACAATAGTATTGAGAACTGGAGTAATTCAAGACCGTCTTCAACGAGATACTGCCGACTCATCAGATTTTGTTTTGCTAAGGAAACTTCGGACACAACAAGAGCAGAAGTTGAACGAGTTCAAGGTGAAATAAATAATCTTACAAAAACTTCTATTAAAGTGAAAAACAAAACGTTTGGAATAAAACACGAACTTATTCTTATTATGATTGACGGCAAAGTTGCTCAGGCAATAACTAACACATCATCATCTGCAGTATGTCCTGTTTGCAAAGCAAATCCTTCAGAAATGAACAACTTGGAGCTTGTTGCCGCAAAATCAGAGTCTGTGGAAGCATTAAAATTAGGTATGTCCCCGCTTAATGCAAAAACTAAATTCATGGAATGTATTTGGCACATTGCTTATAAAAAATTGTCTTAAAAGTGGAGTGGATTCCAACACAAAAAAAATTATGGAAGTCGAAAAAAAGAAAATACAAGAGAATTTTTAAAAAGAACTGGATTAAAAGTTGATTTTGTTAAGCAGGGACTTGGAACAAGTAATGACGGAAATACCTCGAGACGCTTTTTCAAGTATCTCGAATTGACAGCTAATACCACAAGCGTAGACAAACAGTTAAAAACATGATTTCGGAATTAGAAGTTATTAATTGTGGTAATGAAATTATTTGTAAATTCATACAGCTGGTTTAATATGCCTAATACCGTCCATAATGTGCTTATACATGGAAGCGGAATAATTTCAGTTGCGTTGTTGCCAATCGGTATGCTTACTGAAGAAGCTCAAAACAAAAATTATCGAAAATACCGCTTAGACTTTTCCCGTAAATGCTTGCGCACTTTAACAAACACAGACTCATTCAACATGCTGCTAACAATTTCTGATTCTTACATCAATACATACTTTTAGAGCTGAGACATTGTCAAAGCAATCGGACATAGCACAGGATCTTCAATATTTTTTTAAAAACTTTACTAAAAATACTAATAATGATAATTAATTACTTTATTACCATCACAATTTGATTTAACTTAAATTTAGTTTAAAATTCTTTATGGACAAGATTTATGTGCATTTATCAGATTTTTGTTCAATGGTTTGATTACTTTTTTATTCGTACTGTTAATATTCTTTATTGAATAATAAAATAATATAATTTACTGATTTTACTATAATTGTTTTCCATAAAAATAATGTTACTTTAATTAATTCAAACCAACACAAAAAATTTAATGAACACTTAACTTGTTGACTTCTTTACAAGATCTCTATGAATGGTGAGTTTTGTGGAAAATAACAATGATTCGCGTATCGATTTGGATCAAATAGTAATATAAACAC
Source organism: Coremacera marginata (assembly GCA_914767935.1). NCBI lineage: Eukaryota > Metazoa > Arthropoda > Insecta > Diptera > Sciomyzidae > Coremacera > Coremacera marginata. Next base: position 60,691,488 of record OU612044.1, on the reverse strand, counting down.
TTATTCCCTCACATATTAAAATTTATAAATATAAACATTCATGAAAATGCATGAAGAAGTAGGCGGATAATTTTTGGCACGACAATGGGTATATAGTACCTTGCATGTATACCAAATTTCGTTAAAATACCTTTAATTGATTTTTTTTTCCCGCCTCTACATACAAACTTTCTCACTGTGCGACACCAAGTTTGATAAACGTATCGATAACGAGCATGGGCGCCAAGAAAATCGGTAAAACATGAAATTGTGAAGAGGTTGAAAATGACGAAAATAAGGATAACTATGCATCTTTGCAACCTACAGCACTGTCGAAAGGTAAGAAAACAACATCGGAACGCGCACCAGAGATATATAAGGAAAATAAGCGGTGTAGCGTACATCAACTCTAGTTGTCCTACTTAAGGGGTTACATGACATTGGCAGTTTTTGAAATCGACTTTTTTTTAATAATTTTGAATTTTAGTAAATATTCTTAAGATTCTAAGAAAAAAAATTTCATGGAAAAATTCCTACGGGTTCAAAAGTTACAGCCGGATTAGTGAGAGCGCATTTTTAATTTTTGCGCTACCTACGTACGGCAGCTGGTATATACTTGTTTTACTTACTACCTGACTTTTGGTGGTTGTTATTTCGTACCTACTTGAAGGGTGAAGCCCGAATTGCTAAACGATTGCAAAAAACTATAAGAAACAGCACAACACAAGATAACGAAAGATACAGTACGAAGCAGGCATGGCAGATTGAAGGTAACCTTTTTTTTCTTTGTTCACAAACTTTGAACGCGTTTATCTCGAAACCATGTTTTTCGTACTGGTTGCGGCACTAGCGGGTTAATTTTTTGACGAATTTTCTTTTTTTGTATTTTTTTAAACTTGATTCGCTATCGTATGACACGAGCTTTTTTCGATTTTTTATGAATTTTTAAAGTCAATATTTTTTTCGAAAAAACTCACTTTCAAATTTGGAACATCTACAAAAATTGAAAAAAAATTTTTAAAAAAGATCGTGACATACGATAACCAATTTTGTTAAGATTTAAAAGTCATTTTTTTCCAGATCGGACAATTTTTGCAACTCCCAGCGCTGCAACCACGAGGCCCCGTTTTTGTCTCTGCCGCCAGTTTGGAGCTCTATTAAACCATGTTGGCGTGAAAAATATATTTTTTGAATTTTTTTTCTTGAAATTTGTTCAATTCTCTACAATAATCCAAAATTTTGGAAAAATGTTTATTTTTGACTGAGTTATGAATTTTTAAAACAAGGCCTGTTTTCTCTGCCGCGAATGTCATGTCCCGCCTTAAAGTAGTTTATGATGCAAGTGCGAAAAAAGTGCCACAGTATACAGGAAATGGCCAATTTACAAAAAAATATTTTTAAATGTTATAATAAATGTTAAATGCTAATAAATGTTCAATACTTTTTTAATAGAACTAATCCTTTTTTGATGATATTTTGCAGTAGAAAAAGTGAACTAACGTCACTTGTTTTACTGTAGCCCGCAGGCCCTCATTTGTTATTCAACGATGAAATGATGTGGAAACCTTATTAACATTCAACTTTAAAAATAAAAGCTTATATTTTCATTCTCCAAAGTTTAAGGATAGACCATTTTATAGAAGAAAATCATATTATTTTTTTACGAAAACAACTAAACGTTTTTTTAAACGATCAATACATCATCTTAAAGTACATATATGAACACTTTTAGTACTTTTTTATTGAAAAATTTTGTATAGTTTTGTTACAAATGGCCGTAAAAAGTTGTGTTTTTATTTTTGGGTTTTGCGGTGACCAACATTGTGGCGAACTTGATCATATAAAACAAAAAATGTCAAGGATTTAGTTAGATAACAATATAAACTAGTGTTGGTTCTATCTATTTAAAAAATATACATCTTGACGGCAGTGGCGCAGTGGGTAGAGTCCGTGGCCCATACGCCAGAGAACCCTGGGCTCTCATCACGTATGACGAGAATCGTTTGAGGATACTTTACCATCACGTAACCTAAACATTTTACTATCGTCATAACGATAATGTTTTGCTTGCTTCATGTATGTATAATAACTGTCAAATGCTATCGTTTTGACGATTGAATTCCACGATAGATAATTTGGTATTGTCGTATGTTTAATTCATTAAATATATAAAATTTAAATGTTTTGGAGCCGGAATTTAATTACTCTCTTGTTTGCCGATGAGAAAGAGAACAACTTGAGTTGTTGCGACAAGGCAGGATCCTTCGGGATAAATCGAATCCTTGATGTCTTCCATTAAAAAGGTATGTGTTGTGCTTACAATATTTCAGTGTACGTAGTGCTAATAATTCATTTCCAATAAATTTAGCTTGCGTGCTTGCGACCTAATTGTTGGCCAGCTGCAGGTGTTCATCAACGAAATTAATGCAAATCTTAATTTGCTTAGGAGCAAATAATTTTACATAATATATAATTTTGAACACATAATACGGAAGTATTTGATTCAAAAGTCAACAATACTTGTCAAAAGCACAACAAAAAAAAAAATTTAAGAAAATGTCACTTTTGGTAGAGACCATATGTTTTCCAGTGACTTTCAAAACTTAGCAAACCTTCAAACCTTAGAACGATAGACGAGACGGCAGTGATGCATTTATATGAAGCAAACACTTGACGATATCGTCGAAAAGTATCGTTTGAACGATGATCCTTTTGAAAGTTACGTGATGAGAGCCCTGGTTCAATTCCCACCTAACACAGAAAGTTTTTTTGATTGAATTAATTTTTTTGTTCGGCCATCACCTCTGCATACAATGGCAAACTTCAGAGAGTAAAAACTGCCATGAAAAGCTTTTTGAGAACATAAGCCGTTCGGAGTCGGCATAAAACTTGTAAGCCCAGTTCGCAATCATTTGTGTTTAAGCATTTCACAACACGCACAACACAATTAATCACTAGAAGCTCACTCAAAGTTCTATCAAGGGCTGAAATAGCTATTTCGTTTTTTTTTTTTTTTTAATTTTTGGCCAAATGGCGCACAGTCAAATTTTGGTTATATTTTCACTAAAAAAAAACTTTTGTTTTAAAAGGGCTATCATTTATCAAAAAAAAAATCTAAAGACCTTATTCAAAATATTTTCTTAAACAATCGTTTAACGCTCAACCTTGTTGAAATTCTTATTTATAAACATTTTATTATTCATTACTTAACTTTGTAAGGTTTGTGTCTGAACAATCGAAAATCTTTTACAAAAGCGAAGAGTTCTTGTACATTTGCCAATCTGTTACTGCAAAAAAGTCTATAAAGGTCGCATATGGAGTATGTCCATGGTATAAATAACATAAACATCAACCTTTATCGAAAAGACGGCAAAAAATTGTAGGTTAAGTTTACGCAGCCTTTAAACGCAAATTTAAGTTATACAGATCTTACACAAGCCGGAAAAATCTTTATGAATAACGATGTGTTGTTTAAATCTGGTTTAAAGTTACGCATCCTCTAAAATGAGATTTTGAATAAGGCTGTACATTTTAATGTATTGAATAAGACTGCAGAATTTCAAAAAGATTGGTTCAGAAGTTTTCGAGTAATATTTTCACCGATTCCAAAAATGCCATTTTAAAAAAAAAAACGTTTAAAGTTTCAACTTCAGTTGTTTCTGCTACGGATTCTTTCTTTCAACGCTCATACCTCAGTCAAGAACGTATTTGCAGATAGTTATACTTAAAAAATATGCAAAAAAAATACAAAATTGATGAAAATTCAAAGTTACAAGTAGGGGTATCCCCTTAAAAAACCTTTGAAGAAGACAATAACGGTAAAAATGTTAGTTACTCTTGCTTCTTTGCTTTAGCTTTCAATCTTGGTTGTAAAGTGAATTCGCCAAGTTATTCGTGCATTTTAATAACGTGAAATAATAAATTTAACAATGGAGAATGAAATTTGTGTTTTACAACTGTTTTTTGACGAAAAAGAGATTTTCTAAACTCAAACCATATTTTGGTCGTGGGGCTTGAGTAACCAATATTCTTTATTGAAAATTTACGACGTGAACTCAAAGGTTTTCTTTGGGAAAATTAACATGAAGGACTTAATTTTTTCGATGGGCTCGCCAGTGTTGAGTATATTGATAATAAAATCAAATTTAAGGCCGGCTTCATACTTCTAAAAAGCTAATTTGATTACAATTACGGAAGTCTTTGGTTTATGAAATTTTTATTTTCTTTATAGTGAGGCAGAAATAAAATTTCTGCAAATAAAAAACTTGCCTTAATTTATTTTTACTATCAAATTATATTGATCGAGATTTGGTGGCAGTAAGTTTTGAGCTGGATTCGCGTGGTTTCGTCGCTGTGTATCTAGCAGAGAACTGCGCGAATCGTTTTTTTACGATTCTAAATCGCTCGTCAAAAACCGAGTGCGAGTGCGTGCGGTTGCGCACAACAACAACCACTTCCACGCGAAGCATTCTCATAACAGCGATGAGCGACGAGTGCCGCTGCTTTCACTCATCGCTCATTAGAAAGACTGCTGAATTCTAAGCATATGATTTTAAGCAACCTCAATGATTCTAGAGTCATTGAATGATTTGCGTGCACTTCAGTATTGGCGTACGTTTTCCTTGTTTTAATTTTGTTTTGTGTTTTACGTGTTGATTAAGATAAATAGCCCGCTTCTAAGTTGGGGATCGCTAGTTCAAAGAATTAAATTGTATCGAGCTTGCTTCATACTTGAATGTTGTCTATTATTTGTTCCTTGTTGTTATTGTATTGTTTTTAATCAATTTTCAATTCACTTTCACACTTGCAATGATGAATTGCTGAGAACCTTTATGTTTAGGGATATCATAATGAAAGCAGCAATTCAAAATAAACAGGATTGGCGCTTTTAAAATTTTTCCAAAAATTTTTAATATTTTTTTTTCAATAATATTTTCACAATTTTTCACCATTTCTATCAATAATATTGAAAATTTTTTTTTATTATGTATATGAATTTAAATATTTTTTAAGATTTATTTTCATACATTTGCCGAGTCCGCTAGTATTATTTGTACATAATAAAAAATTTATATATTATATGTATAATAAAATATGACAGCGGCAACACTGCATGCGATTTGCCTTAATGACTCAAGAATCATAAGGAATGACTCTAGAATCATTGAAATCATTGAGCGGCATTCTTATGAGCGATGAGTGAAAGCGGCGGCACTCGTCGCTCATCACTATCATGACGATGCTTCGCATGGAAGTGGGGGTTGTTGTACGCAACCACACGCACTCGCATTCGGTTTTTGATGGATGATTTATAGTCATTCGTTCGAATTATAGACTCGTTGCAGTTCTCTGGTATCTAGCTCATGATCATCCGGAGCCACTGACGATTATTCTTCTGAATTTGAAATGCAATGGTTGAATTTGAAGTGTAAAAGGTTGAATTTGATATGTTAAAAGTTGCATTTTTATTGCAAAAGGTTTAATTTAAAGTTAATAAACTGTATCGTCTTGTATTGTTATCTAAAAAGTAGTCGAATAAGCAGCACAGTTTGTCACCACCAACAAAATAAAATCAGCTGTTCAATTGGAAGCCATTCTTTAAAACTGAAGGGTTTTACTTTTGTGCACAAATTATTAAGAAAAAAGAAAGTTTTTTGGTGGGAAGAGCAACTTGTGACGTAGTATATATATAAAAATAAGTTTTTCTCCCCTAGCTAATACCATGGATTCCATCTAATTAGAAAAAGCAGTTATTATTTCTCAGTCGAGTAAGAATTCGCAAACTGGTCAAAAGGACCTTAGACCTAATAGCTTATCGTCGCTGCGTGTCCAATGCCGTGTATCCGTCACTTGCAATACAGCGTATAATGAATGCAAAAAGGCCAAAATTGAGATTTGACTTTTCATTACATATGATTTAATTGATAAATGGGGGATTTTTCATTAAATTCTTATTTTAGAACACAGCAAATATCTTATTTCAATAAATTTTATCAGTTCAGTTGAAAATCCATTCAATAAAGCCTGAACACGAAAAAAATTAATCGCACTCAAACGCGCCCAGCAAAACTACAAAACTGGCAATAAACAGGTTCTGTAAAAGCAGAAATGTAGTTAATCGTTTTCTCTTTCTAACCATATTTTTGATGTTGTCCATTTTTGTTTGTTGTCCTTTAATTGTAAAAGTGAGCTCTAAAAAAAGAGACACTAAAAAATTGATTGACTGACGCAGCCGCTCTGGGGGTGTTCGAGAGAAAAGTTCTTCGCAAAATCTTCGGTCCTGTTCGAGTCGGCGCATGACTATCGCATCCGAATGAACCACGAGCTGTATGAGCTCTACGATGACATTGACGTAGTTCGGCGTATAACTGTGCAGCGAGCTGGGTCATGTCCATCGTATGAACGACGAAGCTCCAGCGAAAAAGGTGCTTGAGGCGAGGGTCGCTGGTCAACGACGACGAGGGAGACCATGCCTCCGATGGATGGACCAGGCTGAGGAAACCCTAACCGCACTTGGTGTATCCGATTGGAGAAGGCGCGCGCAAAGCAGAGGCGCCTGGCGAGAGCTGATGAGGTCGGCCGAAACCCGGACACGGGTTGTTACGACCACCTAAGTAAGTAAGTAAAAAATTGATTGTGCACAAAAAGTTGCAAAATCTAAGATCGTCGCACAAGATCTTGGCAAAATTATTAAAAATCAAAGGCTATGGCGACATATACTTTAAGAAAATTTAAGGAAACGGGTTCGTTACAACTGTGACCTGGAAGTGGGCGGAAAAGAGGATTGGCATGCGAAGAAAAGGATAGCGCTGTAGAACTCGCTTTTCAAAAAAATCCTCTCTGTTCGAGAAGTGGCCAAAAGGTAGGAATGTCTGCAACATATAATCAAAAAGTCCGTGAAATTAAAAGACTAAGGTCATTTAAGGTAATCACAGCACCTAATCGCACTGACAAGCAAGAATAATTGGCCAAAAACCGGGCACGAAAGCTTTACGACAAGTGCATTAAAAAAAATGTTCATGTGTTGTGATGAACGACGAAACATATGTTAAAGCGGATCAGAGACAAATAAAAGGCCAACAGTTTTATTCCGCAAATAAAAGAGGAAATGTTGCTGAAAAATATAAGCGTCAGAAACTTGACAAATTTCCCAAAAAATACCACATCTGGCAATCTTTTCCAAATGCGGCCTGAAAAGTCGTACTTTTGTCACAACTGGGGCAACAAATCAGGAAATACATGTACCAGAGTGCCTCCTAAAATGTATGCTGCCCCTTATCAACTGCCATAGACAAAAACCACTCTTCTGGCCTGATTTGGCTTCATTCCATTATGGTAAATTGGCAATGTAGTGGTATCAGAGAAACTAAGTTTCTGTGGTCCCGAGGGATATGAACCCACTGAACTACCCGAAACTTCGACCAATTGAAAAATATTGGGCTCAAATGAAGTAGAAACTCTTTAGTACACCTAAAGCAACACCAGAAGCAAACAAAAGACGTGAGTAGCTTTAGGTGTCACTGGGCAAAATCTTCCGGTGGAATTAATAGATGTGTTGTTCAAACGTTGATGAAGATAGTTAGTTTTAAGCTCCGTAAGCTTGCCTACGTAAGCTAAATATTCGAATTTGGTTTTAGTACTTTAAAAAACAATAAAATACCGTTCTTTAAAGTGCTCAAATATTACAAACGAATTAAAACTTAATTAGTTATAACAAAAAAAATGTGTGATTCATTTTTTTCGTGTACATGCTTTACTTTAAAAAAAAAAATCAGTTTTTGTGCACTCCTGTAAAATTTTACTGTCACTGTATGTGCAAGTGGCGAATACGCGGTTATCATAATTTCTGCTGAAAGCTTTGGAAAAGTTGATAGATATTCATATTCGATGTTCTATACTGCCGTCATAAGGAAGAGTGCGGCATCTACAATTTTCAATCGAAGTAAAACAAAATCGAAGTACAACGCCTCACAATAAAAAGGCAATATTTTATGAAAAAGGGATCAAATAATTATCAAAATTTTATTCTTTATAAAAGAGAAGCCCAGGACAATATAAACTATAAGGTTATTTAAAAGAATTAACTAATAATTCAAAAACTGTGGTATAAAACACTGTACTTGCCGCTTTTTTTCTTGTTTGTTCGCAGATTTTATTCAATAAAAACATCGAGAAAACCCGTATCTGCATCAGTTTTCGCAACTATAAGGAAAATAATTTGCTTATTTTAATTTAAAATATCATCAAAACCATCTTACCGATATATATGATCTATATTATTAGGGTTAAAGCGATGGTATAATAAATATGTACATCACGTAATGAAAAAAATTCATGACTCAAATTCTATTTTTTATGACTGAAAAAAAATTGTGTATATAAAATAAATAAAAAACAAACAAAAAGTGCGGCATCTACATGTAGATACGGAATTTTTAACTCTGTTTATGTAGATACTGCGTTTTATCCTGGAAAGATACCTAAATTTTGTGTAGATACGACAATTTAGGTTAAAAAATTAAAGTTTGGGGCCAAAAATTTGGGATTTTTATTTTACAATCTTAAAGAGGATGAATGAATAATAAGGAAAATACAATAAAATTAATTTTGATTTTCATGCTAGATGCCGCACTCTTTCTTATGAAGGCAGTATAGACTCCAATCTGGTTTCAGCTTCGCAGCATGCTTACATAAAAGGTACGTCTGTAGAAACGGCAATGCATTCCCTGGTAGACTTTATGTGTTTATGAAAATAATGGTTTAACACCTTACAGATATAAACACCTTAAACGGTTATAAGTAAAGTAACCAAACAGCTATAAACACTTAATACGAGTATATCTTAAAATGTTTGTAAAAGTATTCTTTACATTAGCCTTGGAAGGTTATACTTATTTTACATACTTTAAGACTGGGGCCAAAATACGCGGTTTCATCGCGATGGCGGTGCCACACTCGCGTTTTTAATATTGAAATTTTCATGCATTCAAATAAGAGGGGCCATATTACGCGAACCGCGGCGGCACGTCCAATGTTGGCGGTTGCACGTTCGCGATTGTATGAAAAATACACACAATCAAATGGAGCAGTCCATATAAAGGCCCATCCAAAATAGACGAGTTGCTCTATAACGAGTAGACGAAAATATTCGCTTTAATGCAATTCAATTTTGTTGCCCAAAATAAACAAACTTAATTTAACGAAGCTGAACGAAATAGCTTGTCCATACGTTTTGTTCCGTAAGAACCGAACTTTTACCGTCTGTACTCGTTAGACGTTCGGCAAGTTGTAATCGTATCGTTTCGTCTATTTTGGTTGGACCTTAAACCGTTTTTGCCGCCGCGTTTCTCGCTCTTTCTGCGCTCAATTTGTTTGTATTTCACTTTTCGCACTCTTTTTTTTTTTTTTTTTTAGTTTGATTTGATTCATTTTTAAATATAACTAAAAATAAATATATAAATATTTTTTATATATCATAATAAAAAAATTTGAAAAAAACATTCTCACTGCATTTTTCTCCTCAGTTATATACTCACTTTAAACAAAATATATGTGTGTAACATACAAAAATATTAACAAATATGGAAGTATAAAAAACAACGTTCTCTTATATCAATAACCCACATAAGAAATTTTACAAATTTAAAAGTTTCAAACTTTTCTTAATAAATTGCAACCCTAAAACCGAGAGAAACATCATGGTCTACCTATTTTTGTCGCACTTGTACAAAACGCTCAATATGGAATCAGCGTAATTTGGCCCCATCCTAAGGTTATACTTCGTTATTGAGAGTAAAGATAAACCTCAAATTTATTTTATATTTAATAGCAAAAAAATAAACGAAATGGCCATTTCAGCCCTTGAAAGAAGTTTGACCGAGCTTCTTATGATCAATTGTGTTGTATGTGTTGTGAAATGTTTTAACACAAATGATCGAGAGCTGGGCCTACAAGTTGTACGCCGACTCCGAACGGCTTATGTTCTCAAGAAGTTTTTCATGGCAGTTTTTTACTCTCTGAGGCTTGCCATTGTCTGCAGAGAGGTGACGGCTGAACAGAAAAATTAATTCAATTGAAAAAACTTTCTGTGTCAGGCGGGAATTTGAGCCAGGGTTCTCTGGCGTATTGGCCACACACTCTACCCACAACGCCATGGCCGCCACTTATATATTTAATAGTAAACAATGAAAAAATAATCGTTTAAAATATTTAAGTTTATTAAAGAAAAATGATACTCTGATTTTGCGTCGTCGGTGATTCGAAAATTGGAATAGGTTTAATTTGTTATATTTTACGTTGTAGAAACTTTGAGAATATTAAAAAAACTGTATTTTTTAACCAGAGATCTAAAATAACTATTATTTCTTTTTTTTTTTAAAGCGAAAAAGTTGGCGATATTTTGAAGAATGTTTTATACGTTGCTTGATAACAGTTATTTTCAATTTATATTTTTCACGTTACCTCGTAACAGTAATAGATGAGGAACATTTTTTTACGTTGCTCATAACTTTTATTTTCAAAAAATATTTTTTTACGTTGCCTGGTAAGAGCTATTTTAGAGAAATATATTTTTACGTTATTTGATAGACATTATCAGCCTTACCAAAAAAATAATTTAGTGCTGACTAATTAGTGCCGGCTCTAAAAAGATTTTTACCATAAGCTTAGCAGAGGCTACAACTGCTACTAAATTAAAAAGCTGACGCTAAAATTCAATATCAGTTTTTTAGTAAGGCTGTATATGTAATTAAATAAACAATTTTTGGAGTTTCAAGGGGGTTTTTATATCTAGTTTTTGCACTTTATATGTCTCCACTATCAATGAGACAGAATATGTATACAAAATTAAAATTTTTTTTGAATTTCTCGAATTGATAATCGCATATATTATATTTCGAAGCTTATCTTACTAAAAGCAAGAAGAAAACTTACAACTGTTAATTAAAAACCAAAAAAAGAAACAACGTACATTTTTTTTCATTCATAACTGTTACGAGTCACTATAAAAAATAAAAATTGAAAATAAAAGATATCAGCGCCGAAAAAAAAATTCATTATTTATAATTGTTATCACAGAGAAAAATTAGTTTCTATTGAAAATAACAATTACTTATGGATGAAAATCTTTTTTTTTGTAATGTACAAATAATTTCCCAATTTTTTTGAATATTTCTTATAACAGTTCTGTCTCTGTCAAATGTAGTATACAGAAAACTTTTCCAAAAATCGTCTGAATGGTACAAGTTAAATGGAAACTGTTAATATCTAATTTTTGGATATATATATTTATATAAGTTAACACCCTGTACGCCGAAAATCATTTTGCAACGTGCGACACAGTTTTTCCGCTGAACTCGAGTTGAACTCGAGTTACATCCGCTCCCACCAAATGTGCTGACCAAGCGTCTGGCTTTCGCAACCGGCCAAGTGTTGCAACTAGCGAAGTGCAGGCAGCGCACACACTCACACATACAATATAATAGACTCATTTGTTTAACTTTACCTTATATTAAGAAAACTTTGTAAAGTTAGTTTAAGTTCTGATTTCAAGCAATAAAGAGCATTAAGCTCAAAAAAACATTTTTTTTAGTTAAATCAACTACAAAAAAGTTAAGTGGCGCCCAACGTGGTTATAGTGTGTAAAGTTATAGTGAACGTGTGATTAATGACAGAAAATAAATCATAAGTCGTCCTAAAGTAGCACGCTGATTTAAAGTTGTTAAGTGCTTAAACAAACTATATGTGAAAAATTAAAGTATAAGTCGTCCTCAATTAAGCACGCCTCCTAAGTAGCTGAACTTTGTTTAAATTATATGCATCACACCGACTATAACAGTATCAAAAAAAACTCCAAGTCGTCCTAAAGTAGCACGCCGGTTTTTTATGATAAAAAGTGCTTAAACGAACAATAAGTGAAAAATTAAAGAATAAGACGTCCTCAATTAAGCACGCCTCTTAAATCACCGAACATCGTTTAAAATAAATGCACCGCACATCTGTAACCAACCCAATCCAGTTTCAGCATCGCCTGTAGTGTACGTCCGCAGGGAACCACGCCAAGGAAACCGAAGGAGACCCGTAGTAGTTCATCAACAAAAAGGATAATCTCATCAGTTTGTGTGGAAAAGCCGAAATTTTATCGTAAGCATAGAATTTAAGTTGTATTTTTTTGAAAAAAGAAAAAATTTAACATTTATATGTATTTCAAAAATTAAATAAATGAGAGTGATTGAAAAAAAAGAAATTATAAAAATATTAGAATTAAAATTTTAGTAGAAACGTGGAATTTAATACATTTTAATAAAAATTTAATTTATCTGGCAGAAATTAATAGAATTTATAAAATTATTGATAGAAATAATAAATATTAATAGGTATAAAAAGAATTTTTTTTTTGTGTGTCAAGATAAAACGTTCAGGTTAAGTTATAATCAAAAATTTATAATTCAAATTTTTTTTAAATTAAAAAGAAAATTTTAACATGTCAAACCCAACTAATTTGGTAAGACCTCCAATGTTGTCAGGCCCTGCTGGCCAACAACAGACTGCACCGAACAGAGACATGGACCAATACATAACACAATTAGTAAACAAACTAGTAGAGGAAAAATTAGCTAGGAATCAAGAAAATGTAATTGAAGAAGACCAAGAAATTGGCACTGGAAATATAAACGAGTTAGAAAAAATCCCCGACATAGTTCGAAGCCTACGTGAATTTTCTGGTGAACCTGGAGAATTTGGTTCATGGAAAAAAATTGTAGATAGAATTATTCACATTTATCAACGATCCCAAGGCTCAGCTAGGTTCTATGGTATACTCACTGTTATACGTAACAAAATTACGGGAAATGCAGATACGGTTCTTTAATCGTATAACACACCATTAAACTGGACCGCAATTTCACGTTGCCTAACTAATCATTATGGTGACAAACGAGACCTCGGTACATTAGAGTACCAAATGACTGCACTTATACAAGGAAATCTAACAATACAAGAATTTTATCAGAAAGTATATTCCCATTTCTCCCTCATTTTGAATAAACTATCTTGTTTAGACACTGGACCAGAGTCGCGCAATCTCCTAATTCAAACATTTCGTAATAAAGCTCTGGATACATTCATCAGAGGACTCAGTGGTGATCTGCCTAGATTACTCGGAATGCGAGAACCTACAGATTTACCACAAGCACTTCAACTTTGCTTGAAACTCAAAAACCAATCCTACAGAACAAATGTTGCAATTAATAACTTTAATAATCCAAGAAAATGTTCTCAAACAAACCCTCCGATTCCACCACGGAGAGAAAGACATCAACAAAATCACCAACAACAATTTTATCCTCACTTAGCAAATTGGGGCCAATCCCCACATAAAAATTTTACCCAACAACAGCCATACTATCCTCAACAACAACAACCATACTATCCTCAACAACAACAACCATACCGTCCTCACAATTTTAATCCAAGTCAACAGCGACCACCACCTCGACCATTTGTTCCTAAGCCACAACCAAAACCCGAATTAATGGATATTGATCAAAGTATGCAAACAAAAAGAATTAATTATATGAATCGCCCTACGACTAACGACGCATATCACGGTAAAAGACCATCATTACCACCACCAAACCCTGACAAACGCCAAAGGAACTTTAACATAGAAGTTCAACAATACGAAGAAGCAGCAAGTTATTTAGACAACGACTTTGACCAAACTTTATCTAAATACACCGATAACATAAAAAATTTCGAAATCAATGAACCAGAGATCTCAGATCTTGATTTTTCTCAAAATTTAGACTGCCTTGATATACATTTTTTAGAATAAATAGCTCTTCATTACCTTACATAGAATGTAAGCTTTATAATGGAGAGATAATTAAAGTGCTTATCGACACAGGGTCGAATAAAAATTATGTTCAACCAAGTCTAGTCAAAACACCCATAGAAAACAATAACCCTTTTTACGCAAGTTCTGTCGGAGGACACATTAAAGTAACCCACCATACTTTCGCCAATCTTTTAGGATCTGATGAAATGAAAATAAAATTTTTCTTACTTCCAAATCTCAAATCTTTTCATGCTATTATAGGAAATGACTCGCTTAAAGAACTTAATGCATAAATTCAATATTAATCTAAAACAACAAATTTCCCAAAACATTAATGTACTCGATATTAGATCAGGACATTTGAATCAAATTCAAAAGGATACTCTTAACAAGCTAACAGCTGATTATAAAACATTATTCAGTGATCCGGATGAAAAACTAACGTTCACTACTACAATTAAAGGTCAAATAAGAACAACTTCAGACAACCCGGTCTACACAAAATGTTACCCTTATCCAGTATGCCTTAAAACTCAAGTAGAAAAACAAATTAACGAATATCTACGTGATGGCATTATCCGACCATCCAGATCCCCATACAACTCGCCTGTCTGGGTCGTTCCTAAGAAATCAGACGCGTCAGGAGAAAAAAATACCGCATGGTTATCGATTACAGGAAATTAAATTCGATAACAATACCAGACAGATACCCGATCCCCGAAATCGGTGAGGTATTATCCCAACTGGGAAAAAATAAATTTTTTTCAGTACTCGATCTGAAAAGCGGCATCCATCAGATTCCATTGAAGGAATCAGATACCGAGAAGACAGCTTTCTCTGTCAACAACGGGAAATACGAATTTACCCGTCTCCCTTTTGGACTCAAGAACGCTCCTTCCATTTTCCAAAGAGCTCTTGACGATATTTTAAGGGAACACATAGGGAAAAGATGTTTCGTTTATATAGACGACATCATCATTTTCAGTAAAAATCAGCAAGATCATTTCAATGATATCAAATTAATATTCGAAACATTAAAAACAGCAAACCTTAAAATACAACTCGACAAATGCGAGTTTATGAAAACCGAAGTTGAATTTCTAGGATTCATAGTATCCGAAAACGGCCTCAAAACTAATCCAAACAAAATTGATTCAATATTAAATTTTCCAGTACCTAAAACTCTGAAAGACCTTCGTTCCTCTTTAGGACTTTCAGGCTATTATCGCCGCTTTATAAGGGACTACGCAAAATTGGCGAAACCCCTTACAGTCCTTTTAAGGGGGGAAGATGGACGCGTGTCCAAAAAAATTACAAATATTTTTAAATGAAGATGCACTCAATGCATTCCAAAAACTCAAAAACTCTCTTACTACGGAAGAAGTAATGCTTTCGTACCCCGACTACTCAAAAGAATTCCAATTAACTACCGACGCATCCAATTATGCGATTGGAGCAGTACTTGCTCAGGAAGATATACCGATAATGTTTATATCACGTACACTAAACAAATCAGAAGAACACTACGCTACCAATGAGAAAGAGATGTTAGCGATTATTTGGTCGTTACATAATTTACGTAATTATCTCTATGGATCAGCGAAAGTGAACATATTTACAGACCATCAACCCTTAACTTATGCCCTCAGCAATAAAAATAATAACAACAAGATGAAGCGATGGAAGGCAATCTTGGAGGAGTACAATTATGAACTTCTCTATTAACCCGGAAAAGCAAACATTGTCGCAGACGCCCTCTCAAGACCACCGCAGATAAACTTACTACCGAATACAACCGGAGAAGAAACTGACTCGTTGACAGGAACAATGCACAGCGACGATAGCTCTGCACAGAACCTCATTCCTATAGCGGAAGAACCAATCAACGTATTCAAAAATCAATTATTTTTTAAAATAGACGACATCCCTTCGTATCAATTTCAAGTTGTATTCCCAACGTACCACAGACATACTATTACAGAAGTAGAATTTAATAATGACAATTTAATAGATTTTCTCAGGAGATACCTCAACCGATCCGTCACTAATGGCATTAACACTGATGAACATACCCTAGGTAATTTACAAGAAATCTTCCCAGCACATTTTAGAAATTATAGAGTACGATTCACTCGTAATAAAGTAACTGACATTACTAACGAAACAGACCAAAACAATGAAATACTTAAAGAACATAAACGAGCTCATCGAAACGGACGTGAAAACAAAGCACAGATTTTAAAGAACTTTTATTTCCCAAATATGCAATCTAAAATAGACAGAATCATTAAACAATGTAGAATCTGTAAAGAACAGAAGTATGAGCGACACCCTCCAAAACCACTATTACAAGCTACCCCAATTCCGCAATATGCAGGACAAATAGTTCATTTAGATATTTACCACACGCACAAACACAAAATCCTTGCAGCAATAGACAAATACTCAAAATACGCGCAGGTTAGAATAATTAATTCACGAGCTACGCAAGATATAATACAACCACTAAAAGATATCCTTACCTGTTATGGCATACCAGAAAAAATAGTAATAGACAATGAAAAGTCATTAAGTTCAGCCCCCATTATACATTTGTTAGAAGATCAGTTCAATATAGAAATTTTCAAAGCGCCTACTTATACAAGTACTGTTAATGGACAAATAGAAAGATTTCATTCGACCTTAGGTGAAATAATGAGATGCGCAAAAGCAGAAAGAATCCATACATCATTTCAGGATCTGTTAGAACAATCATTTTATAAATATAATTACTCTATCCATTCGACAACGCAACAGAAACCGGTAGAAACCTTTTTTGGCAGACGAGTAACTACCAATCCACAACAATTAGAACAAGCCAGGAACGAAAATATTCAGAAATTAACAAAGAAACAAGAAAAATATCTAAATTTTCATAATAAAAAAAGAACGGAATTCAAAGACTATAATGTAGGAGACATAGTATATGTCAAAACTAACAAAAGAATAGGTAACAAACTCACTGGTAGGTATAAAGAAGAAACAGTCGCAGAAAATAGAAATAGCACTATTGTTACTAGTAAAGGTAGAATAGTTCATAAGGGATTAATTAGAAAATAAATATTTAATTTCAGAAGAACATGAAGAAATTCAAAGGCTTTGGACAACTACTTACACTTTTTATGACAATACCAACAATTCTCGCCGAAACTCAAATCTTGGACTATACCAACTCACGAATTATAACTATAGAAACAGGAATAGCTAGACTCCAAACAGGTACTTTTAAAATAGTTCACGTAATTGAACTTGACCAATACCAAAAGGCAATTATGGACATCGAAAGATCACTACATGAACACATCTCCGCTAAAGACAGTAACTACGTATATTTAAAACATGACATTGCACAAGTTAAAAACATATTAAATGAACTGCAACCAAGACGACAAAAACGATCCTTAAACATTCTGGGAACCGCTTGGAAATGGCTCGCGGGCACTACAGATCATGACGATTTTCCACTAAATAGATGACAGGACGAACAACCTAATAAAAAATAACGACAAACAAGTAATTATAAATAAATTAACACTGAATAGATTAGATGAAGTTTCAAAAATTACTAATAAGTTACTTAATACAGTACAATCAATTGATATGTATGAAAAACAAATTATTAATGGAATAGAAAGAAAACTAAATATTATTAAGGAAGAATTAGTCCAAATAGACTATTCAATACAATGGGCAAAAGCCAATATTGTGAATTCATTTATATTGTCAAACTTAGAAATAAATATAACTAAGAAATTTTTTGAGGAACAAGACATTCCTTTCGCTAATTTAATAGAAGCATTAGAATTTAGTGAAATTAAGATTGCTTCAAATCACTCCACTTTATTATATATAGTATCATTGCCGAATACGAGCAAAATAAATTGTCAAAGATATCTTATTAAATCAGTAATAAAAGAAAATATAAGTATAAGATTACCATTTAGGAATATAATTATGTGTAATAAACAAATATTAGGAATTAAGGACGAATGTAAAACTTTAAATAGTATTTCAATATGCAAACCTGCAAACCTGCAAATATCGTTAATATTACTACTTCAGACAGCATACCGAAATTGATCAAAAGCTTGCCATCAAAGTGCGTAACTACAAACAATCAACATCTACTATTAATAGAAGAAATATCACAAAATATATTGTTGCTCAACAATCATAATGGAGAAATACAAGTGGACAACAGAACTGTATTATTAAGAGGAACTTTCCTAATACACCACAAAAACTCAACGATAACCATCCAAAACCAAACTTACTGGACTAAAGAGATATCCGCAGCTAAACCACTACCAGCCATAGCTCAGTCTGCAAACGAGACAAACATTTTCCAAGAAGTTTTATCATTAGAAATGCTGAAAGAATTACACGTATCAAACACGGAAGAAATCTCAACAATTAAATATAGTTATGGAACCAGCCTGATCATAAATTTCATCATTTTCATTATAGTTTTTGGCCTAATTTGTTACAGGACATACGCTACAAGAAATAGGAAGCTAAAGGTTACAATTATGGAAAGCAAGGATAAAAATCAAAATGTTATCTCTAATGGTTATACCCGCAACAGCGAGGACGCAGTTGAATTTAAAGGGGGAAGAGTTAACACCCTGTACGCCGAAAATCATTTTGCAACGTGCGACACAGTTTTTCCGCTGAACTCGAGTTACATCCGCTCCCACCAAATGTGCTGACCAAGCGTCTGGCTTTCGCAACCGGCCAAGTGTTGCAACTAGCAAAGTGCAGGCAGCGCACACACTCACACATACAATATAATAGACTCATTTGTTTAACTTTACCTTATATTAAGAAAACTTTGTAAAGTTAGTTTAAGTTCTGATTTCAAGCAATAAAGAGCATTAAGCTCAAAAAAACATTTTTTTTAGTTAAATCAACTACAAAAAAGTTAAGTTATATATGGTACATCAGATTTGCGATATCATCAAATAATTTTCGAGTAATATGTTCAAATCGGAAAGATATTTAAAAAAAGTGGAAAAAACTAAAAAAACTTTTTGAAGTTTATAATTTCAATCATTTTTTTCAAGATGTGTTATTACTTCTAACAACCAGTGTGGCCATGAGCTTAAAAAAAAGAGCAAGGTCGGCAAAAAAAGCTAAATTGCTTGGAAAACAAAGTTAAAAAACGCTAGCTTTTTCATTTAATTTTAAGTTTTCACTTTATTTTTAGCAAAAAATTTATTTTAAGTACTCGTATATAGGTATCATGGGTACAAAATTGTGTTTAAAGTGAAAAAATTCATATATTCTTACCAAAATAAATGTTTGGAAACAGTAATCTAGCTTATGCACTAGCACTAGCAACTTATGTTATTTCACCATGGATTGATTATATTTCATATATAATTATTTCCTCTTCACCGGATGAATTGCAGTTTTTATAAGCACTATGTGCATTTAACAAACGTATGAGATCATCAGTAACTTCGAAGTCATGACAACATTTTTGTAACCTTTTTAGTGAACATCTAATATTAAATAACGATTAAGTTTTTTTTTAAGCAAATTTCATTGCAACTCCTGGTTCCTTAATACCTGGTTCCTTTGTTGACGCTTGTCATTTCACTGCCTATACAATCTTTACAAGCCCAGCTTTCATTGCAATTTTCATTTAAATTCACTCCTCGTCATGTTCCGTACACGTTTTAGTTAGTTTTTTTTAAATGCCTACAAGAGCTGACAGTGCGAATCATCGCATTTTTGGGCGATAGTTCATTTGACTCTGTTTGGGTAATAATTCACAATGAAATCACCCAAATATGAAAATGAACGATTGTCCAAAATTGTATTTTGTTCAAAAATGTTTGAAACATTAACGAAAATATTTTATACAAGGGAAATTACTATTATCCTTGTACGAAAAAAATTAAGTTTAAAAATTTCGAAAACTTTCAAATATTTTGCAAAAGGGAAAAAAATTATCTTTAAAAAATCTTTTGTTTTTTACTTGTGCGAAAATAATAAAGATTAAACATTTTTAAATAATGTTTATATGTTTCGATTCCGTTTTGGGTGAAAAGATATATATTACTTTACTTATACACATTTTTGGACATAAAAACAATTATAAAAATTACATTTTATTATAACTCTCATCGACCTTCCAAAAATAAATTTTTTGACAATTTAATAACACATTTTTTTCGAAAAATAAATATATAAAAAATAAAAGATAAAGATAAAAGAAATATCTACATCTGCTTTTTTAATTTTAGATTTAAACGTTATTTATGAACATATTCGATTTTGATATCATTCTTGATTTCATATAAGATAATTATTCTCCAGAAATGATTTAGAACAAATTTGCAGATTTTTGTGAACTTTTGAACGAAGGTGTTTAATATTTTCGAACTTAGTTCTTACATCCAAACCAAATATATCCACCTTTTAAGCAGGTTGAAAGAAAATGTTTTTTAAAATTGCTAAAAAATTAAATTTAAAGTTATAACAAAACATAATTCTATAATTTTGTAATGTCGAAAATTATGTATGAGTTATATACTTATTATATTACCCAATTTGGAAATACGTTTTGTGAAAAATAAAGTTACGTTCAAAAACATTGATTATTTTTTTTTTTACCAAAAAAGACCTTCACGAAAATCAAAGACGCTCCATGAAGTTTCCTTCGAATTAAAAAAAAAAATATGCGGAAATCGTTTTTAAGAGTTCCTCTAAATTTTGAAGCCCAGAACGGCAGACTTTTTTTCCATACAAAACGATCCAGTCTAATAGACTTAGATAACGTAAATTACAGAAGAGTTTTTAATCTGCTTTTAGTAGAGATGCAACGGATATCCGACAAACCGGATAGTTGCCGGATTAAATTTATTATTCGGTCAGATGCCGGATAGTAACTCAATATCCGGTATCCGGCCGGCCAGATAGTTTCTTAAAATTATTTTATTTAAATAAGTCTTTAAGTAAATAACAATTAAATAAGTGCTACGAGTAATCAGACCGTCTTTTATTTAAAAATTTGTACAAGGTATTTTCAAAAAAACTTAGATTACATTCTTAGTATTCACTTTAAGGATAAATTCCTATATAAATTAAAAACTTCGAAAAACGTTCAATAAGTAAATGATTAAAATTAATAATCAAAATTAAGAAGAGTAGATTATGGTGAATAAAAACTAAATTTTCAGCGTTCGAAGACAATAGGCGATTTTTCCCTTTGACAACATGACAAATATACAAATTAACAAATAACACTGGTCATCAATTTCGCAACTTTTTTATGCAACACGAACTTCGATAGCTAATCCTGTTTAAGCTTTCTTGTCTCGTTATGAAACTGCATTTTTTTTTGTCTCAAATGTTTTTCGATATCGGACTTTGTGTTTTTACGACCTAGATCCTGTTTTAATGCTCTGGAATCCAATCAATTTAACGCAAAGCAAAAAGAAAAAACCATGTTATAGAAAATTAAAAAAAGATTTTCAGTGAGGCATTTTTTATTTTTCTGCCATGTTTAGTAGTCTGTGAGATATTCAGGTTCAAAATAAAATTTTTCATTTTTTTGTTAAAAATGTTGAAGAAAGAAAAAACCATGTTATAGAAAATTAAAAAAAGATTTTCAGTGAGGCATTTTTTATTTTTCTGCCATGTTTAGTAGTCTGTGAGATATTCAGGTTCAAAATAAAATTTTTCATTTTTTTGTTAAAAATGTTGACTTTTCTTACAAGTATTTTTTTTTTAATTTAGAGCCATATTTAAAAAAAAATGAGTTTAATTGTATTCTATATAAAATTCCCTTGATTTTGATATTAAAAACATAAAGATTCTCCGAGAGAAACAATTAAAATAAATTTAAATTTAGCACTCTTAGTATTCCACTTGCAGTAAAGCTTAAAGCTATGGCAACCCAATACCATCGTGTTCGTAATAAAATTACCTGTATAGAAATATAAATTTCAATAAGAAAACTGATGAGTGCAAAAGTATCGTTTTTAATTACCCTATTAATACCTGGAAATCCTGTACTATTGACCAGAAAATGACGATTTCTTATTCCTTTGGCAAACAGATGGGTGTAGGAATCGAAAAAAAATGCATTATATTAATTATAATTAAATATGGTCTTGACTTCTTTCCACTAGACAACCTATTCGCAATATGTTTACTCATGTACAATAATTGCTAAAAAGTACTTTTCATTCGGAAAACAGATGGGTGTAGGGTCGTCCTATGGTGGAATCTTACACTATAAGGGGGAAAACGCATCGAGAAATTTCGAAATTTATGAATTTTCGATGTTTTGCATTTTTTCTTCAAGCTTAACCTCTTAAGAATGTCTGGTGAAAGCCGCAAGCAAAAATTCAATAAAATAACAGAGTTGTGGCCGATTTAGTTAAGGCATTCGGAATGATTTCAAGATTTTATTCATTGCTCAACTTTCAAATGCGTTTTTCTCGAAATCATGTTTTTGAAGTCGGTACGCAAATATCTCGAAAACTAATGAACCTATTGCAATTATCTTTTTTTGTGCTTAATCTATACATAATAAACTAGTCTTTGCCATAGGGAGATTTTTTTTAGTGGTTTAATTTTTTTAATCGGCTAAATAAGGCATGTAAATTCAAATGACCCCATTCTGTCAAAAATCTATATTTTCAAAATCGTTTATGACAAAGGCTAGATTATAATGTCCAGTTCAATAATCTTTTTGGTTTTTGTGATTTTGATGATTACAGATGAAGCAGGAGTGCGTACCGCGGAGGGCCTTTTATTTGCGGTGCTTCACGGACCACAGGATTTCTCGGCGAATATAAGATATTTTTCAATAAAAAAAATTTGACATATTCTTAAAAATGTGTATTATCATTAATAAAAAGAATCGGTTTGATTACTGCAATAGGTTTCCTTTAAAAAAAAACCAGAAAAATGGCTTTTTTTCGCGCTTCTCGGTGAATTGTCCCCCTTAAAGGAACAGTTATCATATAATTTGTTTTAGTAAATGGTAAATAAATTTAACTCCTAACATTTCTGTTACTTCTTCGGTAAGAGTTAAAATTTATGAGAAAAAAAGTTCTGGAGAATCGTATACATCGAGTTAGTCGCTAATTTAAAGACTGGATTTTAAATTGTTTTAAATTATCCTGGTATGGAGGAAGGTTTAAAATGTCAGTTCCACTAAACCCCTCAGAGCAAACCGAACAAAACTTTTTTTATTTCTCTCTATTCGATCAACACTCATATTGTAACTTGGAGACCAAACTTGACTTGCATATTTCAAGTGAGGACGCACTATTGCATAATACAAGGTTGTGGTTGTATCCATGCTATTAAATTATTTGCCAAACGTTTGTTATGCGTTTTTTTTTTTTTCTTTATGAACCTTATATATATATATATCGGGGTGTCGTTTCGGGGTGGTTTGAACCCCACAAAGGTATTGTGGATTTTGTGAAAATGTAATGTCTAGCTTCAAGGTAACTGAGTAAGTTACATCCAAGTAACTGTTTCCAAAAGGAAGAGATCCCTTAGTACATAAACGTAACGGGCTGCATTGTTAAAAGCGACCAGGAGCTTGTTAAAAAATAATTCTCCTCGTTTCGACTGGCACAAAACTAGAAGTCATTCGAAGATTGCGCAGGACATAGTAAATTTCGCTGACACAAGAATTAATGATCCTCTCAGGATAGAGAGGAGTTTGTTTGAAAACCGAGATTGGTTACCTTTTTTACAACATTTAGATTTACTTTATTGAACAGAATGGAATGCAAGACATCAATTAAATAAGGTATTTTCAAAATCGGCAGTACAAATGATTTAACAGCGTTCAACACAAGCAAGTTTAGTTTTATCCATTCAGCTACCAAAGCTAAGTTCTCATTTACTCTCACACATAGACATCTAAACTAAGCCAATGGGTCTAGATATGTTTAGTAGATGGTTTTGCATCTATTTAAAATACCATTAAGGAACATAGTCAATACCAACATTGGGCCAAAAATAAAACCTTGAGGTACTCCGCGAGGAGTACATTATTTCCCCACTCTAACTCTTTAAGACCTGCCTACTGATAGCTTATTAACCCTGCTGTTAGGTTTGGACCATTTGTTCCAAATTTAATTTCAATTTCAATTTCAAATTTCAAAAGTTTCAAAGTTACAGTTATTTTCGCTGCATTTTTTTAACAGTTTTTGTTTTTAAATATTCCTTAAGGGGACTTGACACCTTACAAAATTTTTTTTAATGTATTAAAATGCGTATAAGTTCCATAAAAAATAAGAAATCATTTTGCAAAATTACACATATACTTTGAGGTAAAAACACTACACAAAAAATTTTTTTGCTGTATTTTTTAGTCATATATATATGGCTACAGGAGTTTTTTTTAAAAAAACATCAAAAAATCACTGCAGGCGTGATTGCGACTCACTGAAACATCTGAATAAAAAACTTAATCAACATCAAAACCGTTGTAGAATGAACTAAAAGAAAAAATGTTTCTGGATGAAAAAAGAAATATGTATTAAAAATTCATTACGACCGGTCGAGTAGTTTTTATTTTATCACGCACGCAATAATTTTTTTGAAGATTTTTTTAAAAAAAAAATTTGGAAGCCACATAAACACGAAAATTAAAAGTCATTAAAAACTTATTATTGAATGATATTATCTTAGAAAAACCTCTTTATTTTATTTAAATTAATTTTTTAAATATTTAATATAAAGGCAATTTAATTTAATTTAATATAAATATAAATTAATTTACCATGATTATCAAATCGTCTGCACTGTTTCACAAATTTAATTTTTAATTTTAGTAAAAATGGAAGGCATTGGCTAAAAATAATGAAAAATGGTTGAGGCAAGAAGAGGCCGAATATATTAAATGTATTCTTTATTTGTTTTTCGACCTTTTTGAAATTTATTTGTTGAATTCTGCGGGCTCAAGGTCCAAAATATTAAAAATGAAAAACTTTTGTGGTTTTAATTTTTAATTCCAATATTTCGATCGCCGTCGGCAATCATCCTCAGGGAGAACTGGAAAAACAATTTAAACAATAAAAACATTTTAAGAATTGAAAAACTTAATATTTAAGAACGACATTTAACATTTATATCACAGATTTTTAATGAAAAAAGAACAAATTTACAAAAAACATCCACTTCTTCAGTTGTCAAGTTTTTAAAATCGGCAATCATCCTCAGGGAGAACTGGAAAAACAATTTAAACAATTAAAACATTTTGAGAAGAAAACGGCGATCGAAATATTGGAAATTAAAATTAAAAATTAAAACCACAAAAGTTTTTCATTATTAAATTTATTTTTTAATAACTAAATCAAATAATTACTTAATTACCTAATTACTTAATTACCCAAATGAATTACAATGGAAAAAATTTCACGTAACGCCATGTCACGTAACGTTTCATATTAACCCCAATAAAAAAAACGAGAAAATGTTTTTAAATTTGATTAATTCGGAAATAAACTTGTACTATTTCAAATCTTTCTAAAAAAAGTTTTAAACAAAAACTCTTGCCAATTTACAGAATTTTACTAATTTTGTGATCCAAGTCAAAAACCACTTCTATTTTTTGTCACGTAACGTACCATTTTTGGTGTCTTCTATCTAAGAGCCGAACTTTTGACAACTCTTAGGTTTTACACCTTGTATAGAGTGCCTTGTAAGCTATTGGAAAATCAAAATAAGGAACTTGTAAGTTAAATTTTTCATTCTTTTTTCACTCATTAAAGTCACACGATCGTCACGTGCGCCACCACGAAAATGCCCATATGTGATTACAAAAATTCCAAAAAAT
Source organism: Coremacera marginata (assembly GCA_914767935.1). Lineage (NCBI taxonomy): Eukaryota > Metazoa > Arthropoda > Insecta > Diptera > Sciomyzidae > Coremacera > Coremacera marginata. The sequence continues at coordinate 60,665,815 of OU612044.1, read as the reverse complement.
TTTTTCCGTAATTCTTTTACCTCAAAATATATGTGTAATTTTTCAAAATTATATCTTTTTTTTTTATTAAACTTATAAGCATTTTAAACCATTAAAAAAGGTTTTTTTTTTAAAGTGTCACGTCCCCTTAATCAAAATAGCTGCACAAAGTGCAACGAAAATATGACCATTGATGAACAACATGTAACTTTTGAAATTTGAAATTGAAATGAAATTTGGACCAAATGGTCCCAACCTAACAGGAGGGTTAAGGGTTAATAAACTAACCGCAGATTTCGAGAAATTAAGTGATTGACTGAATCGAATGCTTTGAAAAAAATCTAACAAGTAGAGCAATGTCAGATCACCCCTGTCAAATGGCACTCCAATGACCATTAATTAAAAATTTTTAATGATTCATACCCTCGCTTCATAAGTTCAAGAAATATTAAAAGACAAATTAAATACAAAGATGAGGTGCAATGTTTCGAAAAAGAATTTAAAATAAAAACTCGTGCAATGCCGGGTACCTTCTGCCATTTATATTCCAGACCAATAACTGAAGAATCTTTTTGTTACATAACTTGGAAACAAACAAATATACCAGAAAAAGGATAATTTTGGTCGAATTCATTATCCTTGTGCTAAATCTTCCACATTTCATTAAAAAATAAATGTACAAGTTTTAAGTTATAATGCTTTGTTTGCCATAAACCGAATCTCATTGATTTTAAACTTTTATAAATATTAATATGATGAAATAGTTATGTAAATCATATTGAAAATTTTAAAAAATAGCAGGACAATATTTAAAGTAATTCCATTAATATTATTTCTGAATGAAATTATTTTTTGTATAGCACCGATTAAAGCCCCTTTGTATTCATTTTATATTTTCACCTTCAAAATATACAATTTTAAACATTGCTCGTAATGTATGCGAAAACTGTACCACACGAAAATGACCTCAGCACAAAACGATAGAAACACAAAACGAAATACGACGTCAGGACGAACTTAAACTCACTGGTTTTTGAACTCTCTCTTCCGTTCTCTTTGCTGCAGCTGCTCCTCTACTGCTGATTTTCTAGCGTATATTGCACTGAATTTTAGCAATATGTCGCCATTGTTGAAATCATTGGATTTCGTAAGATTTCGCTTCTTTTAATAAAATAAGTTTTCATGTGTATGGAACAAACTTCATTAAAAAAAAAATATAGCTCAGTCACGAATGTACTGAGTTAATTAAGTTTTTAACTTTTTTGCAACTTTTATAAATACATTTTTTTTTTTTTATATAGTAAGTTGTATTGGATAAATATATGCGAGTTTTATTTTCAACTTAGACGACGACAGATAGCTTTATTTAATCCTTAGTTTAGCTTTGGTTTATATTAATTTAGAAGGGCTCGGAATATGTTGTCCTGCAACATTATTTTTATGTGTAGATTATTCCAAACGAAATGAGCACGAAGCACTTTGACACAATGTTTAAGATACTCCTTCGTCCACGAGAGCTAAGAGTTGACTAAAATACGAAACGCCTAAATAAATAGCCGAAGCCGTTTCCAAAAGGACTCGTTGTTATAAAGGATATTAAAATACACAAAATCCCAACTACGAAATCCGAACAAAGCAGTAGACAAAAACAGCCAAACAGCGGAAATATAAAAAGGACTTGAAGCAAAAAGCAAAAATTAAAAATTGTATTATACTCACACAAAAACACCAACGAGTACATACATTTAAACATGAACTCTATGGCACATACGAAGCTCGAACTACAACTCAACGAACTACTTCCAACTAAAAAAATATGGAAACAACTACTGTGGAAATCAATGAGATTCGTCGAGCTGCTTGCTGAATATTTTCCTGCTGTAGATTCTGGGTTTTTCTTGTCCTGCATGAAATGAAAATAAGTTACAATAATACAAGAATTGAGAACGCCATTGCACCAGTGTGTCACAATATTAGAAAATTTAACCATTGTGAATAGGTCACAAACGCAAAAGGATACGCCGAAAAATGTTTCCCTTGGAATAATGCATTAAACAGGATGAAAGTCATGCGCAATTCGATACGAAAAAGGAAGAGCAGCATCACCGGAGTAAAAAAACTTCGTGTTTCATGAGAATCGACTCTTTACTCGATGGATTTGTTTCAATTGCTCATTCGTGAAAAGTATCCGTATCGCATTTCGTCAAATTTAAGCACTGGGTTTTTCTTATGCTTGGAAGGATTCTCCTTTCAATTCCATACCTGATTTTATTCGATTTCGTTATGATGGAAGTCAAATATATGTAAAATGTGTGTGTATATATATATGTAAGCACATCTGGTCATTGTATTTTTATGATACGCACGAGCATATTATTTTACGTGCGAAACAATGAACGGGTGCTTGGTGCAAGCAAAATTAGTATGATTGTTTTTGGTATTTTTTTTTTTAATTTTCGAATTTTATTCTTTATAAGTATAAATTTCTTAGTTTTTTTTTAACCATCTTACAGTAGAAAACTTTTAGTTAAAACTCTGAATTTTAAATTGGAATATATCCTTACAAATTGTCTAAGCAACGAACAAGAAAAAAATCGATATTACACGTATATTATTAACAGTATTGCCAGAAATTTTCGAAGGTTGCAGCAAAGATTGATAAAAAAATAGCTTAAAAATGTTATTGTAGCTAAAAAACAAGCGGAACTTCTTTTATGAAAACAAATATTTCAACGTATTATTTGATTATACATACCAGGTACATATTCTTAAATAAGGATACAATAGCAACTTTTTTAATCAATAAAACAATAAATATAATTTGACAAACAGAACAAAAACAGAGAAAAAAAAAACACATGTGCGTCGTTAGACACACGAGAGAAGCGAAGCTTTTTCGCAGTTACATAAATTTGATAGCTTAATAATTTTTTCTTTTGAATAAATTAACTTTTAAGCTCAAAAATTTAAAATAACAAAATAAATTGCATACATACACAAAACATACTGCTTCTTTTTTTTATTGTTGAATGTCAAATTTAAACGCCAATTTAACTCTCCACACATGGTTGCGAACTTGGTTGCATTGAACAAATTTTTCCTTCAACAGCGTACTACCTAGCGAAAAAAATTCCGCTGCCTGTCCGCTGTCAAAAAACTCAATGTACTTCTTATCGGAATTTCGTTTACGTTTTTACAACAAATTTGCTTCTACTTGCTACAAGATGTCACCAGCATCGGTGTTTTCCTTTGCGCGTTCACATCAAGAAAAAACAAAACACACCGATGCTGGTGACATCTTATTGGCATAAGCCACTACGTCCTATTGATAGATTGTAACGATCTACTGCAGCATAGCTTCTGTAATACTTAACATGGAATCAACAACCATTTATAACAAAGCTTGGTGGCCTGGTGGATAGGGTATATAGCTCGTGATCAATTGGATCCGAGTTCAAATCCGCACGGAGGCAAAGAAATATTTTTAATATAAAAATATTATTTCATTTTCTTGTTGTAATAAACGCAAGCAATAGAAAAACATAAAAACAAATTTTCAGAAAAAAATCAAATGGTAGTACATATTAAACAGCTGCACAAAACACTCTATTTGCGACACTTCACTACTGTACAGTACTTCAGTGCACTGAATTTCACTGTAGCGTTGACATCGCATACACTAGTTCCATGCTACAGCTCAGCAATGAAACAAGTACTTCATCAGTTGAAATGTTTTCGGTACAGTAACATGCAGTGCTTATGCTATGATGGAAAGCAGAATATCAAAACATAATGCGGCACTACAGTGAAGTAACAGTAAATCATAGCAAGCATAGCGAGTGTTTCTTTCAGTGTCGATCTTTGTAAGCTTTGTCTATTTGTAATAATTTTGTTTGTGTTAAATCTATGAATGAAACGTAAAAAAACAAAACTTTTAGTGAAGGAACGCATAAATGTACTCGAATTGTGCTGAACAGATTATAACATGAAAAAAAAAACAAACCATTTGATTTATCTGTAAGCACTTCAGCGATAGTGCAGTAGGTTCTTCTTCAGTTTTATTCTATTGTTTTTCCATATCAAGTTTTAGAATTTTTTATTAATGTTATTATTTTGACGAAATTTGTTTTAAGCTATTATTTTTTTTTTTATTACAAATTGTGTTTAAAAAATAGGTTAAAACAAATTTAGTCACAATAACATATACTTAAAAAATTTTTAAATTTGATATGAAAAACACAACTTGTGATATGAAAACATTGTCTTCAATTTTAAAACATGTCGATGTTTTTTTTAATTGTACCAACCCAGATGTGCCGTTTGTAATGGCCTTACCAAACGATCGATCATCTTTTCTACATTACAAATATATTAAAAACGTAATGTAAATTCGATAGTAAGGTCGTTGTATGCTAGTTAGTAATGCTACTTTCGATTGTCCTTTCTGAAGTAAAGGCAGTTGCTTGATTTAGGGCTTCCAATCGGACTTTTTCTAGTCTCGACACAGTCCCGGGATTATAAGTCTTAAAATCCTGGGATTTTCGGGATCCCGGGATAACCTTCAAATTGCAAAAATGCAACACTTAAATTTGACATTATGGGCGTTCAAACGATCTAACATGCCATCCAACAATGTTAGATGGCAATGTAACGGGACAATTTTTTCAAGCTTTCAAACAATCAAACATGTGGCATCATTATTTGCAAACTCTCAAGCAGAGCACTTCGGCAGAATGAAAAAAATTTTTTGGCTGCTCTTATAAATGAAAATAACAGTTTTTCCTTATTTTCGTATGCTTCAATTTCATCTTTCTATGTTTCAGAAAAACTTTTATAAAATTTAATAAATTCTATCCAAGATTTACTGTTTCGAATGGCGGATGCCGATGTTCACTGTGCGACGGCCAAAACAGAATGAAAAAATGGATCGATTGCGTTCACATGTCCAACATGTTGGACTAACCGGCAGAAAAAAATTGAAAATTTTTGATTTTCATCTGAAATGTTGGACCGACAGTCGTTTCTCGACGAAAAAATTTACAGAAATAAGATTTAGGAAAACGATTTAATTCAATCACTGCAAAGCTAGGTGTGCCTTTGAAATCTTGGTTTATCTTGGTAGAAGAATTTTCTTTGATTTGTAATAACGTATTCCAATAGCTGTAAGCACAATACTTTTTGTAGTATACAAATTTGATCTTGTTTTGCGGTTTATTTGGGTCCTTTCAAATGAATTGTAAAAAAATTTGGGAAATTGAAAAAACTTTTCTTTTAAATTTCAGTGCTTTTTATTTCTCAAGATCGTTTAAGGTATATATAATATACGTAAATTATATAAATTTTTTTTGTTTGCTTAATGTGTTCTTTACAGTTTCTAGAATATACATACATGTTTTTAGAACGATACCTGGCATTGCAAAATTTCGAAGAACAAAAACTTTAAGTGCGATTTAATCGAAACTAGTTTTTTTAAAACGGTTCGATTGATAAGTCGAAATCTTTTTTAGCCATTTTAGAATCCCGCTAAATTCAAGTAGGGGAGACCGGGGCTGGTTGTGGCATTTTAATTATAAAGTATGTCATATTTTTTTTAATTGTTTGATTGTTTTACCTAAGTATGTTATATATTTGTTTGATTGAGTAGCTATTCAGTATTTAAATTTAAAATATTTTGTATGTACTAAATGATACCCACTTATACCCACTTATAACCACGCACCAGGGGCTGGTTGTAACACTACATGTTAGGATGTTACAAACAAAAACAAACGTAATAAAAAAACACAGGTGCGTCTTGGACACACGAGAGAAGCGAAGCTTTTACGCAGTTACATAGATTTGATAGCTTAATAATTTTTTTTTCTTTTTAATAAATTAACTTTTAAACACAAAAATTTAAAATAACATAAAATAAATTACATATATACAGAAAACATATTTACTTCTTATTTTTTTATTGTTGAATGTCAAATTTCCACGCCAATTACATATACGGGCATATAATGCCAGCGACTCTCCATTTTAACTCTCCACACATGGTTGTGAACTTGGCTGCACTGAACAAATTTTTTCCTTCAACAGCGTACTACCTACGAGGAGTAAAAGGCTTCGCTTCCAAAATATATATTAAAGAACGCACACGAAACAAAATTTAACAAACATTTTAGATACCTTGCCGATGTCATGCATGTTTGTTAATTCCATATTTATTGATATCATCTATTTTTTTGACACTTAAAAACGCACTTGTCAACGCACTTGTGGGCATTGCTTATTTTCTTCGTGCCAACACCACAAATGCATTCACAATACAAACACACCGATGCTGGAGACACCTTGTGGCAAATTAAAGCAAATTTTTGTTAGTTGTAGCATAGCAAATACACAATTCTCTATCTGTAAATAGATGGTGACGATCTACTACAGCATACAGTAGCTGGTTCTATCAATTCTTTGTGGCCTGGTGGATAGTGTGTTTGACTCTCTCCTTTAAAAGAACGCGGGTTCGATCCCCACTGGCGGGCCAAGAAATATTTTTAATATTTAATATTAAAGTATTCAATTTTCTTGTTGTAATAAGCGCTAGCAACATAGAAACCATAAAATTTCCAAGAAAAAATCTGTCGAAAATTTTTCAGATTTCACTCCAAGCAAATCACAGAACGAGGAGCTTCGCTTCCAAAACTTTTTATTAGGAACAACCATCGCAGACAATTGCGTTTCTTTATTTAATAACATAATATTATGTCTACAAAGCAATATTTTGCCTTATTAAAATAAAACTTAGAATGAAACAGATTTTAGAAAAAAATTAAAATCTTTACCATTTAGTTTTGTAACAATAAAAACAAAATGTAGATTATTTCTCACCTATAAGAAAATAATAGTTTCATTATTGAATAATAACTTAGAAGCAAGCAACAAAACTCTAAAATAAAAATATATGGAAAGTATTTCAGAATAAAAAATCAAATAAAAAAATCAACAGAACCTACAACTCACTTTTTGGTTAAATAGTAAAAACGCAAATGAATATAACTGAAGAAACGTAGTTTCATCATAAAAAGGACGCATTAGAGTTCAAAAATGACACAGGACCCTCTCTGATTATTTGAAAAACAGTTTGTAGACCAATATTACTAAAAATCGAAAATTTTACAAACCTGCGGTTTTATTGGCGACACGCAAATGCTCCTTTCACAAAAAATCTAGCGTCACTGGCTCTCGCGCCTTTCCTCCGTCACTGAAGCGTTTTTTGTTTCGCCGCTGTTGCCACTGTAACTACTTACCCCTGTCACAACCAGCCCCGGTCTCCCCTACCTTAAATTTTTAAATTTCTACCTCTTTAACTTTTTACTCTAACTTTCGCCATAATTTTAAAAAGACCCCGGGGGGTCGTGCGAAGGGGGATGCCGAATAAGTGGTCTGTACTTTAAAATGATATTTGATTTTTTTGTTTCAGATACATGGTAAAGGCAATATTGGATGTTTTGGATGTATTTTTTTTAATGTAATTTTCAACGCTCTCTTTTTTATGTTCAATAAGCCGTATAAATTTAAAAATAAAATAATAACTCCTTGTATCTAAATAATTTTTGAAAAAAACTGCTTTTTTTTGGTTGTTACACGTATATTTTACCTTAAATTTTTAAATTTAAATTGTTAGTGGCTAAAATAGTATTTTAAAATGTAATTCAGAAAAGCTGGCGAATTCAAAGAAAGAAAGAAAGAATCACACTATTAAGCCAAACAAATCAAATTGTATTATCATCAGAAGTAGTGTTCGAAGAGTTAAACCGTATACCTAGAGACAGCTCTTTTAAATAGAATTATCTAACCTTAATACTAAAATGCACTTTTTGATTTTGTTGAATTTAGTTACTAATTTAAAAAAAAACTCATGAAATGCCTGTTGTATTATATTAAAAGAATATTGTGATTTGATGCTAAAGAGAGTTTTAAATATATTAAATAAAAATTTGAATAATGTTGATAGAAAATTTTTCAATACAAATGGTACTACAAAATTAATATTCATAAAGTCAGTTAATTATAAATAAGTATATAACATTTGAATATTTAAAAAATTTAAATCAACACTCCCACCACTAAATGTTTGATTTAACAGTTTTTCCAAATAAGAAATCTCTGAGATATTCAAAAGCACGTTTAAGCAATGATATAGTAAAAATGTCTGCAAGTTGGTCATTGCTCTGGACGTAATTTAAATTAAATTCATCGCATTCGTATTTTTCACGTATGAAATGAAAGCGGACGTCAATGTGTTTTGTTCTTCTATGAAACTCTGGATTTTTAGTTATCTAGTTATCTTTTATGCTATCAGTAATTTAATTCAGAAAACGTTTTATTTATATTAGATCCTTTAAAGCTTCACATGCTGCAATTTATTCTGCTTCTTTTCTAGATAAAACAACTGTTCTTTGTTGTTGTGATTTTCAAGCTATTGTGCACGTACCCAATTGGGTAACCATTCCAGAAGTTGATCTTCGATTTTGAACATTGCCAGCGTAAACATAATCTGAATAAGTCTTTAATGCATTATTCGTTTGTTTCGTGTAAAGAATTCCACAATGTTTGGTACCTTTCAAATGACTCAGTACTCTCTTTGCTGCATTGATGTGACTCGACAATATCAACAATGCCTTTAATTTCGATTGTATTTTATAAATATGAAAATTATTAAAACAAAACATGTTTTTCCTCCTAACTGACATTTTAGTCAAGAAGAATATATTTGTGGACAAGGAGCAACATTTTTTAAATCATTGATTTCTTCCGACGACTTTAAATTATATCAAGATATACCATATATATGTGGATACTTTTTCAAAAATCAAAGACAAATAAAATTTTTGAAAATACAGGACAAGTCTTGTCCCGGCGGGACATTTAAAATTTAATTCAAAATACGGGATGTCTCGTTAAATACGGGACATTTGGCAATACTACTGATCAGGTGACATATTTACAAGTATTTTATGTGTATTTGTGTAAAAAGTAGTCGTTATCAAAAACTCGAGCTTAACCAACAGCTCTTTTTATTCTCTAATATTTTTTTAATTCTCTAATTTTATTCTCTAACGACCAATTTCTTAACAGAGGACTAGCAAAAAAACCGTGGATTAGGCAACTTCCTAACCGTGGATAAGGCGATTTAAGAAGTTGCAATTTACTGTTTAGTGCTAGTCCTCTGTGAAGAAATTGGTCATAAGCATCTTCCGAGTTGCCGAATTTTGCCGCATATTCGCATATACATGCACTTCTCACACACATACTCAAGAATAACAAAAATAGACAATTTAACGTCATCTAAGGTTCGTCGCGACGAACGCGTCGACGCATTTAATATATATATGTACACTTCCGCCTAACTACCCTGTAGGAAAATCAACTAATTTAAAAGTAGTTGATAAAGTAGTTTTTTGTCAACCACATCTAGTTGAAATTCTGACTTTTTTCCATAGAACGAACTAACTTATTTTGTATGGTGATGTCCGCTAAATAAGTCAATTGACTGTCGTCTGCATATATTTTCAACTACTTGTTAAATTAGTTACATTAAATTATTTTTTTTAATTGCTTTAAAATAACCAATTGAAAACTATTACTGATGGCCAAAAGTAAATAATATTTGATGAAATAACATGGTTAAATATATATAAGCTTGTAATCTAATAAAAATTTTCAATTAAAACATGCCAACATCAGAGTAGTTGCCGCCTTAATATAATTCAAAGTAGTTTATCAATCACTGGTTTTAAGTAGTATTTCAATTACTTCATATATTGAAGTGGATGCCGCCTTAATATAATTCAAAGTAGTGCATATACTGGTTTATTTTAAACTAGTTTTTTAATTAGTGGTTTTTAAAAACAATTTAGTTTGTTCCTATAGGGTACGGATCTGAAAGCGAACGCTGCTGTCAGTCACTTCCCTATAGGAACAAACTAACTTGTTTTTAAAAACAACTAATTAAAAAACTAATTTAAAATAAACTAGTATATGAACTACTTTGAATTATATTAAGGTGGCATCCATTTCAATTCTAAATAGTTTTTATTGCATTATATATGAAGTAATTGAAAAACTACCTAAAAACAAATAATCTTCATTTCAAAATTTTTATTTCGCCAAAGACTGAAAGCTTGAAAGACTTTTTTTATTTTATTTTTTAATATGCGTTACGCATTCACGTAATGAATTTATGTATATATTTTTTCAAAACAGACTTTCTTTCAGACTTTTTTCAAAATACTTTTATTATTTAATTTTTTAATATGCCTTTGATATTTACGTAATGAATTTATGTATTTTTTTTCAAAACTATCTCTTTGATGTATAGAAATTTAAAATTTTTATGCTTTTAAATTCTTCAGTAAGTGGAATATTCAGGCATGTTCTGAAATCCGATTCACATCGGAATCGGATTTATTTCCAATAACATTTCATTGAAATTAAATCGGATTCCGAGATGAATCGGATTTCAGAACATGCCTAATTAACTAGTTTTCAATTGGTTATTTTAAAGTAATTAAAAAATAGTTTAAATATAACTAGTTTAACAAGTAGTTGAAAATATATGCAGGCGAAAGTCAATTGACTTATTTAGCGGACATCACCATACAAAATATGTTAGTTCGTTCTATGGGAAAAATTCAGAATTTCAACTAGTTGTGGTTGACAAATACCCTATAGGAACAAACTAACTTGTTTTTAAAAACAACTAATTAAAAAACTAGTTTAAAATAAACCAGTATATGCACTACTTTGAATTATATTAAGGCGGCATCCACTTCAATATATGAAGTAATTGAAATACTACTTAAAAACCAGTGATTGATAAACTACTTTGAATTATATTAAGGCGGCAACTACTCTGATGTTGGCATGTTTTAATTGAAAATTTTTATTAGATTACAAGCTTATATATATTTAACAATGTTATTTCATCAAATATTATTAACTTTTGGCCATCAGTAATAGTTTTCAATTGGTTATTTTAAAGCAATTAAAAAAATAATTTAATGTAACTAATTTAACAAGTAGTTGAAAATATATGCAGACGACAGTCAATTGACTTATTTAGAGGACATCACCATACAAAATAAGTTAGTTCGTTCTATGGAAAAAAGTCAGAATTTCAACTAGTTGTGGTTGACAAAAAACTACTTTATCAACTACTTTTAAATTAGTTGATTTTCCTACAGGGTAACTACTTTTTCAACTACTTTTAAATTAGTTGATTTCCTACAGGGTTATGCTTCGACACACTAGGCAACGGTTTCATTTGTATACAATACTTTTCTGTTCCATAAACAGCACTAAGTATAACAACTAGTTCGATGAAAAAATTTTACAAATACAATTTTTCGTTGTGGCTCCATTTATTACTTATTCTAATCCCTGCTTGAGGTTTTTTTGTTAACAAAGAGAGGCATTTTTTTGTTAGTTACTCGCTTGTTTCTTTCTTTTTTCGTTTATGTAGTTCTCCTTTCTAGAATTTAGTGTGTATCTGTTGTCGAATAAATGTAGTGGTAAATAAAATAAATAAAATATCATGTCTAAAAGGATCGTGCGTCCCTTTGTTATTTCGAATCCTTGCGCTTGTTTGGCTATATGGGTTTAAGGTAGTTGTTGTTTTTGTCGGCATTGTTATTCTTTTGTTAGTTTGCGCACGCTCTAAAACTTTATTATTAAAATTTTTTTTTTTTTACTTTTCCAGACATGTACACATTCATATGTTTCTATTTAATGTTCCTGAAACAAACTGCAGCACTCGGATAAACTTGGTGTAATTGTGAATGACCCCATATTAATTTAGAGCGACCAACTCAAATATAAATAAGAAATATATGAACTTCAGATTTTATAGGATTTTTTTGTGTTTATTCAGAAGATGTTTTTTGAAGATATTCCTATAGATAGAGCATACACCATTAAAAGTTATGGTGCTTTCATTTTAACAGTATTAAAACCAGTTTTTAAAATTTATTTTACTTTTATTTTAGTTAACATATTTTGTTAGTATATTCGATTTTTGTTAGTATATTCGATTTTAGTTAGTATATTCGATTTGCATCATTAATACAAACAAAATAAATAATACAAACTTTTTTGAAGAAAAACAAAAAAGTCTTTTCAATGAAACAAAATTGAGCATACATCCCTAAATTCTTGCATCTACTTTGTTGATCGTTATCGCTATTGAAAAAAGTTTTTGAAACTACAATAGCAGACTCAGTTTGTAATGTAATTGGACAGTTTATACTCTTTTTTTTTTGAGATATTACAAAAATCGATTGCAGACGAAAACAAACAGATATTTCCACTCGAAAACTTATTATTACACTGTGTTGTGATGGGTAAAATCATATCGGGAAATTGTAGAAATTGTTGGAAGAACACATTTTACGGTACAGAAGATAATAAACAAGTGGCGATACGAAGAAAAACTATAAAATAATCAAGATAGAAATAATCAAGAAAAGAAAATAAGCAAGAAAAAAAATAATAAGTATACTAAATGAGCGCTTTATTGTCCGTAAAGTTACCTCTTATCCCAAAACAAGTATCCCGAAATTTTCGTCAGAAGAAGCATCAATGATAAACCAATCGATATCTACAAAAACAGTTCGATATCTTTTGCGTAAGAACAATTTAAATGGCCGAGTTGCTAGAAAAAGATCTTATATTTAACCTGTAAGTAAAACAAAACCATTAGAGTTCGCTCTTAACTAGAAAATAAGGCCCCAAAACAAAAACGAAATAAGACCCCAAAAAATGAGGCACTATTTCATTATGAAATAACAGCCTACGAAATAAAGACCCAATTCGATGAAATAAAGCCCGAACATAAAGAATACCCTAACCATCTTTCTAAACTTCTTTTTGGATTCAGCCCAATAACGTTCCATGTGGCGAAGCTCTGGGAAGTTTGGTGGATTATCCTCTTTACAAACAAATTTTACTCCATTGTGATTCAAAACCTCTATAGTTGATTCCGCGTAATGGGCTGTTGCCAAGTCAGTCCAAAATATTGTTGAACCTTTATGGCGCTTATAAAATGGAACTAGTCGTGTTGTTTTTTTGCTTGAAACTTACTTGAAGACGTTTCCGTACTTTTGGAAAAATTTTCTCATTTTGACAGATCATCAAATTACTCTCTATTACTCGAAGTTTACTTGAAGTGAGTACGGAAACACACCTTATAACATAAAATAAAACGTTTTTAATAATTTTAAAGTTTTTTGATTAAATCAGATTAACGCTCTCTAGCCATTTTTAAACATGGCGGCTTTAATGCAAAAAAACGTAAAATACATTTTTTTTTTAAACAATCGTGAATTTGAACAAGAAGTCAATGACGTAGGGTGCTGAATCTCTGTATCTGGTGTCATATTGAGTTTCTCTGAATGATAGGATCGATAATCAGAGGAAATGCAATATGGCGGATGCAAGATGGCGGCCAAAATCAGGTAAAAAGGATTTTTTCAAAAAATCAACCGATTTGCCCCAAATTTTGTAATAGGGGCTTTGGGGTAGCTGATCACGAATCTGGAGTCAGATTTATAAAATTCAAGATGGCGGTGCCAATACGGCGGACGAAATTTTCGAAATTCAACCGACTTCGCCAAATTTGGTGTAAAAGGGAGGTTTTCGGCAGAAAACTAAAGACTTGTATTTAAGTAATGGTCTCGTGGAACTACAAAATTTTGAGTTTTTTGAATGCGTCATGTAAGGCCCGTCACCTTTTAAGGCCCATATTTATTTTAACAAATTTCTGACTATCAAATGTGCATGTACTTGCACATGTTAAACTAGTCCTCAAGTTATTTCGTGGGGAAAAAAATTTGAGACAATCGCGCAAAATTGAAAAAGCGTGCAGGTTGCAATTACAAAAATACTTTTAAAACCAGATAATTTATTATTTTGTGAAAAAACTAAGGTTAGTTGTGAAAAAAAAAATAAATACCTAATGGTTTTTTGAAAAGTTTAAATTTTCATTGAAGTGAGTGTAATAACGCCCATGCTTTTGTAAAACCGGGCCTAATGAGGAAGATACCCAGAATACTAATAAGAATAACTAATAAGAAAGCCATCAATTATAAGGCTCAAGATGTCACTAAAACGCTTTTTGAGTAAAAAAGAATTGATTAATCTTTATTCTTTAAAGAAGCTGAATGACATTTAATATTTTACTAAAAACGCATTCAATTTTTTTTTTTTTTAACATATTTTTGTCTGTAAATTCCTTTTGTGTTTTCAATAAAATTAACATATGAAGTTTTTTAACCAAAATAATGCAGTTTTTAGTTCACTATTTCAAGCAAAAAAATACGTGGGCCTTTTAAGGTGTGTGTTGTGAAATGTTTGAACACAAATGATCGAGAACTGGACCTACAGGTTTTATGCCGACTCCGAACAGCTTATGTTCTCAAGAAGCTTTTCATGGCAGTTTTTACTCTCTGAGGTTTGACGTTGACAGAAAAATTAATTCAATTGAAAAAAACTTTCTGTCAGGTGGGCTTCGAACTAGGGTTCTCTGGCGTATGGGCCACACACTCTACCCGCTGCGCCACGGCCGCCACCATTTAGATTTTTACCATCAATATTTTGTACGCTGTAATGCAAAAGGTGTTAGGTGGGCCTTATATGGTGCACTTACCTTATTTAGTGTTATACATATAAAGCCTATTTTTTATACTTTTGTTTTCCAATAAAGTCTTTTGACAAACCTTGTTACCTGGTTTTGGTCGCCATCTTGAATCCGCCATATTGAATTTCATCTGAATATCACTCATCTGAATATCTTTTAGAAAAACTCAATATGCCACGAGATACAAAAATTCAGCATCCTACAGCATTGGCTTCATGTTCAAATCACGATTATTTTTAAAAAAAACAGGGTTTAATTTATAATTTTTTTGCCTTTAAGCCGCCATATTTAAAAGACGGTGACATATAGCGTTAATCTGTGGTCAGATTGGGAAAGAACATAAAAAATTACTGTGGGATATGAGGTTTGAGCCAAATTGAACAATTTTTTTACTGAGCACAGCGGTTGAAAAATACATGAATTAACGGCAATTCAGGCTGTGAACGGTTAAGTTACTGACAATTACAAAATGAATTTATTAGGTTCTCACGTGTTCCTTATATTATCTTCTTTACAGTTATACATGATTGTTGGAGCAACCACAATAACATCACCGTGGGTAAAGTATATAGCATGTTGCGTACCTTGTGGGCCGTTAAGTTCTTCACGCCGCTGAAAAAAAACCTAATAATTAGCAAAAACATATTTGATTCCCTCTTTGTTGTATTGCTGCGAAATTTTAGCAAAATGCGACAGTGTTACTAAAGCTAAATTAAATGTGGTTTACAACAACATAGCAATATATATTTTTGAACTGCAGCGAATGACCACGTTTCGCGACACGCAACTAAAATTTTCGGCATGCCTCCCAATGCACTCTTAAGTTATAGAACACTCTTACACGCAATTCATCTTTGGAACGGGATTCCTAGTAAAATCCAATCAAATAGCAATGTATCTGCATTCAAGCGACAACTATTCAACTAATTGTCCTTTTAAATTTTGTTTTCATTGTATGCAATATGTAATGTATAAAGTACATGCGATTTATGGTTGAATTAATTACTATAGAATAGAATATGTTGTAATTTGTATCTCAACCTATAAAATGTTAAATTCCGTGAGAATAATCAGTTTTTTGTAAATTAGTATTAAGTTCTCACTTTTATTACCTTTGTGTTATGTTATTATTTTTTTTTTTAGTTTTATATATTTCTATCAATTCGCTTTTCTCTGTGCAGCTAGTGCTTTAATTAATAAGATTTCTATATTGTACTAGCATATCATATAAATAAATAAATAAATGAATATTATACTAATGAATATATAACTAGTAAGGATGGAGCTCGAAGTCTTTAGGCACGACATACGCGATGACATTCAGTTTTATATATTAACGAAAGTTTTTCCTATTTTGATGACGTCACTTTATATTGGAGGTAGGCGTGGTTTTGATCCAATTATGACAAATATCATAGAGATGATTCATATTATATATCAAATTAATGTGCAAAATTGCAAGACATTTCTTTGATTTTTGTTGATTTTTAAGAGATTTTTCGTTTTAAATAAAGCCATTTTGTGTGGGAGGTAGGCGTGGTTTTCATCCGATTTTGCCAAATATTATAGTGATGGTCTTTATTAAATATCAAAGCCTATGTTCAAAATTTCAAGACATTTCTTTAATTTGAGCACATTTTTAAGAGATTTTACTTTTAAAATAAAGCCACTTTGTATGGGAGGTAGGCGTGGTTTTCAAATAGCATAGCCAGGATTTGAATTGAAGATCAAAGCTTACGTGCCAAATTTCAAGGCATTTCTTCAATTTTTGTGGATTTTAAAGACATTTTACGGTTAAAATAAAGTCACTTTGTATGGGAGGTAGGCGTGGTGTATTCATCCGATTTGGCCTATTTTCGAACTTGATCTTCCTTTTTTAAAAATAAATTTATGTTTCGAATTTCGGCTGTAATCGTGTCCACAGATGGACAGACAGACGGACACACGGAATCGACTCAGGAGGTGATGCTGATCAAAAATATATATATTTTTCTATACCTGCCACACCTCCTTATTGGCGTTACAAACGGAATGACAAAGTTAATATACCCCTTACACAGTACAAGTGGGGGTATAAACATATTTGGTGTGCGTCAACAATCAGCAATATAATACAATACAAGGAAATAAAAAAAAAATTGTTTAAAGATTCCAATTTTGATCCAACCCTTTGAAAGGGCATTTGAACATATTATTTAAATTTTCTAGTGGTTATAAGTAAGTCTTCAGGATTTTATTAAATTGTAGCGATATAATCAAAGTAATTGATAACCCAAAAAAAAAAATGTTTACCGTTAAATTAAGAATCGAATATAACCTCGTTTGGAAAGGAACTAAAGTCAACAATGGTAAATTATTTGTTATTGTATCGATATTTAAGAAAATTCAAATTCACACATACGACAGACTCTTGACACAGTATCAAGTGAAATAAAAATTTTACCACTAGCACTTGCCTAGTAATGCAATTTCTTTTAACACGAACATCATCCCTAAGAGTAATAAAAACGCCAAATTTTTATTAATGAAAACTTGCTACCAGAAATTCGAATACGACGAAAAGTTCCGAAAAATTACGAAAACCATAGAGGAATAATCAAAAAGGTGGTGAATTATTTAACACACATGTTGTATTTACCAATAACTATTTTGGGGAAATCCTTGGAAGTGTATATCCTGACAATGTTTACAAAACAAAAATGATTCGTCCTTGCACCTAAATGTACGTCATGCCATGAATTTCCACCCTTTAATACATTTCTGCTAATAGGTCGCACAGTCGGTTCGACGGTACTTGTGAGGGTTGTTCTAAAATTAACCACCAATGGAGAAATCAACAAACATTAAATGTAAGCAAAAATCAGCTGATATCGGGTCAGTGCCACCAACGCAGCAAGAAGGCCATGTGTTTTTGGCATTTTGCCGTCTTATAAAAATTCAACAACAAACAACCACCAGGCCAATTGTTCGGCGCTTGCAGGAACCAACCAAACCAACATATTCTAAACATCCACCACCTGCTTAAAACAATAAAGCAGCTGATGGATGTATACAACAACAAAACCAGCTAAATGTGTATGCTTAAAAAAATGCAGACTAGGCTAAGCACCTACCAGCTACCTATATCGTCGCACAGCCACGCACCTCAGCGCAATATAGTTTTAGTTCAATCATCCTTCAAAACAATCGGCCAGATGTCAGCAGGCATTACAGCCGACCTTTTGAAGGTATTGCGAATGACATTAAGAATATGTTGCTGCCTGTTCATAAGCTGCTGCTGCAGAATAGAAAAACAAGAAATAGGCTGCCTGGTGTTGCTTTATACTCTTGCCTACGCAAAGAAAACATCTGTGATAATGGAACTTAGGTAGAATAGCTAAATTGTTATAAGTATATAGAGAATTTTTTATATAGGCAAACTTCCTCTTCATGGGTAGAAAAATATGCATGCAACTTCGATTAGTATTCATTAAGAGACCTTTTTAATGATTAGATAAATAATGCTGCATCTGCTCGAAACTAATGCCAACATATATTGAGAAAAGATAAAATTCACGATTAAATGCCGAATGTGGAGCAGGCAGAAATTTAAATAAATTAGTATCTAAACCATTAAAATTGTTAAAGATAGTGTACAAAACATCTTTAGTAGCAAAAATATAGAACATGCCACTTGTTCAATTCAGGGGGTCAATTCTCTCACTAGTATTGCAATACATTATCAAGACAAAATTTTTGTGTTGTACTTTATTTCTAATAAGTTGATTTAATTTAATTTATTAACAAATATTTACTTAGATTATTAATAATTTATTTTTAATTTCTGCATTTACTTTTCGGCTTCTATCAAATCTTTATGCTAAACTTGATTAAATAGAAATTAATCCGATAGAAAAAAAAGTCTGTAATTTATTGTACCTGATTGGCTTCGTCCTTATATTAAAAAAGTAAACAAGAAAATAAAAAATGAAGTAGCTCAGACAGGACGAGAAAAACTGGAAATTTCGTTAGTATTGTTTCGTTAGCATTGTCTCTGTGGTGAGAGCGAGTACGCACACTGGGATATCAGTAACGAAAACATGCGCATTTGGCGCAATGTTTCTTGTAGAAAGGAGTTCGTTGAACTGTCAAGATAGTCTGTATACGCCCATAAATACTTTTTCCTTGGATATCATACCTACTGTATTTTCATTCCTAAAAAATTAAAAAAAAAAAAATAAAAAATAACAACAAAAACAATTCAATTCATCAATAAAATTTGTATGTTAAGAATTTTTAGCCCTTAAAGTTTGTATAACGCCAAATGCGTCTAGAGTTTCAACTAAGATTTGCGAATCTTTATCTATACTAGGGAGGGACGAAACAATTTCGACAAGGTCTAACCGTCTGCCTGCGGATTGATAACGTAACTTTTTATCAAGGGGAAATAAGTATCCAAAACTAGGCTGCAAATTAAAGGTATCCGAAGCTTCGAATTTGTGGATATGAAGATTATTAGAATCGGGAATTTTTTAGTGCAACAGTGTTCGGTGTCTGACAATTTTTGTGTATATTAAAAAATTGCCCGGCTTCGCACTTGTCCGTTATTTACTTTTTCTTTTTTGGTGGCGGCCGTGGCGTAGTGGGTAGAGTGTGTGACTCTTACGCCAGAGAACCCAGGTTCGCATCCTCCATCCGACACAGAAAATTTTTTCAATTGAATTAATTTTTCTGTTAGGCCGTCACCTCTCTGCAGACAATGGCAAACCTCAGAGAGTAAAAACTGCCATGAAAAGCTTCTTGAGAACATAAGCCGTTCGGAGTCGGCATACAACTTGTAGGCCCAGTTCTCGATCATTTGTGTTAAAACATTTCACAACACGTACAACACAATTGATCATAAGAAGCTCGGTCAAAGTTCTTTCAAGGGCTGAAATGGCCATATTGTTTTTTTTTTTTTTTTTTTTTTTTTTTTTTTTTTTTTTTTTTTTTGACAGAAGTATTTATCGTATCCTTTTTCTTTCCCTTTTTATTTCATTCTTCCCTTACTCCCAGTCCATTCCCATATCATACCATTGTGTTCAATTCCCATTCAATTAATATTTCCATTCCACTGATCTGCAACGGGTGGGTAGCTTTTTTGCGGCTCTGAGTATATCCGAAAAAAATTAGTATACAAACCTATTCAACCCTTAGCGCACGCAACTCGACTCCATACTCTCTTCTACGAAGTCTCAATGCGGAGGCTCAAATAAATATGAGTATCCTAAATCTTAAGTCGGATCGGGTAAAGATCGGGTTTCTTCGGCTCATAAATACTTATGGTTGTTGTCGTCTTGCTGATACTCTTCCTACGTAGTGAAATATTCAAGATCCATACAAATGCCCGAATCACTTGTGTCATTCTGCTCCAGATATGAAATAGAGCGCAGTAGAGAGCAGTAGTGAATAGTGAGCGAATTTTTTGTATTTATTTTGTGATTTTTTCCCGAGTACTAAGATAGCCACAGAAAAACACGTGTTCTTCTAGTGTTGTTTTTTTCTTTCTATCTCACGTTGTGAAAGCATTAGATGAGTTTTTTTTGTACTGAATTGAAAAAGTTCTTATGATCCGTGCACTAGAGGGTAAAAATGAAAAAGGATTCTAATAGGATCAGAAATGTGAAATTTTGAGTTCAATATCAAACAAAGCAAAAAACCATTTGTACTGTATCTTATAGAGCTTTTCAAATTTATTTTTTTAAGGTATTAAATTTATGAAAAAAATAACTAGACACACCGATTCCAAGATAAAATTAATCGCTTACTCCAACGTCATTATCAGTCCTTGCAAAAATTTAGTTCTTTAATCCTCTGCACTCTGCCGAAGTAAAAAATTTGAATTTTTTTTTTTAATTTTTAGTTTTAACCGATGCAGACTACGTTCTAAGACACAGAATATATTTCTATCAACTCAAAATTGCTCTCAGGATATTATAGCGTTAACAGAAACGTGCCTGAACGCAAGCATTACTGACTTGGAATTGTTTGATAATAGTTTTCAAGTTTTTAGAAAAGACAGATACACTGGCAATAATTCTCCTGTCGGTGGTTGTGTTCATTTGGCTGTAAGGAACTACTTTGTCAGTTCTCTTGTTGATATTCATTGCTCTTCTTATATTGAACTTATTTGCATTAAAGTTATACATTGTAACTCTAATGTATATGTTATTAATGCTTATGTTCCTCCTAAGAGTAGTGTAGAGGTCTATGCATCCTTGAGGAGTGCGTAGATTGAATAATTAATTTACTTGACGTTAATGACATTTTATTATTGGGTGATTTTAATCTACCGGATTTAAAATGGCATTATTCAGACGATGATACATTCTTTTATGCATCTAATTCGAAGACCCGCCAAGAACATATATTTGTTGATAATATATGTTCAGACTTACAACAAGTGAGTTGTATTTATAATAGTCTTGAAAGACTTCTTGACCTGGTCTTAACTACAGACAGTAACAATGTGTTGTTAAGAGGGCCTTTTATGCTCTAACTACTGTTGATGAATATCATCCACGACAGAGCAAATATAGTAAATTCTAATTCAGCAGATAAGCTTTATGAATTCAATTTTTAAAAAGCTGACTATTTGAAGTTGAAGCAGTTGCTTCATGGTAAACTTAATGCAATTTTAGAATATATAAATGGAAATTGCCTTGATGACTTCATACATTTTTTGAAGCGAAGCTTTCTACTCCTCGTTCTGTGATTTGCTTGGAGTGAAATCTGAAAAATTTTCGACAGATTTTTTCTTGGAAATTTGATGATTTCTTTGTTGCTAGTGCTTATTACAACAAGAAAATTTAATACTTTAATATTAAATACTAAAAATATTTGTTGGCCTGCCCGTGAGGTTCGATCTCACATCCTCGTACACGAGAGTCCAATGCATTATCCACTAGGCCACAAAGACTTGTTAGAAAGAGTTGTTAATTCAATCATAATTCTAACAGAAGCTATGCTGCAGTAGATCGTCACCATCTATCAATAGATAGAGGATTGTGTACTTGCTATGCTACAACTATCAAAAATTTCCTTTGATTTGCCACAAGGTGTCTCTAGCATCGGTTTGTTTGTATTTTTAATGCTTTTGTGGTGCTGTTGACATAGAGTGTAAATTATTATCTAGAGATTGCATCAACTCTGCTAAATTTCTGGCATGTGTTAACAGAGTTACTTTACTTACAAACGTGAAGAAAAAAACTCTGTTAACCTATATTAACACATGCCAGAGATTTAGCAGAGTTGATGCAATCTCTAGATAATAATTATACTCCGTGCTGTTGGTGCGAAAAAAACTAGCAATGCCCACAAGTGCATAGAGTATAAATTATTATCTAGAGATTACATCAACTCTGCTAAATCTCTGGCATGTGTTAACAGAGGTTAACAGAGTTTTTTTTTTTCATGTTTTTAAGTGTAATAACTCTGAAATAATAATTTACACTCTATGACAAGTGCGTTGACAAGTGCGTTGACAAGTGCGTTTTTAAGTGTCAAAAAAATAAATATCAATAAATATGGAATCAACAAACGCATGCATGAGTCAGTGCAGCCAAGTTCACAACCATGTGTGGAGAGTTAAAATGGAGAGTCGCTGGCATTATATGCCAGTATATGTAATTGGCGTGGAAATTTCACATTCAACAATAAAAAAATAAGCAGTAAATATGTTTTCTGTATATATGTAATTTATTTTATGTTATTTTAAATTTTTGAATTTAAAAGTTAATTTATTAAAAAGAAAAAATTATTAAGCTATCAAATATATGTAACTGCGAAAAAGCTTCGCTT
This sequence comes from Coremacera marginata, assembly GCA_914767935.1. Lineage (NCBI taxonomy): Eukaryota > Metazoa > Arthropoda > Insecta > Diptera > Sciomyzidae > Coremacera > Coremacera marginata. The sequence continues at coordinate 60,643,341 of OU612044.1, read as the reverse complement.
CTCTCGTGTGTCCAACGACGCACCTGTGTTTTTTTATATGGAACTCTTTGCTATGTTTTCTCAATCCGTACCTTATAGTCTCAAATTTGCGAGAAATTCTGCATACCCCTGGTACACAAAGGATTTAAAGACTCTTCGCAACAACTTCTGTAGCTAAGGTTCAAACGACCTATAAACTTACAAACGTTTGTTTCTGGAATTTGAAAATCGCTCAGCTACATTGTATCGCGAATATTTAGATAATGTTAAGATGAGAATATTGACGGATCCAAAAAAATTGTGGGGATTCATAAACACAAAGAATAAATCTGATGGATTTCCTTCTTCATTTAGAGCTCTTGCGAGATTTACTGACAATCCCGTCAAACTTTGTGTCCTATTTGCCAATCTTTTTAGAGAATCATTCTGTTCAGATTCTTTTAATCCTGATGGAGAGTACTTTGAATATATGAATTCCGAACCCAGAGTATCTTTGGAACAAATATCCTTCACTCCAGAGGATATTTTAATGTATATTAGATCGATCGATGAGAATTTTATCGCTGGACCCGACGGTGTTCCTGCCGCAGTGTTAACACATTATTCAATAAATCTATTAACGAAAGTTATTTTCCAATTTTTTGGAAAAAATCATTTATAAGTCCTATTTTTAAAAAGGGTTGCAGGAACGATGTCAGTAACTATAGGCCTATCGCTAAACTCTCATCGATTCCAAAGCTTTTTGAGCGGATCGTATATGCTCGGGTGAAAATTCACTGTGGGGAAGTCATAACATCTCGTCAGCATGGTTTTGTGAATGGCAGATCAACTGTGTCTAATCTTTTCGATTTTACAACATTCTGCTTAAATTCTATTGATTCTGGTAACCAAGTCGATTGTGTTTACGGTGACTTTAGTAAGGCATTTGATAAACTACCACACAATCTAATCTTATTTAAACTTGAGTTAATGGGATTTCCACAATATTTTGTGTACTGGCTGAAATGGTATTTGGTGGAGCGATATTATCAAATACGTTTTCGAGACGTATTGTCTTCTGAATTTATTGCTGAATCAGGTGTTCCTCAGGGTAGCCACCTTGGTCCTCTTCTGTTTATTTTAGCTATCAATGATGTAACTCACGTCATTGAACACTCTCATCTGCTTATTTATGACGATGATATGAAAATACAGAACGATTAATTCTAGAGATAATTCAGATCTACTCCAGTCTGATCGAAAATCCTTTGAAGTTTGGTGTTCTAAAAATAATATGTTTCTAAATCCAGATAAATGCCAACTATGACCTTTTCGCGAAAAAGGAATAACTTTATTTTTAATTATAAGATTAAAGATACTGCCTTAAGTCGTGTAAACACCGTCAAATACCTAGGTATATGCATGGATTCTAAGCTGCCATATTGACAGCATAATATTCATATTGATATTTGTAAAAAAGCATCTTCAATGCTTGAGTTTATAAAACGTTGGACCAAAGAATTTAATAACATTATTACAGCTACAACGTTGTATTAGGCACTTGTGCGTCCTCATTTAGAGTATGCAAGTCAAGTTTGGTCCCCAAGTTACAATGTGCATGTTGATCGAATAGAAAGAATCCAAAAACGTTTTGTTCAGTTTGCTCTAAGGGGCTTAAGTGGAACTGACATTAGACTTTCCTCCTTATGAGGATCGTTTAAAACTATTAAAAATGCAATCTTTAAGTGATCGAAGGAAATCTGCAGATATCGTATATTTATATAACTTATAACAGGTGTATTCGATTCTCCAAAACTTCTTTCTCACATAATTTTTAACACTAAGCGTAGAAGCAGTAGAAACGCCAACAATTTAATTTATTTACCATTTAGTAGAACAAACTATTAACAACTGTAGCGTTTTCGATGTTAATTTATCAAAAGGTCAACTCAAAAGTAGATTAAAACCGGTTGTGTAATTAGATCTATGTATATGCATGATTAGTTGTTATGTCTTGTGTTGTCCCTGAGCCCAACTCATTCTTTAGTGGGTAAAATTTTTCCACATTAACTTTTTTGGGGTCACTGGTATCCAGAACATTGATATTGTTCAATGATTTTGAGGTCGTGGCCTTGAATTGGTTAATGCTGAGGAAGTGCGAAAAAGCTGTAGTAGCTGAAATCTATTGTTATTGCATGTAGCGAACTTGATGGAGCTTGTTTGTGAATGTAAAAATAAATACCATAGGCTGATGCACAGTTTTATGGAGATAGTTCTCAAAACTTATTTTTTATCGAAACATACGTTTATGATTAAATAACTTTTATTTTATAAAAACACAAACTAAACAAAATTTATAAAAACACAGATTTTAAGAAAATTTTATTATCACATAACACTCTTAAAAGGATTTCTATGTGGTTGCTAGATAAGGAAACATTTTTCGATGTTTTCAGCAACTTGTTATAATATTTGCTTTTCTTTTTCGTTATTTGAAGGGCTTATTGCAGAAACATGATAAGCCACAAAATAAAAACGTTGAAATAATTGCATTTGAATCTTAAAAAAAATGTATAAAATAGACGTTCCATGTAATCGTACTTTTAAAACGTGCAGTTATTGCCTATAGAAATCTTCTGTAACATGGCCAAAAATTACCGAAGAAAGGATAGTGGAAACCAACCATTTTAAAAAAGCCTGTGGCTTATCATGTTTTTCCATAAAGTTTATGTTAAAAATTTTTTCAAAAAAATGTATTTTCGAAAAAAACAAAAACGGAACAATATATGGGCATTTCCATCGTAACTCACGTGACATGCGTACGACTTAAAGCTCCGTTTTCTCGGAAGTTTATTTTATTAATGTAAAAAAATTTCCTATGTACATATGCCTTAGAAGAAATAGTAAAGGTATAATATACCGAAATTGTCGTTCCTGTAACTAATTTAGAATAACAGTGGTAAATATGGGCGTAACTCACGCGACAAAAAAAGGAACTGTGTTTTACAAGCACGATTAGATTGTAAAAATTCAGCGAATTTTACCATATAACCGGTTTTTGTTTTTAACTTTTAAATAATGGGAAAACAGTGAAGTTTCATAATAAACCCACTTTACCGATGAACTTTGCTTATTTAAAAATATATTGAGTTTCCAAAAAATATTTGCCGTAACTCACGCGACATAGTACACGCGACAAAATTTCCGTTAAGAAAATGTGTAATCAAAGAAGAGAGAAAAGAGCTTAAGAAGAGTTACTAACATCTTAGTTCGGCCATGGTCGAAGCTTTCTAGGTGTCCTATACGTTCAGTGGACGAGGGTTTTAATATTAGTTAAGACATAGAAATTTTCAGAATGCGAAGTTCATATACAGGGTGTCCCGCAATTGAGTGCAACTATTTACGGACCTGAAACGTTATGTCGAGCTGAGCAAAAAATCGTATGGGAGGGGGAGGAGGGGGGGATCTATTTTCACATTCTTAGGAGCTACAGGGTTAATTAATGTTTCACGACTTTGGTTTACGTTATTGTTTCTAGCAGAAAAACTACTTACATAAAACTTATTTTGATAGTTTATATTTAATAACACCTTTCTATCGGCATATCATCGATTGAAACTACCACATTCAATTTTGAGTGCAAATTTCTCAGACTTTCGCGTAATAAATGAAATTTTTTTGGGAATCAATTTTGTAATTTATTCAATATTCTTTTCAAAGACACCAAAAACATAAGCATATCTAAAAAATAAAAAGAAGTTGGCTGTACTAAAAAAATTATACTTATTAGAAAACAATGATATTATCTACTGCATAACTAATTGTAATGTCATTATTTATCATTATTTTCTAATAAGTATAATTTTTTTAGTACAGCCAACTTTTTATTTTTAAAGATATGTTTATGTTTTTGGTGCCATTAAAAAGAAAGTAGAATAAATAACAAAATTGATCAAAACAAAAAATTTAATTTATTACGCAAAGTTCTGAGAAATTTGCACTCAAAGTTGAAATTTGGTAATTTCAACCGGTTGATTTCATCTTCACACGATCACAGCTCGGTAACGGTTAAGTTGGTGGGTTTGTTGATATACCGTTGGAAAGGTGATTTCATTTCATTGCCTTCATCAAAATAAGTTTTATGTAAGTTAGTTTTTCTGCTAGAAACAATAACGTGAATCAAAGTCGTGAAATATTAATTAACCCTGTAGCTCCTAAGAATGTGAAAATAGACCCCCCCCCCCTTTCCATACGATTTTTTGCTCAGCTCGACATAACCTTTCAGCTCCGTAAATAGTTGCACTCAACTGCGGGACACTCTGTATATCAGTATTTTACTAGATAAAAAAATTTAATTTCGAAACACATTACATTTTTTTTTTGTTGACATTTTTGTGAAAATGAAATATGTATATAAAACAACAAAAATAGGGATGAGGATCGATATTAATAGTACCATTCGTTATTCTATAAAAACTTCCACACGATACCATAGCTTACCAGGCCACAGGACACCGTGGTGTTTTTTCGCACTTTTAGGCTTATGTGAGTTCCCAATTAGTATTGTTTGTTTGTAACATTTATTTCTTCTTTATTTCCCAGAATGTTTTATTCTCTCCAGCACAACTTTTCCAGCAGTAATTTATAACACAGTGCGGCCAAAGGGTCCAAAAAGGCACTTTCGCTTGTCTAATAAAAAGTATGTTGTGGGCGCGGCAGTGAGTGACTGCACTATGATTGACTCAAGTACTCCACACAAAAAGTTCTAACCTTCTGCGCCCACGGGTTTGAGAGCCAGGCTTAATGGGTTAAGAGATATTGAACTCAAAATTTCACATTTCTGATCCTATTAATATCTTTCTTCATTTTATCCCCTAGTGAATGAATCAGAAGCAAAATTGCAAAAAAACTCATCTACTGCACATACGCAAAGAAAAAAAACATTCAAGCAAGTAACCAGCGGTCGCAATCTTTTGTGCGTAGAAAACAATAATAAAACATTGCAATTTTCAAATTTTAACAAAAATTTAAATTAGACAATCCAAAAATTAATATTCTTTTTTAATATCCTTTTATTTCAATAAAAGCCTTAGCTTTTACTAATTGACGCTTAGAGACGTTGGTTGAGAAAGATCAGTACTCAGAGTACATTCAAAATAAATTCGGATCGAGCGCCTTTGCTATACACATACTCAACGCACACATTGAAAAGGAAACGAAGTGGTCCGATTTCTGTCGGATACTCATTGCAGTTCTCTGTTCCATTCCTATAATTTACCCATTCCATTGAAATTCCCATTATAATTCCAATTCCATTTCAATAACATTCCGATTCCATTACCATTGCCGTTTTAATTAATATCTTAGTGGATGTTGATTTAAATGTCATTAAATTCGATTTCTTTCTTTTCGCGATTCAACCATATTATAGCATACTCATGAAAATTAAAAACACAATGAGACCGAGACGTCGTTTTTCTGCTACAGTTGCACAAGAATGGCTTACAAGCCTTTCGGTATTTTCAGAATGACTAGGAAAATCTGGAATATATAACAATTTCCGTTAACTAATATCGATAATATATATTTCGCAATAATTATACCTGAGATTTCAATTATTTCTTCTGAGTCTGTAAAAACCGTAAGCATTTCATTCCATAAAAATTGAGTTCGGTATATGAGCTGTTGCCAAGTCTATCATCTGAACATACTAGAGTATCCCTTAAAAACTTAAGTTGTTTTTTTATGGCTTACCTCCTTAATTTCTTTGTATAATGGTAACAGAAATGTAAATAAAATTTGGCGTACCTAGGACCACGGGAACCCGTGCCGACAAGGTTCGGTACATGTCAGTACTTGGTTATATAGGATAAATGTACTCATTAATTAAAAAAAAACAAATAATTTTTGTTTAAGTGTAAATTTTGAAAAAGCTGGTTGGCAGTTTGTAAGGTCACTTAAAATAGTACTGCATTTTCAAAACGACCGATTATAGGTTAAGACATTGTTCTGGAAAAATGGTTAAGGAAATGAGACAAACAAAATAGCTTCATATGGAGTTTTTAGAAACTAACAGTACTTTTATTTTCTAAATCATCTAAAATTCAACAAACATGACTAACAAAAATTATTAAATTATTTTCCCTCCGGTGCTGTACAATACTTTTTCAATACGGTCTTTCATACTGCTTATAATATTATTTATCAATATGGCATCAATTTTGCCCACTCTTCTTTCAGCTCACTAATGAGTTCATTACTGGCATTGAATTGGCGGTTAACTTTGTAAGCCCTTCGGGTAAGTATCCCCCCAAAGATTCTCAATCGGGTTTAAATCCGGGGAACATTCTGACCACTTCATAACTTTGATAGACTTGGACGAGAACCACTCTGATTAAGATTCTCGGCTGACAAGGATGCGTGCATTGTCTTGCTAAAAAGTCCACTGTGTGTCACCATTTTCTTCTAAAAATGGGACTAAGCTTCTTCTCTAAGCTTCTCCAAAACATGCACATAGTCGCGACTTTTCATCCGCGATCACCCTCATTTTAATACCATTGTCTCTTAAGGCCATAACTTTTCCTTTTTCAAACTCAGAAAGTTATTTTCCGCGCGGAATTTTTTAAATTTAACTTTTCACAATTGAATACACTTATTTAAACAAAAAGCAAAGTGCGAACTCAATCACAAATACGTCTTCTCGATAATGACCTTATACAGCCTTATGGAAACATAAATAGCACAAATGTCAACTTATTTTTTAAACGTTTCGTTTGAACCTAATAATGCATATATTAACTGTAGTTATTATTTTTTGAGACTCCAGTGTGACGTTGTTTAAAACTCGGAAAGAGAGGTACGGTTACTTACTTTTATTTGCTTAGGTCATCTCTTTCTGTATAGGCATGTACGATCTGCTGTGGTCATATAAATAGCACACATGTAAGATGGTGAATAAAAGTTAAAAATATCGGGTGTTTGTAAAAATTGTAGAGTTTTATTCGGTTAATTTCGCCGTTTCTAAATAAAATGGGTCGTGGCAAACATTGCACTCCGGAAAAAAGGTCTATAATTGACGAACTAAGTGAATAAGCAAAAAAAAAACTGAAATCGCGGATATTCTCAAAATTTCGCCAAAAATGGTCTATAATGCACTCAAGCTGGATACATCAAATGGTTAAAATAATTTCGAGAATAAGCCGCGCAATCCTAGACGTAAAACCAGCGCTTCCACTGATTTATTTTTCTGAATGACTTTAGTTCGCAAAAGTAAGGCTGATCCTTTCAAGACAGCAAAGCAAATTATGAGGGAAATAAATGAAGAAAATAACCTTAATGTTGCAAGAAAACTAGTATCTAGAAGACTACATGAAGCTAATCTTTATAGACGCATTAGCCGAAGAAAGCCGCTCTGAACCAAAAAAAAATTTAAAGGATCGGTTAGCGTTTGCAAGGGCCCATGTGAATAAAGAAGACCAGTTTTGTAAGAACGTGCTCTGGACTGACAAAACTAAATTTAATAGGGTTGAACCAGATGGAAAAACTTTTGTTCGGCGCCCCAAACGCCAAGAGTTGAATCTGAAGTATACAAAAAATCCTTAAAGCATGGATGAGGGAATTTAATGACTTGGGGAGCTTTTTCCTGGCACGGCGTTGGGCCAATTTTTCGTATACCAGGAATAATGGACAAAAATATGTATTTAGATATTCTTAATAACCAGATGGAACCATTTGCATTTGAGAACATGCCTATAAGGTGAATTTTTATGCACTCTAATGATCCAAAACACACAGCAAAGGTTGTGATTGATTGCCTAAAAAAGGAAAAAATAAATATTTTGAATTGGCCGGCTCAAAGCCCAGACCTCAATCCCATAGAAAATTTATGGAATGATGTGAAGGTCAGCATAAGCAACCAAAATTTCGAAATTAAGATGAGTTATGGAGTGGAATTGAGAAGCCTTGGTACTCTATTCCGAAGGATTGAGTCAGGAAGCTTGTGGAGAGTATGGAACGAAGAAGTCGGGCTGTTTTGAACAATTCGGGATACAGTACCAAGTACTAGTAAACATATTCGTAAGCTCATTGTAAAATAAAAATAAATCACTATGTCTTCTTTTCAGAATCCAACTTGTGCTATTTATACGTCCACTTCAGCTAAGGAACAATTTCAGATTTTTCATTAATTTTCTAATTTTTAATTCGTAGTTACAAATTTTACTACTGATTTTAAGTTTATAATGTTTAAACTCAAATACCATGAAATAAATTCTTGTTATCCTCAATGTATTTTATTTAAATTTATGTGAAACACCCTACATGTATTTTTGTGCTATTTATGTGTCCACGGCTGTATATGTGAAACACTGACCAAATAAGGCTTACTATAAAAATAAATTACAGTTAGTTTAGCAGCTGCAGAATATATTGATTTGTTTTTGTGGTTTTCCTCTTATTAGTTTTGTAGAACATATTAGTACTCTACAGACGGTCGTTTTGAAAATGCAGTAATTTTTTAAGTGATCTTATAATTTTGAAACACACCTTATTAAATATTAAAATTGGACGAAAGCCTCCAGAGTTGTGATTTTTTACTTTTCGAAAAAAAAAACTATTTTTTGTCTTGTTGCATAAAAAAAAATCTAAAAAAATCCAAATTTGAAAAAATTTAATTGAAATTTCGTGGAAATCTTTTTTCAAACTATGCCTAATACAGATGCAAACAATTGTGTAATTATGCCGAATCCTTGAATTTTCGAAGTGAAACTTTTATAGCCGCGTATACAACAATACGGCGAGCTAGATGGGTGGGGGTAAAACCAATGTAACGAAATGGTTCTTATGAAAACAACAACACAGCAATTCGCCGCACTGGTTGTATAAAAATGGAAAAATGGCTATTTAACAATTTTTCATATTTTTGCTTTCACCGAGGATTGGAACACACTACGTTTGGATCCATAGTCGGCTGTTCTACGCACTGGGCCACGGAGACATATTTATTTGAGAAGCTTACATTTTACAATCAATCTTTTTCCTTCTTTTATGATTGAATTGAGTCTTTCGTTCAATACTCTGAATGTACATTACGGTCTAAAAATTTCAATCTGAACGTAGCTTTTCTTCAGAACATTAGCATGCCTTTAGGCATTTCTCAAATTGAGTTTTGATAAATTCAGATTGATTGATTTGGAAACAGCACATGCTGCAATATTAACGAATGCAACTTTGAATCTAAAATTTGTTTTATTCTTAAATATCGTATCTTTCATATAATTCAAATGTAGTTTTTAGCTCGCATTTACATCGAAATAAAAAAAATATTCGCATGCTGCGGTATTTTAACACACACAATACTGGTTACAAGTTCTTCCATTACCAACTGAGCTGTCAGATTACCTACGATATGTTGGTCGAAACTAAAACATAAGAAGGATATGTTCCTAAAATATTGTGCCGAAAATTAACACTTGGCGAAAGATCGGCGAAAGATCGTTTGCAATGAACTTTTATCAAAGAAAAATTTCGTATTTTTTCCTAATTGGCGATCAAAAAACGAAAGTTATTTCATACCAGTGTTATCGCGTCAGTAATAATAAAAGTAAGTCTGAAAGTGATAAAAAAGTTATCCGAAGGTATCCATCTTACAGTAAAAAAGTTGAAAATATGATTATCTTCGCATTTGTGTTGAAGAATTACTCGCTTTGGAATTATAAACAAATAATTTTTCGAAACATAAGCGAAATTTTCGTTTATGAAATAACAGTTACGTCCTCAAAACGTATCTTTTTCGAATCGAAATCGATTTGAAATTCGATTGTTATCATCGCGAACTATTCGTAAATTTTTAAATTTACGATATCGAAGTCGGATTTTGTGCCGTGTGGGAAAATTTTTGTGATAATGTTGGAGTTTCTTGTATTTATAACAGTACGTTCAAAAAGTCCATAGGATGACACATAGATGTCGTTACTAGATTTTTTCCATATTTTTATTTAGTACCAACCTTCAAACGATACGTATAAAAATTTGACAACAATCTGACAATTAATTCGTGAGTTATAGCATTTTGTGTGCAACTATTGCTATTGAAAAAAAAAAAATGGAAGAAAGTGAATTTCGAGTTTTTGATGAAAAAAATACAGTGGAAACCAATCAATGGCTTATTATCCAGACTCTGCTCCATCGAGACAAATGGTAGAAAAGTGGATTGCTGAATTTAAACGTGATCGTACCAGCACAAATGATGCAGAGCGCAGTGGACGCCCAAATCAGACTGTTATTCCACAAAGCATAAAAAAAAAATCCACAAATTGATTATGAACGATCGCAAATTGAAGGTGCACGAGCTAGCTGACATTGTAAAGATATCAGATGGTAGTGTTTTTACCATTTCGCACGAACATTTGGGTATGCGAAAGCTCTGTGCAAAGTGGGTGCCGCGTGAGTTCACAGTTGACCAAAAACAACAACGAATTGATGCTTCAGAGGAGTGTTTGGCGCTGTTAAACCGCAATAAAATCGAATTCTATCGTCGATATGTGACAATGGATGAAACTTGGCTTCACTATTACACACCAGAAACCAAAATACAGTCAGCTGAGTGGTCAGCAGTCGACGAACCAATTCCAAAGCGAGCAAAGACCCAACAGTCGGCTTGTAAGGTGATGGTGTCTGTATTTTGGGATGCGAAAGGAATAATATTCATCGACTATCTCCAAAAAGAAACCACAATCAACAGCGACTATTACTGTGCACTTTTGGATCGATTGAAGGCTGAAATCGCCAAGAAATGACCACATTTGCAAAACAAAAAAGAGTTCTTTCACCAAGACAATGCACCGTGTCACAAATCGATGAAAACGATGGCAAAATTGAATGAATTGGGCTTCGATTTTCCTGTTTTCAGATCTCAAGAGAATAATGCTTGCTGGAAAGAAATTCAAGTTCAATGAATTCAATCGCTGAAACAACTGCCGTCTGTGCTATGAGGATCGTGCCTGGGATGACTTAAGTCAACAAATTAAAATAAAAAAATCCTCTTGATAACCAACTGTCACGAAAGTAAAAAAAAAACTGTGATCTAATTTTGTACGTGGATATTGAACTTTTCCATAACTGTCCATTGATATGTATATCACTATGTTGAATATACTAATTGGCTTTATGAAAAAAGACAATTCTTTAACTACTACTGGTATGAAGGCCGACTGCTTTTTAACCATTTGGTTGCACTGAGGGAGGGAATGTTTATAAAATAAATTAGCAATCTTCTCAGAAATTTCATTTTTGGGTAAAAGTTTCATTCTACTGTGCGTGGCGGCCACACACAAATTTTTTTGCTAGAAGTGTACCTTTTAGAAAATTTCGAGTTTGAGTATTTTTATAAAAAAAAAAAATTCCCAAATTCCAAAAATGCAAAATTTGGAAATTACAGAACGAATGATTTAAGCATAGTCTTAAGGAATTTTCTGCAAGAAATTGAAAAAACCGGAATTCGGGGAAAAAAGTTATATCTGTGGAACTTGACTTTTTTTTAACATTTAGTTATTCAACATAATTAGACAATTTTTTGCATCTGCTTTAGGTATAGTTTAAGAAAAGATTTTCACAAGATTCCATTTAAACTTTTTCAACAAGTTTTTTTTTTCGAAAAGTAAACAATCACAACTCTGAAGGTTTCCTTCCAATTTTCATGTTTGATAGCTTATTTTAAAGAAAAAATATACACTTATACAAAAAATATTTGTTTTTTTTTTAAATTGCGCACTTTTCCCATATAACCAAACAAGTACTGCTTGTCGGCACGGGTTCCCGTGGTCCTAGGTACATCAAATTTTATTCACATTTCTTTTAACATCATACAAAGAAATTAAGGGTGTAAGCCATAAAAAAACAACTTCAATTTTTAATGGACACTCTAGTACATACGTTCTACAGAACATTAAAAATAGGTTTCAAACTTCACAAAACTCGAACCATCCACCAAATGCTACTGAGTTAAATTTTTGCATTGTATGCATATTGTATGAATTTGTATGAATATATTGTATGAATTTGCAACATAACAATTTTTAAAAGTATTTATATCATCTTTGACATCGACATTGTTTTAACTCGTCTAATAGCCTGAACACATTAGGTTTGTTCACGTCTTTTATTTGCAGAGAGAGAGTAAAAGATGAATTGAGAAAAAATATCACAAAGAGAAAAATTGTAGAAAATGTACGTGAACAGAAAACTAATGGAAACTTGAAAACTAAGAGCTAAACAAGCGACTTGCATGCTTTTATGCAATCCAAAAAATTTGTGTACATTCGAGTTTTTTAAAATATTTGAAACTATTAAAATTAATAGAATGGACCCATATAAAATTAAATTAAATTGTTCGCCAAAGACTTCTAAGCACAAATGTTTCTTTTTCCGTCCATTCTAATAGGAAATCCATAAGAAATAGCATTTGACAGCTTGTTTTTTTTTTGACAAACAATTTTGACAACAATTTCTTGCAAGTAGAAATTTTGCTAGCAGAAAATTGTAGCTACTTTTTTCTTTCACTTTCTTACTTATCTGGTCTTATCTCCTGTGGTCTTATCTGATTGCAAGTTTTTCGAGTACGTGAACGCTTTACTAGTAAAAACTTGTAACAATTTTTCGTTAGTGAAAAAATTGACAAACCTATATCTATATCTATATCTATATCTACACTCAGCAGCATAACTCTGCGTACAAACCATTTCCCAAAATAAGGCAGAACGTTTTAGTATTAAAAATATAATTCAAATGTCCAATATTTATTTTACCATGTACGTTAAGATTTAACTTAAATTTAAAGAACGATTTCAAGCTTTTTACCGATTTAGTTATCGATTTATCGAAAGTTTAAATGCGCAGATACCATCCATTGCGCAGCAAAAGTGTGCGTACAAGGAATAAACTGTTACTTCCGCGAAGTTTATTGATTGGTCGTTGGTGAAAAACTGCGCGTGCTGTATTTTTTAAAATAAATAGTTCATTTCGAGCGATAAGCTGTGTGTTTTGAGGCATATATTTCAATAAAATCGTAATGGAACAAAAAAGAAAAGAAATCTGTGTAGAAGAAAGAAAAATTATCTGTAAATTGTGGAAAGAAGGCAAAACTTTTCGTGAAAATGGCGAAACCATCGGCAGAACGCACTCCTCTATTCAGAGAGTGGTGAACAACTTAAAAAAAAACCGGATCGTATGTCTCACGACCACGTTCTGGCCGCCCAACGGCGCTTACAAGCCGGGAGAAGCGATGTGTCGTGCAGCAAGTGAGGCAAAATCCCAGGCTGACAGCTTCCAAAATCTGTAAAAATGTCAAGGAACAATTTAATAAGGCGATTAGTAAGGATACGGTGCGAAGAACTCTTAAAAAAGCTGGTTATCGCAGCCGTATAGCTCGTAGAAAACCATTGGTGACACTCGTTAATCGGCAAAAGCGAATAGCTTTTGCCAAAGAGTTCATAGAGAAGCCTCAGGAGTTTTGGAATAAAGTCCTTTTTACTGACGAGAGTAAGTTTTGCATTTTTGGTATCAAAGGAAGACAGCTGGTGTGGAGAAAACCAGGTACAGCCCTCGATGCTCAAAACTTAAGAGCGACTGTTAAACATGGCGGTGGTGGAGTTATGGTTTGGGGGTGCATGTGTGCCAAAGGAGTCGGTAAATTGGCTTTTATACCATCAACAATGGATCATAAGCTCTATATAGATATATTGAAAGAAAATTTGAAGCCAAGTATTGATAATTTGGAATTGGGTCACGATTATATGTTTCAGCAGGACAACGACCCAAAGCATACTGCTAACATTACAAAACTATGGCTGCTTTATAACGTCCCAAAACAGCTCAAAACACCGCCACAGTCGCCCGATTTGAATCCCATCGAGCATTTGTGGGATCTGTTAGAGCGCAAGATCCGTCAGCATAAAATCACATCGAAGGAAATGCCCAAAGCTGTAATGGTCGACGAATAGAACAAAATCACCACCGAAGAGACAGCAAAATTAGTGAATTCTATGCGAAAGCGCTTGCAAGAGGTTCTCAAACGTAGAGGCTATCCCACATCATATTGATATCTATTTTAAAACAAAATATAATACACATTTCAGTTCATTTTTCTTTGTACGCAGACTTTTGCATATGTTGCTTTTGAGGTATTTTCAAGTTTTATATTTTTTTTTTATTAATTTTCCTTTTTTATTGAATAAACTGTTTTTAAAGTAAGAACAAAATACTAAAAAGACAATGAAATGCAATTTTAAGTTTATTACATAAAACCACAATTGTTAATTTTTGGTTCAAGACCTGGCATATCTTTGTACGCAGACTTTTGCTGCCGAGTGTATATCTATATCTATATCTATATCTATATCTATATCTATATCTATATCTATATCTATATCTATATCTATATCTATATCTATATCTATATCTATATCTATATCTATATCTATATCTATATCTATATCTATATCTGTATCTATGTGTATATTTATATTTATATTTATACTTATACTTATACGTATACTTATACGTATACTTATACGTATACTTATACTTATACTTATACTTATACTTATACTTACATTTATATTTATATTTATATTTACATTTACATTTACATTTGTACTTATACTTATACTTATACTTATACTTATACTTATACTTATACTTATAATTATATTTATATATTTCTATTTCTATTTCTATTTCTATTTACGTTTACATTTACATTTACATTTACATTTACATCTACATTTACATTTACATTTACATTTATATTTACATTTATATTTATATTTATATTTATATAGTTATATTTATATTTATATTTATATTTATATTTATATTTATATTTATATTTATATTTATATTTATATTTATATTTATATTTATATTTATATTTATATTTATATTTATATTTATATTTATATTTATATTTATATTTATATTTATATTTATATTTATATTTATATTTATATTTATATTTATATTTATATTTATATTTATATTTATATTTATATTTATATTTATATTTATATTTATATTTATATTTATATTTATATTTATATTTGTATTTATATTTATTTTTATATTTATATATATCCTATATTTATATATCCTATATTTATATATCCTATATTTATATATCCTATATTTATATATCCTATATTTATATATCCTATATTTATATATCCTATATTTATATATGTTTTGAACTCTTGAAGCTATTATTTTGAACTCTTCTTAGTCTCCTCTTTTTTATTTTTGTACCCAGATTATTTCTTATATTTTTTTTTCCATTTCAGTCGCCGAATTGTTGTCATTTCTCTCACTTTTTGCTCGTTCGTTTTGTTTTTTTTTTTTTTGTGCAGAAAACTTGTAAACGACAACGTTTCAATTCTGCACAGACAGTTCTTTTACAAAAATCAGTACAATCAGCTTTTTATCAGCCTCATCAGAAGGATTTTGATAGGACGAAATGATTTTTTTAAAAGAACTAAGGATCCTTCAAAAACGACCATTATCTTATGTGCGCCAAATATTGCGTCACAAAAACTGTTTTGCACATAAATAAAAAAATCCGCTGTTTATAAATCGATAGATTACTTTAAGTCTTCTTTAAATGCACTGAATTTGTCTGACTAAAAAAAATAGCGGATTCTTCATATAGATTTTTGTGAGACAAAATTTTGTACGAAATCTGAACTCGGAACTTCGGAGACCTTTAATTTGCACCTTAATTATGGGTAGGTATTTCGCCTTGATAAATACGGGGAAAAAACCGATGATTTCTGACTAAAAATTGATCAAAACCGCTGGCAGGCGGTCAGATCATTTCGAAATCCTTTTGGATTTAAGATCTTCTTGAATACTTCTTTGGCCGTCACCTCTCTGCAGACAATGGCAAACCTCAGAGAGTAAAAACTGCCATGAAAAGCTTCTTGAGAACATAAGCCGTTCGGAGTCGGCCGTAAAACATGTAGGTCCAGTTCTCGATCATTTGTGTGCAAGCATTTCACATCACACACAACACAATTGATCATAAGAAGCTCGGTCAGAGTCCTTTTAAGGGCTGAAATGGCCATTACGTTTTTTTTCTTTTTTTTTTTAATTTGAATACTTCTTTAACAATATAAGTGTTGAAAAAATTTTTTCCGCCTGATCAAAATGAGCCACCTTAAAGGGGGAAGGGGTAAGGGTTTCAGCGTAAAAAAAAAACACTTTTTGCGAATTTTTTTAAGAGTATATATTGAGAAAATTTATTCAAACCTTTTGTACATTATTAAGTATACTTTTAACAATATTCTGTAATTTTTTCATGCGCAAATGTTGAAAAACAAGCCGGTGACAGAGCTTGCCCCAGAACGTCTTAGAAAAATAACAATTTCCTCGGTCGGAAATCATCTGAAATCAGTCAAAGTATAATCAAATCCTCCCCTCCCCTTCCCCCAACGTTCTATGATTATTTTTTTTTCATTTAAAAATTTTTGGTGGCCATCTAAAGTGTAAACTGCTATTTCCACGAAAAATTCCGCCATTTTTTCGGGTTAGAAACTCCTCAATGTAAAAAATGTTAATTAAACGTTGGGGGAGGTATTTTATATGTAGAAAATGTGTACCAAGTTTGAAATGGATCGGTCAAGTACTTTTTAGATGGCAGAGAACACAAGGTAGTTTTGAGAAAAACGCGTTTAAAAGTTTATGAGCTTATGAATCGGCGTTCGAGGTACACTTACTTAAAAATTCATATCTCCGTTAGTTTTCGGACCGACTTGATAAAAAGAAAAGTTAAAACAAAACCTTACCTCCCCCCTTCCCCTTAATATAGTGGGTCGGCCATCATACAAAAAAAATTTTTTTAAAACCACCCCTATTTTCAAAGCTAAGCTCGGGTGGATTCCAATAACAAAAATATATCTTTTTTTTTTTAAAGAATATTCAATATTTTTAACAAGTTAATAATAAGATTATTTCGGATAATTTATTTTTTTGCCAGTAACATTATAGTCAATCCACCCAGTAATATATCATATGTATATGGATGACAATTAAAATTCACGGCAGGGTACCGAAGCTAAAATACCCCCCGCGGCTATATTGAAGTATATTCGAAGTCTTTAGCCAGGACATACACGATGACATTCAGTTTTATATATTAACGAAAGTTTTCCTATTTTGATGACGTCACTTTGTATGGGAGGTAGGCGTGGTTTTGATCCGATTTTGGCATATATCATAGAGATGGTTCATATTATATATCAAAGCTAATGTGCAACATTTCAAGACATTTCATTAATTTTTGTGGATATTTTTAAGAGATTTTACGTTTAAAATAAAGCCAATTTGTATGGGAGGTAGGCGTGGTTTTCATTCGATTTTGCCAAATATAGTGGTGATCTATATTATCTAGCAAAGCCTATATGCAAAATTTCAAGACATTTCTTTAATTTGAGCAGATTTTTAAGAGATTTTACTTATAAAATAAAGCCACTTTGTTTGAGAGGTAGGCGTGGTTTTCATCCGATTTTTCCACATTTCATAGCCAGGGTTAAGACTGAAGAGTAAAACTTACCTGCCAAATTTCAAGGCATTTCTATACTTTTTGTGGATTTTAAAGACATTTTACGGTTAATATAAAGTCACTTTGTATGGGAGGCAGTTGTGGTTTTCATCCGATTTGGCCCATTTTCGAACTTTATCTTCCTTTTTTAAAAGTAAACTTATATTTTGAATTCCATCGCGATAGCTTAAAAATTGCGGCTGTAATCATGTCGACAGACAGACAAACACACGGAAATCGACTCGGGAGATGATTCTGATCAAAATTATATATATGTATATAGATATACATATCGATTAATGTTAAATGAAGGAAAAAACTTCTTTCCATTGTTTTTTGTTTATTATAAAACAGCAGCTATACTTCTTTATTTGCGGGCGGTGAACGAAGGTGAGGCAATAATTTTTTCGTAAGCCATCTCGTGCTCGAAAACAATCTACAGCCAAAATTTCAGAGCAATCAGCCTAGAGGTTTTGGAGTCTTAATGATTTCTTGAAAGTGGGCGTAATTATAGTGCCACCACGCCCACTTTTAGTTCAGTTGCCGACGGTGAGCATACAAACTTAATTACCAATTTTCATTGATTTGTGGGCGGTAAAAGTGGGGGTGGAAGGAAACCCAGTTTTAGTACAATTGTCAAAAGTAACCATACAAACTTAATTCCAAAATTTTAATCTCAAACAATAGAAACAGGCTGAACAATTGCATTTTTATTGATTTGTGGGCCGTTATATGGGGCGTGGGTTAAACTAAGTACTGAAAAACCTAATCTAGGACGTAAGTAATACACGTTTAAGTTTGAGCGAAATCCGTTCAGCCTTTTAGATTTGTATAAAAGTCAAGCAAACAAACAAATAAATAAACAAACAGAAAATGATTTTTATTAATATAGATATAACATAGCATATAACAAATTCGTTAAACATTTTTGATTTAAATAAGTCTGTAGAAAAAGTAATTGAGCAAGTTTTTTGTTGTCCGTCTGCTTCGTCTTTACGAAGCTATTGCACCATCTTTAGAAAATATATGTTCAATGGGAACTGATGTACCAATGAAATGGGAATATTTATTAGACAGTAAGTAAAGTTTCTTATAAGCTGCCTTCAAGTTTAACACTTGACAATTTCAATTAAAGCTCAGCTCAGATCGTCTTGGGAAAATGTATAATAATTCTTCTTTCGTCTCTTGTTACGAATTAATGATTTATGAAATGCCCATAAGTCAAATTCATTTCGCAAAGACTCGCTTCCTATTTCACATTTGCCTGCATCGGCCATTCCATTTCTCAAAAACTGCATAGATGAGGCAAGAGCTGTAGGATCTACAGTGTAGTTTTTTAAACCATGGGCCAAGTATATTTGACTCCGCTGCTAAAACTGAGTGTTCAATTGTTCCAAAGCGTCATTCAAACTGGTGTCATATAGCTTCTTTCAATTTTAAGCGACTGAACATTTACAAACTATTTTTGATAGTTGCTCGCGGCCTCTATCGCTAAGTAAAAAAAAAACCATTGGAATGATTTGGCTCTGAGTCGGATAATGTTCTCCACTTACTTGGGCAGCCATAGCATCTACTGGCTTTTACGTAGCAACTATTTCGATTAAAACTTCTTTATCTTTTAATGTTATAATCAGCGGATAGTCAGAAAAGTAGAATAACATTTGACTGACATATAAAATCAAGTTAAGAAAACGTTCAAGCATGTAATATATGGACTTCCATGATTCAATTATTATAAGGTTATCCAGATATTTGACGTCTACTCACAAGAATAAGAATGTATACCCTTATTTCAAGAGGAGAGCAAAAGAGCAATTTTTTAATGACATGAATTCACTCAGTTGCCTGAATATAATACTTTTTATTTGACTACTACGTTTTCTACTACTTTTTTGTTTTGAATCAAAATTATATATGAACTTTTAAAAATATAATGGTCACATTTTTGATGTTAATAAATATTGAAAAAAAATAAAAGAGTTGTGTATGCATAATGTGACCAACATTTTCAAAGCAAAAAGAAGTACACGCACAGACTTTAAATATAAGTACAAAAGCAGTACATAGAATAAATAAAGAAGTGCAAAAAGGAAGTAAAAAAAAAAAAACAAAAAAAAAAAAAAATAGGTATGCAAATATAAAAAAAAAATGCAGGAATAATTTCATTGCACAAGAAGTTTTCTTTATAATAGACTCAAAAATAAAATAAGCTTACAATTTAAACTTATAAGCAAAATAATGTAAATTTGTTTATTAATATAAATTCATTTTGGGAAAAAATTTTGTTTCAACAAATCAAAGATAAAAGAAAAAAACAATATTAAATATATCTTAGCACACATCGCGCCCGCAGTACGTTTCGCTGTGTTCGAAACGAATACGAGAAGGTTTACTCGTTGAAATGAATCAAAAATGTTACGCAAAAAATAACGCAAAGCATACTCTTCGATAATGAAAAAGGGAGACAAAATGTTTTGACGACTGTGTTGTCAAAAAGCTTCAAACTAGAAATATATCAACAGAGAAATTTGACGGTGGAAGTTTCGTTAAAACCGTTAGAAGGAACCTACGAAGAAAAATATTAACTTGAACGGAAATCTCTCAAATGAAGTGTAAAAAAATAACAGCGACCGATAGTTAATATCACAGTTAATATTTTTCTGAGTTTAGTAAGAAATGTGTATTGTAATTGATTTATGAAAAAATTTCGATTCCGAAAATTTTGTGTGTACTATCAGACAATGCTCTTTTTCACCAAATAATTATTAATAAAATCATTTTAAAAATAAAAGGTACATAGTAATTTTCATATTCATTAAAATTAATTTAAAGTAAAATTTTTAAAAATGGACTTAAAATTAATCTTTTTATGTCAAAAAGAAGTGCAAAAAGTGAAAAGAAGTACTTTTATGCGTACTTCGATACAAGAAGTACATCGAGCAAAGAAGAAGTACAAAACTCCCAAAAGAAGTACGGTTGGTCACTTTATGTATGCAGTACACATTTCACAGAGAAATTGTTTGAATATTTTGATTTTGTTTTTTAGTTTTGAGTTAAAATAATTAATAAATGATAGTGTCAGTTAAGAGGTAAAATTTGTTCAAAATATGTTTTTAGATCTGTGAAACAAAGTTTAAAATAGGTTGTTTACTCAAAAGAATGAAAATAGTTTTATTTTTATATTTTTATTTGGGAAAATTAAAATACTATTTTTTTCCTCTTTTGGCAAAAGATTGTTAGTTTTGTTCCTTCAACGCAGATGATTTTTCTAAATATTATAATTTAAAAATTATAAAACTATATTTTATAGTTAATTTATTAATATAGATAGTTGGGCTAATACTGCTAATATGCCTTCTAATTGTTTTATCCTGGGGTTTCTATCATGTTACAAGAAACAAAGTAGAAGTGACAGTTTTTTGGCGGCAATATCATGCCAAAAATAGTATAAAGGAGGGAACGAAAAAGTAAAAAAAAATTTAAAAATTCAAATATGTATACAGGCATATGACAAGCTATGTTCGCCGTTCGTGAGAAAATTGCCAGTTGTCAATATCATCTTGTTAATTAAATCATGGGATTCCATAAGTAAGGTGGTCACTTTCTGGGTTTTGTGTACAGCAGTCCAATTCGCATGCTCCTCTACAGCCATATTTTAAATATGTACGGCTTTAGAACTGTTAAAAAAATGATTAAAGCATAAAACATGACAATTTTCATTTTATTACATATTTGGATTAGTTCGGTTCAATACTTGTCAGCGGTGGGTAATGAGTTTGGGGACAGAACGCTCTTCAGCTGTATGCGCCAACTGCTTCTGAAAAATAACTGGGTGTGAAATGTTTTTTGGATAAAATTGCGGACGGTGAGAATTGCAACCCACCAACAGCAGAGTGTACTTTCGCACTTGCTTACTGGTGAACAAAAACGGCATCTTATATATCCCGCACGTTGAAGGCATTTTTAATTTTAAATTATTTAACACTAGTTCAAAGTTGAACATACCACATACTAAAACACAATGTAATTAAACAAAAATGACTACAAAAATTGAAACAAATTTCCACAAATCATCTTCATGTCAATAAATTTTATTAAAGTACTAACTGGACCGAGTTGTCCGCGGCATCGCCACGGGGGGATGTGGCAAACATTTTTTCCCGTAAACCATATTGTGATCGAAAACTTTTGGAGTCTTAATGAGTTTTTAAAAGTGGGCGTAATTATAGTGCCACCGCGCCCATTTTTAGCATAGTTGCCAACATACAAACTTTATTACCAAATTGCAATACGACCAAAACCGTCGGAAATATAGCATTTTCATTGATTTGTGAGCAGTACAATAGGGCGTGAAAACCCAGCTTTGGTACATTTGCTGAAAGTAACCATACAAAATAATTTACCAAATTTCAGTCTCAAGCAATTGAAACAGTCTGAAATATTGCATTTTTATTAATTTGTGGGCGGTGAAAGGAGACGTGGTTAAAAACTAAGTATGCAGAAACAACCTAATCTAGGACGCAAGCAATACACGTTTTGAGTTTGAGCGAAATCTGTTTAGCCATTTAGATTTGTATAAAAGTCAAACAAACAAACAAACAAATAAACAAACAAACAGAAAATGATTTTTATTTATATAGATTGCACACTTCATTTTCCATTTTAACACTAAGCACAAACATATAGAAAAAGGACACAACAAAATACTGAAACATTACTTTTTCGGGAAGACTATGGTAGAAGTAATACAGGTTAACTCGCTAGATGAGAGCGTACTGCCGCGAATGTCAACACAAAGTGGACTTACTACTTACTTAGGTGGCCGTAACAACCCGTGTCCGGGTTTCGACCGACCTCATCAGCTCTCGCCAGGCGCCTCTGTTTTGCGCGCGCCTTCTCGAATCGGATACACAAAGTGCGGGTAGGGCTTCCTTAGCCTGGTCCATCCATCGGAGGCATGGTCTCCCTCGTCGTCGTTGACCAGCGACCCTCGCCTCGAGCACCTTTTTCCCTGGAGCTTCGTCGTCCATACGATGGACATGACCCAGCCAGCGTAGTCGCTGCACAGTTATACGCCGAACTACGTCAATGTCTTCGTAGAGCTCATACAGCTCGTGGTTCATTCGGATGCGATAGTCATGCGCCGACTCGAACAGGACCGAAGATTTTGCGAAGAACTTTTCTCTCGAACACCCCCAGAGCGGCTGCGTCAGTTTGCGAAACTACCCATGCCTCAGCGCCATAAAGCAGCACAGGTAGAACGAGCGTCTTGTAGAGTGTTAGTTTTGTCGATCGAGAGAGGGCTCTGGAACTTAGTTGCTTACTGAGCCCGTAGTAGCGCCTATTAGCAATTATTGTTCTTCGCTTTATCTCCAGGCTGATTTCGTTGGTGGAATTAATGGCGGTGCCAAGGTATACAAACTCCTTGACTACTTCAAAGTTATAGCTGCCGGATGAAACGTGGGAGTCTAAACGCCGCGCTCCCTTGTTTGTAGACAGCATATACTTTGTTTTACCCTCATTTATCGTCAAACCCACTTTGGCTGATTCCTTTTCGATAGCAGTGAAAGCAGCGGTAACATCTCTCTTGGTTCTGCCAACAATATCAATATCATCAGCGTACGCAAGGAGCTGGACACCTTTATAGAAAATGGTGGCATTACGATGCACACCGGCCTTTCGTACGATCCCCTCCATGATGATGTTGAAGAGATCGCATGACAGTGTCGCCTTGCCTGAAACCTCTTTCGGTATTGAAGGTTTCAGAGAGGTCATTTCCTACCTTGACGGAGCTGCGTGTGTTGCTCAACGTCATTCTGCAAAGTCTAATCAACTTTGCAGGTATACCGAACTCAGACATTGTTGCGTATAGGCAATCCCTTCTCGGGCTTTTGAACGCAGCTTTAAAATCGACAAAGAGATGGTTTGTGTCAATTTGATTTTCGTGGGTTTTCTCCAGGATTTGTCGTAGCGTGAAAATCTGGTCTAGGTGGACTTTCCAGGTCGAAAGCCACACAGATAAGGTCTAATCAGTGCTTTTGTAATTGGCTTTAATCTTTCACACAGTACGCTTGAGAGAACCTTATATACGATGGACATAAGACTGATACTTCTATAACTTGCGCAGATTGTTGGGTCTCCTTTCTTAAGTATAGGGCACAGTACGCTGAGGTTCCAATCGTCGGGCATGCTTTCTGATAGCCATATTTTGCTGATGAGCTGATGCATGCGCTTTATCAATTCATCGCAGCCGGTTTTAAACAATTCAGCTGACAGGCCGTCAGCACCCGCTGCTTTATTGTTTTTGAGTCGTTGGATAGCAACTCGAACCTCTTCATGGCTAGGTGGTGATACTTCTACTCCGTCATCGTCGATTGGTGACACTGAACTGCGCTCTCCATGGGCGGCATTGGTGGAATCGTCGCCAGTAAGTAAATTGGAGAAGTGCTGTCTCCACAATCTAAGCACACACTGTGTATCCGTATTCAGATCTCCATTTTCGTCGCTACAAGTGGATGCTCCGGGCTTGAAACCTTGGGTTAGACGCTTAACCTGTTGATAGAATTTTCGTGCATCCTTCTTGCCCTGGTATACCTCTAGTTCCTCACGCTCACGCTTTTCCTGCTCTCTTTTCTTGCGTCTGAAAAGGCGCCTCTCTTCCTTCCTCTTTTTGCGGTAGTTTTCTCGCACGGCTCGCGTTGCAGCTGACTGCAGCGTTTTTTATATGCGGCGTTTTTTACTGCTGTCGCGATACTGACACTCCTCATCGTAGCATTGGTTCCGAGGTTGCGGGCGCCGGAAACCAATGACTTCTTCAGCGGCAACGCGCATGGAGTGGGATATATGCGCCCAAAGTCCGCCGGCGTCGTCGGGTCCAGAGGTTGGTTGGTTGAGCTTAACCGAGAGTTGAGCGGAGTAGGCCTCGGCAGTTCGTTGCAATTGCAGCTTAGCGACATCTAGCTTTCGTTGCATTCCTGTGCGTATGTTCTTTGCATTGCATAATCGCATGCGGATCTTGGCTGCAACAAGATAATGATCGGAGTCAATGTTGACCCCCCGAAATGTACGCACATCTAGAACACTAGAGGCATGCCTTCCGTCGATTACAACATGATCAATTTGGTTTCGCGTTTTTTGATCCGGGGACAGCCAGGTGGTCTTGTGGATGTCGAAGTGGACAACTCACATAAAATCTCAAAGCTATGAGAAAGATGTGAGAAATCAAGAATTGTCAAAATGTAAACACGTAGTTAAATAGTTGAAATTGTCTTGTATATTTAATTAAAGATTATACAAAATTGTTCTTTTTCGTGTTTTTATAGATATTTAAGCAATAAAAAATTGCTTCAAGGCAAACAACATGGTAAATTAAATAAATAAAATATTAACTGCAAGCAGGGAGTGCCATTGACAATTCCGGCAGTAACGAAGAAGAGAGCACAATCAACGCTGCATCTACCTGTATTCTTCTACCATGGGGAAGACCACACAACCCTGGTTTTCATTTTTTTAAGAGCGTACAATTTTTTGTTTACATAAAATAAGGGAATGTCAAATATCTGGATAACCTTATAATAATTGAATCATGGTGGAATTCCATCTTGTGCTGACATCTGAAATTAGTTTGAGCAATTTAACCTCAGATACTCCTGCGTTAGCTTGCAATTTCCGAATAGCATCATTCGTTTTGACATGTCGTTTAAACCATGTTACAATACTTTTCCATTTTGAAATAATTTCTTTTACCTAAGGGGTACTTAGAGTGTTTTTACAGATCAGGTTTAATGTATGTGGAAAAACATGATATGTGTGTTGTTCAGTTTGATAATATTTGCACCATTATCAGTAACAACAGCCATTATTTTGGTCAATAGAAAATTTCTTTAATGACTTTTTTTAAGAATCTCAGATATATGTGCAGCAGTATTGGCTTCCGTCAATTTGAACACTCAGATCATTCCACTGAATTGTTTAGTTTGGTATATACAGTGAACGGTTACCCCAATCATACTGTATAAGTTAGTTTGTTTTGTTTATTATTATTAAAAATATCTTCCTTTGGCACTATGTGCCAATTAAAACAGTTTGTTTGGTTTTTTATTTGGCACTATGTGCCGATGTTTATTAAGAGGAACCCGTAGAAGAACTAACTTAACTACTAAAACAAACTTAGCCTATATTATAATAATTTAGCTGCACTTCTGTTGTTGTAGTAGTTGTTGTTTTTGGTATTGCTGCTATTGTTATTGTCGTCGTTGCCGCTTCTGCTGTTGTTGTTGTTGCTGTTGTTGTTGTTATTTTTGGTATAGCTTTGACTCCGCTGTTGATGTTGTTGTTTGGTGCTAACTCGGCGTTTGTCAGTGTGGGAACGTTATGCGCGACAGAATCGCGAAAACGTCACGTACCGTACTCGAATTACAATTAGAGCGGATGCGTGTGTTAACTGCTCCCCCATTAAGAGGAGCCGTCCTCGGTTCCCGTAAGAACTCTTTCTAAGGCTATGACATTATTAGCTTCCTGACGCCGTCTTGCGATTAGCAGGCCTATTAAAATTACTATTACCGTTCCCATAGAGAAGATGAAAATGACGAGCCATTGCGTAGATTTATTATGAATAAGTTGTTTCAGGTTAGCGATGTGGTCAATGTTTTTTATGTTTAACTCATGCAGATATGGAAGTGATAGCAGTGTCCTATGTTCTGTTATATTGACGAATTGGGCTGATGCAGGTTCGGGGTGTAATTGACAGAGTTTTCTCCAATTGGTGTAGGTGGTTTCATTGATGGTTATTTTTTCTTCAAATGTTACAACGAATGTCCCGCGCACCGAAATTAATGAACCATTTCCTTCTCGCACTTCTGCTCTCTGATTGTTAATGACTACCAGTCCATCGTTTATCTCCTCAATTGATGCAATGTGATGCGCCGAGGTAGTTTTGCAATTCGCGAAATTATTATTTAACAGTTGATGTACGCAAGTGTTTCTTTTATGAGGTTGACAAAACGTAGTTGTTGTTGCGTCTTGACAGTTTTCAAGTGGCTCATATAGTCCTTTGCAATTTGCTACAGTGTTTGTTTCTAGCAGCAGAATTTTATGATTACGTACTACTGGTAAGATCTTAAGTTTACTACATATCTTTTTGATTTTCGGGTATTTAATAACAAAATGGATACTATTACTATCTTGAAGAATTTTTAATTTTGAAACATTTAAAATATCAGTAACGCTTATATTTGCAAAGTGCTCCGCAACTAATAAATTCTGAACTTCACTGCTATCAAGAATTATAGGGTTTATTACATTTAATTTTCCTAAAGTCACTGAGTAGATAATATCCTCAATACTTATTATAATCGCTTTGTTTCTTGCATTAATCAGTTCGAATAAATTTGCAGCATTAATTTCTTTTCTCTTGGTCACTTTTAGCAGTTCGGTCACCGTTTCTGTTAGTTGATTAATTCTAATTTGCATTTTGGTGTTTATCACTATTTGTCTCTCATTAGCTTCTATCAAGGCTTCTTCTTTAGTGGCTACTTCGTTAAAGTCGTCGAAATCAGGGGTACCAGCAATGTACTTCAACGCGGTTCCCAAAATATTTATGCCCCGTGACTGTCGATGGTGAATTTTGAGTGCATTTAGAATATTAAAAATCTGGTCGACAACAGTCTTTAGTAGATCCCTCATGTGAGACTGTGTAAAGTGATGGAGTAAGTCTTCGGTGTCAAGGGCTATGTTTTCGTAACTAGTCATATTTGTGCTATGTAGTATAAAGTCGTAGCGATCATAGGTGGCAACTGTTCCATCCGTTATTGGGATGTAGTACGAATCTGTGTAGTTAAGAAGTTTGGCTCGCGTCGTTTGAGCTACTGTCAGTACAAAGAAGCTGAAATTACAAAAAAAAATTACCTTATTAAAAGGTAAAATTACTAAAATTACCCATTAATTAAAAGGGTAGTTCCCAGGTCCTTTTCTACAACTTTTTCTATATAGAGCTTTGTAAATTTGTTCCCTATCCTTTTATTGGTTTTAACGTAAACCTTATCCCCAGGGTAAAAAGTTCTAGTGTATTTATTTCTATTGTGCCTCTTGATTTCTAGAAGTTGAGCTTGAGTAATTTTTTCTATTATCTCGTTTTTTAGTGAAGGAGGTATTGCATGGATTATATCAATAGGCCTATGGCCTGTAACCGAGTGAACTGTTATATTATATTTCGTTGTTGCTAGCAGAATCAGCTCTGAAGTGTCAATAATATTTTGTTCCAGTTTCGTACACCTTGCTATTTCCGACAAGGTGCTGTGAAATCTTTCCACCTGTCCATTTGTTGTGCTATGGAACGGTGGTGTTGTAAAGATATCAAAATTAAAGTGATTTTTTAGTATTGACTTTATTGTTTCTGAATTAAGGGATTTTTCGTTATCACACGTTATTGTTTTAGTTTCTTTGAAAAAATTAAGCATTTGCAAAAGAGGCGCTTTTATGTCAGTTATTGCTCTGGAATCTATTGGAATTACTATTGCAAATTTAGAGAACTTATCAAGGCATGTGAGAAAATATTTTTTATCAGTGGAATAAATGTCCACGTGAAGAAGTTGGCCAGGGTGGGATGGGATGGGTGTTTTTCCTATTTTTAGCCTGATGGGATGTCTTTGATATTTATGCCTCACGGCATATTTTACAATTTGAAATTACTTCCTTGATTTTGTGCCTCAGTGTGGGAAAGTAATAGTCTTTTAAGATCTGTTGCGTGTTCTCGCGTGCACATCTATGTGCTCGATTATGTTCGGTTGTAATTATTTCTATTTGGTCATCTAGGTTAAAAACATCTATTACCATTTCATTTGTATGCCGAATTTTAACGGATGGGAATAACTTAATAATGTTATTCTGTATCCGAGCTAAGACAGGTAGCTCGCAGTAAATAGCATTGACAACGTCGGGATTAATGGCTTCTCTGAGGAGTTCGTAAAGATCATGTGTTGTCGAGAACGTGATCGTGTGTCTTATTTGATTTCTGAAGATAATTTTTGTCGTTTTTTTGTTTTCAACGCCTTCGTTTAGGATAATTTGGTTTTTAAAACAGTTGATCGGGTTTTTAATGGTTTGTACCACATATGAAAGTGATTAACAAGATTTTCTTTACCTGGTTTGTAAAAAAAGGTAGGCGAGAATTCCTCTATGAAAGCTCGCCATCTTTTAATTTTCGCATCTGGGTTTCTGTCCGATATGGCGAATGTCAAGGGCTGGTGGTCTGTGTAAATATTCAACTTCCGAGCTCCATATAGGTAATTTCGTAATTTTTTAATTGCCCAAACTATCGCCAGAAGCCCACGCTCGTTGGTAGCGTAGTGTTCTTCGGTTGTAGATAGCGTTCGCGAAACCATAGTAATAGGTCTGCCATTCTGGGAAAGAACGGCTCCTATGGCAAATGATGAGGCGTCGGTTGTAAGATCGAAAGGTTGTTGAAAGTCGGGGTATACGAGCAAAACGTGTTCTGAGGCCAAAATCCTTTTAAGTTTGTCGAAAGCTTGAAGTGCTTCATCGTCTAGTTGAATTATAATATTTTTTGACTGATTTGCACGTATGTGGCCGTTATCACCACGAAGATACTTTGTCATTGGCTTAGCAATTTGGGCGTAATCCTTGACGAAGCGTCTGTAATACCCGGATAATCCAAGGAAGGATCTTAACGCACGAAGTGTCTTAGGTGTTTCGTAGTTAACTATGTCTTTTACTTTCTCGGCACAAGTTCGTATTCCTTGGGAGGATACCGTGAATCCTAGGAATTCTACTTCCGTTTTAAAAAATGTTGACTTCTCCCGAGAGACCCTCATATTTGCATTATATAGCTTTGTTAAGATTTTTTTGATATCTAGAGCATGCTGTTCTTTCGTACGGGAAAAAATTATAACATCATCGATGTAGACGTGACAGCATTTCCCTATATCCTCTCTAAGAATGTCGTCGATGGTCCTCTGAAAAATGCTCGGTGCATTCTTTAGACCGAAAGGGAGGCGACAAAATTCGTATTTACCGTTATTCACGGCAAAAGCTGTTTTTTCCCTGTCATGCTCTGCCAGTTTTATCTGGTGGAATCCCGATTTTAAATCGAGGGTTGTGAAAAATACTGAGTTCCCTAGGTTAGACAAAATAATTGAAGTGTCCGGGATGGGGTATTTGTCGCAAATTGTTTTTTCATTCAGTTTGTGAAAATCAATAACTAAACGCATTTTCCGTCTGCCTGATTCGTCTGTACCCTTTTTGTCTACGATCCATATAGGGTTGTTATAGGGGGATCGTGAGGGTCTTATTATTCCTTTCTCGAGCAGTTCTGCTAATTCGTTATTCACGAACTCAGAGGCAGCCATAGGATAGGGATATGACTTTGCATAGACTGGTTCGTTATTAATTCTTCTGATGGTCGCAAAAACATCTGTATTAAAGGGAAGCAAATCGTTAGGGTCTGCGAAAACCCCTGAATGTTGACTTATAAATGCGGAAATATCTATTACTCCTGGTTCGGGTTGTTGTGAGATATTATTAACGTTCTTGCAATAAAGGTATAACAATAGTTCGTGGTTACCGTCGTAACTTATTACCCCTTTTTTGAGATCTAGGGTGGCATTAATCTCCTTTAGGAAATCAAATCCAATTATAACGTCGAATGTTTGTAAGTCGGGAAGCAAATAAAATATTGAATTCCTATTAAAAAAGTTTATAAGGCATTTGTGAGTAATTTTATTGGCTCCATGTATTGATTTTACGGTAAACGGTTCGTTTACTGGTTTTACTGCTATCAGATCATCTAAGTACCTGATATAATTTTTAGCAGCACCAGTGTCCACTAAAAATTTTAATGTCTTTCCTCCTAAAGTTCTTTCCACGTAAGGGAGGAGGGACATACTCCTAAAAAATGTACTTCGTCTGTTGGATTTTGTTCATTAGGATCCTCGAAAGTGTCATTTGTGGTGTCGTTCTCATACTGAGACCCATAGTCAAAGTATTCCGGGGATTCATCCCGGTTCGGTTCCTGTGACAAATTTGTTTGTTGGTAAAGGTTATTAATTCGTTGCTGCTTTGCCGTATGTTGTTGGTCGGATTCATACGGCCTCTTGTGAGCTGGAGTAAAATTCGGGGAATTGTTTGTTAATATAGGTGCTCGGTCTTGGATGCGGTTATTAATGTTTGCAGGTGGTGCAAATCTATTGCCCTGTTGGTGGGAGTTAATTTGATTATTGGGCCTATTGTGACGGAAACGAGAGGAGGAGTCCACCTCCATTGGAATAGGTTTAGGAAGAATTGGGTGACGGGCCTGAAATGGTTGTGGTTGGGAGCGGCGGTAGTGCGGAGAATTCGAGAACCCGTAGTGTTCCGTTTGTTGATAACTATTTCTATTAAACGATGTTGCAAACACGTATCGAGCTTGGTTGGACTCGAGCTCTTGGGCCAACGCTTGTGCCGAAGACATATCTATTGGCTTAGATGAAAACAAAATATCACACATTGGTTTGCGCAATCCAGATATAAATGTTCTAAGCGCATCTTGTCTGTATTTTGTGCACAGAGAATTAATTAAGCATTTGTCGCCGTCATGTGCCATAATCACTTTGTTGATGATGAGTGTGAGCTTGCGCTCAACTTCATCATAAAACTGACAAATATTTTGTCCACCCTGCCGTAAAGTGGACATTTCCTGTTCCAAAATGTGAACTGGTTTTTTGTCAGCATAGGTGAAATCTAACCGAGCAATGATAGCTCTAAAATTGAGTACCGTATTAAACGCAGAAAGAACCGAATCGGCAGATCCGGTAATTTTATTACAGATTATAGCCACGGCTTGGTAGTGCTTTGACGTACCCTCAAATGACTCAAACAGCTTGTATGCTGTAAGCGCGGCTTGTCGCCATGAGATGTATCGTATCTGCTCGCCGTTAAATTCGGGCAAAGATTTTATTAAATCTAACGATTCCTCACAAGGCGTCACCTCTGGGTGTATAGTTATTTCCTTTTATTCCTCAACCTGAGTGGGAGATTCTATTCGTTCAAGTCTGGATGTCAGTTCGTCAACTGTTGTTTGAAAGTCCTGTTTCACCTGCCTAGTGGCAGCTGCAATTGCGGTGTTTAACAGCGCCTGCAGTGTCTGTGCGTCCATTATAGATTGGTTAATAAGTTGGGTGCCAAGAGAAAAATTTTTTTATTACAGATATTAATTGGGCTTTAATATAAAAAAAAAAAGTTTTAATAAGAATTTTTTTTTTTTAAGTGAATATGCTAAAATCTTGAATATTTCAATTAACTTGAGACTACTATTTTTACTTTAATTACAATTAATAAAAAAAACAGTTTTTTTGTTCGGAATTTTCATTGAATCCTTCGATTTAAGAAATTAATGTCTCTGATTAAATTTACAATGGATCTTATCATGTATAATTTCTAATGCTAAATCTTTTAAACAAATTAAAAATCTTATGTAGATACTTTGTCCAATAGCTGAACGCTTACAATAATAAATAATTATCTAATCAATAATAAAATTCGGTGCAGCAACGTTAAAGTTTTCCTTGTAATCCAATGTAATTATTTTTTCCAGATGAGTTTACGGTAAGTTTTTATAATTTTTAGTTATTCACTTTTATGCTTGTTTTTTTCTTTTAAATTATTTCTAGCACTTTCAGTGTATGATAGGTTCAGTTTTAAAAAATTCAAGCTTGTTCACATATTTTGTCTCATATGTTTTCACTATGTGAAACTTTTCACAGGTGAGTCCGAACTCACGGCCACTTTTATTTTTCTTTTAAAATAAAGAACTTTTTTTTGTGGCCCCACGTTGGGCGCCAGTTAGTTTGTTTTGTTTATTATTATTAAAAATATCTTCCTTTGGCACTATGTGCCAATTAAAACAGTTTGTTTGGTTTTTTATTTGGCACTATGTGCCGATGTTTATTAAGAGCAACCCGTAGAAGAACTAACTTAACTACTAAAACAAACTTAGCCTATATTATAATAATTTAGCTGCACTTCTGTTGTTGTAGTAGTTGTTGTTTTTGGTATTGCTGCTATTATTATTGTCGTCGTTGCCGCTTCTGCTGTTGTTGTTATTTTTGGTATAGCTTTGACTCAGCTGTTGATGTTGTTGTTTGGTGCTAACTCAGCGTTTGTCAGTGTGGGAACGTTATGCGCGACAGAATCGCGAAAACGTCACGTACCGTACTCGAATTACAATTAGAGCGGATGCGTGTGTTAACTTATATTCTTGTCAGTACATATGTCTATGGTTACACATAGATACAAAATGTTTGACACAATTGCTTTGAATTTCACTATCTCCGTATCGTACAATTTTTCCATATGAGATGAATTGTATTCCTTCTTGGAACCTTTTATAACGGATATTGTTTCATCATGAAGCGTAGAAAACCAACTCCTTCGTAAAATAAACCATTGTCAAAAATGATCGTGGTTAATAATTTGGGTTGACTTTACTTTACGGCCACACGAGATTGTTTACTGTGTTTAAGTAATAGGTTTTAGGTGCTACGCTTTTTCCACATATGTCCCCCCATTAACAAATCGTGTGGCCGTAAAATAAAGATTCCCTTATAATTTAAAGAATTTTGCCACCTTCAAAATACTTAAATGGTAAACTACACAAGTTTACAAATGATTTTTTTGTGTTTGCACCACGGACCAAAGTAATTTTTTATGAGTAATTGGGAGTCGGTGATCACAGAATTGGAAATGTTTTTCATTTCGCGGGTTTTCGAGATATCGGTAAACGGTGTTTATTAGGTAGTTGGTCGACTCAAACCAAAATATCTCTTTATGGGTAAGTCCAAAAGTAAAATTCTATAAATTGTTGAAAAGACAATAACAATATGCATTAAGTGGTACAGCTTGTGGCGGCCGTGGCGTAGTGGGTAGAGTGTGTGGCTCATACGCCAGAGAACCCAGCTTCGAATCCCCCATCAGACACTGAAAGTTTTTTTTAATTGAAAATTTTCAATTCTCTCTACAGACAATGGCAAAACCTCAGAAAATAAAAACCTGCCATGCAAAGCTTCTTGAGAACATACGCCGTTCGGAGTCGGCATAAAGCTGTTAGGTCCAGTTATCGATCATTGTGTTCAAACATTTCACAACACAATTGATCATAAGAAACTCGGTCAAAGTCCTTTCAAGGGCTGAAATGGCCATTTCGTTTTTCTTTTTTTTTTTAAGTGGTAAAGCTGATCAAACTTCAAATTTAATAAGTTTTTTTTGATTTTTCAAAAATGTTTGCCGATTTGACAAGAAAAAAACAATTTTTACATAATATTATAGAATATTGTTCAACAATTCGTAATATCCGATTTTTGTCGAAATATACGTAAAACTCGATAAATACTTATATAATACCGTTATATATAAATACCGTAATGGTGACACATTTGTCTGACGAGGCCAGAAGATGGATCATAAGAACTTCTGTGCCATATGAGACCAACCTGTCACTACACATTCTTGTATGCACTTTGACCGTTTTGATCATGTTTTTGCTTGCAAGACTTTGCGGAATACCTATGACTTGAAGGTATATGTACTGTGGAAATTCCGAGGATGAAAAC
Organism: Coremacera marginata; assembly: GCA_914767935.1. Classification (NCBI taxonomy): domain Eukaryota; kingdom Metazoa; phylum Arthropoda; class Insecta; order Diptera; family Sciomyzidae; genus Coremacera; species Coremacera marginata. Next base: position 60,609,195 of record OU612044.1, on the reverse strand, counting down.
GTGAGTTTACCATTTAAAGTTTTCATAGACCTTATGGAAAAACTACTTGATCATAGTCGTTCACTCTGTACAGACAATTATTACATGTCAGTAAGCTTGGCAAGTACTTTGCAGCAACGTAAAACGCATTTGATAGGTACACTGTGATCTGTGAAAATTCAACCCAAAAGAAGTTACTCAAAAAAAAACTGAAGGTGGGAGAATGTATATCCATGGAATGTGAAGTATTGTAGTTCAAAAGTGGAAAGACAAAAAAAGACGTACTATTTCTAAGTACGAAGTATGAGGAAGAAATTGTATCGCATATAACAAATATAAATCCTACATAGATATATCTGACCAAATGAAATCCTATAATACCTGTTTTTGCCGTTCGCTGAAATGGTACAGGAAACTTGCCATTGAACTGATAACAGGAACGGCTTTAGTAACATAAATGCTTTTATCGCTTATAAAGAAATATCAAATGGAAAAATAACAATCATGGAATTCAAGGAAAAATTGTTGAAAGCTTACAAAAAATTTAAAATAAGGACGATGAATCGGCCGTGACAGAACCAAAAAATCACAGATTGGCCCATCAAAGCACCGTCGCTGTGTAATTGCTACAGAAAAGCCGAAGAGTCCGAAAGAGGGTTGGCTTTCAGAAAAATACACAAACTACACCAATATTAAAGCGTGTGAAAAACACTATTGTCTTCAATGTTTCTTTGATTGCCATAAAATAACTGAAAATCCTATGAATTGATGAAAAAAATGTATATGTATGTGAAGTGAACTAAAAAATGTTCTTCCGTTTTCTCTATTTTTTTGAAAATGAATTGATGTAAAAATATATATTTGTATAGTAGTAATATTTGTTGTGTTATAAAAAACTGAATCCAAGAGTTATTTCTTTTATAAATAAAAAAAAGTCCAGAAAAGAAAAAAATATCCGTTAACTATTATCCTTTTCGAAGAGGTCATATAGTATGATTGATGCAATAGATCTAGTATATCATCAATATACAGGGTGTTCCGTATTAAAAGGATAAATCTGCGGCAGTTGATTCCTTGGGTCAAGACAAAAAAAAATTGTATGGTAAGGGGGGTCCATCTCCCCTCTCTTCAGAGTTATAAGGGAAAGTTTAAACATCATTAAAAAATGTGTAATCAGCTCTAGGCTTATAATATCAAAACTAATGCAACAAGAAAAAAATAAAATACTATGTTGGAAAGCTAATTAAATAGTGTACCAAGACTTGTTGCAGTTTGATAATTTGATGCTGCCGAAACTGTTTATAAAATTTTCTTTTTAAAAAAATTGATATTTAAAATTTTTTTTATTTCAATACCGATTTGAACGAAAATTCGTTTAAGATTTTAATTTTTCTAATGATGCAGCTTGAATCTCCTATTAGTTGTCTTCAATTCTTTCATTCAAAGTATCTACGTAAAATCAATATCTTAACAGGAATAAATAATTTTTTAAAAGCATTTATTTCAAAAACGATAGAAATTTTTTTTTTTCATAATAATTGCTCAAAATGTCCTCCATGAGCATGAATGCATGCTTGAGCTCTTTTTTTAATGTTCGCCATTACATTAAGCAGGGGCAATGCTTCTCTAATATGAGTTGCAGCAGTATTTATTCGATCCATCAGCTCTTCAATGGTACTTATTTCCTTGGTACCAAGTCTTGGGGAAGTACGTATAGGCCAATTAAATGACTTCCAATAATCCCAGCCCACATATTAACGCTAAATCTCCTATGAAGTCAATAATAACCAATAAAAAATGACTTGGATAACGTCAATGATACTCAGTTCTTGTCCGCGATGAGTTACCATTGCAAAAACCGTAGACAAAACTCATTTCGGCGTATTCGCGTATCAAAAGCTCATGTTTTTTTTTCTAGTTGCATTTTTTCTGTCACACACAAATTTAAATAAATGGATTTGATAGAACTCACCTTTCGCTCATTGCCTACCTTATCATGGAGCAATTATTATGAAAATTTTTATCGTTTTTGAAATAGAAGCTTTCAAAAAATTATTTATTCCTGTTAATTTATTGATTTTACGTAGAAACTTTGAAGGAAAGAGTTGAAGACAACTAATAGGAGATTCAAGCTGCATCATTAGAAAAATTAAAATCTTAGACGAATTTTCGTTCAAATCGGTATTGAAATAAAAAAAAATGTAAATATCATTTTTTTAAAAAGAAGATACGTGATCTTTAGATCGTTTTTAAGTTTGATTTCCAGTTACTTTCGGCTACATCCTGTTACGCCTATTGAGTTCCACCTTATAGTAGAATTCAAAGTTCCTATATTCCAAGTTCCACCTTCTTAGGGCCAGTTTTTCAGTACGAGTTTAAACTTTAGTTAAATTTAACCGAGTTTAACTCACTAAAATTGGACGTTTAAGCTCGGATTAGGGAAAAAATAAACACATTATATGATAATTTAAGTAAATTTAAATTCAACGAAAGCTAAAATATCTAGTTAAGCCGAGTTTAAACGTCCAATTTTGGTGAGTCGGTTTAATTTAACTAAAGTTTAAACTCTTTCTGAAAAACTGTCCCTTAGTGTGAATAAAACGCTTACTATAGCATTTTTAAGTTAAATTTCCGGTTACTTTAATAATTTCCGGTTACTTCAATAACTTCCGGATTCGGCTATTGAGTGGGTTCCATCCATCCTCCACTCCAAGGAACTCCAAGTTCCATCCTCCTAGTGTTAATGAAATACTTTCTATAGCGTTTTTAACCTTCCGTTAGGCGCAGTGTTTATTTAACGAGACACGTACATATAAGTACTGAAGTTAAAGCAAAAAAATCGTCGCTTGTATCAACTAGATCAGCTGCGCCTAACGGAAGGTTAAGCCAAATTTCTGGCTATTTTCGGCTACTTCCGTTTGCACCCATTGAGTATTACACTCTACACTCCATCCTCTAAGTGTAAATAAAAAACAAATTATAGATTACTTAAGTTTAATTTTCGGTTAAGTTCGACTTCTTCCAGTTCCATCCATTGAGTGAGCATGTTAAAACCGAATTTCCATCCTCTTATTGTAAATAAAACGCTTAATTTTGCGTTTTTAAACTTAATTTCCGGTAAACTTCTTCTACTTCCGGTTACATCCAGTAAGTTTACAATGCAAGCTCCTTCCTCTTACACACAGAATCGATATGTTAGTGTAAATAAAACGAATATTATAGCGTATTTAACCCATTATGAACTGACCCATGTTCCCGTTGAGCTAGAATGATGAAGCTTTCCAAAAATGTTTAGTTTGGTCTAACTTGGAAAAAAAATTAAAAAAAAAATATGTTAAAACCGAGTGCCACCTCGAGATTTTTAATTTTCAAATTGAATGATATTGAACAATATTCTACAAGCAAAGTCGAGCATTTTGCGCCAATATTGATCACAAGAATTTCCACAAATCAACAACAAATATACAAAAACATATTTCGTTAAAGACCAGCGTTGTGTCAACCTTCAAACTTCATAAAAATTCACAAAAGTTAAATATAAAGCCTCTAAAAAAGACGATCGTATAAGAATATTTTACTTTTTTGAAATTTCAGAGGTTTAAAATTGAAGATAAAAAAATGGAAAATTCCCAAATTCCCCAAGCTTGGAAATGTAATTAAACGTAATTGTTCAGCCTTGAACGATAACGATTAGATCTATTAGATAAATTCCTAAAAATTTTATATTCTTTTTGGAGATCATGAAAATCTATCACTGCATGACCTCCAGGTTAAGAAAAGTATACCGTTGCGGATACGCAACGCTGGACAAAAATGGGTTAAGTTTCATTTCAGGTTACTCTCGACTACTTGCGAATACACCCATTAAGTGGGCGTGTTAAAATTTAGCTTATAGCCTCTTAGCGTAAATGAAATGCTTATTATTATTTAATGTGTTTTAAAGTTTAATTTTCGTTTACTTTCGGCTTCTTCCGGTTGCGCCCATTGCATGCAAGATCATAGAAACTGACCTAATTTTTCTAGAGTGCGTAGAGCAAACAAAGAACATTTTGTTTGAGAAATAAACAAATTTTTTAAGTACATATTAAGAGTTTGCTTTTTTTACATACAAAATGTTCTTATAAATTGATTGAGCAAAATAGCTTTGAAACTTGTTTTAATTTTTTTTTTTTCATCTTTTTCTAACTCTGTCATATTATTATTGGCATATTAATGTAGGAAATTAAATAAAATAAATTATCAAATTTAAACATCTTTGCAAAATAGTTTGACATTATGGAAAAGACGGTCAAAGTTCAAAATTTTTAACCAAAAACTTAAAATTTGAACTTTAGACTTAAATATCTCTTATTTTATTTTTTATTTAAATAATAAATTATTATTTAAATAAGCTTATTTAATTACCTGTCAGATGAGACAACGGATTGTTTTATATGAAACAATTTAGTTTCTAGAATGGAAAAACTGCATCAAAGTTTAAAAAATCACCCTGTAGCTCAAAAATCGACCTATCAGGGGAAAACTGAGTATAGACGTAGAATCGGCGTAAAAAGCTCTTATTGAAAAGTATTTTAGGTCTCTGGATAAAAAAACTTCCTGAATGTGTTTTTTTTTATTTTTTAATTTTCTGTTCCGGTTACTTTCAGCAATTTACGGTTGCGCCCACTGTATGCAAGATGATAGCAATTGCCCTAATGTACTCGTGTGCAATTTTCATTATTCCAGCTTCAATGTGTCAGCTTGAATTTCAAAAATTTCTTTGGTACTTGGTAACATTTTTTAAAAATGTGTATTTTGACCTTAAAAAGCTAATGGTGAAAAAATTTCGTCCCAAGTAGTTTAGAAATTATAGGCGATTATAGTTGGGAAAATAGGCGTAAAAACTTGTGATTTTTTTAGTTTTCTTTCAAAAGTGAGCGTTATGGATAAGCGAAAGGTTATGCTATTACCTATTCAGCGAGGTATTGACCATGAAAATCCATGCATTACTTTTGACGATATAAATGATTTTGTATTCAGAACATTTCGGGTAAACGGGTGAACGGTAAAAAAAGAGCCGCAAGTGAAAAATATATAAAAAAACAATCGCGCAATTTTTTTATAAAAATTTTTCGAGGTCTTGGTTATTTCGTAAAAGGGTGATCCCAAAAAAAAAAGCGCTGCAGGCGTTAAATTTTTATGAAAAATCGCACGATCCAATTTTTTTTAAATCTGTATTTTGAGCTGAAAAGCTAATGGTGCAAAAATTCGGCCCGCTATCAAGAAGTTATAGGCGATTATAGTTGGAAAAAATGTGTAAAAACTTGTGATTTTTTTGGTTTGTTTTTCTACAAAATGAGCGTTATGTGTATCAAAAGGAAGGTTATGCATTTACTTATTCAACGAGGTATTGAACATTAAAATCCATGCATTACTTTTGACTATGGAAATGATTTCGTATTTAGAACATTTGAAGTATTACCAATTGTTCATTTGATTATTTCTTAAAAGGGTGAACGGTAAAAAATTTCCGCAGGTGAAAAATGTATATGTTCATTTCCAAAATGGCGTTACGTACGATTTGTACGAAAAAATAATAAAAAAAAATTAAGGAAAAGGCAGATTTCTAAAAAGATTTTTTTATACTTGCGTAGTAATTAGCAGTAATAAAGGGTGGTTAAATTTTAAGGGCCGAAGTTGATTTTGAATAAAACACAAATTATTTAGGAAATTATTGTCATTTTTTTTTATTATGATATTGGTATGGTTCAAAATATTGGCCAAATGGCCGCCGCGACCTCGGCGACACACCTCCATCCGATGGTCCAAATTTTCGATGATGCTGAGGCATAAGTGAGGTTCTATACCGTTAATGTACCGAATTATCTCATCCTTTAGCTCTTGAACTGTTGCTGGCTTATCGACCTACACCTTTTCTTTCAAATAACCCCAAAGAAATAAGTCCAACGGTGTCAAATCACATGATCTTGGCGGCCAATTGACATCGCCACCACGTGAGATAACACGGCCATTGAATTTGTCGCGCAAAAGAGCTATTGTTTCGTTAGCTGTGTGGCAAGTGGCACCGTCCTGTTGAAGCCACATATCGTCCACATCCATATTTTCCAATTCAGGCCATAAAAAGTTCGTTATCATCTCCCAATAGCGAACACCATTCACAGTTACTGCCTGACCGGCCTCATTTTGAAAAAAATACGGCCCGATGATGCCGCCAGCCCATAAACCGCACCAAACAGTCACTCTTTGTGGGTGCATTGGTTTTTCGACAATCACTCTTGGATTATCATTCGCCCAAATACGCACATTTGCACGATTAAATTGACCGCAAAAAGCACGAAGTGCACGATATGCATTTTGATTTGAACGCCCATTTTCATAATAAGCCTGAATAACTTTAACGCGTTGCTCGATTGTGTATCTTTCCATGGTTCAAATTGAGTTAGTCTGAAATTGAGAAATGTCAAATGAAATGCAGAAAAAACTTGACGTTTCGGTGTGGTTCACATTCAACATCGGCCCTTAAAGTTTAACCACCCTTTAGTAGCACTATATTATTACAACAATTGATGCTAAGGATTTAAAGATATAAGCAAACCTTTGCTCTGGCGTGACATTACAAAAACAGAAGTAGTTTTAGACTTCGATTAAAAAATTTGCAACTCTGCGAATTGGGCAAGACTTTTTGTATAAAACCTTTTTTAGAAGGTTTTGAAATAATGTACGTTTATTATCCAAGTAATAAAATTTAAAAATCTTTTTCCGTTTATTTGTTATTAAACTTACTCATTGTAATTCATTTGGGTAAATAAATGAGTAGTTAGGTAATTAAGTAATTATGTAATTAAAAACAAATTTAATATATTCTGCCTCTCTTTTCCCCAACCATTTTCCATTAAGAAACATTAACTAAAAAGAAAATCTACATTTGTGAAACAGTGCACAAACAGTATTTAAAAATAAATGTTTAAATGTTTCTCGAAGACAATGTATTTAAATAATAAGTTTTTAATAACTTCTCATTTTCTTGTCACGGTGGACTTTTTTCTGGAAATGCCCATATTGAGATTTATATAAAATTTTCTATAAAAATTTTTCATGTCTTTGTTATTTCGTAAAAGGGTGAACCGTCAAGTGTGCATAAATATGTGAAATGTTATATCTTCGAAAGCAATGCATGGAATTTTATGGTTAATAGCTTATTGAATAGGTAATAGTTTTTTAATGTCCATTTTGCTTTGTTGTATTAAAAAAAGAAGAATAAGTTTTTCATGCCCATTTTTTCAACTTTTGATCCCTAGGCATAATTGTACTTTAGAGCCCAACCTCAAATATTTTTTTTCTTATTTTTATTAGAAGTATATGGGTCTCATAATCCTAATGGTGCAATAAAATTTACCAGCTCTCGTATGGCTTGCGAGATAAAAATCGTGAAGGTTTGAAAATTCTGTGCAATTTTTTAAGTGTGTGGTAACTGGAAACTGAAAAACTCGCAGCGAAATGGTCCAAATTGTTTTTTTTTTAAGATAAGATGATTAGCCCTTGTACAGATTGTTCAAAACAACATTTAACAGGGCAAACAATTTTATCACAAAAAAATTACTATTTTGGCCATTTCGCTCGATTTTTCTGTTTCCATCTTCCAAACACTTAAAAAATTGCACTGAATTTTCAAACTTTCACGATTTTTATCTCGTAAGCCATACAAGAGAGGGCAAATTTATTGCAGCATTAGGTTTAGAAGGCCCATATACAACTAATAAAAATAAGTATTTGAGCTTGGGCTCTAAAGCAGTATTTCCAAATTGGGCGATAAAGCGCCGATTGGGCTATCTTTTTTTTTCATTTTGCGCTTTTATTTTGAAAAAGCGCCGCGCGCTTTTTTGGGCTACATTTTGAAAAAATTTTTTAAATTTTTTCCTCATTCTATTATGAGAGAATATGTAAAAAAAATATTTGAAACGATTATAAATATTTCTCCAAATTTGATCGACATAGTTTTAAGCCTATCAAAATGTACAATTTTTACTTTGTATATTTTTTTTGTTAAAATCTTTATTTTTTGTTATATTCTATCAATATTTTTTTTTTTGTTGAAACAAATGTTTATTTCCTAAATTATTTTCTCTTATTTTCTTTAATTTTCGATGGTGTATTTGCCAATAAATACAAGTATCAATTAAAAAATATAAAATTTATTTTAATTGCTTATTTATGGGAAAAATTTCATACGAAATATGAAGGTTTTTCGGATTTGCGCTTTTTTAGGCTACAAAAAATTATATTGGGCGATTTTGGGCTATAAAAATTTTTTCCAGACTTGATCCTCAATTCTTGACGAGTGTTAAGCTAAATATAAATTCACTTTTTTGTTTCATTAAGCAAAATTCCCATTCCCAGTTTCCCTTTTAGTTAAAAAAACGAGAATAAAATCCTTCAAATAGAGAAATCTCCCGCGAACTGGCAACGCTGACTTAGAAAGAACAGACACAAAACAAGAAAAAGCTATAAAAAGAAACTGGATGCTATCGATTTAATGGATTCAGTAATGTTGGGGTAACTTTTTTCTGTCAGCATTTATGAAATCGCCCTCTTGACGATTTTTCTCTCACTTACCACAATTAATATTTTTGTATGTGAACCTATAGGAAAATATATTTCCTTGTATTTGCTGCCTTTGTCGAGATTATTGATTATTTGGAAAACAGACGGAAGAATTTAACAGCCAAGACCAAGGTGTACGTGACCACAGCATGAAGAACACATTCACAGTAGATACAGTTCACAATTGAAAACTACAGCACAAGCTGCATAATGCCATTAGATTTATCTACATTGATGTACCCTGTAGGTTTTTATATCAGCGAATCATGGAAAATGAGATGCACTTGCAGAATAATTATTTAACACCACACCTTTGCATAGATTTCCACCATTTCCTTAAAACTTTTATAAGTTCCTCAACGCTGTTGATATTATGATACGGATATCGTGCAAAAAGCTGCTAATCTTGTTTAATTATCTAATTAAATGAAAGCGACACTTGCACGGTTTCTCCAAACCGTCGTAAAGTTTTTCACTGAAAGACACTTGGGTTTGACGTTTAGACAGTACGGCGAATACGTGTTTATGCGCACAGAGGTGGGGAAAACAAAATGGTTGATTGTTGATTAGAGTTTAATTACATTTGGTTCATTACTTCATCTTTTAATGGAATTATGTAGTATCTTTTAATAAACACAGATCAAGGAATCAATGTTTTCTTTAATTAAACATAACTTTAATTATTATAATTTTTATTTCTTGCCGAAATCTTTATTTTAAATGGACACAACTACACGAAATGGAACGAAAAATAACGAGTAGCGAAATTATACTGATGTCGGTATGCCGTCCCGGTTTATGTAGCTACTAAAGTTGTTTAACTGCTTGAAAACCATGAATCGGTAAAATCATTAACTTGGACAAAGTTATCGCAACTTTTTTTTTAAATAATGTCCAGTGCAGATTGAGCTTTAAAAATCATATATAAGGAAATAATGGCCGCGTTCTTTCCAATAACCAAATAGGATAACGATTTTCAGTGCAAACAATCGATTTCACAGCTGTATGGCGTTGTGATCATATCAAGTGCTGGATTTTGTATGCAAATCGGATTTTGTGAAGCGAGCTTAGGGCAAAAAGTCAATTTCACAGCTAGATGACGCTTTAAGCAAATTTAGAACTGGTCTGGAGGTGTTCATATGTCAGTCAAATGATTGAATCAATCAAAATGTAAAAAAAAATTAACTTTATCTCAGAGCGAAAATTAACTCCAAAATTTTCTCTCGTCAGTCAAAATTTTGATTGAACTCCAGACCTGCATCAATCAGTCAAATGGTTGCATTATTTTACTTGTCTGCTTTTTAGTAGGCAATTATATCAAGAAAAGTAGTTAGCTGGAACAAAGGTAGTTTTTGAAGAGAAAAATATGTGTAGTTCCTTCAGTTCCGGCCATAGTTTTATTTATTTTTTTTTTTTTTTTTTTTTGACTTGCATCCTATGGTCATTTAAATAGGTATAATTTCCGGAGTAGTGATTTTCTTATATGATCAATTTTAATCCTAAAAGATCAACTATATTGCCGCTATTGTTTTCCATTTTGTAAAAATTTTTTGCACACAAAACAACTTAATAAAAGAAACACCCAAATAAAGTGATGTACACAGCACGAATTGAATTCACAAAATAGTAGGTAGCAGAAAAGCAACAAATGCCTGCGTCAGAGTTTCAATCAAAATATCGTGTGTGAGCAAGCGTCAATCAAAATTTTTAAAGAGAGTTAACCCCCTAGCCACACGTGCCAGTCCGAAGACAGTAACAATTCGAAAAACTCAATACACTCTCACTTTTCACTAATACACTCACACCTTGACATCACTGGCAGTCCACTGGCAACAACTTTTACTGAGACAGTGAATTTCGACAACCACAGCCAGTGCGAAATCGAAGTAAGAAAACAGTGTTGTATTTTCTCCCTAAAATATTCGAACTTTAAATATGCACTTTTCTTTCATGTCTTGTAGTGAAATATATGCAATTATTTTAATTGCCCTTATACGACACATAAAATATCATATGAATAAGTTGCATTTCATTTTGAAAAATATTGATAAACACATTTTACAACATAATTAGTTCCCCATTCTTATCCCGTTTAAGTTTGGCGCTGTGTTGGCATATAAAGCATCACTGAATAAAAGCAAACGGAATAAAATAGTGGTCGAACCTTTGGCTTTGACGACATTTTTCAAATGAAAATTTACTATCACGTGTGGCCGCAGCGAAATTTGTTGATTATTTCGGAATATTTTCGAAGTAAATACATATTCTTTATTAGCATGCCAGTACTATCACGTGTGGCTGCAGCGTAAAGACAGTAAAAAATCGCGATATACTTCAATCATTTGACTGATGTGTGAACACCTACATTCTGTTTTCTATGTCCCGGCTTACCATGCGTCCACACGTGCAAGTAATCACTTGCAAGTAGGGAATATCTGCATGCAGGGCCAACGGCTTACAACAACCTACCAGCAAACTGTAAAAACACTGCATCAGTAGGCGCATTCAAACAAAAAGCTAAAGAACACTTCCTAACGCTGCGTCTACACCAGACAATTGTCATAAATATTTCATAATCTGTATTAGTTATCAAGTTATTGTCAGCTGCAAGAAAATTGTCTGATTATGACGTAGGTGGGCAGACAATCGCAAGACAATAAATTACATTTGTTTCTTTATTGGACGTTTCCTTTGAAAGCGGAAAAAGAATAGAATATAAAAAAAGCGAATTTTTTGGATGTGAAAGTTAAAAAAGAATAAAAAAAATGCGGTTTTTCGATGTGAAAGCAGTGAGATTAAAAAATATAGTTTTACGCACAAAATTTAATTTTTTTTCGCTGGCCAACGATCTCTAAGTGCCACCACAAGCAGCACAAGTAAGTTCAACGTTAATTTTTGTTAACATCCTCCAAGTGCCACCACCAGCAACACAGCAAGTGCAAAAAATTTTTCTTGCTCCTTGCGTTGCACTTGCTTCTGTTGCTGGTGGTGGCACTTCGAGGAAGTTAACAAAAATTACGCTGCAGTATTAAATTGTTAAACACTTATTAAATTGTTACTTAATAAAACACTTATTAGCATAACTTACTTATGCTGCTGGAGGTGGCAATTGGAGAACGTTGGCCAGCGAAAGAAGCAAGAAATTTGCGTTGCACTTGCTTCTGTTGCTGGTGGTGGCACTTGCAGGATGTTAACAAAAATTTTTAAGAAAAATTTAACTAATGCACCGGGAGATCGTTGGCCAACGAAAAAATTAAATTTTGTGCGGAAAACTTAACTTTCAACATTCTCACTGCGTTTCTGTTTCGAAATGCTTTTTTCAAGTTTTTTAACATATCTCAGCATTTTTTCCTAGGAAACGTCAAAAATTGTCAGCATACGTCAAATCGTTGTCAGCTTAATTGTCAATTTTGAGACATTTGAGCTGCCGGCTGAGAAAATGTGAGTGTGTTAGTAAAAAATGTGTGAGTGTATTGGGATTGTTAAGCCAAATTGTCTGGTGTAGATGCTGGGTAAACAATATTGGAGAGAATATTTTTTTGTCATAAGTATTAACAGTATTTGAAATGTATTAAGAAAACAAACAGGTGAAATGTATATAATCGTTATAGTTTTATTGATATAATAAGTATTTATCAGCACTATAAATCGAAATATATTAAGGAAAAGAAATATGTAAAATGTAAATACACATTAAGGCTGTTCACAATCCGGTGCAAATGGTCTTGCATCATAGCATTTGGTAAAATGGTTGAGTATATTTTTACTCTACACTAACAAAATATACAAAGAAACATTTACTATACTTGTGTAAATATGCAACACTTAAAACCCATAGTTTATATTAACTACACATATGCAATACTGAACTCTAAGGTAACAGCTGATTGTCAAAAAAATAAAGTCAAAAAAATACAAAAAAAAAAAAGATATGGAAAATATGTAAATAAAAAAACGAATTAAACAGGAGAAACCCAATAATAAATTCATAAAGGAGTCAGTGAGCTATCAGCCGTTAATTTTATTCTTTGCAACAAGTATTGCATGTAAACCGAAAAAGACCGCTGACGATTGATGGCAAATTTTCAAATTTTAAAAAATTTTCAAATCAAATACTCAAGATTGTGAATAGCCCTATTGTCTTCGAAAATGTTCGAAATTAAATGCAAGTTGCTTCAGCGTCCATATGTGCAAGTGCAAGTTCATTAATAAATGTCGTCGAATTCGAAAATTCTCTCTGCAATTGCAGCGTTGCTTGAAATGAAGAAGTTAAAAAACGAGGAAAACATGTGACCAGTATTGCTTCTTGTATAAATTTGCGGAATCCCAGAAAAATCAACAAAAAGCATCACTTTAATCCCCTTTTTGACATTTACTTGCAGCAAGTGCCAAAATTCACTGCCTCTGAAATTTCCTTGCAAGACGCGCTGCAAGTAGACTGCAAGTCCGAAAATGTGAGTGTGTTAGTAAAAATGTTTGGATGTATTGAGTTTTTCGAGCTTGCACGTGTGGACGCTGAGTTATACCAGTGTTGGTACATACTTTTTTAAAAAGTCTACGCATACGAAAAAAATCCCTACTTTCCCTACGTTCAATAAATTTGTTCCCTACGAAATTCGCTACTATTTCTTTTTGTTATATTTTCACTTTGACAAAAAGTATGATTGAATACCAAGTAATATTATCGTAACATTAAAATGTAACTCAACTATATATAAGCACTTTTAGATGCATTTAATTCACGAAGAAGCTGCTAAAAAAATCTTGGACCCGTATTCAAATCATTTCTTGTTTAATGTTTAATAAACGTGTACATTTTTTCATTTCAATCTAGTGAACATAAGTTTCTTGTTTGTTTATTCATATTTTATGCGTTGCAATATCGTTCATCCAAATGCGATAAAACTTTGTCAACTTATTGCCTGCAATTTGCTACAACCCTTTTACCGCCCATAAATCAATAAAAAGGCTATCTTCAAGTTTTTTTTTATAAGACTAAAATTTATTACTTAAGTGCGTATTCTTACTCTCGGCACCTGTGCTAAATGGGTGTGGCACTATATTAACGCCCACTTTCAGAAATCATAATAATTCCTTAGTTGTAAATTTTTTGATAATACATTTTTTTTTCATAATTCAATATAAATAAAAAATAACTCTCAAGTGCGTTACAATAACATTTCATTTAATCTAATCTTTTTCAACACTTTAACCATAATAAAAATAAATTCATAACAATAAATTTTCTATAACAATACAGTCATCATATCTTTATTTTTTCCTTCAAAACTACAGAAAAACACTATACTTACGCCCACTTTTCAGTGGATACGCGCGAAGCGAAGTGAAGCCCGCCGGGTATGAGCGAGTAATAAAAAAAAAATATAAGACTGTTTATTTACAAACATTTAAAACACTTAAAAATAAAAATAACAAAATGCATGTAATAGCATAAATGTCGGCTGCTGAAAACTCCCTACGTTCAGAGAATTTTAAAAAATCCGTCCTTTTCCCTACGCCTATATTATGCAACAAAAATCCGTATGGATTGGGATTTTTCCCTACATGTACCAACTCTGGATTATACTCGCCGTTATACTTGACGTTCAATTTTGAATATTCCCTTTTACGCTGCAGCCACACGTGATAGTACTGGCAGGCCACCAAAGAATATGTATTGACTACGAAAATGTTTCGAAATAATCTACAAATCTACGCTGCGGCCACACGTGATGGTAAATGTTCATTTGAAAATTGTCGTCAAAGGCAACGGTTCGACCACTTTATTATTTCGGTTGCTTTTATTCAGTGATGCTTTATATGCCAACACAGTACGAAACTTAAATGAGATAAAATGGGGAACTAATTATTTTGTAAAATATGTTTATCAATATTTTCCAAAATGAAATGCAACCTATTCATATGATATTTTATGTTTTAAATAAGGGAAATTAAAATAATTGCATATATTTCACTACAAGAAGACATGAAAGAAAAGTGCATATTTAAAGTTCAAATATTTTAGGGAGAAAATACAACACTGTTTCCTTACTTCGATTTCGCACTGGCTGTGGTTGTCAAAATTCACTGGCTCAGTAAAAGTTGTTGCCAGTGGACTGCCAGTGATGTCAAGGTGTGAGTGTATTAGTGAAAAGTGAGAGTGTATTGAGTTTTTCGAACTTCTACTGTCTTCGGACTGGCACGTGTGGCTGGGGGGTTAAGCTTGACGATTCAATTTACACTCGTCAAGAGTTGACGGTCAATTGTTTCTTTCACTCCTCCCTTTTCCTTCTCAAGTTTGCACTGATGACGTCGAAATAAAATTGAAATTAACGGGACAACGAACGAACACAAAACGAATTGCCCAAGAATTGACGATTCTGTAAATTTTTTTCTTTCCCTTTTGTTAGGATTAGGCCCGGTCACATGATCAAATTTTTCATCCAACAAGTCATCAAAAAATTTGATCAACAGAAATATATATGGAATTTGACGAAAAATTTGACATGTGAACACTGATTAAACTGTTGGTCAAATCGTTTGACGAAAATCAAAATATTTTGATTTTTCGGTTGTTTGACCAACGATTTGATGAAAAATTTGACGTGTGAGCACTCGTCACATTTTCTAGTGCGATTTCATCACTTAAAAAAAGATTTCAACGCGAACACATCAATTCAAAATGCACGATGAAGAAGATTTTTGTAATGATTTTATTGAAATTTATAGACTACATCCATAACTGGCAGATTAAATCGGAAATTTACAAAAAAAAAAGATTATTTAGAAATAAAGCATATGGAGTGCTGCTAATGTGTTCACTTCGGTGTGCAAGACAATAATGAAATTTGACGAAAAATTTGATAATATGAACACTCGCGTGGTCAAACTGTTTGACCAATATTTTGATGAAGAATTTGATAATGTGACCGCCCCTATTCACGCACCAACGAACACAAGACTTGAGCGTCAATTCTTGACAAGTATAAATCCAGACCATGGTATAATGAGACAAGGTAGTGTTAGTAGTTAAAATTCTCTCTTATGGTGGGTACCGCACCTGTCAAAACCAGGTTTTTACGAATAAAAGCAAAAGAAATAACAAAATTTGCAAATTATAATATTGTATGTATTTGACAGCTGCGGTACCCGGCACTCTGAGACGATACCACCTTGTTGAATATACCTTGAATCCAGACTATGCAACTCGGATTTGTATATTTCCTTAGCAAAAAATCATTTTCACAGCTAGGTGGCGCTAAAACATACCAAGAAATGGATTTGATTCCTTTTACAATAGGCCGTGTGAATGAAAAGATAGTTCAAGCCATGGCAGAATTATAAGGTAAGGTCATCACGGAGAGTAATGGAGTAGAAAGCAGAATAAAGCTACATTGATGTCAAAATCAGCTGTTCATCGCGAATTTCTTTATGCTCACGTTTCGCAGTTATTTTTAGGTTAAAACTGTTACAGTTTTTTTTTGCAATTTTAAGACTTCTTTCACATTTTATAGTTTTTATTACACTTTTTATATAATATTTTCACTCAAATTAGCACAAATTTAACACCCGCGACCGCACTGCTTGCATCTTGGAAACATAAAATATTTTCTTCATTTGCAATTTCTACGAAATTCGTCGTTTTGACATTAATGTTGCTTCTCATTATCCACTCTTCGTTGACGCGTGAGAGCACTCAGCGCAGCGGGCCTACCTTATCATTGTATCATGGTTCAAGCTTAGTTTTTCCAGCTTTTGCTGAAAATAAGTGTGAACAAAAAGTATTATGTGCTTAAAATATAAAGTTTTAGTTTACATTTTTGTAAGCATGTCATTGAGGCATTGATAAGCATGTTGGTTTATTGTTCAAAAAGTGCAGTGTCGTTTGTTTTTATTTAAATATGGCTGCATTTATGAACGTTCGCCAAAGGAAACAGTATCGCGTGAGGGCACATTTCCATCCAACCAGCAGATTATTTCCATTTATATAGATTTAAAAACAAAAATGTAAAATGGTTAGCTCAACATTTTTTGGAGTAAAGCCATGGAAAAATAGGAGTATCGTTGTCGCAAATAAACATTTCTGCGATTTCTTAGGCAGAGTTTATACGTCATTCAAATTGAATGAAGAATATCGCAGTTTTGGTTCTCTTTAACTCTTTTCGAGATATTTGATTGAATAGCTGCTCACACGTGATTTTTTGATTGAATGGCCGATGCCGACTAAAAGTGTTGTTTTAAGTACCAGAAAAGTTGATGATGCAACCCTGTGATTGATTGATGCAGGTCTTGAGCTCCATCAAAACTTTAATGGATGCGATGAAGTGTTAAAAGTTCATTTCCGCTCTCGCAGAGAGTTCATTTTTTTTTCGCTGGGAAAACAACAACAAATTTTTAATGATCCTTCAATTTGAATGACGTGTAAGCAGTGCCTTAGGCCTTACACTTTACACGTCATACGCGCCTTATGTTTACACGTCATTCAAATTTAAGGCGGTCTTCTCATTCAAAACCCGTTTTTTGGACCCTTTTTAAAAAAATTCTTATTTGAAAACGCAAAGAATAATTGAAAACTTTTTTTATTTATTGTATTACAAAAGGTTCAAAGTAAATAAAAAATTTTTTTTTGCCTCGATACGTGGGCTGTTCAAAAAGTAATGAGACTTCAAAGTTGGTGGTGAAAAAAAAAGGTGTCGTCGCGGAGGCCACGATTCCGGGTCTCCGGAGCGTCTGAAATGAAAAAAAAAAACGGGGTTATAATCAGTATAGATGTAATTCTCGGGTGAACCTCAAGCTTAATTTTGTGATTTTTTTGACAAAATGGCGGCCATTCAAAAAAAAATTTCAATTTCGGGTTTTTTTTTTGTAGTTTAGTGTAAAAAAAAATAGTAAAAAATTTTTTAAAATTATGGTCGAGGTTCACCCGAGAATGGTGACAATTCTGCGTCGATTTCACTCTGTTTCATAAAAATCGGTTCAGTTGAACTGGAGATATCATGGCCGCCAGTTCGAAAAACGTGTTTTCGAGATAAACGCGTTTAAAGTTTGAAGTAATTTTTTTATAGCTCATTTTGACGAAGACCTTGCTTCACAAAAAAGGCTGTATCTTCTAAAGTATTTCGAATTTCTAAAAATCCTTTTAGGGGCATATTCACAACTACCCAAAATTTGTTGTTGTTTTCCCGCATCAATCAAAATTTTGATGGAGCTCAAGACCTGCATCAATCAATCACAGGGTTGCATAATCAACTTTCTGGTACTTACAACAACACTTTTAGTCGGCATCGGTCAAATAATCACGTGTGAACAGCTATTCAATCAAATATCTCGAAGAGAGTAAAAGAGAACAAAAAATGCGATATTTGCTGTGTTTTTTACCAAGCGAGTAGTCAAAAAACGACTGCTAAGTTGCTTAAGAATGTTTCTTAAAACTTGGAAGCATTGTCTGATTTGTCAAAAATGTAAACAAAAAATATAAACAAAACAAATCCGAAGTCACAGTTGCCACCCTCATAGAAAAAGTACACAATAATTGAGAAATGACTTGGAAGCACTTTTTTTCGTTTGCTCGCTAAACTTTAAGCCACTTTTAGTTTCCTGTGTTATTTAAGCGAGTATTTCTATGATAAGCGGGCGTTTTTTTACAGCTCGCTTGGTAAAAAACACAGCTATTCTTCATTCAATTTGAATGGCGTATAAACTCTGTCTTAGCGATTTAGGTTTCCAAATGCGAATTACAAAAGAATTACAAAAAGAAGAAAAAACAACATAAACAAAAAATAAAAATAAACCAAAAATAAATCAAATGATCAAAACAAACGGATAGTATCATTGAATAAGTCCCCTTTTCCACACGGCAATTTTTCTTGCCAGCAAGTTTTCAATTCCCTTTTGAACTTGCCAATTGCGTTTCCACACAGCAATTCTGAGCAATTTCTTGAGCAATTCTGATTTTACTTTGAAGAAAGCGCTAGAACTGTTTAATAAAAAATTAATAAAGTTTGAGGTAGTAGTTAATATTAAATAGTAGTAGTTTATAGTAGTTAATATTAAATTTTTATGCATTCACTGTTTTATTCAATGTTCATATTATTGAAATATTACAACATTAATTTACAATCAATGTTTTTTGTATGAATACTTTGTCCGCTAATGCGCTGCCATCTTAAGTCCCCTTATCCACACGGCAATTTTTCTTGCCAGCAAGTTTTCAATTCTCTTGAACTTGCCAATTGCGTTTCCACACAGCAATTCTGAGCAATTTCTTGAGCAATTCTGATTTTACTTTGAAGAAAGCGCTAGAACTGTTTAATAAAAAATTAATAAAGTTTGTGGTAGTTTTAGTAGTTATTAAATTAAGTATAATGTTAATATAATGTTTTATATTAAATTTTTATGTATTTACTTTTTTAATCAATATTTTTTATATGAATACTTTGTCCGCTAATGGGCTGCCATCTTAACTGACGAATCAGAATAAAACGAAACAGCAAAGAAAGAACAGCACAAAAGAAATCTTGCCGGTACGAGCAAGTCTGTACTCGTCCCCTCTCGTCACGTTCCGAGCGCTCAAAAACTCGACTTGCCGGCAAGAAAAATTGCCGTGTGGAAAAGGGGTCTAACTATAATATAGAATGGACACCTCGAACATTCGCCACTACGCCATCCACATGTCGCTGCAATCGTTTTGCATATCAGCAAAGTTTTTCACTTTGTTTGTGCACAGTTATGTTTGTGCACAGATAAGAAAATCCTAAATTGATCCCAAAACATACAGAAATAAAATCCCACCTTGTTCAAGGTCATTAGATTCTGAAAAGTGTTTTCGTTTGTGTAATTTGATTTTTATGCATATGATATTAATAGAGTTGAGTTTTTAGGCTACAAATAATTCTGCAGTTTATTAAAAATTCATTCATAATTAATGTTATCATGTTTATTTATAATATTTATATACATGAAACTAGTAATAAATAAGACAAAACTAAGGAATGAATTTATATAGTTAAAAGAAAAAAATTGGTCTAAGCAAAAAAAAAACAACAAAAAAACACCTTTTGCAGATAACCTATGGTGTCTTCTATGGAAGTAAAAAAACCGACAGCGATTTTTCGATATTCCTGGGAATCTCACCTGCAATCTCACCCATGTCATATTTCAGGTGTGTGCTCAGATAAATTTTTTTTTTTTTTTGTATCAACTTCTGTGGTCCACCGATATGGGCAGGCTTTATTGGGTTAATATATAGGCATAACATTAACAAACACAAATAACTTTCCTCTCACCACGAGAAATCACCCCCACTTCATTGGCCTCTAAGTCTGGCGCACCCTGTGTAAATAATTTAAGTTTAAAGCATCAAACTGGTTTATAAACCTGAAGTTATTACGCTTTCTTATCAAAAGAAAAAAAAAACATAACTTCCCTGGATAAATTTATTGATCACAACGTTTCCTACAGAATAAAAATAAAAAAATATCGATTTTTAAATTATAAGCGAATTTTTTTACATTAAAAACATTTTGCCAAATACATTCTTAAAATTTTAGCAAAAGTTTTAAAAAAGAAAGTTGTCAATAATAGTGCTAAAATTTAGGTGTCAATGATTATACCGCATACCCTATACATTAGTGTTGTCCTTAGTTATATGGAGCAAACATTTTTTTTTCTGATCTTTAATTCTGCACCAAGGTTTTGTTGCTTAACATAACAGAGGTCAATTGTGAAATTTTTAGGAAAAAATATTGATATTTAAACGTGCCTCAAGTGACCTCTATATTGAAAATCTGATTTTTATTGGAAAATATTGCTGTTTTCCCAAATAAAATTTAAACCAGGGCAACCTAATTTTACTATATATATTTTGGCAACCCTGGGATTTCAAAATTTTTCGAAAGAAAATCAGATATATTTTCTATGTTTTATCTATAAATCTATGTTTTAGGATTTTTTTATAATTTTTTTTCTGTGTTCGATATGACAGAAAAGGGCACAAGGATTTTTGAAAAAAAAAGTTTCAACAGTTATAACTCTTTTATCCGAAGTAGCTCAAAACTATTCTTAGTTCAGTTTTTATTTACATTTTTCAAAAATTCTATTTTTGAGTTTTTGGGAATTTTTTTCTTAAAAATATTCAAGCTCTAAGTTCCGAAAAAAAACGTACTTTGCAAAAAATTTCGTAAAGACCAAATTATTAAACGTAATCGCACCATTTTTTGTATCTGTATTAGGTATAGTTTTAGAAAATATTTCCATGAGATAATTGGGGGAAAAAAAAGAAATTGTTCCGAAAGTAAAAAATCATAACTCTGGTAATTTAAATCCAATTTTCATGGTTGATGACTCATTTCAAAGAAAAATTAAATTAAAAACGAATTGCGTACCAGTTTTTTGGCACATTGATTTTATAAAAATTTTATTGGAAATTTGTTGGAAAAACAGCCGTATTTTACCATATGAATCAATTTTTCAATATAGGTTACTTGAGGCACGTTTAAATATCAATATAATTTTCCTAAAAATTTCCCAGTTTACCTCTGTCATTTTAAAGAACAAAGCTCCGGTGCGTAATTCGTTACTTTCGAAAAAAAAAAATAAGGACCACTCTACTATACATGATTTAAAATGTCAAATTTATTTAATTTTCTTTTTGAAGATTTTACTTTCGAGTTTAACTGTTCAATCAGAAAATGACTATTCCAACAATGAGAGTATATTATAAATAAGCGTTTGCATCCCTATCAGATATATTTTTTCTGCGTTTTTCGCTGAGCAGTTCCCAGTTGAGAAATGCGAAAAAAAGTTAGAACTAAACGGAACTAAAAAGCTTAAGACATGAATCAAGTCTCTCTTCTTGCATTCCTTGGCTTTCTACCAGGCGACCAGAAAACAGAAGCAAGAAACCAAGGTTCATTAATACAGGTTAAGTCACTTGAGAGAAGCTCGGTCGAACTGTCAGAATGGATAAAAGGAAATCAAGAAAAAAAAAACCTGAATCTGTACAATTTTTAGCTAACAGCTACTTTGACTGTTCGAGCAAAGGCAGAAAAAGAGTGCTTTTCTCTCAAGTGACTTATGCCGCGTTTCCATGTGATCTTTCAGTATCTTATCTTATCCAATATCACAAAACACATGCTATAAAGAGCAAGATGCATATATGTACTTTTTCCTACAAAAATTTGACATTTGCAAAATATGTAAACAAGTCATAAATTTATCAATTTCTGCAAGATTACTGATTGCAAGACGTGCTTATTGAAATAACTTCTTGTCTACGTACCCTAAATTGTTTTATATAATTATTATTGTGCAGACAGCATCAGGTGTTACAGGTAATCTAATTCGTGTGCCACAACTGCAGCAGCATCAGTGGAATACACACGAAAAAAAAAAAAAAAAATATAAAAAAACGTTTTAAAAAAAGTTTTGGTGAATCTACCAAGCACCAAATTAAAGAAAAAATCACTGATGCTTTCCATAAATGCGCTTAGGAACTCTCTGGCCAACTCTACATTGCATACTCACGACTCCGGAAATCATCTGCATTAATTGTTTAGCCACGCGATGGTTAAAAAAACCAAGAATTATTATTTATTTGAAATCATACCCCTTGACCTGATTTGATTTTCTTTATTTTCCAATTTGTATTCGTAATTCTGTACTATTTCTAAACAATTCATATTGGCGCAAATAAAATTGACAGCTTGACAGAACAAAAACTACAACTATAAAAATGAATGTCATATTTATAGCATGTGATCAACTTTTACAGCAAAAGTTCAAGAAGTTGAACTTTTTCGATCTCCTAGCATCACAGGGGATATCACATGCTATAAAAATGAAAAAGGTATACCTGTTTCCACTCACATTCATCAATGCCATAAAGTAGGGCTCACATGCTATTTCTTTCTTACAAAAAAAGTGATACTAGAAGATAATAGAAGATCACATGGAAACGCGCCATCAACCTATATTAATGAACATTGCAAGAAACATTCTTTTTGTTTTCTATATGATCTCTTCTGCCCTCTGCCCTACAAGCGCATCGTGAACCCTGTTTGTCTCTGTCGCTGTCGCATGTGCGCGCTTTAGCGCATGCGCAAGTGTTTTTTTTTCAATACTGATTTGTGAATGAATGTGTGTAAGCAGTAGCGCAGATTTCAATGTATGTGTGTAAGCTGAAATGAAATAAATTTTGGATTTTTCATTTTTCGCTAGACAAATGACAAAAAACAAACAAACAAAGTGCTTGTATTTCTGATCTTGCTACCAGGCAATCAGAAAACAAAGCGAGCAATATTCTTTTTGTTTTCTGCTGTCGATATGATCTTACCCTTTCCCTTCTCCCCGCTAACAAGCATGCGTGTGAATGAACTCTACCATGTGTTGTTGTTATTGTAGTCAGCTGTTAAGATTGTTTAGATTTGTTGGTATAGTTAGCTAGAAATTTTCGGCGTTTTGAAGTTGTTCTTATTGGAAGCTCTACAGTTGGTATTTTTAAATAGATATTATCAATTTACGAGTTATTCAACACATAAATTGATATTACCCTTAATGTTTATATGCAATATTTTTATTGCTCTTCATTTCAGCATAGCCAATTTTTAATCAACATAAAAATTATTTCTATACATATATGTACCAATACTCTCGATATAACTACACTTGAAATTTTACGCAATGCGAACAAGTGTATGCGTACTATAGAGTGCTCTATGGCCGGATAGTTTATTCAAGTTATCTTCTTTCTTTGCTAACTTGTAAAAAGCTGATTTTAAGATTTTTAAAAATAAAAATTAGCTGAAATAAATGAAATTAAAACATTTAAAACCCCTTTCTCCCTGATAAAGTAAAACACAAATTTTTTTAAATATTATTTACTCTTATTATATTTTATTGTATAAAATTTCTTTATATCTATGACCATACGTTGACACCTCGTAACTAACGATTTTTTTAAATTGATATTTTTAATATTTTTATAAAAATTTTACCCAAGCTTTTTCTTCCAAAATGACAAACAGTACTCCAAACGAAATCCCAATTTTCTTTTTAAAAAGAAAATTGCATATTGATTTTAATTGTTGTTAAGTATTTTGCTTCTCCTGTAAAATTAATGAATTTTTAGTTACGAGGTGTCAACGTGTGGCCATCGATATGCTAATATATATATATAGTTGTTGTTAATAACATCAATTAAATTTTTATGTAAAACTTTAAAGTTAATACTATGTTCACACTGAGAGCTAAATGCGCATTTAACGAAATGCGCATTAGCAATTAAGAATGCGTGGCCGTATGCTCCTTGTAGGAGTAAAAGAGACAAATATATAGGTTGAATTCTGTAAATGCGCATTTAGCTCTCAGTGTGAACATAGTATAACTGTAAAAGTTAAAAAGTGTTGTGAGCACAACATTTTCAATTTTGAAGCAAAACTGAATTTTAGTAAGATTTATTTAAATTTTTTTCTAATAAATAACTAAACGATTATTGCCTAGGAAGGAAATTTTCAAAATTTATATACAATTGATTTTTGCAATTAAGTAAAAAAGAAAAGGCTAATTTTGTAAAACATTAAACATATTTATGATAATTATAAATGAAATAATAATAGTAACAACATATATATATTAATATAAATATATATACACATTTCGTTGATAACTACTTTCGTAAACTCTTGGAGTTCCAAGAAATAACCACTGTTTCAGAGGATTAATTTTCTCTTTGAAATCAATGATATCCTTGTTTAATGATCTGTTCCAGGATCCTGAAGTGAAATTCGTTATGTTAGGTAGTATAAACCAAGATTCACTTAAAAATTACTTTTGTTTACTTAGGTCACAGCTAGGTAACAACACCGATCCGTCCGTGGGAGAATTTCAGTATCTCTCCGAAAGAATATTGTCCATGAAGATCTTAACAAATAATTTTCATAGTCGTAATAAGAATTGTGAAGAGGATAATGACGTAATATTTGAATGAAACTGACTGCCTTAACGTTATGAGAAAACTACTATAGAAGAAATAAAAAAATTTTCAGCATATAACTCCCTTAAGCCCTTTAATATCTCCCTTAGCATATAACTCCCTTAATCCTTAAGTTGGTCGATATTTTGTTGGGTACGGAATGAAGCCAAAATTTGCCAACAAAATAAAATGCGAAAGTTGCTAAGAAAATCTTGCAAAGTTGGAGAAAGAAAGAAAACTTCTCTAGTAATAGTTGTTACTATTATTATTTCATTTATAATTATCATAAATATGTTTAATGTTATACAAACTTAGCCTTTGCTCTTTTACTTAATTGCAAAAATCAATTGTGTATAAATTTTGAAAATTTTCTTCCTAGGCAATAATCGTTTAGTTATTTTATAGAAAAAAATTTAAATAAATGTTACTGAAATTCAGTTTTGCTTCAAAATTGAAAATGTTGTGCTCACAACACTTTTTAACCTTTAACAGTTAACTTTAAAGTTTTACATAAAAATTTAATTGAAGTTATTAACAACAACTGATTATATATAATAGCATATCATATATAGCATATAAAAATTCATTAATATTACAGGAGAAGCAAAATACTTAACAACAACTAACAAATAAAATCAATCAGCAATTTTATTTTTAAAAAGAAAATTGGGATTTTGTTTGGTGTGCTGTTTGTCAATATGGAAGAAAAAGCTTGGTTAACATTTCTATAAAAATATTAAAAATATCAA
This sequence comes from Coremacera marginata, assembly GCA_914767935.1. Taxonomy (NCBI): domain Eukaryota; kingdom Metazoa; phylum Arthropoda; class Insecta; order Diptera; family Sciomyzidae; genus Coremacera; species Coremacera marginata. The sequence continues at coordinate 60,583,896 of OU612044.1, read as the reverse complement.
TTTCAAAAAATCGTTAGTTACGAGGTGTCAACGTATGGTCATTGCTATAAAAAAAATTGTATGCAATAAAATATAATAAGAATAAATAATATTTTAAAAATTTTGTTTTTACTTTTTAAAAGTGAAATGTTTTTAAACTGTTTTAATTGCATTTATTTCAGCTAATTTTTATTTTACAAATCTTAAAATCAGCTTTTTACAAGTTAGCAAAGAAAGAAGAAAAATTTTAATAAACTACCCGGCCATAGATCACTCTATAGTACGCATACACATGTTCGCATTGCTTAATATTTCAAGTGTAGATATAGCGAGAATATGGGTACATAAATGTATATAAATAATTTTTATGTTGATTAAAAATTGGCTATACTGAAATGAAGAGCAATAAAAATATTGCATATAAACATTGAGAGTAATATCAGTTTATGTGTTGAATAACTCGTAAATTAATAATATATATTTAAAAATACTATTAAGCAAAAATGCCAACTGTAGAGCTTCCAATTAGAATAACTTCAAAACGCCGAAAATTTCTAGCTAACTATACCAACAAATCTAAACAATCTTAACAGCTGACTACAATAACAACAACACATTCATTCACACGCATGCTTGTTAGCTGGGAGAAGGGAAAGGGGTAAGATCATATCGACAGCAGAAAACAAAAAGAATATTGCTTGCTTTGCTTTCTGATTGCCTGGAAGCAAAATCAGAAATACAAACACTTTGTTTGTTTGTTTTTTGTCATTTGTCTAGCGAAAAATGAAAAATCCAAAATTTATTTCATTTCAGTTTACACACATACATTGAAATCTGCGCTACTGCTTACACACATTCATTCACAAATCAGTATTGAAAAAAAAACACTTGCGCATGCGCTAAAGCGCGCACATGCGAGAGCGACAGAGACAGACAGGGTTCACGATGCGCTTGTTGGGCAGAGGGCAGAAGAGAAAAGGGGTACGATCATATCGAAAACAAAAAGAATGTTTCTTGCTTCTGTTTTCTGGTCGCCTGGTAGAAAGCCAACGAATACAAGAAGAGAGACTTGATTCAGTCTTAGCTTTTTAGATTTGTTTAGTTCTAACTTTTTTCCGCATTTCTCAACTGGGAACTGCTCAGCGAAAAACGCAGAAAAAATATATCTGATAGGCATGCAAACTCTTATTTATAATAAACTCTCATTGCAACTGGGAACTGCTCAGCGAAAAACGCAGAAAAAATATATCTGATAGTCATGCAAACTCTTATTTATAATTTACTCTCATTGGTAAAAGTTTCAAAAGGAAAATTTAAAAAATTTGACAGTTTAAATCATATATAGTAGAGAGATCCTTATTTTTTTCTTTCGAAAGTATCGAATTACTCACCGGGGTTAAGTTCCTTAACATGACAGAGGTAAACTGTAAAATGTTCAGGAAAAAATATTTATATTTAAGCGTGCCTCAAGCAACCTCTATATTGAAAATTGGATTCATATGGGAAAATAGGGATGTTTTTCCAAGAAAATCCCAATAACATTTTTATAAGCTGTAATTTTCAAAAAACTGGTACGCACTTCGTTTTTCATTTAATTTTTCTTTAAAATGAAACATCAAACATGAAAATCGGAGTTCAATTACCAGACTTATGATTTTTTACTTTTGGAAAAAATTAATATTTTTTGTTCTAATAAAAAAATCGCAGAAATCTGAATTAAATAAAAAAAAAATTAGTGAAATGTCATGAAAATATTTTCTAAGACTAAGACGTAATTAAAGATCAGAAAAAAAATATTTGCTCCATACAACTAAGGACCACTCTAATGTATAGGGTATGCGTAACGCTCGTATATTTTTTTCTACCAAAAACAGTACATTTCTTCCAAAACTTTTTAAAAAATAGTACATCAATTAAAAAATTAACAGTACATTTCACAATCTAAATTTTATTCAATGAGAAAACAAAAAGTGAAAATGATATTTTGTTCAGTAAAGGCAAAGGAACTTTTGCCATGCAAAGGAACTTTTGCGTCTGGTAGTAGCGCAGATATTGCTCGCCATATTAAAATAAAAAACATCAAAATGCTGAAAGTGGCGCATCTACCAGCAAATCTTTTAAATCATATCTGAATTTATAATTTTTAATCTAGCCGACACTACATCTATTGCCTCTAAATGAATATTCAAATCAAATTCAAAATATGTTGCTAAAAATGTGCTGGTAGAAGCGCCACTTATTTAGCGCCTATAATTTTTTATAAAAAATATCATTTTGACTTTTTGTAATTTCTAGACATGGATACTTTTTCCGAAATTTATTTAAGTCTGTTTAATGTGTTGCACTGATTAATTTTTTATTTTTTTAAATTATCAACCAAAAGTAATGACTGAGTTAAATGTCAAAAGTAATCAACTGAGAAAGAAAGAGACAAATCTATATGACATGGTGAATTCAAATTCTAAATTTATCTTGTGTAATGTTTGAAAGTAATGATGAATTCTTCTTCCTGATCTACCTCTATTGATGGTAATTCCCTGTTTTTTTTTATGTGAGGAATTCCTGACAGAAAGAAATGACAGAGAGCTGCAGTCAACTTCATAAAGATATACTTTTTCTGTTTCCTGTAAATTGTCATAGCTGTCGGACATAAAAATCCAAATAAAATATAAAGATCTCTCTTTACATCTCAGGAGTGGGATATAATGAATAGAGTAAAAAAGGAAATTTATATAAGAAATGTCAAGAAGAATCACATGCCATGAGTCTGCACGACATGCAGATGAGGAATCTGTTGATGGTTAGGAGCGCTAGCGTTCCCGCGAAGGCTACTCTTGAAAAAGGACTGTGATATGCTGCTTTTAATATGGGTAGCGCCAATGTTTGCGCCTTGAATATGGATAACGCTATTACCAATGCTGTCACCGCCGTGCACACCACTGCTGTGCTATGACCACCACTGCTGTTACCGATATTTCCACCACCGTGTAGTGTCATAGCACAGCCAGTCTACGGTATAATTGAATATCATAACAATTAACCTAAAACTAATTAAGTAATTTTCGTTTCGCTTATTTTCTTTCATTCATTACTACACTGGGTCAAGCGATTTGTATTACATCGCGACTAACACAAACAATGTTGCTGCATTGATTTTTGCAACCGCAGCAATAATATTTGCAAGCGCAATAATAGTAATTATTTGAAGTAAGAATGAAAGAAAGAAAAAGAAATTATTTAATGTAAAGAAATTCTATGGTATGTGTAAATATAGGGAGGAGTTTTGGAAACCATATGAAATAAAGATACTGGTATTTTTAGTATATATAAGGGAATACAATTTAAATAAAGATCAGAGTTTTCTTTAGCACTGAGCTTTAAGCTAAAATAAATTTGTTCCTTTATTGTCAACACAAGTACGGCGTAAAGCCATTGACAGAAACTGCCATTTAGAACGGCCTAGGGAAAACAATAGTCTATAACTCAACATACACCACATGGCGATCCTGCCAAACTTATCCTGCGGACACTAGATCCTGCGGACACTAGATCCTGCCAATCTGATCCTGTCAAGTTGATCCTGCATCGATTCTGCCCGGCCATTAAGCGATTTTTTCTAATCATCATATGGCAGAAGAAAAACTTCCAAAAAGTTATTCGAAAAAGCTTGGAATAACGCATTAGGTTTCCTTGAATACGTCCCAGAGCTAATACAGCCACAGGAGGAAATCCCGGTATACGAACCGACACCTAAGACAGCTGGACCGAAGGCAATAAGTATAACAGAATATCGACAAAGTCAAAGCCTGCACAGGAAACAGATACAGCAGTACTACGCCCCGGTGCAAGAAAAGATTAAAAAAAGGACTAGAGGAGGAAAACGCGTCATAGCGCGACAACGGGTAGCAGAAATTTACAGTATTCCACCATTAGTACGTGACCTGTCCCAGAAGCAGCGTTTGCTGAAACAAATTGAAGAGGAGAAACAAAACTACAAAACTACGGGTTGGTTCGGCACCAAAGAAGTTATCAACAATAACAACAGTAGCAGCAACAGTGAAAGCGGATTTTTAAACATAGTAGGAGTTATAAGTGTTATTTTTATGATTATTACAGTATTGTATATAGTAAATAGATACTATTAAAATAATGTACCCTAACAAATGTTGTGTAATATAAACAACTAGGTATAAAATAAATTTATGTAAAATATACAAAACTCTTATTTTTCCAAAACAAAATCAGTAGTTACAAAGAATGTGTAAAGAAAACAATAAATTAATTGCACAAATTTGATAAAATATTAATATGTCAGAATCAGCTTCAACTTGTTTTTAGGAAGAATGTTTCGGCATTCTGTTTGAAAAATATTGCTCCACTTGCAAGGGAAAAATTATAGACATAAGTAAAATAAAATGTTTAGCATACAAAAACCATATTTTTCACTACGAATGTTTCAGATGCGAAAAGTGCAAAACAAAAATTGGTGAAAATACATTTCGAATATGTAAATCAAAGCATATATGTAGCAAATGTTTGTAAAGAATGCGTATATAATAATAAAATAAAGGGTTTTAATAATAAATCTTACTTATTGGAATTAATGGAATTAGATATCATTCAGAAAATATTAGCAAAACTGAGTAAAGCACCAAATAGGACATATTCATTAAAATATATAGAAGAAACAAAAAAACAATTAGCAACACTTAGAGAGACACTAATAAAGAATTATACTAGAAAGAGTGAGTTAGAAGCATTTGACCAATTAGCGATTGCAGTAAATAAATTGTTGAAAAGAAGTGAAAATTCAGAGTCAGAGTCAGAAAAGAGTAAACAACATGTCAGCTTTCAATGTAGAAACAGCCCTTAAGGCCATACCAATATTTAACGGACATTACAACGAACTTGAACCATTCTTGAAAATTACGGAACTGCTAAATAATACACACAATGACGAATCCAAGGAACTATTAATAGAATTCGTTAAAAGCGTGGAATTAGGTCCAACAGTTAGAACTACTTTAGGTTTCATAGAGGATATAAGCGATTTCAATAGTTTGAAAATCAAACTAGCCGAATTCACACTCGACTATCAAATTTTGAACAGAAATGAATGATGAACTTAACAGAATTAAACAGATTGCAGGTAAATCAATTAGGTGCGACTGCTTCAAAGGAACAAAAAGCTGTGGTAACATGAAATGTATGCACTCACTGTATTCAAAAATGATCTCAGTGAAGATCTTAAAGCAACGATTTTTGCAAATCAACCAACAAAATTAAGTGAAGTAATAAACCTTGCATTAGATATTGAAAACACAAATAGTGCTCATCCTAGAAACGTTATGAATATAAATAGAAATTGGAATAGACGAGGACAAAGTAGCCAGCGTGTCAACCAATCATAGAATCAAGGCTGACGACACAGAGACGATGATAATAGAAACAGGAACATGAATTCTAAAGGATTGACTAACAGTTACCGCTCCAATAATAACAATAACTATAGAAACGGCAGTTACAGAGGTAATAACAACAACTACAGTAGTAATCATTACCGAAGTAATAACAATAATACAAGCCCCTCTAATAACAACAACAGAAGATATAACATTGACAACAGGAACAACGGTAATTACACCAATTTAAACAATAACCGACGAGTATGAGTCATACATGAACAGGGAAACGAGAGCGGCCCGGAAGAACAAGAACTTCCGGGAAGGCCAACAATAGATAGGAAAATATATGTTTTATCTCAAAAATTGACAAATTATGTCATACTATCGTGTGACTAAACAAAAAATAAACATTTTTAATTGACACAGGAGCAAGAAGAATATAAATAATAACCTCGATATAGACTGCGAAAACAGATACAGATTAACCGGCATAACGGAAGAAAATTTATACACATTAGGAACAACGAAGTTATCATTACGTCTTGGAAAGGACAGAGCGACGAACGATTTCCACATTGTAGGTGAAGATTTCCCAATATCAACAGATGGTATCATTGGTAGAGATTTCTTGATGAACTACATGTGCAAGATTGACTATGAAACTTACACAGTAACAATCAACTTTAAAAACGACGACTATATCGTGCCTTTATTTACGAAATCACACGAAAAAGAATTTTACAGAATACCCCCTCGATCGGAAGTGATTTTGCCCATTAAGTTTAATTTAAAATAAGACAGTGTTATATTGAATCAAGAACTAACCAAGGGAGTGTTTTTAGCAAACTCCATCGCATAATCAAGAGGCAATTGCCACATCAAAATAATGAATGTAAATGACGAAGAGACTATTATTAATGATTTAAGCCCAAAAACAGAGAAATTAAGCGACTACATGATATTGAAATAAGCACTCAATGGAACGAAAAAAAACAATGACGAAAGATTCGGGAAGCTAATGACTGCATAGAACTTGAGTAAGCAGTCTGAAACAGAGCTTAAAGAAATATTCAGAAAATATCAATATATTTTTGATTTAGAAGGAGAAGAAGTCTCAACAAACAACTTTTATACGCAACAGATATCTCCGAAAGATACAACACCGGTATACATAAAGAACTATGGGCTGCCTCATGCTCAATACGATGAAATAAAATCTCAAGTTAAAGGATTATTAAATAGTAACATCATTAAACCTTCTGTTACCCCCTATAACGCACCTTTGTTACTGGTACCGAAAAAGAGTTATAATGAAAAAAAAACATGGCGCTTGGTTGTTGATTACAGAAATCTCAACGAGAAAATAGCCAATGACAAATTCCCCTTGACAAGGATAGAGGATGTTCTGGATATGTTAGGGAGGGCTAGATATTTTTCTACTTTGGCTATGACCAGCTCTTTCTACCAAATTCCGCTAGATCAAGCCTCTAGACCATTAACCGCGTTTTCAACGCAAGACAGTCATTATCAATTCAAGCGTTTACCTTTTGGTCTCAAAATCTCATCGAACAATTTTCAAAGAATGCTAACGATTGCGTTAAGCGGTCTAAGTTCCGAAGCTTTTCTATACGTCGACGATATAATTGTTTTCGGATGCTCACTGAAACACCACAACCAAAACTTATTAAAGGTTTTTGATCGTCTACAACGATATAATTAAAAAACTTAATGCAATTTCCTCACGTTAGAAGTGATTTATCTTGAGCATTTAATAACAGACAAAGGCATTAAAACAGATCCAGCTAACTGTGAGGCAGTTTTAAAATACCCAACACCAAAGAATGCAGGCGACGTACGAAAATTCGTGGATTTTTGTAACTATTACAGACGTTTTGTCCCTGATTATGCAAGTATAGTCAAATGTTTGACCTTTCATCTGGTCAGAAGAATGCAAAAAAGCATTTAACAAGTTAAATCAAAAACTTCTTCATTCACCAGCACTGCATAACCTTAATTTTGAGATGCCATTTATCATAACTACTGACGCATCTGATTTTGCATTAGGAGATGTCCTCTAGCAAAGAGAAATTGGACATGATCTGCCAATATCATATGCTAGTAAGTCATTACAAAGGCATGATATAAACAAACCTATAACCGAAAAAGAACTTCTAGCCATCCATTGGGGAATACATTTTTTTAAACCATACCTGTTTGGAAGAAAATTCATAGTAGCCACTGACCATAGACCTTTGGTATCGTTATTTTCCCACAGAAAACCATCATCGAAAGTGAAAAGAATTCGAGTAGACCTGTCGGACTATGATCTCGAAATTGTGTACAAACAAGGTAAAATAAACGCAAACGCTGAACCGTTGTCCAGAATAAAATATGATAGCGAAATTTTAAAAAATATGATTCCTACAAGCAAAGAGAAAGAAATCTTAGCAATAACAAGAAGCAAAACGAAACAGAATATAAAAGAGGATAATGCGAGTGATATAAAAACTAACGACAATGCGAGTATAATGAAGAATACGGGTACCCACCAAGAGCGCATTGAGTGCAATGACATATCTTATAAGGGGACTGATCACCTCCACATTTGGGAATGTACATCTTTCAATGACGTTAAGATTTTAAAGAAATTGAAATTTATATTAAAAAAGAATTGTAAACTCGCCATAAAATTGAACAATGATATTGTGCACATAACATGTAGTGATGACCCTTGGCACCTAGGTACGATTTTGGAGAAACTACATTGTTTTTTTTAATAAATCACAGATAAAGGCCCTTTGTGATCAAGATTATATATTTAAAAATACCGATATGAATGCATTCAATAAAGAATATAATGAATTGATAATGAATAAATCCTCGCCAATTAAGATAATAATACACAAAGCTCCACGACATATAGATAGTGTTATGCAACAGTACAAATTAATAGATGAATATCATAATACTCGGAGGAATCAGGAATCAGAAAAACGATTTTGAAGTTGAAACAAGGCTACATCTGGAAGTACATTAGAAAAATGGTTAAAGAATACATAAACAATTGCGAAAAATGTCACAAAAATAAAATAAACGAACATATAGAGAGTTTAACAATAACGAATACACCAACAACAAGTATTGAAATTGTATCTATAGACACAGTAGGTCCATTAAAAATGTCTAACGGTAATTGATCCATTTTAACTATCCAATGTGACCTTACCAAATACGTTGTAGCACATCCTATCGCAACAAAAGAAGCAAAGACAATTGCAACCACGCTAGTTGAACAGTTCATACTTAAATATGAATGTTTCAAAGTCCTAAAATCTGATAACGGTACAGAATTTAAAAATGAGCTGATGTCAAACATATGTAAATTGCTAGACACGCAACAAATTTTTTCGACCCCTTACGACCATCAGACTATTGGAGGTCTAGAAAGAAATCAAAGGATTCTGAACGAATATTTACTTTCTTTTGCAGATGACCCAGATGACCAGATGAGAATGGGACAAATGGGTCCCTTACTACACATTTGCGTATAATACCACGCCTCATGTAGATACATCATTTTCCCCATATGAATTAATATTTGGTAAACTACCATCACTCCGAGTGATATTTTAAATGAACATGACAAAATATATAATTTTGAAGATTACAATAATGAATTAAAACTTAGGCTAAAAACATCTATGAATAGAGCTAGAGATATGATTAAAACAGTTAAAAATAAGAGAAAGATAGAAATAGGAATGAAGCTTCATTAGAAATAGGTGGTTTAGTTTTCATAGGTTTAGAAAATAAAAAGAAATTACAGAATTATGGCCCATATTATGGACCATATAAGATTATTGATAGATTAGGTGTAAATTCTCTAGTAGAGATTAACGGTAAAAGTAAATTATTGCACAACAATGTTTTAAAGTAAAAAGTAGTTAACAATTTAAATTTAATATAATGAAATTATTCACTCATAATAAATTAAAAATAATAATTTCTAAATCTTGAAAAACAACATAATCTACAAAAAAATAAAACAACTTACAGGTACAGCTAATATATATAATTAGAAAATAGAGACATACTAATAAAGCATCTAAATAAGATAAATACATATAAGCTAATACCTTCTTAATAATACCTTCCTAATACCTTCCTAATAAGAAGAATTTTACCTAATAAGAAAAATTATAACTAAATACCTTCTATATTGCTACTAAGTAATAATAAGTAATAATAAGTTATTTGTAAACAACCTTATGTAAACTGCTCTTAAACTCCTGCAATCTTTAAAAATCTTTCAAGTAATAATTTTTCGCTTAAGGGAAAGGGTGTAGAGTCATAGCACAGCCAGCCCACGGTATATTTGAATAACAGAACAACTAACCTACAACTAATTAACTAATTTTCGTTTTGTTTATTTTTATTCATTCGTTACTACACTGGGTCAAGCGATTTGTGTTACATCGCGACTGACACAAATAATGTTGCTGCATTGATTTTTGCAAGCGCAGCAATAATATTTGCAATCGCAATAATAGTAATTATTTGGAGTTGTAAGAATGAAAGAAAGAAAAATAACTTATTTAATGTAAAGAAATTTTATAGTATGTGTAAATATAGTGAGGAGTTTTGGAAACCATATGAAATAAAGATACTGGTATTTTTAGTATATATAAGGGAATACAATTTAAATAAAGATCAGAGTTTTCTTTAGCACTGGGTTTTATAAGCTAAAATACATTTTTTCCTTTATTGTCACCACAAGTACGGCGTAAAGCCATTGACAGGAACTGCCATTTAGAACGGCCTAGTGAAAACAATAGTCTACAATTAAACATACATCACAACTGCCGCCACCGCTGTTTTTACTGCTGCTGCTACTTCTATACCTACTCAAGCTGTCACCCATTCTTCCATCATTGCTGCAATGGATATCCCTTCTAGCTCAGCTAGCGTATGCTTGGTTGATGAATCTCTCGAGCAAGAGTTTGCTCGTTTAAGCAAGCAAAAAGATATTTTTCTTCTGCAACGTGAGGTTGAGGTATTGCAAAAGCAATACAATTAAGATGCATCGGTGGATAACTCAACAATCGATGCGATGGTGGGTAGATTCAGTGATGATGACGCATACGAGGTGTCCAAGTAGATCTTGGATTTAGAAGATGCCTTCGAGCTTGCACAAAGAAACGACAGGACGAAGCTAATCAGTGCACGTCGTTTACTGGATAGCACCGCCAAAATGTTTGCTCGGACGATTGTTGTACCTACTTACGAAGCACTCAAGGAAGCCCTAATGGATGGTTTGGCCATTCATCTTCTTTATTTGAAGTGTATGAACAGATGAGAAATCGCAAACTGATGCCAAATGAAACCATCCAAAGGTACGTGGTGGAAATCATGGTAGAATTATAAGGTAGAGCTGACTCGGAGAGGAATGAAGTAGAAAGCAGAATAAAGCGGGCTAGATGTCAAAGTTTTTTCAATTTTAAGACTTCTTTCACATTTTATTGTTTTTATTACACCTTTTTTATAATATTTTTACTCAAATTATCACAAATTTCACACCCGCGACCGCACTGTTTGCAACTTAGAAACATGAAACATTTTCGTCTTTTTGACAACTAACCAACCTTCTCAATATCCACTCTTCGTTGACGCGTGAGAGCACTAAGCAAAGCGGCCTTCCCTTATAATTCTGCCATGGTGGAAATGAAGATGATCGCGGAAAGAGCAGACATTCCCGAGAGAGAGTGGATGCCATCATCGCGGAGTTGAATGATAAATCCCCATTGGTCACCATGCTGTACCAGGCGACAACTTTGAAACCATTGAAAGCGCAATTGGAGCGCTATGAGAAGTTTAGACCAAGGCAGACAGTATTGAGGCCCGGAGTGCACTTGGAGAATACAGTCACACGAGGGCAGTTATCTGCAAAGTCTATGGCGGTCAAGGCTGTTACTATGGTTCCGGCCAATAAATTGTTGACAGGTAGTAGAGAACCTCGCTGCTACAATTGTTCTCAATTCGGTCATTTGCAATCTTAATGTCCAAAGCCGAAAAGCGCGCCGGGATCATGCTTTAAGTGTGGTGAAGTTGGCCACTATCATCATAAGTGTCCAAAAAAGCGGGTGATTGTAGCTGCAGTTAACGAAGAGTCATCGATGGAAAATGGGACGCAGATTTCTGAGGAAGAATCCAAGTTGATGGACTCGTTCAATGCTATGCAAATGGTAAGTGTTGCTTTCCCTGGTCAAGGTGAAATAGTTTTTAAAAAATTATCTTCTCTTCTCAATTCTGGTGGCCCGAGGAGTTTTATTAGGAGGTCGCCAGTGCCAAAGTTTAACTGCAGCAAATTGCGTTCAACCATTTTAAGGGGTATAGGTAGAAGCTCTCCATATAAGATGATCTGCTCTTCACAGTCAGGCTCATCATTGACAACAATTTGATTATACCAAGTAATACTCACTTAGCGCTTTTAGACAAAATAACCAAGGACGAGAATCTAAGGTTATTACCCTGCGATCTCTGCCTTCCAAAATTCAACTTCTACAAAAACTTCCAAGTCTTCTTCCCAAACAGAACCACATGGGCTTTTTCTCATGCCACGGTTCACTGGTGACTTTCAAGCCTGGTATACTGATGGCTGAAAGACAGATGAAGAGGTGGGAGCTGGAGTTTTTGGCTTAAGGCAGGGAAAATCTATATATGCCAGCATGGGCATAGGTTATTCAGTCTTCCAAGCTGAAGTCCACGCCATTGAGATCTGCCTAAGAGAGTATGTAAACAGTCCCACAAGGAACAAAAACATTTACATTCACTCTGATAGTAAAGCAGCTCTACTTGCACTTAGCGCATATAAAATCACGTCCAAACTCGTATGGGATTGCCTTCAGCTACTTATCAAGGTATCTACCCATAACAGAGTCCATCTCATTTGGGTACCAGGTCATAGTGGCTATTTAGGTTACGAGACCGCGGACGAACTAGCCAGGAAAGGGGCTGCAAGGTCCTTCATTTGCCCAGAACCATTCTGCGGGATACCATGAGGCACTATGCGCCATAACATTAAAATGTGGCTAAACAGAGAGGCACTTCATTACTGGGGGGAAACTGAAGGTAACAGACAGGCGAAAACATTCAAGCCAACCACTTCGATCCAAAGAACGACACAATTCCTGACTCTAAGTGGAAGATCTATCAGACTTGTCACAGCTTTCCTAACTGTACATTGTAAGGTAAATAAACACTTATCAACCATGGGTATAGTCCAGGAAGATCTGTGTAGATTATGTAATGAAGATGAAGAAACAGCAGAGCACATCTTGTGTCACTGTAACTGTCTAATCAGGACCCGTCTTCGTTACTTAGGTGCATTGTACCTAGAACCGCATCTAATAGCGGATAGTTCACCCAAGGACATCGTTCGGTTCCTAATTTAACGATTAAGCATGAACTATGACTTATTGAGGTTTGTTGCAATAGGCCCTTGAGGCCGCAGTAACTAGGTGACTTGCTCCCTCCTCACTTAACTAACTAACTAGGTAATAGGTAATTCTTTTTTGGAAATTTATGGCCAAGTATGGGGCCAAGTTAAGATTGGTAAAAATATGGTATCTCATGTCTTTCTAGTAATTCTAGATAAATACATTTCTATTCCTCTGTTGGTTAAATTACATATTCTAAAAAGTGTCTTTTGAGTTTAATGAATAATAAAACAATTAAGAACTGCTTAAGTTTAAAAAAAATGGTAGTTGATTCATTTGGCTTAAGAAAAGATGGGTGTTGGGACTGATTAAGGTATGACCAAAGTGTTTCAGTAATCGCTCCATCGGCGTCTCAGTTGGATTCCAAGATTGATTTAAGCCCGCAGTTGAGTGAGGCTCAGAAATTTATGAGAAGTAATAATTAATGAATCATAATGTTGCCCTGGTACCAAAGTAAAAGTAGAACCGTATGATTTTAAGATGAAAATAAATTTAACTGATGATACACTATTTCATAGTAGTCCTAGAAGACTCTCTTACACGGGAAAAACCGAGGTTCAGAAAATAGTTGAAAATTTCTTGGAAAGTTGTATAGTGAGGGATAGTAATTTACCTTATGCTCTGCAACGGTTCTGATAAGGAAAAAAGACGGTGAAGGACGTCTTTGCTTTGATTAAGGAACTTAAATAAAAAAGCGATTAGAGATAATTTCCCGATGCCTCTAATAGAAGATTGTGTTAAATAATTGGAAGGGAAGAAATATTTTACCGCTTTAGATTTAAGAAATGGATATCAAGTTGAGATGGATGAAGACTCAATTAAGTACACTTCTTTTGTGACGCCGGTGGGCCAATATGAATACGTAAAGATGTCATTTGGTTAAAAAACGCTCCGGTATTCTTCCAAAGATTCAATTACGATATTTTTAGGGATTTAATACATTCGAGGAAAATAGTAGTGTTCATGGATGACATTACTATTGCTACAGCGGATTTCGATAGTCATTTGGAAATTGTAAGAGAAGTATTATGCCGCTTGTAGAAAAAGGGTTTGGAGCTTCAGCTGAGCAAGTGTACATTTGCATATTTTGAGATAAACCTTTAAGGCTATACTGTAAACTCCGAGGGGCTTAGACCAAATAAAATACAATACAAAATACAATACAAAATACACCTTAAAGTTATTAAAGATTTTCCACAACCGCAAAACTTTAAGCAAGTCCAATAGTGCTTAGGCCTTTTTCTTGCTTCCGGAAGTATTTATCATCCTTTTCAACTATTGCTTAGTAAACTAAATGTAGATTTTAACTTTGATGTATTGAATAATACATAAAATATATTGAATGTATTGGATAAATAATAGAATAGGATAAAATGTTTTGAAGCATTCAAAGTACTTAAGGGTAAATTACTTTCGGCGCCAATTCTGGCCATATACAACCCTCTGAGGGAAACTGAGTTGCATACAGATGCTAGTAAAGTGGGGTTTGGAGCAGTATTAGTGCAGAAGCAAGGTGAAAGTAGGTTCCACCCCGTAGCTTTCTTTTCTAAGATAGCTACAGAAAATGAGTCGAAGTTACACAGTTTTGAACTGGAAACGCTCGCTATTGTCTATGCTCTAGAGCCATTTAAAACGCAGTTGCAAGGGATTCCTTTTGCTATAGTAACGGATTGTAACTCCTTAGCTCAAGCTATGGGTAAGAAACAAGTAAATCAGAGGATTGCTAGGTAGGTTTTTAGTTTTGAAAACTTTGATTATAAAGTTAAACATAGAAAGGGGGAATCCATGGGTCATGTGCATGCTTTAAGACGCTGCCATTTCATTGACGATAGGGGTATTCAAGAAATTGATCTCAACGTGCAAATTACCCAAAATCGAGAAACAGTCATAAAATCATTAAGGGATAAGCTAGAACAGTACAAAATCAGTTGAAACAGTATTTTTGCTAAAAAAGTATTTTTGTACGCATTTTTTGAGCCTAAAAAACAGTACAATACTGCGAAAAACAGTACAGATACGACCGTAAGGTATGCGGTATAATCATTTACACCAGACATCTGCATGAATACATTTGTTTTGCCTGCAGCAAAGTGTTCACTTTCGAACTGTACCACATTTTATAGTATCTTCAAACTTATGTACAGTACTTTTAAATCAAACACAGGCTGAAGCGAGTACTGTACAACATCCGATTGGATTTTAACAGAGTGTGTACACAACTTTGGATTAGATGCATAGCTATTTTTCTGCAGACTTTAATGGTATTCGAGATGTAGAGCAACTGGTCTGGCAGATGGGTATAATAGCAAATTAGCTCTAAGCAACAACAAAATACATTTGATGTAAATGAGCTTACGTTAGCTCTTTTGCTACACACAAACCCTTGAGTAGATTTTAGTAGCTAAACTACCACAGAAAAATTCAACTTTGTGACTGACGTTTCCTTACATTTTTCTTTGATTTTTAATGATTTGATTTAATGATTGTCTTTTCAAAATATAGCAAGTACACCAAGTAGATTTTGCTGTACCGCTCGAAATATATATGAAGATCATGGTAAAAAAGCATGTCTAAAAAGTCTACTTTATTTTTAGTTTATTTTATTCATTTTCTTTTAAAAGTATTGAAGTTCAAAAAATTTAATTTTAT
Organism: Coremacera marginata; assembly: GCA_914767935.1. Taxonomy (NCBI): domain Eukaryota; kingdom Metazoa; phylum Arthropoda; class Insecta; order Diptera; family Sciomyzidae; genus Coremacera; species Coremacera marginata. The sequence goes on along the minus strand of OU612044.1, from coordinate 60,568,367 downwards.
TTTTTTAAATGTTTGCATGAACTATTTTCACATTCTTTTATATACTCTAACTTACATACATGTACATGTACTTGGTATACGAGCACAAGTACGCGAGGAAATTTTATATCGAAAATACTTCGGTTTTGAGTACAGTACTTGAATGTTTTACTTTTGTTTTGTGTTTTACTCTTTCGTAGTTGGTTGTTGACAATGATAGAGTGTAAGTATACGTGTTTCAAGCAAATGTTTTGAAGAGGCATTCGGATGTATTCGTGCAGATGTCTTATTGACACCTTAAGTCTTAGCACAATTATTGACAATTTTCTTTTATGAAACGTTTGCTAAAAACTTGAAGAATGTATTTGGCAAAATTTTTGAATTTAATAAATTCGATAATTTTTCAGCATTTTTGTTGATATTTTTTTTGTTTTCTGTAGGAAACGTAATCAATATATTTATACGAGTATCGATATTATCGTAGACGTAGAATTTTTTGTTTGATATATTTGTTGATAAATTTAATTCAATCTTATGCTTAGTAAATGGAAATAAATATTTCGGAAAAATATGTATTTTTTTTTTTATTTTTCCCAAGTAAAGAACTTATATACTTATACTTATACTTATACTTATACTTATAGTTATACTTATACTTGGGTGTCAAGGGGGTGGACACTGTGAGGTGAAAGAGTCTGTTTGCTTCAACCTGGCGGAGCCAGCTCGATATTCACAGTTAAACTCCAAGTCTACTCTCATGCTACCACATAAATATTTGAGTGCTAGCACGCTTGTCTGATGGCAAGTGCCTCCCCGTGGTGGCACCTGGGCGCTGTGCTACCAACCGGCAGCATGGTGGCGGATGAGAGGGGCGAAACCCAAAAAACCCAGAAGCGTTTGACCCATAGTGGGCGGCTCACTGGTCTGCGTCTGTACCGTAGCGGTCGGCAGTATTCACACCTGTCTGTAGGTATAACCGGATAAGGGAAGGTCACCCCGAAAATAAACCATTTACCAGGAATGTCGTCTAATAACGCAACTACTCCAGGTGGAAACCACAGTAGTGGAAATCCACCCGTGGGCAATCCCACGGTCGAGGCAAGGATTCTGGAGGCCTCAAACAACATTTCTGCCCCAAAAACTGCTGCAGCGGTGGCGCACTCGGCCGCTGCACCAGTCAAAGCTACGAGCAGCAACACTACAACCGAGAACCCATTTAAAATGAGCTCAAAGGTTCAGCGATCGCCAACTAAAGGCACACCCGAAGGATCAAAGCTGCAGCATAGAGAGCCTGTCATCAAGGCAACCCCTGAAGCAGCAGCAAGCGTCAGTGTAGATGACCCTGTCATCAAAAAGCTGGTCAAAGTGAAGACACTGATACAAGGTCTGGCAGAGTTCGTCAAAACCAAATCGAACGTCCACAATGAGATCCAGAAGCTTATAAGACTGGCAAATCTGGCCTGTGAAGACCTCTCAATTGAGCTGTTCGCCGATAACGCGAACAAGAAAAAGGTCAACGCGAGTGCTTCACAAGTCCATAAGGACTCTCAGACGGACCCAATTTTTGCGCATGGCTCCAAGGCTACTCCAAAAAGAGCAAGCGAACGCAGCAGTGACTCGCGGAAACCTCCGCCAAAAAAGACTCGACTGCAGCAGCTTGCTGTCCAAGAGACTGCTCTAAAGCCATCCTATAGCGAAGTGGCTAATTCGTCTCCTCTGCCAAAAACTCCGGCAAAGCGAATGGTTGAGCCTTGGACAAAGGTCTCTAGAAAGCCCAAAAAACGCAAAAAACCGCCTCAGAAACTGGCTAGACCTGATGCAATCGTCGTAGCAAAAGTAGGTGAGCTTTCATATAGCGATATCATCATGCGGATGAAACAGGAAAAATCGCTTGAAAAGTTCGGCGAAAACGTTTCGAGAGTAAGGCGCACTGAAAAAGGTGAAGTACTTATCCAGCTTAAGCGCGCAACCACCCAGTCAACCCAGGAGCTGAAGAAAGAAAGAGTGAAATCACTCCGTAAAGCGTATGCAGGCACGCAAACAGCGGTCATAAGCCTTCCAGCACTGCAGGCAAGGAAGCTGATAGAAACTGGCAAGCTCAGAGTTGGCTGGGTCATTTGCAGAGTCCGCGAAAAAGTTACGCCAACCAGATGCTTTAAGTGTCTCGACTTTGGTGACACGGCGAAAACTTGCAACAGCACAGACCGAAGTAAGTGCTGTATGAAATGCGGCAAAGAGGGCCACAAAGCAAAAGAGTGTTCTGCAGAAGCAAGCTGTTTCTTGTGCTTAGAAAGGAAATGCTCGGAAACAAATCACCGTGCCGGAAGCTGGAAATGTTCGTCCTTTTCAGGAGCTAGCAAACCTAGGAAATGATGAGGTTCTTACAGTTGAATCTCAGCAACTGTCGCGCAGCGCAAGATCTTTTAGCGCAAACCGTTCGAGATCTAAGCACTGATGTAGCTATCTTGAGTGAGCCTTATAACGCGAAAGCACCAGGAGTCTGGGCATCAGACATTTCTGGAAGAGCCGCCATATGGTCCTGCGGAAGACATCCTTCCCTAATGAGGCAGCATACACGTGCAAACGGTTTTGTTCGTGTAGAAGTTATGGGCACACATATTGTAAGCTGCTACCTTGCACCAAGTCTATCCATAGAAGAGTTTGCTGTTACTGTCGACGCAATAGTTGACGATGTTAGAGGAATCAGTCCAGTTGTTATTGCTGGTGACTTCAACGCGTGGGCCGTAGACTGGGGAAGCCAGAGAACGAATCAAAGAGGGCTCATTATTCTGGAGGCTTTTGCTTCGTTAGAGGTTGTGCTTTTAAACACGGGAACGCAGTGTACATTCTCCAACGCGAATGGCAGCTCAGTAATTGACCTGACATTTGCGAGTTGTGACCTGAGCACGCAAGTACAGTGGCAAGTAAGCGACGTCTATACGCATAGCGATCACCAAGCAATCGTGTACACGTTGGAAAGGCAAACCAACCGGCGGAGCAGAGGCCCCCATAGCGAGCCATCATACAAGGTCGAAACGCTTGATGAAGGTATCCTCACAGCAATGATGGCTGACATACACCTCACTGGCTCAGCACAGAATATGGCTAGGCAAGCAACAGAGCAGCTGAAAAGATCTTGCGACGCAGCGATGATGTTGCGAAGGCCAAGTAAGCACCACCACGAGCCTGTGTACTGGTGGACCGCCGAAATCGCCAAAGCACGCAGCCAATGCCACCAAGCCAGAAGAAGTTACTACCGCGCCAGAGGGACCGACACGTTCGAAGAACTGCGCGAGGTCTATAGAGAGCGCAGGAAGCTGCTCAAACACAAGATTCGTTCGAGGAAGCGCGAGTGCTTCTTGCAGTTATGCGACGAAGCGGACGTAACCCCATGGGGTACCGCCTATAGACTGGTAATGAAAAAGATGAAGTCATTCGGACGACCACCACCCACGTGCCCTCGCATACTTAGCCGCATTGTAAGTGTGCTCTTCCCTCAGCAACCACCGATGCAGCTCGTCATTAATCATGGCGACGTGCAAGCCATTTCCATGGTAACCGCAGAAGAGGTAATGAAAATCTCCAATGCTGTTCATAGCGAGAAGGCCCCAGGGCCAGATAAAATCCCGAACCGCGCGCTAAAAATGGCCATTGCAGCCCAAACACAAGCCTTCGTACAGCTGTATAACGCTTGTCTCACAGAGGGCATATTCCCCGCACAATACCAAAGGTAGCGGCTCTCTGGAGGATCCCTCAGCCTACCGACCTATATGCTTGCTCGACACGATAGGCAAGATCTTCGAGAAATTGCTGTACAACCGCCTCGAAGAAGCAATACAATCCAGAGGAGGACTCTCGAGCCAACAGTTTGGTTTCCGAAAGAGTCACTCTACGTCCGATGCCATAAAACTGGTTACAAGCATAGCAAGTAAAGCTATCGAAGGCACTAGCTGGAAGAAGGGGGCAAAGCAGTATTGCCTGGTGGCAACGCTGGATGTGCGAAATGCCTTTAATTCCGCAAACTGGGATACGATAATTCACAAAATTGTGAATTAAAAAATGAAAAATTTGAAATTCCACGCTACCTCTCTAAGATATTATCGAACTACTTCGATGGTAGAATACTACGCTATGCAACAGACGAGGGGATAATGGTGTATAACGTCTCCGGTGGTATCCCACAGGGGTCAGTCCTAGGGCCCCTGCTGTGGAACGTTATGTATGACGACGTCCTTAGACTCGCAGTTCCCACAGGCGTTAAGATCGTCGGCTTTGCGGACGACCTAGCGGTTGTGGCCACTGCAAAACATCTTGAAGAAGTCGAGGCACTCAGTAGTGTGGCGATCGGCATTATATATAACTGGCTTATGTCAGTAGGTCTTTGTCTAGCCGAACATAAAACCGAAGCGGTGCTCATAAGCAGCCGCAAAAAGATGGAAGTTGCAAGCATCAATGTTAATGGGACGCTGGTGCAATCAAAGGAATGCATTAAATACCTTGGCGTGATGATTGACTCCCGATTAACATTTAAGCAGCATCTCCAGTATGCCCATAAAAAAGCATCCAACGCATGCATGTCTTTATCGAGAATGATGCCGAATACGAGAGGCCCCAAACAGGCGCGCAGGATACTACTCCTTAATGTAGTACGATCCATCGTGATGTATGGGTCAACGGTGTGGGCCACAGCAATGAGAACGAAGTCATACCGACGTGGTGTTGAATCAGTGCATAGACTTGGCGCACTCAGGGTATGCTGTGCCTTCAGAACAGTTTCCGAGGATGCAGCATTAGTCCTTGCAAGCTCGATACCTATCGACCTTCTAGTAGAGGAAACGCTGTTCGAAGCGAATAGCGAAAACCCAACAGTTCGCAAAAGACTCGCACGGGAGAGAAGCCTGCTAAAGTGGCAGGATCGCTGGGATAGCTCAGTTAAGGGTCGATGGACTCATCAGCTCATCCCTAACATTACCGCTTGGTTTGGTAGAACTCACGGCTCCATGAACTTCTACATTACGCAGATTTTAAGCGGGCACGGTTGCTTCAGGGCATATCTGCACAAATACAAGCACGTAGCAGATCCCTATTGTACCCATTGCGAGGGAAGTATACCAGAAGACGCGGCCCATGTCCTCTTCGAGTGCCCCAAGTTCCAAAATGCCAGACTTGAGGCTTCGGTCAGTCTCGGCGAAGCGGTGACTGATCAAAACTTGGTTACCCTTATGCTGAGAAATGAAGCTAACTGGTCAGTGGTTAGCACCCTAGCACGACTGATTATCGACGAACTGCGAAGAGTTGAGCGTTTGCGAAATAGATAAGGTTGAGTTTATAGACAAGCCCATGACCAAATCTTTTAGAATACGGACACAAGTCCATCAGTTTCCAGCTTAGTGCTGTTCCCATGCTCCGTGAAGTCATGCTTTGCGGCGGTCCCACGGGGCTTATACAGGGACGACGATTCAATGCGGAAGTTAGGTTTAGTGCGTAAGAATCGCACACTCCCACCTGCACGGTGGCGCCTTTTGAAGGTTCCCCCTTCGCGAATAAAATAAAAAAAAAAAAGTTATACTTATACTTATACTTATACTTATACTTATACTTATACTTATACTTATACTTATACTTATACTTATACTTATACTTATACTTATACTTATACCTTTACTTATACTTATACTTATACTTATACTTATACTTATACTTATACTTATACTTATACTTATACTTATACTTATACTTATACTTATACTTATACTTATACTTATACTTATACTTATACTTATACTTATACTTATACTTATACTTATACTTATACTTATACTTATACTTATACTTATACTTATACTTATACTTATACTTATACTTATACTTATACTTATACTTATACTTATACTTATACTTATACTTATACTTATACTTATACTTATACTTATACTTATACTTATACTTATACTTATACTTATACTTATACTTATACTTATACTTATACTTATACTTATACTTATACTTATACTTATACTTATACTTATACTTATACTTATACTTATACTTATACTTATACTTATACTTATACTTATACTTATACTTATACTTATACTTATAACAAACAAAATATATTTTTAATACGTAATAAATATAAAATGAATTTAATAAATAATTTTAATTTACTATGATATTTAAAAGTCAATGGAGTTTTCATAGCACAATGACCATGCTCAGTCTCTGTATATGTTAACCTGCGTAGTAGTAGTACAATTTTTTTGTAGCTACATACTGGCTCTACGGCACATCTCTGTAATACATCTGTATTGTTTATTGTATTTATCTAGCTGAAGATAAACAAAAACAATAACAAACTACAAAAATGAAAGCAACTATAAATGTAAACTTTACATACGTATTAATAACAAAAACAATACAATCCGGTTCTGAGAAATATTTGTAAATCGATTCATTCCAAGAAACAACACGATATTGAGTTCGTGATTTCGGCACGAACTAAAGTAAAAAGCATAAGAATGTCAGCAGCAACTGAAGATGAATATCTTTGTAAGATGAATATTAAAGGCTGTAAGTATATCCCTAATGACAAGCGCACTGTAAGACGTAAGTCTACGTCAAAAATATTTTTACATTCTTGAAAAAATGACAACCAGGGCTGTGTGGTCTTCTCGAAAGAACTTATATCCCGAAACACTTAGAAGACATATTAGCACAATAATTAACCATAAAATATAGTTTTATATGTAACTAGCTGATACCCGGCGAGCTTCACTTCGCTCAGCTCATAACCTCTAAAAATGGAGTGTAATTTTTTATAGTAAGCCCATGCATATTTTTTGTAAAGTTGCCGACAGTAACCTTATGAACTAAGTTACCAAATTTTAGACATACAACTGCATTGTAAGATTTGTTTCTGATAATTTTGTGACTTTGTAAAAAATATTGATGTTCGTAAGCCAAAACGATCAAAACAGTCTGACATTTAATTTTTTTCAATATAATTAAATTGAAACACTTTTTGAACTCAATATCTTTTATTTACATGGATGTAAAGAGGTTTAGAGAACTTGTTAGTTTAATATATTTTATGTTTGGAAATGCAATATTTGTAAAAGTTTACAATGTAACAATACAATAACACAAAAGATAATAAAGTTATGATTATATTAAAGCTAAAAAAGTTAAAGGTACAAAATTCAAGGTACAAAAAACAGCATGTTTACTACTATTGTAAAGAAATAAAAAGTTGAGAATAGTAAGTATAGTATAGTTGTAGTACGTATATACGAATACCAGGTCAATTCAACGCTTTGTGGTAGACTATGTTCTTCGTTTTGTTGTTCGGCGCGTATATAAACAAAGATGAAGGCTTTCCAATACGCGAGCATGCCACATATAATTGGCCATGTGAGAAGCATGAGAATTCTAGATTAATCCCACGAAACGTTCACTGGTACTTCTCCGTGTCCAATCGACAACAATTGATTCGAGAAAGTCTCGGCAGACGGATCGTCCTGCAACACAACTCGCATATTCGTCGTTAGCCGAAGGTTCTTCACATAACGCCACAGATACGAATGCTTAAGGCAAGCGTTGATTTAATCGGCAGCCGTTGATCGTGGACTGACAGGAAGCGTTTGTCGAAAATCGCCTGCCAGCAGAACCATTGCCCCTCCAAAAAGAATTGTGTTACCGCGCAGATCTTTCATTGTCCGATTGAGTGCCTCCAACGCTCGCTTATGTGCCTTTGTAAATTCGTCCCAGACGACAATCCTACAACTTTGCAACACTTTCGCCATTGCGGAGTTCTTTGAAATGTTGCATGTCGGTTCGTTAGTCAGTTGAAGATTCAACGGCAGCTTAAACGCAGAATGAGCGTTTCGACCACCTTCTAACAGTGTAGCTGCAATCCCAGAAGAGGCAACCGCCAGCGCAATTTCTGACTTTTAAGGAACCGACGCCAACAGTAATGAAATAAGGAATATTTTTCCAGTTCCACCAGGCGCATCGAGGAAGAAAATGCCTCCATTTAGGTCATTGGCTGACAACGGAACGTTTGTTCGAACTGTCTGGCTCAAATCGTCTCGATCGTATTCTCGTTCACGATCCAACTCTCGATTAAGTAGATCGTGTATTGCACGATTGGGTGCTGGCATGCCCAATTGACGCAACGACCTGCCGCACATTAAAAGAGACATGTCTTCGATCAAAATTAACACCTCGTTGCGCATCTCATCGTTTATTTCCAATTGCTAATTCAAAGTAGCCATCTAGATGATGATTGCAAACAGTGTACGAATTTGATTCGCAGGCGCAGTAACAATGGCATCAGTGAGTGTTATATCCCAATGAGTGTCGTTTTCAAGCAGTTGCAACCGTTGGCAGGCATCTTGATATGTCGCACATAGTACATCATCCACAGTCCGAAGCGAGTCAAACGAAGTTGGACCATGAACATTGACCAAAAGCAAACGAAGATAAAAGCACTCCTCGTTTTCCGGATGAACAGTATACATTCGTCCAAGTGCTTCTGTAGAAAAAACATCGTCGAGTCCAGGAACTGCATGCCCTTGTTTCCGCCTCTGGAACTTTTTTGACGACGCATTCCATCTATAATAGCTTGGCATTTCATTGTATAAAAGCGTTCTGGCAAATGGATGCTTTTGGCAGATGCTGAAAAAACTTGTCAATGTCGTGGCAGGTGGTCGTTCGGCTCTTTGGGCTGCATTCGCTTCCGTGAAATAGACACGTTGTCCATTTTCTAAGTGGACACCCAAATGTACGACAATTGGGTGGCGTTCGTGAATCGGAAATGAAAAAATCCGACAAATCGCCTCATTGCAATTCACGTAACGGCCCAATTGATATCGCCTCACCTCGTCGTTGGCATCAGAAGCAGCAATTCCAAAAATTGCCATGTCGCTGCCCTTATTCACGTACTTGCAAACGTACTTAATTGATTTGATGGAGTTGCAGAATTCAACATTGCAGTGTGTTTTGAATGTTTTGGAGAGCAGAGGTGAATAGGGAACAATCCATCTATTATCGATAACAACGTTATTTCCTTTTACTCTTATTGTAATTGTTTTCCCATTGTCCATAGAGGAACGACGGCGATACAGGGGGTATCCATCATTTCCAAAGATAGTTTCAGAGAGCAATGGACGTGGGTATCGTTTCGTGCAATTATTTCCAACCATGCATGGAGATTCTGGATTGTGCTGACCGCAAGGACCGTGTAACATATTTGTTGTAATAATTTCAAACAGTTCAGGGTCAATTTCTGAATTGGGAATTTCTGCACTTATGACATCGTTAATTTGATCAGGACGTATTTTGTCTACCAACCAAATGAGTGCGTGTGAATGCGGCAGACCCCGTTTTTGCCATTCGATGAAGTACATTCAATATTTTACTTCACCAAAGACGCTTTGCTTAACAATGAAATCCATGAGAGATTTTTGCTTCTGTCGGAATACTCGTGCGGTTATGTCGTACCGATCGCTTTATGTCTGACCGAGTATCAAGTGCTGAGATATTTTCGTCCACTTAGGGTTGCAAATAAACGTAATGAATAAGTCTGGACGGCCATAATTTCTCACGTATGTCATGACGTCTTGGGCATATTCATTCATACATCGTGGGCTTCCGAGATACGTGGACGGAAGAATTGTTAGACGACCAATGTTGTTAACATTTCCCTCTGAATTTATTGCATCTCTTAGGTGTATATACTCCTCGGATCGCAGTTTCGCTTGGTTGAATTTAATGAAGTTCAGGCGCTCTGTTTCGATTTTAACATACATGTCGACAGCATACTGCTGGAACAATCGACGCTATCGCAACAAATGGTTATGACCACCCTGCAGTATCATCAAACGGTAAGCGTAGAAGTTCATTGAGCTGACCTTCTTGTTAGTTTCTTCACATAAAGCACAATGCAAAAGCTTTACACTTAAAGTTTTTATTGAAATATTTGAATTTAATGTTTACTAACCTGAGGATGGACTGATCATCCTGATTTGAAAGTGATATCCATCCTCTCCATTGCAGAACATGAGTGGATACTGCAATGCGTCGTATGAGCGATGGTTCTCATAAACACGTTGCAATTGGCCATCATTACGTCGCTTTAAAACAATGTCACGTGATTCAACATTTTCACCAACGATGACGACAGCAATTTCATTACTTGTAGGGGCATTAAATTGACGTTCATGACTTCCAGTCGGACGTTTATCCGCTCTGATTATGATTTTGTGGTCGTCAGAAGCCATATTTTGCAATGCCGTCTTGAATAACCGAACCAAATGAACCGTTCAGTTAGTGAAGAAGTTCTTGCAGTTTTCCAATAATCTGACGTTTCAAAGCACGGTTAATCGCACAACGCTGATCAATTTCGCTATCAAAATTGCCAATAAAATAAATTTAAAGAAAAATAATAATTAATAATTAAAAAAAAATTTAAATTGTGCTCTTCATTCACTTGCGGCAACAATGATCCGGTTCGATGATGAATTTGTCCTTGAATCTGTATTGTTGGTAGCAAGTTTAAAATATGTGAGTATCGTTGATCCACAGAAATCCAATATATACTTTTTTTAGACGAAATTACCTTAACTGTCGGATTATATCCTTGTTCTTCAACAATATTCGCACCGAATGACGTCATTTGAAAGCAACTGTTGTATTTGTGGGCATTCTTTACGAAATGCCTTGATTCTGGTGAGTCGCCATAAAGAAAAGAGCGCAGTGGTTCTGGTGGTTGAGCCAATGGTGGTAATTTAACTTTGCCACCTGCACATCACAGTCCTGGGGTCTCCGAAGGAAATTTAAGCGCATTGCAATATTGGCATATTACATTCATTGGCCCAATGGTAACACACGACAATTCGCTGTAGTCAATCGTGCAGTCATATTGGAAAGCAGCGCGATGTAATTGCCTATTGGCGGCACTTCTTCTCACTTGGCGATTGGCGTTTGAAGCAACTTCAAGATGCAAATCGCGATTGCTCTGCTGTCTCAGTCGTTCAGCAGCTGCGTGTGCTTCTCGTTCCTCATGACTTAGTCCTGCACGAATTTGTGACATACGTGTTCGAAGCTCTTCATTTGCTTCCATGCGTTGCTGAGGGGCTTGGTTTGCACGGTGACTCACCAATTTTCGTGCATTGCGTGTGCGTACACCAATATTTGCCCTTCTAATTGGCGGCATAATGTCTCAAAAACTAAAATATAAATTTTATTTTTTATGAAAATATATCAAACCTTGAATATTTTCGATAAACTTAACAAAATCACTGAAGTGTCCACTTCAATAACCGGCAAAAAATTTAATATTAGCTGACAACTGAACAATGTTAGTAATTTGAATATTGAAAATATGATAATTATTGAATTAAACACATCCACGACAACAACGACTTTGCGCTATATATCAGAATTTCTTTCCAAAAACTCCTATGCACAAATTTTGATTTTTATCGGGTAGCAGTTTAGGTGTTTTTGTCAGTTTTAAGACAAAAGTTTTGTTTGGAGTTTAAAGTGGATCAAAATAAATAGCGTCAAAATACTCACCGTACTCAAAATTTCCGATACACAAATTTTCATGCTAATAGGATGATCAGTTTTGGAGTATTTGGCAGTTTTTTAAAAGATTTGTATTACAACGCCCTCTGGTGGTCAATATGGATCAAAGTTGATAGTGCCAAAGCACTCACCGCACTTAAAAACTCTTATACACTTATTTTAATACTAATCGACAAAAACACTGATTGGACCTTATCAGTGTGGCTTTCGACCTGGTAAGTCCACCAAAGACCAGATTTTCACGCTACGACAAATCCTGGAGAAAACCCACGAAAATCAAATTGACACACACCATCTCTTTGTCGATTTTAAAGCTGCGTTCGATAGCCCGAAAAGGGATTGCCTATACGCAACAATGTCTGAGTTCGGTATACCTGCAAAGTTGATTAGACTTTGCAGAATGACGTTGAGCAACACACGCAGCTCCGTCAAGGTAGGAAATGACCTCTCCGAAACCTTCAATACCGAAAGAGGTTTCAGGCAAGGCGATCCACTGTCTTGCGATCTCTTCAACATCATCATGGAAGGGATCGTACGAAAGGCCGGTGTGCATCGTAATGGCACCATTTTCTATAAAGGTGTCCAGCTCCTTGCGTACGCTGATGATATTGATATTGTTGGCAGAACCAAGAGAGATGTTACCGCTGCTTTCGCCGCTATCGAAAAGGAATCAGCCAAAGTGGGTTTGACGATAAATGAGGGTAAAACAAAGTATATGCTGTCTACAAACAAGGGAGCGCGGCGTTTAGACTCCCACGTTTCATCCGGCAGCTATAACTTTGAAGTAGTCAAGGAGTTCGTTTACCTTGGCACCGCCATTAATACTAACAACGAAATCAGCCTGGAGATAAAGCGAAGAACAATAATTGCTAATAGGTGCTACTACGGGCTCAGTAAGCAACTAAGTTCCAGAGCCCTCTCTCGATCGACAAAACTAACACTCTACAAGACGCTCGTTCTACCTGTGCTGCTTTATGGCGCTGAGGCATGGGTAGTTTCGCAAACTGACGCAGCCGCTCTGGGGGTGTTCGAGAGAAAAGTTCTTCGCAAAATCTTCGGTCCTGTTCGAGTCGGCGATGACTATCGCATCCGAATGAACCACGAGCTGTATGAGCTCTACGGAGACATTGACGTAGTTCGGCGTATAGCTGTGCAGCGACTACGCTGGCTGGGTCATGTCCATCGTATGGACGACGAAGCTCCAGCGAAAAAGGTGCTCGAGGCGAGGGTCGCTGGTCAACGACGACGAGGGAGACTATGCCTCCGATGGATGGACCAGGCTGAGGAAGCCCTAACCGCGCTTGGTGTATCCGATTGGAGAAGGCGCGCGCAAAGCAGAGGTGCCTGGCGAGAGCTGATGAGGTCGGTCGAAATCCGGACACGGGTTGTCACGGCCATCTAAGTAAGTAAGTAAGTAATCGGCTAAACAGTTTAGGAGATTTTTGCAGTTTCGTAAAATATTCGTACTACAGCGCCCTCTGGTGTTCAAGGTGGATTTTAAAATAAAAGCCAAAACAGTTTCCGCATCAAAAAACTCTTATGTACAAATTTTCATGATTATCAGATGAACAGTTAAGGTGTTTTAAGCAGTTTCGCCAAATATTGTAATACAGCGCCCTCTGGTGCTTTTCAAACTTTCTTGACACATAAACCTTCCTTAAGCAAAGAGGAACACAACAAAAAAAAGATAACTCAAATCGGGTGATTCCTTCTTGAGTTATGCGAGTTCGCACGTATGCCACTGTGTTTTATATATATAGAGTGTGTGTCAATCGGAAACTTTTCACTCTGATGATGAAATTTTGACAGTTGGAAGATCAATTTTTGGCAATTGTGAGGTGAATATAATCCCCAGGGGCTACTACAAATTTTGACAATCGAAAAGTGAATTTTTGACACATCCAAAAAGTGAAAAAAAAACATTACATTCATTTCCGCGCTGTATTTCGATTTGATTAGCTATTTTAATTTGTGAATTTCTTAATTAAACTATCGTTCTTTTAACTTAAAGATAAAACCGGAATAAATAAAAACTAATATAATTTTTAACTGTGAGTTTTTGTGAAAGCTGCATTTTTATGTGTTTAGTTCTGTGCGGTAAAGTTAATGATAAATTGTGGCTTTTAACGCAAGATGCTTTAGTTGTTCCTTTTATTTCCAGTTAAATATATTTTAAAGCAAATTGTGCTTTAAAAGTGTTTTTCCCTTTCGTTTTAAGCGAGTACCAACCAAGGGCAATCCGAGTGCTGTGAAAATATTGCAAATGGAAGATAACAAGAATGATGGCACACTCACGTGGATATCGCGGAACTGCTGGTGCATGCAAATGGGAAAAGGCTATTGCAATGATGCACAGCTACAGCATACATCCGCTCCGCTGCCAAATGCAGTGCCGCCAGCAGGTAAACATTCCGCCGGTCCGCAATTTCCACGTGATTGTTCAAAGCTGCCTTTGAAGCCGTCGTATATGTCTCTTCCAATCCAATCGGTCATGGCACTCGAATTACCCTTGATTTTTTTTTTTTTTTTTTTTTTTTTTTTTTTTTTTAATAATTCGCAAACTGGCAGAAATTGGATAACCTGCGTTTATTATTATTTGATATACCAGTGCTACAAGGTGAAAACCTTATGATTAATGCACTGGCATCATTGATTTGTTTTTTTTTTTTTTTTTTTTTAATATGACAATAAATTTGATGTTTACAATAAAAATTCATTACTAAGAGTAATACAAATTTGAATGCAATTAAATATAAGTAATATTAAATAGTGAATATAATATAAAAAAAAAAGGAAAAATAAAATCAAAATAAAAAATAAAAATAATTCCTCTTCCAGCGAGGTAATGACAAAACAGGAAATTTAATTTAATTTTAATTTGTAACATTTTTAAAACTTTTATGTTTATTAATTTTTTAGAAGAAAGAGAAGATGAATTTAGCGAAAGAGAAAAAAAAAAAAAAAAAAAAATAAAATAAAAACTGATTAAAAAGATTATTGCAACGATGAAAGATGATTAAATAAAATTTTTTTGAATTGCACGGCGTTTTGTATTGGTCTAATAAAAGTAGGTAAGGAGTTCCAAAGACGAATTGCGTATATATATAATTGCCTTTCAGATGTTAGATAGAAGTGACGCAATTGTATTAACGTATAGGACCGATTGGAACGTGAAGCAGTGATACGATTGTGCAAGTAAGCTGGTTCACCAGAGTATAGCACTTTATGCAGCAGGAGTAACGTTCGGAATTTAAGAATGTTCTCAAGGGTCATGTTGCAGATTTTTATTACGTAATGGGATACATGATCTGTACGTTTTAATCCAAAAACATATCTAGCTATGTTGTTAAATACAACATTTAGTTTTTGCTTACTAACTGAGTCACAATTGGCAAAAATTTCGCAAGCATAAAGAAGCGTAGGGAGGATGTATGCTTTAGCGATAAGAAGTCTTATTTTGGGTGGTGTAAAATGTTGTGAAACCCTCAGTACCCTTAGCATTCCGTAGACCTTGCCTATTGTAGTGCCAATGTGTGTATTCCAAGTCAATGTCCTATTAAAGATTACTCCAAGGTTTTTAGTTGACTCAACGAAGTTAATTGAGGCGTTATCCAAAATGATTTTAGAAAATTCCGACACATCGACTGGTTTTCTAGAGATAACTATACATTTCGACTTTTTTGGGTTAAGACACAAGCCATTTTGACCTGCCCAAGTTTTTATGCGTGCTAGATCGTTGTTGATGGTAGATATACAATCAGAAATACAGTCCGGCTTACAGCTTAAATACAATTGGACGTCATCAGCGTACATATGGACTTTGCAATTTTTAAGAACCGTGGGTAAGTCGTTAGCATAGATGGAAAACAGGACAGGCCCAAGAACTGAGCCCTGAGGTACTCCCCTGTTGACCGTTAAGAATTCTGATGTTTTGTTCTTGACAGATACAGCTTGGGATCGATTAGAGAGATATGACCTGAACAGGTTTACTGCTGTATGAGAAAAGTTAAACATGTTACTTAATTTGGTACAAAGGATGCCATGATCGACTGTATCGAAGGCCTTAGAGTGATCAAGAAGAATTAAAAAGCTAATTTTTTTATCATCTAAGCCTGCTCTAATCTCTTCAGATACATCTATTAGCGCTGTAACGCAACTCCTCTTTGCCCTAAATCCAGACTGCCTTTCGCTTAGTAACTTTTTATCGGAGATAAATTCGCTAACCTGCCGATTTAAAATCACTTCAATTGCCTTAGCCAAGAAAGGCAATATGGCAACGGGTCGATATTCATTGCATGTTTTAGGTATTGGAATGATTTTAGCTTGTTTCCAACATTTCGGAAAGATAGAAGTAGTGAGAATAGTATTAAAGGCGTAAGTTATGTATGGTAACAAGATTGGTAATAGAATTTTCAGAAAGAGTGGGTGAACTTCATCGAAACCAACGGCGTTTGATTTGATTCATAATTTAATTTATTGATACCCTTTACTAGGTTGCTGCAGCCGCATAGCATAAGCTAAGCTAGCAGCATATGAAGCGTAGACGCGAATAACGTTGTGAGCGACATATAAATATAAATCAAAAATGGTTTTTTTGCATATTACCATTAAAAATGCTCTAAAACACGACCGAAATGTTGAACGTCAAAATTTGTAATTGTCAAAATTTCATCGTCCATTTGACACACCAAAAAAGACAAATTTATTTCAACACACACAAATTTTATTCAACTTGCTATTTTCTTTCCTACCACGAGTAGGAAAGAAACTACCACGAGTGAAAAGTTTCCTTTTGACACACACCCATAGACATACAAAAAAAAAGTTCTGTGTTGACTGAACAACACTAGCTATATTTTGTCAAAAGAGAAAACAATTAAAAAATTTTTGAGTTTCCAAATACAAATGTAAAAACCAATATTTTTATACTTTTGGTCAAAGAAACTATTTTAAAAACAATTTTCCCACTATTTTTATACTTTTGGTCAAAGAAACTATTTTAAAAACAATTTTCTAATATATTTGGCATTTAAACTGACTATATAATTTATTACTTATTTCAACTCAAATATAAAAACACATATATGTAATATAATTCCATACAAAGTCTGTATGGAATTCAGAAGTTTTATTTTTTCAATATTATTTTACGTCAAGAATGTGACCATAACATTTTTAAAACTCATAATATTTTGGTAATATATACAACGAGTATAGATTTTCCAACTTTTCGATACCACTTTAATAGTACGATTTCTCTTTCTCGTCAAAATATCATTTTCATCGATTTGTGACACGGTGCATTGTCTTGGTGAAACAACACTTTTTTCTTTTGCAAATGTGGCCGTCTGTTGGTGATTTCAGCCTTCAACCGATCCAAAAGTGCACAGTAATAGTCGCTGTTGATGGTTGTTTTTTTTGGAGATAGTCGATTATTCCTTTCGCATCCCAAAATACAGACGCTATCACCTTACAAGCCGACTGTTGGGTCTTTGCTCGCTTTGGAATTGGTTCGTCGACTGCTGACCACTCAGCTGACTGTATTTTGGTTTCTGGTGTGTAATAGTGAAGCCAAGTTTCATCCATTGTCACATATCGACTATAGAATTCGATTTTATTGCGGTTTAACAGCGCCAAACACTCCTCTGAAGCATCAATTCGTTGTTGTTTTTGGTCAACTGTGAACTCACGCGGCACCCACTTTGCACAGAGCTTTCGCATACCCAAATGTTCGTGTAAAATGGTAAAAACACTACCATCTGATATCTTTACAATGTCAGCTAGCTCGTGCACCTTCAACTTGCGACCGTTCATAACCAATTTGTAGATTTTTTTGATGTTTTGTGGAATAACAGTCGGATTTGGGCGTCCACTGCGCTCTGCATCATTTGTTCTGGTACGACCACGTTTAAATTCAGCAATCTACTTTTCTCCCATTTGCCTCTGGAGCAGAGTCCGGATAATGTTTATCAAGCCATTGTGTGGATTCCACTGTATTTTTTTTTATCAAAAAGCAATGCTTTATCAAAACTGGAAATTCACTTTTTCCCATTTTTTTTTTTTCAATAGCAATAGTTGCACACAAAATGCTACACCTCACGAATCAATTGTCAGATTGTTGTCAAATTTTTATACGTATCGTTTGAAGGTTGGTACTAAATAAAAATCAAATGGAAAAAATCTAATAACACCATCTATGTGTCATCCTATGGACTTTTTGAACGTACTGTTACTATGAAAAAGTATGATAGTAACTCTCCTCTCCTCCTCAAATATCTGGACAACCTTATGATAATTGAATCATGTGGCAGTGTTGCTGTCGTCGTTAATGTGTTTAAGCCATTATTCTTGTGAGTTACGTCAAATATCTGGACAACCTAATAATAATTGAATAATGGGTACAACATGTTGTATCTCTGATCAGGTATCAGTTTACGTTCGTTGTGTGCCTGTTGAATGCGTTTAGTGATGTATGATACATTTTGTGTGAACACAATTGAAACGTCAACGCGAATAACGTTGTAAGCAACCTTTAAGTAGTAGTAACCATGGTGTAAGAAAACCAGGTGGAAGCGAATTTTTCACCACACTTTAAATTGCCCCGAGTCTGTCAAAAAATTCTGACAGGGAGAGAGCAACTGTTGATTAGTACCAAATTTTATTGGCTGCGTTCAGCAGGTACAACTTTTGTGCAACCGGTTAGTGCGTGTCTGCTGAACGAAAAAATATCAGTGTCTAATCACAACAAGTGAAAATGTCTGTCTTTCGCCGCACTTCCCATTTTTGATACATTTGCTCAACGTATTGAGTATTTCCAGTTAAAAATTTGGCTTTTTTAGAATAAGTGTGCTTTTATAACAAATGAAATAAATAACGCAAAATATAACGAGGAACACAATTTTTCCCCTATTTTAGCACTTTTAAAAGAATTGTGTTCACAGAAATGAAAAAGGAACGTAAACTGATACCTGATCAGAGACACATGTTGTACCCATTATTCAATTATTATTAGGTTGACGTCAACTCACAGGAATAATAGCTTAAACACATTAACGACGACAACAACATTGTCGCATGATTCAATTATTATAAGGTTGTCCAGATATTTGACGTCTACTCACAAGAATGTATACTCTTATTTGAAGAGGAGAGCAAAAGAGCAATTTTGTAAGGACATAAAAATCACGCAGTTGCCGGAATATCATACTTTTTCATAGTACAAACCAATAAAGATACATTTGACTACTACTTTTTGAAATACTTGCTTGTGTTGAACCAAAATATTATGAGCTTGGAAAGTCATTTAATTTATATTGAGCTTAGCCGGGAGTTGATGTAAATAATTTGTGCACTCATTCGTCGGTTTGAAAAAACTTTTTACAAACTTTAGAAGGAATTTTTTGTACATCTTTCAAACCGGTAAATTCGGAGAAATGAGCTAAATGTTTCTCGAACATCTGAAAATAATGAGAAAAAGTTAGAGAAATCGCGATTTGTGTATGCGTGCCGATCGCTTGCAAGAGTATATTTTCAAATTTTGTATTGTATTCGCTAGAATGGTCCTTTTTGAAAAAAATCAACAAAAACGAATTTTTGGCAATCATTTCTGTAAATTTTCACATACATAAATGCTCTCCTTTGACCTCGTGTCGTGATGTGTTGAAGCTACAAAGCTTGTGGACAGTTCATGTGCTATTATTGTTGACGTAACCTTTGTGTGTTGTTTTTAAGTCTTCACAATATTTATAATTCACAAATACTTTCTTAAAGAAATGAATATATTTATAAAAAATTAACCAAACATTTTTTTTCAATGTTTTGCGAATAAGCCTTATTTTGTTTTATTTACTGGATAACAATTAAATAAGCATTGAATATAAAAATTGAAATGTCAAAACAACGCCAACGGACGACGTAACTGGCTTGCCCATTTGTTAATGCGAACTCAAATACAACAAAATTCGGCATCAGCTGTCCTGATATGGGAAAATAAGAATGTTGAATATAAATACACACAAAGAAGAAAATAAGATATTTATCACTGTTCGCGCTTTGCTACGCCTTACTGTATTTTGTAGTACAGCACCCTCTGGTGTTCAAGATATAGCAAAATACATAGCGCAAAAAACTCACTGCCTATATTCACCCTTTACACCCTATACACACCCTTTCTATATTCGAAAATCCCTATACACAAATTTTCATCTTAATCAGATCAGCGGTTTTGGAGTGTTTTGCCATTTTTTTAAGAGATTTGTACTACAGCGCCCTCTGGTGCTCAAGAAAGCACAAAAAAATAAGAGTGTGCTTTAGACCAAACGACTAGAGTAAAACTTCTTTAGCTCCATCTATATGTATGTATATATATATATATATATATATATATAATATATAATATATAATATATATATATAATATATACATGCATACACATATACATATGAAGGGGCAACTGCCCTTCCCTGCCCTTCCATTGCTACGCCATGTGTATGTATATATGTTTATATATGCATAATATATACATAAACATATCAGGGAGGTCAACTGCCCTACCTTCGCTACGTCCACGTATATTCATATATGTTTATATATGTGAAATACATACATGTATATACATATACAAATCAGGGGGGAACTTCCCTCCTCTGATCTACCCTCGCTACGCCCAGGTTTATATATGTATAATATATACATGCATAAACATACACATATCAGGTGGGAAACTTTCCTCCCCTGCCCTACCCTCGCTAGGCCCATGTGTATGTATATATATTTATATATGTATAATATATACATGTTTTGTTAATGTTTTTTATAAATTTCGAAATATAAGTTTAAAAAAACATAAAAAGTTTAATTAAACAGTATTACAAAAGACTGAAATAAAATTGGAAACATAAAACAGAGTCGTGTACACTTTCTTTTGACGCTCACAGTATACAGTAGAATCTGGATATAACGACTTCGCATATAACGACTAACCGTTTTTAGGGACCACGATGTAAACTCAAGTTTGGTTTCATAGCTCAGTACTAGGAAAACATATCCGTTTAGTACGACTCCGGTTTAAGCGACCATCTGCTTATAGCGACCTGTTTTATAGTCAATTCGTCTGGTTAGAACGACGCACAGTGTGTCTGAAGCTCTGAAGGCTGCGGAAACGCTCGATGTTTCGATGTTTTTATTCAAACTATCTTTGATGATGATGTTATGAAAACTAGGATGTCGAGTATTCACAATGTTCTTCGAAGTTCTTACTATCGAACAAAAATTAATCAAAAACAAACTCGAATTACAGACTTTCTACGCTAGTAACTGCATATTTAGTTGCATAGAATGTGGGCTCATACATTGTAACTCTTTGTATATATTACTGTATGTTTTTAATGCAGAATGTTTAAGTAACATTAAAGTTATTTGTAATTGGTAATTTTACAAATATTATATAATATTTGTAACTGGTAATGTTTTATTTTCGTGAATGACACTTATCTAACTGTACATTTAAATACATATATATGTATGTAGATATTAAAAAACAAGCTTAATTTATTCGCCCGTTTTGTGCGTCGTCCGGTTAGTACGACGGAGTTTCGCAGGTCCCTTCGATGTCGTTATATCCGGATTCTACTGTACATATCAGGGGGAAACTTCCCTCCCCTTCCCTACCCTCGCAACGTCCACGTATATGTATGTTTATATATGTATAATATAAACATGCATTCGGATAAACGGCTTAGGAGTTTTTCGACGTTTTTTCAAATATTTGTACTACAGCGCCCCCTGGTGTTGAAGATAGCACAAAAAAGATAAGTCCAAAACACTAACCGTATCAGAAAATCATAGTATACCAATTTTCATGCATTTGGGATGAACGGTTTAAGAGTATTTCGACGTTTTTTAAAATATTTGTACTACAGCGCCCTCTGGTGTTCAAGATAGAACAGAGCAGATAAGTCATAAAAACTCGCCGTATGAAAACCTTTATATACAAATTTTCATGCAAATCGGATGAACGGTTTCGGAGATTAGCTAAAAAAAAGAATGCCTGGAACCCGATTGCAGCGCCCCCTACCGGGTCCAACCTTTTTTAATGAATAAAAAGTAGACTATATACTGACCGGGGTTATAACGAACCTAGATGTCAAGTTTCATTTAAATCCATCTACTGGTTTTCGTGTGATGCTCTATCAGACAGACAGACAGACAAAAATTTTAAAAATGCGATTTTTGGACTCAGCTTCGTTCAAATGTCCATCGCAAAAAGAATTTCAAAAAAATATTTCATGTACAGATTTTTTTATTTATTTTTTATTTTATCAAATTCATCTACTGGGTTTAACCCTTACAGATATAACTTAACCTAATTAACTAATAATGATTTAACTATGTTAAATATTAAATTTATGATTTCATTGAAATTAATCATTAAGAAAAATATACAGATCGTTTAAAAATATATGTCTGTTTAAAACAAAATTCACATGACTGTTGATTGAGTTAAACAAAGTTAGGCATCTTGAAATAGGTTCATTCAAACCATAGTTAGAACTATGGGACTCTGGTAAAAATAAATTTCTAATTCGCAGCGTTTTCTGTGGTGCATAAAAATTGATAAGAGTTAACAATTCAGGTGAATCAATTTTATTGTCTAGAATATCCTTAATGAAAATAATGCTCTGAGCCTTTCTTCGTTGTTTTAAACTCTTTAAATTTAATAATTCGCAGCGCGATTCATATGGGGGTATATTCTCACCAGAAAAACTGCGACGAAGTGCAAATTTGGTAAAACGCTTTTGTATTTTTTCAATTCGTTTTACCGCTATCTCATAGAAAGGATACCAGATTATGTTGGCATACTCTAAAGTCGGTCTTACTAATGATACAAATAAAGATTTTAAGGTGTTTGGGTCATTAAATTCCTTCGAGTTCCTGATGACGAAACCAAGAAGAGAATTAGCCTTAGAAACCATATAATCTATGTGCGCGTCAAAAGATAGTTTAGCGTCTACAAGGACGCCTAAGTCTTTTACGACTCTATCTCTTTGGAAAAAACAATTTAAGTCGTAATTGTATTCGTGAATGATAGCGGAATGTTTACGCGTGCAAGTTAGGATCTTACATTTATTAAAATTTAGATATAAATCGTTTTGATTGCACCACGTTGTCAAAGAATTTATATCTTCCTGAAATAGGTAACAGTCATGTGAATTGTTTACAGTTGCAAACAGTTTTAGGTCGTCGGCATATAGTAAATAATTACATGGCTTAAAGATACAAGTAATATCGTTGACGAATAATAAAAAAAGCAGAGGCCCTAAGTGACTTCCCTGAGGAACACCGGAGTTTGTTGTTATGACTCTGGAATAACTTTCCTTCATCTTGATTAAGAGCTGTCTATCGGAGAGATAGGATTTAATCCAAATAAGTAAGTTCGAGTGAATGCCAAGCTTTTCTAGCTTTTTTTTATAATAGCGTATGGTTAAGGCTGTCAAAGGCTTTAACAAAGTCGGTATACAAGACGTCTATCTGAGACCCACCTTCAATAGCACATAGCGAATGATTTGTAAACGACACTAAATTTGTGGTAATAGACCTACCAGGGAAAAAACCATGCTGCTTCGTAGATATAATATTTTTAAATTCGAAAAAAAGCCGTTTGTTAACAAGCTTATCAAGTAATTTAGGTATTGCTGAAAGTTTGACAATGGGCCTGTAATTAGTAACAAGCCCTCTTTGCCCTGATTTGTGGATGGGAGAAATAAATGATATTTTCCAGTCATCTAGAAAAACACCTGATACTAATGATTTATTAAAAATTAAGGTAAGGCATTTGAAAAGAGAAAATGCACAATTTTTAAGGAAAACCGGGGGTAAAAGATCATAGCCTGCACCTTTATTGCAGTCCAGAGCTTTAATCTCGTTTAGAACCTCGTCCTCTGAAATAGTTATATTGCCGATACTAACTGAACACGGTATGTTTAAAAAGTCGTGTCTATTATTTGTCGTGCAAAAGCCATCGAAGATAGATCCAAAAAAATCTGCGAAGAGTTCACAGATGTCCTTATTATTGCTGGCGATTTTTCCTTGATATTCCATTGTATTTGGTATACCGGACGACTTTCGTTTTGAGTTAATAAAAACCCAAAAGGATTTAGAATTAGATTTAATATTGTTTTCTATATTAAAAAGGTATTGCTTGTGGAGAAAATTCGAAAGGAATTCGAATTCTCTTCTACGAAGAAGAAATTGGTTTTTGTCCTCTGGCAGATTAGTTTTTTTATACTTTTTATGGGCTTTATTTCTTACGTTTTTTAAATGAAGAAGCCTACTGCTGTACCAAGGAAGATTAAATTGGCGACTTTCTCTTTTAATTGGCACATATAGACGAAGAGCTTCATTAATATATATTTTAAGTGTTGAGTACATTGTGAAAATATCTTGCGTTTTGAATGCTGACTCCCAGTTTATCGAAAAGAAATAATTGTTTATAGCCTCGTAGTTGGCTTTTCGAAAATTATACGAGAGCTCAGAACTAAATCCAGATAAAATGTTTAGTTTATAGAAATATAAATTGAGCATGAGAGCTTTATGGTGCACTGATTCTGGGGTAAGGGGGA
Organism: Coremacera marginata; assembly: GCA_914767935.1. NCBI lineage: Eukaryota > Metazoa > Arthropoda > Insecta > Diptera > Sciomyzidae > Coremacera > Coremacera marginata. The sequence goes on along the minus strand of OU612044.1, from coordinate 60,544,179 downwards.
TGTTACATTTATCAATCTTGAAACGAGAATCGTTGTTGACGAAAATCAAGTCTAAAATCCGATTTATATCATTTTTAAAATTATTGATCTGAAAAAGATTTAGAGCGTACAGCGAGTCGCAAAAAAGACTCTCGACTTCTTTCTTTACGTTGAAAGGAAGATACATTTGATCGTCAAAGCTAAACACCCACTCCAGGTCACCCAGATTGAAATCACCTAGAACACAAGGTGTTTGATTATCATTTAATGAGTTTACAATATGATTAATATTGAATAAATGGTCGCTAAAAATTTCAATACAACTATTTGGTGGTATATAACTTATTATAAATACTACTTCATTTACAATTTTATATATATGTTAAATAGATTACTGATAGTATTATATGCCAATGACTGTTCATAAAATACTGGTTCATGGGTGTGATGTTATAAATCATTTCGGTATTCCTATTGGGTTTCTTACTGAAGACGCACTCGAAGCCAGATATAAGGAATTCCGAAGGTTTCGATTAGAAAACACCAGGAAAAACTCAAGAGAATCGAATAATAGTGACCTTTTGTCCTATTTATTACTGTAGTCTGAGCCGCTTATATCAGCAGATCGCAAAACATGCAGAAGAAAGCAACAAAATGATAAAGATATATATCCTTTTCTTGAAATAGAAACAGAGACAGAACAGAAAATATGGAAAATAGTATACTATCAAAAATTGATTTCACTGAATTCGCTTAATCTCATTCATCATCAAATGAACTGTATAAATAAAAATTTAAGTAAGTTCAGTAATTTTTATATTTCAATATAGATTAAATATTTTATCAAAATGTTATGAATTTTATTTGATAAATGAAGTTAATTCTTTATTTTTTGATTATTTTAATTAATGGCAAAAGTTTTTAAAATGCAAAAAAGCTTGAACTTATTTTTATGTCGAAGTTAAGATTTCTTAATTTGGGTGTTACAGGCAACTTTTAGAATAGGCGTGGCAGGTGGCTCATATTTCGCTGAATTGAAACCATATTTTTAAATTTTTTCTGTATTATATACCTACCATACACAAATATATATAGCAATTGCTTAAGAAAAGTGAAGATTATAAATTCAAATTTTTTTTTATAAGAGCGGTGGGCGTGTCCTTTGGCCGATTTAAAAAATTTGCTTACGAAATAATTTTCACTGCTAACAGAAATATCTGTACCATATTGTATTGTTATTAATTGCTGTTTACGGATTCTACGGGAAATTTTCATTTCAGGATATATGAGCGGTGGGCGTATTTTTTTCCCGATTTTAATATAATCTCACACATTGGTTTCTGTTGATGTCACAAACATCTTTTTCGAATTTAATTGTAATTAGTTTAATATTGCGGATTTTATACCGATTTTTCGTTTAGGGACATATTTTCTTAATTCAAGCAATAAACTAATCTGTACCAAATTTCACTCTCTACAACAACGCTTTCTATTTTTGGCCACCTGTTGTATGAACTCGCGTCGTGAACAGTAAAAAAAAAACAAAATGGCCATTTCAACCCTTGAAAGGACTTTGACCGAGCTTCTTATGATCAATTCTGTTGTGCGTATTGTGCAATATTTGAACACAAATGATCGAGAACTGGATCCACAACTTTTAAGCCGACTCCGAGCGGATAATGTTCTCAAGAAGCTTTTCATGGCAGTTTTTACTCCTGTGGCTTGCCATTGTCTGCAGAGAGGTGACGGCCGAACAGAAAAATTAATTCAACTGAAAACAGGCGTGAACAGTATAAGACAAAAAAAAATTTGCCAATACAACCTAGCACCACCCTAATCTACATACATACAAAGTTAATTTATAAGGTTGTCGCAGGGCTGATCGCACTCTCTTCTCAGTACCCATAATTGTCAAAACCAGCCAATTTTGCGAATGACTACGAAAGAAGAACGGATGATAATAGAGAGCACTTGTAGATTTTCTATGAGCTATCAACTTCGATTTGACAATTATGGGTACACGCTCTCTCCCTTGCGACAACCTTATAAATCAACCTGCATAAATAGAACAGCAAATTCAATAAAAGCAAAAAAAAAAACAAACATCCACAACACAATAGCTTTTTCAACACAAAAGCAAAAAAAAAAACTCCGCATTATATAAGTTAACACGTAAAATATTTAAAAACAAAATTAAACTAAGCAATTGGATACCAGAAACAACTTATCTGGAATACCGACGAAATGCACAATGCTGACACAGCGTCTACTGCGCTCGCATGGGAAACAGGCAAGTGCAACAAAATTCAAAGAACGCTGACGCAACACCGCACTGCAGTTTGAGTTATTTAAGTTAGCTTAAGTTATCAAACATTAAGAATAATAAAAATTGTAATTTAGTTGCATTAAACTCGTAATAAAGAACGGTCGTAGACCGGAATAAAAAAATATTTTTTTTAATCAATTCGGCAAATACGAATTTAACTGGCCCCCAACGTGTGTGATAAAGTGTCATGTTTTGATTAAAAATATAGACACGAAAACAAGATCGAACTATAGATAAAGTGTTAAGTTTTGATTAAAAATATAGACACTAAAACAAGATCGAACTATAGATAAAGTGTATGATCGAACTATAGATAGTTAAATGCGAAAAACAGTGCAAAGTTTGCTTCAAAAATATAAATATACTAAATTGTTTTTCAATGTTAAAGCGTTAAGTTTTGTATAAACGGAAAAAACAGTGCAAAGTTTGCTACACGGACTCAAAATAACAACACCGAAAACCAAAAAAAAAGCGTTAAGTTTGGAAAAGAAAAAAAATAAACGCATAACAAGGAAAAAATAGCTTAAACGATAGTTTCGGCTAACTTCGCGAGTGTGTGCGACGCAGGATCCCGAGTAGCGAAAAGTGCAAAACGGATAAAATCCGGTCGACCAGCGGAGGACAACAAAACTAACCAACGTCAGGATGATGACAAGAATATATTTTTAAGAATTTAATTTTATAATTGAAATAAATAATAAGTTAAAATAAAGGGAAATTGTGAATTTAAGAATAGCTCTGAAAACAAAAAGAAAGATTAAAAAATTATTCTTCCCAATCTTAAACAGTGAATTTAAAAGAAAAAAGAAATAAAATAAAAGGAAAATAAAACTTTAAGAAATTTTTAATAAGGATTCAAAAATAATTTATATAAAAAATTAAGTAAAAACACTTTGTAAAAAATACTGAAAAGTTTAGTAGGATTTTAACATTCTTAGACAGTCAATTTAAAGAAAAATAAAATATTAAGAAATTTTTACTTAGTTTTTACTCAAAAATAATTTATATAAAAAATTAATTAAAAACACTTTGTAGAAATACTGAAAGGTTTAGTAGGATTTTTACATTTTAAATAACTACAATGTCTAACCCAAATAATTTAATAAGGCCACCGGTCTTAAATGGCAACAATGTGCAGCTTCAATTAGTTCCTTGATAAACCCCATTCCAACCCAACTAACGAACGAAATTATAACAACTGGTAGCATTGACGACTGCGACAAAATACCATACATCGTACGTTGTTTGAGGGAATTTTCAGGGGAAAGTTCAGATTTCGCTTCATGAAGAAGATCCGTGGAAAGAATCATGTCCCTTTACGAAAGTAAAAAGGGGTCTTCAAGATATTTCGGTATACTAAGCGTTATACGGAATAAAATAATCGGACAGGCTAACTTAGTATTGGAATCTTATAATACACCCCTGAATTGGGAGGCGATTAAAATATGCCTCACCACTCACTACGCTGATAAGCGGGACATTGGTACATTACAGTACCAAATGGCGACTCTCGTGCAAGGCACAAGACCCTTACAAGAGTTTTACCAATCAGTTTATGAACACCTTTCACTAATTCTAAATAAAATTTCTTGCATGAACATTAGCAAAGACGCTGAAAAAACTTTAACAGACTCCTACAGAAACAAGGCTCTGGACACGTTCATAAGAGGCTGGAACGGAGAGCTTCCGAAACTCTTAGCTATTAAAGAACCTTCGGATCTACCGCAAGCCCTCTTATCTTTGGCAAAAGCTAGAAAATCAGAACTTTAGAACCAATTATGCTTTAGGAAATAGGAAAACTATAATTCCACCAACTGTACCTCAAAGTAGACCTTCTATAATTCCTCCTATAACAAGAAATTTCTATCCACAGCTATCGCATTTTCCAAGGAATGCAACCATACAACATATTCCTCAACCCTATCAAAATAACTTGTGGCAACCACAACGACAACAATTCCATACCCCCGTAGCTCAACCGAATTTCTTCAGACCAACAAACCCTCCACCGAGACCATTCGCTGCTAAACCACAGCCACGGCCAGAAGCCATGGATATTGATCAAAGTTTCCAGAGTAGAGCACTAAATTATGTTAATCGCCCCAAACCAAACGATTTTTATGGTAAAAGACCAAGCGACAATACCCCCCAAACAGGACCGAGAAAGCTTCAGAGAAATTTTAATATAGAACAAACGTTCCCTGATCAGTACCAGTATACTAAGTTATGTAACGACATGAATAATTTCCAACTTAACGACGCGAGACGATACAATCCGACTGAACAAATAAATAATACAGAAACAACTCATGAATATCAAGATTCAGCAACTCAGCAAGACGCAGAACAAACATTTAACGAGTACATGCAATATCACGAGAATCAACAAGAGCAATTTGGGACACATGAGACCCAAACAGAAACCACAGTTTCTTTTTCAGACCTAACAGACATACATTTTTTAGAATGAGCGACTCCTCACTGCCTTATATTCAAGTTAGGACAGTAGGAGGTAAAATACTTAAAATATTAATCGACACAGGTTCAAACAAGAACTATATCAAACCTTCCGTTGTACCTAAAGCGTTTGCTAATAAGGAACCTTTCTTTGCAACTTCCATAGCGGGTATTATTAAAATAACACACTTCACTCGTGTAAATCTTTTCAATATACCACAACTCGAAATTAAGTTCTATTTACTTCCCACACTAAAATCATTTGACGCCATTTTAGGAAACGACAGCCTTAAGGAATTATCTGCTGTTATTCATACCAAACATAATTACGTGCAATTATTCAATGGACAAAAAATATTAATCAGACAATGTCAATCAAAAACAGTCAATACAATAGACATAAAAAACGAACAAATGACAGATAAACAAAAGAAGCATGTGAACTACTCGTCGAGAAATACAAAAGTCTTTTTGCTGAACCCAACGAAAAATTAACCTATACAAGTAGAGTCAAAGGCGAAATTAGGAATACCTCAGATTCTCCTGTCTACACTCGAAGCTATCCATATCCCGTTTCTCTAAGGGATGAAGTTCAAAAACAGATACAAATACTATTAAGAGATGGTATAATAAGACCATCTCGATCCCCGTACAATGCCCCTGTGTGGATTGTACCCAAAAAACCTGACTCAAATGGCAATAAACAACATAGATTAGTAGTAGATTATCGTAAACTCAACCAAATCACAATTCCTCACCGTTACCCGATCCTCGAAATAAATTATGTTTTAGCGCAATTAGGGAAATGCAAATATTTTTCGGTACTAGACCTCAAAAGTGGTTTCCATCAGAAACCACTTAAGGAAACAGGCATAGAAAAAACAGCTTTTTCCATTAATAATGAAAAGTTCTTGTAAACTCGAATTTTCCTTCCCCAAAGGCTCCCCTTTGGTTTAAAGAATGCACCTGCAATCTTTCAAAGGACCCTTGATGACATTTTGCGCGAATACATAGGGTCATTCTGTTTCGTCTACATTGACGATATTATAATATTTAGTAAATCTAAAAATGATCACTTAGAACATATTCAACGCATTTTCGAAACCTTAAGTGAATCAAATATGAAAGTTCAATTAGAAAAGTGCAAGTTCTTCCAAAATGAAGTAGAGTTCCTTGGATTCTTGGTTTCGTCAAATGGTATAAGAACAAATCCGAAAAAAATCGAAACTATTGAAACAGGGCAACTATTGGTCAGGGCATTATCGACGTTTCATAAAAGATTATGCAAAAATTGCCAAACCCCTGACATAGCTCTTAAGAGGGGAGGATGGACGCGTGTCCAAGACAGAATCGAAAAAAATTTAATTACGTTAAATGAGGACGCGCTTGACACAATAGAAAAAATTAAAAACATACTCACTTCTAATGATTTACTACTAACATATCCAGACTTTAAAAAACCATTTAAACTTACTACAGACGCTTCAAATTTTGCCCTTGGAGCCGTCCTGTCCCAAGAAAATAGACCCATTACCTCAGTGGCGTAGCTAGGGTTGCTGGCACCCGGGGCGGAAACAGATTTTGCACCCCCAAAGGAAGGTTATCCTTATCCTATCTAAAATCTATTTACAGAAAATGAAAATTTTTAAACATACTGTTTTTGTTTAATATTTTTTATTTTATTAATAATTTTGTTGAGATGCATCGAGTAAACATAAATAAAAACATCGATTTGGTATCTGAAAAAAATAAAAAAAAAAATTATTTATTGATATTCATTAATAAAATTAATCTTTAAGGTACCATCAAGATTTAAAATTTCTTCTTTCTTGCTTTTAGTGATGCAAACTTTTCGATAACTTCATCGAAATTAATGTTTTTAGCCTCTTCGGCTTCAATGGATAAGATTGAGGGCTCTGTTAGTCTTGACTGCCCCATTGTAGATCGTAAATAATTTTTTATTAATTTAAGCTTGGAAAAGCTTCTTTCGCATGAAGCGACGGACACGCAAATCGTTACAAACAATTTTAAGCAAAGTGTAAGATTTGGCAATGATTCCTAGAATCCCCACTCACAAATAAATTTTAAAAAATCTATTGAGGACCAGTTTGAGTTTGTTTCCAAGGCAATGTCTGCAGCTTTAAGGTGCCTTCTTAGCCTTGGTATTTCAATCCTCAACTCTTCTTCATTGATCTCATCATGGACAGTGACCAATCTTTGTATTAAGAGCTGCAGTTCATTTTCAGAAGCAGATAGCAAGCTCGATGGGAGGATTGCTTCAAAGACATTTTGAACGTCTTCTAGTGATTTTGTTCTTGTCTGAAGTTCCGAATGAAACCTATCCAAGCACTCGAACATCGCCCTCTTGTTTTCTTCTTGTAGACTAAGTCCACAGTATCTTGTCTGTTCTCCTGTCATCATTTTTCTGTATCGGATTCGTCTCTCAACTAATATACCACAATTTTCCGATTCAACGAGTGCTTTTTGAATTGATTGTTGCACTAGGTTAGAACGTTCCTCAAAAATAAAACGGTTCAATGCCTTAAGTTTAAGCAAAACATTATCAAGTGCCAAGTTCTTAGTTTGCAAGTACTTCTGCGTTATTTGAACTTCCCGAAGGACATCATGCCAAAAGTATAAGTAGCATAGAAATGTGAAGTCAAGGATTGCTGATAATAGGCCCTGTGCTGTTCCTCTTGTGTCAATATTTTCGTCGGGATCGCATAGAGCTTCAATCGCTTGGACAAACTTTTGATAATGTTCAGCAAGAGGCATTACAGCAGAATAGTGTGCACTCCAGCGCGTTGTTGACAACCTTTTTGCTGATACATTAGTATGACGTATTAATGAGTGGATGCAGAAAAGAAAGAATACAGCCGTTCGAGACAACCAAAAAATGTGACACATGATGAATTTTGAGCGAAGGCATGTTGACCGCACAGATTTAAAGAATGGTCTACGCATCCGATAAATACTGCCTTTTTATTCTTTTCTTTAAGTTTTTTCTGCACTCCCCCGTGAATTCCAGACATTGTAGCAGCATTGTCATATCCTTGGGCACGACACTTCATAAAATCTAAACCATCACTTTCAATTTTATTTAATATATCTGAACTGATACGTATACGTAACGGCTTTCTTGCCCATAATAGTAAAAAATCCAAGAAATACTTCCTTAACTTGTACTTCACCATTGGTTATTTTAACATACCTAATAACTTCCGACATTTGAACCACATGTGACACATCTGGTGTGCTATCAAACATTACTCCAAAATATTTAGCAGCTTTTATTTCTTTGATAAGTTTGGATTTCACATGATTAGCTAATACACTTATAAATTCGTTCTGAATGGTTGGTGAAAGATAAGAATGTTGATATTTGCAATTAGCTTGTTTTAAGTTCATAAGGTGTTCTTTAAGGACTGGGTCATACTTTGAAAGGAATTCAACTAACTCAAGAAAGTTTCCTTTATTTAATGAGTCCGAATGCTCGAAATGTCCACGAAATGGCAAATTCTGTTTAGCAAGGAACAAAGTAACATCAAGAAGTCTATTGAGTATGTTTTTCCATTTTTTTTTTCATTTTCCACAATTGTTATATTTTCTGCGTCAATGGTTTTGTTTAGTCTCAGCCGTGTTGATAACGTTTTCCACATTTCAAGAAAACGCAAGTGCTCTATGGACTTCTCATGACCGTTTATTTTAGGATTCAGCTTCCACCAAGCTTGGAACCCAGTTACAAATTTAGATGTGCTATCAAGATTCTCCCCTGGCACTCAGACCTCTGTCCATTGTGCCATTTAATTTAACCACTTAATTTAAAATAATATTACAACTATGTATATAAATTTTAGAAATTATTTTTACTGCAAACACAGATACATAACGTTGATTCTAAACTAAACTAAATTTAAGAATTTGGAGATAAAGTTTTTTGACTACACGTCCAAATAACAATTCTTGATTTTATTCAAAATTTATCACTGGTTATAATAGGGTGGGCGGATTTTTTGAAATATCGTTTTAACATGGATTTTCTAGAAGAGGTCAAAAAAAGAAGTCCAGGAGTGTATTTTTTTTTATTCTGATACTAAAAATTAGTTTTTAGTTTTGAGCGAAATCGGTCAATCTAAAACGAATTTTCAGCCCATCAAAAGTACCCATCAAAAGTACAAAAAACGTCATTTCCTATGTTGACGATTTTACGCGTTTGTATGACGTTGTATTGAAATTTTTAGAATTTTGATTTGCTGTAACTTTGTTTTTAACCGATCGATTTCGCCCAAAATTTGCATGGCGAAATTTTTGAGGCAAGAAAATCTATTTTTTGGCATCTGATTAAAACAAACTAAAGTTTTGCGGGGAAAACCCCCCTTTTTTGAAAACTAGTTTTACATAAATTTCTAATAGAGCATAAAAAAATGAGAACAGGGGTGGATTTTTTATTTAATTTTGACTGATTATTATGACGTTTATTGTACACTCGATGGGCTGTATCTTCGGTTTGAATGGACCGATCTCTGTAGAAATGTAGTTTTGGTATTAGATTTAAAAAAAAAAACGAAAGGCTAGGGGAGCTCTAGTACGAAAATTTCATAAAAACTCAAATTGTGGGGGGTAAATTTTATTAAAAGAAATACACCACTGAGTTTCTTTTATTTCCTCTAATAGAAAATTCATGTAAAAACGAGTTTTCCAAAAATCGGCCCACCCTTGTGCACAACATTAAAAAAAAACATTTTTTCAATAAATACTGAAAATTATTGAGATATTTGCAGCTACTTTAATAACGCTTTAATTTTTGCATATACATATATTAATTTAAACGAAACGGCTAAATATCGCTTATAGAAAGGAAAGTTAATGAATTAAGCAAAATTAAATGTATTCGCAAACCAAAAGTTTTAAAGTGAAATTGGTGTTTATTTGTTTCTTTTGAAATCAAATTAATGCATATCAATTTTAAATATTGATAGAACGAGTCGCCAAAAATAGTTTATGCATTTACAAATTTTTCATGGGAAGCTAAAGCATGTTTATATTTTTTATATTTACATGAGGAGGCACCGCTGCATTGCTTCCAGATTTATTGACAAATTGAAGCATTGATCCGGCTAAATCTTTTAATTCCTTGGAATGTATTATTTTGGCCTTTCTTTGTTGGCATCCACTTGGCCGTTTTGGCTTAGCAATTTTATTAAACATATTTAAAACAAACACAAAACTCGCACACTTTTCACTGTTGAACAATTCTAGTTGGAAATTAATATGGGACAAAGATACACGAATGTTCGGTTAATATCAATTTCCCGCTCAAAAATTTAAATTTCTTCGTTAAAAAGCTCATATTAAACCTATTGTTCAGTGCCTCTTAAACACTGAATGTTTGTGAATACAAAGCTCTCAAAGTATCAAAAAACCATTGCATACTTTTAGCTTGTGAATACAAAACTCTCAATTAATCAAACATCCATTGCATACTTTTAGTTCCTATTAAGTTACATAAATGTATTCATATAGAAAAACTGTATGTTATATTTTTGCGACACCAATCTATATAAAGTACTAGCTGTACCCGGTGTGCTTCGCTACCCCTATAGTGATAAAATAGAAAGTATTTAGATATTAAAAAAATTTATTTATTTGATTATGAATTAATTATTGCAATGCTTTAGGATATACAATGTTTTTAGTCGGTGTAGAGGTGTAGCTTCTAGAGCAAAGAACGGGGCGTGGCCCGCCTACTATTTACATGGCATATAATCCTTTTTAAGATAACATGATATGTAGCAAATATCATCATTCTATGCCAATTGGCTGAGATATGAGGATTTTATGTTTTCTGTTGTGTAGGCGTGGCATCACCCCTTCGTCTGATCAAAATATTATGTAACCAAGGACTTATTATTTCGTAACAATGTCCTATTGTGAAAATTTCATGTCGACCGGTCCAGTAGTTTAGAAGATATTACAGTTTTTAATTTTTCCAAAAATTGGCGTGGTTCCGCCCACTTTTTTTGTGGAACGTATTTCTATTCATGCCAATACTATATGTACTAAATATCATTTCCGTGGGTCCAAAAATGCCGAAGATATGACGATTTTAAGTTTTTGGTTATATGGGCGGGGACACGCCCCTTTGTCCAAACAAAACTGTATATAGCCTAATATTCCTTCCAGAGTCATATTAAGACGTTGAGAAAATTTCAGGAAAATCGGTCCAGTGGTTTGGCCTCCTATAAAGCACAAACAGACATACAGACATACATTCATTTCTTTTTTCGATTTTTTTTTCTTTTTTTTTTTTTAAAACCCGAACTGAAAAAATACCTTTCCAACAAAGTATAAATCATCAAAATCGGTTCGGCCGATCTCGAGTTATGGGATTACATCGCATTCGGACACTTTCTTTTATATATATAGATAGAAGAATACTAGAATTTGTAATTAATCTTTATGATAGTTGCACCCCTCACCATTATAATAAATAAATAATAAATAAAGTACATTTTAATACAATTTTCCACTATTTATATTGAAAACAATTTTTTTTTTGTAAATTTTGCACCCCTATTGACTGTGCACCCGGGGTGGACCGCCCCCCTTGCTACGCTACTGCATTACCTTCATATCCCGCACACTGTCAAAAACCGAAGAGCATTATGCGGCAAATGAGAGAGAACTACTAGCCATAATTTGGTTGTTAAATGCATTAAGGAACTATTTGTATGGTTCGGCAAAGGTTGAAATCTATACGGATCATCAGCCGCTAACCTATGCCTTGAGTAATAGAAATAATAACGGAAAAATGAAACGTTGGAAGTCCATTCTGGAAGAGAATAACTATGAAATACAATATAAACCCGGAAAAGCAAACGTGGTAGCCGATGCCCTTTCCAGGCCGCCACAGAAGGTACCAATAAACTCTTTAACTGCCACTATTCAAAGTCACGAAAGCTCAGCCGAAAATCTTATTCCATCAATCGTGGAATCCATCAACGTTTTCAAAAACCAACTTTTTATTCTAACCCATGAATCTGATTATAATTATATGAATTATAATCTGGTTATAATTTCTCGATACCTTTCCCCACACACCATAGACACATAGTAATAAAGCCTCAATATACGCAAGAAGACTTGATACAAACATTCAGAAACTATTTGAGTCCCAGCGTTATTAACGGACTGTTAACCAGCGAAGAAATAATGGGAGTGATTCATGAAATCTACCCTCTACATTTCAGCTCTTATAGGATTTGTTATACACAGAAGCAGGTCGAAGATATTATCAACGAATCTGAACAAGAAGAAAAGATCTTACAGGAGCACAGAAGAGCACATAGGAGTTTTAAAGAAAACAAAATAAAGCTACTTGACAAAATTTACTTTCCTAAAATGACAGAGAAAATTAAGAAACTCTTAAAGGAGTGCACAATATGCAAAGAAAATAAGTACGACAGACATCCCACAGTACAGAAAATACTAGAAACACCAATACCAGAACATCCAGGACAGCTATTACATATTGACTTATATAACACCGAAGGGAAAACAGTACTAACAGCATTAGATAAGTTCTCAAAATACGCCCAAGCACGATTAGTAAAGTCCAAAGCGATAGAACATGTAAAAGAACCCTTAAGGGAAATACTACTATCATTCGGGAAACCGAAAAACGTTGTAATTGACAACGAAAAATCGTTTAATTCTGCCACCATTACACATATATTGAATGAACAACTCGGAATTCAAATTTTCACAACACCACCTTACTCCAGTACTATTAACGGACAAGTAGAACGTTTTCTGAAATTCTAAGATGCTTAAAAGCCGAAGATCGCTATTCTTCTTTCCCAGCTCTACTTTTCTCAGCAATATTTGAATATAATAATTCTATACATTCGACAACCAATATAAAACCTATAGAACTTTTCATGGGACGAACGCTAGGTGACACAGACGAAGAACAAGAAAGAAAGAGACTAGAAAATATTCAACGGTTGAAGGACAAACAAGAAAAAGACATGTTAAATCATAACAAAAAAAGAAAAACACCCACAGACTTTTCTGAAGGCGATACCATATATGTAAGAATAAACTCAAGATTAGGATCCAAATTGACTCCTAGATACAAAAAGGAGATCGTAGCTCAAAACAAACGAAAGACAGTAATAACGGTTTCTGGACGAACGGTACACAAAGATCGTATCAAAAATTGACTATTGTTCTTAATATTTACAGATTACTCATCGGGATACTTACAGCAGAAGGAGAAATTCAAATACTCGACTACTCGCATTCCCAATTAGTTACAATTAACACTGGGACAGCAAAACTACAAGATAGAACTTTTCGTTTAATACACACCATAGAAATCGGACAATATGAATCATTAGCTAATAATATAGACGCCCATATAAACGAATTCGTTAGTAAGAGTAACCCTAACTATGCATTCCTCTATCATGAAATATCCGAAATCCGTAATTACCTTCATTGATTAAAAACCAAAAATAAAAAATCAAAGAGATCAATAGATGCCATAGGCACCTTGTGGAAGTGGATCACGGGAAATCCCGACCACGAAGATTTTAAGATAATCGAAAACAAGATAAATAATGTATTAGAAAATAATGAGAAACAAATTATTATTAATAGACTAACTGCAGAAAAAATTAATGAACTTAGAAATGTTACAAATATGATTATGAAAACTGTTAGATCTAAGGAAGAAATAAAACTAGATTTAATTCTAGGCTATAAATTTAAGTTGGAAATGTTAAAAGAAGAATTAAGAAATATAGAATTTTCCATAAGTTGGGCAAAAGCCAATGTAATCAATACATATGTATGTCTTAGCAAACGAAGAAATAAAAATTGTAGAAAGATTGCTCGAAAGAAATGATATCCCCTATGTTAATTTAGATGAAGCTCTTGACTTTTCCGATATTTAAATAGCAACAAATAATGAAACAATTCTTTATATTGTAACCTTGCCAACAGTAAGAACAGACTCATGTAAATCTCTTCTAATAAAAGCAGTAAAAAAGCAAAATTTAATTAATGACATAAAATACGAAAACATTCTAAATTGTAACAAAAATATTTTTGGAATTGAGACAACTTGTAAAAAATATAATGAACTCACTATTTGCGATAGGAACAATATTGTTAACTTGAATAATTCAACTTGTATTAGTAACCTATTAGAGAGTCGTAAACCAAATTGCACTTTGATCAACAACCAACACGTTGCCTCAATAGAAGAACTTATGCCTGGATTGATATTCCTAAACCAATTTAATGGACAAATCAATATTGATGGAGAAGCCACGAATTTAAGCAGCACATTTATCATACGCCACCATAATAGCACAATCAATATTAACGGGAAAATGTATTTTCATCACGAAGTATCCTATGGAAAACCTTTACCAGCGGTTCTTCAACTTCAAAACCAGCAAAACAAAATAGAGGAAGTCCTTTCATTAAAATTTATCAATGAACTACAAATAAATAACACCCAACATATTGATCAACTTGAATTGAAAAATAGACTCAGCTACGCAACCAATATTAGCCTATCGGCAGTTATCATCGCAGCATTTCTGGTATTGATAATAAGGAAATACCTAAAAGTTAAAACAGATAAAATTAAAATAACAAATAGCCCTTAGGACGATTCCATGGACATGACACCGAATGCAGAACCAGTTCAAATCTTTGAGGTTAACTACGCATCATAGGTCAAACAAGGACGTTTGAACTTAACGACGGAGGAGTTAACACGTAAAATAATTAAAAACAAAATTAAACTAAGCAATTGGATACCAGCAACAACTTATCTGGAATACCGACAAAATGCGCAATGCTGACACAGCGTCTACTGCGCTCGCATGGGAAACAGGCAAGTGCAACAAAATTCAAAGAACGCTGACGCAACACCGCACTGCAGTTTGAGTTATTTAAGTTAGCTTAAGTTATCAAACATTAAGAATAATAAAAATTGTAATTTAGTTGCATTAAACTCGTAATAAAGAACGGTCGTAGACCGGAATAAAAAAATATTTTTTTTAATCAATTCGGCAAATACGAATTTAACTTATATGAAACGAACAAACAAACAAATGCTCTCAAGTCGCTTTCGACGGCAGTGCAGTCATGGTAGAAGAATACAGGTAGATGCAGCATCGATTGTGCTCTCTTCTTCGTTTCTGCCGGTATTGTCAATGGCGCTCCCTGCTTGCAGTTAATATTTTATTTATTTAATTTTTCATGTTGTTTGCCTTGAAGCAGTTTTTTATTGCTTAAATATCAATAAAAAACGAAAAGGAACAATTTTTTTTTTAAATAAACAAGACGATTTCAACTATTTAACTTCGTTTACATTTTGAAAATTTTTGCTTTCTCACATATTTCTCATAGATTTGAGATTTTATATGAGTTGTCAACTTCGGGTTGACATTCGCAGCAGTACGCTCTCATCTAGCGAGTTTACCTGTAAAAACTTGATTTTTTTCTAAGGACTGCGTTTGATAAAATTGTCCACCATAGAATTTAAAATATCAGCCAAGCCGATAGTGCGATTAACAAAATAAAACTCTTTTTGTAAAGGTATTTTTATTTAAATTCATAGGTTCATAATCATAAACAAAATAAAGGCGGCTTTAAATTTTGTATAAGCATAGTTCGCAGTTTTTTAATATAATTATAATAATGTTAAACAACATTATACAAACATTATAATGTTAAAAGTAATCATAAAGAAAATTTAAAAATTGTTAAAGGCGATTGTGTAAGCGAAATAACAAAATAAAATGAAGTAAATTGTGAAATGTTGTATGATGATGAAGAAAATATTATAGAAATTACACCAGGATTGGTTCTCGTCAAAAATTTAAAAGAAAAACAATTAATTCAAAATTGTAATAATATATAAAAAAAAATTCTATAAAAACAGCTTGATAAGATTAGCTAATTGCGAAATTGATCTTAGGGATATAACTTTCAAAAACAAGTTTTTAAAAATCACTCAACGAAATAAACCATTGACAACAATAAATGTAAAAGAAAAGAAACAAGAAAGCAAACCAATATTAAAGAATCTGCATATTGATACAATTAAAAACTCACGTAACATTATTAAAGAAACATTCTCAAAAAATTTACTTGAAATGTCGATATCGAACTTACCAGGTATTTTTATAAATTTCTTAATAATTATTAAAATTTTTACATTTTATAAGTACCAAAAAAATAAAACTTTTAAATTAAAATCAAAATCTTCGTCGGAGTCTCAGACTAAGGGTGGGCGAGTTATAGGATCCACTACTGAGCATACCGCTGAATCCACTCCTGTACAAATAATTTAAAGTCAGCATAATATGTCGCAACATATTATGCCAATAACCACTGCTTGTTGCTTTTACTTATTTCGACACACAAAACTACAACATGTAATATTTAATAAAACAAACCAAGCGGAGGTTTGATCTACTTACGATCGCTTGATCAACTTCTTATATTTTGAAATATCGATTTCGACACATAAAATTGCAACAAAGTAATAATCAATAAACAAAGAAAACAAAAGCTTGACCTATTTATTATTCTTGTGCTTGCGCAACTTCTTTGGTTCTTTTCTTTAATACACACATACGCTGTTATGTACCCTGTAGGAAAATCAACTAATTAAAAAGTAGTTGATAAAGTAGTTTTTTGTCAACCACAACTAGTTGAAATTCTGACTTTTTTCCATGGAACGAACTAACATATTTTGTACAGTGATGTCCGCTAAATAAGTCAATTGACTTTCGTCTGTATATATTTTCAACTACTTGTTAAACTAGTTAT
Organism: Coremacera marginata; assembly: GCA_914767935.1. NCBI lineage: Eukaryota > Metazoa > Arthropoda > Insecta > Diptera > Sciomyzidae > Coremacera > Coremacera marginata. Next base: position 60,527,558 of record OU612044.1, on the reverse strand, counting down.
ATTTAAATTATTTTTTTAATTACTTTAAAATAACCAATTGAAAACTATTTCTGATGGTCTAAAGTAAATAATATTTGATGAAATAACATGGTTAAATATATATAAACTCGTAATCTAATAAAAATTTGCAATTAAAAGATGCCAAAATCAGAGTAGTTGCCGCCTTAATATAATTCAAAGTAGCTTATCAATCACTTGTTTTTAAGAAGTATTTCAACTACTTCATATATAATGCAATAAAAACTATTTAGAATTGCAGTGGATGCCACCTTAATATAATTCAAAGTAGTTCATATACAAGTTTATTTTAAATTAGTTTTTTAATTAGTTGTTTTTAAAGACAAGCTAGTTTGTTCCTATTTAATTAATTAATTAATTAATTAATTTAATTAATGAACTTATATTGAAAACTAAGAATTATAATTTTACAATAAGCTAGCTGCAAGATTCTTTTTAAAAAATAAAGTTAGATTGATTCGAGAACTGAAACGATTCAGTAAAAGAAAAACTCAAGTCTTTTTCTAATAATCACTTACGACTATATTGCGTACCGCTTCAGAAGACTCAACCGGATGTATGTTCAGATCAGCTGATGCTGCCTCATTAGTAGGGGCAATATATTCAGCATTTTGATCTTTATTCACAGACTCAGTTGATTGCGCTTCGGAAGGTCAGTTCAAGACTGGTGAAAGTGAAATTAAATTATTATTAACAGACGGAGGTATGGATATAGTAGCAGGCTTCGCAGATTTAGCAGAACTTTGAAGATTCATTTAGATTTCTTGGAAACAATAGCTTCATCCATGATTTTCAATTTTTTAAATAATTCTTCAAAAAAAGCCAATTTAGCTTGAGCAGCCACCAAGTCCTTAGACACCTCTAAAAAGTCTTTTCGAGATTGCTTTATAAGCTTTAAAATATCTACATCAGTAGATCCGCAGTCTGTACAAGACTAACGAAGTTCTTTACTTTTATTGAGTGCATCAAAAATGTTCGTATTCATGCTGCACACCAGAGAACAGCTTGAGTGCATTCAAATGGCGTTTCGAATGTTTCGTCAATATACGAGCTACGAATATGAAAAAAAATGTTCGTATTCATGCTGCACACCAGAGAACAGCTTGAGTGCATTCAAATGGCGTTTCGAATGTTTCGTCAATATACGAGCTACGAATATGCCTTCTGCATTAAAATTAATGTGCGACTACATGCACCAATCGCTGTGGTTACGAATGCCATAGAGTTCGAGCGCCTGCGATTACGAATGCCTACGGGACACGAATGGCCATCAAAGCATGACATGAGCAACATTCGCCAAAAGCAACGAAACTTCATGCTTTTATTTCCATTCGCTCCAAGAAAAAAATGTTAACTGCAGTCTGCAGTGTTACATTTTTTATATACTAAAAATTGCAATAGTATAAAAGAAGATTTTAATTTGATTGATTATTAATTTTTGTTTGTTAAAATTCTGTTTTCAAATTCAGAGAAATATTCTGTTTTTTTGGTTGAAGTTTATTCATATAAATTTGAGCTATTATGCAATAAATAAATAACTATGCCAACTTTAGCACCACTACAGCAAGTAATACAATTTTTGTAACTACATATTTGATCAGTAGGTACATATATTTGCATTATTTATAGGTACTGTTCGAATTCCCTGGGCCATACCCGGATACCCAAGAAGTTTCGGGTATTTAGCTTCGGGTAGCTTAAAAGTTTAAAGCTTATTTATGAAAGTTAAGCCGCGTTTATGGCGAGATTGCTGCTTGTGACTAATTTCTGTTTGTTTTGTTTTCCTTGTGTTGCATTTTAAGAAAATTTTGGAATAGGAAGAGTGTGAAGGGAAAGGAAACAAATAACTTGCGGTGATTTTTAATAAAAAAAAACATGTGCGTCGTTGGACACACGAGAGAGCGAAGCTTTTTCGCAGTTACATAGGTTTGATAGCATAATAATTTTTTTCTATTTAATAAATTAACTTTTAAACACAAAAATTTAAAATAACATAAAATAAATTACATATATACAGAAAACATATTTACTGCTTATTTTTTATTGTTGAATGTCAAATGTCCACGCCAATTACATATACGGGCATATAATGCCAGCGACTCTCCATTTTAACTCTCCACACATGGTTGTGAACTTGGCTGCACTGAACAAATTTTTTCCTTCAACAGCGTACTACCTAGCGAAAAAATCTGTCGAAAATTTGAAAGAACGCACACGAAACAAAATTGAACAAACATTTTAGATACCTTGCCGATGTCATGCATGCGTTTGTTAATTCCATATTTATTGATATCTATTTTTTTGACACTTTAAAACGCACTTGTTAACGCACTTGTGGGCATTGCTAATTTTCTTCGTGCAAACAACACCACAAACGCATTCACAATACAAACACACCGATGGTGGAGACACCTTGTGGCAAATTAAAGCAAAGTTTTGTTGTAGCATAGTAAATACACAATCCTCTATCAATTGATAGATGGTGACGATCTACTGCAGCATGGCTTCTGTTATAATTAATATTGAATTAACAACCGTTTCTACTAATTGTTTGTGGCCTGGTGGATGGTGTGGTGGACTCTCGTTTAAGAGAACGCGGGTTCGATCCCACGTGCGAAAAAAAAATATTTTTAGTAATTTATATTAAGGTATTAAATTTTCTTGTTGTAATAAGCGCTAGCAACAAAGAAACCATCAAATTTCCAAGATAAAAATCTGTCGAAAATTTTTCAGATTTCACTCCAAGCAAATCACAGAACGAGGAGTAAAAAACTTTGCTTCAAAAGAGACCGCCTTGTTGGTAGTTTCTAGGGTTGTGAACATATTGATCGCCAGTTCAGAGAGGCAGGCAGATCAAATCAAATTTTCGCATTGGAGGAATAAAGTAACCAAGTCATGCATCTCTTTTGCTAACATGGCTATTTGTATTTGCATCGCCGTGTGAGGTTTTTTGTTATTGCACATGCAATTGTTGTTGAGTTGAAAATGTTAATGCGTCAAGTGCAATTTGTGTTATTGTTGCTTGTACATGTGTTTGTTTTTAAATAAAAAAGAAGACAAAATTGATGATGGATACAAAACAACAAAAATAAAATGTTATTTTTGCATATAATTCCACGGACAACGCTATGATCAATAACAAAAAAATCAAAATAATAACAAATGCGTTCAAAAGAACTTGAAAACACAAATCAGAACAGCGCACAGTGTGACATTTTATCAATCTACGAGGACAAATGTAGAAAAAAACTACAAAAAAATTAATTTTTTTTCTTGCAAATAAAGCGAGCATACACAGAAAGCCATGTCAAAAATTTGAAAATGTTGCTTAATCCGATGTATTTAAAACGGCAGACATAAAATGGTGCTTTTTGGGTTTTTCAAAATAATTTGTGAGCGTCGAGAGTAGTTTTTGTATTAAATGACTGATTAAAGTTGTTCACTTTTAACTTATTTTGCAATCGAAACTGTTCGGAAATTATGTAGATTAATTCAAAATAAAATAAGTCGCTTAATTTATCAAGGTTTCATTTAAATTAGTGATGGAAAATGTAGCATAAATAAAAACGATCAATTCAGCTACACTTTGATGGATTGGCAAAAAGTTTGTATGCATATGTGTTGTATGCATATGTGGTGTCCCAAAAAGTCGAAGTTGTTTTTTTTATGTGGTCCGCATCAGAGATCTGCAACGAGTCACAGTTTCGCATCAATGCGCCACTTACTCAAAACCGAGTATGAATGAGTATAAGTAGTTTCCAAGGCCGAATTCAGATGTGATTGATTCAAATCAAAGTGAATCACGCTATTGAATAAGGAGCCACTTACTCAAAACTGAGTATGAATGAGTATAAGTAGTTTCCAAAGCCGAATTCAGATGTGATTGATTCAAATCAAAGTGAATCACGCTATTGAATAATGAGCCACTTACTCAAAACTGAGTATAAATGAGTATAAGTAGTTTCCAAAGCATAATTCGGATGTGATTGATTTAAAACAAAGTGAATCAAATTTTTGAATCATGAGTCACTTACTCAAAAATGAGTATGAATAAGTATAAGTAGTTTCGAAAGTAGTATTCATATTTGTTTCATTCAAAACAGCTCAAAGCTCATTAATATTAGATTTTTTTATGTTTTGATTTAGAGTATTCGTAATATTTTGAACTACTTAGAGTATTAGACTCACCGTTGATACTTAATCTATTCATGGCTGAACCTATAAAAATATTTGTTTTGTTTTTCAAGTTTAGTACATGTTCTGGTTGTAATAGAGGATCGCTGATTTCAAATCTTATGCCATAATTTTAAAAATAATTTGATACTAGAATGTACCCTGAAATGCTTTTTTTTTTGTTTTTAGTATTACTTCGTATTTTGAAAGTCTAAGGGGGTCGCTGATTTCGAATCTGATGTCAAAATTTTAAAATTCAATATGGTTAATAGTATTGCCACCTAAAATGTTTTTATTTTCACGAATTCGGTGCTGGAGCAAGCACTATGTAAAAATGGGTCGCTGAATCAAAATCCGTTGCCAGAATTTTAAAATTGTGTAATTTTTTTTATAAGAGTGTTGCCACCTACCAAAATGTATTTTAAAGAGTTTTAAACATGATTTAACAGTGTTAAGGGGTCACTGACTTCGAATCTGATGTCAGATTTTTAAAATTTAAGATGGTTAGTAGTATTGCCACCTAAAATTTTTTTATTTTCATGAATTCGGTGCTGGAGCAAACACTACGTAAAAATGGGTCGCTGAGTCCAAAAACAAAAACCATTTCAGGGTCCACTCTAGTATCAAATTATTTTTAAAATTATGGCATAAGATTTGAAATCAGCGACCCTCTATTACAACCAGAACATGTACTAAACTTGAAAAACAAAACAAATAATTTTTATAGGTTCAGCCATGAATAGAATAAGTATCAACAGTGACTCTAAGTAGTTCAATATATTACGAATACTCTAAATCAAAACATAAAAAATCTAATATAAATTACATTTGAGCTGTTTGAATATATGAATAATATGAATACTACTTTCGAAACTACTTATACTACTTCATACTCATTTTTGAGTAAGTGGCTCATGATTCAAAAACTTGATTCACTTTGTTTTAAATCAATCACATCCGAATTATGCTTTGGAAACTACTTGTACTCATTTATACTCAGTTTTGAGTAAGTGACTCATTATTCAATAGCGTGATTCATTCCAAATTTTTGATTGGAATCACTGAGCTGTGAACGAATAGTACTCGAGTACTACTTATTTTTAAGTATTCAGTTCTCTGGTCCGCATCAATTTTTCGTATGATGTTAAGATAAATAAAAAAAAAATTTGGTGTGCCTAGGACCACTGGAACCCGTGCCGACTTGCATCGGTACATTTCAGTACTTGGTTATATGGCAAAAAGGTGCTAACGTTTTTAAGAAACCTAAATAATTTTTGTATAAGTGTAAATTTTGAAGAAACTGGTTCGCAGTTCATTTTATATATAATTTTTCTTTAAAATTAGTTGTCAAACATAAAAATTGGATGAAATCCTCCAGAGTTGTGATTTTTTACTTTTCGAAAAAAATCCTTTTTTTTCTTGTTGTATTAAAAAAATCTAAAAAATGCAATTTTCTTGGATACTATTACTGAATTGAATCTTTTGGAAATATTTTCTTAAACTATACCAAATGGAGATACAAAAAATTGTGTAAATATGTTGAATAACCTGGTAGTTATGATTACTTTGCTAGAAGTGTACCTTTTTGAAAATTTCGAGTTTTAGTATTTTTAAAAAAAAAAAAAAAAAGTCCCAAAAATCCAAAAATGCAAAATATGGAAAAAACAGGACGGATGATTTAAACATAGCCTAACCGAACCTTAATTGAACTGAATCTTAACTCTAAAATTATAAGTTTTATTAAAAATTTTTCAAAAATAAATAATTATATAAAATATTGAACTGGTGCGTTGAATAAAGATACACTCGTATAATTTTAAAATAAATAAATAATAAATTTGTCTCTTCTTCTTCTTGAATGTTTATTGAAAGCAGAACAGTAGTTTGTTTACCAATACGCTACTAGAAAACGGCAGTGAAGTACAAAACAAAAACTCATGCAGCAGCAGAAGCTCCAGCAGCGGCAGACACTCGATCTGTTGCAGACACTCGAGCTTTCAGCGAATTTTCCGAATGTCTGCATTGACTGGATGGTGCCTTTGTTTCTCTTCGCAATCGTGAAAAGCTGTGTTTATGTCGTTTATGACTCGTTCGTTGTTTATGAACTCGTTGCTTATGAACTCGAGCACCAGGCATTCATTCATTTTTATGCGCGATTGTGGCTGACGGCGAATGTTATTCGAGTGGCAAGTAATGACGAATGTTCTTATGCAAATCTCTGCTGCACACTTTACGTGAAGAAAAGCATCACACAACCAGCAATTAACCAGCTGGTCTGTTTCACCTTTTACAGTGCAGTTGCGAAAATTGTAGAACATTTTTAATTAAAGTAGTAAAATTTACAAAAGTAAAATAAAAAGTACAATAAAAGAACTATGGCAACTCTATTTCAGTGACAGTTTGAGAATCAAACAAATAATTTGTCAAAAAGTTTGAGAAGCAGCAGCGACAAACTAGTGAATTAGCGTCAAAATGCAACTGAAAATAAAAACCAAGTTTTGCTCTCGCTTCAACAATCTAAACATAAAATTGTTGTTGCTAAATGAGAATCAACTGATGCAAATAAAAACAATATAAATATAATACATTGTATATAGTATGCAAGCAACTATTTTTAAAAGGATTTATAAATGCTTTGAAAGATGAAAAATAGGAACAATCCAGATGAAGATCCTCAGCAAAGCTAAGCAAACCGACTCGATGTATCCTTAGCTTTATAATTTTGCGGAAAATAACAGTTTTAAATTTTATTTCAAGAGCACGAGTAAAATACACGACTATGTAAAGAGTATTGCCAGACTATTTGTTATTAACGACCTTCTGTCGTTGACTCACAACCCAATGCATTCGTCTGCGGATGACAACGGCATTTGCCATTCATATTCATTCAAAAAACGCCCGAGCTCTTTGGAGATTGAGAGGAAGAGGCAATATATAAATGACACACTTAATAATGAATTAAAAAAAATAATGTCCGCATGGGGTCGTGCTAATAGAGCAGAATTCACAGTGTTGATGAACCCAGTAGAAAAACCCAGTGTTGTCTGTTAATCCACAAGTGAATCAATTCCCCTTAGCTCACCTCAACATGAACGGTGTAGATCTTTTGGAGTCAGATGCTCTTAACATTCTGGGCATTTGAATACAATCAGATCTTTGGTGGAATGATCACATTTATGATGTGTCAAAACAAGCAGCCAAGTGCCTTGGTTTTTTAAAACGGTGTAAGAAATACTTCACTCCATCTGATCTCCGTTTGATCTATGCCACATATATTAGGCCAAAAATGGAGTACAATTCGCACATTTGGGCAGGGGCTTCAAGATCATATTTGGAGCTTCTCGGACGGATTCAACGACGTGTGATATATTTGATAGGGGATGAAAATATATCATCTTCTTTCAACCCTCTTGGGCATCGTCGCAATGTTGGTTACCTAAGCCTTCTGTATAGGTACAACCATGGGAAGTGTCAAGGGACATACATGGCCTGACGCCACCAGCTCGTGTGTTTCCTAGGTATACTTGGGCAGCTCTACAAGCCCATCCCTTTAACATTGCCTCTTTGCCCAATAGAACATTGCATTACCGAGATAATTCGTTCTTCAGTCGCTCAGTTAATAAAATTAATTAGCAATCCTCCCAGAAATTCCATTTTGGGTAGAGGTTTCACTCAACCGTGCGTGGAGGCCACACACGTACTTTTTTTTGTTCGTTTGGCTCTTGGCAAACACGTATAAAAGTTAGTATATGGTAAGTAGAGAAAATATATACATATTTTGACACTTTCTAGCCACTTATGCAGTTTTACAACGTTCGTGTTCATTAAGCATATCTGTCACGTAATAAAAATCAAAATATAAAATATATATATTGCAACCCTTTCCTGTGAGCTAATGCATTCGAGTGCATCTGGCACGAAATTTCTCATCTGCGAAATATGACATATAAGCACCCTTTTGCGGACATTTTTTTCAAGAGTTGTTTATATGAGCTTGGATGTCCCATGATATTAATGAGTTTTTCGTGGTTAATACCTGCTACACACTTCGATACCCATTTTATATACTGTTAGAAACTTGTCAATCAAACACTTGGCTTGGATAAAATATTTTGAATCATTTTACGTAATTATTTTCTTTCAAACATTTTCAATTTAAATTATTCAATTCAATCTATAATTTTCAATCAATAAAAGATGTTCTTATTTTTTTAAGTTTTCTTGATTTCTTTTAATTTCCAAAGAATAAGGATTTTTACATATACAAAAATAAGCAATTTTTTATGATTTTGGGAGTTTCCTGTGGTTTTTCTGTTAGTATTAAACATTTTGTGTTAGTATTGACTTCAACTTGACATAAACAGGACATAAGGCTATTGCTTTCCCACAGTCATAAATCGAAGTTTCCTATCCCTTTATCTCTATTAGGTATTATCTTTAACAATTTCGGATAATAGTAGCAAGTGACTGTAATGGGCACTCCTTTTTTTGTGACAAGCGTACAGTACCAAATCATCATAACGCCCGCACCGTCTCACAACACTGTGGTCAATTTAATTAATAATTTTGAGTCCAATGGCTCGATAATTTCTCGATTTACTCGATAATTCCTTTAGTTACTCGAATTTCGCGTTATTCGAAAAACCAACTTACTCGGCCTAACTTAAATATTACGGGAAACAGATTGCTTTAATAACTGATAACACACCTGTCGCTATAATTGCTATATGTGTATAAGATAAGGCATGAGCAAATTTTTAAGTAATCGTATAAATTATTGATAGAAGACCAAGTTTTTACCGTTGAACTGACGCAAGTTTTCACAAAAATTGTCAACAAAATGGACGAGATATCTTACTTATCTCCAAAAAATAAATACAATATTTTTGAAGATACATATGAGTATTTACATAAAAACAAAAGAACAACATTTTGTTTACATATTTTCAAGAGTGCATTAGAATTTTTTGGTTTCTGCGCATTAGAACGTAGCAACGTTTTGTTTTGGACACCACCTTTTTATTCCACCTCAAACACATATAAAAAATATCTTAGATTCTCTAAAACCAAAAAAGCGTTGACTTCAGTGTGTTGCTATTTGTCAGGATAGTAACAGTGTCTTTTATTCACACAGTAAAACCTCTTTTTTATTTTTATAAAAGTATAAGTTTAGTGTATATTTTCTTGCTTTATCTTGTATAGGGGACCTTAAAATGGCTCTTACCGCTCGGGGTTCCTTTGCAAGGGCCTCACGCTTTAACGAGTTTTCAAAAAGTGTGGATGCTTCAAGAAATTGTTCGAAATCTGCCCAACCGCCTTCGACACGAGTATACTCGACTAATGTGCATCCACGATATGTGCCACCATTTTCTATACAATCAAAGCAAAAGAACACACGTGTAATTCATGGTCCCTTAATGAATCCGCCAGCAACGGCGAGTGCTCGTGGAAAGATGACCAAACGTTTGTTTAATCTAAATATATCTATATGAAGCCATAATCGTCAAAAACGTAAGCTACAGATATTTGATTCTAGTTTCTGAAAAAATTTCATAGTTTAAAATTTCAAAGATTAATAGTTGCAGCAGTATTTAGAAGAAACTTTTATCGATAATGAACTATAGAACATTTTCTTTTGCATTTTAAAGACAAATAAAACCTTCTATCAAATTTACACTACACTAAGGGGGAAAAAATATTAAATTTATCCAAAAAGTTTTTAATTTATCCAAAAACAATATTGTATTTGAACCATTAACACATTTGCATAAAACAAATATGTATGTAAATATTTAAAATTTTTAAAACAAAAAAACAATGCGTCAGCCGCGGACTCGAACCTGGGCTTCCTCGGTTACAAGGCAAGCACCTCAACATGTATGCCACAACTCAATTGAAAAATTTTTAATAACTAATAACAGCAAGTTTAGATAAAATCAAATCAAATTTTGCTTACGAAAATTTAAATATGTATTTGATTCATTCAGGTAAATATTTAAATACAATTTATGCACTGGCGCGGATAGTTTTAATATTCGTTATTTTCCTTAGCGTATGGCTTACTTTATCTTGGCGATTATGGCAAGGTTTATATTATAATATAAGGTAAAACAAGTGAAAATATTTTTTGATTATAAATACAGCTAACAAAAGTAGAGAAGTTGTTGGTCATCAATCATTGGTCAACAAAACTCTAGATTTAGCAGGTCGAGGTTCTCAAATTCCACGGAGTAGCTCTTTTCGCATGTATTTTGATCGCGGTGATTTACCTATTAAAATGGAATATTTATACGGAGGAGATAGAATTGGATGGACGGTAAGATTTAAAAGAAGTATTTTTTTTTTTAATTTAGTGAAATTGTATTTCTTTCATATACATAATCCGTGAATTGAAAAAACATACTTACATGTTGAGATTATGCTTGCTGGTGATTATTGTTTGTTGCCTGAAATGTGAGATAATCAGACAGCTTCTACATTCTCACTGGTATTTCCGAGTGAAAGTGCAATTAATTCACTAAATCAATATTTGGTGTTCTACATACGTATTCTTATCATTATTTACGTTTTTAATTACTTTTTTTCGAATACATATTCAGAGATAAATGAATTAACTGAAAATAAGTGATTTGAAATCACTTCGTTGTTGTGTCAGTGAAATCAACAGAATCAAAGAGAAGCGAACGCGCAGTGGGAAAACATATAGTCCAAGACAGGCCCGTAGCCAGGATTTACCTAAAGGGGGGGAGGGAGGGGGGTTTTGATAAAAAATCTATAAGTACATAGCAGTAATGACTGAAAGAAAGGATATGAAAATTTTTAAGCAAATCCGTTTTCTTTTAAGACTATTTGTGAATATGCCTGTTTTTAAATGACCATAAGATAGTTGAGAAAGTTTATTTAATTTTTTTTTTACAAATCAATTTTGAGTACTTACTTTTTTGATTTTTGCCAATAGTTTGTTGAAAAATGGTCCAAATTGAGAATTTTTAATTTCATTTAAAAAGTATTATTCCGAAAATTAGCACATCCAGTAAAAATGTCTGTGACAAAATTTTACTAATTCAACAATATTAATGTGAACGGTAAAAATAGGTTAGATTCCTTGCAGTTTATTAAAATCAAAATCAAAATCAGCTATGAAAAATGCAAACATTTTCAATAAGTTCAGCTGGTGAAGCTGTATTCACAACTTTTATGGACATTCCATATAAATGGAGAGAAAAAAATTTTAGTCTTTAGATTTGGTTCTTTTTGGCTATCTTACGCTTTTGTTGATCCCCAGCTTGTGTACCACTATTTGAACCTGTGTGAACCCTAGTTCGAGTTATCGTTAAGGGTTAAAATATTACTGTTCTCGAAAATGATGTCGACAATTTAAATAAATTCAAAAGAAAATATTTGAAGATCATTAAAAAATTTAACAGTTTCATTTTCTCATGATACAATTCCAATAACAATTACTATATATATTTTTTTTTTTATTAAACTTTTTTGATTAGAGGAATCGACTCCGATAAAGTCACATTTAAATTTCAGACTATTTTTCAAAAACGGTAATTCGAATACTGGTTTTTGCACAGCACCAGTATCTTATACCCAATTTATTATATAAGATACCACATGAACATAAGTTCATGTTAATATTAAAATAATTACTCTGCTAGATAAATTTTTATAAAAAGAAACAGTAACTTTTTTTGAATATTTAAGAATTTAATCGGTTGTGGATTTATATTTAAATTATTTGCATATTAAAAACACTAAAAACAAAATTTTTTGAACTTCTAAATTGTTTTTTAATTTTTTAATATAATAAAAATAAGCATTTTTAAAATGCTGAAGCTTAAAAAACTGAAATTGCTAATTTTTTTATGAAAATTTGGTAACATGATTAAAAAATCATCAATTTACTCTAAAAATTGGACTGTATAAAATGTTTTCCAAAAATTTTTTCATATTTAGATTTAAGGTGATTTTCCGAAACCTGTTATTTGGAAAAGGCTTTGCACAGGGCTAAATTTTTGTGCCAAGTTGGGAATTTTAGATGTCTACATTTTTAGCCATTCGCTTTACGTGGAATACCCCATAATGTGTTCAATTTCGTGGTTCATATAATTTTTACGCTTTTAAAAATGACAAAAAAAACCCACTCAAATGAATGCTTTTTCAAAAGTTTTGGGCCTAATAAACTTACCCAGCAAACCATAGTTGACGACTTTGTCGAAATTCCGACGAATTCATAACTATTTCGAGCTGTCTTAAAGAAATCGTTATTATTTCGTTACGCAAATATCTAAACAGTTTCACTTTTTATACGAATGTATTTGAACACCTAAAATCCCCCGGGCCTGGTCCAAGAGCTGCAGAACATTTTGACTAACCTGCTAACACAAGGCTGAATTTTTGTATATGAGTCAGTCCATATGAAGTGATCCAAAAAAACGGAAGTTGGTTTCTCGACCATTATTAAAAAAGTTGATATTTTTATTAAAAGTTGCTGAATGAACTTAGAGCTCAGAACTGCTTTCAACATTTTTTTTTTTCTGAATTCTGAATTTTGAGAAATTTGCTGAATTTTGCTGACTTTGGGGGTCAAAAATCTCTGGTAGGCATGGGTTAGAAAATTTGAAATTTATTTACAATAAAGTGTATAATGGCATTATATTGCAGTTAAAATTTTCAAACTTCGTATAGATTCACCTAATAGTATGTATATTAGGCAGGTCGTTATATGACTTTTTTCAAATTTCAGTGATAGCTTATTGTTGATTGGATCCAAATGTCAAAAAAATTACTTTGTATCTTTTTCCAGATCTTTAAATTAAGCCCTAAGTCTCCCTACTTGCTCATTTGTCTACTCTCAAGCAAAATAAAAAAAAATTAAGTGGGAGGTGGGCGTGACCGAATTTTTTTTTTTTGATTTGTACGTAAATATATATCTCCGCACCGATTTATTTTGAAATATGAAGAAAAATATGGCGTTTGAAATTTTCTTGATGTATGGGAGTAGTTGTGGGCCGATTTGAATTTTATATGCTCTGCGTACTTATATTTTTAATTACAACTTAATGCAAAATTTAATTCATGTGCGACTATTATTTCTATTTATTTATTGACATATTTTGTACGAAGGCGGACAAATGGTTCATTAGGCAGATTTAGGTTTCAATTTAAAGCTCTGAAAAAAAACAGAATAGTTTTTTTTACATTTTGAGCCAATCAACAACCATCCATCATTCAAAAAGTCTTATAAATAACCACCCTAATATACAGAGGCCGACAAAAGTCTACGTACGACCCTCATTTCTGATATCTGACGAGTCCAAAAGTATTATGAAGAAAAGAAACTATGCAGCTTTGTTTTAAATCAATATTTATTAATACATAGCAAAAATTAACTTATTCTAATACAAACTTAAGAAATTATTCATGAAAAACAAAAAAAAAAAAAAACTAGTAAGGATTGAGATTCGGCTGGGTACCGAAGCTAAAATACCCACCCGTGGCCATAGTGAAGTATATTCGAAGTCTTTAGCCACGACATATACGATGACATACAGTTTTATATATTAACGAAAGTTTTCCTATTTTGATGACATCACTTTGTATAGGAGGTAGGCGTGGTTTTGATCCGGTTTTGCCAAATATCATAGAGGTGGATCATATTATATATCAAAGCTTATGTGGAAAATTTCAAGAGATTTCTTTAGTTTTTGTGGATTTTTAAGAGATTTTACGTTCAAAATAAAGGCACTTCGCATTGGAAGTGGGCGTGGTTTTCATCCGATTTTGCCATATATCATAGAGATGGCTTATATTAAATATCAAAGCTCAACATATGTGCAAAATTTTAAGACATTTCTTTAATTTTTGTGAATTTTAAAGAGATTTTACATTTAAAATCAAGACACTTTGTATGGGTGGTAGGCGTGGTTTTATCCAATTTTTCCAAATTTCATAGCCAGGATTCAAATTGAAGATCAAAGCTTACGTGTCAAATTTCAAGGCTTTTCTTTAATTTTTGTGGATTTTAAAGACATTTTACGTTAAAATAAAGTCACTTTGTATGGGAGGTAGGCGTGGTTTTCATCCGATTTGGCCCATTTTAGAACTTGGTCTTCCTTTTTTGAAAATAAACTTATATTTTGAATTTCATAGTGATAGCTTTAAAATTACGGTTGTAATCGTCTCGACGGACATACAGACTGACACACGGAAATCGACTCAGGAGGTGATGCTGATCAAAAATCTATATATATAAAATTGAAAAAAAAAATCTGTACATAAAATATTTTTTTGAAATTCTTTTTGCGATGGACGTTTTGAATGACGCTGAGTCCAAAAACCGCATTTTTAAAATTTTTGTGTCTGTCTGTTAAAGCATCACGCGAAAACCACTGGATGGATTTTAATGAAATTTGACATTTAGGTTCCTTATATCCCCGGTCAACATAAAGGCTACTTTTTATTCAGGAAAAAAGGTTGGACCCGGTAGGGGGCGCTGCGATCGGGTTCCAGTCATTCTTTTTTTTTAGCTTATCTCCGTAACCGTTTATCCGATTTGCATGAAAATTTGTATGTAGAGGTTTTCGGACACGCTAAGTTTTTTTGACTTCTCTACACCGTTCTATCTCGAACACCAGAGGGTGCTGTAGTACAAATATTTTGAAAAACCTCGAAAAACTCCTAAGTCGTGCATCCGAATTGCATGAAAATTGGAAAAGAGGGGATTTCTGATACAGTCAGTGTTCTGGACTTATATTTTTTGTGATATCTTGAAAACGAAAGGGCGCTTTAGTACAAATCTGAGGAAATCGTGAAAAACTCCAAAACTGCTCATCCGATTTGGATGAAAATTTGTAAATAGCGATTTTCGAGTATGGCAAGGGTTCTGGTGCTATCTTTTTTGCTCTTTCTCGAAACTAGAGGGCGCTGTTGTCCAATTTGTACGTGTGTATGTACGGCTGCACTGATTTTGATGAAATTTTTTGTGTGTATTTGAGTGGACCCTGCATGGTTCAGATTCACAATTTGACCCGGTAGGTGGCGCTGCGATCGTGTTTAAGGCATTTTGTTTTTATAGTTTATCTCCGAAACCGTTCATCCGATTTTCATAAAAATTTGTATATAGAGGTTTTCGGATACGGTGAGTTTCTATGGCTTATCTTCTCTGTTCTATCTTGAACACCAGAGGGCGCTGTAGTACAAATATTATAAAAAAGTCGAAAAACTCCTAAGCCGTTTATCCAATTTGCATGAAAGTTGGTGTATAGAGGTTTTCGGGAACGGTGAGTTTTATATCTTATGTACTTTGTTCTATCTTGGACACCAGAGGGCGCTGCAGTACAAATATTTAAAGAAATGTCAAAAAACTCCTAAGTCGCTTATCTGATTTGCTTGAAAGTTGGTATATAGAGATTTTCAGAAACGGTGAGTTTTCATCTCTTATAAACTAGGTTTTACCTTGAACACCAGAGGGAGCAGTGGTACAAATATTTTGAAAAACCTCGAAAAACTCCTAAACCGTGCATCCGGTTTGTATGAAAATTGGAAAATAGGGGGTTTATGATACAGTCAGTGTTCTGGACTTATATTTATTGTGATATCTTGAAAACCAAAGGGCGCTTTAGTACAAATCTGAGGAAATCGTGAAAAACTCCAAAACTGCTCATCCGATTTGGATGAAAATTTGTAAATAGCGATTTTCGAGCACGGCAAGGGGTTTGATGCTATCGCTTTTGTTCTTTTTTTTAAACTAGAGGGCGATGTTATACAATTTGTACGTGTGTATGTTATTAAACTGTTCCTTAATGGCTGCACTCATTTTTATGAAATTTTTTGCGTGTGTTTGAGTCGTACCTATCCCTTGATGGTTCAGATTCACAATTGGACCCGGTAGGTCGCGCTGCATTTTGTTTTTATAGCTTATCTCCGAAACCGTTCATCCGATTTACATGAAAATTTGTATATAGAGGTTTTCGGAGACGGTGAGTTTTAATGATTTATCTACTCTGTTCTATCTTGAATACCAGAGAGCGCTGTAGTACAAATATTAGGAAATCGTAAAAAACTCACAAACTGCTCATCCGATTTGAATGAAAATTCGTAAAAAGCGATTTGCGAGTACGGCAAGGGTTCTGGTTCTGGTGCTATCTTTTTTGCTCTTTCTCGAAACTAGAGGGCACTGTTGTCTAATTTGTACGCGTGTATGTTATTAAACTGTTCCTTAACGGCTGCACTGATTTTGATGAAATTTTTGTTTGAGTGGATCCCTGGATGGTTCAGATTCACAATTAGGCCCGGCAGGTGGCGCTGCGATCGTGTTTAAGGCATTTTGTTTTTATAATTTATCTCCGAAACCGTTCATCCGATTTGCATGAAAATTTGTTTATAGAGGTTTTCGGATATGGGGAGTTTTTATGACTTATCTATTTTGTTCTATCTTGAACACCAGAGGGCACTGTGAACAAATGTTTTAAAAACTTCTAAGCTGTTTATCCGGTTTTCATGAAAATTGGTATATAGGGGTTTTCTAATATGGTGACTGTTTTCGGCTTATCTTTTTTTACTATATCGAACACTAGAGGTCGCTGTAGCACAAATCTCTTAAGAAATCGTAAAAAAGTAGTAAGCCGCTCATCCGATTTGGATGAAAAATTTTACTAAAGGATTTTGGAGTACGGCAACTGTTTTGGCGTTATCTCTTTTGCTCTATCTCGAAAAGTAGAGAGCGCTGTTGTACAATTTGTGCGTGTGTGTGTTATTAAACTGTTCCTAAACGGTTGCACCGATTTTGATGAAATTTTTTGTGTGTGTTTAAGTGGATCCCAGGATGGTTCAGATTCGCAATTGGACCCGGTAGGTGTCGCTGCGATCGAGTTCCACGAATTTTGTTATTATAGTTTGTCTCCGAAACCATTCATCAGATTTACATGAAAATTTGAATTAAGGGGTTTTCGGGTACGGTAGTTTTTATGACTTATCTATTTGGTTCAATATTGAAAGCCAGAGAGCACTGCAGTACAAATGTTTTAAAAATCTCGAAAAACTCCTAGCTGTACCGATTTGCGTAAACATTTGCACATAGAAGTTTTCGGATACGGTGGGTATCTTGGAATTTTTTTCTGCGCTTTCTTAAACACCAGTTAGTGCTGTAGTAAAAATCACTTAAGAAATCGTGAAACACTCAAATACCGCTCATCCGATTTAGATAAAAATTTGTGTATCGGATATATAGGATTTGATTATCGAGTATGGAAAGGGCTTTGGCGTTATTTTTTATTCTATGTGAAAACCAGAGGGTGCTGTTGTACAAATACCGCAAAAAACTCAAAACAACTCATCAGATAAGTATGATTTTTATAAGTGGTTTTCGGGTGCGGTGAATCTTTTGGCGCTATGTATTTTGCTATATCTTGAACCCCAGAGGGCGCTGTACTACAAAATACAGTAAGACGTAGCAAAGCGCGAAGGGTGATAAATATCTTCTTTTCTTCTTTATGGGTATTTATATACCACTTTCTTTTTTCGCAATTCAGGACAGCTGATGCCGAATTCTGTGGTATTTGACCCATGCGCAAGTCAGTTGCGTCGTAAGTTGGCGTTGTTTTGACATTTCAATTTCTATTTTCAATGCTTATTTAATTTTTGTCCATTTTCCTCGCGAATTGCCAAAAATTCGTTTATGCTCTGATTTTTTTCACAAATGTGCAATCTATCAAATACAATATATAACATGAAAAAATATATTTTCGCAAGCGATTGGCGGCATGCACACACAAATCACGATTTCCCTAAGTTTTCCTCATAATTTTCAGATGTTGAAGCTATATTTTGCTCATTTCGCCAAAGTTGCCGGATTAAAAGATGCACACAAAATTCCTTCTAAAGTTTGTGAAAAGTTTTTTCAAATCGGCTAATGAAATCGAAAACTATTTATATCAACTCCCGAGTTAAGCCGGGTATTCAGCTAGTGATATCTCTCCAAATGATTTTGTGTTGTTTCTCAATTTCACAACTAATTTTCACACGTCCGTAGAAATTTCTTTTCGAGGAGCCATTGTCACATGCGTACGTTTATTGATACTGGCTGGACTACAATGCAGACTAATAGCCTTATTCTGTTGAATGACAACTGTAAATTCATTGACAAGCTAGTCTTTTATGCGCTATTTTTTGGTCCAAGAGGTTGAACACATTCAAAATGTTTCGCTTATTTATTTGTTCTGAATTTTTTTTTATGTTTCTAACAGTTTTGTAATGTTATGAGCTTTTGTTTATATTTAAGAATAAGACATTTTTACAGTTGTCAATAAATTTCCAATCTACCTACCACAAAGCTCAAACGCAAAATGTAAAAAACGGTACTTCCCCGTTATAATCTAGCTGCACACAAAAACATTAAGCTTGACCTGTGGGCCGTATGTAGACTTTTATCCTTTCTTTTTTTTTTTTGTTTTTTATGAACAATTTCTTAAGTTCGTATTGAAATAAGTTAATTTTTGTTTTGTGTTAATTAATATTGATTTAAAACAAAACTGCATCGTTACTTTTCTTCATAATACTTTTGGACTCGTCAGATACCAGAAATAGGGGTCGTATGTAGACTTTTGTCGGCCACTGTACATATTATGATGCGAATTTTCACGAAGTTTGAAGGGCTGTATCTTCCTTACAAAGCAAATATCAAACTATTTTGACTGCAATATGTTATTATGTACTTTGTTGTGAATAGATTTCAAATTTTTTAATCCATGCCCACCAGAGATATTTGACCCCATAGTCAACAAAATTCAGCATATTCCTCAAAATTAAAATTTTTAAGAGGCTAAGTCAGAGAATAAGTCAGAATGTTAAAAAAATGTATATTTAAACAACAAATTGAAATGTAATCTAGAAATGAAATTTATGACTCACTGCTTTCTATAAAAAAAAATTCTTAATGTTGCAAAATATCACATTTTGAATAAAAAAATGTAATACTTTTTTTTTATATGAAGAAATTATTTAATAAGCATTTTTATATGTCAGGTAAAATGTGTTCATAATAAAATGTGTTTTTTATGGTCAAAGTGTGTTCATATTATGATTTTTAATTCATTATTCTATGTTTAATAGGAACTGAGTAATATAAGTTACCACAAACGCCTATATCGCTATTGGTAGCAAAGAAAATATGGCCGCCATTTTTAAAGTAGAACAAAAAAACAAATTTGAAAGCAGCTCTGAAATTCAAATTATTTGGACAACTTTTAATTAAAATATCAACTTTTTTAAAAATGGTCGAGCAACTAGTGTTGGATCAGTTGATTTGGTCTGACTCATATGCGTTATCTAGTGTAAGTCAATAAGAAAATCATAGCCTGGCAGGGACTGCGCGGTTGCAATATCGCCCTTTTTATTGAAGAATGCGAAAAAAGGGACCAAAGCAACAAATAAAGCTTTAATTAAACGTGTATTTCAGAAACACCATAAGTCAAGTTAACATAACTGTCGTGTTCGTATCGTCGTGGGGTCTATGCATGCTGCGATTTCGTTCTGCAGGTTTTGTAAGCTATAATTTATTATATTCAAAATAAGCAATTTATCATGCCGTGTATATGTAAGCAAAAAGTAGATCGTCACCAGGCAAAAGTTAAATGCATATTTTGCAATGAATATTTTCATTGTTCTTGTGTCAATATTCAACCAAAAGACATTGAATTTATGGAAAAAAGTAATTCGTCTTTTAAATGTAATAATTGTCTGAGTGCGCGGCGTTCGTCTATTCGCTCTCCACCAATTTCATCCGCTACCGCACCGCCACCGGCTTCAACGTCGTTAAATTTTGCACCAAAGTTTGCTGCTGCCTCTGTGCCCTATCCTGCTTCAAAACAAACCATATTAGCAGAAAAGACAACAAATGCTGCACTATTACCAAGCTCTCGTTCACTAATGGATGAACAGCTGGCCATCTCCCAACAACAACACCAGCTACCAGAGCAACTACAACAACATCAATCGTCGCTGCAAGTACAACAAAATCATCAACAACAACATCAATCGTCGCTGCAAGTACAACAAAATCATCAACTGTAATATCAATCGTCGCAGCCAAGGTTGATTTATAAGGTTGTCGCAGGGCTGATCGCAGTCTCTTCTCAGTACCCATAATTGTCAAAACCAGCCAATTTTGCGAATGACTACGAAAGAAAAACGGATGATAAAAGAGAGCACTTGCAGATTTTCTATGAGCTGTCAACTTCGATTTGACAATTATGGATACTCGCTCTCTCCCTTGCGACAACCTTATAAATAAACCTTGGTCGCAGCAAGTACTACAAAATCATGTAAAAAATTGGTCAGAGCAAAGTCAACAAGAGGAGCATAACACAAACAATAATTTGCCGCCAAATGTAATTACATTAGAAGTGCTTTATAATGAAATAATCTCTCTGAAAAATATGAATGCCAACTGTGTGTCGCTAATCCATAGCCTTCAAGAAGATAAAAAAATGCTTGAAGAGAAAGTATATAATCTGCAGGAAGAGGTTAACTTTCTGCAACAAAAGAATAGAAATAAATGCATTGAAATTGTTGGCGTTCCAGATTAACGTTAACGTAAATGAGTCTCAGATTGATGACTGTTACGTAAAACGAATGAAGAAATCCAGGGGTTCCGCGTCGTTGAATTCTGGACTAAATGTTTTGTGTGTAAAATTTGTTTCAAGTATATGTAAAAAGGCAGTGATAAGAAATAAGTATAGATTCAGGAATAATTTAAACACTAGAATATTCAATTCTGATAGAGTTTCTAATATTTTTATAAATGATTCCTTATCTTTTAAGACCAGGTTGCTTTTTAATCAATGTACAAAACTAAAAACAGAAAGAACTTTTAAATACATATGGGTTAGCAATGATAAAGTTTTAATGCGCAAAAAGGAGGGTGACGTTGCCTTGGTTATTAACTCTAGTGAGGATCTTAATAATATATTTTAAAGTCCGCTTATTTAAATTTTAATTGTTTGTATAAATATGGAAATTTCTAATCCTCATTTAGATTTATTCAACATTCCTTTTGCGCTTTGTAATAATGTTAACTTTTATGATATTTCATCGAACCCAATTAACCCAAATAGTTTTTATATAATTCAACAGAATATTAGAAGTTTAAGAAAAAATTTTGATAATTTTCTTTTGCATCTTGAGTCATTTATTTTCAAGCATGTCTTCATCTTCTTAACTGAAATTTGGATCTATGATCATGAAATATCTTTATATAATATTCCTGGATATAAAACTTGTGCTAATTGTAATAATGATTATGGAGCTCGAGGAGTGGCTGTTTTTGTAAAAGAGGAATATAAGTGTGATTTTTGTTATTTCAATTTTAAAAGCTCTGATGTAGCAAATATTTGCTGTTCAATTGATAATCGTAAATACTCTTTCTTTTGTGTTTATAGATTCCACGGTAATTTAAATCACGATTTTTTTTTGGGTGATTTGGATGCTCTTTTGTCTAATGCAAAGTCTGATAATGTTATACTGTTAGGTGATATTACCATAAACCTTTTGGAAAATTCATCACTGGTTGATAAATATTTATTTTTGCTTTCTGCGTATGGTCTTGAATCGTGTATAAATGAACCTACACGTATAACTGATAATACTTCCACTTGCATTAACCAAATCTTTGTGAAGTTAATCAAGTAATATATATTTAAGCAGCTCGGTTGCTGATTTTCATTTTTCAGATAATTGTGTGACGTTTTTAAGTTTTGAAAATGTAGTTATTCCAGCAAGAACACATCCTTAGCTTGAAATTGCGCTCAATAATACTGATTTTGTGGCATTAAATAATAATCTGATTTTTGAATCTTGGAATAGTGTGTATAGTGAGCCTAATCCGTCTAAGGCTTTCAAAAAGTTCTTTGAAATCTTATCTGGTCAGGTTAATACGTGTACTACTAGAGTGAATAAGCGTAACTCGAAGTTAAAGAAACTGAAACCCTGGATGTCTGTTGACTTATTGAAAAAAATAAAGAATAAAAATAAACGTTTTAAAGAATGTTCCAAGGTACCTAATAATATGAATGTTATATCTCGTTATAAAGCTATGTGTAAAGAAATTTTAATCGAAGTCGTAACCTGTAAAACAAATTATTACGTTAATGAATTTAATAAAATTAGAGGAAATGTAAAAAAAGAGTGGCAGTTGGTTAATAATATTTTAAATAAGTCCACAAATAATCACAAAATTGATTTTATAAATGTTGAAGGAATGTCTTTATATAAGAACATCGACAAAGCCAACGCTTTCAATAAATTTTTCGCTAAAATAGGTTATGACGTGGTCTCCGATGATGGTGTTAATAATTTTTCTTGTAAGTGTTTAAATAATGAACCTTGTTGTCCTAATAGTTTATTTTTTGATCCATTATCGTCTTTTGAAGTGTATAAAATTGTTATGTATCTTAAAAACTCTAACTCATGTTCTGATGGGGGCTTTTCTAATGTGTTTATTAAAAAAATTGTGTTTAACATTGTCCTTTGCAATATATTTAACAAAAGTATAAATCATGGTATATTCCCTGATTGTCTTAAAGATGCAGTCGTTATTCCATTATTCAAAAAAGGTGATGAGTCTTTGCTAAATAATTAGAGACCAATCTCACTGTTGCCTGTTTTTTCAAAAATCTTTGAAAAGGCTTTTAAATCGAGGATGCTCCAGTACTTAGCTAAAACTAAGTTTTTTAGCAATTGCCAGTTTGGCTTCAGAGAGGGATTATCCACTGAAGATGCACTTTTAAATGTTTGCTCAAATATTTGTAGTGGTTTAAATGATAAAAAAGTCTGTGCAGCTCTCTTTGTGGACATAACAAAAGCATTTGATACCGTAGATCACGCTATTTTACTGAATAAAATTTGGAGATGTGGTTTCAGAGGCACTATGTACTGCTGGTTTAAATCGTATTTATCAGATAGAAAACAAAGAGTAAAAATTGATGATGAGTTTAGTAGCCATGTTAATCTAAATATAGGTGTTCCACGGGGCTCTGTCTTGGGGCCTATTCTGTTTCTTGTCTATATTAACTCTATTTTTAGTCAGCCTTTTTTGAGCAAAACAATAGCTTTTGCGGTTGACATGGCGTGTACTTTCACCAGTAACTCTACCTTTAGCATGCATTGTGATATAAGTCACGATTTAGAAATTCTAAGGCATTGGTTCTCGTCGCACAAATTAGTACTGTGTGATAAAACCAAAATTATGTATTATAGTGTAGCAGGAATTGATACAAATTTGGGGAGCTTTAATTTTCACAGCGCAGGATGTAGAAAATACACAATTTGTCATGGTATATGTAATTATTCGTGTAACTTTAATACATATTACGAGTCTATTAATTGTTCAACAAAATGCTTTTCCATTGACTGCGTAAACACATTTAATTATCTCGGTCTGCTGCTTGATTGGAAAATGAATTGGGTGGATCATACAACAGCTCTTAAAAGATATCTTATTGCTACTACAAGACATATTTATCCTCTTAAATCGTTTTGTTCCTCAAATTTGTTAACTTCCATTTACCATGCCATTTTCCACTCTAAACTACAGTATGGCTTAGTATGCCGGGGTGGAACTCATGCTAACAAAATTAATCCATTGCTTATCGCTCAAAAACATGTGATTCGAATTATAACTAGCAATAACCGCTTTATTGTTCAAGAACTTGCACATTTTACCTATTAAGCATTTGTATTACTTTAGAGTATTAAGAATATTTTTAATAGATCCGGCTATTTATTAAACAGGAACTATTCTAGTCATAATTTAAGGGCTAATCATCTAAACTTTGCACTTACTCCGCCTCATAACTTGATTCATTTTTTCTCCTTTTATACATGTACGGCTCCCAGGCTCTTTAATTGTTTACCATTGAATATTCGTTGTCTGAGAAACAAAAATATGTTTTTAAATGAAGTGAAGTCTTGGCTTTTCAATATAGATTTAAATGTAATCGACTCCATAATCACTGTTTCCTTGTAACAGTTTTTTGTTTTTAGTTTTGCACAATTTGTATTTCTGTTTCGTTTATTTAGCAAATTATCAGCAAAATTTCTAAAATATATGAAAAAAACGAAATATTTATTTATACTGTGCTTTGTGGTAGGTTACTTTTCAGTTTTTTTAGGTCTTCTATTTTATTTTTATTTATATGTCTTTTACCAGTGTAAGCAGACTTTGAAGGTAGCTGTAATACTGTTCTAAATGCATTTTTCATGGAAAATTAATGTGAAACTAATCCACCAATGTACTTCTTTGTAGTGACTAAGTCATCTTGTTTAATGAGATTTTTTGATTCGTTCGGACATTTTTGCCTACAGAATCCAGAGACAGCATGTTTTTTATAGTATTTTGGCCACCAATTCTTAAAATCGGTGATATCTTTGATGGAAGGCAGAATGACTTCGAATTTATTGGAGGTTGATACACTCAATAATATGCCTGCAACTAAATATTCGATCAGATCTTTTTAGTTTGCGTTTTAAAACAGCAAAATCCTTGTCGCAGGGAAAGAATGTCCTGTTATGGGAAGGTATTGTGTAATGTCAACGAATCATGTATGATTTCATGTTTTGCTTGAAGTATTCATACAAAAATGTGCACACTTCATTAGGTTGTTTCCTACCAATTCCTTTATGATATGCTAAAAAAAAGCAGTTTAGTGATGCCAATTATGTATTACAGAAATTCCACAAGTCTGTGACTTATGGGCTTTCTGAAATGTACGCAATTTTTGTCAAGCTGCCGGTTTTTGCCTACTGCACTGATTAATGGGGTTTCACGTTGACTTGTGAGATGATATAAGAAGAAGACAAAAACGCAAAAAAACCACTTTAAAAAATCTTGACTTATTGTGTTTCTGAAATACCCGTTTCAATTTTAATATGTTTTAAGGTATAATATACGTGTAAATTTAAAAAAAAAAAATTTATTTTAATTTTTGTTTGCTTAATATGTTCTTCATAGTTTCTAGAATATACATACATGTTTTTAAAACGATACCTGACATTGTAGATTAAATAATAGTAAGTTTATCAACCGATAATTTCGAAAAACAAAATCTTTTAATGCGATTTCCTCGAAACTAGTTTTTTTAAAACGGTTCGATAGATAACTCAAAATCTTCAATTTCAATGAATCTTCTTGCATTTTGTTTGCAATTTTGTCCTATAAGCATTCCCCTTAAATTCAAGTACCTATTTTTTATTGACAAAAAAGCGCGCGAAAGTCTACCTCTTTTTCTATTTTTTTACTTTAACTTTCGCCATAAATTTATTAATAAACTAGCTTATACCCGGCGCGCTTCGCTGCGCTCCGCGCTAATCCCCTGAAAAATGGGCTTATAGGGAGGCCTCGCGCTTACCCTATTGATGTTTGTTTGATGGTAATTTTTTAAGTGCCCACATTTGTATTTACAGTGACTGCCGCTTGGATCAATAGACCCTTCATACCAAGCGTGGTATTTTTCTATCAAAACATGTACAATTTTAATGATTTTCAAAAAAGTGGATGTAACTATACTGGGATCACTCCCATTTTTTGTGAACTTTCCATTTAAACGAAATTTCCAAATTTTAGTCTTAGATTAGATTTAGTCTTATACGATCAAAATCATCAGATGTGTACATGGAAGCTTTTTTATTTTTTTTTATTTATTTTTAATTTATTATCCTTTATTTGACACCACTCTCATTGTTCAATGCCCATCCTAGTTTCCCGGTAGCAAAACATCACCAAATAGTGAGAAATTCCATTCTGAGTTTTAATGTGTTGTGATTTTTACTTCCAAAGTTATTCGATATAAAAAATTTTGCTTATATGAGCGGAGCCATGCCCCCTTGTCCAATGTCCGTCCAAGTCTTCTACTATAAAGATATCACCAAGTGGTAACTCAATTCTGAGTTTCAATGTTCTGTGACTTTTACTTCCATAGCTATTCGATACCGATTTGGCTTATTGGTATTTGCTATTATAAGCTATTTGGCTTATATGGACGAAGTCACACTGTTGTTTTACGTCCGAGGTCCTCGAGCTTTCCGCAGAGAAGAAGAACCTTCAGGCGGGAGCTCGAACAAACAAAAAGACTTTGATTTATATTATATTTATATATTTGTATTGTATTTAACACTTTTTAACTTGATTAAAATACTTTTTAACTTTTTATTTTTTAATTCTTTTTGTTGAAATCTCTAAATTTAACTCGAGGTCTGCTCGATGAACTTTCGTCTTAAACTTTACTTTTCGAACTCTGCCAGATTCTGCACCGGTCGGGGTATTTAAAGAAAAATCTTTATTCTTTGGGGCATTTCTGTTTTTGACAAACCCCAATAATTTCCAATAGTTGGAAATTCTTTCAAGCGCCAACCAATAAAATTACACATTTGTGTTTTACACATTTTGCATAGTTTTCATTTTACTTCCCCTTAGTGACGTGCGATTGCGTAATCTCGGTAAGTTACGCAATTGCAGGTATTGAACTTAAGCATTGCAATAACAAGGATAGGTAAATGAACGCTATTATGCTGACCATACGAGCCGATGCCAATCCACCTAAACATTTACTCGCTATGCTTTGTTTTGTTTTGTTGCTGCCGACCGCGGCGTCATAGTAAGAAATACTTGACAACCATAAAGCAAAGCGCTGTTTGGTAATTTGAGCGTATGCGCTCAAACCAAAGGCCTAACTATAATAGACACATGCTGGCATACTCTAATGCCAAAAACTAAACGGAAAGTCAGCCGGCTGTTGTCAGAATAAAAAATACCCATAATTACCATGCATTGACTCTGAGAAGTGTCACAATATAATTTGCGGTTTTGTTTGCGTTTTACTGTGCGATTTTTTTAAAATTTATACACAAAATAATATAAAATAAAATAAACAATTGCATCCTCTGCTGTCTGACTTGAATAATTTAATTTTCATAATTTATAATTTTAATTTAATTTAATAAATTTGAATACAAAATTTTTTGACTTTTGCCTATGCTGTGAGCGATTTGAATCGCTCTACAAAAAGCCAATGAAAGTTAACGAAACTTAACGAAACTGTGGCAATTCCAATTATAGGTATGCTCATATATTTGTATGGGCTCGCTTTTATATTGACAGATCAGTCTGCCAGCATGTGGCTATTATAGTCAGGCCTTAAGTCAGCTTCTGTCTTTTATATGAACGCCGCAGTCATTCATTGAAAAAATCAAGAATTTTTTATAAACGAAACATTTCTTTCTTATTTCATGAACGCTTGCAATTTGAGTCACTGCACTCGAGTTGGGTCGCAAACTTTATTTATATCTTTATGCTGATGCATGACTTTTAAGCTACTTTAAGTTTTGTAAATAGTTATGTAGGTCGGGATTGTACAATGCCCAGTAGGCATTGGCAGGTATTCGAAGGGCTACTTGCAGGCCTTGAAATGGATTTCGAAGGCCTACCCTACTCGTAGCCAAGCCCATATACTTTTTTATATGAAATGCCCAAATTTTCCATGCCTTCCGCTCTCCCTGCTTTAAAGAGGCCTGCTATAAGCACTCCTTTAGAATGGCTTAAAGAAGGGGTTAACCAAAAAAATTACAATTTTTTTTTATTTATTTTGATGTTCTACCTACCTATATATTCTGCAATTTTATTTTATTTTACATATTTTTGTGAGATAAGAATATTTCTAAGTCATGACGTTGATTACTATTCATTATTTTTGAATGAATATATATTTTAATTTCTAACGAAAAAGTAACCCTGAAATATAAGCAGAACCAGTTTTTGTAGGAAAAACATAATTGTTGTACTGCCTTGGGTAGCGAAAAATTAGGCCTGATAGAAGCCCTCGCAGAAGCAGAGAGTATGTCATGTGTCGTACCGCCAAAAGTAGCAGTAAATGCACGCCTTCGTTAGAAGAGACCTAGCTTTATTATCTATTGGGAATGTACTAGACATCTGCACGAATACATCCGAACGCCTCTTCAAAACATTTGCTTGAAACACGTATACTTACACTCTATCATTGTCAACAATCAACTACGAGTGAGTACACCACAAAACAAAAGTAAAACATTCAAGTACCTACTGTACTCAAAACCGAAGTGTTTTCGATATAAAATTTCCTCGCGTACTTGTGCTCGTATACCAAGTACATGTATATAAGTTAGATTCAATAAAAGAATGTGATAATAATTCATACAAACATAAAAAAAATAAAATTAAATTTTTTAAGCTTCAATACATTAAAAAGAAAGTGAATAAAATAAACTGAAAATAAAGTAGACTTTATTGAGCATGATTTTTTAACATGATCTTCATATCTATTTCGAGCGGTACAGCAAAATCTACTTGGTGTACTTGCTATGTTTTAAAAAAACGAAGAAGTCTGCAGAAAAATAGCTATGGAACAAATTCAAAGTTGTGTACACACTCTGTTAAGATCCAACCGGATGTTGTACAGTACTCGCTTCAGCCTGTGTTTGATTTGAAAGTACTGTACACAAGTTTGAAAGATACAATAAAATGTGATACAGTACGAAACTGCACACTTTGCTGCAGGCAAAACAAATGTATTCATGCAGATGTCTAATATGTACCGAGAAATGCTGTGCGGACACAACATTCCTCCCCCTTATAAAAAAGAAATTCCTTTCTACTTGAAGAGGTTGAAAAATTTGCTGCCGCGATACCACCGATCTGTGAGCAGGAACGAGCTCACAGTAAATTTTAGTGGTAATGTAATTTTCTCTTCCATTACCATTACATATTAATGGTAATGCAATTTTTGCCCCATTACCATTACATATTAATGGTGATGGCATTTTTTCTTCCATTACCATTACATATTAATGTTAATGCAATTTTAATTTGCATAACCATTAGCTTTGGATAGTGGTAATGGAAATTTAATGGTAATGGAAAATAGCCATGCATGGTTGTAATTGATTATTCTGCGTTATATGATGCATTATTTAATTTTTGAATATAAAGGTGAATATAAGGGTGATTTGAATATAAAGGAAAACACAAATTATTTAGGAAATTATTGTCATTTCTTTTTATTATGATAATATTGGTATGGTTCAATTATGTATGGAACAAAATATCGGCCAAATGGCCACCGCGACCTCGGCGGCACACGCTCATCCGATGGTTAAAATTTTCGATGACGCTGAGGCATAAGTGAGGTTTTATGCCGTTAATGTGCTGAATTATCTCATCCTTTAGCTCTTGAATTGTTGCTGGCTTATCGACGTACACCTTTTCTTTCAAATAACCCCAAAGAAAGAAGTCCAACAGTGTCAAATCACATGATCTTGGCGGCCAATTGACATCGCCACCACGTGAGATAACACGGCCATTGAATTTGTCGCGCAAAAGAGAAATTGTTTCGTTAGCTGTGTGGCAAGTGGCACCGTCCCGTTGAAACCACATATCGTCCACATCCATATCTTCCAATTCGGGCCATAAAAAGTTCGTTATCATCTCACGATAGCGAACACCATTCACAGTAACTGCCTGACCGGCCTCATTTTGGAAAAAATACGGCTCGATGATGCTGCCAACCGATAAACCGTACCAAACAGTCACTCTTTGTGGGTGCATTGGTTTTTCGACAATCACTCTTGGATTATCATTCGCCCAAATGCGGCAATTCTGCTTTTTGACGAATCCACTGAGGTGAAAATGTGCCTTATCACTGAAGATGATTTTCTTCGAAAATTGATCATCCACTGTTGCCATTTCTTGCCACCATTCTGACCATTGACGACGCTTGAAATGGTCAAGAGGCTTTAGTTCTTGAGTCAATTGCACCTTGTAAGCGTGTACATGAAGGTCTTTATGCATAATGTTCATCAACGACGAGTGTGAGAGGTGCAATTGTTGGGCACGACGACGAGTTGTGGTGAACGGTTCTTCAGCCACACTAACGCGAACTGCAGCAATATTTTCTGCAGTACCAGCTGTACGAGCATGCACTGGTATTTTCCCATCTCCTACAGACCCGGTTTGCTCAAATTTTTGCACGATTTTTCCGATTGTGCGCACATTTGGACGATTAAATTGACCGAAAAAATCCCGAAGTGCACGATATGCATTTGATTTGAACGCCCATTTTCATAATAAGCCTGAATAACTTTAACGCTTTGCTCGATTGTGTATCTTTCCATGGTTAAAATTGAGTTAGTCTGAAATTAAGAAATGTCAAATGAAATGCAGAAAAAAAATTGACGTTTAGGTGTGGTTCACATTCAACATCGGCCTTAAAATTTAACCACCCTTTATAAAGAATATTTTTTAAAATAAATACAATTGTATATATAAAAAATTATTTTGTGGAACAGACAATTTGATCATAACGGTAAATGAATTAATGTACATATTGTTGAAATTAAAAAAATGGAAATGTTTCTCTTAGGGAATATTAATATGGGTTTGATTTTTTTTTTATAAGCAATTAAGAAAGAAATTTTTTTTAAGTATACTTAAAGTATTAAGTTAAGTGCTAATTGTTATGAGTTACTGGTTTATTTAAAAAATATGTATATGTTGTGTTTTATTAAGAATTTGAAAAAATCTACAATATATATTATATATTTTCTGTTTGTCTCTAATAGTTAGAATTTTTTTTTTTAATTTTTTTTTTTCCATTTATATCTGAGTAAGTAAGTTTCTAATATATTTTATGTACATTTATAGTTGTTCAAAAGAAATTTATTATTATTATTTTTGTTTGGTAAAATTGTATTTGAGTTCTATTTGAATTTATTTTTAATTAATTTCTCTAGTTTGTATGTACCTTTTTTTCAGTTTGGTGAAGGTTTTTGTACAAGATAAAAAAAAATTTTCTTCGTATTAAAAGATTTTATGTTAATGTTCTGTTTTTAAGTTTGTTGATTTTATTTGTATATATATATTATTTTCTTATTGGATTGATAATGAAATATGAAATTTGAATATGAAAAATGAATATTAAAATATTCTTATTAAATTTGTGGTTACTTTGCATCTTTCTTTTTTTTTCTTTTCCTTATAACGAAAAATTAACTTGTAACGAACGAATAAACAGATTTGTTTGTTTCTAAAACCCTAAACCTGTTCGAAAGATGTATGGTTTAAGAAAAAGAATTTGATTGTTTATATATATATTTTTTTCATAAGTGTGTGGTGTAATGGTATTGAGTGTATGTTCCCTATAGGAACAAACTAACTTGTTTTTAAAAACAACTAACTAAAAAACTAGTTTAAAATAAACCAGTATATGAACTACTTTGAATTATATTAAGGCGGCATCTACTTCAATATATGAAGTAATTGAAATACTACTTAAAAACCAGTGATTGATAAACTACTTCGAATTATTTTAAGGCGGCAACTACTCTGATGTTGGCATGTTTTAATTGAAAATTTTTATTAGATTACAAGCTTATATATATTTAACCATGTTATTTCATCAAATATTATTAACTTGGCCATCAGTAATAGTTTTCAATTGATTTTAAAGCAATTAAAAAAATAATTTAAATGTAACTAATTTAACAAGTAGTTGAAAATATATGCAGACGACAGTCAATTGACTTATTTAGCGGACATCACCATACAAAATAAGTTAGTTCGTTCAATGGAAAAAAGTCAGAATTTCAACTAGTTGTGGTTGACAAAAAACTACTTTATCAACTACTTTTAAATTAGTTGATTTTCCTACAGGGTTGTGTTATATGTTATGTAATAATTGAACTATTCTATTCTTAAAAGGGTTTTAGGTTGTTGTTGTGTATGACCTTAATTTTGTTTCGAATTTTTATGGCCGTGTTTTCTAATGATATGGCTTTAATTACTTCAAAAGGGCCTTCCCATAATGATGAAAATTTGTTAAATGTTTTAAATAAATTAAATGTTTTTGTTTTTGAATCTTTATCATAGTATTCCTTTGATTTTTCCTTCTTTTCTTTTAAAGTTTGTCCTGCAATTTTGTACCCATGTTGTTGGTACGTGCCTTTAATTCGTTTGCATAATTTTCGTAATTATAATTTATAGATGGATCTTTTTGTAAAGTGGATGGAATTTTGACAGGATAACCATAGAGTAATTTATAAGGACTGTAATTAGTGCTACTGTGTGGTGTGTTATTGAAAACAAATATTGCATATGGGATCCAATCGTCCCAAGTGAGTGGGTCATTATTGACGTAATGTCGCAGGTATTC
Organism: Coremacera marginata; assembly: GCA_914767935.1. NCBI lineage: Eukaryota > Metazoa > Arthropoda > Insecta > Diptera > Sciomyzidae > Coremacera > Coremacera marginata. The sequence goes on along the minus strand of OU612044.1, from coordinate 60,495,126 downwards.
CGCTAATGTGCGGTGGCTTCTCTCAAGTGCTCCATTTGTTTGTGGATGATATGGAGTGGTTTGTAGTTTTTTAATTTTTTACAATTTACATATTTCTTTATATAATTCACTTAGAAAATTTGTGCCTTGCTCGGTAAGAATTGAATTTGAGGAAAACCGAATGGGCATAGTATTTGTTCTTTAAAGGCTCACTCAACTGTTGTTGCTTCTGCACATTGACAAATTCCTAGGTTAAGTTGATAAATTTTTTGTCAGTATAGAGTCAACAAAAGCATTTGTCAATTTGATTGAAGATGAGTGGCTACAATCATATTAACAAAATTTTATTTTGTTTATTTGATAAACGGATGTTTTGATATGATAGAAGCTTTTATAAAGAATGCCGCGTTTGCATTGTGCATTTAATTAATGAATTTGTCAATATGAATAAAGAATATTTCAACCTGAAAAAATGGTTTGTTGAATAGAAAAATGTTTTTCTGTTAAAAATATATTTTATTTATCAATCATACAAAAATGTTTTGCTGTTTTGATAAAATATTTTATTATTTCAAGCAATTTTACAAAAAATAACAAAACGAAATTTAATAATGTATCGCTAGAAGAACGTAATTTTTACATTAGTTCCACTTCTTACTCTCACTGAATTGTTATTGCAATAATTTTTTTGTTTCACAAATTAAATAAAACGTACACAACTCACAAAATAGCTTTATATAATTTCTGCGAACAATAATAACGCTACCGAAATGCCAGACCTCTATTTTTGTTGTAATGATTGAAAGTTTTTTAAATTGATGATTCATTTCATCATTACGAAATTAAAATATTATCCGCGTGACTCAAGGGATTATCAATTTTATAAATAATTTCTTCAGCACAACAAACCTACTTATCAAACCAATGAAGTAAGTTTGTTAATACTATTTATAAAAATTATTAAATTTTGTTTCAACTGATGACGATTTTGTTATCGTGAATAAGTTTATATCAAGTTCAAACAAATAAAACACATTTCTTCAAATCAACACATTCAATTTGTTAACGTTTTATTAAGTTTTCAATCAAATGGATAAAATTTCTTCGAATTGATAAAAATATGAAGCATTTATGATAAAATTTAATCGATTCCGCAATTTGGTTTTGTTAAAAAATAACAAAAGTTATTTATCAATTTTACCAAGAATTTTTCGTTGAGTGTGCGTTTTCCAAAGGTAAGGCCTCAGTGGATTGAGTTGTCATCTTGAAAAGTTAAAATATATTTGTTATTTTTGTAACTAACCGAAAGTGGGCCGACTATATCCAATGCTACTCGTCCAAAAGGTGTGGAGCTAGTTGTAGTAATTTGCATTGGTACTTTCGGAGATTTATTCAACTTATTTTCCTTGCTTGATTCACATTTACCAATATAATTTTTTATGTCAATTCATCGTTGGCCAGTAGTACTTCTTCTTAATTCTCTTCATTGTTCTACTTATACTTTGGTGTCCTCCGAACGAAGATTCATGGTATTCCTTTAAAATTTTGTTAATTTCTTCAGCATTCTCCACGATTGTTCTCTGATTTGTATGTATCTTAGATGAATTGTTTTGTTTGAAATATATCTTTAAGTATTATTTTGAAATGTTCATTAAATTGTCAGTTAAAGCTTGAGATTGTTATTGCAATAGATTCTTAGTCATATTTACGATGTTCGTTTCTAATTTTTTGTAAAGTGTTCTGTGCTAATTCTTGATCTTTTGGTGTCCTTAATGGTATGGGTAAAGTGGTTGTAATAACTTTGCATTATTGTGAGAGCTGCGGGATTATTTTTATTAAAAGCTTTTCCTCTATTGATTCTGTGATTGGTAATACTAGTATTTTTACCTATGATATTTTATTTGAAAAAATTGACTCCTGTGCTTCTTTTATATTGTATTTTTAGTTTTTTGAATTTCCTGATTATTTTCTTTTTGTATTTCTTCGTTTTAACTTTTGTGTACCATTTGCCTTATCATAACTAGTACCTATCACAAATCATCATTTGTGTTAATTTTCCTGCTTTATATCTAATTATGTATTCGTATTCAGACAGAAGTATTCGCCACCTAGCTAACTTTGACATAGAGTCCTTTAATTTCATCAGCCATTCAAGTGGCTTGTAATCTGTATAAATGGTTAATTTCTTTATAATTTCTGTATAAATGGTTAAAAAAGATATGTTTAAAATTGTTTTACGGCGAAGATTATTGCCAACAATTCCTTTTCCGTAGTACTGTTAAGTGTTTTAGCGTCATTTAGTGTTCTGCTTGCAAAGCAGATTGTTCTTTTTTTGTTTCTTTATCGATTATACCTTAAGACAAAACAGCCCCAAACCCTAAATCACTCGCATCTGTCGTGACTATGAATTCCTGATCAAAATCCGGGTATGCTAAAATTGGAGGGCTTATTAACTTCTTTTTTAATGTTGAAAAGGCTTCATCGCAAAATTCGTTCCACTTTAATTTGGTATCCATCTTAAGTAGTTTAGTTAATGGCTTTGATTGAAATGATTTTATACCTTTTGTATTTTTTGGCATTGGGTAGGTTTTGTCCATTTTGATTTTTTCTGGGTCTGGTTTAATTCCATACTCTGAAATTATACGCCCTAAGTAAGTGAGTTCCTGTTGTAGGAAATTACATTTGTCAGGTTGTTACTTTAAGTTATGTTGACGCAAGTGGTCAAATATTTTAATAATTTTTTTATTATGATCTGACAAATCATATTTGTATACAACAATGTCGTCAACATAAACAAAATATTAAAATCCTTGCAATCCCATTTGTACGTTATTCATGAGCTTTTGAAACGTTGCATGGGCGTTTTTCAACCCAAATGGCATTCGGTTATATTCATAGTGTCCAAAAGGTGTGCTTTTACATTTGCTTTTACACTTGCCAGATTCTTCTACAGGGATCTGATGAAAGCCCTTAGCTAAATATAATGCTGACCCAATTGATCTTATATATCTGCTATATTCGGTAAGGGGTATGCATCGCCGACAGTTATGTCATTAAGCTTGCGGAAATCTTCGACAACTCTCCAACGCTGATTGCCTTCAGAATCTAACTTTTTTGGGACTAACAGCAAAGGTGAGTTCCATGGACTGGAACTTGCACGGATAATGTCATCGTCCAACATTTTATTGACTTGCTTGTGAATTTCATTTCGTTGGCAGTCACCGACTAAGACTCGTTGCGATAGGTTCTCTTTTTCTTAGTATTGTGTTTTCTTTTCGCTTTCGCCACAATCATCGTGTCTATAACTCAGACGCATATATAATAATTTGTTGTTGTTTGTAGTGACAATTTTTTTTATTTAAGCTTCTATTAAAACTATTTACTATGGCCCCCTGACCATTTCCCCTTCCCCCCCTTGTGGGGGACAATCGGCTTACAATTTTACCAGACAGAAGTCCTCAAAAAAAAAAACAGCAAATAAAAATAAAAACAAAGAAGACCTAATCATACATTTATAACTGTTTCCTCGCTTGGCGAACTTTTCGCTTTCGCCACAATCATCGTGTCTACAACTTAGACGCATATATATAAAATTTGTTGTTGTTTGTAGTGACACTTTTTTTTATTTAAGCTTCTATTAAAACTATTTACTATGGCCCCTGACCATTTCCCCTCTCCCCCCCCCCCCTAGTGGGGGACAATCGGTTTGCCATTTTGGCAGACAGAAGTCCCCAAAAAAAAAACAGCAAATAAAAATAAAAACAAAGAAGACCTAATCATACATTTATAACTGTTTCCTCGCTTGGCGAACTTTTCGCTTTCGCCATAATCATCGTGTCTACAACTTAGACGCATATATATAAAATTTGTTGTTGTTTGTAGTGACACTTTTTTTTATTTAAGCTTCTATAAAAACTATTTACTATGGCCCCCTGACCATTTCCCCTCTCCCCCTCCCCACTAGTGGGGGACAATCGGTTTGCCATTTTGGCAGACAGAAGTCTGCCAATCATACATTTATAACTGTTTCCTCGCTTGACGAACTTTTCGCTTTCGCCACAATCAGCGTGTCTATAACTCAGACGCATATATAATAATTTGTTGTTGTTTGTAGTGACACTTTTTTTAATTTAAGCTTCTATTAAAACTATTTACTATGGCCCCCTGACCATTTCCCCTCCCCCCCTTGTGGGGGACAATCGGTTTGCCATTTTGGCAGACAGAAGTCCCCAAAAAAAAAAAACCGCAAATAAAAATGAAAACAAAGAAAACCTAATCATACATTTATAACTGTTTCCTCGCTTGACTAACAAAAAACCTTATCTGATTTTTCTTGTTTCACAGTTCACAAAGCTCTTCAAATAATAAGTAAGAATATAGCTTCCATTTCCGTCTTACGTGATGGAAATCTCCTCTTACTCGTCCAAGATTTAGCCAAGGCCGAAAAATTCTTATCAACTAAACATCTTAACAACATTGGTTCGATTAAATGCGCCATGCATACATTTCTAAACTACTCTATGGGCAAAGTTTATGCACCATATCTTAATAAAGTGTCAGACGAAGAAATCGTCTCCGATTTAAAATCCCAGGGAGTTGTTTCAGTCTACAAATTTAATAAGTTTCTTGATGGCAAACCAGTCCCAAGTGGCGTGATACTATTAACGTTTGACTTATTCCTAGCACCCAAAAAGATCGATGTCTTATGGCATTCGGTTTTTGTAAAAGAATATTTTCCTAATTCCAAAGAATGCAAATACTATATTGAACAAAAAACAGTTCTAGAAAGAAATATAGAACAAAACATAACCACACAACAACAAAACAAGCGATTTCGCTTCTGAAAGCTACGCAGAGGTAGCTAAATCAAATGCTGGAAATTTAAATAGTAAATCAAATACTAAATCAACAACATAAACAAATATTACATGCGAAAAAAACACAAGAAACAGTAAAAATTATAATTTATCAAACACAAAGTCACTCTCTACCACTCACTCTTCAGCAGTCCAAAAATATTGTCTTCCTTCTATCCCCTCTTCTTCTGCAAATGTCTCCCAAACAACTCCAACAAACTACCCGCACCATAATCCACACAATAGCAATTACAATTAAGCCACAACTTCCACTTTCTTTTATAGCTCCCCCACTAACAATATTGTTTCTCAGCTCGCTGAGTCATATAGCAACGTTAGCTCGGTCGGCTCGATCTTAAATCAATACTCAAATTCTGCTCATGACTTAATATACGATGAATTCTTAATGGAAGACGACAACATTTAATAATATCAAAATCCACTACAGTTTTATCTCATTATGAAGTTTAAAATAATTCAATGCAACATGAATGTTTTCCTTAATAATTACCGTGAAATGTTACTTTTTATCAAAGATACACAACCCGAATTTTTTGCAATACAAGAAACTCATTTTTCTTGTAATATCCAGAAGTCAATAACACCAAAAAACTACATAGGTTTTTTCCACAATATGTCTTTTAATACTTCATCGAAACAGGGAATTGGAAAAACATATTCCTCATAAGTGTACATAAGTGTTCCTCATATAGAGTACCAACCCAACCACTATTGCCACTAATTTTGTCATTTTAATTAATACATACTTGCCAATGAGTATATTTATAGCAGAGCATTTTTTCGCTCTTGAGTTTTAACTCATTGAAATCCTGGTTCACAAATAAAGGGTCACCAAAAAAAAACAAATAAACTTTTTTTTACCACATTGCTTGCATGCATTTATTTCTATATGAAATTTAAATACGCTGAAAAGAACGTGTTGTGAGGAAAACATTTCCTTTTTTGTTCAACTTCCCAATTAGTTGCACCTTAGATAGTTGCAACTTTCAAAGGTTTTCAATTAACTTGCAGGTATTTTATTGGCAAATTGAAGTATGGAATATTAAATGTTATTTTTTTAATGTTTCTTACCTATATGTTATTTATTTCAAGTCAAATAGAAAATGCTTCTATTTCTAATAAGAAAATTTATAAATTTATTTATTTATTTATTTACAAGTACTAAAATATTTTTCTACGATGATACAAACAAAAAAAGACAAATTCATTGAATAAGTTTGTTATTGTTTTTGTACGCATGCGTGTGTGGGTAGCTGAAATGGAAGAAAGAAATTTACATGCTTTTTTTTATATTCTGCTTGTCTGCTTGTTGTTGCTACCCTATGGTAAGGTAGGATGTTTGTAAGTTTTTGTAAATGTAAAAAAAATTTAAGAATTTCCAAATTAGATATCTGCAAGTTTCAAAGCTTTTCAATCAACTTGCAGGTATTTAATTGACAAATTGAAGTATGGAAAAATTAATGGAAAATGTTGCATTTAATCCAATTTATTATAAAGGGTGATTTTTTAAGAGCTTGATAACTTTTTTTTAAAAAAAAACGCATAAAATTTGCAAAATCTCATCGGTTCTTTATTTGAAACGTTAGATTGGTCCATGACATTTACTTTTTGAAGATAATTTCATTTAAATGTTGACCGAAGCGGCCACAACGTCGAATTTTCAGTGAATGGGCCCTAGAAAAGTTGGCAGAAAATCCGCTTTTTTATCGACAAATTTTGTTCAGCGATGAGGCTCATTTCTGGTTGAATGGCTACGTAAATAAGCAAAATTGCCGCATTTGGAGTGAAGAGCAACCAGAAGCCGTTCAAGAACTGGCCATGCTTTGGAAGACAACATTTCCGAAGAAATTCGGGCTATTCCGGCCGAAATGCTCGAAAAAGTTGCCCAAAATTGGACTTTCCGAATGGACCACCTAAGACGCAGCCGCGGTCAACATTTAAATGAAATTATCTTCAAAAAGTAAATGTCATGGACCAATCTAACGTTTCAAATAAAGAACCGATGAGATTTTGCAAATTTTATGCGTTTTTTTTAAAAAAAAAAGTTATCAAGCTCTTAAAAAATCACCCTTTATATTATATGTTATACTTCACTCAATGCAATTTACATATTATATTTTGAAATAAATTGGAATAATTTTATCAATCACAAAAAATTATCATAAAAGTTTTGAAAAAATATTCGCTAAAGTGACGAACTAACAATAAAAGATTGATAAAAAATTACTTTTCTTTTTTCATATTAAAAAGTCGGTTATGCATTTGAAATGAATTTCAAAAAAATCAAAATGAGCTAATCCGAAAATTTTCCGGAATTCCGTTTCTAAAACGATGCGACTATTTTAAAAATCTCGTTTCGAAAACGTTTTTAATATTTTAAAAATCTCGTGTTAAATTGTTATACCTTGCAAGTTGAAGATTTATTCCACCACTTTTTAAAAACATGTTTGAAATATTTACAATATATTTTCCACATTTATTCCAATTGAATTTTCAACAGCTCCTAATTTACAAGCATTTAAGTAAGAAAATTACCAAAAAAACACAAAATTTACGTTTTGTTTAATTGAAAATAAACCTTTATTGTTATAAGAAGAAAATTTTGCTAGAGTTTTTTTAGTTTTATATTATGATTGTGCAAATAAAAAAGATTTTGGATTTATGACACTTTAACTGAATTTTTTCGTTTAAAATTCAAGTTGTGCTTCTTTAACTTATACAAATCGTTTGAATTTGCAACAGCTCCTAATGTACAAGCATTAAAGTAAGAAAACTACCAAGAAGCATAAAATTTACTTTTTGTTTAATTGAAAATAAAGCTTTATTCTTATTAGAAAACAGTTTTGCTAAACTTTTTGTAGTTTTTTTTATGAGTGTGCAAATAAAAAAAATTGTGGACTTATAAACCTTTAACTGAAATTTTTCATTAAAAAATTTGTGCCTCTTTAACTGATAAAAATCGTTTTAGTTTTCAACAGCTTCTAATTTTTAAGCAATAAACTAAGAAGTCAACCAAAACCAAACCAAAAAATATAAAATTTACTTTTTGCTTAATTGAAAATAAAGACAGTTTTGCTAAAGATTTTTTTAGTTTTATATTATGATTGTGTTCATAAAAAGAATTTCGAACTTATGACCCTTTAACTGAAATTTTTCGTTTAAAATTCAAGTTGTGCCTGTTTCACAATCAAGCAATCAAATAAAAAAAAAAAATACAGTTAAAACATTATTAAATATGTTTTTTATTAAAATGTATTTTAAAATAAATTAATTTTTCATTTTTAGCGCAATACAAAAATTGCTCAGTATATTAAAAAATAAAATGTATTCGTTCCAAAATATTTTACTATTTAGTTTTTAAATATTAATTAAGTTTTTGTAGAAAGACTCATAGCAGTTTTTAGGAATATGGTTTTTATTTGCCACATCTTTGATGCCTTTTTGCTTTACTTCTTTAAGGATATTATATTATATAACTACTTTAAGGATATTATTGATAATTAGAAAAAATTGGCATATTTTTTTTTGCGTTAGAGGTTGAATAGTAACTTAAAAATAAACTTTTGATTAGTGTGAATATAAACTACTTATTTGATGCAAATTCAAGGCTTAAAAGGCTTTAAGTTGCTCTTTCTTAAACGTACTCTTTGAGAGCTGGTATCTTTATCTCGTTACGAGTTCAAATCGCTGCTGCAATAATATTTGAATAAAAATCAATATAAATTAATAAAATTTAAATTCTTGTAAATTAATTATCTTGAGAACTGAGTTAAAATTTAATTTTATAGATCGAAAAACCATGTCCAAATATATGTGAAAACAATAAAATTTTTATTTGGTCAAAATAGTCTCTAGGACAAAAAAATTATCACGTTACCAAATAATTCCAGTACAATTAAAATTTAATTTGTTTTTGCTTTCATTTTCGATTAAACTAATGTTAATCACAGTTATTTCAACAAAAAAGTCACATATCAAAATAAAACAGTCGATTTTACTCACTTTTTTCATAATTCAAAATAATACACTTAGAAATTTCTCAGTTGTTAGAAATAAAGTGTCACAACTCAAAATAAAACTCTTTATGTTTTTTACAAAACATATCAGTGGATCTAAGACACATAGACACAACTAAAAATAAAACTCTTTGGTTGAAAGTGCGGTAGCAACGAAATTAGCATTGAGACAGACATAACTACATTTTTCCATTTAAAGAATAAAGTTATGAAAAAGACATTTCAACAGCAGTTAGAAATGTGTATTATGAGTTAATTTATGGCTAAAAGTCGATTTTGGAAAATTTTGAGTTCTGACTGTTTTGTTCTTGTATAAGTACGCCATTTTCCCTTGCATAGACCTTTTATAAAACTTGTTCCAAGGATTGTTCAAAGAAGTTTAACTTCTCCTTCCTACATAAATTCCTTATACAAAGCTTTATTTAAAGCTTATTTAGGTGAAATTGTTACCTGGGATGCTATGAAGCTAACGCTTCCGTCGGTAGTCCTGACGACTGCTCCCCGGTTTTTTTGAGAATTTAAAGACTTGTAGGTCGTTAATAAATCTATGAACTTTAATTAAACTTTAATTAAAGCATTTTTAAATAAACTGTTTTTTTACATTAATTTTATTTTTAAACTAATAAATCATTGTTTCAAAAATATTCTCTTGATTTATTCAAATGCTTAAGAAAGTGTAAAATCACATTGCAATTTCAAAATCTGTCTGACGTGACAGAAAAAATTTCTAATTTTTATTTGTAAAAAAATAGTAGTGGATTATCAATACTTAAGTATAGGTTTGCTCGGTTATGCAAATGTTCAAATAAGGATTTAATAAGGATATTTTTAACAATTTATAAATGAAAATGGTTGAAAATTGAAAGAAAACGAAAGTAAAATATACTGAGGGAATGTGTGCGTTAAGGTTAATTCAACTTATAAAAATAGTTCAACTAACTAAGCAAATAATTTTATTCAGACTATTCTTTTTTTTATAATCTTTAAGTAAAGACTTAAAGCTATAGAGTAGTTTTCCTATGAATGCCACTTAAATGTTAACTTTTTATTTGATTGTAATATTTTTATATTGGAAATTAAAAAAAGATTTTAGTTTTAAACAAAACTTTTGCTCATACCTCCATTTTTAAACACTTCCACTATTTTTGTATGGTTATGTTACATATATAATAAAATAATATACATTTCTTTGCTGAGTTCTAGGGGGGGGGCAACTGCCCCTCCTTTACTTCCCTGCGGAAGTCCTTTTGCAGAGGAAAGAAAACGGTATTAGTAAATAATTTTCATTAGTTTCTCAAAATTGAAACAGCACCTCAACTTGAAACATTTCGGAGAATAGAATTTCATCAAAAACTTTCATTTAGCACGAACTTTTGTTGCAAATTCGTGGTCCACGAAATATCATATATTGAGTAGAAAGTAGAAGTTTAATACAGAAGATTTTACTAACAACGAAAAAATGTTGAGCGACATTTGTTGGTTTCTCATTAGCGAAACAAATTTACACAATAAAAGATAAAGCAAATATAACAATCATTCCTAATACGTATATAAATCAGAGGTGCAATAAGAAATAAAATAAAATTAAATAAATATTGGGCGCTTTTACTTAAATAAATACTCTTGTTTCATTTATTCTTATTATATTATATGTTTTTTCATTCATAGCTTATTTTTCCCGTAAAAATAAAGGTCTCAAGAAAATAATTTGTAAAAAAATGGTGACTTCTTATTTTATATTAGCAGGCCACAGTTGTCCTGCTGTTGTCCTGCACAATTGGACGTTTTTTTTATCAATATAGAGCCTTAACACGTTTTTTTCCTCTAACAAAAACTTTTAAGCGCCATTCAAACGATCACCGTGTGCCATCAGCCTTTAAGACAATGCATGTCAAACGAAACAAAAAACATGTTTTGCTTTTTTTTTGTCTTGCAGCTCAGCACTGCATTTATATGTATCCTTCTTTTCGCCTTGCGGGTGGCTCATCTGTTTATTATGTTGTGCTGTGCAATGTTCATTAATATAGGTTAAGTCACTTGAGAGAAAACCACTCTTTTTCTGCCTTTGCTCGAACTGTCCAAGGCTGATTTATAAGGTTGTCGCAAGGGAGAGAGCGAGTACCCATAATTGTCAAATCAAAGTTGACAACTCATAGAAAATCTGCAAGTGCTCTCTTTTATCATCAGTTTTTCTTTCGTAGTCATTCGCAAAATTGGCTGGTTTTGACAATTATGGGTACTGAGAAGAGAGTGCGATTAGCCCTGCGACAACCTTATAAATCAACCTTGGAACTGTCAAAGTAGCTGTTAGCTAAAAATTGTACAGATTCAGGTTTTTTTTTTCTTGATTTCCTTTTATCCATTCTGACAGTTCGACCGAGCTTCTCTCAAGTGACTTAACCTGTATCATGATACAATGATAAGGTAGGGCCGCTGCGCTGAGTGCTCTCACGCGTCAACGAAGAGTGGATAATGAGAAGCAACCTATATGTCAAAACGACGAATTTCGTAGAAATTGCAAATGAAGAAAATATTTTATGTTTCCAAGTTGCAAACAGTGCGGTTGCGGGTGATAAACTTGTGCTAATTTGAGTGAAAATATTATAAAAAAAGTGTAATAAAAACTATAAAATGTGAAGGAAGTCTTAAAATTGCAAAAAAACCTGTAACAGTTTTAACCTAAAAACAACTGCGAAACGTGAGCATAAAGAAATTCGCGATGAACAGCTGATTTTGACATCAATGTAGCTTTATTCTGCTTTCTACTCCATTCCTCTCCGTGATGACCTTACCTTATAATTCTGCCATGACCTGTATTAATGAACCTTGGTGCTGTGCTGGCTGAGCGGAAAAGAGTAGAGTAGAGAACAACATTGAGTTTATTGCAATTCTCGCAACACAAACACGTGGAAAGAAAACGATCAAGCAATTCGTGGCATCTGGATGGATTTTTGTAAAAACTGAACACTTTAATTAAACATACTTTTTGTTAAAATTTCGATATAAAAGTGCCTCTATGCTGTGCTGTAGCACAAATATGACATTTTAAAACTTATTTCACAAAAATCGACCCAGTACTTTTGGAGTTTACCTGGAAACAAAAATTTCCACTTGAATTTTATATAATAGTATAGATATAGATATATTAATTTTTCGAAAAAATTACAACTTTTCGACTAAATTGAGAGATGCACAAAATATTTGCCCTTTTTTTATATCGAATAAAAAACACATCTGACAATATCTCGAAAACTACGTGACAGAATTTAAAATTGTATTGATTTTCGGAACTAGTCCCCGGTTTTACATATTAGTTGGATAGTGTCAACAAATATATTGCAAACTAGTGTAATTAATTATAATAAACAATATTATGGACAATGCTGGATGCTAGGCAGTTTCATTAATTTAAAACAGGCACTTAACGAACTTTGTACAACACACAGTTCAAAAATAATGATGGCTTAAAACAGGACCTACTCTTCTTATTTTGACAACTTAAGCATCCTGTTTTAAAATAATAAAAAAAAATTAAAAAATAGTTAGAAAGAATAAACTAGCACCTTAAGTAAGGCTTATTAACAATTTCACAAAGTTTAACAACTATTTAAGCACTTCTAGTTCTTAGTAGGATAGTGGAACAAATGTTCATATATGAAAATTTGACAAAGGGTCAAAATCAAAACTGGTTCATCAAATATATAAAGCTGCTAAGCCTGCTTTACTTGAGACCTCTGCCAAATACGCCGGTATGAATTTGATCAATAAGTTAAATATTGGAATAGTGTAAATGCGCAGTAATAGCAGTCGTGCATCGCGTGCATTTTTTCACTTAATATTTCAGTTTCCTCATCTTGTAACAGGTACCGGATTTTTTTACGTGAAAATATTTTGTTTTTTTTTAGAGAAGGTTGTACTCATTCATTAGAATATTCAACAAATCTGAAGAGCTTCTATTTACAACACACATCACAACATCATTGAGTAAATATTTTTTATTTACAATTTGTGCAAAGAATAGAGAAATAAAAAGAATCAGACGTAAAATTTAGTTGATATAGAAATCTCGTTTGTTCGATTGTTTAACAAGGTTTCGATGAAAGTGATTGACATTTATTTGAACTTTTGCATGATTTTCATCTGCTTAGAATTATTTTTATTTGTTGCTGTCAAATTCGATTTTTAAAATAGAATATATCTATATCTTAATATATATATGTATATACAGGGTGTCCCGCGATTGAGTGCAAATATTTACGGAGCTGAAAGGTTATGTCGAGGTGAACAAAAAATCGTATGGGAGGGGGTCTATTTTCGCATTCTTAGGAGCTACAGGGTTAATTAATATTTCACGACTTTGGTTTACGTTATTGTTTCTAGCAGAAAAACTAACTGACATAAAAATTTTGGTAGCTCATTTTAAAGGCAATGAAATCACCTTTCCAACGGTATATCAACAAACCCCACCAACTTAACCGTTACCGAGCTGTGCTCTTGTGAAGATGAGATCAATCGATTGAAACTACCAAATTTCAATTTTGAGTGCAAATTCTCAGAATTTCGCGTAATAAATGAAATTTTATTTTAAGATCAATTATGTAATTTATTCAATTTTCTTTTCAATGACATCAAAAACATAAACATATCTTAAAAAATAAAAAAGTTGGCTGTACTAAAAAAATTAAACTTGTTAGAAAACAATGATATTATCCACTGCACTACTAATTGTAATGTTATTATATATCATTGTTTTCTAATAAGTATACTTTTTTTATTACAGCCAACTTTTTTATTTTTAAAGATATGTTTATGTTTTTGGTGTCACTGAAAAGAAAATTAAATTAGTTACAAAATTGGTCTAAAAACAAATTTTAATTTATTACGCAAAATGAGCTATCAAAATTTTTATGTCAGTTTGTTTTTCTGCTAGAAACAATAACGTAAACCAAAGTCGTGAAATATTAATTAGCCCTGTAGCTCCTAAGAATGTAAAAATAGACCCCCCTCCCCTCCCTTACGAATTTTTGCTCAGCCTGACATAACCTTTCAGATCCGTAAATAGTTGCACTCAATTGCGGGACACCCTGTATATATATATAAATGTAACAAAAAAAATCTGTGCAGAAAATATTTTTTTGAAATTCTTTTTACGTTGGACATTTTGAATGAAGCTGAGTGGAAAAATCTCATTTTTAAAATTCTTGTCTGTCTGTCTGCATGTCTGTTGAAGCATCTCACGAAAACCATTGGGTGGATTTAAGTACAATTTGACATCTAGGTTCCTTATATCCCTGAGCCAAATATAGGTTACTTTTTATCCAGAAAAAAGGTTGGATCCGGTAGTTGGCGCTGAGATCGGGTTCCGGGCATTTTTTTTATAGTTTATCTCCGAAACCGTTCAACAAATTTGCATGAAAACATGTATGAAGAGGTTTTCGGATACGGTTAGTTTTTATGACTTATCCACTCTGTTCTATCTTGAACACCAGAGGGCACTGTAGTACAAATATTTTAAAAAACGTCGAAAAACTCCTAAGCCGTTTATTCAATTTGCATGAAAATTGGTATGTAGTGGTTTTTGGATACGGTGAGTGTTTTGAATTTATTTTTTTTTGCGCTATCTTGAAGATCAGACGGATCTGTAGTACAAAAAAAACCGCTCATCCGATTTGAATGAAAAATTTTTATAAAAGGATTTTCGTGTACGGCAAGGGTTCTGACGCTATCTCGCTTGCTCTATCTCGAAAACTAGAGAGCCCTGTTGTACAATTATCGCAAAAGAGGTGTCTAAGCCACTCATCCGATTAGCATGATTTCTATAAGTGGTTTGTTTTTCTTGATCTGGTTTGTGATATAGCTTCTGGTTTGCTATATCTTGAACACTAGAGGGCGCTGTAGTACAAGATACAATAATACGTAGCAAAACGCGACGGATGATAACTATCTTCTTATTTTCTTTCTGTATATTTATATTAAACTTTATTTTTTTCGCAAATCACAACAGCTGATGTCGACTTTTATGGTACCTGTCGTATGCACAAACACCGGCGCAAGTCAGTTGCGTCGTAGCTTGTCATTGTTTTGACATTTGAGTCTCTTTTTTCAGTGTTTATTTCCTTTTTTGAGAAGAAAATTGAGAAGAAAAATGGGCAAAAACGGTGTCAAAATTTAAGATACATTAAAACAACGTATGAAAGAATTCTTTACCTTTAAAATATCTTCAAGTATGACAACTCTAATTAAATCTAATAATTAAAACTATTTATTATTAAAAATATTAATAGTTTATTAATTCTAGTCTTTTAATACTATTAATTAAAAAACTAAAAAAAACCGACTACAAAATCACTGCAAAGTAAAAAATAATTTTAAAATAACTTTTCCTTTTAATTTCTTGGTCATATTTGATAATTTATTTAAACATGACATTACATTGGAAAACTTAATCTTTGAATTTTTTTCTAATTTGTTTTATTATCATAAATATATTTATTTCTTTATGAATACAAAAGCTTTTAAGGTCGGCGCTAATATAATCAGACTTTTAATCAGAAGCGCCAAATTCAAAGCTTTTGTAGTCATAAAGAAATTAATATATTTATGATAATAAACAAATAAGAAAAAAAATTAATATAATAAGTTTTCCAATGTAATGATATGTTTAAATAAATTTACAAATATGACAAAGAAATTAAGAGGAAAAGTTATTTTAAAAATATGTTTTCATTTGTAGTGATTTTGCAGTCGGTTTTTATTTTAAAAAAGTTTTTATTTCTTCCTTTTTAGAGAATATGATAAATTTTCGAAAAAAAGTGTAAAAACTACATAAATACAATTGCTCTTAAACAGTTTGTTCTATTAATTTCTGAAAGTTTGTTGGTTATTTCAAATATCTCTCTCTTAAAATTAAATTAGATGTCACGTGTTTTGAAATAATTATACCCATTCTTGTAACGAGTTTTATTACCCTAGTGTCAATATTATTCAAGAAATAGTGTTTTTCTAATATTGTCACGCCCCTTTTGTTAAATAAGCGCCCACTTGTGCCTATCTTGTTATTCATTTCAGTAACTCAGCATCAATATTAACTGAGATAGTGTTTATCTAGTATTGCCACGCCCATTTGTCGAATAACGCCCACTTTCTTGACCATAATATGTAATAATAATGCCTACCCCTATACTAAATTGCAGTACTCTAGTCTCAAAATTATTTAAGATTCACTGTTTTCTAATATTGCCACGCCCATTCGTCGAATAATGCTAATTTTCTTGACTGTAATTTTTAATGATTGTGCCTATCCCTACACTAAATTGCAGTACCCTTGTGTGAATATTATTCGAGATACAGTAATATCTAGTATTGCGAGATCTAGTATTGCCACGCCTAGTTCTCTAATGCCGCCCACATTTTTACGGGCACCTCCGCGCTTATGATATCAATCTGTTCACCAAAAATTATGGCAATCAGGCACATTTAAAAAAAAAAAATAAAAAAAAATATAAAAAAAACAGAGAAATCGACGAACTTGAGAACCTCTTCCTTTTTGAAGTCGTTTAAAAACTGGTGCTGAACGCACCAACTCATAGCCTGAACAGAACTATTAGTTAGAAGTATAGAAGAACAAAATAAACAATTATAAATGTCTTTGCATGTGTTATATGAAGCAAGCAGCAGTTTAACAGTTTTTTTATTGACGCTGACGCGGTGGCAAATTTATTTTGTTCAGAAAGAAATTAAGAGAAAGCACCAACAACAATAATAATGTACAGCTATTTTGAAGTGTATGCGACTCTCTCGCATTCTACTCCTACTTGTGTGGTACAGCAACGATGGTTAATGGAGTTATGCCGCTATGCATTTTGTTGTTGGTTTCTCATTGTCCCACTGGGAAAAAAAGTTTTTAAATTTGCTTAGTTTAACCAATCTTAATGACCATATATTCGAATAAAAATTATATTGTGCACATCTACTCGAAAATACATTTCCATCGATATAAGTTTTATGTGAAAATGTTGAAGTTAACACAGGTAAAAAGGGTTAAAAGATACTGCTGTAGATCGCTGTAGATCGTAACCATTTATCAATAGATAGATAATTTGCTATACTCCAACAAACAATTTGCTTCTACTTGCCACAAGATGTCACCAGCATCGGTGTGTTTGCGTTGTGAATGCGTTTGTGGTGTTGTTGGTACAAGGAAATATTAGTAATGCCCACAAGTGCCTTTTTTTAAGTGTCAAAAAAATAGAAATCAATTGATATGGAATTAACTAACGCATGCATGACATTGGCAAGGTATCAAAAATGTTTGTTAAATTTTGTTTCATGTGTGTTCTTTAATATATAATTTAATTTATGTTATTTTAAATTTTTGAATTTAAGTTATCATTTGTATGAATCTGCGAAAAAGTGTGCCCAACGACGCACCTGTATTTTTATTTAAGCAAGTTTTGATTTTTTCTTAAGAAATACTTAGAATACATATAAATAACCCTGAATTGCATGTACGAGAATACAAATGATATGAAAGCAGCTTAAAGTTCTTCTAATTTGTGAAGCATACTTTCAGAGAAAGTAAGTTCTTTTATTCGAAGATAGATCAAAGCTTTTTTAAATACTCAAAGATTTTGTTGTGCTAGTTCTTCACAACAATCTTCAACAAATCTTCATGTCGTCATAGTTTAATATCAGCTAACTACTGAAGCTAAGATCGACTGTGAAATAGAAGAGCAACAACAACTAGCACAACAAAATCTTTGAGTATTTAAAAAAGCTTTGATCTATCTTCGAATAAAAGAACTTACTTTACCTGAAAGTATTCTTCACAAATTAGAAGAACAAATAATAATTATTAAATTATTATTAATTATTATTAAAATGTATTAGGTATAGTTTTAAAAAAAACTTCCATTACATTATACTGAATTTATTAAAATTTGGATATTTGCAATTTTTTTAATACAGCAAGAAAAAAATTAGATTTTTTCCAAAAGTAAAAAATCATAACTCTGGTAATTTAAGTCCGATTTTTATGTCTGATAACTTATTTTAAAGAAAAATTAAATGAAAAACGAAGTGCGTACCAGTTTTTAGAAAATTTCAGCTTAAATAAAAGTAATTGGGATTTTTTTTATAACATGCAATAACAATAGAGTTCAGCTACTACAGCTATATCGCACTTCCTCAGCATTAACCCATCTAAAGCACTACCCAGCAATCATTAAAAGATATCAATGTTATGGATACCCGTGACCACAAACAAGTTAATGTGGGAAAAATTTACCCACCAATAAATGGGTTGGGCTCAGGGACAACACAAGACGTAACAACTAACCATGCGTATACATAGATCTATTTACACAACTAATTTTAATCTACTTTTGAGTTGACCTTTTGACAAATTAACATCAAAAACGCTACAATTGTTAACAAAGGAACTCATGCGACTTAAAGGAGCAGTAGCCATATAATTTGTTCTACTAAATGGCAAATAAATTAAGTTGTTAGTGTTTCTACTGCTTCTACGGTTAGTGTTAAAATTTATGTGAGAAAGAAGTTCTGGAGAATCGAATACACCTGTTATGAGCTGGTGTAAATATACGATATCTGCCGATTTCCTTCGATCACCTAAAGACTGCATTTTTGATAGTTTTAAACGATCCTCATAAGGAGGAAGGTCTAATGTGTCAGTTCCACTTAAGCCCCTTAGAGCAAACTGAACAAAACGTTTTTGGATTCTTTCTATTCGATCAACATTCACATTGTAAGTTGGGGACCAAACTTAACTTGCATACTCTAAGTGAGGACGCACGATTGCATAATACAACGTTGTAGTTGTAATCATGCTATTAAATTCTTTGGCCCAGCGTTTTACAAAACCAAGCATTGAAGATGCTTTTTTACAAATATTATCAATATGAATGTTAAACGACAGCTTAGAATCCATGCATATACCTAGGTCTTTGACGGTGTCTACACGACTCAAGGCAGTATCTTTAATCTTATAATCAAAAATAAAATTATTCCTATTTCGCGAAAAGGTCATAGTTTGGCATTTATCTGGATTTAAAAACATATTGTTTTTAGAACACCAAACTTCAAAGGATTTTAGATCAGACTGGAGTAGATCTGAATTATCTCTAGAATTAATCGTTCTGTATATTTTCATATCATCGGCATAAATAAGCAGATGAGAGTGTTCAATGACGTGAGTTACATCATTGATAGCTAAAATAAACAGAAGAGGACCAAGGTGACTACCCTGAGGAACACCTGATCCAGCAATAAATTCAGAAGACAATGCGCCTCGGAAACGTATTTGATAAGATCGCTCCACCAAATACGATTTAATCCAGTTCACAAAATATTGTGGAAATCCCATTAACTCAAGTTTAAATAAGATTAGATTGTGTGGTTGCTTATCAAATGCCTTACTAAAGTCAGTGTAAACACAATCGACCTGGTTACCAGAATCAATAGAATTTAAGCAGAATGTTGTAAAATCGAGAAGATTAGACACAGTGGATCTGCAAAACCAAAACCATTCACAAAACCATGCTGACGAGTTGTTATGACTTCCCCACAGTGAATTTTCACCCGATCATACACCATCCGCTCAAAAAGTCTTGGAATCGATGAGAGCTTAGCGATAGACCTATAGTTACTGACATCGTTCCTGCAACCCTTTTTAAAAATAGGACTTATAAATGATTTTTTCCAAAAAAGTGGAAAATAACTTTCGTTAATAGATTTATTGAATAATAAAGAAAGTGGTTGACTCAAAACGGAACCGCATTGTGTTAACACTGCGGCAGGAACACCGTCAGGTCCAGCACCAAACTCCTCATCGATCGATGTAATAAACATTAAAATATCCTCTGGAGTAAAGGATATATGTTCCAAAGATACTCTGGGTTCGGAATTCATATATTCAAAGTACTCTACATCAGGAGTAAAAGAATCTGAACAGAATGATTCTTTAAAAAGATTGGCGAATAGGCCACAAATTTTGACGGTATTGTCAGTAAATCCCTCAGAAGTTCTAAATGAAGAAGGAAATCCATCAGATTTCTTCTTTGTGTTTACGAATCCCCAAAATTTCTTTGGATCTGTCAATATTCTCAGCTTAACATTATCTAAATATTCGTGATATAATGTAGCTGAGCGATTTTCAAATTCCAGAAACAAACGTTTGTAAGTTTCTAGGTCGTTTGAGCCTAAGCTACAGACGTATTTCTTCCATGCCCTGTTCCTGTTGTTGCGAAGAGAGTTTTTTGGAAAAACAGCACCATTTTCCCATATATAGTAAATTAAATTTTCAATAAAGGGGTCGCTACAGGCACATTTAAATATAAATATTTTTTCTGAAATTGTTAAATATTACTTTTGCATCATTAAGAAACAATCCAGAGATATGTACATGTCAAATATAAAAAAAAAACAAAATAATTGCCACTCTAATATGCACAGTATATTTATTAAATACTAGCAGGACCCAGTTGTCCGCGGCTTCGCCACTTCCAGCAACCATACTTTTTTTATTTGTGGGCGGTGAAAGGGGGTGTGGAAAAATTTTCTCCCGTTAACCATCTCGTGCTCAAAAAGAATCTACTGCCAAAATTTCAGTGCAATCGGACAGAAGTTTTGAAGTTTTGATGATTTCTTAAAAGTTTGCTTAATTATAGTGCCACCACGCCCATTTTTAGTACATTTACCAACGGTAAGCATACAACCTAATTACCAAACTTTAGTCTTATACAACCAACAACGTCTAAAATATAGCATTATCGTTGATTTGTGGGTTGTAAAAGAGGGCGTGGTAGCCCAGTTTTGGTACATTTTTCGAAAGTAACCATTAAAACTAAAATTTAAGTCTCATACAATCGAAACAGTTGGAAAAATTGCATTTTTATTGATTTATGGGCGGTAAAAGGGGGCGTGGTTAAAATAAGTATGCAATAACCTAACCTATGACGCAAGTAGTACATGTTTTAAGCTTGAGCGAAATCCGTTCAGCCATTTAGATTTGTATAAAATTTAAACAAAAAAACAAACAAGCAGAAAATAAGTTTTATTAATATAGATATGAATTAGCACGCCTCTGAGAAGATACCTTTCATAAAAATTGGTTGGGTAGCTTATTAGTGTTAATGCTATAATAGTGCATTTTTCAAAATGCATTTAAGTAATAATGCAAAAGTAGTGCATTACTTATCATAAACTTGAGTGATAATAAAATATTAATGCTTTACTCCGAATAAAATTAGTGCATTGCAAAAAAAAAATTCTCTAAAGGTTTAATAGTTAGTAATTTTTAAATAAACGTTATTAGAAATATTATTAAACCTTTTTAAATAAACTTTTTAAATAAATTTTATTAGTCTTACAGCACGTTTAGGTTTCAGAACTGAATTGTTTTTCGCAGTCATTAAAAATACGTTTAGGATTGAAAAAAACCCAATCCCAAACCCAAGTTGGTTTTTGGCCAAAAAACTTTTTTTCTTTCAGTTTTATTTTACAGTGATATTAACGTATAAAAGGGTTGTAGTTATACATGATATTTTTAAGTGCAAGTTACATATAACGCTTCCCACGCACCTAAAGATGATCCAATGGATCCATCTCCACTTTCATTGTTGCCTTAAGCAACATTTATTCAGCTGCATCCTTTTGATGTAATTAAATCTTTTTCATATTAATCTCAAAGCTTAACTTTGATTTGACCGCTTAAATAACATTTATTCAGCTGCATCCTTTTGATGTAATTAAATTTTTCAATTTTTTTTCTAAAATTGATCAAATTGCACTCAAAGCTTCACTTTGAGTTGACCGCTTAAAGTCAGCTGCATCCGTCGTTAGATAAACAAAACATCTAACGCGGTATTTAATATAAACATAATTGCAAATGCAATTATGCTTTTGTCGTCGCTTCCATTTGAAATCCAAACAAATTGAATATTTTAATGATAATTATAAATGATCATTATCAATGATCATTAATAATTATCTTTCCAATAAGAGTTTCCCTTTGATTTCCAATAGAAGTCGCTTGGCTTCTATTGTACAATATTAAGATTAGTTTTTAAGATTCACTCAAAGACTCCGGTCTTAAATAAAAGATCGATATTAAAATACTTAAATAACCAAGAGTTTTATTTCGAGTATTTGAATATAAGTTGCATCTATAGCAGTGTTATTCACAAGCACACTACTACAGTTTTCGACATATGTGCTTGTGTCAGCAGCGCTCTCTCTCTCTCTCTCAGCACTGCTAAAAAGTAATCAGCATAAAATAACTATTTTGACTCGTTCTTTTCAATCTGTCATCTTCTAAAAATTAACAACAATTTATTACATTTTCTTCAAACGGAAGCATAGAAGCAGAAAAAAGCAATGAACAAAAAAATTGAGCAGCGTGGACCTGTTCGTTTGAAGTCTCAGAGCCAAATGAATAAGAGAACTTCGTACATGTGATCATAATCATGATATAATTAAACAAGGTAGCCTTGACTACTGGCTATTTTCTCAGAGCGTCGACCAACACTTGTCAAAATCAATACAAAATTTAACTTGCCATCTTTTTTGCAGCTTTTTCGATTTCTCTTTTTCTTTGCATTTTTGACAAATACTGGTCGGCAAAAGAACTGTCACTCCTACCTTTTAATTATTAAATCATGGGTGTAATGTTTGAGTTTGAACTCGCATAAGCGAAGTATGAAATGGAGACCACTGATTTAAAGTATGGCTTACTGGTTAAAAGCATGAGCCATTAGCCGAGAAAATCTTGGTTCAAATCCAATCTGACACAAAATGTTTCAATGATGGCAAACATTTCGTCTGTCACATTTCGTATGTGAATGCCGTCTTTCTTGATCATTGACCTTATTTTATATTATATATTGTCCCTATCATTTCGTTTGTTCCCAACCTAATTTTCATCATCTTTATTGTTATATTTGCCCCAATAATTGTCCAACTTCTTTTCCAAAGCCTTGGTTCCTATTCTTGCCAAAGTCCTATTCTTAATTCTTGTCTGAATTGTTGTCCTAATTTTTGTCAAGACCATGCTTCAATCTTTTGTGGAATCCTTTGTTCTACTCCTTATCTTATCCTGGTCTTAATTTTTGCCGAAGTCTTTACGAAATCCTTTTCTAAACCCTTGAACTAATGCTTGTGCTTATTTAATTTTAATTTTATCTAATTTTATTTTTTTTTTTTGCTTTTGTTTTTGCATTTGGTGAATTTGTTACAAAGAGGAGTCCCATGAGAGGTCTCATGACGACTTAAATATATTTTTTTTTTTGGCAAGTGACCGAAAGCCTCAGCATTACTGTCGTTTCATAACATTTACCGGATTGTTGTTGCATTTTTATGGTATGACCGGCTACCTCAATGGTTCCAAAATGTTTTTTTTTTTAAATTTTTGTTGTGAGTATTATTTTATGCAAAGTTTTTTTATTGTTGTTGCATTGCGTCTTATAATATTTACCGTGTCGAATAAACTTATCGAGTAATAATTCAATGCAACTCAGCTGCATTATTGATACATTTTCGTTCTTGTAGAGGTTCTCTGCGCAGCCTTGTGACGTCATGAATTCTTTGTATATTTTTATCATGAGGACTATGATCCATCCTTTACTGTTGTGTTCTATTTTTTACCGTTGTTCCTATACATAGCACGTTATTCCATGTAACAAATTTACAGTTTCGTTGCTTAAGCTCCTCCCTCCGCGCACTGCGGACGTGTTTAATTTTTTGTTTATTTGTGTCAAAGTCAAAGAATAAACCTTTACTGACGTGTCATTGCATTTATCATAACACCTTTACTCATTAAATAAGAACTCCATACAAAGCCGATAAATTTAAAAAAAAAAGAAGTTATTTTCAACCTATTTTAAGGCCTTCGAGGTAAAAGTAACATTGCCACGTCAAAACTAACAACGAAAACACACAAAATAACCTGTCATGTAAATATGTCATATTAACACCTATCAACTAATAAACATTTGATTTCCAACAATAGATAATAAAAGATATTCTGCTATTGCTGTATAGCTAATATGTTTAAATTACTTTCATTATATTAGCATAGCCATTTTATAGTCGTAAGCATGGTACCATCACCCATAAAAAAAGAGGCACAAAAATAGATTTTGATAAGTTCAACACTTTATTGAAATTACTATTCTTGTAATGTGAGGTTAGCAAGGTGCCTGAACCCAGATGACAGCACATCTGCTATTATTTTGGCAACACTGCTTGTCTTAAGGGCCCTATAGACAATAACAGTTCGAAAAACTCAATACACTCTCACTTTTCACAAATCCACTCACACCTTGACATCACTGGCAGTCCACTGGCAACAACTTTTACTGAGCCAGTGAATTTTGACAACCACAGCCAGTGCGAAATCGAAGTAAGGAAACGGTGTAGTATTTTCTTTCTAAAATATTCGAACTTTAAATATGCACTTTTCTTTCATGCCTTGTAGTGAAATATATGCAATTATTTTAATTGCCCTTATTTGGCACATAAAATATCATATGAATAAGTTGCATTTCACTTTGAAAAATATTGATAAACACATTTTACAACATAATTAGTTCCCCATTTTTATCCCATTTAAGTTAAGCATATAAAGCACCACTGAACAAAAGCAAACGGAATAATATAGTGGTTGAACCTTTGCCTTTGACGACAATTTGCAAATGAACATTTACTATCACGTGTGGCCGCAGCGTAATTTATTGATTATTTCGAAATATTTTTGAAGTAATTACATATTCTTTATTGGCATGCCAGTACTATCGCGTGTGGCTTCAGCGTAATCGCAAAACTGGTTGATAAACTGGTAGCTGGTTGTTGAAAACAAGTCTTGTGTAGATGAGTTGAGGTGTCATTTTCAGTTTTTCAACCAGTTTATCAATCAGTTGACAAAAATTAAAAATATTTTGATATTTTGCGATTCACATCAACCAGTTCTTCAACTAGTGATGTGTTTGTAGCAAAATCAACAACTAAACGTAAGATTCATATTAAAAAAAATTATTTGCATTCATTTTCAATATAATATGCGCGATGTTTTCAAGAAGAAAAAGTTTTTGTACTGGAATTGAAAAATTGGTCCAAGTGTCTGTAGGTAAAACCATCAACCAGCTTTTCAATCAGTTTTGTGATTAGTTGCTCGTCTATAAGGGCCTTTATGATTTGTTTATTGCCATTTAGGGCCGTATTGTTCAGCTCTAAATATCTTAAGCCAGCTGATATTTCCAAGTAGTTTCGTATTGTTCACCTCTGGATAGCGCATTTATCCCGAGCTTATGTCAAAAGATAAACAGCTGATAAAGATATCCAGAGAAAAAGTTATTCAGTCGAATCCGACTGGTTAACTGAGATATCCAGAGGTTTATCATGCGTTTTGACATATTTCGTATTGTTGACTTGTTTTTTTGTGGTTGGCAGAAAATTTTGTGTTTGGTATTTTGTTGTGAGCGTGCGAATTTTGTGTTGCAGACAACAAAAATAAATAAATTACCGCGCAGCTGCTGATTGATTTTTAGGGAAATTGCAAAACAGTTTTCGAGTAAGAAAAGGTAATTGTCTATTGCTAAAGAATATTGCTGATATATTTTTATGTAAAAAAAAAAGCAAAAAGCTGCTAAATTTACAAAAGCAGCAGTAAAAATTCTTCATTGGCACATGTCGCGAGTGAACATTTTTCGAATGGCACAGAGTCTAATTAAAATATATGACAGACTGTCAAAACCTCGGAATAACTTTGACGTTATGCTGAAAAAAACTGAAAAAATCACAAACCAGCCGTTAAGACATCCAGACCAGTTAAGTTGCTATCCAGAGGTGAACAATACCAATTTTTATATAGAGGTTTTAAAGTCTGGTTAAATTTAAAGCCCTGGATAAGTTATCGGTTAGATATCCAGAGGTGAACAATACGGCCCTTAATGCATTTATATCAGAGTCGAAAAATAGCAACAGTATTTTTCTCGTTTACTGTCGTTCGTTGTTTGCTTATTTTGTGCGATAAAAAATAAATTTACAAGTTGTTATATATCATTACATATAAATAAATATAAAATATCAAGTTAAAGTTTTCGCCGTTTGCGTTTGTAAAAAGTTAAAATTGGCGCTGTTTATATTTGATTGGCAATCAGCTGTTTTCGTGCTTGAAACTAGCTAGAAATCGTTTCAGTACTTTTGCCCCTATTCTCAAATTTCATTTTACTCTCTCACATTGAATTTACTCGACTTTTACTCGAAAATGTGTACGGAAACACACGTATTATTAAACTATGCTTATCTTTACATTTATTTATTTCTAGCATTTTACTGTAGGGAATTTCATCAAAAAGGAAATAGATTTTGTCTGTTTACACTGTTGTTGCTTCATTAGCTCATTTTTTTCGAACATGTCTATAAGCAAAGCGTATTCAAAAAAGCTTTTACAAGAACGTAAAACAAACAAACGAAAAAGAAAGAAAAAGCTTTGTACTGCTTAACTCAGCGTGCATGAATCATTTTTAGTAATTTTTTTGGATGGTATTTAATCTTAAAATTTAATAACTTTTTAGGGCAGATATTAAAAAATAAAGTGTGCAATACCTTAAGCTTAGAATGAAGCTTTGAATTAGTGAAAGATTTATTGAAATCGATCTAGTTGTTCTTAAGTTTACCTCAAACCAAGATACGTGATAAGCCTTTTATATAATTTTTTTTAACATGCAATAACAATAGAGTTCAGCTACTACAGCTATATCGCACTTCCTCAGCATTAACCCATCTAAAGCCACTACCCAGTAATCATTGAAAATATCAATGTTATGGATACCCGTGACCACAAACAAGTTAATGTGGGAAAAATTTACCCACCAATAAATGGGTTGGGCTCAGGGACAACACAAGACGTAACAACTAACCATGCGTATACATAGATCTATTTACACAACTAATTTTAATCTACTTTTGAGTTGACCTTTTGACAAATTAACATCAAAAACGCTACAATTGTTAACAAAGGAACTCATGCGACTTAAAGGAGCAGTAGCCATATAATTTGTTCTACTAAATGGCAAATAAATTAAGTTGTTAGCGTTTCTACTGCTTCTACGGTTAGTGTTAAAATTTATGTGAGAAAGAAGTTCTGGAGAATCAAATACACCTGTTATGAGCTGGTGTAAATATACGATATCTGCCGATTTCCTTCGATCACCTAAAGACTGCATTTTTAATAGTTTTAAACGATCCGCATAAGGAGGAAGGTCTAATATGTCATATACCTAGGTCTTTGACGGTGTCTACACGACTCAAGGCAGTATCTTTAATCTTATAATCAAAAATAAAATTATTCCTTTTTCCCGAAAAGGTCATAGTATGGCATTTATCTGGATTTAAAAACATATTATTTTTAGAACACCAAACTTCAAAGGATTTTAGATCAGACTGGAGTAGATCTGAATTATCTCTAGAATTAATCGTTCTGTATATTTTCATATCATCGGCATAAATAAGCAGATGAGAGTGTTCAATGACGTGAGTTACATCATTGATAGCTAAAATAAACAGAAGAGGACCAAGGTGACTACCCTGAGGAACACCTGATCCAGCAATAAATTCAGAAGACAATGCGCCTCGGAAACGTATTTGATAAGATCGCTCCACCAAATACGATTTAATCCAGTTCACAAAATATTGTGGAAATCCCATTAACTCAAGTTTAAATAAGATTAGATTGTGTGGTAGCTTATCAAATGCCTTACTAAAGTCAGTGTAAACACAATCGACCTGGTTACGAGAATCAATAGAATTTAAGCAGAATGTTGTAAAATCGAGAAGATTAGACACAGTGGATCTGCCATTCACAAAACCATGCTGACGAGTTGTTATGACTTTGCCACAGTGAATTTTCACCCGATCGTACACCATCCGCTCAAAAAGTTTTGGAATCGATGAGAGCTTAGCGATAGGCCTATAGTTACTGACATCGTTCCTGAAACCCTTTTTAAAAATAGGACTTATAAATGATTTTTTCCAAAAAAGTGGAAAATAACTTTCGTTAATAGATTTATTGAATAATAAAGAAAGTGGTTGACTCAAAACGGAACCGCATTGTGTTAACACTGCGGCAGGAACCCCGTCAGGTCCAGCACCAAACTCCTCATCGAGCGATCTAATATACATTAAAATATCCTCTGGAGTGAAGGATATATGTTCCAAAGATACTCTGGGTTCGGAATTCATATATTCAAAGTACCCTCCATCAGGATTAAAAGAATCTGAACAGAATGATTCTTTAAAAAGATTGGCGAAAAGGCCACAAATTTTGACGGGATTGTCAGTAAATCTCGCAAGAGTTCTAAATGAAGAAGGAAATCCATCAGATTTCTTCTTTGTGTTTACGAATCCCCAAAATTTCTTTGGATCTGTCAATATTCTCAGCTTAACATTATCTAAATATTCGTGATATAATGTAGCTGAGCGATTTTCAAATTCCAGAAACAAACGTTTGTAAGTTTCTAGGTCGTTTGAGCCTAAGCTACAGATGTATTTCTTCCATGCCCTATTCCTGTTGTTGCGAAGAGTCTTTAAATCCTTTGTGTACCAAGGGTACGTAGAATTCCTCGCAAATTTGAGACTATAAGGTACGGATTGAGAAAACACAGCAAAGAGTTCCATATAAAAAAAATGTATGGAGTCATCAAGGCAATTTCCATTAATATATTCTAAAATTGCATTAAGTTTGCCATTAAGCAACTGATTCAACTTCAAAAAGTCAGCTTTTTTAAAATTGAATTCATAAAGCTTATCTGCTGAATTAGAATTTACTATATTTGCTCTGTCGGATTCGTACCAAATACTCAATGGTGGATGATATTCATCAACAGTAGTTAGAGCATGAAAGGCCCTCTTAACAACAACATTGTTACTGTCTGTAGTTAAGACCAGGTCAAGAAGTCTTTCAAGACTATTATAAATACAACTCACTTGTTGTAAGTCTGAACATATATTATCAACAAATATATGTTCTTGGCGGGTCTTCGAATTAGATGCACAATAGTACGTATCATCGTCAGAAGAATGCCATTTTAAATCTGGTAGATTAAAATCGCCCAATAATAAAATGTCGTCATTAACGTCAAGTAAATCAGTTATGTAATCTATGCACTCCGCAAGGCTTGCATAGACCTCTACACTACTCTTAGGAGGAACATACGCATTAATAACATATACATTAGAGTTACAATGTATAACTTTAACGCAAATTAGTTCAATATTAGAAGAGCAGGGAGTGTCAACAATAAAACTGACAAAGCAGTTCCTTACAGCCAAAAGGACACCACCACCGACAGAAGAAATATTGTCAGTGTATCTGTCTTTTCTAAAAACTTGAAAACTATTGTCAAACAATTCCAAATCAGTAATGCTTCCGTTCAGCCACGTTTCTGTTAACGCGATAATATCCTCAGAGCAATTTTGAGTTGATAGAAATAAGCTCTGCGTCTTAGAACGTAGTCCCCTTACATTTTGATAGTAAAGGGATAGCCTATTTAGTTTTTTTGAGACTGGCGGGCGGCTTGAGTCACCCTTTTAGGCTTATTTTTTGGCTTGAACTCAGTAACAAGAATATTATCGGCCCACAAATTAGAGTTAAGAACAGTTGTAAAATCATCGGCTGCAACTGTTAAAATGAAAGAAGCATGGGAAGGCTTATTACCAATTTTTTTGCATGAACAGAATGCATTTGAGTTCACTAACTTGGATTGCCTGACAAACGTCAATATATTTTCTATTGATGTGTCGGGCTGAAGACGTGAAATGAAAACATTTCTGGTCCTCGAAACTGCTCTTAAAGTCAAATGACTGTTAGGCGTAGTTGAAATCGTATTTGGACTACTAGTCAATGGAGGAATAGAAGATGGTGTATAAGAAATCACCGTATTATTATTTTCTGATGGCATTGCTGAGGGCTGCTTTGCCTTGGAAGGTCTGGAGGACGCCTTCTGACGCTTATTTTTGTTTTTCCTCTTTCTTTTAGAGCTTTTAGGGTCTTTTTCTGATGAAACTGACAAAATTCCGGAAGAAGCAGTCATGGACAAAGGAACCGAAATGTTATCCTGAACAGTAATTTCATCAGAAACGCTGGTAGTGGGTGCGGCAATAACTTCGCTAAAAAATTAAACCATTTCTCTGAAGTTATTATTTAATAAGTTAAGGCTTTCCCCAAAAAGCTTAATTTTAGAATAGAGTTCATCCGGGGAAAGGGCCCTGCACGAAGCACAATACCAGCGAAGACCAGATCGGACTGAAATTAAATCGTCAAGGCACGATTTAGAAATACCAGCACAAGAAGCGTGGAACATTCGCTCACATGGGCCAGAACAGCTGAACATAGGGTACAGAATATTCTGGCTTTTGCATTGCTCGTTCAAAGAACAAGCAGCAATATTATCAATGGAAAAATAATCCATTGAAAAAAATTTCATTTACTTTGTGAGCGTTTTTAAATGTAAAATGTGCTTTCAGGGTTGGCACAGTAAAATGCAGCGTACACAAAGTGTTAAGCACAATAACAACACTAGAGACTCTCACTGCACAACAGATAAACAAACACCGCACAAAGAGGAATAGAAAAAATTAGGCATACAAACACTAGATTGTGTGAAGTACAACAAAAACTGTTCTATATTAATAACATAAATTATGTAATCAATATAACTAAACAATGTTTGTATTACTACTAAACAAAATTAATTTCTTTCTTTTAAAAACACATAAATACAGTTCATAATAGTTCTTGATACAAACGATTTAAAAAATTTTAGATTTTTCACTATAATAATTACTATAACAACACACACTAAAAAAACAACACCGATACCGACAAGTAGACGAGATCAACTGTATAGAGTGTACTATAATAATAGTATAGAGTGCACTGAGGGAAATATGAGTTAAAATTAAATAAAATTGTGTTCATATTAAACGAATGTGTTTTTGAAATAGAGCTTTAAGCAATTTCATTTAAGTTAAACCCAAATGTTTGTAAAGTAAAATTTAAAACAAAAGCTTTTGTTTTCAAAACAATGTTGTGATATATACTTTTAAAGTAAACATTTTCAGTTCAAAAACATCTATTTAAAAATAAAATTGAAAACAAAAATTTTTATATTGACAACAAATATTTTGAAACCCCATTTTTTCAATGCCATTTTTTTATTTTTTCGCGTTTTTGACGTCAGATTCGTGATCAGCGATCCCTGGGACCCTTCGAATACTAAATGTTAATTCCATTCGATTTAGTTTGTTTGTTTTATTGCTCCTTAAAATATTGAAATATTTCATATATTAAAATAATTAATTAGATTTTATTTCATCTTACCTTCAAATTTTGTAAGTCCAATTAAAAAATATTTTCAAACAATCAAACAATTTCTCAGTTTGGTCTCAATTATATGCTCAATAATTCTACTACACATCATTTTTTAATTCAATCTCAAATAGCGACGTATTTTTTGTTACAGAAAAAAAAATAATAAAAGGAAATTTTAAAAAAAGCTTTATATGAGAATGGGAATATGAAATGAGAATAATAAAAAAAAACTTAAACACGTTTGCTTTAAATTTTGTTTTGTAGAAACACAATCGCATTAAGTTTATTTTTTTAAATTTTTTGTTCAATATTAAAGTATGTTTTTTTCTCAGTGTATAGATAACAAAAACGAACATATATTAAAAAATTGTTATTTTCTTCCAGGTTGATATTGAAAAATTGGACTATAGCCTCTATCTACCATTATTCTTCGACGGTCTCTCGGAAACAAAACATCCTTATAAAACCTATGCACGTCAAGGTGTCTCGGATCTTTTATTTGCTGGTGGTGATAAAATACATCCAGTAATACCACAACTAATTCTGCCAATTAAAAGTAGGTTATATTTTTATATTCAAATGTACATAAATGGGTTTATACAAGGAGCCAAAATAACGATTAATCCAAAATTTTTCTAATATTTTGTAATATACTTTTGAATATAGTAATGTGATGCTTGGAAGCCAGAGATTTAATTTTTGATATCATATTTTTCTTTCATGATTTTTATGGAAAAAATTACTTTAAAGCAAAATTGCCAGTTATAATGATAACTCGCCAAACTGACTGGTTGAACAATCACTTTGGCGAGAGAAATTATGGTTTGGCAAGATAAGTTAAAATGGCGATTTCAATATGTTTTTGGCGATATTTTGGCGAGATTCAATAAAAAAAAGAAAAAATAAATATTTTTTCGTTTTTAAACCTTAATTAGAGACTCAACGGATTTCCGGCAACTTTCCGGTTTATCGGATATCCAGCCTAAATTTACTATTTGGCCGGATGCTTTATAGTAACTCAATACCCGGTATTCGGCCGGCCGGATAGTTTCTTAAAATTATATTGAATATAATATTATTATTACGCAAGCGCATTTTTTGTGATGACTCTCAAATCTATACTGTAGGCGCGATTTTCATAAATGTGGTAGGAATTGAAAGGTCTTGCTCTGTAATATTGTGTATTTTTTAAAAAAAGCTGAAACAATTTTCTATGAAACAAACAAAATTTTCTTAAGATGCCTAAAAGTATGTGATAGAATTTTATTATAATGCTTTGATAAGTAGTAACTGGGCAACATGGAAAGTTTCTATGAAATCTTTGGTTTATTTTTGTAATACATCATAAAATTATCTACCACTAGATATTTTTTTTTTTGGCGTTTTAACGCCAGACGGGATTTCTAGTTAAAATAAATCTTTGTTAAGTAAATAACAATGAAAAAGGTACTAATTATGGCGGCTTTTATTTAAAGGTTAAAAAGTAACAACAAATTTACATGGTATCTTCCAAAAAACATAGATTACATTCTTAGTATTCACTGCAGTGATAAATTCATATATAAACTAAAACTTAGAAAAAAGTTTAATTACAGATCGATTCGGGGCTTTACCGGTAATAGTAATCTTGTTACCGAAATTCGTTACCGGTCTTAGTAATCGGTATTCTGTGCGCTCGGTAACGCTGTCAAACATCGCACAGTGTGGTATTCTAACCTGAAAATGGATGTCAATTTACCTAGAGGACGGATGGAGCATTTGACTTTTTAGTTAAAATAAGTCGAAATAAAAAACGAACATAATCAGTTGATATCCCTTGGTGAATTTTTTTTTTAAGGAAAACAGATTTTTTGTATCAATTCCGAGGCGTATATTTTTGGTCTGTTTTTATAATATAAATATTCATTTTTAATCACTGCCACTTGATAAAACTCCATCCTATGGATCATGAAAATTGATGTCACCACTGTCGCCATTCTTTTCATCGTTATCTTTATCGGTTTCACCAGTGTTTTCACCGTTGTTTTCATTTGCTGGCACCAATGGTGCTACAATAAAATTTTCAGCCATTTGTGGCCACTTTTGCAACTTCTTTTGAAGTAATTTTCTTTTGCTTGAAATTATTGGACCAGAAGTTATAAAAACAAAAAAATTAAATGGCCATTTCAGCCTTTGAAAGGACTTTTACCAAGCTTCTTATGATCAATTGTGTTGTGTGTGTTGTGAAATGTTTGTACACAAATGATCGAGAACTGTACCAACCAGCTTTATGCCGACTCCGAACGGCTTATGTTCTCAGCAGTTTTTTACTCTCTGAGGTTTGCCATTGTCTGCATAGAGGTGACGGCCGAACAGAAAAATTAATTCAATTGAAAAAACTTTCAGTGTCAGAAAGGGGATTCAAACCTGGATTCTCAAGCGGATGAGCCACACACTCTACCCACTACGCCACGGCCGCCAGTTATCAAAAACCTATTGAAAATATCCTCGGGCGATTTTTCTCAACTGATTTTTCGTGAAAATTGCTACCTGAATGTTTTGAAGCCTTGGCTGCTAGCTTTTTTGGCAAAACTTCACTTATTTTGTTTTTAACTTCTGGTAACTCTACTCTTGTACAAAGTTACTTGAATGCATGAATAAACTGATTTATTATATCTGCGAAGCCTTTCTCATATTTCTCCGTAAGACAAATTCGGCGCTTTAGTTCATCTCTCAAACATTGAAATTTATCGTTGAATTCAGAAGCCCAGAGTTTTTCATAAAATCATACAACTTATGGCGATTTATACAAAATGTGTTAGAAGCAGTTCCTAAAAAATAGACAGCACATTTAATTTTCATATTAAATTTAAAGTGAACCTAAACACCTGGGGTGAAATCGGCTAAGGTGATAATTGACAGTCGCTGTTTTGAGTGTCGTTTTTGAAAACGATACCTAATTAGCTGTCGCATGAAATCAATAGGAAATAAGTGATTGTCAATTTGATAATCACCTTACATGTAGCAAAAGCGATGATTTTGATTATCAACTATCAATTATTACGTTAGTCGATTCCACCCCTGAATACCCATATAACAAAATAGTACATCACAATTATTTGCTTCAAAGCATACGGTAGTCATATAAAATGCCAACAAATTGAACACAGACTTAACGCAGAAATCGTTAATATTCTGCATTGTCGATAAGTGGTACACTCTACATTAAACATAATTTATTAAAGAGTTTTAAGTGTCTTAAAAATTTCAATGCCAAATATGTATTCCATAAATATGAAGGAACAGATCAGTATTAAAATACGCAGATTTTCGTAAAAGTATATTGTATAATTGATACAAATTTTAATTTAATTAAAGTACACTCAAAGAAGTATTTTTTCACATTGACAAATTCCTAGGTTAAGTTGATAAATTTTTTGTCAGTATAGAGTCAACAAAAGCGTTTGTCAATTTGATTGAAGGTAAGAGGTTACAATCATATTAACAAAATTTTATTTTGCTTATTTGATAAACTTATATTTTGATTTGATAAAAGAATTTATCAAGAATGCCGCGTTTGCATTGTGAATTTGATAAATGAATTTGTCAATATGAATAAAGAATATTCAACCTGAAAAAATGGGTTGTTAAAAAGAAAAATGATTTTCTGTTTAAAATATATTTTATTAATCAATCATACAAAAATGTTTTGCTGTTTTGATAAATTATTTTATTATTTTAAGCAATTTTACAAAATATAACAAAACGAAATTTACTAATTTATCACCAGAAGAATGTAATTTTTACATTAGCTCCACTCCTTAATTCCTTACTCACACTGAATTGTTATTGAAATAATATTTTTGTTTCACAAATTAAATAAAACGTACACAACTCACAAAAGAGCTTTCTATAATTTCTTCGAACAACAAATAACGCTACCGGAATGCAAGACCTCTATTTTTGTTGTAATGATTGAAAGTTTTTTAAATTGATAATTCATTTCATCATCACTAAATTAAAATTTTATCCGCGTGACTCAAGCGATTATTAATTTTATATATAAAATCTTCAGCACAACAAACCTATTTATCAAACCAATGAAGTAAGTTTGTTAATACTATTTGTAAAAATTATAAAATTTTATTAATACTGATTGACAATTTTGTTATCGTGAATAAGTTTATATCAAGTTGAGAAAAGCATTTTTCAAACAAATAAAACACATTTCTTCAAATCAACACATTCAATTTGTTAACGTTTTATTAAGTTTTCAATCAAATGGATAAAATTTCTTTCGAATTAATAAAAATATGAAACATTTATGATAAATTTAATCGATTGCACAATTTGGTTTTGTTAAGGAATAACAAAAGTTATTTATCAATTTTACCAAGAATTTTTCGTTGACCTCTTACCTTCAATCAAATTGACAAACGCTTTTGTTGACTCTATACCAGTGGTCATCAAACTCTATACAAGCATACTTTGTTTATGTATAAAAGCTCATTGAAAGCTTTGCACTGAAAAAAAAATACTACTTGAGTCTCAGTCCAGCTTTCATGTAAGAGGATGGTTCGCTTGTTTTATTATTCAGTGGCGCCGGAAAAAATTTTCATCTGGTGTATTACAAATCTATGGGAGAGGCGTGAGGGGGAAATGTTTTTAAAAAATTTTGCGATTTATGTATGCTTACTACTGTTCATAATAACATAATTCATATCGAAGAAACATATTAACATTCACTATTTTGTGCACTGTTACACAAAAGGAGAAAACTTTAAAATAGTAAAGGTTAATTAGAATAATATTTTAATTTCAATTTTTAAAATTCAATTTTATTTTAAAAGTGTCAATACTTACTATACGAAACTGTCTTTTTTTTTTTTGCTTTTTTGTTTTCTTTTTAATTCTTTAGGTTTTTTCCGTTTTTGATTTAATTTGAATTCATTGTTTGAAAAAATATTTGCTTACTTCTCTAAGCGCTTTTATTTTTCAATTTAACCTGCAGGCATTCAAGATAGAGTTAAAATAATCTAGAATTCCCTTTGGCATTACCCAGGACTAACGACGAGGACTTAGGAATTATGTAGCCCCTTTTCTTTTTTTTATATTTTTTCATTTTTATTTTTTTTTCAGTTTTTCTCATGTTTTATTTTTTTTGGGTTTTTTATTCATTTATAATTTAGAAAAAATATTTTCTGCAAAAAAGAATTGCAACTCCCATTCAAGTAGAGACATTTTGTATAGAAATAGCAAAAACTGATATTTTATGAGTGTAGCATAAGTTACGTATGCGCAGCAAAAAAAAAATCTAACAAGCATGCATGTGCCGCAGGTCTGTTCTGCATGAAATTTCAATAGATACTGACGCAGTTCAGTGCTCGTTCGTAAGTTAATATGTATACAGAAAGCTTTTAAGCACAAAAGCTCAAAGGCCCGCAGGCATAGGCTTTGATGATCACTGCTCTATACTAACAAAAAATTATCAACTTAACCTAGGAATTTGTCAATGTGAAAAAATACTTCTTTGAGTGTAGTTTGCTCTAAACCCAGATTAACAGTCGCTAAGGCGCTAGTGGGCATTAAGATATTTTACGATTTGTATGGCTAGTAATTTTTCATAAATTTTAGAAAGAGCTGGTAGTCTACTGATTGGTCTAAAGCCTTGTTCCGCTTGCGCTTTTTTGTGTTTTGCTACGGGTATCACGTTTGCAATCTTCCATTTGGAAGGAAATATTCTTCTTGTGAGTGAGATGTTAATAATATGCGTTAATATACCGATGATTTGTGGCAAAATAACCTTAACAAATTTAAGATCTATTCCATCTTCACCAAAAGCATTGATTTTATACTTAACAAACATCTTAAGATATCTTTCTCAGTTGCCATTTCGAAGTTAAAGCGGCTTTCTCTAGTGTGTAGTTAATTTGGATTGACTAAAAACGACGAGCTATCTGCAAAGCTATTTACTAACAATAGTAGGAACATTTTTTAGAATAGAGAGTCCTAATCCGGTCAATTTGTCCTCTAGGTCTCTACTTCAAGCAAATCTATGTTTAAGTCACCACATAGCCATATAACCACATGTATTCATCAGATCTGGGCGATAAATATTACAGATGAAATTGACTGCGGCAAGGATTAGGATTATTTTAATCCTTTTTAAATTAAGATTGCAGCAATCGTCCATGGAACGATCTTAGATTACGATTACAGCAATCGCAGTTTTGAAAAAGTCGATATTAGGATTACTTTAATCGTAATCTTAGCTCATTCGATGAAAGATTACTTTAAGCATAATCCCGCTTTTTCTTTTATAGGACTATAGTAATCGATTGCAAGGATTACTTTTATTAACTTTTGGTGAAAGTCACTGTTATATACATCATAAAATATATTGCAATGAGAAAAAATGATTTCACAACTTAAGTCTACCATCAATAGCAACCTATTAAGTCTGCATATATAAAACAAAGTGGTCTGCTGCCCGAAATATTCAACCAATTTAATTGAGTTTTTTAAAAATGCAGATTATAATGATGTTTTAGTTAGAGACTAAAAAATAGGATTGTCACCTCATTTTTTTATATTTTTACGAATTCGGTGGGCGAACATTAGGTAAAAATGGGTCACTAAATCCGAATCCATTGTCAGAATTTCAAAAATTATTTCATTTTTTTCACTCTGTCCTTGTTACCTATTTATGTAAAAATGTTATTTATTTCATATATTCTATTATACAGAAATATAGCACTTTTTTCTCATTGAAATACATTTTATAAAGAAATTAACAGTGATTTTCCTATAATGAAATGAGTGAAATGAATGAGCTAAGATTACGATTACAGAAATCCTAATTTCAACTTTTTCAAAATTACGATTACTGCAATCGTAATCTCAGATCGGTCGATCAACGATTACTTCAATTGTAATTTCCGTTGTTTTAAAAGAGAGGATTACTGCAATCGTAATCATATGGTAATCGTTGTCCTTATCGCCCAGCTCGGGTGTTCATATTGCGTATTATATTCTATTAAACTTCGAAAAAGACTTGAAAGATCAAAAAGCCTCGAGGGTTGTAAACACAAGTTATGAGACATTTTTGAATTCTATCTGTTGTTTCTACCAACAAATACTCTACTGTTTCGTTTGCATCCAATTTAAATACAATTTTATGTTGAAGTTCGTGTTTTATATATAGGACGACTCCACCACCGCTCGAACCAGTGCGCCGATCAGTACGTTTAAGTTTATAGTTTTTAAGCGACGATGTCTGGTCATTAATTTCTTCTTGAAACCATGTTTCTACGACACCAATTATGTCTATATAAAGAGGATCAAGTATATTATTTATGTAATCGCGTTTGAGACAGCTAAAGCTTCTAGCGTTAAAGAAACACATTTTAAGACCAATGTGGTTTTGACATATTAATTGTAAAAGAAATTTTAAATTTATATGATTGAATTATAATGATTGAAAATGCTACTCTTGAACTGGCTTAACACGTTATGTAAAAAGATTAAGAATGAATGAAAATAATAAAAACAATAATAATAATAATTAAACCTGTGACTACTGCATTAAATGAGGTAACGTATTGATGGTTTTCCCCTAATTAAATCAAATCAATTATAATGCAAGTTTATTCAACTATAATTAACTATAAAAGCTTTAGTCCAATATTTTTTACATTGCACTAATTTCTTATCAAAGTAATGCATTAATATTTAACTATCACTAAAGTGTTGGTAAATTATGCACTAATATTGCACTATCATTATGAATAACGCAATATTATTGCATTATCACTAAAAAGTATTATGAAGTTATTCAAAAGATTTTTTATTGAATGAAATACAACTAAACTTTAACAAAAATAATTCAATATAACAAAGTTAAAATATTTTCCAAATTTTAGTAGAAACTTCTAATCTAAATTTTTCCTCTGATTAATATGATTAAAAATTTTAATCTGATAGACTTCGCGAGGCGTATTTACCATGTCAGCAAAAGAAATCAAACGCTCGACTGGTGCAGAAGAAGTAAGAGGTGTATTGCAATTGTACTATAATATTGAAACCTCTCCTTCATTGGACATTCATGGGACCGATTTATTCGTCCACTTAGTAGAGAGTCGCGTAAACTTAATAGAGGTTATATTTTATTTAATAGCAGATATACATTTGCATGCCTCTCTGAAAATAAATTTCATCAAAATTGGTTAGGTAGTTTGTAAGTGATAATGCAATAATAGTGCATTATTCATAATGCGTTTTAATCATACACTTTAGTGATAGTTAAATATTAATGCATTACTTTGATAAAAAATTAGTGGACTAATGCTATTATAGTAAATGTTAAAGAAATATTTCTTACACTAAAATAAATTTTCATCAATTTAATGGTAATATTAAAGTAGTGCAAATCGCCCAGTTGCGGTATTCCCAAACGCGTTAACGACGATTGTCGCTGTAGTTAACTAGCGAAAACTGTCATTAACTATGAAACTGTGCATGCACAATGACCGATAACGACAACTTTTATTATGGTTAACTTCTTGGGAATCCTGCTACAGGTGCGATAATAATAATTCAAAACAGTTGCATATAAAGAAAAATTTCTAAGCGAAGATCGATGATGAATATATTCGACTACAGGACAGTTGATGATCTGCATGTCGTTACAAAGACACATGTTCTTGGTGTTGTTTTTCAGCGCTGATGATTTTATCAATATCATTTCTATTTGTAACACGAAATGTTTCTTCACCTTTCCGTTTACATATAAATACCTTGCCTACGTATCGAGAGAACAGCGGCCAAGAGATTTTGCCATATCCCTCGTGACCACAGAAACCTTGTTTCACTGAAATCACTCCTTCGCCAATATACCGTAATAGCATGAAGCCAGTGTGGTGGCATTTTACTTTAGAAAGTAATATGTTACTTATTACATATTACCGACTCTTTAAAGTAATAATATTATATTACTTATTACAGGAAAATTTAAGTAGTTTGTTACTAACAACTATCTTACTTTTTTGCTAAGAATTAAAAGAAATGAAAGACAGAGTACAAAAACCCCAAATTTCTCGTTTTTTTATACATACCTATACAATTACATATAGTTATATAAAGCTATTTATTAAATACCCTGAAGTTCGGTGGACCTACCACTTGATATGCGAGTTCTCATACCCTTTGTGGAAGGGGCATGCCCTTCGCTTATCCACTAACAACGCCCTTTTAACACAGTGATGTCATTGCAAGGGGCAAACA
Source organism: Coremacera marginata (assembly GCA_914767935.1). Classification (NCBI taxonomy): domain Eukaryota; kingdom Metazoa; phylum Arthropoda; class Insecta; order Diptera; family Sciomyzidae; genus Coremacera; species Coremacera marginata. The sequence continues at coordinate 60,454,606 of OU612044.1, read as the reverse complement.
GACCTAAAGTGCATTACCATGGGCATACGAATTCTCCTGTCTCAGTGGGACTACGAATTCTCTAGTCACAAGAGGCATGCGATTCTTAAGCCCTTATGGGTTTGTGAATTTTCAGACTGTTTTGCGCTTATGATTTCTGCTTATTCTTTCTAACTTTTGTATAATGAAAATAATTGTGCAATCATAATCATAGCAATATTGAAAAAATTTAGTAAAGTGAACGATAAAACAAAAATTAAAAATAATGATCAAAAATCATAAGCGCAAAACAGTCTGCTACGACTGTTGAAAAACGAATGCTCCTTCGACTTATGAAAGTTGAACAACTGCTGCTGCTTCGAATTTCGATTTTGCCAACAGTTTCAGTCAATCAAAACTACGACTGCCGAAGTTGTCGATTACCGAAGCACTCTGCAAACTATTCAAACTAGTTTTCTGCTTCTGCTTATGCTGCGACTGTGATTTTCACAAGTTAAAGCGGAAGCAGGAGCCTTGAAAAAAACTGAAAGTTTTTAAACGCTGCAAAGGAATGTAATCATTGCCTCAACCAAAAGAGGAATTTACTGTAAATCCGCATTGTTGTCTGTGTAATTTGCCGCGTGGTAGAAATAATGCTCACGAAACAATTGATAGTATTGCTTAATCCTATCCTTTTGCTTAATTCTTTGTGGTATGAAAAGGGGCATACATGTAATGGCTTGAGAAATAGCATGTCCCTAGGGACACGTTGCCACCAGCCGAACTACAGGGATAAATACAAAAATACAAATACAAATGAAATTTTAATTCCTTGCTTGTTTATTGCAGATGCTTTGAGTACCAAGGACCTTGAAGTGATGTGCACCACTTTAAAAATAATTCAACAGCTCGTTATGTCATCTGATTTAGTAGGACCGGCTTTGGTGCCATTTTATAGGCAATTGTTACCGATGTTCAATGCGTTCAAAGTAAAAAATTGTAAGTAAAATGAAAGTTGTTTAAATGTTAATCAAAATGAATGGAATTCATAATGAAACCTCTAAATACCAAGTATAATTGCGCAGATAAATGAATGATGTTCGATTTTTCTTCATCTTTGACGAAATATGCCGATTCGGCTATACATTTCATTGACGAAAATCTCATATAAAAATTCCAAATTTGTGCATGAACGCAATACGCACTAACACAATACCGAAACGTTAAAAAAGTTTCGTTAACAAACAAAAGACGGAAGTGTAAAAAAAAATTGTTTTTCTTCTCTTGTGTTTTTATATATTCCTTGATTTTATTTAATTTTAAATGTTTTTTTTTATATCAGATTATTTTTAATCTGTAATCATCTTCAAACCACGTTTTTAGGATTATATTTATTTTAATATTATGTGATAAAATCACCCCGAAATATAAGTTAAACCACTCTTTGTAGGGAAAACGTGAACGAACAAGCGCCGACGCGTTAAAGAATTTTCAATTGAAGAACACAAGACAGAAAGGAGAACTATAATAGACAAATGTTGACATACGTTAGTACCAAAAACTGGTCGGAAAATAAACCGGTTGTTGTCAGAATCAAAAGTATTTATAATTGTCATCCATCGACTTTGAGAATTGTCACAATATAAGTTGTTTTATTTGAGTTTATTTGTCAGATTTTTTTTTAATAAATATACAAAACTTTATCGTCCCCTTCCTGCCCAAAATAAAGTTTAGCCCATAAGCAAATTAAGCAATTTTCATCACTTATAATAAGCATCACATTATGCAATAATAAGTCATCACGTCTCGGGCGGCACCATAAACAGCACCGAAAAAAATTATTGCTACTATCACTTTTCGCTACATTACTGGTTGAAGAATACCTTATTCTAGAAATGTATTACTAGAATACTACAAACCCTTATTTTCTACAAGAACAAAGATCCGGTAATTTTCCACAGTAATATTTACATGGAATTATTTACTCTTTGAAATTATCGACTGTCTACAGAAAAATGATAAGCTACAGGATAAACTACAGGAATTAGAGATCGTACTTATGTTGGTCATGTGGGACGCAATTTTACAAACCTTCCGAAAAGTCAGCAAGGTGTTACAAGACCCGGAAGTCACTCTAGAGACGTGCGTCGATCTTTATAAATCTCTCGTCGATTTTTTAGAAAAATTCCAAGGTGACTTTGATAATTTAGAAGACAGCGCAAAAGAAAAGCTATCCTCAGATGTGGATTTTAAAAGATACCCGTTAAAGACGAAGAAAAAAAATACCCAATGACGGTGCAGTTCATGAAGCAACATAATAGGTAACATATTAAGTAACGCCTTATATAACAACACGACTGGTCAATGCGAAAGCATGCACACACCTGAAGGCTTGAAACGTACTGACTATTAAAAAATGAACGGTGAAATAATGAGAGATATATATTATTTTCTTTTTTAGCATGGTCCCACAGCCCAAGTGTTCCTGTTAAGGGTTAAACTTTGACTCTAAACTCTAAACTTTGACAACTTTTCTGACGCTTAGAGTAACAACACATTCAGAGAAAAACATCGCTCACTAAGGTATCGCTATCATAACAGTTGATTCAGCTGTATTCGGCCATTTACGAGTTCAACTCGGCTCGATGTTGTGGATGAAAACACTTTCGAGTTAGCAATGTCATTTTGTCAACTTGGCGACAACCCTTGTGCCCGTATAATACTTAATTTTTTTTTGTCCAATTTTAAAATCTGAAAACAAGTGGCGCGTGGGCAGGACAGACATATTTTGTAAGAAAAGGATAAACGTTGTTACTTTTTTATATCTGGTGTTTTTAAGAGCAGCTGCATTAAATAAATCAATATTAGCTACACACATCACTTCCAATTCAGCATACATTTATATTAAATAGTTTTGTTTACTCTAAAAATATCAAATTAATTATTAACAACACAGAATATATTTGATCGAAACTTAACGAGAACGAATTGAAAGAAACGGCAAAAAATATGTACTCACTCACACCAATTGAATTCATGCATTCGTGCTATTTGAACTGCTCTAGTTATAATTTTCAATGATCAATTTAATTAAGTATCATACAGGTTTAACCCCGAGTTAACTCGCTATAGAAACTCAGTAATTGAAATTGTAACAGCATCGTTAAGTTTCGTTGAGTTTCGTTGACTTTTTTCAGAGCATTTCAAATGAGCGATTCAAATCACTCGCAGCTTAAATGCTCAACCAAGTTATGCGTAAGTTAACAAAAGTATCAGAGAAAAGTGAACGATAAGTATGATTAAGTTCGAACAAAACTTGAAAAAAACAATGCAATATATTCAACAAGAAACAAAGTACGAGTAAGCACCAGAAAAAATGTCAACATGAATCAATTCAAAACAATTGATAAGTAAAAATTATTTTGTTTTTATCGAAAAAGTTTGCCAATGCTTTTTATAAAAATCAAGATGTATTAAAGAAGGTGGAAGAACTAGGTGACGTCTATAAAATCAACACCGGTGCGCTGTCAAATATTCGTCGTAGTGTTGCCACTTTATTTTTCTTTTTCCTTTGTGTGGGACAAACACTTTGAGAGGGAATTTTGCAGTCGGGAAAGGAGATTAGCTAAGAAGCATCATAAACAGCCAAATTTTAGGGTTATTGTTGAGTTGTAAAAGTAAGTAATGTAAATTGGTGGCGTTTTCCTTTATTGAATATACATACGAATAATTCTCTTTACGTGAAAAACTAAGCTTTTTGTCTTACGGTTAAAAATAGCCTTCCTTCCATGTTGTTTCTTCGCATCATCTTACTGTTATTAATTACTAATATTAAACCTGTACAAATCGACAAAAGAAAATTCAATTTTATATGTTTTTAAAGTTTAATTTTTATTAATTTACTATTGCCCATGATTTTTTGTATTGTTTATTGTTTATTCAAGTATTTAATTCGAAAATGCATTCGACATTAAAAAAAAAACGATTTAATTATATTAGAAACAGAAATTTTGTTTATTCATTTCAAGCATATTGCTTTTAAAATTTGGAACTGAATTAATAGTTTGTCCATTAAATGTATTGAAAATAGCCTCAAGGCCTTTAATATTTTCTAAAAATTTCAAGGAAGGTTTTATTAGGCCTCCCTTTGAAACTTGGTCGATCCAAGTCCAGGTGCTTTCTTACATAATGGATCACCAGGAGCATTTATGAAATCCTGCATCCTGAAATGTTTTGCGCAGATTGTATTCGTGGGCTTTAGGTCCAATCCGCAACAGTCGATCCACTTCTTTCGCCGAAAATCGTCCTTTGGAACTTGGAAAAAAGAAACATTCTCCTTATTCCATGTACTATGGCAAAAAGCACAGCTTGTAGACATGTTTACTATAGTTTTTATTTAAGAAAATCGCACAAGAATCAATTACCAAAATCACAATTAAAAAAAAAAAAAGTCACTCTAGACGCGTCTTGTTTACTCGAATCAATAAGAACAAGTAACAAAACATTGGATTTTTCATTGGATTATCGCTCAAAATATGGCATCACTTCATTTTGTTTGATTTTGACATCGCACCGGTGACGTAGTTCGAGCTTGTCAAAGTGGCTGAATAAAAACGTAGTCACAATTTATTTATAGAGGGTATAAAACTGAAGAAAAGTCGAAATTTTCTTATTGAAACTTGGTTTATTGATGATATGCAATTAATATAATTTAAAAAACCCATGTCCACAATAAAGTAAACTGGTAATCCCGCGTGGCGTTAAAACGCCAAAATAAAAAATATTTAGTGATAGGCAATTTTGTTTTTTTATTAAGGAATATTTTTACCTTTGAACGAAGGAATTCATTGGAACTTTCTATGTTTCTGTTGAATTGTTAAATAGCTAAAAAAAAAAAAACGAAAAAAAACGAAAAAAAACGAAATGGCCATTTCAGGCCTTGAAAGGACTTTGACCAAGCTTCTTATGATCAATTGTGTTGTGTTTGTTGTGAAATGTTTGAACACAAATGATCAAGAACTAGACCTACCAGCCTTATGCCGATTCCGAACGGCTTATGTTCTCAAGAAGCTTTTCATGGCAGTTTGACGGCAGAGATGACGGCCGAACAAAACAATTGATTCAATTGAAAAAACTTTCTGTGTCACATGTGGGATTCGAACCTGGGTTCTCTGGCATATGAGAACCACACACTCTACCCACCACGCAACGGCCGCCACGCGTTAAGTAGCCCAGTTATTACTTATAAAAGAGCTGCACAGTCACTGTACAAATGACTTGCATGCCATCAGCTCCGCTTTCAACTGCTTCCGCTCACCTACTCTCTCATATCAAAACATACACTTCAGCGAAGAAAGGTTTTAATATACAAACAAATACTGCACGAAGAGACAGTAGAACATTCAAGCAATAGAACAATAGAGCAAAACTGAAATAGAACAAAACTGAAGTAGAACCTACTGCACAAGGTATATTTAACTAGGCAGTGTCGTCTCGGAGCGGTGGGTACCTCAGCTGTCAAACACATACAATATTATAATTTGCAAATATTGTTATTTGTTTTGCTTTTTTCGCAAAAACCTGGTTTTGACACGTGTGGTACCCACCACAAGAGAGAATTTTAACTACTAACACTACCTTGTCTTGTTATACCATGTGCTAGTGCGTACACATGTGACACTGACAGAAACAAACAGGGTTCACGATGCATGAGTGCATAAGCGCTAGCTCACTCTGCTTTACACAAAAAGCAGCTACGTTGCTTGATGTGCTTAAAATAAGGGGTATTCACGATCCGAAGCTCTTTGTTGAGCTCTTGTGCAAAAGAGTAAAAAAGCGCAACAAACTGCGAAAACATAATAATATAATTAAAGTTTGACAGTTAGTGATGTGAAATCTAGTTCGTAACTAACATGTTGTACCAAATATTTGTGTTGTGTTTAAAATCTACGAAGAGTTTTGATATTTTATTACTTGTTTGTCTGATAATATAGATGCAATTATTAAAACTCACCGTGTGCCGGGATATGTTTAATATATTGGTTTAGATATTTAAAATAAATTGGTACTGAGAAGTGTATACAATATACCATCACTAGATATTTGTTGACAAAAATTCACAAAATGAACTAAAGAGCTGAAGCGCACTACAAAAGAACTACAGGGTATCGCTAGTGCGCTTGTGTAAAAAGCGCGTGCGACATCACGTGTATTTTGTTATTGTAGAGTTCTTTTTTGTTGCACTTTTGGTCTTTTGCACAAGAGCTCTAGAAAGAGCTCCGAATCGTGAATACACATATAGTGATGCACACGAAATCCTTACGGAGCCACTCGGCTTTCACATACAAGTCGTGTGTGCAAAGCTACCGAAGTTCAGTGACACTAGCAGAGAATCAGTTCTTGTTTGTACTCAGTTATTGGAACATTGACGATTTATCGTCATTTTGACTATTTTTGGAATTAATTATAATGTGACGATTTTCATTAATTTTGATGGCGATTTTTAGTTGATTTAGAAGAAGTGATTTAGAAGAAGTAGAAATCGAATATTTCTGGAAAACACACTCAACAAAAAATTCTTGGTAAAATTGATAATCAATTTGATTGAAAACTTAATAAAACGTTAACAAATTGAATGTGTTGATTTGAAGAAATGTGTCCTATTTGTTTGAAAAATGCTTTTCTCAACTTGATATAAACTTATTCAAGTAATGATGAAATGAATTATCAATTTAAAAAACTTTCAATCATTACAACAAAAATAGAGGTCTTGCATTTCGGTAGCGTTATTTGTTGTTCGAAGAAATTATAGAAAGCTATTTTGTGAGTTGTGTACGTTTTATTTAATTTGTGAAACAAAAATATTATTTCAATAACAATCCAGTGTGAGTAAGGAGTTAAGGAGTGGAACTAATGTAAAAATTACATTCTTCTGGTGATAGATTATTATATTTCGTTTTGTTATATTTTGTAAAATTGCTTAAAATAATAAAATATTTTATCAAAACAACAAAACATTTTTGTATGATTGATAAAAAAAATATATTTTTAACAGAAAATCATTTTTCTATTCAACAAACCATTTTTTCTGGTTGAATATTCTTTATTCATATTGACAAATTCATTTATCAAATGCACAATGCAAACGCGGCATTCTTGATAAACGCTTTTATCAAATCAAAATATACGTTTATCAAATAAATAAAATAAAATTTTGGTAGTATGATTGGTAATATGATTTGGTAATATGATTGGTAATATGATTGTTGCCTCTAACCTTCAATCAAATTGACAAACGCTTTTGTTGACTCTATACTGACAAAAAATTTATCAACTTAACCTAGGAATTTGTCAATGTGAAAAAATACTTCTTTGAGTGCAGCTTCCTATCAGAAAGTGGACACATCTTTAGCAATTCCCCTTATGGGAAAAATCATTTTTAATATTTTGTCGCACATTTTCTCAACTAATTTGAACACAACAAAAATCAGAAACTGTTTTTATATTATACCAAAGATTGAGAATGGACATTTCGTCATGTTATGATTTAAAAAAAAAAAACAATTAAAAATTATAAAAACATATACAAATAGATAGATACTAATGTGTCAATGTACTTTTTTAGCTATGATTTAAATTTTTTGATTAAAATCACTAACTGAATCTAATAATTTTTTACCTTTATTAATACATCTATTCAATTTTATATTAATTATTATGTCGCTCGTTTTCTTCAATACCGCCACAAATCAAAAAATGTGATTTTTCAGAAGAAGCATTTTAAGTTTTGAACAGGCATAAGCATTTGCCCCACTAATTTTAAAATATAGTTATTACACCAAATATTCTCCCATATTTTAAATATTTTGGACCTAACACACTGACACAGACAAATAAAACTTTCGATTTTCTACCATTAATGTGGAAAAATGAAATATATATTGAGCTTAAGTAATACAATATTCTACTTTCACGCGAAAAGTAAAGCAGATATTATCACCAAAATTACAAAAGTTTCTGCGTAATTAACCCAAATTTTAACTTTTTTGGAAAAAAACGAGCGATATATTAATAGCTAATGAATTTTTAAAGGTATTATTTAATTTTTTTTATTTAAACCAATGTATAAATAAATATGCTTTTGAATGAAGAAAAATTTATTGTACCGTTATACTGATTTGCAGTGAATGACGATTTAGACGATTTTCATGGTCTGAAAATTAATTTTGTTTTTATTTTTTCATCCCATGACTGTTTGTGTTTCAAGCAGTAACCCTGCAAACATTTGGAAGACGATTGGAAAAGAACCGGGTTTTACGATGCTCTTGCGATTCGCCCAAGAGTTCTTTTACAAGATGGATCGCATTTTGATCGTCCAAGCGATGAATGCGCGATTCAAGAAAAATTTCATAAATTTTCCTTCACTCATTCTGGAGATCGTTGGAAAACGGATCATATTTCGATCGTCAAAGCGATAAATGCGCAATTTTTGGAAAATTTGGAAAATCTTCATTTGCTCACTCCGGCGATTGTTGGAAGACGGATCGCTTTCGATCGTCCTAGCGATGAATGCGCCTTTTAAGATGGATAGCTTTTCGATCGTCTAAGCGATGAATGCACAATTCAAAAAAAAATTTCAAAATTTCCTCCGCTCATTCCAGCGATCGTTGGAAGATGGATCGCTTTTCGATCGTCCGAGCGATTAGTGCGCGATTCAAGAAAAAATTTTCAAAATCTTCCATCGCTCATTCCAGCGACCGTTGGAAGATGGATAGCTTTTCGATCGTCCAAGCGATGAGTGCGCAATTTAAGAAAAATTTTCAAAATCTTCCTTCGCTAATTCCAGCGATCGTTGGATGATAGATCGCTTTTCGATCGCTCAAGTGATGAGTGAGCGATTCAAAAAAAAAATTTCAAAATCTTCCTTCGCTCATTCCGGAAATCGTGATCCATCTCACTTTTGATTCGCAATAGCGATGAATGCGCAATTCTTGAAAAATTTGGAAAATCTTCTTTCGCGCATTCCGGCAATCGTTGGAAGATGGCATATGAGGAATATGAGGCAGGCTTTGAAAAACCGTAAAAAGTAGAGCAAAAGTTTTGAAACTTGTGGAAAAAATGTCAAATGTTTTCTTATCGTTAAGAAGCAATGACGAGTTTTAATTTTCTAATCTTCAATTTTTTAAAATAAAACAATTTCTTACGTGCAACAACGATTCATCGCAACATATCGCTGAGGACCCGTTTTGCCGAATTGTTTGACCCCTTTTAGGAGTCTCTTGGTGATTCGTTTGCGACACTTCCCAGCGAATCGCCTAAGATCTCTTTCACCGATTCGTTCGCGAATCTTCCCAGTGAATTACTTAAGGGACCCCTTGGCGATTCGTTCACGAGTCTTCCCAGCGAATCGCTTAGGAACCCTTCAGGCGATTCGTTTACGAATCTTCCAGGCGAATCGCTTTTATGGCCTCTGCTACTTACAGTCAGCGATGCCCGGATGACTCGCAAATGAGCTCGCCAGCGATTGTCGCATCTTCCATGCGATTTCCTGGCGATTCGGAGGCGATAGAAAATGCTTGCAGGGAAACATCTCATGCGCTAAGGGTTTTGTTGAATGTTCTGCTTGTACACTAAGGCAAAAAATGTTGCTCTCGTAGAAGCTCTGCCAACGCTATGCATCACTGGTTTAACACCAGAGATAAAAAGTTAAGAAGCTTCGATCTTGAACTGTGGGAAAGGGCTTTATGTCATAATGGTGTCAAATACTATCAGAAAATGTTCAATACAAGCACAAAAACCACAGAAGCTCCCCTCAAACATGGGATATCCAAACTCATATACACAATTCGTGAGTTTTGCATAAAAAAAAGTGTTGAAAAAGGTGAAATATGAAATAACCTTCAAGAACATGAAGTTTCCTATCTGAAATATGAAATAACCTTCAAGAACATGAAGTTTCCTATCTCTTTATCTCTGCCTGCGGCAACCTTATAATTCATCCATGGGAGGTGAAAAATGATGCCTGTAAGAACCGGAACTCTAAATATTAATATTTTTTTGGAAAGTAGAAAATCGCGATGCACGACCTCTAAATATTGATATTAAGATTTCCGATTTTTACAAGCATTTCTTCACACCTCCATGAATCTATTTCAGGAGAGGGTTTTGAAAAAAAATAGTCGACTCTTTTGAATCACCCATATGGAATGTTATATAAATAGTTAAATTTCACTTACGGAATTAGATCTCGGAATTGTTTTACATTCGTCTTTCAGTTGGTTATTAAGAGGATTTATTTCTTTTAATTTGATTGTTTGAGTAGTACCCAGGTTCGATACTCACTAGATCTCCCCTATTTATGTTTTTATTAATAAATATTTAAAAGAAAAAATGATCAAAAAACTTGGGATAAATTGCCTTTTCCCGCTCCGTGCTCGTATTGAACGACGCACCATCCGTCTGCAAGTTCAACACGCTACCAGCATATCATTGATCCTCTTGATTTGAAATGAACAAAGCCGAAAGCAAGCATTGTATACATCGTAAAACTTAATATTTAATATGGCTTCCGTACAAACTGTATGCTTCTTGTTTGTTTTAAGGAATAAAAAAAAATCAGAATTTGGAAGGTTTGATTTTCGATCCAAATATCTCCGCTGTTTTATACCGATTTCACTCAATTATTTTTTGTCTATAAGCTCAATATAACTTCTTGTTAAAAATTAGTACTACAGCTGAGCATTTATATTCTTGATTTTTATTTTTTTTTTTTTAAAGATTTAAAATATTAAATGTTTTGTCAAAAAATGGCACAACAGGACCGAAGATTTTGCGAAGAACTTTTCTCTCGAACACCCCCCGAGCAGCTGCGTCAGTTTGCGAAACTACCCATGCCTCAGCGCCATAAAGCAGCACAGGCTCTGGAAATTAGTTGCTTACTGAGCCCGTAGTAGCACCTATTAGCAATTATTGTTCTTCGCTTTATCTCCAGGCTGACTTCGTTGTTGTTATTAATGGCGGTGCCAAAGTATTCAAACTCCTACTTTACTACTTCAAACTTATAGCTGCCGGATGAAACGTGGGAGTCTAGACGCCGCACTCCCTTGTTTGAAGACAGCATATACTTTGTTTTATTACCCTCATTTATCGTCAAACCCACTTTGGCTGATTCATTTTCGATAGCGGTGAAAGCAGCGGTAACATCTCTCTTGGTTCTGCCACCAATATCAATATCATCAGCATACGCAAGGAGCTGGATACCTTTGTAGAAAATGGTGCCATTACGATGCACACCGGCTTTTCGTACGATCCTCTCCATGATGATGTTGAAGAGATCGAAGACAGTGGATCGCCTTGCTTGAAAGCTCTTTCGGTATTGAAGGTTTCGGAGAGGTAATTTCCTACCTTGACGGAGCTGCGTGTGTTGCTCAACGTCATTCTGCAAAGTCTAATCCAAACTGCAGGCATACCGAATTCAGACATTGTTGCGTATAGGCAATCCCTTCTCGGGCTATCGAACGCAGCTTTAAAATCGACAAAGAGATGGTGTGTGTCAATTTGATTTTCGTGGGTTTTTTCCAGGATTTATCGTAGCGTGAAAATCTGGTCTATGGTGGACTTTCCAGTTCGAAAGCCACACTGATAAGGTTCAATCAGTGTTTTTGTAATCGGCTTTAATCTTTCACACAGTTCGCTTTAGAAAACCTTATATGCGATGGAAATAAGACTGATACCTCGATAGTTGGCGCAGATTGTTGGGTCTCCTTTCTTATGTATAGGGCAAAGTACGCTGAGATTCCAAACGTCGGGCATGCTTTCGGCTAGCCATATTTTGCTGATGAGCTGATGCATGCGCCTTATCAATTCATCGCCACCGATCTTAAGCAATTCAGCTGACAGGCCGTCAGCACCCGCTGCTTTATTGTTTTTGAGTCGTTGTATAGCAACTCGAACCACTTCATGGCTCAGTGGAGGTACATCCACTCCGTCATGGTTGTTTGGTGGCACTGAACTGCGATCTCCATTGGCGGCATTGGTGGAATCGTCACCTGTAAGTAAATTGGAGAAGTGCCGTGTCCACAATCTTAGCACACACTGTGTATCCCGTATTCAGATCTCCATTTTCGTTTCTACAGTTGGATGCTCCGGGCTTGAAACCTTGGGTTAGACGGTTAACCTGTTGATAGAATTTTCGTGCATCCCTCTTGCCCTGGTATACCTCTAGTTCCTCACGCTCACGCTTTTCCTGCTCTCTTTTCTTGCGTCAGAAAAGGCGCCTCTCTTCCTTCCCCTTTTCGCGGTAGTTTTCTCGCACGGCTTGCGTTGCATCGATTGAGCAGGTATTAAAAAATACATACTTGTTTAAGGTGAAGAACATCATTGTGGAAAATTGTCGTATCACTATCAGAGCTGTTGCAAAAGTTTTATTAATAAAACGTGGGGCAGTGAACTTTGTTCCAAAATTGCTGAATTTCAGTAATCGTTTTCGTCGGACATGTCCCCCTGTATCTTTTTTTTTCTATTACCAAGACTGAAGCTAACCATGAAAGGACATCGTTTTACCACCATTAATAAATTAAAATTAAAATTGTTGAATTGAGTGACTCGGAGTATTTATAAAATAAAAGTAAAATTTTTACTTTTATTTAGAATTTTAATGGCATTAGAATCAATTCAAAACGAATCAACGCGTTGATTGAATTATTTCAAAACACAAGCCAACAAACGACAACGTTTGTTTTAAGACTACAAAATAATAATTGATTACATTACTTTGTAGATACAATTTAAATTTTAACTGTACAACTCAAACAACATATCCATCAGGTCAGTGCCTCCCATAAATTTATTGTGATCTTCAAAAATTATTTTTTACCACTGTCTCGACAACGACACATCTCAATCGGTTCAGTGGAATATTATTCAATAGAACGCATGCATCGTATCAATGAACTTTTGCTGATTATGTAGGTATCGGCTCTCTCAATTAAGTTATAAAAGGCACCTCTACCTTTTGCTTTCAATTGGACTTCAATCTTCAAATTTTTCTTATTGATTTGCTTTTAATCGTTTCAATTCAAAGAATACCGCATTTATTCAGAACAATTGATAAATTAATAGACAATTAATAAATTTATAAATTTTCAAGTTCTTACAAGGTTTTATAACATTATTTTGTTTTGTTAGTGTTGACAGACTGTGTTGCTTGATATTCGTCTACTCCTTAGAAGGGAATATATTTATCATTTATTTACTAGACTTAAAATGATTCTCTATTCAAATTCATAAAATTCAATTCATTCCATGAATTCAATTCATCAAATTCAACTTTTTAAATTACAAGTAAATCTTAGCAGGAAAAAGCTTTATGGCTTATATTATTATTTCCACATGTAATCCAATTTAAAAATATTAAAACTGACAACACTCGTTAACAGCAAAAATGCTACCAATGAAGCGACCCTTTATTCCATTTGGCATGAACCGTCTGGATGAATTTTGTTATTATAGCATTTTTAGGCTTTTTTTAAAGTTAACCTTAAGTTTTACTTTAAAAAATGTATTGTAATTTTTTGATTAAACTGACCATCGAAATTTAACTTTAAAAAAAAAGAATGAAGCGTCTACCCAAAAAGAGAAACTCCCTTCTGCAATTAGCCAATAACTTTAAAATCTGCATATAAGTACTAGTTCCAGGTCTGTGTTTTTCATATAGCCAACTGGTATTTTTAACATGGCGATGTCATGGGAAATACCAATTTGCCGATTTTTTAACAAATTAAAACCTAGAAATGGCCGATAGTATTGCAACGCCCTTATAATTTGCGACATCTCTCTTGTCGTCGTTCTTATAAATTGGCGTAAGATGAGAAGATTTCCATAAAGCAGGAAAAATGCTTGTTTGCAAGGATTTGTTAAAAATTAAGTATAAGGGCATGACTAACTGGTCTGAGCATTGAATAAGAAAATTTTGTGGTAACAGGTCTGAACCAGGATACTTGTTAGGATCTCATTCCTTAATAGAATTGATTATGTCACTCTGCGTTAGATTGATTGAGCTAACCAATGGTGATATGTTGGAAATCGATGATGGAGTTTGATTTTGGGTTGAAAGTGTACAGAACACCTCTTTAAAGTGATCTGCAAAAAGATAGATTACAAGTGTCCTGAAAGATAGAAGAAGTGAAATTTCCCTTAAACATGGATGTTGGGTAACCAGTCGATTTTCTTTAATAAGTTTTTCACCAATTATATTGATAAAATGCTTATAGCTTCTTCAGACTTGATAGATAACTCTTCAGACAGTTCTTCGTATCTTGTCTTTACCTCGTCACTTACAGAGACGACATGTAATTGGAAAAATTTGTCAATTCGTCAATTCCTCAGGAATGTAATTGGAAAAATTCGTCAATTACATTTCTGAGGAATTGAGGTGTCCAATTACAAAAAACATTGACGAATTTTTCCAATTACTTTCCTGAGGAATTGAGATGGCCAGTTACCAATTCCTAATTCCAAGGAATTGGAATTGAATTATAATGAATACTTTTCGACCCAGCTCTGGGTGGAGGGTATTGGAAAATATGTGCTCGGCTTTACTCACTGGGACTCACTTGGACTCACTTGTACTTCGTCATAGGAGATAGTAAGAATTAAATCTAACCATCACCTATAAAAGGTACTAAGTAAGTTAAAGTCGACTGCATTGGAGAGGTTTATTGGGAGAAGATTGTTATCATTATCATCCGTGAAAAAATAAATATTGGGACGGTTAAAGTCTCCTAAGAAAATAACCTTATCTTCCTCGTTTAAAGCGGCAATTATTGCTGTGAGAGTTTCGCATAATTCATTGTACGAACTTTCAGCAGAATTAGGAGGAAAATAAATGACACCAATGTGCATGCAAAGATTTTGGCCTAGACTAATTTTTATTATTCGGTGCTCAAAATGTATTGGAGAGGTGGTTGTAATCAGCTCACTCGATAGGGTGTTATGTGTGGCGATTAAAACACCTCCTCCACGAGATAGATTTGTGTTTGTATAGTCTCGGTCATTTCTAAAAATTGTCCAATTACTATCCAGAATTTCCTAATTTTTAAAAGTATCATTTAGCCACGTTTCCATAAAAACAAGAACATTAAAGTGACAAGACTTAGCTTCAACAAAAAGTTTATTAAGTTTACCTCTCATACCACCGCAATTGTGGTAAAATATCTTTAATAAAGTTATTGCCGTGTTAGGCTGGTTTTGAGAAATAGGTGTTGCGCTAGGGTTATAGTGAGAAGCAATAGTAGAGTTTGGTGTTATATGGTGATATTTGTGGGGGCCAAAGCTGTTTTGAGGATAAATTGAGGATGCCGATTGGCATGAATATTTGAGTAATACTTGAGGAATGTTGTTAGGAGCAATAGTAGTTTTTGAAATTTGAACGAGATTTATTCAAATGCTAAAGACGCTTTGATGTGGTATGTGACGCAAATGCTGGCAAATCCTTCTCAACATTAGCTGATTAGATATTGACGCTTTCGTGAAAATTAATGAAGCATTAGTCGGCAAGCCTTCTTGCTGAATTGCTACTATGACGCTTGTTCTTGTCGAACCAACAATGCATATTGAAACAGATTTATTGTGCAGATATGAAAGGTATAGGCGTACATTTTCATATAACCTCCGGTCTCTTAGACGAGATATAATAAATCGACCATCAGTGCTTGCCTCCGATAGATTTTTTGTCAGTTTTGCTGAAGGCGAAAGAAGAGGATCTAGAAAAGTAGGGGAAGCTGGTGTTGTGGTAGCCGTGTCTACTAAGGGTGTAGTGAGTAAAAGAGGGATTTAAACTGTGTTTGGAGTGAAAGCTGGTGCACTTATGTTGAGAGCATATTTTGGTAAAACACTTCCGGAAGGTGGTGATGGATTTAAGGCATGGGAGTTAATGAAATTAGGATACTTATCGATGTTGGCTTCATTGTATAGAAGATTTTGTCGTTGGCTTGCTAGGAATATTAAACTTATTGTTGGTTGCAGTAGTATTCAGCTTGACAAAGGGAAAAAATATGGGGACAATGTTAGTTTTTAAATTCCAATTGGGATCTGATTTATGATGGGATTTAGGTTGCACATGTTTGTTTGATGAATTAGGGTTGGGGTAAGGAACAGGTTGGTTTTTGTGTTCTTTGTATAAGGGATTCGTAGAATGTGATTTAGAGCTAGAATTAAAATTAGATTTAGAATACAAGTTTAATTTAGAGTTAGAGTTTGAATTAGATTTAATATTAGAATTGAAAGAAGAATTACGATGAGAATTGAAATTAGAGTTAGGATTATTCCTAGGCTTACTGTTAGTTTTACTTGTATAAGGCTTAGATCTGTTTTTAGAATTTGAATAAGAAGATATATATTATTCTCGCTGCTAGATCTATGTGTCTTCGGCTTCTTTCCAGGCATATCCATCCATTCGGCGATTATCCACTGGCCATGCAACAAACTGTCAGCAGAAGAGTTCAGGAACATCCACGAATATTTAGTTGGAATATTCAGTTTGAAGCTGCAAAATTTTCTGACTTTGGAAGACATCTTCAGGCAGTTAGAAATTGCGATACCAAATTTCTTTTCAAAGTAATTTCGCATCCAGGATACGCTTGAAATATAGACAAAATCCTCGCGTTCAGAGTTATTCCAAAGTTACGGGGTTTACTTATTTTTGCTACTTTTTGTAATGTGGATATATCCACCATGTAAAAAACACACTTTGCATGTAATATGATTTAAAGGTTTGGTCTCTATGGTCATCCAAAGTTGAGCTTCTTTCATGTTGTTGTTTGCACTACTGTGCACGAATGGTTGTAGAATCTTTATTTATGAATGGAATTGGCTCAAACTTAATTTTTTAGAAGAAGGCACCGTAGACGTGCTTTTAAAATATGCATTTTTTTCCCAATTGCATTTTGCTGGTAAGATACTGGTTCCTTGTGTTGCGTGTTTTTTCAAGTTTTTTATAATATTTTTTAATTTTTATTGAGTTGCAACTTTTATGATTCCTCCTGCTTCCTCGAAATACTTCGGATCCTACAACTTCAAACTTTCACCTTGAAGATGCGACCAAATTTATATGCGGGTAGTTGCGGGAGTTAGAGAATTTTCAATGCACCCATTTTAGTAAATTAAACACTGAATACAGCAATGAAACTACGTAAAGCAATGAAATGTAGAAACACTGGTTTATTTGTTGTAGTAAAGAAGTGAAGAAGTCAGGTATTTACTAGTTTTAACAAATTAATAATTCGTGATATAACGGTAAAATGATAAATTTTACGATCGGTAAATTTACTTATGGAGTACAGTATTGCCTTGTGGTCCAATATATCATATTTGTTACATTTTTCATTATTGAATCCGACGATCCTATATTTGGCCAGTATGGACGGGAGTGTTTGATAAAAAGTTACGATATACAAAATGTTTCATGACACCACAGGTTAAGTAGACTCCAATTTAAAAGTAATACAAAGTTCATAAATACTTGATATCGTGTTGTATTTAAAGTAAATATATAACAATAAATAAAGAACTCTGTTAAAAATAGAAATTTCCTTTGTTCGAAAATGGCTGAAGATTGTAAGTAGCATAATATAAAGGCATATTAGTAAGTATTTATAATTTTTGTATAGTTCTTTAGATGCAATTCTACCATAAGGTCTGTAAAATTAAAAAATTATTTTTAAGTATTCATATGGTACTAGCAATGGTAATGTTAACAATATATTCAGAAGAAACTCAGGCATAGCAAATCTGACTGACATTTTCCATAAATTCATAAATGTCTGATCCAAGAATAACTTGGCTACGAACTTCCAATAAAAATCAAAATCAGGTTAAGGAATTACCTGCAGAAATAAAAAATATGTTTAAAAAAATGGGTTATTTTTATAACGTTTTGTCTTAATAGATATAGAAAATTTTATAAAATTGCCAAAAAATTCCAAGTCTGAGATTTTAATTCAGATACCTTGTTATATTTAAGTAGGACTTTGCAAAGTGCTGATATTAAATATTGATACATGGTAATTAGGATATAGATTAGGGTAGCGAATATAGATAGTATTTTAATACTTTTCTTGTTTGCTATATGTTTTCAAAAAGTATTAAGTTCAGAGCTGAGGGTAATGGTGGTAAATGAAGGAAATTAATAAACAAACTATGATAATAAAACATGCATCTAAACAAATCACGGATATGCTCAAATATTTTACAGAAGTCAAGTGCATTCAAGTTTTATTATTCTACTTTAAATATGTAATTCTTTCAAGAAATGGCTTTTAACACTACTTAAAATGGCTGATAATGGATTACGAAAAAAAACAAAAATAAAAAATGAAACTATTATCAATGAAAAAACCAACTATTTCCATATAATTTCATGAAATATATGGAAATATATGGAAATTTCATGAAATATAATTTGAAAAATCCTGAAACACGGGTATTTTTATTTTTGAACAGCTTTCCAAATTCATTACTATAACTTTGATATTTTTCTTTGACTTCACACAGCGCAGTACTTTAAAAGCCACAAATTCCGGCTGTAGGGTATCAGGCACTGGTGAAGAAAAAGAAACAAATGTTATGTCAGTCTTTTCCATGAAAAATTTCTTAAACAATACCCAAACTTCAAGTATCTAGCATTAATAATATAGATTCTAGTGTCAAAAACAGGCGGTGCGAGCGAAGTATAAATTTGCTCAAATCGGAAAAAAATGTAAGAGTTATTCAAAAATTGGCGACCAAATGTAATGGCCCATTATCATAAACAAAGAAAATTTAATTTTCCGCCCAAAAATGCCTTGAAAAAAGTCTATCAGAAACCAATTTATTTTTGGTGTAAGCTAGTGCACTATAAACCTGGCAAACCATGGCACTAATTGACAATAATTCAGCAAGAAAATAAAATACTTTGTGGTCAAATGATAGTAATAATTCAAGCACTGGCTGAACAAAAAGTTTTTGTTAAAATTGACCTTTACAAAAAATTTCCGATTACTAGCGGCAACGATCTCGAGCAGCTGAACGCAGAGATGAACTTCAAAAACAAGGCCTCATATCAGGGCCGTAGCTAGAAAAATTTTGCTTCTAGAACTAACAAATTTTTTTCAAAATTAGAAAACGGTGAAATAATAATAAAAATTAAAACTTTTAGGGGGGGAGGGGGGGGGGGGGGTAGGAAGGGTCTGAGTTAAATTTTTTCTAAAATTATTTTAAGGGTAATTTTAAAAATATCAAAAAAAATTATTTTTTTTTAAATATCGTCCATTCGACGATACGTTTTGCTTCAAATTGACAAATTATTGATAAATATGCTTTCCCGAATGTCAACAAAATTTTACGATGGGTTTAATAGACATCATTTTTGTTGAATGATCACAAAAATAATTTTTTAAAAAAATTTAGTTCGAAAGCCCCCTTAAAGTTTCCATTTTTATTATTATTTTAGTGTTTTCTAATTTTGGAAAAAATTTGTAAGTCTTACGACCGATATTTCGCTAGCTACGGCCCTGCCTCATATGTAACACAGTGTGTAATTTTTTAAGTCATGGCAAAATAACCATATATGGACACCACTACGTGATAAAATACCAAAAAAAAAGACCCCTGTCTCCCAGTTTTGCACAAAGTCCTCCAGGTTTTTATTATGGGCCCACAAAGAAGTGGGACCTCGGTGTCATTTTTGGAAAAAAGTGATCATTTTCTCAAGCTCATATCTTGCAAACCGTTCGGAATTTTGATTTACTCTCTGAGGCAAAGATGTAGCTCTTGTCATAAAAAAACAAAAAGTGTTAGCATACAAAACTTCATCTTCAAGGTCAAATCACAAAAAAACTTTAAAAAATTCAATTTTTTTTCACCTTTTTCCCCTGATCAGGTCCATAGGTAGCAAACCGTTAAAATTCAAGGAAATAATCAACGACAAAAATTAACCTTAGATTTCAATAAACAACTTTCTAGAAAATATAAACTTCCTAGGAATGATTCTTAACACTGTTTAGGTAGCGCTTAGGTAGCCACAAAAGTGAAAAATTTCCCGAAAATTTTCTTATTTCAATTGTGTTTTCTTTACTTCAACATTGAGATACTATAAAGCCTTCTCCCGTAAGTGAAAAGGCATGTTGCAGGTTTCATTGTTATACTATTACTGATTTTATTAATCTTAGTTCTTAGGTGGTATGGGTTGACATTTAGAGTTAGGGTTGTAACAAAGAGTAGTAGCATGGATATTTAGTAATAATGATTCAGTGTTGTAGGGATTAGTAGTCTCAGCAGGAATGGCACTACAATACTATGCTATCTAATACAAAAAATATAAAAAAAAATATTCGTATTATGTTTATAATGTTGATGGCCTTGGACTTGCAAATCGCACTCTCTTAAGTTGTGGATCCAAATCGTCGTCCGAATCTGACTCTGATTCAGAACTTATGGTGTTCACAGGCACGTTACTTCCAGACTGCCCTCCATCATCAGCTTTTTCTTCTTCAGATACAGGGCTGCCCATATTCGACGGACCCATGTTTTTGTTAAAAAAATCAAAGAAAAAAATAAAAATTTGGCGGTTGGCAATCTTAATCATTTAATTTGTTCCAAGTAGATTTGTTTACATCAATTTTTGAATATGATATCTCTCAAATGGCCGCCTCTGGCGTTGATGGCGTATTGTGCCCTTTTTGCAGCATTTTCCATCGTTTTCGCCAACATTTCGGCCGGAATAGCGGCTATTTCTTCACGAATGTTGTCCTTGAGCTCTTCTACGGTCCTTGGCTTGTTAACGTAAACCTTTGACTTCAAATATCCCCACAAGAAGAAGTCAGGCGGCGTCAAATCGGGCGAACGCGGTGGCCAGTCCAAATCACCACTTTTCGACATCAAACGGCCCGGAAACAAATTCTTCAGAAAATCGATTGTTATGCGACTTGTGTGCGGTGGAGCGCCGTCTTGTTGAAACCAGAACTGCCTCATACGCTTTCGACGAATAATTGGCATCACAAAATTGGTCATCATGTCGCGATAACGCTCCTGGTTGATGGTAACAGCATGGCCATTTTCACTTTTTCGTCATGAAGAGGCACTTCTTGAATCTCCTGAGGATTTTCAGTGGCGTAAATACGGCAATTTTGCTTATTTACGGTCCCATTCAATGTGCACTTCTCACATTTTTTAATATTTTAAAAGCACGTTGAGTTTTCACAATTGACTTCTTCTGTTGAATGTAAATTTCAACTATTTCAGAGCGCTCGCGTGGCGTGTATTGTTCCATGATAAAAATCTGCTTGGACTGACGCTTCAAACGCGGTATGTCATTAAGCGATCTGACATCTCTGTCAAAAGTTATGGCGTTGCCAGATGGGTCCGTCGAATATGGGCAACCCTGTACTTCATTAACATCATACAGTGTGATCGTGTGACTCCACCAACATACCTGAAATGAATTAGAAAATAAATCAAAAAAGGAATGCAAAACAATGCATCAATAAAATTGATATTACCTCTGCAAGCAATGCGTCGAGTTTTTTGCCTTTGTACCGTTTTTCCATGGGCATTGTGGTTTGGTGAAACCGTTCTCCTTGCTCATTGGATTCGGTAGGGCGTTGTTTGATAAAATCGTCAAAATGAAAATGAAGAAAATGCAGCTTTAATGTCATCGACGTGCCGATTTTCTCAAAATAATACAGCATTTCTTTCACCCATTCTCTTGCTTCCGGTTCCGCGTCTCGATCCCCTGCCAAGACTCTGGTGCACACACGCTGAAGGTAAATCCATGCAATTGAATGATTATAATCATGAAGCGATGATTCAAAGTTGCTCTTGAATAGCTTTCTAATGTCAGGGCCATTAAGTACGCCTGTTAAATGAAGACAAAAAATAAAGACAGAAAATAAAATATTAACAAAGTGAAAATAGTACAATGAGGTGGACAAAAATTAGTTTTAAATTTACTACAAAACCTTTTTTAATTTTGTCATCGCTACGCTTAGGGAAAACGCTTTTCAAATAGTCGAATATCTTGAGTATTGTCTACTAAAGGTGCATTCCTCAGTTTATGTTGTTTCATTTGTTCCTCCACACTTCCTCTGGTCTCCAAGAATTACATTGGTATTGATTCAGAGGTGAGCGCGAATCCCAATTACAAAGAAAACAAAAGAATTTTGGAAAGCCGCCCTTATCGATGATCCCTTGCAAAATGTTAATGACCTTCAAATCACAGCAAATCTTCCATTTATTTTCGTAGTATTTGGTTTTTACCATTATATCTTTCAATGTTTCATAGCTTTCTTGTTAATACCCATTGCTAGCGGAATGGAAGTTTTTCGGTTCGACACATGCAACAACACTGCTTTCAAGCTTGAAACAGAACCATCAATAAATAATCTCCACTCACTAGCGATGTAGTTCATTCCCATTTTTACCACCAAAGCTTTTACATCGTTGCAGTAAGCGAACGAATTGTCATCATTTAGAGTGTAGAGGCTCTGAAATTCAGCTTGCCGTTTGCGGTACGCCGTAGAGTTCACATTAACATGTGTGAGTTTTCTTTGCTTTAAAAACGCTGTCAAAAATATAGCAAGTCGCTGCGATAGTCCCAGTATGGCCACAATGAAATCCATTTCCATTTGTGTTATTAGTTGTGGTCCATCTCTTCCCTGTTGGGGCTCATAATCGGTCAATGCCAATGGATCTTCATAAGTAACACCACTTGCTCTAGTCATTCCTGTACATTCTGTACTATGATCTGGAGTTGGCGGCCTTGGTGATACAAAAATTTCAGGTGCAAGCACTGGTGGCTGTTACAGTTGCTTTATAAGTTTTGTTCCTCTCAGCATATCGATTTAGACCACATGTGTAATTTACGCATGCATAGCAACTGGTTTCATCATGATCACCTGGAGATTAATCCAGTTTACCGGCTTACAATACTTCATACTATGTTTGCCTCCACTCAACCATGCCATGAGATAGTTATATTGGGGGTTGGAATTAGTTTTAAAGGTTTTCTAAGAGATGGCGTAACTATCAATAGATCGCATCGGGCACACCTGTGACTATATTAATTTCAAAGCACATTGTCTAAGCTTCATTTTTCAGTATGTGTCATTCCACTGAAGTGTAAACAACATATATTTTTTTCTCTGTGAACATGTCGACTTTCGTTCCAACAAAACGCAATTTGCGGGAAGGTTTACTTTTGTGCTTCCATTTGAAGAAAAAAGCGGTTGAAGCACAACGCACGCTTACTGAGGCTTACGGGGACTATGCTCCATCGATTTCTACTTGTGAGTACTGGTTCCGTCGGTTTAAAAGTGGTGATTTTGATACGGAAGACAAAGAGCGTCCGGGCCAGCCGAAAAAGTTTGAAGATGAGGAATTGGAGGCTTTGCTCGATGAAGACCCGTGTCAAACCCTTCAAGAATTGTCAATTTTTTTTTTAAACACATTTATATCACAGCTTTTAATATTTTCATGTAAATCGTTGTAGCATTTTAGTCCTTTATAAAATAGACAATTTTTTTCCGACTCTGTTTTATAGAGTGGTAATTTAAAGTTATTTCTGTTTCTTGTATTTATGTCATGTATTTCGTAGTTAAATTTAATATTAGTTCTTAAATAATCCGGCAAATTACCGTTTTTTATATTGTGGATAAATTTCATTGTATAAAAGAAAATTTGTTGTTTTATGCTAAGCCAATTCAAACTAAGAAGCATTTCTTTAATTGGTGTCCTATTTAAAATAAACCGCATAGCTTTATTTTGTACTTTTTGTAGCTTCGCAATTTGAGAGTCCTTCATAATAAAAAAGATTGTGGGACAATAGATAAAGTGTGGTTCAACGATTGATGTATAAACTTTAACTCTGTAAAATTGACTAAGATTTTTACAAGTTCTTTTAATAAACCATATCTTTTTTACAAGTTTGCTAATTGTATAGTCAATGTGTTCATCAAATTTCAGTTTATCATCAATTTGTATTCCCAGATACTTTATCTTCTCTACTTTTTCAATTACTTTATTATTGATTGTAATGCTCTCGATATTCACAATATTTTTTCTAGTTATAACCATGTACTTGGTTTTTTCTATATTAATTTTGAGTCTGTTACCACAAAGCCATTTATAAAGAGCTTCCAAATCAAATTGAAGTTTTTCTCTTATATCAATTTCATTCCTACCACTTATAGAAATTAGTGCATCGTCGGCAAACAACTGAATTGTACTAAATTTCAATATTAAGTTAATGTCATTTATATAAATATTGAATAATATTGGGGCCAGAACAGATCCCTGCGGTAAGCCAATTGTAACATCGGATTCTTCTGATATTTCTGTTCCAATAGAAGTACATTGGGTGCGATTTGTAAGAAAATTTTCGAACCAATATAACTCAACATCTCTAATTCCGATTTTTGTTAGTTTTTCTAATAAAATGTTCTGATCAATTGTTTCAAACGCTCTTTTTAGGTCGACAAAAACTGCTATTGTCGAGTTTTTATTATTAAGTTCTTCTTTCCATTTCGCTAAGACCATGTTTAATGCTGTTTCGCAAGAGTGCTTTTGTCTAAAACCGGATTGTTGAGGTATAAGAATATTATAATTATCTAAATAATGCACTAATTGAATTTTTACTACGGTTTCTAATATTTTTTCATCACACGGCAATGTATTTATTGGTCGTAATTCTTCTGCTTTTACAGTGTTTTTAATTTTCTCGATTGGCACGATAATTGATTTTTTCCATATCTTAGGAACTATACCACTTGTAAGGCTTTCGTTTATGATTTGCGCATAAAAAAAACCCAAGTATGGCATAATATCCTTAACAACACCTTCAGATAGTAATTTATTCCCGCCCCTCTTAGATTTGAACTTATTGACAATTTCTTCGATATCGTTTGCTGTAACCATGCTAAATTTGAAGATTGAACTTGTTTGATTTTCTCTATAATCTTGTCTACTAAAAAACTCAATGTTACTGCTTATATCTTCAATACTATCTACAAAATACTTATTTAAATTGTTAGCGATTTCTGCGTCGTTTTTAAAAATTTGCCCGTTAATCATAATTTTCTTGATAGATGAGCTTTCCTTCACCATACTAATTGACTGCTTCAAATATTTCCACATCAACCTACTGTCATGACTATTACTATCTATTTTATATTCCATATATTTTGCCTTTTTAGTTTTTATTAGGTTTTTGTACGTTTTCTTTGTATTTCGGTATTCTTCCCAATCTCCAGATATTTTTGCTAACTGACATAGTTCTAGTTTTTTTTTATTCATACGTGCTAGCTCATTATCATACCATTTGTTCATAATTTTTAATTTTATCTCTTTTTCATACGTTAACGTTCGCATAATATTCAAAATACTATTGTTAATCAACGACACTTTGCTCTCCAGATCAATCATATTAAAATTACTGAAGTCACAAAGGCGAAGTTGATCGAAGAGTGTATCGATATTATAAAATTCCCAGGAGGTTATTTTAAAGCTGCTTCTCATTTCAAATTTAGGGATGCGTTTAATTTTAAATTGAATCGTTTCATGATCGGATATTTGATGACCCTCTAATCTTTCACATACTATGTCATTTGAATTTGTAAAAAGTAAATCAATTTTTGTTTTTGATGTATCCGTAACTCGAGTATCAAAATCAATTTTCTGATGCATCGAGTGTGATTTTAGCAATTCGGTTAATTGTGTGCTGTAAGTTGATGGATTATTTAAATTAATATTAAAATCACCTATAAGGACATTATTTGTAGATATTTCACAAGTATTTCCCAAGACGTTACATAGATAATTAATAAAATGAGCATCACTTGTGCTAGGAGAGTGATAAACCACTCCAATTTGCCATTTCGGGTTAAAATGCTTCAACTTGATAAATATACACCACAGATTATTATCAATTACTTTATTATATTTAATACTATATTCAATTGAACTATGTACATAAATTAAGACACCACCAGTGTGCCTGCTGTGAGAGTCACATCGTACTAAAGTGTATGTTTTTATTGAAAGCTCTTGATTTGTTACAATAACAGTGGTACAAGTTTCAGCACATAGGATTAAAGCGGGGCTTACATTTTCAATTAGTTTTTCTAGCTCATATTTGTTAGACAATATGCTATTAATGTTCAGATACAAACAATTTAAATCAAAGACTCCTGATTGCTATCTACGATCTCTTCTTTTAGTTTCAGAGTATCTTTTATATGCTGGGCAATCTCTACTGAATGCATAATGATGTACATCAACATCTAACAATTTTTTTTGTACCAATTCAGAACAATTTACACATTTATAAACATTTGATCTACACTCTTTAACATCATGATTCCCTGCACATTTACTACAAGCTTGTCTGTTTATGCATTCGACAGCTTTATGGTTATATCCCAAACATTTAAAACATCTAAGTATACCTACATAATCAACAACAATGCACGAGTCCCATTCAACATTTATTCTTTTTCGCTTTAAGATATTTTCGCAAGTTTCCATATCTGTCTCTATTAGAGCATTAAAACATTCTTCCCTTCTGTTAAAATTATCATAAATTTTAACAATTTTAAATTCCTTTCCCCCACATATATCGTTTTGTTTACATATGCATTCAACTAATCGCTCACTACTTAGTCGCTCTGTTAAGCCAATAATTTTAAATATTTTCTTTTTCTCCTTCTTCTCTCGCGTTTTTTCCAGTTCATATTCATTTCCCATTCGTTCCGTGATCGTCTTTTGCACCTGCTCACAAGCTTCTTTGCTCTTGCATTCCACAATTAAACCGCCGCTGTTAATCTCCTTCACTGCACTAACAAGACCGTCAGTTGGTTCTATTACTGATTTTAAAGCTTCTTTTGTTTGTTTATTTTTCTTTGCTTTGTCTTTAGGTTTCATAACAATTCGGTTTTCACTTTGTTTAACTGCCTGTGAATATGACATTTGTTTCTTTTCATTATTGTTGTTAATACCCGAACATACTTCGTTTATTTTTTTATTATTCATTTCTAATGCATTTGTTAACTCAGTTAATATGTCTTTTTTCATTTGATTTATTTTAGTTTCAATGTTGTGCTCCAAAAGTAAATTAAATTCTGCTGCTAAATTCATTTTCAGTTGAGAAAATTTAGGAAGTAATATTTCTTCGAAAATATCTTTCATTGCCGCATTTCCGATCTTATTTTGTTCGCATTTCTGTATTAGGTGTTTAATTTCAATAAATTTTGTGTTGGTATCAGACAGTGTGCACTGATTACAAAACCATTTTATGTTTACATTTTCACTCATCAATTTAATCTCGGGTCTTTTAATATTACTGCATTTTAAACAAAAAACAGAGCCACATCCACCAGAACATGAAATCGAGTCATCTAATTGTATTAATTTCACTGTGCACTCTTTGCATTCCGACGACGGCATTTTGCCGCCACTTCTATAAAGATTTGTATTTTTATTAAAGTCACTGTCTTTTCAAATCTTTCACAAAATAGTTAATTTGTTGATTGTTTATCAATCTTTAATAGTTGGGTTGTTGAGTTGTTTTTCAATTTTTCACAACGATTTTTAGTCATCAGCAATTTGTTTCGATCCGACGCCTATCGAAGCCAAGAACGAACGATTCATGGCGCCAAGCTTATGCTGTGTATTTGGTGGGATCAGAAGGGTGTCGTGTACTATGAGCTGCTAAAACCTAACGAAACCATCACTGGGGAACGCTACCAACAACAATTGATGCAATTGAGCCGAGCATTCAAGGTTAAACGGCCGGAATATGGCAAAAGACACGACAAAGTGGTTTTTCAACATGGCAACGCACGGCCACATCTTGCAAGAACCGTCAAGGAAACGTTGGAGGCGCTGAATTGGGATGTGCTACCCCACACGCCTTATAGCCCAGACATAGCCCCTTCCGACTACCACCTATTCAGATCGATGACGCATGGCTTGGCTGAGCAGCGCTTCACATTTTACGAGGATACCAAAAAATGGGTCGATTCGTGGATTGCCTCAAAAGACGAGTCGTTCTTTCGGCGCGGAATCCATATGCTGCCAGAAAGATGGGAAAATGTTGTAGCTAACGATGGACAATACTTTGAATAATATACATTGTACCGTTGTTTCTAAATAAATCCTCAAAAACCGAAAAAAAACCTTTAAAATTAATTCCAACCCCCAATAACATTGGCGACACACTGTATTAGGTGTGTAATTTTCACCGGTCAAGTATTCTTCGTCGAAAAACAACTTATATGCTCTCTTGAATTCACTAGTTAAAAGATTATTTTCCTTTTGAAATTTTGTAGAACGTTTTTTTCTGATTTGATGACCGCAAACGTAGCAAAATAAATCAATATTAATAGCACTTTCACTTTTTTTACTTTCACTTTTTTACTTTCACCACTGAGCACTCGTCGCGCTGTGTAATGCCTCGATGTGAGCGTCGTGTCACTTTTATATTGTGTGCTGCGTCCCTTGTTGCGTGTGCTGAGCTTACTGCATTGCCTGTGCTGCTGCGGTCGGTGCGTGATCGCGTGATACCTAAGCGCTACCTTAACGGTGTTAACCCTTGGACAAACACATGGTTCTGGCCAGGCATATTTCATTTTTGAGCGTTAATTAAACATACAAGACATTAAACATGACAAGAGCTATACTGTGAATTCAATGCAGATGTTTGCTTCCAGGTACTTTTTTGATACAAGTTTTTTTGATTTTATATGTTCACAATTTCATATTTATGACAAGAGCTACAATGTGTTTCCAGGTATTTTTTTATATTTTGGGTTGTTTTTATGTGAATTCAATGCAGATGTTTGCTTACAGGTAATTGTTTGATAGTTTGGGCACGGGAACTCACCCACCAGCTTGAGAATTTTTATTAGAATGCACTTACTATCAGTGAAGGTACAGTGCACTTACACACTCGGCCTCCTGACTGACAATTATTTACGTTCCAAGTTTTGAAATCAACATTTTTTTTAAGAAATCGCTTATTTTTTTACACTTCAATTGTTTTTAAGCAAAATTTTGGCTCCCAGAAAGTACTTTTGTTAGAAAAACCCCACTATCTCCGGTCTTAGAAGGGTTAATGCGGAGTATTATACCTTAAAAAAAGCTTGAAGTGTTGTCTTTTACTGACTCTGGGAAGAAATAAGTTTACTGGGGCTGTTTTTTGAGAACACCAGATTTTTATTAAAAAAGTGAGGTTAAAAAATTTTTTTTTTAATTTTCCCCAATGAGTTAATAAAAATTAACATATTTATATACAAATTTATAGCGTTTTCAAAGATCTTCTTAATGATACCCATCTCAGCCAGATCGGATAAGAAATGGGTGCGATATAAGCGATTATATACTCAAGCTATAAAGGCCTATATCTCAAGAAGTAGGATCGGCCTGCTTAAAAAAACTTTGGGGTTTTAATCAGCGCTGGAAGCCCTACCAGGCCAAAGGAAATTGGCGCATTTTTCATAAAGTAAATTTGTTCGTTAAAGCGGAAAATAAAAAAACGCTTTTTGGGCCATTTTTCGCTAATTTTTTAAAGTTTTTTGCGATTTTGACATTGAGGATGAAGTTTTTTTATTTAATATGTTAACAATTTTTATGACAAAAGCTACAACTTTGCCTCAGAGATTAAATCAAAATTCCGAACGGCTTACAAGATATGAGCTTGAGAAAATGATCACTTTTTTCCAAAAACGACACCGAGGCCCCACTTCTTTGGGGGCCCATAAAAAAAACCTGGAGGACTTTGGGTAAAACTGCGAGACAGGGGTCTTTTTTTTTTTGGTCTTTTATCACGTAGTGGTATCCGTATATGGTTATTTTTTTCGTGTTGCACTGTGTAAGTTATATGTAGGCACACAGTGCGCACACAGTGTAGGACTAAAGTCTACATTTACTTTACTTACTTTTCCTCAATCTAATTTAATAAATAAAATTTCTTGTTAACTGCATTTTTAAATTTCTTTCATTTTTTCAATGTATAGGCTTAAAAACAAACAAAATGAAACACTGCAGTACGCTGAACTAGTACAAAACTAGGAAATCGCTACCCCCTGGGTAACCATTACTTGCGAGCTGATACCTTTTGTACGCTTTCTGCTGGCGATTTTAATATAAAGATGTCATTGGAAGTAGTGACATTTTCCCACCTCTGCATTGCTAGTAGCTAGCTTCTTTGTTGATTCCCAGTAGCTAGCTAGCTCGTTAGTTAGCCAGCATTAAAGAAGTAGTGTTGCTTACTGAGTACCAGCGAAGTAGCTAGCTCCTGAGAACCAGAATAAGCTAGCTTCTGTGAAGCACCGAAGTAGCTAGATACAGGTAATGCAGACGGTGGCAGGTGTCGCTACCTTCAATGGCATCTCTGTGTTAAAATCGCCAGTAGTAAGCGTACAAAAGGTATCAGCTCGCAACTAGTGGTGGTTACCACGGGAGTAGAGAGTTCCTAGTTTTGTACTAGTTCGGCGTATTGCAGGGGTGTATTATTGTAAAAATTCAAAGTTCGGTCGAACTCAAACAAAACATCGCAAACAAAATCTTACTTATAAAATTTACTGAGCCGGGTTCATAATTATGCTTTGCTAAGCAGAAGTACGGCAATCACATGTTTACGCACACGTTCTATTTGGGGAACGCGTCTTCTCACGCGTTATTGGAAATTGGACTTAAAATTTGCAACTTTTGACAGGGAGGGGAAATTTTTTACTCTCTCGAGTGCACTCTCTTTTACCATTTTTTGCGAGTACAACAAAGTTTTTCGGACTAAAACCTGTAAAAATGGTAAATTGGACTAAAACTTTAGAGTACGAGAACAAACCTATTGTAAAGTCTTTCCCATACAAAAGTTGTAACACGACTTATTAAATTTGACAAGTTTAGCAATTTAAATTTCTTTTAATTTTCCATTTTTAATACTATACCGTATATATTTCTAGTGAACTGTGGTGATGAAATTGATTACAGTCAGAAAAAAAATATGAATCTTGGGGACCTCATAGATGAAACTCTTCAGGTTTTGGAGCTACATGGCGGCGAGGACGCGTTTATCAACATTAAATACATGGTACCAACATACGAATCTTGTTATTTAAATTAGTTTCAGTGTTATATAATTATACAAAATTTTTATTCCAATTGTATATTCATTCATATAAAAGATATATTATGAATTATGAAGAATTTAATAAATTTTAGAAAAACGATTTAAATCAATTATTTAATAAATTTGTAGGCTAAAAGACCAAACATATTTTTTCGAAAAACCGAATAATTTTTTCTAGATTAGTCTTAAAATTTTAAAGTTTTGATAAACTACGAAAAAAGCCTTGTTATGAAAATTAACGAAATCTCCAGCATTCCCATTTCCGAACTTTCATTCATCTACCTCTCTTCGAAACACCATTCACTCCCGGGTTTTGTTGCCATTGTCAAGTTTTGAGCAATGGCAAATGATGCAACAGCGGTTCTGAAATAAACAAAATAATAGAAATTTAAAGGAAAACTCAAAGCAGGCAAAATTTTGCTCAGCTATGGAATTAAGCACTTACGGCTGTTGCAAAAAATAGTCTTTAGTCGAGGATTCGTATTCGTTTCCTTTGATATTGTGTGGCGAATAGCGATTGTAGAGTCCCCAAATTGAGTTCATTAGCTTGCCGTTATACTTTACTGGACTATATTCCATGACTACCAGAGACGGACAAGAGAGGGAAATATAAAAATTAGCCCCATTGGAAGAAAACAGTTGTTTTATAAAACATACGCTTTTTATTTTCGAACGAATTTTTTCCATCATTCTTATCGGACCCAGATTTCATTCGAGAAATTGTTAAGTCGTCGTCGATGCGACTCTCACGCAACTTACAGGCAGCGAATGCACCTTGGGGTAATGAAGCCATATTCACACAATCTGAAATAAAAGATTATTTTTGTAAAAAGAAGATATTCATATATTTAAATTTTATTTAATATTAATATATTTATCATTGCTTTTTTATGTAAAGAATATGCTATATTCACGGCACAGTCATTTGCTATACTTAGTTTTACCTAAAACATTCACATGAAAAAGGTATGATAGATTGTGGAAGTAGGAAAATTTAAGTTAAAGTGAGAGTTTGTGACGACATTATTTCCAAGGGAAATAAAGCCGCACAATAAAGCGGTGCCGACACCATCTTAATGGTACCAGCACCCTACAACTACTAGAGCCATTAATTAATACCAAGCAATAACATCAACAACAATACAACGGATAAGTCAACAAGAACAAATAGAATCAGACACAAATGATTCAAGCAACATTCCACTACTTTCTACAATTAACACTACTAAACACGAAGACAGCTTCGTCAAATGTATGTATATAATTCTCTAAGATAAAAGATATAAATATTCTCTAAGATAAATATAAAACTTATTTTCTATATTACTTTTCATTTGTTTACACATTTATTTACACCATTCCAACATATATATATTATTATATAATTATATATATATATTATTAGCATAAGAACTTACAGTATTAGACCGTATAAGACAGTATTAGACAACATCTATATCTATACTATTATATAATATTGAAGTGGAAATTTTTGATTACAGGTAAACTCCAAAAGTACTGGCTCGATTTTTATAAAATAAGTTTTAAAATGTGATATTTGTACTATAGCACAGCTTTTATTTCGAAATTTTAATAATAAGTCCCCTTTCACATTTGTCAAGAATTGAAAGCAATTTTTTTTTTTGACGTTCTCTTTTGGACTTGAAGAAAGCTTCTACATTGGTCAAGAATTGAATTCAATTTCATATCTTTCTTGCTTGTTTTCTTAAAATTTAAAGCAAGCAAACGTAAGCGACTGAAGCCAACAAATTAATAAGAGAGAGAGATGCACGACGATATACAAAAAATAAAATGAAGTAATCTGAGAAAAATGCGAAACGAACAAAAGGGAACACGAAAAAATTGACGGTACAGAGACATCGAGACCGTCAACTTTTTCTCCCCTTCGTCGCTTCCGATTTGCGGCGAATTGCCTACAAACTCTGAAAATTGAATTCAATTCTTGACCGATGTGAAAGGGGTCTAAGTATGTTTAATTAAAGTGTTAAGTGTTTAAAGAAATCATTCCCGATGCCTCGAATTGCTTGGTCGTTTTCTTTCCACGTGTTTGTGTTGCGAGAATTTCAATAAATTCCATATTGTTCTCTCTTTCCGCTCAGCCAGTACAGCATAAAACATAACATAAAAAACAGATGTTGGTCGCGCAGGCGAAAAAAGAGATACATATAAATGCAGTGCTGAGATGCAAAACAAAACAAAAAAAAAATTTTTATATCGTTTGACATGCATTGCCTTTATGGTTGATGTCACACTGTGATCGTTTGAACGGCGTTTAAGAGTTTTTGTGGGATTTAGAAAAACGTGTTAACGTTCTTTATTGATAAAAAAAAAAACGTCCGTGGCGAAGCCGTGGACCTCTGTGTATCGCTAGTACTACTATAATGCTATTGTAGCATAGCTCGCAACATCCAGCGCTTAGATTAAATTTATAAAATTAATAAACGAGGAGTCTTGATTGAACCGTAGCCACAAACAGACGTGTTTCTTTTTATATCGGCAAACCAAGCTAAGTCTACATTTTCATCGAACAACAAGAAGCAGGCCAATCGACCGGACGTGTCTTTCTTTTCCTTTTTTTCCCACTCACTTGAGCTGTAACCTTGGAGTCCAAGATCAGGTCGGTCTGTTCACCGATTACTCTCAGTGTCGCTCTCTACGAGTATCGCTCACTATTGATTTCTTGGGCTGTAACGCTGGAGTCCAACATCAGGTCGGTCTGTTCACCACTTACTCTCACCGTCGCGCTCTACGAGTGCCCCTCACATCTGAGTGCTTTTCTCTCACTTGAGCTGTAACGCTGTAGTCCAAGATCAGGTCGGTCTGTTCACCGTTTACTCTCACTTTCAATCTTCACGAGAGAGACTGCATAATACTCCATACTCGACAAGACAGAGAGCCATACAAAGCAGTTGGCAGCGGCGCCGAGAAGCACTATAAAAAAGCACACACATACACACACATACAAACAACGTGCGTGCTAGCAACTAGCGTCACCTAAAACATCGTCCGATAAATTAACGGTAGCAAAACACACAAGCGCCACGAGTAGTTGTAATGGTAAAAGCATAATACCCAAAAGGTACAGTATCGCCGCTTGTAAGCTACCAAGGAAAAGCGTCAAGCGTATGACCACACCAGCCTGACAAAACGACCGCAAGTCAAGGTCAAGATACGTCATCGACTCCAAGAACATCAAGCCTGTGATGTCGCCATCATATTTGTGATTCTACAAGTCCTCCCGTGAAGGATCTAAAGGCGGACCTCTGGCCAATTTTCCATCGGTCCAACTTTCGTACAATTGCAAGTAAAGACGCAATCATTGTGATATAAAGAGTCCTCCCGTGAAGGGCCTAAGGGGAGACTGCTGAGGAAATCGCTATAAATTTGCCATCATCAACGCGTGTGACCACGCAAACACAGAAATGTTTTGAGTGGACACCTAATTCTTAAGGACACTTGACAGCCGCTGAGGATACCTCAGCTGAAAAAGATTGTAACGTCCAGAAGGTTCGTTACAAGCTTCAATGTTCCTCTCCAGAATATCCGTTTTCACTATCTGAGAAAATAAAAAAAAAACGATTTCGCCATTTCAGCACTTGCAAGGACTTTGACCGAGTTTCTTATGATCAATTGTATTGTGCGTGTTATGAAATGTTTGAACCGGAGACTGTTGGTAATAATTATTTTTAAACCAAAAAAGCATTTTGAAAAAATTGTAGTACCGCATCTTTTATGGCACCATTAGAATTCTCTCAGAATGTAGAACATGATTTTCTATTTATTTTAAAAATTTTTACGTTTTAATTTTTGAGCAAATGAAAAACGATTATTCTTGATTTTTAATTGTTAAGGCAAAAAAAAAATCAAAATTATCCTGATATTTTTTGAGCACAAAATAACCGGTAATTTTTGATTTTGTAAGGCAGAAATAAAAAACAGAATCTGGCCGATATTTCTTGGCACATGATAACTGGTATTTTTTGATTTTTATTTTTTCAGGCAATAATTAAAAGCAGAATTTGCCCGATATTTTCTGGCCACAAAATAACCAGTAATTTTTATTTTTTTTTTACAAAAATAAAGACCAGAAATTGCCAGAATTGCGATATACTTAAATCTTAACTTTGTGTTTTTTTCTTGCACTCGATTCACTATCGAGTCATGGCAAAATTTTAATAAAAAGTTGTTTTATGAATATACTATATGAAAATGGTCTCGCCTTTTTGCCATTTTTACTCATACGAGCATAAGAGTTGATATTGACAATTTTAGCTACGTGAAATGTTCATATGTATTTTAAATTTTTTTTTTTTTCTGATAAGAAATCATCTATCCACAAATTTTTTTTTCTCTGGAAAAAGCTTTTTCCTTTGCAAGCCCACAATATGCATAAATTCCTTATGAAACTATCGAAAATTCCTTTTCACAGTTGGTTACTTATTTTAATTTGAACGACATATAGCACAACAAACATTACATGACATCAAAAGCGTTTGGAAGCATGAAGTATTTTTGCATGTTGCATTATTTTCCATATTTGCTAGAGAAATAATTTCAGTGTACAGACCAATCAATTCAGTATCATCCCAAACAATGCTGCTTCATCATTGGTTGTTTCAAACATGTGCTTCATGGGTGCCGACCAGGGATGAAAAAGTAGGTACATTTGTACATTTTTCCGACTATTTGACCTGAAAGGTACATTACTCCCTAGATACACGTGCCAGTTCGAAGACAGTAACAGTTCGAAAATACACTCTCACTTTTCACTAATACACTCACACCTTGACATCACTGGCATTCCAATGGCAACAACTTTTACTGAGACAGTGAATTTTGACAACCGCAGCCAGTGCGAAATCGACGTAAGGAAAACAGTGTTGTATTTTCTCCCTAAAACATTCGAACTTTAAGTATGCACTTTTTTCATGTCTTGTAGTGAAATAAAGGGTGGTTAAATTTTAAAGGCCGATATTGAATGTGAACCATACCTAAACGTCAAGTTTTTTCTGCATTTCATTTGACATTCCTCAATTTCAGACTAACTCAATTTGAACCATGGAAAGATACACAATCGAGCAACGCGTTAAAGTTATTCAGGCTTATTATGAAAATGGGCGTTCAAATCAAAATGCATATCGTGCACATCGTGATTTTTTCGGTCAATTTAATCGTCCAAATGTGCGTACAATCGGAAAAATCGTGCAAAAATTTGAGCAAACCGGGTCTGTAGGAGATGTAAAAACACCAATGCATGCTCGTACAGCTTGTACTGCGGTTTATAGGCTGGCGGCATCATCGGGCCGTATTTTTTCCAAAATGAGTCTGGTCAGGCAGTTACTGCGAATGGTGTTAGCTATCGTGAGATGATAACGAACTTTTATGGCCCGAATTGGAAGATATGAATGTGGACGATATGTGGTTTCAACAGGACGGTGGCACTTTCCACACAGCTAACGAAACAATGGCTCTTTTGCGCGACAAATTCAATGGCCGTGTTATCTCACGTGGTGGCGATGTCAATTGGCCGCCAAGATCATGTGATTTGACAGCGC
This sequence comes from Coremacera marginata, assembly GCA_914767935.1. Lineage (NCBI taxonomy): Eukaryota > Metazoa > Arthropoda > Insecta > Diptera > Sciomyzidae > Coremacera > Coremacera marginata. Next base: position 60,417,916 of record OU612044.1, on the reverse strand, counting down.
TGGACTTCTTTCTTTGGGGTTATTTGAAAGAAAAGGTGTACGTCGATAAGCCAGCAACAATTCAAGAGCTAAAGGATGAGATAATTCAGCACATTAACGGCATAGAACCTCACTTATGCCTCAGCGTCATCGGAAATTTGGACCATCGGATGGAGGTGTGCCGCCGAGGTCGCGGCGGCCATTTGGCCGATATTTTGTCCCATACATAATTGAACCGTACCAATATTATCATAATAAAAATAAATGACAATAGCTTCCTAAATAATTTGTGTTTTATTCAAAATCAACATCGGCCCTTACAATTTAACCACCCTTTATGCAATTATTTTAATTTGCCATATTTGACACATAAAATATCATATAAATAAGTTGCATTTTATTTTGAAAAATATTGATAAACACATTTTACAACATAATTAGTTCCCCATTTTTATCCCATTTAACTTTGGTGCTGTGTTGGCATATAAAACATCACTGAATAAAAGCAAACGGAATAATAAAGTGGTCAAACCTTTGGCTTAAACGACATTTTACAAATGAACATTTACTATCACGTGTGGCCGCAGCGTAATTTGTTGATTATTTCGGAATATTTTCGAAGTAAATACATATTCTTTATTGGCATGCCAGTACTATCACGTGTGGCTGCAGCGTTATGTACAATCGCCTCATTTTAGGTACATTCCGCCTTTGGTTGAATGAATTTTCCACTAAGTATTCCCAAAATTCGAGGTTGTTGTAGAAACCAAGTGCTCTTTGAATGAGAATTGAAACTTACAAATATTTCGCTTATGGACTATGATTTTGCGGTTTTATGTTCGAATCGGTTCCGGTGTCTTTTTAGGTGCCACAGAACCCGATTTTATCCGATGACACCTTATTGTCGGTTTTAATTCTGATTCCCGATTATTTTTGATTCTTTAACAAGTTGTTAATTTAACAACTACTGGCTTTAAGACCAAACAATTTGTTTGTTCAATTCTATTATGGTTTCAATTCCACACTATTTTGAATAGTTCATATAAAAAAAAAAAAAATATAAGCTTTAAGAACTCTTTCCCTTTGCGTAGTTTTCCTTTACGTTGCAATTTAATAAATTACAATGTACATTTTTAAATTATAAAAATTAAACAACCATCTGTTGTTGGTATAAACTGTCTTCTATATCGAAAAACTTCTTTCCACTTCCGCCAAGAGCGCATATATAAAAGATGATATCGTTTGTATCCGGATGTAATTTTAGTAAATTTTCTCCATTTTTTTCCACTTTATATTTCACCTTCATACCCGAAGTTTTTATTAAATACTTCATTAAAATTTCTAAATACATTCCCAATAGCATTCTCACCAGCATTCGCAAGTTGTAATGGCTCGTGGTATAGATTGAAAATTACAATTTTTTTTTTTAATTGGAAAACAATGTTTAAACTTCTTCAACTTCTTTGACTTATATTTTGCTGCCCCTAACAATCGCTAAAATCACTAAAAAAGATTAAAAATTATGTAAAAATCTATATAAAACGACTCAAAATATGGCCTTTAACTATGGAAAAAGACCTAAAAAACATAACTGGCTAAGATGACAAGAAATGCCCTCGAAATTTTTTGCTTCGGTTACTGGGGAATATTAATGGTGTTTTTGCATCATCAGAAAATGTTTATCTTAGAGCAGAAAAAAGCCGGGGTGCAGTCTTCAGGACTGCCGAGGGAAGCGTTAGTTTCTTAGCATTAGATGTTAAATCAAATATAGCATTGATTGAAGGAATAAACTTTTACATACATTTAAGTTTATAAATTAACTTCACTAAAATTCTTGTCCACTCACAAAATACATATGCAAAAACAATTCTTAGCGACCGCACACAGAAGCGATGCTATCAACATAAGCAAGATGTTGACAACAAGCATTTGTTGTTGTTTAAGCGAACTAATGCTTCAAAAAGTTGACATGTTAACAAAATCCGAGCCCTGCTTATTATATTTACTTGTTATAGGTGGATCACCCTGAATGCTATACCACCTCCGAGCGACGCCGGGTATTCCAGTGTTTGAATAAAAACAAAAAATCTATGGTGGATAATTTTAGGAACATTCGTGACCAAAAAGGTATAGATTTCTTGGGAAATTAGGTACATTTTAAAATTTTAACTTTTCATCCATGGTGCCGACCACTGATCTACAAGCTTTATGCCGATTCCGAACGCCTTATGTTCTCAAGAAGCTCCACATGACAGTTTTTATTCTCTGAGAATTGCCATTATCTGCATAGAGGTGGCGGCCGAACAGAAAATTAATTCAATTGGAAAAACTTTCTGTGTCAGATGGGATTCAAACCTTGGTTCTTGCGCATACCAGCCACGTACCTTAACCGCTATACCACTGCTACCAGTTGCTAAATTAATCGAGTATAAAAAAGCTGACAGTTTTATTAGTTTTTTAATGAACAAAATTATGTGTTCTCTATTTGCAAATGCTTACAGTACATCAAGAAGAAGATCTTACGCTGCAGCCACACGTGATAGTACTGGCAGGTCAGCAAAGAATATATATTAACTACGAAAATGTTTCGAAATAATCTACAAATCTACGCTGCGGCCACACGTGAGAGTAAATGTTCATTTGCAAAATGTCGTCAAAGGCAAAGGTTCGACCACTTTATTATTTCGGTTGCTTTTGTTCAGTGATGCTTTATATGCCAACACAGCAAGAAACTTAAATGGGATAAAAATGGAGAACTATTTATTTTGTAGAATCTGTTTATCAATATATTCCAAAATGAAATGCAACTTATTGATATGATATTTTATGTGTCAAATAAGGGCAATTAAAAAAATTGCATATATTTCACTACAAGACATGAAAGAAAGGTGCATATTTAAAGTTCGAATTTTTTAGGGAAAAAAAACAACACTGTTTCCTTACCCCCTAGCCACACGTGCCAGTCCGAAGACAGTAACAGTTCGAAAAACTGAATACACTCTCACTTTACACTAATACACTCACACCTTGACATCACTGGCAGTCCACTGGCAACAACTTTTACTGAGACAGTGAATTTCGACAACCACAGCCAGTGCGAAATCGAAGTAAGAAAACAGTGTTGTATTTTCTCCCTAAAATATTCGAACTTTAAATATGCACTTTTCTTTCATGTCTTGTAGTGAAATATATGCAATTATTTTAATTGCCCTCATTTGACACATAAAATATCATATGAATAAGTTGCATTTCATTTTGAAAAATATTGATAAGCACATTTTACAACATAATTAGTTCCCCATTTTTATCCCATTTAAGTTAAGCATATAAAGCACCACTGAACAAAAGCAAACGGAATAATATAGTGGCTGAACCTTTGCCTTTGACGACAATTTGCAAATGAACATTTACTATCACGTGTGGCCGCAGCGAAATTTGTTTATTATTTCGGAATATTTTCGAAGTAAATACATATTCTTTATTGGCATGCCAGTACTATCACGTGTGACTGCAGCGTTACTTCGCGTTACTTACTCTGATTTTGACATGTTTTAATTGCAAATTTTTATTAGATTACAAGTTTATATATATTTAACCATGTTATTTCATCAAATATTATTAATTTTAGGCCATCAGTAATAGTTTTCAATTGGTTATTTTAAAGTCATTAAAAAATAATTTAAATATAACTAATTTAACAAGCAGTTGAAAATATATGCAGACGAAAGTCAAAATTGACTTATTTAGCGGGCATCACCATACAAAATATGTTAGTTCGTTCTATGGAAAAAAGTCAGAATTTCAACTAGTTGTGGTTGACAAAAAACTACTTTATCAACTACTTTTAAATTAGTTGATTTTCCTACAGGGTATCTTCGGACTGGCACGTGTGGCTAGGGGGTTATATCAGAACGACTTCTGAGATAAAATATAATACAACAACAAAGATTTAAGATTTTTAAACCAATACACGCAAAAACGAAAATAACGCATAATATGTAAACTGTAGCGTAAATTTGAGGAAACAGTACATTAACGCTGTGTGTCGTAAATGACTTCACTCATTGTTCTGTAGCGTTAAAGCCTGTGTTCTTGAAAGCAAACACAAACAATACACTACGAAAGCTTAAAATTTAAAACAAATATCATTCCGTAGAGTAAGCTATGCTAAAATAACCGTATCTGTGGCGCATTTTTGAGAGAGGAGAAATCACAGAGCTAAAAATTGTATCGTTTTAATTATCGAGAAATTATCGTTCTCAATATCTTTACGCTCTGTGGATCACAGGAATTTTTATTACCGAGTAAAGCCCCATTTCCAATAACGCGTGAGATGCGTTGCGTAAATTGACGCAAATAATCAATGCATGAAAACATACGTAACAGGTTCCAATAACCAGCATGCGTGTGCACGCAGCGTTAAATATTCGAAAAATTGAATATTTCACGCGCGTGAAAATTTGACAGCTAGTGTTGTATAAACTGTTGACAACTTATTATAAGGTATTTGGTACTAGTGCGAATACTTTTTAATCAAAATTGACAAAATGACCTCAAATTATTTGTTTTTAAAATATAAGTGTATAGTTGCGTAATTTGTGTTATATCTTGATTGTTAAAATTTTACGTTCAGTCGAACTCAAACAAAACATCGCAAACAAAATGCTAATTACAAAATTGACTGAGCCGGGTACTGTTCAAAATTATGCTTCGCTAAGCAGAAGTGCGGGCAATCATATGTTCACGCACACGCTCTATTGGAAATTGATTTTTTCATGCAGCTTCCGCAGCGTAAAACGGAACGCATCTCACGCGTTATTGGAAATGGGGCTTAATGTTAGAGAAATTGTCGTTCTCTATATGAATGAGAACGATCAAATTATCGAGAAATTATAGTGCACCCCTTGTGAATGCCGCCCTAGTAGGTTAAAATACTTTATTTGGAAACCGACTATTCTATTTTACACTAATCTAGAGTACATCTAAGGAAAATGATAATTATTTATATGAATAGTTTTATTTTTTCTTTTGCTTTCATTCCGTTTATAAATGGAATATTGGTACGTTGGGGAGGCTCAGCTTCAAGCCACCAGACATGTCACAGGTTGCGAATAGTAAACGGCCTCGAGATAGAGAGGAGGATAAGCTTTTCTTGCAAATAAGCGGTTTCGAACAAGCAGCGGGTGATCAGTTAGGGTGTGGAAGGGCGTAAAGTTGGATGTTACTTCGTCTTGAACGAAAAACCCACACTGCTAGCCATGGGCGTAGCAAGGGTAGGTAGGGAAGGGAGGCTGCATTTTTTCCCCCATGAATATTAGAAAAATAACAATTTTAGTAATAAATTAAGAGATTTAAAACATTTTTTCTTATAATTGTAGAATTTATTAATATATATTAAAGCTTAATTTTTTAGCAGAGAACTTATTAATATTTATTAAAGCTCAATTTTTCTATCACAAGCTTACGGCTGACACATGTTTTATATATTTATCAGTTACATGAAAAAAGTAATTTTGCCCTCCCCTCCTGAACAAAATCCTGGCTACGCGCATGCTGCTAAAAACTAAAATTATTAAGGCGAGTCAGTGCCACCTTAACAGTGCTTTAACCAAAGCTCCCTGGTCACCTTGAGACACTAAACCCAAAGGAATCTCCAAAGGCATAGGGTTTGGATTCCGCCACAATACTTGTGTCCAATGAAAGCAAAACCAGCCTCGGATAAGAACTTACGACGGATAATAACGATTACGTTGACGATCGCAGCAAACGAAAAACGTACAATGATTTACGGATATGCACCTGGAATATCCGGACCCTCCATAGGGAAGGTGCCTCTGCACAACTGGAGGAAGCTCTCCAAAAATAAACGCTCCAAAAAAGGGCAATGCTGCTTTCAAGGCATATTTCTACTACAAATTCATTGTAATTGCTCACACCAGTGAGCGAAAGTCGGGCCAAGGATCCGAATGAAAGCGAAGCTCTTCAGTATAAGTCTAATTTTTGCGCACGCCCGACGGAGGAAAAAGGCGTTGCCGTCAAAGACATTTATTACGCGATTTTACTAGAGCGAAGGCCGGAAGAAGAGACGTCTTTGGCTCTACTGTCGGTCAATTCACGGGGGGGAAGGTGGTAGATTAATATTGACTTCGACTAGCTTATTGCAGCCTAGATCCATATGTGGTATTAGAATACGAGGAACGTACGCACAGGCATTCAACAAAAACTAGACGTTGCTTAGCTGCAATAACAACGGACTGCCTCTCTACTCCCGGTTAAGCTCAACCAACCAACCTCTGGACCAGTCGACGTCGATGGACTTTGAGTGCACATCTCCCATTCAATATGCGCTTTTGTGTGGAAGTCATTGATCTCCTAGGTATGACTAGGAAAGTAGCGACGCGACGGCTGCAAAAAATACTGCATATAAAGACGCTGTAGTTAACTGCAAGGCAAGCACTGCGAGAAAGCTACTTAAAAAAAAAGAAGAGAGGCATCTATTTAGACGCAAAAAAAGAGAGCAGGAAAAGCGTGAGTGTGAGGAGCTCGAGGTTTACAAGACGGATGCAGAGAAGTTTTATCAACAGGTTAAGCGTCAAACCCAAGGTTTCAAGCCCAGAGCATCCACTTGTAGAGATGAAAATAGAGATCTGGTAACAGATACGCAGTGTGCACTAACATTGTGGAAGCAGAATTTTTCCAATCAGCTTGCTGGCGATCAGACCAATCCTGACCCTGAAGAATTCATTCCGGCACCATCAATCAACGACGACGGACTCAAAGTCAAGAAAGCAGCGGGTGCTGTCGAACTTTTAGCTGACTTGTTAAAAGCCAGCGTGCTTTATCCAATTCTAAAAAAAGGAGACCCTACAATCTGCGCCAACTATCGAGATATCAGTTTTATTTCCTTCTCTGCGTAATGTGTGAAATATTAAAACCGTACACAATATCACTAATTGAACCCTATCAAAGCTGTTTTTGACCTGGTAAATCTACCAAAAACCAGATTTTGAAACTGCGCCATATTCTGGTAAAAACTGATGAAAACAAGACAACATTTTTCATCTCTTTGTAGATTATGAAGCTGCATTCGATAACTCGATGCGGGATCGCCTATACGCAACTATGTCTGAGATCGGTATTGTGTTGTTGCTGCTTGTACATGTTTTTGTTTTTGCGCTAAGCATAACTGCAAAGTTCATAGAAAAAAAAACAATCGTTACTGATGCTCTAGTAAATTTTTCATTTCACTCTCGTAAATAACTTCCCTAAAGAAGCTAACGCTTCAAAAATTATGAATTTCGGTTACGCTATGTACAATGAATGACAAAAGTCTACATACAGCATAGAATTTTTGATTACCGCAAAACCAATTTGCCAATTTTCAAAACATGCTGCAAAGTTCTCTTCCGGTATAACCGTCAATTCCTTCATCGTTTCGGTTTCTATCTCTTCTATCGACTCAAAACGGTGTCCACGGTGCGGTCTCTTGAGTTTAACGAATAGCCAGAAGTCACATAGTGCTAAGTTGGGTGAATACGGCGTTTCATTTTGTCTTGATAGTCAGATAGCATTGTTTCACACACATTAACGCTGTTTTTTCATGAAATTTAACGTTTTTGGCACCAATAGATATTTCACTTTTCTGAGGCCCAAACGGTCACTCAAAATAATTTTCACTGATTCTTCCGATATTCCAAGAAGGTCACTAAGGTCTCGGACTATCAATCGACGATTTTGGATCAACAATTCTTTGATTTTGTTGACTTGTAGCTCATCAGTTGATGTTGATAGTCGTCCTAGCCGTGCCTCTTCTTCAACGCTTTCTCGACCCTTTTTGAACATTTTGCACCACTCATAAACCCTTGTTTTCGGTAGAGCTCTTGTTGCGTTCTGCAACATTTTCAACGTTTCAGCAGCAGATATTTCATTCCGCACACAAAATTTAATGGAACTGTGCTGTTGAATAGTTTAAGACATTATAAAAAACGGAAAATTCACTTTTAGCTATTTACAACAGCACGCGTAACTCAAACACTAGTGAATGTTTTGATGTGTAATAGCAACAACCATAAGAACGTCAGCAGCAACTGAAGCATCAATGCATGATTTTTTTTATTATATAGATATAAGATGTAACTGATTTTGGACATATATTTTATCTTTGTAAGATGAATATTAAAGGCTGTAAGTATATTCCAAAGTGTCCTCCAAAAACGTTAGGATGTGCTTGAAAAAATTTTGTGGAAAAGACCCCCAAAAATGACAAACGTCCCTGTAAGACGTAATTCTACGTCAAAAATATTTTAACGTTCTTGAAAAAATGACAATGGTTATATCACGAAACACTTAGAAGATATATTAACACAACCATTAACTATAAAATGTAGTTTTATATATAATATAAAAACAAGGTCTGCGTTGACTGAACAAAACTAGCTATCTTTTGTCAAAAAAGGAAAAAAGTAAAAATTTTTTGATTTTCCCAAACACAAATGTAAAAATCACTATTTTCATACTTTTGGTTAAAGAAACTATTTTAAACTATTTTGAAAACATTATTCCAATAAATTTTACATATAAACTGACTATATAATTTTTACTTATTTTTACTCAAATATAAAAAAAAAAATATATGTAATAAAAATATTCATACAAACTCTGTAAGAAATGCGTACAACATTCAGAAGTTTTATTTTTCCAATATTATTTAACGTCTAAAATGTGACCATAACATTTTTAAAGCTCATAATATTTTGGTTCAACACAAGCAAGTATTTCAGAAAGTAGTGTCAAATGTATCTTTATTGGTTTGTACCATGGCAGAATTATAAGGTAAGGTCATCACGGAGAGGAATGGAGTAGAAAGCAGAATAAAGCTACATTGATGTCAAAATCAGCTGTTCATTGCGAATTTCTTTATGCTCACGTTTCGCAGTTGTTTTTAGGTTAAAACTGTTACAGGTTTTTTTTTTGCAATTTTAAGACTTCTTTCACATTTTAAAGTTTTTATTACACTTTTTATATAATATTTTCACTCAAATTAGCACAAATTTAACACCCGCAACCTCACTGTTTGCAACTTGGAAACATAAAATATTTTCTTCATTTGCAATTTCTACGAAATTCATCGTTTTGACATTAATGTTGCTTCTCATTATCCACTCTTCGTTGACGCGTGAGAGCACTCAGTGCAGCGGGCCTACCTTATCATTGTATCATGGTTTGTACCAGAGACCTGCAGCGAATTGTTTTTTTACGATTCTAAATCACTCGTCAAAAACCGAGTGCAAGTGCATGCGGTTGCGCACATGATACAATGATAAGGTAGGGCCGCTGCGCTGAGTGCTCTCACGCGTCAACGAAGAGTGGATAATGAGAAGCAACATATATGTCAAAACTACGAATTTCGTAGAATATGTAATTATTATTACATAAAAAAAAAAATTAATAATTATATGTATAATAGAATGTGTTAGCGGTAACACTGCACGCGATTTTCCTTAATGACTCTATAATCATAAGCAGCTATGGGCACGGAGCAAGCTACGGAGCATTGAGAGTAAACGCTTACGTATTAAGAGTAAACGCTTACGTAGCAACACAAGAAGCAACAACAAAGAAAAGAAACGAAAATCAGTTCAGTGTCGAAAAAGACTGCAAGCGAGTAAGACCTATGTCGGACGAAGACAAAAGAGAACAGCGAAAAAAATTAAAAAGCTACACTCTAAAAACAAATATGTTATTATGAATAAAATTAAAAATAAAAATTCTAATGTGTTTTGCAAAGGGCGCAGAGCACATATTTTGCATTAAATTAAAAATAAATATTTAAACTTATTTTGCTGATATTATGCGATATTAAAATAGCTTGATTTTATTTGAAGTTTTATTTCAAAAATGGAGAACCTTAACTCGAGTTCACTTTTTCATTAATTTCTTTCTCTGAACTCAATATATAAACATCAGTTGGTCAATCTTTTCTTTTGTCATATTCTACTTTTTACTTTCCTATCTTGCAGCTAACTAAACATATGTTCATAATTTACCGCAATTTTGTGCCAACTGTGGTAAATTTTTATCAATTAAACCAAAAAGAATTTAGTTTTAATTTTTTTAATTTTTAATATGCATACAAATTTGTCTCAGTGCAAAGTGCACAAAACAACACGAATCTTTAAATGTAGTGATGCCTATACCTGATCATAAGGAATGACTCTAGAATCATTAGAATCATTGAGCGGCATTCTTATTATCGGTGAGTGAAAGCGGCGGCACTCGTCACTCATCGCTGTTATGAGGATGCTTCGCGTGGAAGTGGTGGTTGTTGTACGCAACCGCAACCGCAACTCGCATTCGGTTTTTGATGGATGATTTATAGTCATTCGTTCGAATCATAGACTCGTTGCAGTTCTCTGGTTTGTACTATGAAAAAGTATGATATTCCGGCAACTGCGTGATTTTTATGTCCTTACAAAATTGATTTTGCTCTCCTCTTCAAATAAGAGTATACATTCTTGTGAGTAGACGTCAAATATCTGGACAACCTTATAATAATTGAATCATGCGGCAATGTTGTTGTCGTTAATGTGTTTAAGCTATTATTCTTGTAAGTTGACGTCAAATATCTGAACAACCTAATAATAATTGAAAAATGGGTACAACATGTTGTGTCTCTGATCAGGTGTCAGTTTACGTTCCATTTTTATATCTCTGAACACAATTGTTTTAAAAGTGGTCAAATAGGGGAAAAATTGTGTTTTCTCGTTATATTTTGCGTTATTTATTTCATTTGTTATAAAAGCACACTTATTCTATAAAAGGCAAATTTTTAACTAGAAATACTCAATACGTTGAGCAAATGTATCAAAAATATAAAGTGCGGCGAAAGACAGACATTTTTACATGTTGTGATCAGACACTGATATTTTTTCGTTCAGCTGACACACACTAACCGATTGCACAAAAGTTGTACCTGCTGAACGCATCCAATAAAATTTGGCACTAATCAACAGTTGCTCTCTCTCTGTCAGAATTTTTTGACAGACCCGGGGCCATGATACAATAACAAGGTAGGGTAAGGAGATTCACCATACCGACCTCGAATGTCAAAATGTGTTTTAGCATTGCCACTTTTCAGTATTATTGATAAATGTGGGACAAATAATAAGAAAGGAAATTATTTGTAGGATAAATAGGATAAATTCGGAGAAATGTATTTAAAATGAAATAAGTCGCTGTTTTGTGATTTTAAGGCTTTGTTTTCAGTAAATTATTGCATATTAGTTTTAGTTTACTTTTTTGTGTTCTTTATTTCTTATTTAAAATTCTTGTTCTATATCCACTATGAATGTGATACATAATTTTTTATTGCCGTTGGACAGAGAAACTGTTGAACATAAATCAAAAACTAGTTTTTGAAAATTGGCGCATTGCTTTTTTTTCATCTTTTAAGTCTTTTTATTTAATCGGTTGGAACTTGTCGGAAAAAAACATAAGTTTTCTGTGTTTCACATTATATAAAAGATGGCCGAACTTCTTTTTGACATTATTAAAAGTTTTTAAATGAACTATAAATATATATTTACTTAATATATTCACAAATAACAAGAACTGAAGTGCACTTCTGTATCAGAGAACGATTTTATAGGGAATGGCCTATGGGCAAATGGCGAATGGAAAACTCCCAAAAACACTTCAAAACCTTTCTAATAGTAGAATAATGTACATCCCCGTTTGCCAGTGGTTACATTTAATAATTTCCCTTTCGAAGCGAACGTCGAAGCGAAATATCAATATTAAAGTATAAAGTGCGTTAAAAAAAATTTAATAGAAATTGTCGGAAAAAGGAAACAAAGCGATATTTTATCAAAATTATGTGTTAAACAATCAATGTGTTAAACAATCCAATTTTTGACGAATTGCCGAACATCGAAGTTAATGAAGTTATAACATGTCGCCACAGCTAAGCAATTCATCAAAAATGCAAAGAACAATCATGGATTTTTGTTGGATATTTCATAAGATACGGCAGCACAGTATTTTATAATTATGACATTACAGGTCGGTGTGGTGAGTCTCCTTACCCTACCTAATAATTGTATCATGACCGGGGCAATTTAAAGTGTGGTGAAAAATTCGCTTCCACCTGGTTTTCTTACACCATGGTCTGCCTCAGTTGGATGGAACTAATGGTCGGCGTTTATGCAACGTTAAATATGCCGATGTGCCGTAGGTGACGAAGCCAGTTCCGCACTCTGGCAAGCTACCAGTGCCAAAATGTCCCGATGCAGAGGGCAGAAAGCAATTGCGACTTTCACAAGAAACGAGCAGCACGAAAGTTCCAAGTGCAAATGAGTTCATCTCGGACAGATCAACGAATCAATCTCGCCTTTAATCACAAGTTCAACTTAGTGATTGGATACGTGATTTAAATTTAAGCAAAAAATATAAAAAACTTTTTTGCTGCAGAAGTCAAAGTTACTATTCACGTTTATCAAGGTAATTGTTTCGCTAAATATTACGCCAAAGATTGCTACGCAGACACAAATAGTCAATTTTTAAAACTTTGCCAGTGCTGCAGTGGGAATAAATCCAGTGGGAGTAAATCAGTGTACCAAAACCTAACAGAATGTATATCATAAGTAAAATAATACTTTCAATAAGAAGTAGTTTTCTGTAAAAGCAAAAGTACACCGTTTAAAAGTCAACTTTTTTTATTTATTTTTATTGTTGGGGGCTTTGCGATTTTGCCATTCATCCAAAGGAAAAATAATATAAGCACATTTTTTACACTAATAAAGTGAATTTTGCTTATAATTCTTTAAGAAGTAATGAAGAAAAATACGTTTTTATTTAAGAATTGAAATAAAATAAATAATTAATCAAAAATATGTTGAAATAATCAAAAAATTTAGAAAATATGTTGAAAAATTTGGTGTAATTAGCAGTAAATAAAAAATTACCTTAAATGACTTCTTTTATTTCCACATATGTTGCCGTATGTCTATTTATCTTTCAGAATCTAAAATATTTCAACCAATTCTGTTAAATTTTTGAAGTTATCGTGTTTTAAAAATTGTCTGAAAATCATATTTTCCAAAAATTACCGAAATGTTGTTAGTGCATATTACACATTAAAAAGTAAGTAAACATATTTTTTCACTCTATACTTAGCAGAAGGGCATATTAGTTTATAAAAATAAATAGTAGAAATTGTACTAAATTGGACACTTTATTTCGATTTAGATCTATCAGAAGAAATGTATAATATTTTGCGCGAAACTGTCAATGAACATCATGGAAATTTCTTTCCAAGTTTCTATGCGATACATTTAAAAAAAAAATATGGAAGTCAAAGCTTCCGAAAATACTGTAGAAGTTGAATTGAAACCACGACACTGCAAAAACTGTATTGAAGCTATGTGAAGGCAAAGATTCCTCCGATAAAGTGTCACTTATTTGCAAATGGAGTATGGATGACAGTTCGTGTCCTGGCCGATACAAGCAAAATTTTTCTTCAGAAGAATTCAACAATAAATTCATATTACATTTGTCATAAGAAAGTGAGTGCAAGAACAAAATTTAAACTATTTCTTTATGACAATACAATTGTTTTAGTTTTTTAAAAGATAAATTGATTTGTCAAACTCAGCTAGCATTTCGTCAAATGCACATTTAGCTTTTAGTGTGAACGTAGTACTAAAAGTATGAACTTTCAAATCTTCACTGCTGGATTTGGCTTTTTGAATGTTAAGTCCATATAGCACATGGTTTGCCATTGAGTTTGCCACATCTTGGCGAGTAAGACAAGAGAATCAAGCTATTTATTCTGAACCGTATACAAACAGAATTCAGAGAAAAAATGGGTCTGCTTATAGATTATTTTAAACAAGGTTATGGCACTACTAATGACTGAAAATTGGACAACAGCGCCCTCTAGTTTTGAGAAAGAGCAAAAAAGATAGCACCAGAACCCTTGTCGTACTCGAAAATCGTTATTTACAAATTTTCATCCAAATCGGATGAGCAGTTTTGGAGTTTTTCACGATTTCCTAAGATTTGTACTAAATCGCCCTCTGGTTTTCAAGATAGCACAAAAAGGATAAGTCCAAAACGCTCACTGTATCAGAAAACCCCTATTTTCCAAATTTTCATGCAATCCGGATGCACGGCTTAGGAGTTTTTCGAGGTTTTTTAAAATATTTGTTCTACAGCGTCCCCTGGTGTTCGAGATAGAACAGAGTAGATAAGTCAAAAAACTCAGCGTGTTCGAGAACCTCACATACAAATTTTCATGCAAATCGGATGAACGGTTTTGGACTTTTTCGACGTTTTTAAAATATTTGTACTACAGCGACCTCTGGTGTTCAAGAAACAACAGAGTAGATAAGTCATGAAAACTCACCGTATCCGAAAACCTCTATATACCAACTTTCATGCAAATCGGATGCACGGCTTAGGAGTTTCTCGAAGTTTTTTTAAATATTTGTACTACAGCGCCCCTGGTGTTCAAGATTAATTTTTTTTTTAATAATTTTGTATTTTAGTAAATACTCTTAAGATTCTAAGATTTCATGGAAAAAGTCCTACGAGTTCAAAAGTTACAGCCGGATTAGTAAGAGGGCATTTTTAATTTTTGCGCTACCTACGTACGGCAGCTGGTATATATTTGTTTGACTTTTGGTGGTTGTTATTTCGTACCTACTTGAAGGGTGGGTTTTTTTTTGTGTTTTTGAATTTCTTTATAAATCTTTATATTTATAACTCATATAGCGGAATTTTTATTTTATATGCTCAGTTATTTGGCATCTTTTGCAGCGTGAAGTCGTGGTTTTTTTGTGAAAAATATTGAAAAATGAAGCGCCGTTCTTTAGAGGTTTTTTACTTACAATGACGGCGCTTATAGTTATTTGCAAATGTTTCAACTACTTGGTATCACCATAGGAGCTACAGCATTGAATTTTTCCAAAGGAAATGATGCAAATCGTTTGAAATGCTCCAGAGTGAAGGCATATGAAGCTTCAAAAGAAGCCCGAATTGCTAAACGATTGCAAAAAACTATAAGAAACAGCACAACATAAGATAACGGAGGCATACAGTACGAAGCAGGCATGGCAGATTGAAGGTAACCTTTTTTTTCTTTGTTCACAAACTTTGAACGCGTTTACCTCGAAACCATGTTTTTCGTACTGGTTGCGGCACTAGCGGGTTAATATTTTGACGAAATTTTTATTTTTTTGTATTTTTTTAAACTTGATTGATTATGAAATTTTAAAGTCAATATTTTTTTCGAAAAAACACACTTTCAAATTTGGAACATCACCAAAAATTGAAAAAAAAAATTTAAAAAAAAAGCTCGTGTCATACGATAACCAATTTTGTTAAGATTTAAAAAAGTCATTTTTTTTCCAGATCAGACAATTTTTGGAACTCCCAGCGCTGCAACCACGAGGCCCCGTTTTTTCTCTGCCACCAGTTTGGAGCTCTATAAAAACATGTTGGAGTGAAAAATATATTTTTTTGAATTTGTTTCTTGTAATTTGTTCAGTTCTCTACAATTGACAACAATTTTGGAAAAATGTTTGTTTTTGACTGAGTTATGAATTTTTAAAAAAAGGTCTGTTTTCTCAGCCGCGAATGTCATGTCCCTCCTTAAGTCCAAAATACTCACCGTATCAGAAAACCCCTAGATTTCAATTTTCATGCAAATCGGATGCACGGGGTAGGAGCGTTTCGAGGTTTTTCAAAATATTTGTGCTACAGCACCCTCTGGTGTTCGAGATAGAACAGAGTAAATAAGTTATAAAAACTCATCATATCCGAAAAACTCTACTAACAAATTTTCATGCAAATCGGATAGACGGTTTCAGAGATAAGCTAAAAAAAAAATTGCCTGGAACCCGACCGCAGCGCCCCCTTTGGGCCTCTTAGGGTCCAACCTTTTTTACTGGATAAAAACTAGCCTATGTTATGACCGGGGATATAAGGAACCAAGATGTCAATTTTCTTTTAAATCCATCCAGTGGTTTTCGCTGATGCTGTAACAGACAGACAGACAGACAGAAAAAAATTTTAAAAATGCGATTTTTGGACTCAGCGTCGTTCAAAATGTAATTCGCAAAAAGAATTTCAAAAAATATTTCATGAACAGATTTTTGTTTTTTACAATTTTATATATATATAGATTTTGAATTTGACATAATTAAAACAAAACCAATTTTCGACAATTTGCAATACATTTAAAAATGTTCACAATATAAAAAAAGTGAACTAAAATAATTTTTAGAAAATATATATAAAAACATCTATAACCATTTCTAAGTTAACTCCACCAACGATATCAGTAGAGAGATAAAACGAAGGATAAGTCTTACCAACAGGTGTTAATTTAGGCTCAGTAGGCAATTGAGAAGCAGAGCCCTCTTTCGACGAACAAATGTCACGCTTTATAAGTCACTAATCATGCCCGTCCTGTTATATGCAGCACAAACCTGGACGTTGAGCAGCTCTGATGAAAAGATTTTGGGACGTTCGAGAGAAAGATCCTTCGTAAAATCTACGGACCAATCTGCGTCAATTTCGAGTACCGAATAGGATGGAACGATGAGCTGTATGAGATATACGCCGACATCGACATATTCGCTTCGCTGGCTAGGTCATGTTGAGCGGATGGAAGACGACGCTCCAGCGAAGAAAATATTCGATTCGGTACCCAGCGGCGGACAAGGCAGAAGAGGACGACCGCATCTCCGTTGGAGGCACCAAGTGGAGGACAACCTGACGAAACTTGGAGCTTCCGAGCGCAAAACAGAAATGGCTGGCGCAATTTCTTACAACAGGCGAAAACCGACTTACGGTTGTCGGCGCCATCTAAGTAAGTAAGTAACCATTTTTACGTTTTATTTTATGTTTTAAATATTATGTTTTGGACAAACAAAACAAATTTTTGCATATTTTCAATACATGTCAGAAATGAAGAATAATGAGAAAATTTCCTAAAATAAATTTCAAAAATTTAGTTTTTTGTCTGAGTTATACGAAATTTGTTTTTAACAAAGCTTTGATATCGCGTTAATTAATAAAAACTCGAAATACATTTTTTGAACATATTTAAAAGCACAGGCAGATATCGATTTTTCCATTTTTTTTTTTCTTTTTTGCATTTTTGCACTTTTACTTTTTAAGCCAAAGTTACTAGCCTGATAAAATTTATGTGTATGAGAAAAACTGCGCACATATTATCTCTTTGACATTGTAAAAAAGCATTGGAAGATCACATCAGAATCCAGAACTGACAAGGTAAGATCGGCTATGTGCAAAAACCACGTAAATATTTCAAAAAGGGCTCCGATGATTTTGAAACAGTTGCAGATTTTCAAAATTAGCGGGACAAAATATTTAAAAAAAAAAATATTGTTTTGCTTTTAGCAAATTCTTTTGTCCACTTTGTAGAACATTGTAATCCGACAACTTCAACACGACATGGTACTACAATTGCACTGTGATTACGGTATATTTAGAAGGGGTCTGTTCGAAGACATTTATCATGAATACACGCACACTTCTGTTTTTTTTTTCTGTACTGTGTTCTGTATTTTGATTTAAAAAATATGGTCACCGTAGTTATGAGACAATTGTGTGATTTACCTTTGCAAATATCCAATAAAATTGCCACGAGGATTTTTCTTTCAGCACTAGTTAATTGATCGTTGGTCAATAAATTATCGCGGTCGCAATTATCTTCACAGTTTTTAAATTGCAACAATAAGTGTTGCACACAGTTTGTGGCTCTGTTGGCAAATGTTGTCCTTTGCAGAAGGACCATTCAAATTATATATAAACGAGGAAGGACGAAAAAAGTTAAATAATTCATAAAACGTCCACGAGTAATTGGCATGTATTTAGTTAAAGTCAAATTAAATTTGCTTTATTATTTTAAACGTGACTTTTATAAAAAGTTTTTGTGCAATATTTTGCAACAGTTATGAAATCACAATGTTTCAATAGAACACTTGTAAAGAAGTTCGTCGGCGACTTAGAGTTGATATTTTAGGTTGATGATTGTGTTGAAGGTACGAGTATCCAAACTAAATAAAAGCTTCGCTTCGACTGTCGTTTGCTTTTATATAGTATTAAGTTGAGCTCGAATTAAAACACACAAAAGATTGTATTTATCGCCAGACTGTTATTATTGCCCCCACAGACATAATATAATTTATAAGTGTTGGTTATCAGTTTTGATTTATTTTAATCTTCATATACATTATTAATATGTCTATCAGGATCAGGAGCGTCTCGATACATTCCGAAGAAACAGGTAAACTAAGATTTTGGCGCCCCTCTGCTTCCACACAATTTATTTTAAATTTTGAGAGTTTCACATATCCTGTGAAAATTAATGGAAACTCGTTACCAAAATTACACACAGTATTAATCATGGTATTCAATCTTGCCAGAACTTTTTGAAGAAAGAGGCCAAACAGGCAAAATTAAAAGGCTAAAAAAGGCTAAATCAACACTTATTTGAAGCTAAAAAAAGTCAAATTTTGCAACCAGAACTCAAATATTTTATTAGTTTTAATAATATTTTAATAGCAATATAATATACATAAATGACCATAAACATGATGTATGAAGTAAACATCTTAATGAGGAAATTTCGCATAAAATCCAATAAAAACATATTTAAATGTTCAGAGAAATAGTAAAAAAACCAATGCAGCAACATCCCCTAAACATTTCCAAAATTTTTTTTTATTGCATCAATTTATATTTAGCTTCAAAAATGTTTCCCAATATTTGTACTTTTAGCATTAACGTTGTTTTTCCTTTGGTTATTACCGATTTTGATATTGATGATATTAATATTAGTTTGGTATCAATAATTCCTTAAATAATGTTAAAGCTATAGATCGCCTATTATGAATTCTTCATTACCTGATACATATATACATATATCACATGTATACGTTGTTTTCATAAGATCAATTTATTGAACAACATTGGCTGCGTTCAACAGGTACAACATGGATTCAACATGTTGAGTTTCTGATCAGTGGTGCATTCATGTAAATCAGTTGAGAAATTCTCTACTGGTCGTGACGTCATGCTCAATCACTGCTAAACTCTACCGATAGAATACAAGTGTTTATGTATATCATGAAACTCACCAATTGAGATATTCGTGGTGGGTTGACAATTTGACATTTGTGATTGAGAATTTTATTATTTTTTAAGAATAAAAACGTGCAAAACGCATAGCCAAGAAATAAATTTATTTGTGCAATACGTGTAGCCAATAAAGTTTAAAAAAGATTTAATCGCAATTGCATCTATATCAATATGTAAGGAAAAAACTGCATAATTTGATTTTGAAAATTGCTTGTTATGATTATTATACTTTGCGTGAATTTTAGCGTTGAAAATGAACTTTGTTGTGTTGGTGATGGCTGATGCTTATGATAGGAGCAAGGTTGATTTATAAGGTTGTCGCAGGGCTGATCGCACTCTCTTCTCAGTACCCATAATTGTCAAAACCAGCCAATTTTGCGAATGACTACGAAAGAAAAATGGATGATAATAGAGAGCACTTACAGATTTTCTATGAGATGTCAACTTCGATTTGACAATTATGGGTACTCGCTCTCTCCCTTGCGACAACCTTATAAATCAACCTTGGATAGGAGGAATATGTTGCGCATCCACCGACAAGCATTAAGAGACGGAAGTGATCCATTTTATTTGCCAGAGGCACGTTTTATTGAGCTGTTTAGGTTTAATAAAGATACAGCAATTGTGCTTCTAAATGAAATAGGACCCTTTATGAAACAAGGTGTTCGGAAAACGTTTATACCTAAGAATATAAGAATGGCTGCTGCACTTCATTATTATGCTACTGGATCCTTTCTAAGAGATATTGGGCAGGACTTCGTTTGCGCTATAAGTAAGTCAAAGATGTGCAACATTATAAAGGAAGTAACTTACGTCATTGAAAGTAAACTTCTTCCTAAATACATACGTTTTCCCACTGGCATTGAAGATCAATATAGGATACGGGAACGGTAAGCACGATTTGTATAATTTTAATTCCTAATGTACATGCAATACCTATTTTAGATTTTATAACTGCACTGGTTTTCCTGGAGTTATTGGTGCTATTGATTGTAAGCACGTAAAAATAAAAAACCTTCAATGGACGTAGAATACTGCTACAAAAATCGCAAAGGATATTTCTCCAAGAATGTGCAGCTGATATGTGACTATGATTTAACAATTCAAGGATGCTATGCGCTATTTGGTGGTAACGAGTTCATGAGGAACCAGTATAATCAAAACGGTGACACACGGTGGTTAATTGGTGAATCAGGATATCCACTGCAACCATGGTTAATGACACCTTTTCGAAATCCAGAAGACTTCCAGTCCAGTTTAAGACTTTATTATTTAGTCTTTATGTATATGCAATAAATAAAATTATAACGATTTTATATAATCTTTTTAATCAATATCATAGAACAGCCTTACCCCTAGTCGAACAGGTTTAAAAAAATTCAAAAAGATTTTTTTTGGCATTTGTGGGCTTAGTTTGATAATAAACGAATAATTGGTAACTTATTTCAAAAACAAAATGTTTCAAATAGAAGGTTAATATTCAATTCACTTTTTAACCCTTTCGACGACTAAGCACGAAAAATTTCTGAATTTATATTTTAGGCATTAGTTTTATAAGCTTGCAGCCGTAAAGGAAACAATACATTCCGTATGTTAGGAGTATTGATACTTCCAAATTGAGGCTAAATATTTGAAAATCATCAAATCACATTTTTTTTAATTGGAATTAACCAACCTGAAAATGGTTCTTAGACATTTGTGTTGCCACTTTAATAAATTAACCCTGTTGCTAGGTTGGGACCATTTGGCCCAAATTTAATTTCGATTTCAAATTTCAAAAGTTACGAGTTGTACATCAAAAGTCATATTTCCCTTCCAATTTATGCAGCTATTTTGATTAAGGAATATTTAAACACAAAAATTGTTAAAAATATGCAAAATATTGAAATATGGAATTGAACTGAAATTTGGACCAAATCGTCCCAACCTAATAGCAGGGTTAAATAAAATATGAATATCATCAGTTCCTTAGATAAATAGACGACTCCATCCTTAACACTTTTTACCCAAATTTAACCCTTTTACACAAAATTTTCAAAAATCCATTCTTAGTGCGCGTCTAGACCAAATTTTGTTTTTCTAGACCCTGTAATTTTAGCAGGATGATTGGGCAATTAGCTAGAAGAAACTATCATAATTGAATATGCATGTTTGGATTTTATTTATTTAATAATTCATTTAATAAATTATTTGTTAATTTTTGCTGCTCAATCACTGCATCAAGTTTAGAACAAAGCATCTGCATTTGCGCCGCTGATTCCCTTTGCGCTGCTTCCGGCTGTGAAAGGAAGGTATTTCCTTTATTTTTTGGCGTTTCCTTAGCCGCAGATGTTTCAGTATTACTTGGAGTTTCAACCAAAATAGAATTATTTTTAGATGCCGAGTGTTCAGTGAACTGAAACTCGTCATCTAAAAATTCTTCGTTTATTTGTGTGATTGGGAGAAATCCTGCTTCGGCGGTGCGCCCATCCCCTTCAAAAACATCAGTTGCAAAAAAATCCACAACTTGGTCGTCAAGATCGTCTAGCTGATGGGTCCGGACGTACTAGGCAAATTTCCAGTTTTATTATTAAATCGCTTGATTGCGCTATACTGGCGCTTAGTTGCAGCTTTCCAGTCAATCCAACACTGAAAATATGAAGTTTTAAAATCAGCAATAAATTTTATTTTGTTCTTAAAGATCAAAATTACTCTTTTCCACTGCTCCGCTGATTTAAAAGCGCCTCCACCAGCGTTGAGCTCAACAGCAATAGCCTCCCACGATTCTTTGTTGCGCTTAGCGCTGTCAGGACCAAAAAATTGACCGCAACCCAAGGAGCGGTTAGATTTCATCAAATCTATCAATTTTTGTTTTTGAGGTTTTGTCACAAGACCCTTTAAAATTTTTTTCTATGAATAAATAAAAAATATAAAAAAATATTATTGAAAATTAAACAAAATAAAAAACTATACTTACAACACCATCCATTTTCAATCGCAAGTTGACAGACTCTACAAAGACAAAGCTGACGAGAAACTTTCAACTAGTACAAAATACAGTACTCAAACTTTTTATAAAAAAAATCGAAAAATCCCCGAAAAATAGAAAAATTATAGTCTAAACAGAATGAACATAGCCAACAGGAAGCGAGCTGCCAAAAACGTAGTCAACGAAGCGCTGTGCACGGATTAAATTTTATGTTGCTAACGTTGACGTCTAAATTTTTCATTTTTTGAAATAGACAATTTTGAAATATGTTGTTCGATGTTTTTAATAAAATGTATTTATATAAAAATAAAAACAAGCGGCGATGGTTAAAATTTTCATATATGCAATTTTTCTAATTTGAAATCTGTTTTTGACACTTCGCTACCGTTGGCTACGGCAAAAGTTAATAGATCGTCAACATTTGCTCGTTGTATACGTTCACTACCTCCAACTTCTATGTTTACATTTCTTCTGTTGGCTACGTGTTGTCTATGCTTGTTCTGCTTAGGCTTTTAGAAAAAGAATGTTCGTCATGCTTCATCGATGGTTGTCACTAATAAAAAAAAATTTTCCCCGTTAATTTTTCCAAATTTAATTTTAATGGTTACAAAACTCAGTTGTCATTTATAAATGTTAAAAAATCCAATCTTAAATGTCAAACGCTAAAAATTACGTGTCGGAAATGTGTATATGTCAAATCAAATTTAAAAAAAAAGTTTAATATAAAAAATTAAGTGTCAAAAAAATAAAATCAACTGTCTAAATATAGAAAAATCAAATTGAAGAAAGATTTATATTCAAAATTAATACAAAATTTTAGAAATACAATTGTTGAATTTATTAGTAATCGTTATTGTTGAATTTCAACAATAGTTTTGGGAGAGCGTTTTAATTTTTGTTTTTTGATTTTAATCACCTTAAATAAATAAAAAATTTTATTAAAAATTAAACAGAATAAAAAATCATACTAACACCATGCATTCTCAATCGCAAATTGACATACTCTACAAGTATAAAGCTGACGAGAACTTTTCAACTAGTAGAAAATACAATACTCAACTCACCACAGTTCTATGAACGCTCTAGTTGAGAATGTCGTCATTATGACGTCACAATCTCAACCAGTTGAGAAAAAACTGGTAGAGAAGAGTTACATAAACGCACCACAGGTATCAGTTTACGCTACTTTGTGTGCCTGCTGAACGCGTTTCGAGCTGTATGATATATTTCCTGTGAACACAGTTGTTTTAAAAGTGATCAAATAATGGACAAAAAAATTAAATGTGATTTCAAAGAGAAGAAGCTCTGGAGACGAAGCGCATTTCGAGAAATATCCATTTAAATATTCTGTTTCTGAAGGAATCACAATATATGAAATACATTTTTCGCACATTTTAAACAATTTTTTGTTTAAACTTACCACTTTGCAGCTTTATATGCACCTCTTCTATTACTGCTATATATGCAATTACCAAGTGCATATTCCACATATATTAAATTATTTCTATTCATTTCTTTGATCTTTTTAGTCAATTTATTTTAATATTGTGGTTCTCGTTTTATTTCGCGTTATTTGTATTTATTTCTTATAAAAGCACTCTGCTTATCAAAATGGCAAATTTCTAACTGTAAACACTCAACATGTTGAGTAAATGTATCAGAAAAATTTAGTTCTCTTTTAAGACCACATCGAATACTTAAAATTAAATTTAACTTTTAGTCTGTTTTTTTGTTTTTTTTTTT
Source organism: Coremacera marginata (assembly GCA_914767935.1). Lineage (NCBI taxonomy): Eukaryota > Metazoa > Arthropoda > Insecta > Diptera > Sciomyzidae > Coremacera > Coremacera marginata. The sequence continues at coordinate 60,394,056 of OU612044.1, read as the reverse complement.
ACAATAGCCATAGTACTAAAAAGTCTCTCCACTTCCGCATTACTTACAAGGAAAGATCTCCAGGTATATTACGGCCGATTTGAATGATTTTCGGATATGTGATAGAGGACAAAAATCTAAAGTTGACGTTTTTTTTATACGTGCTTAATCGATGGTTTAGTGCATAGGTTGTCAAAGTGGGCATTATTGCCCCCTTGTGGGCGCTGAAGGCGTTCTGGGGGGCGGTATTGCGCTCACAGAAATTTGGGTGGCACTGAAACGCTGCAAGTGGGCAGTGGATAGATGGAAACAACTTTTGATTTGAATAAATAGTTTCTGTAAAAGTTAAATTAAGCTGTGCACACTTTTCATACAATAATCATATTTTCCGAATATCAAATACTTTGTAATCTAATATTTTCGTCAGTGGCTTGTCACTCCAAACAAGGAGAAAAAACAAGGGATTCAATCACCCTGTTTATACGATGCTTTTGAATTGTAAAGCGAATGAAAGTTTAAAGTGAAATGAATAAATGTTGGCAAATCAGAAAAAGTTGACACCGGTTCGGGCATGGCAGAATTATAAAGTAGGGCCGACTCGGAGAGGAATGAAGTAGAAAGTAGAATAAAACGGGCTAGATGTCAAAATCAGCTGTTTATCTGGAGTTTCTTTATGTTCATGTGTCGCAGTTGATTTTAGGTTAAAATTACAGTTTTTTTGCCAATTTAAGACTTCTTTCACATTTTATAGTTGTTTTTACTGTTTTTATAATATTTTCACTCAAATTATCACAAATTTAACACACGCGACCACACTGGAAACCAAATATATTCTTCATTTGCAATTTCTAACCAACCAACTAACCAACCTTATCATTATCCACTCTTCGTTGACGCGTGAGGACACTGAGCCAGTCGGCCCTACCTTATAATTCTGCCATGGGTTCGGGCACAGGTATCAAAAAACCCAAATAAAAGAACTGTTTCAAAAACAAAACAAATGGGAAAAAACTAAGGGAAATTTATAACATATAAGTAAGGACACAATATTTTCAAATGTCTGCCACGTAGCCGCTTGTCTCATTTTGGATACTTGCCTGTCAAATTTTGGAAGTTTTGCCATATATTTTTTTCTCACTCATTGTTTTGTCCACACATAGTTTTCTGTTTGGCAAGGCTGAAAGCCAGTTGGCATAGTTTTATTCAGTTTTCTGTTCAAACCCTGTTTTCTGCCAGTATTCCAAATTGTTTTCAGCTTCGGACCGTGAACATAATTAGAGCGGTTGCTTGGAATTTTTAAAAGATGAAAGAGAGGCTCTCTCAAATTCCTGTTTTTTCTTTTACCCTCGAAAACAACAACATTGTAGCTCTAATGTCGCTTCGTCGTCGACGGTGTCACCTTCTATTTGTTATTATTAAATGATGCTATGCAACAGCCGCATTGCCCAACCAATTTGTATTAGCTTTTCGGATACGGTGAGTGTTTTGGACTTATCTATTCTTCTCTATCTCGAACATCAGGGGGCGCTGTAGTTCAAATCTCTTTCAAAGAAATTGTGAAAAACGTCAAAACTGCTCGTTTATAGTAATTTTTGAGTACGGCAAGTGTTTAAACACTATGGCCCTTAGCAATAAAAAATTCTAAGCCAAGTCTATCTTAAATTCAACTTTAAACCTTTCATTGATTGAAAGCTAAAGTCGAGTTTAAGAAAAATTCGGCTTAGAATTTCTTTATCACTAAGGGATTATCTCTTTTACTCAATCTCGAAATATTGCAAAAAATTCTAAACCTCTCATCCGATTAGCACGATTTCTATAAGTGCTTTTTGGGTGCGCAGTCTTTTTGCGCTATCTGTTTCGTTATATCTTAAATACCAGAGGGCGCTGTATTACAAAATACAATAAGGCGTAGCAAAGCTCGACGGGTGATAATTATTATCTTTCCTTCTTTATTAATATTTATATTACACTTTGTTTTTTTCGCATATCAAAATACCTGATGTCGCAATTCACTTTCGTTGTAGATTGTCGTTGTGCCTAATTGGGGCGGATGATTCTATAAAATTGTGTTAAATGGTTCATCGCATATAAACAACATGCAAGTTTGTTCAACAAATTCAAACATCATTATACATGTACATTAAATGCCAATGCAGACTGTTTTATAGAAAAGTAGGTTTGTATTAGACAGGAGGCGTGGTGCACGAACTATAATTAAACTCCTACTCCGTTTGCCCGACTTTTGTACATTTATTCGTTGGGATAAAGAGCAGTTCATAATCTAGAAAAATCGTCAAATAAAACACGCTTTATCGCTTTAATTTTAATCGAACTCCTTTACACTTTTTATCCGACTTTAACCAAATTTTGCACATATATTCTTTGTTATCAGTAGTCTAGAAAATTGAGCGACATTTGGCAGACTTTGTGTAACATTTTTGAAGAAACTCCATACAAAGCAATGAGACAAAACTTTTTTTTAGACTATGAGATAGAAGATGTGTACAAAAGGTATTTGATGTGTTACAGTCGAAGTATATGATCACTACGAATAGTCTTATATTAAAAAAAAACCGACTGCAAAATCACTACAAAGTAAAAAATAATTTTAAAATAACTTTTCCTCTTAATTTCTTGGCCATATTTGATAATATATTTAAACACATCATTACATTGGAAAACTTATTATTTTAATTTTTTCTAATTTGTTTTATTACCATAAATATATTCATTTTTTTATGAATAAAAAAGCTTTTATATATGTACAAAAGCTAATATAATCAGACTTTTAATCAGAAGCGCCAACTTCAGAGCAAAAAAAAAAAAAAAATTACAAAAAAACTCATCACTCAACGTGGCAGGTGAAGCTGATATCTAAGCGATAAAAGGGGTTTATTTGATAGACTGAATCTGATTAAAATCCACTATTTTATAAAATCTGCAGCTTTAGCCCTAAAATTAAAAATTTGATTACTGACAGTAAATTTATGGTCGAGATTGGATCTATGATCGTTGCGCATTGTTAGTTTCATCACGTTCCACACATTTCACACACCCTGAATGCTATACACCCCGGTCGGAACCGGGTATTCCAGCTAGTAAATAATAAAATTAACAAGTTTCATTTTCTTTTTCCATAGTTCTTACGAAAAAAATTAGGTGTTTTTCGAGGGAGGCGTTGAAAAAACTGTTAACTCAAAAAGGGGCGGTAGACTTACAAGGTTTGAGAACCTATGGTTTAGTGTTTCAAAATCAGCGGATATTTCGTTTTTTCGCCGTATCTTTACTATTTTCTATTGAAACATGCACATATTTGGTATCAAAGGAAAGGTATTGAAAAGACACACATGATGGCATCTAATTTTTAGAAATAAAGTTTATTGTCATTTTGTTGTGGAAATTTTTAACAGTATTAAGTCGATATCATGAGGAGCATGTACCCGAAATTGTTTCATTTTCACTTATGTTTAATTTAAGCTAATTTTAAAAGTGGGGAATAGGGGGCGAACCTTCACATGGCAACGTGTCTGACCGCCTCAACCTGTCGAGGCCAGCATTATCCATGTCGAAATCGTCTCAAATCGACTCAAAACCTCCACGTGGTGTAGCCTGGGCAACGGCAAACTGGCATCCGTCAGTTTGACGGCTAATTTGAGCGGCGGGTCACTCCATAGACCTTAAACATGGAATGTGCGCAGGGTTTGGGTCCCGCCACATTACTAATGCCCAATGAAAACTAAACCAGCCTCGGATAAGGACCCCAATTACGTTGACGACCACCGCAAACGAAAAACGGACAATGATTTACGGATATGCACCTGGAATGTCCGAACCCTTTATAGGGAAGGTGCCATTATCCAACTGGCGGAAGCCCTCAAAACAATAAAGGCTGACATCACCGCCATCCAGTAAATGCGATGGAAAGGGCAAGGCTGCTGTAAACAAGCACACTGTGATATCTACTACAGCTGCCATGCGGAGAGGCGCGAATTTGGATGTGGATTCGTTGTTAGCCGGAAACTACGCCACCTTGTTTCCCGGTTCACACCTGTCAACGAAAGATTGGCCACGATCCGCATCAAGGCAAAATTTTTCTCCATCAGCCTTATTTGCGCTCACGCCCCGACGGAGGAAAAGGACGAAGCCGTCAAAGACGCTTTCTACGCTAGTCTTGAGGACGTATATGACGACCTTCCGGTCCATGACGTGAAAATAGTCCTCGGCGATTTTAATGCGAAAGTCGGAAGGGAAGGCATCTTTGGCCCCACTGTCGGTCAGTTCAGTCTTCATGAGACCTCCACGAACAACGGTATAAGACTGATCGACTTCGCCGCGGCGCGAAACATGGTAGTTAGTAGCACCAGATTTAAGCACCTCGACATCCACAAGGCCACCTGGCTGTCCCCGGATCAAAAAACGCGAAACCAAATTGATCATGTTGTAATCGACGGAGGGCATGCCTCTAGTGTTTTAGATGTGCGTACATTTCGGGGGGTCAGTACATTTCTGCAATTACAACGGACTGCCGAAGCCTACTCCGCTCAACTCTCGGTTAAGCTCAACCAACCAACCTCTGGACCCGACGACGCCGGCGGACTTTGGGCGCATATATCCCACTCCATGCGCGCTGCCGCTGAAGAAGTCATTGGTATTCCGGCGCCCGCAACCTCGGAACCAATGGTATGATCAGGAGTGTCGCATTGCGACTGCAGTAAAAAACGCCGCTTATAGAAAAACGCTGCAGTCAGCTGCAACGCGAGCCATGCGAGAAAACTACCGCGAAAAGAGGAAGGAAGAGAGGCGCCTTTTCAGACGCAAGAAAAGAGAGCAGGAAAAGCGTGAGCGTCAGGAACTAGAGGTATACCAGGGCAAGAAAGATGCACGAAAATTCTATCAACAGGTTAAGCGTCTAACCCAAAGTTTCAAGCCCGGAGCATCCACTTGTAGAGACGAAAATGGAGATCTGAATACGGATACGCAGTGTGTGCTGAGATTGTGGAGACGGCACTTCTCAAATTTACTTACTGGCGACGATTCCACCAATGCCGCCCATGGAGAGTGCAGTTTAGAGCTACCAATCAACAATGACGGAGTGGAAGTACCACCACCTAGCCATGAAGAGGTTCGAGTTGCTATCCAACGACTCAAAAACAACAAAGCAGCGGGTGCTGACGGCCTGTCAGCTGAATTGTTTAAAACCGGCGGCGATGAATTGATAAGGCGCATGCATCAGCTCATCAGCAAAATATGGCTAGAAGAAAGCATGCCCGACGATTGGAACCTCAGCGTACTTTGCCCTATACTTAAGAAAGGAGACCCAACAATCTGCGCAAGTTATAGAGGTATCAGTCTTATTTCCATCGCATATAAGGTTCTCTCAAGCGTAATGTGTGAAAGATTAAAGCCGATTACAAAAACACTGATTGGACCTTATCAGTGTGGCTTTCGACCTGGTAAGTCCACCATAGACCAGATTTTCACGCTACGACAAATCCTGGAGAAAACCCACGAAAATCAAATTGACACACACCATCTCTTTGTCGATTTTAAAGCTGCGTTCGGTAGCCCGAGAAGGGATTGCCTATACGCAACAATGTCTGAGTTCGGTATACCTGCAAAGTTGATTAGACTTTGCAGAATGACGTTGAGCAACACACGCAGCTCCGTCAAGGTAGGAAATGACCTCTCCGAAACCTTCAATACCGAAAAAGGTTTCAGGCAAGGCGATCCACTGTCTTGCGATCTCTTCAACATCATCATGGAGGGGATCGTACGAAAGGCCGGTGTGCATCGTAATGCCACCATTTTCTACAAAGGCGTCCAGCTCCTTGCGTACGCTGATGATATTGATGTTGTCGGCAGAACCAAGAGAGATGTTACCGCTGCTTTCGCCGCTATCGAAAAGGAATCAGCCAAAGTGGGTTTGACGATAAATGAGGGCAAAACAAAATATATGCTGTCTACAAACAAGGGAGCTCGGCGTTTAGACTCCCACGTTTCATCCGGCAGCTATAGCTTTGAAGTAGTCAAGGAGTTCGTTTACCTTGGCACCGCCATTAATACCAAAAACGAAATCAGCCTGGAGATAAAGCGAAAAACAATAATTGCTAATAGGTGCTACTTCGGGCTCAGTAAGCAACTAAGTTCCAGAGCCCTCTCTCGATCGACAAAACTAACACTCTACAAGACGCTCGTTCTACCTGTGCTGCTTTATGGCGCTGAGGCATGGGTAGTTTCGCATACTGACGCAGCCGCTCTGGGGGTGTTCGAGAGAAAAGTTCTTCGCAAAATCTTCGGTCCTGTTCGAGTCGGCGATGACTATCGCATCCGAATGAACCACGAGCTGTATGAGCTCTACGATGACATTGACGTAGTCCGGCGTATAACTGTGCAGCGACTACGCTGGCTGGGTCATGTCCATCGTATGGACGACGAAGCTTCAGCGAAAAATGTGGTCGATGTGAGGGTCGCTGGTCAACGACGACTAGGGAGACCATGCCTCCGATGGATGGACCAGACTGAGGAAGCCCTAACCGCACTTGGTGTATCCGATTGGAGAAGGCGCGCGCAAAGCAGAGGCGCCTGGCGAGAGCTGATGAGGTCGGCTGAAACCCGGACACGGGTTGTTACGACCACCTAAGTAAGTAAGTAATTTTAAAAGTAACCTTTCTTTTGTTTTTTTTTTCATAGAAAAATTTTTTAATAGAAAATGGCATTATTTGCTAAAAAATAAAATGTTTGCTATAAATAAAGACCACATTAAGGTTATGAAAAATAATTTAAATTAATAATTGCATTTTAAGCTGCCTTTCAAATATCTTAAAATTTATTAGCAACAGTTGTTTCAATTTTACACAAAAATTAATTAACTATACTTTATATATATATATATATATATTCCTATTCCATTATACTATTCCACAACACGCACAACACAATTCATCATAAGAAACTCGGTCAAAATCCTTTCAAGGGCTGAAATTGGCCATTTCGCGATGTTTTTTTTTATTTGCGGGTGGTGCAAGTTGGCGTGGCAAATTTGATATATATATATACAGTATGTAGCAAAAATAAGTTTCCACACACAACTTTTTTAAATCTGTTCCTTTTTTATATGGAAAGTGTGGCTGCACTCAGCACATGTTGCATTTTTTCGTAGAACTGATATCATTTGTTCATTTCATAGGAATTAAGTTGCGTTGAAATTGCGCATTTGAAAATATTTGATTATTTGTATAATACAGTTGAAGCTAGGACGTTGCAAAAATAAGTTTCCAATTTAAACGTTGCTATATTTTTGCTAGTTTTGATGGTTTTAAAACAACTTTTTGAATTAAACGATTTAATTACTTCATTTCTTACGTTGAAATCAGTTCATTCACAATTAAAATAAAACCACATCGGTAAGTATTGGAACGTTTGTATTAGTTAATTTTTCAGAGGCAAATCATTTCTATTTTTAAATAGGTAAGTAATTTTAAATTTATGTAAGAAATATGGGAAATTTTAAGCAATTATCAACAGGTGAAAGAAAGGCAATCATTGAAATGCATAAACAAGGCAGTTCTCATAGAACTATAGCAAGTATTTTTAAAAAATCTCATACTTCCATTGGGAAAGTAATAAGGGCTTTTCAAAAACAAGGGCAAGTTGAGTCCAAAAAACGGAGTGGAAGGCCAAGAGTGACATCTAAAAGGACAGAAAAAAGAATTGTAGCTATCTCGGATAGTAATCCTTTCACTTCAGTACCTAAAATTCGAGCACAGCTGCTTAACGAAGGTCGTGATGTTCCATCTACTGATACTATACGCAGAAGACTACATGAGGCAGGTAAACGTGGGCGAGTTGCTCGAAAAATTCCGTATGTCAGCAAGCTAAATATGAAGAAAAGAATGGAGTTCTACAAGGATCATGCTCTAAAACCCCAAAAATTTTGGGACAATGTCTTATGGACGGACGAATCCATGATAAGAATGAAACATTCTCATGGTAGAATCTACGTTTGGAGAAAAAAAGGAGATTCTCTTGCTTACAACTGCACAAGGCCGACCTTTAAAGCAGCAGAAAAAGGTGTAATGGTATGGGGATGTTTGTGCACAAATGGCGTAGGTAAACTTATAACTTTGGAAGGCAGGGTAAATGCCGATATCTACCTTAATATCTTAAAAGACGTAGCGGTACCTGAAGGCAAAAGGTTGATAGGCAATGATTTTGTTTTCCAGCAAGACAACGCTCCCATCCACACCGCCAAAAAAGTTTTGGAATATGTCCGTAATGAAAATATAAACATTTTAAAATGGCCACCACAAAGCCCTGACTTGTCTCCTATCGAAAATGCCTGGGCAATCCTTAAAATGCGTATTTCGGAGCAAGCGCCCCAAAACATCACAGAATTAAAAAAATGTATTACCGAAAATTGGCAAAAAATAACTCCAGACCAATGCAAAATCCTTGTTAATACTATGGAAGGCCGACTTGCTAAGCTGTATAACAAAAAAGGTGGCCATTGTGGATATTAATATAAATGGAAACTTACTTTTGCGATTTATATTACTTAAGTTAATACTTTTTTATTGTCAATTCAGTACGTACAATATTCTAATAACATAACTAATATAGCTCCTTAAATACATTTCTTGTACCGTTCTTAAATTATAAATAAAAGTTAAAAGCAAACTATAAATACAAGTTTTTTTATTGTTTTTCTTTATTTTGTTGTGTGGAAACTTATTTTTGCTATATACTGTATATATATATATTGACCGCCACTTAGAGCACCTGCATATTAAGTGTTACTATTAAAACGCGTACAACGCAGGCCGACAGTGATCTTATGCACAAAATTACCAATTCTTAGTCTTCTACGGTAAAAGCCATCTAATATAAAGCATTTTTACTGATTTGTGGGCGACGTGACAACATTTGTATATACATACTGGCTGCCACTTGGATCCATAGCGCCTGCATTCTAAGATTCCCTATTAAAACATGTACAACTCAGGAATAAGCATGATTTATAGAAAGTGAGCGTAGATATAGTGCGCTATTGCCCATTTTTTGTGCATTGGCCGATAGTAATCAAATAAACTAAATTAACAAATCCTAGTCTTCTACGGCAAAATCCGTCTGATTAAGGCAATTTTACTGATTTGTGGGCGTTGAAAGTGGGCGTGACTACATTTACATATACATAGTGACTGCCACTTGGATCCATAGCACCTTCGTACCAAAATTCACTATCGAAACTTGAACATCTCAGGAATTAAAATGATTGCTGAAAAGTGGGCGTAGATATAGTGTGACCACGCCCATTTTTTGTACAGTCACCGAAAGTAACTATCTGAACAAAATTACCAAATCTTAGTTTGATATGAATAAAACCGTCTGATATATAGCATTTTTTATTGGTTTGTGGGCGATATAGCCAATTTGGGTTGTATAGGAGGTACCACGATCCCTTGTCCAATCAACACCAAACTTCACAGGAACACTTCCAGAATGTTGCTTCAGTATTCCTAAAAATTTCATAAAGTTTGGTTCGGTGGTTTTGGAGTCTATACGTGATATACACACATATCCACATACCCACATATATACATTCATTTTTATATATATAAATATGTATATATATAAATTACTATCTTATACTCGGTGTGCTTTGCTACACCCGGCAAGTATATTGGAAAATAATAAATATATTGAAAACTTTTATTTTACCCTTTGTTTGACACCACGCTCATTGTCCAATGCCCCTTCCAGTTTCCCGGTAGCAGGACATCATCATATAGTAACTCCATTCTGAGTTTTAGTAGTCTGTGATTTTTACTTCTTAAGCTATTCGGTATCAAAAATTTGACTTATATGGGCGGAGTCAGATCCCCTTGTTCAATGCCCGTCCAAGTTTTCTATTAGGAAGACATCACCAAGTGGTAACTCCATTCTGATTTTCAATGTTCTGTGACTCTTACTTTCACCAAAAACTGATTTTTAGCGATTTTATATGAGAAATCGTAGTGGCAAAAAGGGATCCACTATTATTTCAATATCTTGAGAACCGCTCATCCGATGTTGTACAAATAAGTTTTAAGAACCGTGTCATGACTGGCCAAACACACTCTAAAAAGTAGATTTTTATTAATTTATAATTAGCTTAGGTCAACATATTAAAAAGTTAGCACTCAAATTGTGACAACAATAAACATTTTGAAAGGAAATAAATAAAATGCTTTTTAAGGTTCGCCATGTGGAAAGCAGCAGCCAGGATTTTTAAAAAAGACGAGGCTAACTTTGTTTTGGGCAACTGAATAAAATTGTCAGATTATGTTAGTTGGATTAAATAAAAGTATGTCTTAACCGGCATATGCATTTTACCAAGTCGAAGTATTTATAAAACATGATGAAACTGGAGCTTTAAAAAAACATCTCTGAAACTCAGAAGGATATTAAATCCTATAAGCAAATTCCTGATCCTAAGAAAATTTGTTTAACTAAGTTAAAATAGAAAACGTCAATGTACACATTTATATGTTATTAATTGCTATTCTATTATTTTTGTTTTGTAAATAAATCAGGGGTGGAATCAGCTAAAGTGATAATTGATAATCAAAACCATTGCTTTAGCTCCATATATGGTGCTTATCAAATTGATAATCACTTTTTCCTATTGATTTCATGCGACAGCTATTTAGGTGTCAATTTCAAAAACGACGATCAAGACATCGACTGTGAACTATCACCTTAGCCGATTTCACCCCAGTATAAAAAACAGGGTTTCTTATCCTTTGGGTAATCCAGTTGAATTTCGATTTCCCAATTTATGGAAGATTGCCACTGTCACGCCTGTAGCTAAATCTGTTTCTGCTTCTGAACCCAATGGCTATAGACCTATAAGTATATTACCTGCAATGGGAAAGGTTCTTGAGCGCATTATGGTCAACCAAATTTCCGAACATCTAAACAGAAATAAGTTATTATCCCCATTACATTCTGGCTTTAGGTTTGGTCATAGTTGTAGTACTGCTATTGCTAAAATTTTGGATGGCATTAGAATTTCTGATGGCCAAAACCTACTGACATTGCTATGCCTAGTTGATTTCTCCAAAGCGTTTGATTCGATAAACCATACACTTCTCGGGCATAAGCTAAGAAATTACTTTAAGTTTAGCTCTAGTGCCGTTAACTTGATATCAAGCTACCTTGAAGGAAGAATGCAACAGGTGATAATTGGAAACATCTATTCGCCCGTAAAAGCAGTTGTTAGTGGTGTTCCTCAAGGATATATTTTAGGTCCACTCTTATTATCTGTATTTATTAATGATGTTTTTTCTGCTTGTGAATACGCAACTCTTCATGCTTTGCGGATGATATCCAACTTCATATTTCACGACCTACTGGTTTCTTAAAGGACTTGACTTATAGACTGAACCACGATTTGACTCTGTCAAACAACTGGTATGTTACTAACTAGCTTGTGTCCCCTGAAATCCCCTGAAATCCCCTGAAAACAAAAGTTTTGCCAATTGCAAGGAGCGATTCATGCTTCATTCATATCCCTCCACTTTTTATTGATGATAAGCAGATTGATGTTGTACATAAAGCTAAAAATCTAGGATTTATAATTAACACTGTGCTGACCTGTACAGACCGTATTAATAATACGATAAGTAAAATATATGGGACTTTACGCTTGTTACGCAATTCTGTAGACTACACGCCTCTTGAGACTCGTCGAAGACTAGTTGTGCAATTAATAATGCCACACATTACATACTTGGATGTTGTATATAGTCAGCTTGACTCACAATCACAACACAAACTCTTGAGCTTGTGCTTTCAACAACGCGGCCAGATATGTGTATGGAATCAGTCGTTTTGGTCATATATCTCAAAGGAGTAAAGGAATTCTTGGGTGTGGATTACTGGAGTACTTAAACATTCGGAAAATTATTTTTTTGCTCACACTTATACATACTCAAAGACCTGAATATGTCCATGTGAAACTGCAGTTTTTTCAGTCCCAACGGTCAACTAATCTTGTGGTTCCTAGGGTTAACTATCTTAACAGCAGCAGACTCTTTTTCAGCAGCATCGTTAGATTGTGGAATGCACTTCCTCATTTTTTAAAACAAATAACCTTACGAACCAGCTTCAAATATGCCATCTTTAAATAATATAGCTCTTTAAATCAATGAACCTAAATTTCTCTTTTCACTATATCTATTTTTTTTCCACAGTTTAATCTATACTTCGTAATCTTACCTCTCTCTATCAAATTGCTTTTATATATTTGCCATTCTTATACTCTTTAAGTAATATGAATCTTCAACAGTACCTTAATGATTAAATTATATTTTGTTTCTTTGTTAAATTAAATATTTTTTGTATATGTATTTAAAATATTATATTAGTATATGTATATTAAATTAGCATTAATGTCTAATTCTTATTAAAATTTTAATCAATTTTTATAACCAATGATTATTTCTTTTGTAGTACTACAAAAGACTAAGTCTTATTGTTATAATAATAATAATAAAAAAAAAAAAAAAAATTCAGACGAAGATAGTTTTGCATGAGGCAATCTTAATTGAAACCCAGGAGAGTCCAATGGCGACGAGTTTATGGAATTCTTCATTGCACCTAGCTTGATGAGAAGTGGAGGGTTCAATATTTTTTCATATCATATAAAAATATAAATTTAAAAATGAAATCTGTTAACTCGATTCATAGTGATTTTTTTCTTTTTAAATGTCTATATTGCAACATTTTGATAATTTTATTGTATTTCAAAAGAGCTACAGATGACTAAAATCGGTTGAGATTTGACGGAATGGAAGCAATTCGTATGGTATCAATCATATACATGGGAATAAGTGTTTGACGATGAAAAAAAAGCCGTACCAACTTCTATGCAAAAAAAAAAATTGCCGTATACCAGCGAATATGATGCATTTTTGCAAGACAATTACGAAAAAAAAATTTTTACCGAACGTAGGGGTCATGCATTGACATATTTCTTCATATCTCTGGTGTTTACGGCCGGATTTTAAAGTGGTTTTTGAGACATTGGTATATCAATGTTTTTGTCTCAAAGAGACCAATATGACCTCTATAGAAGTCATTGGCCTCAAGTGCACCGTTGTAGTACTTACCCTCCAGATCTCAGTTCCTACCATCCTAATATCAAAAAATAAAGGTCTTAAAATATCAATAATCTTTTGCTCAGGAAGTATATCAAAATATTTTTAAAAAATTTTTGAAAATTTTTAGCATAGGCGAGCATAGGCGCAACAAAAATTTGGATCAGGTTATTTATAATCATTGTATAAAGAATAATCACACTTTTGATTTCGAAGGTGCTAATATCGTTGATGTGGAGCATAATTATAAAAAACGTTTAATAGCTGAAATGATGTTTATAAAAAGCGATCCAAATAGTCTTAATAAAAAAGAGGATGTCAATTACTTCAATAATATATACAAGAGCTTGAGTAACCGGTTATAAAAAAGCGTTAAGTTTACATCACTTTAAACAATGAGTCTTATGGTTGTTTTGGTTTTCCTCTGTTTTGCTTTGTTACATTATTATTAATTATTATTAATTCTTTGACAAGAATCACTTTGGCTGTGAAATTAAAATTAATTATTAACGTGATTTGGTTAATTATATATATATTGATTGCCTGGTATCAATTGTGTCTTATATAAAAATTTGTACTCTAGCCTCATGAGGTGCATGAATTATGTACGAAACGTTGTAATTAATAAAAAAATAAGAACAACTTTAATCGTCTCTTTTGTTTGAACAACACCGAGCCTAAACTGATTTGCTCCTACAGATCGATATACTCATTAGCTAAATAATGATGGAGAGCAACAACATCTTAAACTTACATATTTATTCCAATTTATTACATTGATATATGAGTCGCTCTCGAAGTTAATGAAGTTATCTTCTTGAGGACTATACATTTGGCGAATGCATTCTGTTGCTTCCTTGCGGGCTGCTAAAGACTTCTCATAGCCATCCGAACGCAGTTGAGGATCTGGGTCTGTAATCATCGTTAACAAAATATTATATAAATATACGGGTGCAAAAAGTACGCATTGTTTTTTTATAAAAGGACGAACTGCCAGTTGAATATCTTCTGGCAACTGACGTATCCATGAGATATATTTGAAAACGTTGCGACTTCCATGAATTGCCATTGGCTGGTTTTTCACCAAAAACCAGAATGGCGCATAAACTTTTACAATATAATATTTTATAATATAAAAACGCAGAATTCGTGACGCTGTTGTTAGCCAGCGCGCTGTGCTTTTCACTGGCTTATTTTTCATCGCACTTTCCTGTATGCACGGCTTGAACCATACGAAATAAATACAGCTGGTCGCCTCGAATAGTCCAACCGTCAATGTTTTCCGGCACTTCCCCACTGGTATTCGATCAAAATTTTGATTGACGTGACCAAGCAGAATAACAAAAAAATATCCAAATAATTAATATTTTTACTATTTATATTTTATTTTTAATTTTAAAAAAATTAATTTTAAGTTTTTATTTTTAATTTTTTAAAAATTAATTTTAAGTTATAAATATTAATTTCTAAAAATTAATTTTTCATTTTTAATTCTTAATATGTAATAGTGCATGCAATTTTAAATACCTGCTCCAATATTTCCTGGCCAGATTCCAGGTACCTTCTGTTTGCCAAGCAGAGATCTTGAAAGAGCATTAAATGGTAGCTCGTTGAAGTGAAATAGACACACAAACCATTGCAGTGGTCTCTGTAAATGGCCATTTCCATTCTTGCAATAACTCCTCCTTTGTAGCCGGTGTTGGTAGGTGTTCCGTCGCAACTAATTGCAATTAAGTGATCCTTGCTATAATTTTCTTTATTCAAATATTCTACGATGCTCCTCTAGACACCTTCTGCAGTGCTGTCAGCGGGCGAAGCATAGCTGATGAATTTTTAATGTCACCCTTTCACAATGGTGACATGTTCTTCATTCACAACGTTACGCGTCACATTTGCCTCCAAACGAAAGTTAGCAAATCATCACACTTAGCTGCTGCTAAAGCCTCTTTTCGAAATTTGACACGTTCTCTGAATGCTTTATTTTTTGTAATGATAAGCCCATCCAAGAATTGAGTTATTTTTTCTACTGTTTTGGGAGATAACTCCTCTTCAACTTTTGCAGCAATCGACAATCGTAAATCTTTTACTGCAATATTTTTTTGTATCGTCTGTGATTCGCTTACGTTTTGTTCAAATTTCTCTTCGTCCTCGCTATCTGGCTCGTACCCAACGCTGGCAGAGTACACCGCATTCGATGTTGCAGCAACTGACCTTACTTATACAGTGGCAGTTCTCATCGACACTGTTTCATAGACATCATCTAATGCCATCGATCGTGGACCGCACTGATCAATTTTGCTGCGTCTGGAATTTTATTTGAGGTGTAGCAACTACACGGATTGTTGCTTTCAATGCCACTTGCAACACGAAACTTTAAACAATTTATTCCAAGCATTCACGTTATATCTCGATCGATTTTTAGAAATTGTATAATAGGTATTCACAAGTATAACAACACGTTTCCGAACCGCCGCTAGGGTTATAATTGGTATGCCGGCGCATTGCCAAAAAACGATTACATTTCTAACAGCTTCTTGTTTAAAAACATGCAACTTTCGACTTTTATCACTGTTATGCCGCAGATACAATGAAAAATTTATACATCATACTCCGTTGTTATTTTGGTATTATTTAAGCCACTCGCAATAATAGACATTTTTTAAATATTTTTTTGGTCGACTTTTATTGAAAATGATCAAAACTCTATAAAACTATAAAAACACAATTTTCAACTGTTTTTTCAACAATTCGGGTAAAATGAATTGCAATAGCCAGCGTTTGAAATTGCTTGACTATTTTCAATGTGGCTGTGGAAAGCGAATCAGCAAAAGTGAAAAAATAACATAATAATACACTGTATATTAACGAAATCACAACAAAAATAGTGTTGATACCTCTTTTAGCATTGGCGTTACAGATTTTTTAATTCTTTCGCGAGCTCTAAAATTCCTTAAAATCAATTTAAGGCCTTCCAAGGACTTGTAGAAATATTTTTTTTTTATTTTGGAGAAAAAAATAATTGGTCTCTTTAAGACAAAAACATCGATATGTCATGCACTATGATCAGACTTTTAATACCGAAGATATGATGAAAATGAAAAAGGGAGCCCTACGTTCGGCAAAAAATTTCAAAAATTTTTTAAAAAAAGTTCGGCTGGAAATATCGAGATACTTTGTGAGCAAAAGATTAATGATATTTTAAGAGCTTTATTTTTTTGATATTAGGGTGGTACATTAGGATGGTAGGAACTGAGATCTGGCGGGTAAATACTAGAACGGGGCACCTGAGGTCAATGATCTGTATAGAGGTCATATTGGCTTTGATATACCAAACTTTAAAATCCAACTGTAAACACCAGAGATATAAAGAAATATGTCAATGCGCGACCCCTACGTTCGGTAAAAAAAACATTTTTTTTTGTAATTGTCTTGCAAAAAATGCGTCATATTCGCTGGTATACGGCGCACTTTTTTTTGAGATACGGTCTAATGTACACACTTTTAAGTTTGTGAATTTTTTTTCAATCTCAATCTCGCAATATCGCAGAAAATTATAAACTTCTCTCCCGATTAGTATGATTTCTAAAAGTGGTTTTTGGGTTATTTTCTTCTTTATAAATATTTATATTTAACTTTATATTTTTTCGCATATCGAGTATCTGATGTCGCAAGTCACTTGCGTCGTAGGTTGGCGTAGTTTTGATATTGCAATTTCTGTTTTCAGTGCCTATCGACGATTCTCTAAAATTGTGTAACACCGTTTGTTTAACAAATTGTGGATGTATTAGGCAGGAGGCGTGGCAAAAAAGTATTAGTCAGTCTCCTACATCGTTTGCCTAACTTTAAGTAGATTAAAAACACTTGTGTAATTACATTTATGTATATTAGATGAGTTTTTTGAATTGAAAAAGTTCTTATGATACATGCACTAGGGGAAGAAGGATACTTATAGGATCAGAAATGTGAAATTATGAGTACAATATCTCTTAAACCGAGTGCGCTCAAAGCAAAAAACCATTTTTACCGTATCTTTTTATAGAGCTATTCAAATTTATTTTTTTAAGTTATTGAATTTCCATAAAAAATAACTAAACATACCGATTCCAAGATAATCACTTAATCGAATGTCATTATCAGTATTTGCAAAAATTTAGTAATCCCCTGCACTCTGTCACAGGTACAAATTTGAATTTTTTTTTTTAATGTTTGGTTTTAACCAATGCAAAGAACTTGATGGAACTTGTTTACGTAAAAAAAAGTTTGCCTTTTATCGAAACATACGGTTTTGATTAAATAATTTTAGTTTTATAGATAAACAAACTAAACAAAATTCACAAAAAAACACAGATTTGAAGAAAATTATATTATCAAATAATACTATTAAAGGATTTCTGTACATTAGTGGAACGAATTGGAACCTCATGTGCTTCATATAGTTTTGAAAACTACGCATAAAAAATATATTTCTGCTTCTTTAGTTTTTTCTGCAACTTAGATTTTGACTGCTCTCGAGGGTTTATATATTTCATTGCCAATTTTTTCATTGGTAGTTATGAGATGATACCATGTTTCATATTAAAATGTTTCATATGATACCATGTATGCGCTAGAAGATATTCAGGTTTAAAGATCACCGAAATCGGTAATTCGCTTATATCTCCGCTCTACTTTGTATGAAACATATCTAGTCGCATAGCGTGGAAACTGTTTGTTTTACGCTAAAGCTGTTAAGTGATTTTTTGTAGAGAATTATCTGATCTACAATTTTGTTCTGAGCATATTTTCTGTCCAACAAAGAGGAGCGGAGACAGGCCTATAGCCAGGATTTACCTAAGGGGGGGTTTGATAAAAAATCTATAAGTAGATACCAGTAATAACTGAAAGAAGGGATATGAAAATTTTTAAGCAAATCCGTTTTTTTTAAGGCTCTTTGTGAATATGCCTGTTTTTAAATGACCATAAGATAGATGAGAAGAGTTTATTTAATTTTTTTTTTTACAAATCAATTTTGAGTACTAACTTTTTTGATTTTTGCCTATAGTTTGTTGAAAAATGGTCCAAATTGAGAATTTTTAATTTCTTTTAAAAAGTATTATTCCGAAAATTAGCACATCCAGTAAAAATGTCTGTGACAAAATTTTACTAATTCAACAATATTTCATTAATTCAACGGTATTCATACTTGTATACCGGTTGAATTCAACTAATTCAACGGTAAAAATAGGTTAGATTCCTTGCAGTTTATTAAAATCAACATCAAAATCAGCTATGAAAAATGCAAACATTTTTTAATAAGTTCAGCTGGTGAAGCTGTATTCACAACTTTTATGGACATTCCATATAAACGGGGAAAACAAAATTTTAGTCTTTAGATTTGGTTTAATTTTGGCTATGTTGATCCCCAGCTTGTGTACCACTATTTGAACCTGTGTGAACCCTAGTTCGAGTTATCGTTAAGGGTTAAAATATTACTGTTCTCGAAAATGATTTCGACAATTTAAATAAATTCAAAAGAAAATATTTGAAGATCATTAAAAAATTTAACAGTTTCATTTTCTCATGATTCAATTCCAATAACAATTACTATATATAGTTTTTTTTTTATTAATCTTTTTTGATTAGAGGAATCGACTCCGATAAAGTCACATTTAAATTTCAGACTATTTTTCAAAAACGGTAATTCGAATACTGGTTTTTGCACAGCACCAGTATCTTATACCCAATTTATTATATAAGATATCACATGAATATAAGTTCAAGTTAATATTAAAACAATTATTCTGCTAGATAAATTTTTATAAAAAGAAACAGTAACTTTTTTTGGATATTTAAGAATATAATCGGTCGAGGATTTATATTTAAATTATTTGCAAATTTAAAAATTAAAAACAAAATTTTTTGAACTTTCAAATTATTTTTTAATTTTTTAATATAATAAAAATAAACATTTTTAAAATGCTGAATGCTTAAAAAACTTTAATTGTTAATTTTTTTTATGAAAACTTGGTAACATGATTAAAAAAATCATCAAATCACTATAAAATTGGACTGTATAAAATGTTATACAAAAAATTTTCCATATTTAGATTTAAGGTGATTTCCGAAAACTGTTATTTGGAAAAGGCTTCGCACAGGGCTAAATTTTTGTGCCAAGTTGGGAATTTTAGATGTCAAAATTTTTAGTCATTCGCTTTACGTGGAATACCCCATAATGTATTCAATTTCGTGGTTCATGTATATTTTACACTTTTAAAAATGAAAAAAAAAACCCACTCAAATGAATGCAAACCATTGTTGACGACTTTGTCGAAATTCCGACGAATTTATAACTATTTCGAGCTGTCTTAAAGAAATCGTTACAATTTCGTTACGCAAATATCGGAACAGTTTCACTTTTAATACGAATTTATAAAGAGTTACGTTTTGCGACTGTTTGTAAAACATATTGAAATGCAAACAGAGTAAACTTTCCTTTCTTTCGAACTGGCTGAACGAAATCGTAACTTTTTCGTAACATTTTCTTTAAGACTCGTTACGAAATCGTTACGAAGTCGTGCCAACCGCTTCATACGATATTCTTTACGATTTCGTAATAAAATCGGATTCCGAAATCGGAAAGATTGTGAAAGGTTTGTTACGATTTCGTTAACAATATTTCGAAATTCGATTTCGTTGCGAAATCGTAAGGAAATTCGTATGAAGGGCTTGACACGACTTCGTAACGAAGTTACGTTCCTAACGAAAATGTTACAAAAAAGTTACGATTTCGTTCAGACAGTTCGGAAGAAAAGAAATTTTACTCTGTTAGCATTTTAATGTCATACAAGCTGTCGCATAACAAAATTTTATATAAATTCGTATAAAAAGTGATACTGTTCCGATATTTGCGTAACGAAATTGTAATGATTTCTTTAAGACAACTCAAAATAGTGACGAATGAGTCGGAATTTCGACATAGTCGTCAACTATGGTTTGCTGGGTAGATATGGCATAAAAAATGTCAAGCTAATTTTCTTCAATTTACAAAATTATATTCGTTCTAGGCATAACTTTCATATATATATTTTACTGGATATCAGGGACTTTTTGAGCATTGAAACTGATTTTTAATATACCAACTCCTTGGAGATAAATTCCAATACAATGATTATGACTCTTATAAGCAAAATTAATCTTTCACTTGGCCAAAAAAATTTTTCAATAATTAAGTGAAGTTTTCAAGAAAATTAACATCATTATCGCAGTTTATCTAAAAAAATTACATTTTGAATTAAATAGTCTCATTTGTGTTAATTCTTTATACTTTCTGGACCCTAAGGGGGGGTGTTTGAACACCTAAAACTCCCCCCTTGCCTTCGGGCCTGAGCGGAGACATAAGCGAATGACCGATTTCGGTGATCTTTGAACCTGAATATCTTATAGAGCATATTTACAAGTTGTTATTTATGTTTTAGTGAAGAAGTTTGCATCAAAACAATTAGCTCTTAATTTTTTTGCATTTCAGAAAAAGTTAAAAGTCAAAAAATATGCCGCAGAAAAAAACTAAAGATACAGAAATTTATTTTTTTACACGAAGTTTCAAAAATATATGAAGCCCATGAATATTTTTTGCTTCCATACATTTCGTTCCACTCTAATGAACATCCTTGTCTGAGTTTGTATGATGTTCATAATATTATGGCGGGGTACTGTAGGTATTGCATTTTTTGCAAACAGCAAGGGGCTGTTCATAAATTGCGTAACACATTTAGGGGGGCAGTCGAGTATTTGTGACGGAGTGTGGCATGGGGGGGAGGTGGAGGTTGGTCGTGCATTACGGTACAACAAAATTTTTTAATAGAGTTTTAAAAATTAAAAATTTTATTGGATTATAAAAAATTATTGCTTTCATTTTTTATCAATAAATGAACGAACCTAATAAAACGAATGGTCACAAACCGAAAAGAGACCGCTAAAACTATGTTTAAGCCGAGTAAATTTATAAAAGGCATTTGAAACACCTCCAACAAGTGTAGCAGCTTCAAAAAACAAAGATCAAGAGCAAGTAAGAGCAGCAAACGGAGCTAAGGTAACGTTTTTTTGCTAAACTGAAGTGAGAATTCTTACTATAAAGCAATCATTGAAAACAGCTATTGTATCTTCACTTTCAAAGTGAACACCAAAGTGTTATAGAAAAACTCAAAGAAAAATAACAATTTTCACAATTGTTGAACATTGAAGTTATAACGTATCGCCACTGGTTGGTGTTCTTGTTAACGTCAGAAATGCTTTCATTTATGTTTAGCTCTGTTCACATGGTCAAATTTTCCATCAAATGATTGGTCAGTCACAATAGAACAACGTGCAATTTTCATAATAATAAAACTTATAATAAATATAACGTGTTCTATGCTTTTTTCATAACAAACTGCTAAATTATAAAAAAAAACCTAAAAAATTTAAAAAAATTAAAATGTGACGTTACGTCGGAGGGGAAGGAGATTGAAGACATTACGACGAAGTGTGACATAGGGGGGGAGGGGGTCTAAAATCGGCCAATAACATGTTACGTAATTTATGAACCTAGCAATTAATGAACTGCTGGAGAAAGGGAGGGGTGCAGGGTGATAGTTTATGCAGATGACATTGCTATTGTCACTTCGAGGAAATATATATCTACACTTCGAGACATTGTGCAAAATGGCCTTAATACTCTCATACAATGGGTTAATAGCTGTGGACTCGGTTTCAACCCTGAAAAAACATTCTTGTGATTTTCATAAGAAAACACAATTTACCAACAATCAGTCCTCCTAAACTGGGAAGCATAAGACATAGCTTTTTATATCAAGCGAAATACCTGGGCCTTGTCCTGGATAGAAAACTAAACTGGAAACCCAATCTGCTCGAGAGAGCTGAAAAAGCCAATATATCGCTCTACTCATGCAAAAAAGCAGTATTTAACAAATTGGGCTTACAGCCAAGTGTTACTCACTGGTTTTACACGGCAGTGGAAATGCCAATATTGATATATGGTGCTATATTCTGGTGGCAAATATTAGACAAACAAACATACCTCAACATGCTTCGCAGAGTTTCAAGGTCAGCTGCGCTGTGCATTAGTGGAGCACTAAGAACCACTCCTACAGACGCATTAGACACTATGCTCCACCTTATACCGCCTTAACAGTCTAGAGGCCACCTCTCAATGGAGGGATTAGGAAAGAATTAGGAATGAAACTCTAGCATTAGGAAGTTCCTTCCTCCTATACCCAAATCCGTAGACTACATCACACAAAAACTTTCCTTTGACAGGAAATTTGATGTATCCATTCCCTCCCACGAAGAGTGGGATATTGGAAAACTTCCACCAAACAATGTCATCAGAATCTACACTGATGAATCAAAATTATATAGAAAGGTTAGAGGAGGAGTCTACTCTGACATATAGAACATTAATCTAGCCTTCAGGCTCCCCGACCATTGCAGTGTCCTCAACAACATCCAAAACTGTAGGTACTTCGCTGCCGCAGATCGCTAAATGAGATGGCAGAGCAGTTCAAAATTTTCCTATACTGGATTCCCGGACATAGAGACTTTCTAGGAAACTGCAAAGCAGATGAACTCGCTCGCACCGGAATAACCACACAACTCTCGATAGAGAAAGAAAGTATTGGTATATCCCTCACCACATGTAAACTACTCACAATTGAGCTTTCTATAAAATAAGCCAACAATAGGTGGTCGCCGGGAAACACATGCCATACAGCGCGTCATGTTTGGCCAAAAATTACCCTAAAACGTTAAAAAGAACTGATTTGCCTGAGAAGGGATCAAATCATCACTATGATAGGTATCTTAACAGGATACTGCCTAAAACAACGACTTCTGCAGAAGCTGCAGTTGCAGATGAAGAGGAGGGGGAATCTACAACACATCTTTTCTGCACCTGCCCAGTGCTAGCTAAAAATCGCCACCTTCACTTAGGTAAATTGTTCTACAAAGTTATTGATAATCTCTCAGAATCTTCGGTCTACCGAATTCTTAGCTTTGTCAACAGCTCAAACTGGTTTAAATAGAGAGGGAAATCAACTCATAGTATCAGAACGGGCCCTATTGGCCTAAATGTGTCTCAAGGAAGACAGCCACTTCAACCTAACCCAACCTATGTAGACTTAAGATGTTTTGTCAAATAAAGAATTTGCTAAAAGTTTCCTATTTTTTTATGTTTGCATTTGACAAGAGAGCTTATTCCGAAATAAGATGTTCGAAAGCAAACCACAAAGAAGTTTGGAGTGTTATGTCGATATAAGTTTTTTTGTCGAAAGATTATTACAATTGTTCTTTTGAATTTTAACTCATCTTTTAACATAACTCAAATAAGTGGTTTTGTCAATTTGGCAATTTGGAAAAAAATCGATAAAAGTCAGTATAAGAACAATCATACATGATATATCCTTAACCAAATGCCGTAGAAATACACAGAAAAGACCAAAAGAAGCACCTTGAAAATTTATTCCCATTATAAAAAAATAAATCTGGATAGTTGTCATATCTTGACTTAAGTGGTTTTGCGAAATATCCACAGATATAACCTGCTGTAAAAGTACTTTTCTGACTGTACGCTTGTCGGAGAAAGTCAATAGAAAGTCATACATCTCTTGTATACATTGCTTTTGAGAACCGGCAGATATAAAAAAGTCAACTCTTTTATTTAACCCATTGGGACCATCGGGACCATGTTCCCGTTGAGCTAGAATGACGAAATTTTCAAAAAATGTTTAGTTTGGTTTTATTTAAAAAAAAAAATTTAAAAAAAAATGTAAAAATCGAGTTTTCACCTCGAGATTTATAATTTTCAAATTGATAGATATTGAACGATATTCTACAAGCAAAGTCGAGCATTCCACAAAACAACAAAAAATATACATAAACATATTTCGTTAAAGACCAGCGTTGTTTCAACCCGCTAGAGCCACGTATGTCAGTCAAACTTAATAAAAATTTACAAAAGTTAAATATAAAGCCAAAGAAAGTCGATCGTATTAGAATTATATTTTACTTTATTTTTTTAGATTTTTTAGGGGCTTAAAATTAAAGATAAAAGAAATGGAAAATTCCCAAATTTCACAAGCTTGGAAATGTAAGTAAACGTTATTGTTATTGTTATTGTTCAGCCTTGGCGAAAACAGGTCGATTAGATAAATTCTTAAAATTTTATATTCTTTTTAGAGATCATGAACATCTAGCACTGTATGACCTCCAGGTTAAGAAAAGTATACCGCTGCGCAAACGCAATGCTGGAACAACCATTTGCCTTATCTGGGCTTTTGAACTTTGCTATTTCCTGGTTTAACTTTTCTTCTAAGATTTTGATTTTTTCTTCTTCTGTAATACGTACTTCAGTAACATCCAAATCACATTCCAGTGGTGTTGGGCAGTGATCATGGGCATCCCCATGGGAAGTAAGGGAGGGGCAGTTGCCCTCCCCAAAAATATTAAAAAAAAAAAAAACGAAATGGCCATTTCAGCCCTTGAAAGGACTTTGACCGAGCTTCTTATGATCAATTGTGTTGTGTGTGATGTGAAATGTTTGCACACAAATGATCGAGAACTGGGACCTACATGGGCTTATGTTCTCAAATGATCGAGAACCTGGGCTTATGTTCTCAAGAAGCTTTTCATGGCAGTTTTTACTCTCTGAGGTTTGCCATTGTCTGCAGAGAGGTGACGGCCGAACAGAAAAATTAATTCAATTAATTAATTAATTAATTAATCAATTAATTAATTCAATCCAATGGAGGAAAATATTTTTATTAGTTTATTATATGTTTTACATAATCATCAAAATTTTTTAAAATTTGGAATTAATTCAGTTAAAAAAATAAAATTATTTTCTTTTATTTTACATGCAGTATGTAACATAATTATAAAAAAGTATGAAGTCACTGACTTGTACTTTATTGGTATATATTAATACATATTAGCTAAACTTACAAACCGGATTTTAAAATGTAAGTATGAGCAAAAGTAATCTCTGTGAAAATTATTAATATTATTCTATTATTTTAAATATAATAATGTAACAATCGATTAAAAGATTTAAATTAAAGTGCTTGCTTGACCCGTTATGTATAAAATGGCACACAGTACTCCGTCCCTTGAACAAAAATAAAAAAATTCATGAAAAAGAAACCCAATATGTTCAGTATCGTTGAAAAGGAAATTATCCAAATAAGAGAAAACAATAACATTTTTAATACATAAGTCATTGTTGTGGGTGCTATGGCTCTTCAAACTTGAACTTTTTTTCAGCTAACATGATTATTGCATAGTTCGTATTCGTATGCAGATACTTAAAAAATGGCTAAAAATACAATTCTAGTCGTATTATATAAAGTAAACCTTTTTGAATAGATAAAAAACGAAAGAAAAATATGTTTTTCAATTTATTAAGAAATATTAAAAAACAAAAATGTTACTTTACGTTAAGCTCAGTATACTTACGGTGATCATCCGTCCTCTTTTAGAGAGGACAGTCCTCTTTTTAGCCTCGTGTCCTTATTTAAAATGTTGTCCTTATATGGTCCTCTTTTTTTAAAATTGTCCTTTCTTGCCTTTTTTTTATCTTTAACTTCTTTTTAACCTCTACGGGCTCGAAAAGGGTAGAAATTTGTAGTCAATTTTTTGAAAAATATCTTAATGATACTTAAGCTTGTGGAGTTTTCTTTGTGTCTACCGGGTAGTAATGCGCCAACAGAAAGAGTCTTTTCTTTAAGTAATAATATTTGGACATCAGAGAAGTCGCAGTTAAAAATAAATACTTTGGAATCTATTACTAAGTGTAACTTCCAAGTGAACTGCACAGAGCTTAAAGAATTTTTAGAAAAAAATTAAAAATATATTCTGCCGAAAAGTTTTTGTAATATTTTTTTAAGAATGAGCATGCTTAACAAATTGATAAAAAATTACTCTGATATCCAAATATTATTATTTAAAAAAAATACTCTTTCTGCTGGCGCAAATTTTTCCATAATTGCTTGCTTAATTGCAATTAATTACAAAATTAACACATTGACATAAAAAACACTGTGTTATTTATATATTGACATGTACATATTAACATATGAACAAATTTTACTACTAGTCATTTATGTTGTGTTTTATTAGATCTTAAATCTTAAGAGACATTAATTGTTTGTTAAAAAAAATATGATCTCAGTTAATTTCTATATAATTATATTTTTTTATAAAGTTTCTAAAATAACACAAGGGAACAAATTGTAAACTTTTTATACAACTGACAAAATTTTACATACTTGTTTCGGATGATTACAGTGGCCTGACATAACTAAAAACAGAACGTCAATTCATTGTAACAGGTCTAAATTTAAAGATATAGCGATACATAAAAACATTTCAAAAATAACAAAAAAAAATCGTTTAAATAATTTATATAAGCTTATAGCATAACAAATTTTAACATAATGGCATTAATTTTAAATTATTTACTATTAAAGATTATTTTGAGCTAAAAGAAATGGGTCTTATTTGGTAAGTGACGTTGAATCTTCTTGTTTGAGGAACTAACAAAAATCTGCCATCATAGCTGAATGCCACCATCCTTGGTATCTAAGGAACCTCTCTCCTTGTATA
Source organism: Coremacera marginata (assembly GCA_914767935.1). NCBI lineage: Eukaryota > Metazoa > Arthropoda > Insecta > Diptera > Sciomyzidae > Coremacera > Coremacera marginata. Next base: position 60,367,303 of record OU612044.1, on the reverse strand, counting down.
TCACCAAATGCACCGTGATTATGAGGAAAAAAGTCTAAATGAGAATGTAGAAAATGAATTTTGAGCGACATTCTTCATCCACAGTTTTGCACGACTGAAACAGTTCATTTACTTAAAGTTGATAGTTTTCTGTTTTTAATTGCCTAGAAAGCCTTTGATGACTGCAATAAAACATTTTCATGCTTGTAGTCCTTTTAGATTACATTGTTAGGTAAATAGTTTATCCTTAACCAATTTTCTTATTCGTGGACCTATAAAAACTCCTTTCAGCATCACTAAGTTAAGGGAAAAATGTCTTTAAATATTTGAATCCTTCGCTTTCCTTGTTCATTGCTTTAACAAAACTTTTTTGTTAATCCCAATTTCATGTGTACAGTAGGCTTATTCTAGGTAATTCTAGCAAAATAATGAAACTTTGAATAAAACTGATATTGAACCTGTCACAACACTTTGATAACTTGATCTGTGAAAGGTGAGGGTAGTGCAACAAAAATATTGATTACTGTTCTCATTGTCAAACCCTTGTTCCATTACGTAATTTCCTATAATATTTATTGAATGAAGAATTTTTTTGTTTTTAAATAAAGTATTAATAATTTGAAGTTATATGTTTAGCACTATGCTTTGCACTATGTAGCACTATGCTTTGCTTTTTGTTGTTCTTGTGTGTCCTTTTTTGGTTTGAAAATAATGGTCAGGGTAAGTATACTGCAAAAACGAAAACAAAATTCCCATAAGAAGTACATTGAGTTTTTTGGCAGCGAACTGGCGATGATTTTTTTTTCTCTAGGTAGTACGCTGTTGAAGGGAAAAATTTGTTCAGTTCAGAACTATGTGTGGAGAGTTAAAATGTCAAAATTTCGCTGGCAACAACAATAAAAACATAAGCAGTAAGTATGTGTTGGTGTTAAATTTGTTATTAAACAAATGTATTTAGTTTATTAATGTGTAGTCTTGCCTTTTAATTTTTAATAAAATTACAGAAAATAAATATTCTGTCAGCCAGAACAGCTAGTGCTTCTTCTCCACACAAAAATGTTGACTAAGCCAAAATTTTGCGCTTAGGATATGCCCAAAAATTTTCATTCCTACAGCATACTAAGCTTAAAGCGTAAGCTTAGTATACCTAGTGGAAAAAATTCCGCTACCAGTTCGCTGGCAATGTACTTCTTATGGACCACTTTTAATAATCAATAAAAAACGATTTTCCAAAATTTTACAAAAAGTATGTATAGTTTCGTTTACTATTGGAACTTAATTATTTCAAAGATGTAAAACTTACTCCACTTTTTTAAAATATTGACTTTATTCTAATAGTATATTTAGCCATTTCTCCTTATTCCGCTTAAATATATGTAAGACAAATAAAAATTTTTCCTTGTAATTAATAATAAATGATTGATTTGCATTCTTATTTTTATTGTAAAAGACTTAACATCGACAAACAGTTGCAATGTTAGTATTAATAATGCAATGATTTAAATGACATGTCGTACCATAACATCAAAAGTCACACAACTCAAAATATAATAAATCATTTTTTCAAAATATTTGGTAATTAGGTTTTTTAAAATTATAGCAATAAAGTGAAATGAAAAAGTTTGGTGCAACTTAATCCCGCTTGTTTCAAATATCTTTGTCAAAATGCTTGCAAAGGGGTAAAAGAAAAAATTCGTAAGACTACAATTTTAAAGAAAAACAAAAATTTTAACAATTTTGCAAGATAATGATTTCTTTGAATTTAGGTTTTTAAAGTTATGACAATAAAGTGAGATTTAAAAATTTTGTGTAACTACAAAGTTGTGACTTTTTCATGCAAAAAAGCTGATTTACTCAAAAACCTCTAAGAAAATTTTAAACTTTTTCTTCATTTTTAAACTTAAAATATTAATATTCATGTAAAAACGAAATTTCATTCAATTGCTTGAAAAACTGTTTTTTGTGTATTTTTAAATTATTTTTCTGCTTCAAGTAAGCAGTTTTTGTGTTAAACATGTTCATCATGTGAAGGCACGTAGATTAATATTCAATATAATAAGTAGCTTAATAAACCAAATTTATATTAAAATTATCTATTGGAATTAAAGCACAAACCAAAAAAAAAATTAGGTTTAATTTTGTTAGAATGCAATAAACTTTAACCACATATGTACGCACTTAGATTACATTTTTTACAAAGTTTGAGTCCCGTAGATAAAACTTACATTAAGCTGCAATTTTTTGCAACTTTTATTTTAAATTATGCCTTTATTTCTTAAAAACTCTACGATGTCGTACAAAATGACAATACCTCACGATTTTAAAACACAATTTTGTGTTTCAATTTTAACTTTTTTTTAAGAATGAATAACGGAATCATATTACAAAAATTTGGAACTTTGTTCTGATAGTTCGGTCAAATCTCACACAGTGCAACGGTGTAAATTGTGACAATGTTCACTAAATTTTCACGAAAAACACTCAGAAAACAGAATATCAGTGGTCATCTTTTTCAAGGAGCATTCCCAAATAATTATCAAATACGTGAACTATCCACGTAAGCCTTTGCTCCTCCCTAGGAAAAATCCTGCAGACTCCCATAGCTGTGGCTAGTCTTTGAATAATTCCTTATATTTCGATTATCATCTTCATTTTCTTTCATTCACTTTCATTCCGCAAATTACCGGGATTGAGGTGATCTAATCCCGGGATTGGGGATTGCAAAAAGCCTCCGTGATCTCGGGATTTAGGGATCGGGTTTCCCGGGACTGAAAGCCTTAGTCTCCACTTATAATATTTGATTGCATGCGATCTATCAAATTGAACTTCGTGATATCCAGATTTCATGATATAATTTTTAGGTGGGCATTTCATTTCATGAAATTTCATTTTGAAAATGTCGTCAAACAGATAAGTTCAGATCAACTCACTTATAGTTGAAACTTTTATAGTTCCATAAGCAATCAACTGCTTATAAAAGTTTATTAACTTTACAATTTCGTTCATCCGGCACTCCATTTTATATATTTGCACTGTTTTTGTAAAGAAAGTTGTTCTCATTACATTCTCGTTCAAAATTCTGAACTTACTAGCCTAAACTAGCTTAAAATATTATAGTTCTTTTAACACTATTTTTTTAGGATATATTTTATATTTTTCCAGAACCAGAATGCTGTTTGTTCTAAAATGATAAATCTGAAAATATACGAAAATATTACCAGTTTAAAACTAAAAATAAATTTCTATTTTCCACGTTTCTTCGCACAAGCGATTAGACACAATGTGGAATTTTGAGGAATTAACATTGTAAACAAAAAACATTTCAAAATATTTTGTCATGTGTGACTTTTTAATATTTATGATGTATAAAATAATATATTTAATCATTTTCAATATAAAACAATCTTCACGGCTACCAAAAAATACATATAGGTCAGGATATTTTTTCTGAAACGGGGTTATCAACAAGAGAACTTATCTCGTAATTCTAACATATGTGCGCACCAATTTTGTTTTAATTTTTATAATCTTCTATTTCGAATAGTAGAGATTAAATTGTTAATATTTAATTGAAGCAAAAAAGCCTGGAGGCATTCATTTAAGCACATGGCAAATGCACGTTTATTAATGACAGTCCAAGGTGACATGCTATATAATAATATTGGAAATAACTGAATATAATAAAATTAAATTTAAAAAAGAAATCAAAGTAACATAGTATTCTTAACCTTAATATAGTTTTTCGCGTTTATAATATCCCTATTTAATTAATAAAATATTTGATGTATCAGGGCTATCATCGTTTTAATATATTAAAGATTTTGACATTCCGTGTTATCTAAGAAAAACTTTGTCAGGTATTTGCCTTTGAAGTGCATATATTTTAAGGAAAAAAAAATGTGCTTTGAAATTTAATTCATTTCTCCAGAATTCCATTTTTAAAATATTAGCCAGAGAGTAAATTTAATTTTAAATTTATATTTAACTGCATTATACGACGATGTGCTTTAGTTTATACAAAAATGTGATTTTTTTAATTTACTTGTGGTTGTAAAATTTTATGGACACACATTTACATCTTCTATGTCTTAAAATCAATCTTATTTATAACTCTTAAAAATATTCTCAATAAGTTTTGAGTCAATTAAATAAAAATTGTTAAAGTTATAAGCACAATCGCCCGAAGAGAAGACAATGTACTTGCTTTAATGCACTCATAACTCAAGTGTAACAGTACGTTCAAAAAGTAGGATGGAAGTAGGAAAAAATAGGATGACACATAGATGGCGTTACTAGATTTCTTCCAAATAATTTTTATTTAGTACCAACCTTCAAACGCTACGTATAAAAATTTGACAACAATCTGACAATTGATTCATGAGTTATAGCATTTTGTGTGCAACTATTGTTATTGAAAAAAAAAAATGGAAGATAGTGAATTTCGAGTTTTGATAAAGCATTGCTTTTTGATGAAAAAAAATACAGTGGAAACCAAACAATGGCTTGTAAACATTATCCGGACTCTGCTGCATCGAGACAAATGGTTGAAAAGTGGATTGCTGAATTTAAACGTAGTCGTACCAGCACAAATGATGCAGAGCGCAGTGGACGCCCAAATCAGACTGTTATTCCACAAAACATCAAAAAAATCCACAAATTGGTTATGAACGATCGCAAATTTAAGGTGCACGAGCGAGCTGATATTGTAAAGATATCAGATGGTAGTGTTTTTACTATTTTACATGAACATTTGGGTATGCGAAAGCTCTGTGCAAAGTGGGTGCCGCGTGAGCTCACAGTCGACCAAAAAGAACAACGAATTGATACTTCAGAGGAGTGTTTGGCGCTGTTAAACCGCAATAAAATCGAATTCTATCGTCAATTTGTGACAATGGTTGAAACTTGGCTTCACTATTTCACACCAGAATCCAAAAGACAGTCAGCTGAGCGGACAGCAGTCGACGAACGTCTTGTAAGGTGATGGTTTCTGTATTTAGGGATGCGAAAGGAATAATATTCAACGACTATTTCCAAAAAGTAACCGCCATCAACAGCGACTATTACTGCGCACTTTTGGATTGATTGAAGGCTGAAATCGCCAAGAAACGGCCACATTTCTAAAAGGAAAATTGTTGTTTCACCAAGACAATGCACCGTGTCACAAATCGACGAAACCGATGGCAAATTTGAATGAATTGGGCTTCGAATTGCTTACCCACCTACCGTATTCTCCAGATTTAGCCCCCAGCGACTTTTTCTTGTTTTCAGATCTCAAGAAAATGCTTGCTGGAAAGAAATTCAAGTTCAATGATGAAGTAATCGCTGAAACTGAGGCCTATTTTGACGAGAAAGAGAAATCGTACATAAAAGTGGTATCAAAAAGTTGGAAAATAGCTATACTCGTTGTATCGCTCTCGAAGGCAACTATGTTGAATAATATAATCGAGTTTTATCAAAATTTTGTTTTTTTCTTACTTATCCTATGGACTTATTGAATGACCTGTTATGTTCTTAAGCTAAGACACATTTGGTGCCACCGAAATTAAAAAAAAAAGTACTAAAAAATACACCAGGCACCAACCCTGATTTCTTTTGCGCCGAAATTTATAAATTCAAATACAAGTTGGAAAAAAATTCATGTTTCTTAGTAAATCCTAAATAAACTGCTTCTAGAATTTTAAACGCGTTTTTCTCGAAAAGGCTTTTTGAAACCGGTGGACAACCTTACTCGAAAACTATGATAAGGATCGCTACCATTTTATTTCACTTGTTAAGCAAATATGATAGGTACTTTTGTTCGTTCGATATTTATTTTAGAGAAATACTTTTTTAAAACCTAAAAAAATTACTTTTGACTAATTTTTGACTAAAATTAGTTTTTTAGCTGCCATTTTGGTGAAAATCAAAATTTTTCTAAAATCTTCGATTAAAAGCTCAAAGAGCTCGTTTTTCTCAAAAACTACTTGACCGATCTTTACAATATTTAGAAGGAAATTTTTTAATAATATTTTAACCAATCTGAATGAAACTGCTTTTTAAGACAGTCTTTTAAAATCGTTTAATTCAAAATTTAAAACAAAAAATTAGTAAAAATTACATTTTTTTCCAAGTACGTATACATTTTTAATAAAGAGTTTTTTAAAATTCTGTCTCATTCAGAATGGAGATATTTTCATTACGTTTTAAAATTTAAAATTTTTCTTCGGGTCATGCTAGAAGTCAGCAGAGTGTCCGCAGTGCGAAAAGAGCAATCGTTCTAGCCAGAGCCATCTTTGTTTTTGAAAAATGAAAAACAATTTTATTTAAACATAAATGTATATATTACCAAATTTGAAAATTTTAAAACTCTAAACAAATTTCTTCTAATAAAAATCATCACCTCAATATCACTCTTTTTTATTCTCCTCTAAATGTATTGCCGGCCTTAAGGTAAACACACGAACATAAGTACACTGAACCAAATATTGTCCTTAGAATCAATAAATACCAATCATTAAACGAAATCTAACAAATTCTTTAAGTTTCTATGTATTCTAACTTTTACAAAATATAAGCCTGTTTTTAATAAATTTAGTATGGATTTAAAGGTTTGGACCTGTAGATGTGCAAATAAGGCTTATTTTTTTAAAAGATTCATTTATTTTAAGTTATGTAATGCATTTAAAATTGCATAAAGTGTTGATGTTTATGTAATGTGGAAATAAAATTTGATTATCTAAAAAGTCGTCGTCCATATGATGGACATGACCCAGCCAGCGTAGTAACTGCACAGTTATACGCCGAAGTGCGTCAATGTCTTCATAGAGCTCATACAGCTCGTGGTTCATTCGGATGCGATAGTCATCGTCGACTCGATAGCGACGAGTCATATGGAAGCGATAGCCATATGGAAATAAGACTGATATCTCGATAGTTGGCGCAGATTTTTGGGTCATCTTTCATATGTATAGGGCAAAGTATGCTGAGATTCCAATCGTCGGGCATGCTTTCTGCTAACCATATTTTGCTGATGAGCTGATGCATGCGCCTTATCAATTCATCGCCGCCGGTTTTAAACAATTCAGCTGACAGGCCGTCAGCACCCGCTGCTTTATTGTTTTTGAGTCGTTGGATAGCAACTCGAACCTCTTCATGGCTAGGTGGTGGTACTTCCACTCCGTCATCGTTGATTGGTGACACTGAAATGCGCTCTCCATGGACGGCATTGGTGGAATCGTCGCCAAGTATATTGGAGAAGTGCTGTGTATACAATCTCAGCACATACTGTGTATCCGTATTCAGATCTCCATTTTCGTCTCTACAAGTGGATTCTCCGGGCTTGAAACCTTAGGTTAGACGCTTAACCTGTTGATAGAATTTTCGTGCATCCTTCTTGCACCGGTATACCTCTAGTTCCTCACGCTCACGCTTTTCCTGCTCTCTTTTCTTGCGTCTGAAAAGGCGCCTCTCTTCCTTCCTCTTTTCCAAGTAGTTTTCTCGCATGGCTCGTGTTGCAGCTGACTGCAGCGTTTTTTTCTATATGCGGCGTTTTTTACTGCAGTCGCGATGCGACACTTCTCATCGTACCATTGGTTCCGAGGTTGCGGGCGCCGGAAACCAATGACTTCTTCAGCGGCAGCGCGCATGGAGTGGGATATATGCGCCCAAAGTCCGCCGGCGTCGTCGGGTCCAGAGGTTGGTTGGTTGAGCTTAACCGAGAGTTGAGGGGAGTAGACCTTGGCAGTCCGTTGTAATTGCAGCTTAGCGACATCTAGCTTTCGTTGCATTCCTGTGCGTATGTTCTTCGCATTGCATAATCGCATGCGGATCTTGGCTGCAACAAGATAGTGGTCGGAGTCAATGTTGACCCCCCGAAATGTACGCACATCTAGAACACTAGAGGCATGCCTTCCGTCGATTACAACATGATCAATTTGGTTTCGCGTTTTTTGATCCGAGGACAGCCAGGTGGCCTTGTGGATGTCGAGGTGCTTAAGCCTGGTGCTACTAACTACCATGTTTCGCGCCTCGTCGTAGTTGATCAGTCTTAAGCCGTTGTTCGTGGAGGTCTTATTAAGACTGAACTGACCGACAGTGTGGCCAAAGATGCCTTCCCTTCCGACTTTCGCATTAAAATCGCCGAGGACTATTTTTACGTCATGGACCGGAAGGTGGTCGTATACGTCCTCAAGACTAGCGTAGAAAGCGTCCTTGACGGCTTCGTCCTTTTCCTCCGTCGGGGCGTGGGCGCAAATAAGGCTGATGAGGAAAAATTTTTCCTTGATGCGGATCGTGGCCAATCTTTCATTCACAGGTGTGAACCGGGAAACAAGGTGGCTTAGTTTCCGGCTAACGACGAATCCACATCCGAATTTGCGCCTCTCCGCATGGCAGCTGTAGTAGATATACAAGTGTGCTTGCTTAGAGCAACATTGCCCTTTCCATCGCATTTCCTGGATGGCGGTGATGTCAGCTTTTATTGTTTTGAGGGCTTTCTCCAGTTGGATAATGGCACCTTCCCTATAAAGGGACACTTTGCCTAGATCCTGTTTAAACTAGCGTTGCCGACGGCCTATACTCTTGATGCTCTTTTGTTTTATTAAAAGCTCTTACGCATAGGCTGTGGATTCTAATAGACACAAACAGTACTCAGCACTAAGCAATATAAACCACACAAACAAATTTGGGTGTTCGTATCTAATTTTTTTTTTTGCATATAGCAAAGTGCTGGTCAGTAAACTGGCGGCCTTGACGCAGTAGGTAGAGTGTGTGGCCCATTGTCCAGAGGTCCCTGGTTCAGTTCCCACCTGAGAGTTTTTTTCAATTGAGTTAATTTTTTTGTTCGGCTGTCACCTCTCTGCAGACAATGGCAAATCTCAGAGAGTAAAACTGCCATGACATGATTCTTGAGAGCACAAGCCGTTCGGAGTCGGCATAAAGCTTGTAGGTGCAGTTCTTAATCATTTGTGTTCAAACATGTCACAACACGCACAACACAATTAATCAAAAGAAGCTCAGTCAAAGTCCTGTCAAGGGCTGAAATGGCCATTCCGAATTTTTTTAGCAGGACCCAGCGGTCCGCGGTTTCGCCACGGACGTTTTCTTTTTTTAATAAAGACGGCAACCAGTGCTGCCGAAAGAACTACAATATTAGTAGATGTCTTCTATTCTATTAATTAGCATTCATACTACCCAAATTTTAAATGTACTATTTGCTCAATTTTAAAAACTCGGACTTATTTTAGTGCTAAATTTTTACGCACTTTTTTAAATTTATACAAAATAACTGATGAGTTGATACCCTTACTCTTGCATACAAAACAACTTTCTTGAGCATACCCACTTTTTCCACTTGTCGTCGTTTGACTTCGTCGTTTTACTGTTCACAGTAAACAAATAAAATATTATCTACGTTAATGCGTAGATATATTAGACCGTCTTTTAACTCCAATTTGTTCAGTCAATTTTAGATGGCAATAAATCTGAAAAAACTATGACACTTAAATATTTTTGTTATGACATATCGAGCCATAACCGCAAAAAAGATGCAACCAGCAAAATTAAAACTTTACAGGAGAGGTTTTTTTAATAATCTTTCGCCTCAACATTTTCATTAATGAGAATTTTTTAGGCAATCCAAATTTTGTGCTATACATCCAATGCAACTGATTTTTTGTGCCTTTGTATGACATGAATGTTGTTTTTGCTGCCTACATCAATTGCGCTGTCATGAAAAGAAGTTGCAATGTAATTTTTTGTCGGTTACATTAAAATTTATGGGGGAACAGGGGGCGAACCTTCACATGGCAACGTGTCTGACAACCTCAACCTGGCGAGGCAAGCATTATCCATGTCGAAATTGCCTCAAGTCGACACAAACCTCCACGTAGTGTTCCCTGGTCAACGACAAACTGGCATCCGTCAGTTTGACGGCGGGTCGCTCCATAAACCTTAAACATGGAATGTGCGTAGGGTTTGGGTCCCGCCACATTACTACTGCCCAATGAAAACTAAACCAGCCCTTGATAAGAACCCCAATTACGTTGACGACCACTGCAAACGAAAAACGGACAATGATTTACGGATATGCACCTGGAATGTCCGGACCTTTATAGGGAAGGTGCCATTATCCAACTGGCGGAAGCCCTCAAAGCAATAAAATCTCATATCACGGCCATCCAGGAAATGCGATGGAAAGGGCAAGGCTGCTCTAAAGAAGCATACTGCGATATGTACTACAGCTGTCATGCGGAGAAGCGCGAATTCGGATGTAGATTCGTCGTTAGCCGGAAACTACGCCACCTTGTTTCCCGGTTCACACCAGTGAACGAAAGATTGGCCACGATCCGCATCAAGCAAAATTTTTCTACATTAGCCTTATTTGCACGCACGCCCCGACGGAGGAAAAGGACGAAGCCGTCAAAGACTCTTTCTACGCTAGTATTGAGGACGTATATGACGACCTTCCGGTCCATGACGTGAAAATAGTCCTCGGCGATTTTAATGCGAAAGTCGGAAGGGAAGGCATCTTTGGCCCCACTGTCGGTCAGTTCAGTCTTCATGAGACCTCCACGAACAACGGTTTAAGACTGATCGACTTCGCCGCGGCACGAAACATGGTAGTTAGTAGCACCAGATTTAAGCACCTCGACATCCACAAGGCCACCTGGCTGTCCTCGGATCAAAAAACGCGAAACCAAATTGATCATGTTGTAATCGACGGAAGGCATGCCTCTAGTGTTCTAGATGTGCGTACATTTCGGGGGGTCAACATTGACTCCGATCATTATCTTGTTGCAGCCAAAATCCGCATGCGATTATGCAATGCGAAGACCATACGCACAGGAATGCAACGAAAGCTAGATGTCGCTAAGCTGCAATTACAACGAACTGCCAAGGCCTACTCCCCTCAAATCGGTTAAGCTCAACCAAGCAACCTCTGAACCCGACGACGCCGGCGGACTTTGGGCGCATATATCCCACTCCATGCGCGCTGCCGCTGAAGAACTCATTGGTTTCCGGCGCCCGCAACCTCGGAACCAATGGTACGATGAGGAGTATCGCATCGCGACTGCGGTAAAAAACGCCGCATATAAAAAAACGCTGCAGTCAGCTGCAACACAAGCCATGCGAGAAAACTACTTGGAAAAGAGGAAGGAAGAGAGGCGCCTTTTCAGACGCAAGAAAAGAGAGCAGGAAAAGCGTGAGCGTGAGGAACTAGAGGTATACCAGGGCAAGAAGGATGCACGAAAATTCTATCTACAGGTTAAGCGTCTAACCCAAGGTTTCAAGCCCGGAACATCCCCTTGTAGAGACGAAAATGGAGATCTGAATACGGATACACAGTGTGTGCTTAGATTGGGAGACAGCACTTCTCCAATTTACTTACTGGCGACGATTCCACCAATGCCGCCCATCGAGAGCGCAGTTCAGTGCCACCAATCGACGATGACGGAGTGGAAGTATCACCACCTAGCCATGAAGAGGTTCGAGTTGCTGTCCAACGACTCAAAAACAATAAAGCAGTGGGTGCTGACGGCCTGTCAGCTGAATTGTTTAAAACCGGCGGCGATGAATTGATAAGGCGCATGCATCAGCTCATCAGCAAAATATGGCTAGAAGAAAGCATAACCGACGATTGGAACCTCAGCGTACTGTGCCCTATACTTAAGAAAGGAGACCCAACAATCTGCGCAAGTTATAGAGGTATCAGTCTTATTTCCATCGCATATAAGGTTCTCTCAAGCGTACTGTGTGAAAGATTAAAGCCGATTACAAAAACACTGATTGGACCTTATCAGTGTGGCTTTCGACCTGGTAAGTCCACCATAGACCAGATTTTCACGCTACGACAAATCCTGGAGAAAACCCACGAAAATCAAATTGACACACACCATCTCTTTGTCGATTTTAAAGCTGCGTTCGATAGCCCGAGAAGGGATTGCCTATACGCAACAATGTCTGAGTTCGGTATACCTGCAAAGTTGATTAGACTTTGCAGAACGACGTTGAGCAACACACGCAGCTCCGTCAAGGTAGGAAATGACCTCTCCGAAACCTTCAATACCGAAAGAGCTTTCAAGCAAGGCGATCCACTGTCATGCGATCTCTTCAACATCATCATGGAGGGGATCGTACGAAAGACCGGTGTGCATCGTAATAGCACATTTTCTATAAAGGTATCCAGCTCCTTGCGTACGCTGATGATATTGATATTGTTGGCAGAACCAAGAGAGATGTTACCGCTGCTTTCGCCGCTATCGAAAAGGAATCAGCCAAAGTGGGTTTGACGATAAATGAGGGTTACACAAAGTATATTCTGTCTACAAACAAGGGAGCGTGGCGTTTAGACTCCCACGTTTCATCCGGCAGCTATAACTTTGAAGTAGTCAAGGAGTTTGTATACCTTGGCACCGCCATTAATTGCACCAACGAAATCAGCCTGGAGATAAAGCGAAGAACAATAATTTCTAATAGGTGCTACTACGGGCTCAGTAAGCAACTAAGTTCCAGAGCCCTCTCCTGATCGACAAAACTAACACTCTACAAGACGCTCGTTCTACCTGTGCTGCTTTATGGCGCTGAGGCATGGGTAGTTTCGCAAACTGACGCAGCCGCTCTGGGGTATTCGAGAGAAAAGTTCTTCGCAAAATCTTCGGTCCTGTTCGAGTCGACGATGACTATCGCATCCGAATGAACCACGAGATTTATGAGCTCTACGAAGACATTGACGTAGTTCGGCGTATAACTGTGCAGCGACTACGCTGGCTGGGTCATGTCCATCGTATGGACGACGAAGCTCCAGCGAAAATGTGCTCGAAGCGAGGGTCGCTGATCAACGACGACGAGGGAGACCATGCCTCCGATGGATGGACCAGGCTGAGGAAGCCCTAACCGCACTTGGTGTATCCGATTGGAGAAGGCACGCGCAAAACAGAGGCACCTGGCGAGAGCTGATAAGGTCGGTCGAAACCCAGATACGGTTTGTTACGGCCACCTAAGTAAGTAAGTACATTAAAATTTATATGTAAAATACTTGCAGTTGAAGTTCTTTTTTAGTAAATCTTATGACTAGATTTAGCTTTTATATGACACTAGCTGCTTTTATATATAACTAAAGCAATTTTTATTATTACATGAGGTTTTTTAAATAATAAGTCTTTAACAATATGGAAAATACTATAAAATAAAATAAATTAAAATAAAATTGAATCAAAAATTCATAAGAAAAATTATATTGAGTTCTTTATGAACGTTAATAATGAAAATAACATTTTTACATAGTTTCTTCTTCATATGTTTTATGTAATTGCATCTTTAACTTGTCCGCTATAATTTAGGTTAAAGCATTCTTGATCAAATTTTTCTGGAATAGAGTGTTTGTCACAAAGCGTCTTCAAATCTTTGTATTTTGCTGATGAAATTCCTAATGAACCATCATATAAATTGAGGGGTTCATTATTTACTATGTTAGAATTTCGCGTCGATCGCGCAATCGAGTTGAGGTCCAATTCTTTTTTCTGAAAGTTCTCGTAATATGAATGGTTTAGTGTAATAACAGGATTTTCTTTTTCAAATAAAGCTGAACGTAAAGTATTAAACGATATTTTTAGCGAAGCGGGGAACCTTTTGGATTAGTTCTGGCCTTAGAAATTATTGTATACCCTTCACTTGGTGCCCACACATTTCTTTTACGAATAAAAGATTCAATCGTACTGTAAATTGAATCTACAGGCATCATAGTATATACAGGTAGCAAAAATGTTATTTTGATGCCTTCAATTGTAACAGAGCGTTCGAGAAAATATACTAACATAGCTAACACAGCTCTGTTTCGGTTTTGACCTGCGCAGCTTTCACAGTAAAGACTAACAGCCGTGTGATTTCCTCTTTGATCGATAATATTTAAATATTTTAAAATTATGGTGGAAACTTCATTAATTTCTCATTTCCATCAGTTTCTCCCCATACGAAGCGATAACCACTTTTAGTGTCATTTTCATATATACTTTCGTTGTAATAAGCATACTTTCTAGAATAAAATAAAGTTACACTTTTTCGGTAAGGTGTGTTTAAAACCTTTTGTAGATCGAAGCTTGCACATAAGAATGACATACTTTCTGACCTCTGCTTCTGTTGCTGTTAAAATATTTCCTTGGATTGTTTCTTTAGTTCTAAAAACTCTTAAAGATAATTTAGCTGAATCCTTGTTAATATCTTTCAAATGTTACTTTTTACTTGCGGCAAAAATGAGACGGAACATCGGATAATAATTCAATGAACGATTTAACAAGAGCTATTTTAGAGATATTCAAAGTATACTTTTTTAATTGAGTCAAGCGTATCTTTTTAGCCAAAAACGTACTTTTTGAAATTTATTACTTAAAACCTAAAAAGTGCCATATCAGCTTCAAGTTTAAAAACTTACATTTTTTAATTTACTAATAATATAATAATAAAAAACACAGGTGCGTCGTTGGACACACGAGAGAAGCGAAGCTTTTTCGCAGTTACATAGATTTGATAGCTTAATAATTTTTTCTTTTTAATAAATTAACTTTTAAATTCAAAAATTTAAAATAACATAAAATAAATTACATATATACAGAAAACATATTTACTGCTTATTTTTTTATTGTTGAATTTCAAATTTCCACGTCAATTACATATACGGGCATATAATGCCAGCGACTCTCCATTTTAACTCTCCACACATGGTTGTGAACTTGGCTGCACTGACTCATGCATGCGTTTGTTGATTCCATATTTGTTGATATCTATTTTTTTGACACTTAAAAACGCACTTGTCAACGCACTTGTCATAGAGTGTAAATTATTATTTCAGAGTTATTTCACTCAAAAACATGAAGAAAAAAAACTCTATTAACCTCTGTTAACACATGCCAGAGATTTAGCAGAGTTGAAGCAATCTCTAGATAATAATTTATACTCTATGCACTTGTGGGCATTGCTAATTTTCTTCGTACCAACAGCATAGGATATAAATTATTATCTAGAGATTGCATCAACTCTGCTAAATCTCTGGCATGTGTTAACAGAGGTTAACAGAGTTTTTTTTCTTCATGTTTTTAAGTGAAATAACTCTGTTAACACATGTCAGAGATTTAGCAGAGTTGATGCAATCTCTAGATAATAATTTACACTCTATGCCAACAGCACCACAAATGCATTCACAATACAAACAAACCGATGCTGGAGACACCTTGTGGCAAATAAAAGCAAATTTTTGATAGTTGTAGCATAGCAAATACACAATCCTCTATCTATTGATAGATGGTGACGATCTACTGCAGCATAGCTTCTGTTATAATTAGCATTGAATTAGTAACTCTTTCTAACAAGTCTTTGTGGCCTGGTGGAAAGTGCATTGGACTCTCGCGTAAGATGACGTGGGTTCGATCCCCACGGGCATGCCAACAAATATTTTTAATATTTAATATTAAAGTATTAAATTTTCTTGTTGTAATAAGCACTAGCAACAAAGAAACCATCAAATTTCCAAGAAAAAATCTGTCGAAAATTTTTCAGATTTCACTCCAAGCAAATCACAGAACGAGGAGTAAGAAGCTTCGCTTCAATAATAATAATAAAAATAATTATTTTTAAAATAATTTTATTAAATAAATTCTTATTATATGCTGATATATAACATAAATCATATTATAATTTATACTGAAATATAAGTATTTAAAAGGAACATTTAGTTAATCAGGTACTGCGCAAGGCGGTTACTCTTCGTAAGTTTCAAAAATATTGAAGTCCTCTAATTTCGTCAGCATAAGCTATTTTTGGTTTCCTTTTTAAAATATAACGACTAGGCTCCCATCCAGCGCAATTTTTATTAAATAAAAACTCCAAACGCAAGTTTTAACGGCAGGCTTGTTTCGAAGATTTGTATAGTCTTAAGAAAATAATGAACCCTTATTAAAAAGCCCTTATTCTACGAAGATTGTTTATCTCTTTGTTTTATCTTTCCCTTTAATCTTTGTTTTTTCACGGAATACCTGTCAAATTTTAAAACTTGACAACGCACTTTTGCATGCGTTCCCAAATTAATGAGCAACATAAAAACTAGATGAAAAATTAAAAATGAAAAGTGACAAAAAGCTAGAAACCGGCAGCTAGAAACGAGCAGCCAATTAGTAACTATGATAGATATGAGCGATTGTTACTTGGCAACACTTTTTAGTTAAAGGCCTGTTTCCAGCGCTAAAGTAAAGCATAATTTTCGTATAAAAAAAGCTGAAAAGTAATCAAAAAGAAATTTTCTTATTTTACAATTACTTAAAAGTGAATCCAGCTCGGAAGAAAAAATTTTTTTTCTACTTTTTTTCCATGAAGAAAGAACACGGAAACATTTTGAATATCAAGAAATATATGCTAGTCACATTGTTTCTTAAAGTAAATTTTGTGAGAAACGATGTGCTTGTAATAATCTTTATTATAGAAAACGTTGTTATTGCAGTCTGAGGCAAGTTTTGAACGGGAATATGTAATGTTTTGCTAAAACATGTTGCGGAAATTCCCACATTGACTCAAATCCTTTCGAGATATGTTTAAAATAAAAATAGATCAAATTTCTAAGATACACAAAATTAATTATTAACCCTCCCCTAATTTATTCATACTCCACTGAAAAAATCCATAATTTTTTAACAGATAATGCCACATATATAAAAAAAGACACAGATTGGACACAGTGAAACACTTCGGCAAGCATAAAGTGGAATTTTAAGAAAGTTACCGTAGAATTGCCTTGGTAAAGGCTTTGGGAAGTTTGATCCACACTTCGATCCCCAACCGAAGACTGTCTCAAGAAGTGCAAGAAATTGCAACAGTAAAAACCAATCATCTGGGTTGTTGTATAAACCAAGTGCTTTTGAAATCAGAATTGAAACTGCAGCAAGCTGACGAGTGCTCATAAGGAAACTACGTTTTTGGCTTTGTAATAGAAGGATAACGGGGCAACTACTCTCAGACAGTACCAAAGTCGTATTGTGGTAAAAGGATATGTATGCAACATTTGATCTACCTCTTCCCATCCAAAATACATAACTCACCCGTAAGTCAATTGTATTTGTACCCAATCTTGAAAAGAGGGTATTCATAAGTGAATCTGGATATAGAATGCAAGAACGTTTCGTTAGGTATATATTTACACAGTTTTTAACGGGCAGACCGGAATTCACCGGAGGCAGAGCAGCGTAGCACATTTCCAAACTTCGTATGAAGCGTATCCCGTTCAAACGGCCTGAAAAGCTGACACTGCTAGTTAAGGTTAATCCTTTTGCTTAACTGCAATAGCTTTTGTACCAGCCAAGCCTGATTGGAACACAGGACAGAGAGAAATTTCCCCGCAGCTCGATTTTTCAACGAAATGGTATATATTTCATTCAAATAAAATTATTTTATTTTAGTGTGCTGTCAAAAATACTCTCTTACTACTTTTTCATTCAAGAAATATATAGAACATTTTACTTGACTCATTACTTAAGAGCTGAAAAGAGGCCTTAAGGGCCTACTAAATATAAACTTTTGTGTCACACATGATAAAAATTCACATATAATGAAAAAACCCAAAAATTTATAGAAAATGAAAAATTTCCAAATCCAAAAATGTACCTTTTGAAAAAAAGGCGTACTTTCGGACTGGCGGTACTGAAACTGTACCCCAAAAGGTACTCACATTTTCAGACTTGCAGCCTACTTGCAAGGAAATTTCAGAGGCAGTGAATTTTGTCACCCTCGCCTCGAGCACCTTTTTCGCTGGAGCTTCGTTGTTCATACGATGGACATGACCCAGCCAGCGTAGTCGCTGCACAGTTATACGCCGGACTACGTCAATGTCATCGTAGAGCTCATACAGCTCGTGGTTCATTCGGATGCGATAGTCATCGCCGACTCGAACAGGACCGAAGATTTTGCGAAGAACTTTTCTCTCGAACACCCCCAGAGCGGCTGCGTCAGTTTGCGAAACTACCCATGCCTCAGCGCCATAAAGCAGCACAGGTAGAGCGAGCGTCTTGTAGAGTGTTAGTTTTGTCGATCGAGAGAGGGCTCTGGAACTTAGTTGCTTACTGAGCCCGTAGTAGCACCTATTAGCAATTATTGTTCTTCGCTTTATCTCCAGGCTGATATCGTTTTTAGTATTAATGGCGGTGCCAAGGTAAACGAACTCCTTGACTACTTCAAAGTTATAGCTGCCGGATGAAACGTGGGAGTCTAAACGCCGAGCTCCCTTGTTTGTAGACAGCATATACAGACACGCAGGGTAAAGCAGTCATCGAAACAAGCTGTTATAACCAGTGTTGTCACTTTGCCACAATTGTGGTAGATCTATCACTTTTTCGACCTTTTTGGCTTCTACTACTTTTACCACCCACTATTTTTTTTTCCAAAATCTACTGCTTTTTATTTCAACCTTAATTTAATGATTTTTACATGAAAAATAATTCCAAGTTTAGAAATTTTTTTAGAATATTAAAAGTGGAAGTACTGTTTTCAAAACATTATATAAGAATTATTTGTTTTTGCTGCAATAAAACTAATTAAATGTGAATAAACTTTTTTATAAGCCCCGATTAATGTATCGTGTTCTATGCTTTATTCATAACTGCTAAACTATAAAAAAAAACTGAAAAAAATGTAAAAAAGTAAAAGTGTGTATTGTGGGAGGGAAGTTAAAGACTTTGTGACAAGGTGTGACATAGGGAATGGGATCAAAAATTGGCCAAAAACATGTGACGTAATTAATGAACAGCCCCCAAGCAGAGCCTTGCACGAACATAATATTTTCATTTGTTCGTTCGTAGACAAAATTCTGCGAACGAACGAACAAAATTTTAATATCGATTTTCTACGAACGAACAACTATTTTCTACGATCCAACGAACGAACATAAATTTTCTACGAACGAGCAAACGAACACCAATTTCTACGAACGAACGAACATCAATTTTCTACGAACGAACTATTTTCTACTTGCGGACGAACGAAGAAATATTTTCTACGAACGAAGGAATGAACATCAATTTTCTACGAACGAACGAACAAATATTTTCTACGAACGAAGGAACTAACATCAATTTTCTACGAACGAACGAACAAATATTTTCTACGAGCGAAGGAACGAACATCAATTTTCTACGAACGAACGAACGAACATAATTTTTCTGCGAACGAACGAACAAAATATTTATTTTATTTCTCTACGAACGAACGAACGAACGTCTGCCCCCAAGCAACTATAAAATGTGAAAAACTGAACTTTTTTTAGATCTTATAAAAAAAAGACAGAGTTTCGATAATATCATAAGTGTGGGCGTATAATTTTTTGTTTGATATATTTGTTAATGAATTTGTAGTTCTTGTCCATTTTATGTTGTTATATTTTTATATTTTCTACGAACGAAGGAACTAACATCAATTTTCTACGAACGAACGAACAAATATTTTCTACGAGCGAAGGAACGAACATCAATTTTCTACGAACGAACGAACGAACGAACATAATTTTTCTGCGAACGAACGAACAAAATATTCATTTTATTTCTCTACGAACGAACGAACGAACGGACAAAATATTTTTATTTTTTTCTATGAACGAACGAACGAGCGTTCGTGCAAAGCTCTGCCCCCAAGCAACTATAAATTGTGAAAAACTGAACCTTTTTTAGATCTTATAAAAAAAAGACAGAGTTTCGATAATATCGTAAGTGTGGGCGTATAATTTTTTGTTTGATATATTTGTTAATGAATTTGTAGTTCTTGTCCATTTTTATGTTGGTTGAAAATAAATAGAATGCAATATTTTGTTTAATAAATTGAAATAAATATTACGGAATACTATGAATTTATTTTTCCTGCAGTAAAGAACTTATATATATTTAAAATATAATTGAATATTTAAATTTTAACAAGCAAAATATATTTTTAATATGTATATTTAAAATTAGTTCAATAAAATAATTTATAATAATTAGAATCTATAATAATAACAATAATAATTAAATTTTTTGTAGTCGTCGACTAACACTCGTTACGATCGGTTTAGTTCATTCTTGCGCTGTGCTTTCACTTTTGCTTTGTCAAAAATCCCGTTAACTGATACAAACAATGTAAAGCTTTGTCTAATTTTTTTCAAACACGTGCAGTTGTACACTATATAATAGTTGTGATTTAACTAAGTGTTTATAATTCTCCCTAGGCGCTCCAATTTTGTGGATAACAGGTTCCCTTCTTTTAGCGGCCAGTCCCCAAAGGGAAAAAAGAAGACTATCTTCCAAAAGACAATATCTGATTTCCCTGATCTCCCCAAAATCGACCACGCGGACCCAAAATTCGTAATTGTTGCCTCTACAGACTCAAAAAAACCACTTTCGGATTACTCTTGCTTCGCGGTGCAAAATCCTTACAAGTAATCAGCAAGGAAATCATTAGCATTACAGAACTTCGCGACGATAACCTTTTACTTTTAGTGGAAAACAAATCTATTGCTGACAAATTCGTATCTTCTAAACTTCTACACGGCTTATGTGAAATTAAATGCAAGTTACATGATAACCTAAACTACGTCAAGGGCAATATTTATGCCCCATATATTAATAAAGTTCCTGATGATGAAATAGTCAAAGAACTTAGCCCACAAGGCGTTGTAGCAATTCATAAATTTCAAAAAACAGTAGAAGGCTCAACTCGTCCAAGCGGAGTTATCTTAGTAACTTTTGACTTATATCGCCTTCCTGAAAACATAATTATTTCTTGGCACTCAGAAAAAATAAGGGAATATTACCCGAACCCAATGCGCTGCAAATCATGTCAGCTTCTTGGCCACACAGCTAAACACTGTAATACCAATCCAACGTGTGTAAACTGCAGCCTTCCCCCCATGTACCTGTCGCTTGCACACGCACCTATTGCGCTAATTGCGCTGAAAATCATCCTGCTAATTCCAGGTCATGTAACAAATTCCTACAACAAAAAGAAATTCTTAAAATAAAAACCCAGAAAAAATGCTCCATCCGCGAAGCAAGGCAATTCTACAGAGCCCAATTGCCCCAACTATCACCTTCTTTCAGTTATTCTGCTGTACTCTCATCAAGCAACACAAACACAGCTAATATAAATCCTTTTATGGATTATGCAATAACACAATCAAATAATACAACCGTCCAAAACGACCAAATAAAAACAATTCCGCAACCTAAAACCAATCAAACAACCAACGCCAACGTAACACTATCAATTCCTTCTACCTACAAACAAACTTCATCAAACAAAACTCCAACAGAAATTACTACTAAAAGCACAGAAGTTAGTACTGCAACCACTCCCATAACAAACACTCTTTGCAACAATTCTCCAACTACAAATGTAATTACAAACAATTCTGGCAACATTCAACACAACTCACCCGCTAACCCAACCGATTTCAGTTCTCCTATAACTCGATTGACTCAACAACTAATAGCTAGCAGCAACTATTATATCAACACACAAACAGACGACGACGATCAAACCATGGAGTAGTTTTGCTGCTACGATTTTTCACGTTCTATAAATGACTTTCAATATCCTTCAATGGAATATGAAAGGATTTTATAAAAACTTCCATGAACTTCAACTTTTAATTAAAGATCCTTCATAGCCCTACAGGAAACTAACCTACCCTATAATAAAACAGCACATGCACCAAATCAGTATACTAGCTACTTTCACAATCTATCTCAAAATTCCTCAAGTAAACAAGGAATAGCAGTCCTTGTAAAGAAAAACATTCCCCATAAAGTTTTAGGCTATAGCGCTAATATCGCAGCTATCGCCATCGAGGTCAATATCGGCTTCAAACTGACAATCGTATCCACATACATCCCACCACAACAAAATTTTTGCCCAAGAGATTTACAGGACTTACTCTCCTCATCCTCGAACCCTCTTCTCATAGTTGGAGACTTTAACGCTTGTAGTCCCTTGTGGGGATCTCACAGCACGAACAGCAGAGGCAAAATAATTGAAGATTTTATTTCTTCCGAAAGCTTAATCGTTTTAAATGACGGCTAACCCACTCATTTCTCTACCCATCATTCTTTCTCACATATTGACATCACCTTGTGCTCTGCTAATATTGCCCCTAAGTTGTCTAGCTATACCCTTCAATGTCTTCATGGTAGCGACCATTTCCCTATTCTGACAGATTTTTCTACTACTAAATCATACAAGGGTTCTCCAAAACCAAAATTTATTATTGAAAAAGCAAACTGGCCTAAATTCTGCCTGCTGTCAAATCATTTCTCATCTAAAACTCCAACTTCTAATAATATTAACAGAGAAACTGCAATCATTTAGAAATCAATTCGTTCAGCTGCCCATCTATCTATTCCCCAAACTAGCAACATACCACGCAAAACGTCAGTCCATATTGGTCTAATCATCTCACCTGCTTAAGAACAAAAAAACAATCGTTATGGATTGAATTCAGACGTAATCGCTCCACAGTTAATCTTATTATGTATAAAAAAGCAAATGCAATATTCAAAAGAGAGCTAAAAAAAGCAAAAAGAAAAAGCCTCGAAACCCTTACGGAGTCTATTAACCCTAACTCAAATCCCAAAAAAATATGGGAAGATATCAAAAAGCTAACCGGTTCCTACACCCCCTGCTACATTCAGCATATAGATTCTAAAAACGGCCCAATCTATGACTCTGTCGAAATCGCTAATCTTTTCGGCTCTTCATGGTCAAATTACTCGCGCGACTCTAACTTCTCTAGCGCATTCAATTCAAATAAAGATCTTATGCTTAACAACGAATACATAATAAGCAACATTTCTTCACATGCAAAAGAAATCGAAAAACCTATCACAATTTTTGAAGTAGATCTCAATTTAGCAGATACGACAGGTTAAACTCCAAGAAAAGATCGCATCTCTTACCTATCTCTCTCCTACCTTGTATGTATCATGTATCATGTGGTTTGCACTTTCAAAAAATTTAATCAGCCCACACCAAGTAGCCTTTAAAGAAGGTCAAGGAACAATTGACGCACTTGTATAGTTCGAACACTTCGCCGCCTCTGCCCTTAATACAAAAAAATCATACCTCTGTACTTAGCCTAGACTTCGAAAAAGCATTCGACAGAATTGGAGCGCACGTAGTTCTTCGTCAACTATCGAAATGGAAAGTCGGAGTTAAAACGTATAAATTTGTAAAGGCCTTTTTAATAAGCCGGACTTTTAATGTGAAAATAAATAATAAGTTCCACCTTTAAATTATACAATGGCATTCCACAAGGCTCGCCTCTTCAAGTTGTTCTATTCATTATAGCTTTCGATGAAATCAACAAATTAATGTTAAATATAAAATCTTTATCTTACATTATCTATGCGGATGATGTACTTTTTTTCACTAAATGCAAAGATTCTAATACTGTCCAAAGCCAATTCACTGAAATACTTTCAGTCATATCTAGATGGTCTGACTGTTCAGGAGCTAAAATTTCTTTTGAAAAATGTAAGATCTTACATATATGTAACAAAAGAAATTGCGGCCCATTAAATTTCTCATTTAACAATACGAATATTGAAGAATCCAATACTTTAAAAATTCTTGGTTTAATTTTTGACACTAAACTTACTTTTAAGAATGATCAATTTCAGTTGATCTCGTGTTCTTGTTGTTATCGGTGGTTTTTTAGTGTGTTGCTGTGATTAGTGATATATTTAATTGTGTTTTGTTGATTTTTTGTGGGCATTAAGTATAAAAAAAAATTTTAATGAACGTATTTATGTGTTTTAAAACAATTTCATTTCTTGTCAGTGTTTATTTGTTTAATAAATAATTTATTAATATATATAGAAAATAATTGATTGAATAGTTTTTGTTGTTTTTAACACAATCCAGTGCATGTTTATTTGCCTAATTGTTTTTCAATTCCTCTTTGTGCGGTGTTTGTTTACTTTAGTGCAGTCAGTGTATGTAGTGTTGTTGTTGTTTTAGAACAGTTTTGTGTACTCTGCATTTTAATGTGTTAACCCTATAAGCACATTTTGCATTTATAGACACTTGCTCACAGAACAATTTTAAATTTTTTGCAATGGATTACTTTTCAGTTGATAATATTCCTGCTTGTTCTCTTAACGAGCAGTGCGAGAGCCAGAATATTCTGTACCTTATGTTCAGTTGTTCTGGTCCGTGTGAGCGAATGTTCCATGCTTCTTGTGCTGGTATTTCTAAATCGTGCCTTGACGATTTAATGTCAGTCCGATCTGGTCTTCGCTGGTATTGTGCTTCGTGCAGGGCCCTTTCCCCGGATGAACTCTATTCTAAAATAAAGCTTTTTGGGGAAAGCCTTTACTTATTAAATAATAACTTCAGAGAAATTGTTTCATTTTTCAGCGAAGTTAGTGCCGCACCCACTACCAGCGTTTCTGATGAAAATCGTCCATAACTGCTTCTTCCGGAATTTTTTTTTTTTTTTTTTTTTTTTTTTTCCAGACCTTCCAAGGCAGAGCAATGCCATCAGAAAATAATAATACGGTGATTTCTTATACACCATCTTCTATTCCTCCATTGACTAGTAGTCCAAATACGATTTCAACTACGTCTAACAGTCATTTGACTTTAAGAGCAGTCTCGAGGACCAGAAATGTTTTCATTTCACGTCTTCAGCCCGACACATCAATAGAAAATATATTGACGTTTGTCAGGCAATCCAAGTTAGTGAACTCAAATGCATTCTGTTCATGCAAAAAAATTGGTAATAAGCCTTCCCATGCTTCTTTTATTCTAACAGTTGCAGCCGAAGATTTTACAACTGTTCTTAAATCTAATTTGTGGGCCGATAATATTCTTGTTACTGAGTTCAAGCCAAAAAATAAGTCTAAAAGGGTGACTCAAGCCGCCCGCCAGACTCAAAAAAACTAAATAGGCTGTCCCTTTACTATCAAAATGTAAGGGGACTACGTTCTAAGACGCAGAGCTTATTTCTATCAACTCAAAATTGCTCTGAGGATATTATCGCGTTAACAGAAACGTGGCTGAACGGAGGCATTACTGATTTGGAATTGTTTGACAATAGTTTTCAAGTTTTTAGAAAAGACAGATACACTGAAAATATTTCTTCTGTCGGTGGTGGTGTCCTTTTGGCTGTAAGGAACTGCTTTGTCAGTTTTATTGTTGACATTCCCTGCTCTTCTAATATTGAACTAATTTGCGTTAATGTTATACATTGTAACTCTAATGTATATGTTATTAATGCGTATGTTCCTCCTAAGAGTAGTGTAGAGGTCTATGCAAGCCTTGCGGAGTGCATAGATTACATAATTGATTTACTTGACGTTAATGACGACATTTTATTATTGGGTGATTTTAATCTACCTGATTTAAAATGGCATTCTTCTGACGATGATACGTACTATTGTGCATCTAATTCGAAGACCCGCCAAGAACATATATTTGTTGATAATATATGTTCAGACTTACAACAAGTGAGTTGTATTTATAATAGTCTTGAAAGGCTTCTTGACCTGGTCTTAACTACAGACAGTAACAATGTTGTTGTTAAGAGGGCCTTTTATGCTCTAACTACTGTTGATGAATATCATCCACCATTGAGTATTTGGTACAAATCCGACAGAGCAAATATAGTAAATTCTAATTCAGCAGATAAGCTTTATGAATTCAATTTTAAAAATGCTGACTTTTTGAAGTTGAATCAGTTGCTGTATGGTAAACTTAATGCAATTTTAGAATATATAAATGTAAATTGCCTTGATGACTTCATACATTTTTTTTATATGGAACTCTTTGCTGTGTTTTCTCAATCCGTACCTTATAGTCTCAAATTTGCAAGGAATTCTACGTACCCTTGGTACACAAAGGATTTAAAGACTCTTCGCAACAACAGGAATAGGGCATGGATGAAATACATCTGTAGCTTAGGCTCAAACGACATAGAAACTTACAAACGTTTGTTTCTGGAATTTGAAAATCGCTCAGCTACATTATATCATGAATATTTAGATAATGTTAAGCAGAGAATATTGACAGATCCAAAGAAATTTTGGGGATTCGTAAACACAAAGAAGAAATCCTGAGGGATTTACTGACAATCCCGTCAAAATTTGTGGCCTATTCGCCAATCTTTTTAAAGAATCATTCTGTTCAGATTCTTTTAATCCTGATGGAGAGTACTTTGAATATATGAATTCCGAACCCAGAGTATCTTTGGAACATATATCCTTCACTCCAGAGGATATTTTAATGTATATTACATCGATCGATGAGGAGTTTGGTGCTGGACCTGACGGTGTTCCTGCCGCAGTGTTAACACAATGCGGTTCCGTTTTGAGTCAACCACTTTCTTTATTATTCAATAAATCTATTAACGAAAGTTATTTTCCACTTTTTTGAAAAAAATCATTTATAAGTCCTATTTTTAAAAAGGGTTTCAGGAACGATGTCAGTAACTATAGACCTATCGCTAAGCTCTCATCGATTCCAAAACTTTTTGAGGATGGTGTATGATCGGGTGAAAA
Organism: Coremacera marginata; assembly: GCA_914767935.1. Lineage (NCBI taxonomy): Eukaryota > Metazoa > Arthropoda > Insecta > Diptera > Sciomyzidae > Coremacera > Coremacera marginata. The sequence continues at coordinate 60,340,790 of OU612044.1, read as the reverse complement.
TTCACTGTGGGGAAGTCATAACAACTCGTCAGCATGGTTTTGTGAACGGCAGATCCACTGTGTCTAATCTTCTCGATTTTACAACATTCTGCTTAAATTCTATTGATTCTGGTAACCAGGTCGATTGTGTTTACACTGACTTTAGTAAGGCATTTGATAAGCTACCACACAATCTAATCTTATTTAAACTTGAGTTAATGGGATTTCCACAATATTTTGTGAACTGGATTAAATCGTATTTGGTGGAGCGATCTTATCAAATACGTTTCCGAGGCATTGTCTTCTGAATTTATTGCTGGATCAGGTGTTCCTCAGGGTAGTCACCTTGGTCCTCTTCTGTTTATTTTAGCTATCAATGATGTAACTCACGTCATTGAACACTCTCATCTGCTTATTTATGCCGATGATATGAAAATATACAGAACGATTAATTCTAGAGATAATTCAGATCTACTCCAGTCTGATCTAAAATCCTTTGAAGTTTGGTGTTCTAAAAATAATATGTTTTTAAATCCAGATAAATGCCAAACTATGACCTTTTCGCGAAAAAGCAATAATTTTATTTTTGATTATAAGATTAAAGATACTGCCTTGAGTCGTGTAGACACCGTCAAAGACCTAGGTATATGCATGGATTCTAAGCTGTCGTTTAACATTCATACTGATATTTGTAAAAAAGCATCTTCAATGCTTGGTTTTATAAAACGCTGGGCCAAAGAATTTAATAGCATGATTACAACTACAACGTTGTATTATGCAATCGTGCGTCCTCACTTAGAGTATGCAAGTTAAGTTTGGTCCCCAACTTACAATGTGAATGTTGATCGAATAGAAAGAATCCAAAAACGTTTTGTTCAGTTTGCTCTAAGGGGCTTAAGTGGAACTGACACATTAGACCTTCCTCCTTATGAGGATCGTTTAAAACTATCAAAAATGCAGTCTTTAGGTGATCGAAGGAAATCGGCAGATATCGTATATTTACACCAGCTCATAACAGGTGTATTCGATTCTCCAGAACTTCTTTCTCACATAAATTTTAACACTAACCGTAGAAGCAGTAGAAACACTAACAACTTAATTTATTTGCCATTTAGTAGAACAAATTATATGGCTACTGCTCCTTTAAGTCGCATGAGTTCCTTTGTTAACAATTGTAGCGTTTTTGATGTTAATTTGTCAAAAGGTCAACTCAAAAGTAGATTAAAATTAGTTGTGTAAATAGATCTATGTATACGCATGGTTAGTTGTTACGTCTTGTGTTGTCCCTGAGCCCAACCCATTTATTGGTGGGTAAATTTTTCCCACATTAACTTGTTTGTGGTCACGGGTATCCATAACATTGATATTTTTTTTCAATGATTACTGGCTTCAGATCGGTTAATGCTGAGGAAGTGCGATAAAGCTGTAGTAGCTGAACTCTATTGTTATTGCATGTAAAAAAAAAAAATATCACAAATTTATCAACAGCTCTTTAACTACATTAAATCATCATATCTTTCTTCATCTTGGAACTTTATTTTCACAGACGGATCTAAATCAGACGTCAACACTTCGTTTGCAGTAGTCGATAGTGATTCAAATACCATTTCAGCAGGTCACCTTCACCCATTTTGTGCGGTTTATACAGCCGAAGCTACTGCCATTCTACAAGCCATCAAATTTGCATCAAATCAGCCCAGCAAAAAATTCATAGTTTTCTCAGATAGCCATCTACAATCCTGTCTATTAAAAATACAAAAAATAAAAGTTATCTTATAACTCACATCCGTAATACACTCTTGCAGCATAGCAACACCATAAAAATAATGTGGGTACCAAGCCACATGGGTATAAAAGGTAATGAAGATGCTGACGCAAGGGCAAAAGCTGCAAATGAGGAGCCTCTCATTGTGACAAACCTGGTCGACAAGAAAGACATCCTTCGCCTCATCAATAACTATATCTACACTGAAAGAAAACGTGACTGGAGTGAGTTTCAACACCACTACTCAAGCATTAACGCAGAAAGCACTCTACCCCTCCTGTTGCTCATGCAACGATCTAAAAACATTTACCCGTTTACGTATCGGCCACACTGGCATCACTCATAAGCACCTATTGCAAGGATCAAGCTTGCATTCATGTCCACTCTGCAACGCACAATCGCTGTCCTTTATTCATCTTTTAGATACTTGTCCTTCCCTAACACCAATAAGAAATACAATATTTTATAACCAAATTCCATCAAATTTTTAAAATCTACCCATGTGGAAAATATTAAAAAAATCAATGAATTTTTATCGTTGAGTAAGTTAAGAAACTTAATTTGATCCACAGCATGTGAAATGCATTAACTTTTATAATGTAAAAGCATATGTAAATTTCAATCGACATTAATTTCATTACAAGAATTGTTTATTTATTATTTCTTTATTGCAAAATTGTAAATCCTATTCCTTATTCATTTCTATCTTTAAGTAAGCTACTTTACTTGAGTAACTAAACATGTTTTTTTTTCTTATTATAAGAGAGCCGAAGGCCCTGGCAGCTAGTGCTCCTTTTTTTTTTTTTTTTGTAAATTTGTGATTTATTCACTCTTTTTTATGTACTAAATAAATAAATAAAAATAAATTTTTTGTATTATGTATGTATTATTTATTGAATTAATCTTGCTGTAGATTAACAAAAACAAGAAACAATAAACGAAAGAAATATATGGTATATACGTATATGCAATTATTTCATACATACGTACTAATAACAACACAAGCAGTTATTGAACAAAATTCGTAAAACGATTCTTGATTTCTTTTTTTTTTATATGTAGTAGCGCTGCATTTTTTTTAAAATACCAAATATAAACTAATATAATGAACTATGCATCGCTTGTTCGTATTGCAACGTCTTATTTTCTGTGTACATCAGGCGGACAAAGCGAACTACCGAACTGATTGGAGTCTGCCAGCAGACCAAAGATAACAAGATAGGAAACTTCTGTGGGGAATCCTTGTTCACCTAAAGCAAGGTTCATTAATATAGGTTAAGTCACTTGAGAGAAGCTCGGTCGAACTGTCAGAATGGATACAAGGAAATCAAGAAAACAAAAAAAACTGAATCTACAATTTTTAGCTAACAGCTACTTTGACAGTTCGAGCAAAGGCGGAAAAAGAGTGCTTTTCTCTCAAGTGACTTAACCTATATTAATGAACCTTAACCTAAAGAAAAACACACTTACACGAAAAATTCGTTCACCACGAATTTCTTAACACTCATCTGACTTTGTTTTTGCTCAACTGTCAATTTGCAAAAATAGTGAGGTGAATATGTCAGTTGCTAATTATGCTACTTAAAAGTTATCTGTAAAGTGCATTGATTATTATCAAATAGGCTAAATATATTTATTGTTGTACTGTAGCTTCATGTTAAATAGACTTTTATACATAAAAAGCACATTATTTTCTTCCAAAAAGTAAACAACTTTTACATGGAAGGTTCGGATTAAAAATATTAGCTGTTCAAATTTATGAATGAAATACATTTTTTTTCCATTTCATTGTCAGTAGTAGAGTTGCCAATTTCACTTTTTTCAGGCTAGCTTTTAATATGAAAAAAAAAAACAACTTAAGATATCGATAAGGTGTTATAACGGTCTGTTTAGCCACTAAATTATAATTTTGGATATCTTTTATTAATCCTCAACGATGATCATAGAAGATCAATTGGGACGTCAAAAAAACATGCTGAAAATAATAAAATCACGTAGAAAAGAATAGTTTGTTATTACTTGCCCAAGTATATATTCATTATTGCTCATATGTTCTTATTCTCTATGAGACAAAATAGTGTTCGAAATATATTTATATATGTAACAGTTATTCCCGTAAAATTCAGAAATGAAGTACATAATGTTGGAAATTGCAATTAAAAGGTTTGTTGACTAGCCGTATTATATTTCACCTGAAAATTATACAATAAAATACTTAGGGCCAGTTTTTAAGTTCGAGTTTAAACTTTAGTCAAATTAAACAGAGCTTATCTCACCAAAATTGGACGTTTAATCTCGGTTTAACTAGATATTTAAGCATTCGTATAAGTTAAGTTGACTTAAACTATCATGGATGTGTTTCTTTTTGGGCTAAATTGAGTTTAAACTATGTCGCTAATTTTTCCATTTTTATTTTTAATAGTTTCTTAACATTTTTTTCTCACATTATAATTTAAAAAATTTTATATTTTCCAGATGAGCTTCACTATTTTTTATTTTGAAGCAGTTTTTATGAAACATTATAAGAAAAAAATGAATTTAAAATTCTTATGTTGTTTTTCAAGTGGTACATTGACACCACTACACAATAAACAATATTTAACTAATCATATAAAAACTATGCTTGGCTTTGCTGAAATTTAAAAAAAAAATTGCTTTAAAATTTTTTTTAGGAAATTTAAGTCTTCTTGATTTTGTACTTCTAAAAACAAAGCAGAAATGTAAAATCTATATAAAAAAAATTTAAAATAATGATAAAACTGTATTTTTTACGAAAAGTATACCCTTTTTCCAATAGCACATTCCTAAACTAAAAATAGATACTTTTGAAGTGGCTTAATTTTTGCACTGCATAAAAATACTTTTTTTTTATAAAAGTAGACTTCAAATATCCTAAAAGGGGTAAGTTGCAACCACTGTATGTACTAAATCTGATCCGTTTAGTAATATCCTCTTTATTACAAATGCACCAAAATTTTTTTTAAATATCCTTTTTTTTTTTTTAAATCAATTTGGCGAAGCCTCCCATACAAGCGGCCCCTATGTGCGATGTGCTGGATTTATTATCGCTCGTGAATTTTTAAATCACTTGTTTTTATTTGATGCAAAATTTAAGTTGATCTATAAGCACATAATGGGTGGCAGATAGGGGGTAGGTATGTTCAAAAGAAATATTGTGGACCAAAAAATAATAGGACCAGCTATAACAATTGACCAGTCTAGGGGTTCAGTTACGGACGATATAAGCCATTTTCGACATTTATCTCTTTTGTGTTTTTGTAGGAGGACCCCCAAGAAGGTGACAGAGAAAGGTGGGGACGTTGAGAAGAAATATTGGTGGTGAAAATATAATAGGGCCTGGTCATACATTTTACCCCTCTATGGTGCACCCCGGGGAGCTATAAATCTTTTTCGTTAATTTTTTTCCTATTTAGGACCTTTTTTGAGCTAGTGCAAAAATTGTAGGTAATAAATTAAATTTGGAAATGCCACAACTTGCGAACGAGAAACATTAAATGAATGAAATGCAGAGAGCGCTCTTCAAGTCAGTTTTTTTGAGGAGCGCAATTTATGAACGAAAACTGTTAAAGAGAAATGAATCAACATGTAATGAAAGAGCGTTCATGTTTTTTTTCTTCACGAATAAAGAAAGCAAAGTGTGCCGTTCGTGAATTGAATAATATTGATGAGGAGGAGTGTAATCATGCTCTTCACTTGGGAGTTTTTCCTAACCCTCACTTCAAGGCATCGAAATGTCTTAAATTTTTTGTGTGTATGTATGTTAAACAGCGTGCCAACATTTAGGTTGCAAACAGGTACTTGCAACCCAACTTAACTATTTACGCAATAAAAAATAGATGATATGCATTATTTTAAGGGGTTACAAAGTGACTTCTTTTAGAGTTTGCGGCCGATGAAGAACAAGAGTGGCCTTCAGGGTTGCATTTTTCGGTTCACAAATACATGCAAACCTTCTTTGAGGTTATGTTTTTTAAGTTTCCAATCTTGTTATCTTTGCAGCAGACTGAAAGTTTTTAGCGGCGCAAGCACTTTATAAATTGGTTGTAAGGCTCTAAGAAATTCATAAAACGATTCTATTCAACAGGCAACACGATGTTGCGTTGGAGATTTCGGCACGAACTCAAGCAGCAACTGAATCATCAATGCATTTTTCTCATACAAAAATCTGAATTTTTCTTCTTTTCTTTTGCTATCCAATAATCCAAAGTTGGATATCCCTTTTATACACAATATAACTGATATTTTGGCAAAAATTTTCTTTTTTTTTTATTAAATTATAATTAAATAATAATTAATATTTATTAATTAAGACTTTGTACGATGAATATTAAAGGCTGTATTATACCCTAGTATCCCCCAAAATACGTTAGCATGACCTTGAAAAAATTTGTGAAAATACCCCCACACAAACCGCTATGTAAGACGTAATTATGCGTCAGAAAGAATTGTACGAAAGAAATTATCTTAAAAATCGATAATTCGTAAACAAATCGATAAATCGATATTGCCTTCGGCCACTCTTATTTATTTTGAAAGTACTTTACGAATGAATAGGGGAGGTAACATTGGCTGCATTCCGCCAAGGCGAGCGCTATTGTAGCGATGGATCATTTTACGTTGGATTTCTCTGAATGCGTTGCTACGTCTAACGTCAGATCTGTTGACAACTGACGTTTGACGTAGTTTGTTCGCTTGTTTTGCTTTGTAGAATTTAAAACCTAATTTCTTTCTGCTAAGAGGTTTACTTAATGCAAAACGTAGTGCTAGAGATGCTAATGGATGATGGTCGTGATATGGCTATTAAGGAGCACATTTCGGACCTCATTCAACCATTGCAAGGAGCAAAGGATAGTTTAAAATATTAAAAATAGCACAATCCACGAAAATTTGCATGTATTTTAAGCGTTTCATTTGAGTTTTTGCAAATTCATGCAAATTGGTGCGCAAACAGCTGTTAAATGACATAACTTGCAACTGTTGAGTAGAAGTAGCGTAATTTATTTCGCTACGTAAAATGCACATCGCTCGAGCATAAACAGCTGCCAGCGCTGTCAAAAGTGTAGCCATTTACTGGAATTTTCTTGAGCGCTCGCCTTGGCGGAATGCAGCCATTATCAAATTCTTCATCAAATTATTGGTCAAACAGTTTGACCAAATTGTCTTGCACACCGAAGTGAACACATGAGCAGCACTCCATACGCTTTATGTTTTAATCTTTTTTCGTAAATTTCCGATTTAATCTGCCAGTTATGGATGTAGTTTATAAATTTCAATAAAATCATTACAAAAATCTTTTTCATCGTGTATTCTGAATTGATGTGTTCGCGTTGAAATCTTTTTTAAGTGAAGAAATCGTACTAGAAAATTTGAAGAGTGTTCACACGTCAAATTGTTCATCAAATCGTTGGTCAAACAACCGAAAAATCAAAATATTTTGATTTCCGTCAAACCATTCGACCAACAATTTGATGAGTGTTCACATGTCAAATTTTTCGTCAAATTCCATATATATTTCTGTTGATCAAATTTTCTGATGACTTGTTGGATGAAAAATTTGATAATGTGACCGGCCCTAATTGCAAAATCGCGGCGCCCAGGAAATCGTAATTCCCTCCAGTTATTATTTGCCTTTCTACTGTACTTTTTTTATTTTTTCGTTTTCTACTTTAAATAATTCTGTCAAAATATACTAAATGCACGGAATCGCACAGAATACTTCTGTGGCACGTAGATGTAGTTGTAGCGCAAGTTAAGCTAGCTTTAACTTTTGAGTACAACGCTGCTCTGAAAATTGACGCTTTTTTCAGGATTGGGTATATCAAATCGATACTGCAAACGTTGTTGGTACCGAAATAAACTAACATCATTTGCAAAATTGTAAATAAGTGTTCTCTGAAGCGCTCATGCCTTTGTGGACATATTTTTTGGCGTAGCGTGCAACACACTGAACATCTGTAGCAGGATTCCCAAACTGTTAACGATAATCATAGTTGTCGTTATCAGTCGTTGCGCATGCACAGCTTCATAGTAAATGACTGTTTTCGCTAGTTAACTACAGCTACAATCGTCGATAAGGCGTTTGGAAATCCCGCAACTGATGTGGTTACTATATGGAATCGCTACAACTACATAGCATTCTGTTCCACGCTTTATTCGCCAAAATAACTAAATAACCTTGTTTCTCGTATTATGAACCGAAGATCAAAATTTCACAAATTTTCCTGAGTTGCGCTTTTAATCGTATGGCAATACCATCACTATATATCGAATTCGCCAAAAAAATGTTGCTTGTTTTTTCGACACGGAGCATACCACTTTCAACGGCGAATCTGAATGTCAAAAATATTTGTGTTTATTTTTTTTAGGTGGTTAAAGTGCACAGTGTATTAACAAACCCAGTAAAATCCGCAGTGGGTGGTTTTTACATTTCTGTTAATAAAAGCTTGAAACCATAATTTCTTACAAGAACGGGCCATGTAAGTAAATTTAATTTGTAGTTATAAGTTAAAATTGCCCTGCTAAAACCTTTGTTGCTTGCTTCACTTCAAAACAATTAACCAAACGTTAGTGTTGTTCTTCGTATTGAATACTCGATGCTTATACACGGGTTAATAAGTAGGTCTGTATCCATAACTAACATAATTTACACTAGACAATTCTGTTAAGACAGTGAAGAATGCTGTCAAATACCGTCAGTGAAGAGACGTCCAGACTGTTGGCAAGAGGTTTGACAAAACAGTATACAATTTTTAATTTTATGAATATGTTTTTACTAAATAATTCGAGTTCGGCAAATTATTAAATACTTAAATTTTTTGAAATTGCATGTCTTCTATTATAATGCAATACACAAAATCTCATTTTACTGTCCCAGCCATGGTATAATGACTTACAAGGTAGGAGTGACAGTTCTGCTGGCGATTTGGAGTTGTCAAAAACACATTGAAAAGAGAAAACGAAGAAGTAGCAAAAGAGATGACAAGTTAAACTTTGTATTGATTTTACAACTCCCGATCGCCGCTCGTGAGAAAAGAGGTAGTTGTCAGGGCTACCTTGTAAATTATTGTATCATGGTCCCAGCTATGATACAAGAAATAAGATGATAGTGAAAGGTTCTTTTGGCCAAATATAGTGTAAAGTACAGACGGATAAAGTAAAAAAGTCATGATGAAATAATTATAAGGTGTTCTCATTCCATGACATTTTTCAATATGTTTTTTGACATGCTGCCTTATTTTGACAAGTTCCATACATAGTTCGATGTTTAATTCTATGAAAATGTCAAAATAAGGCAGCCTATTTTTTCTGATTTTCCGGATGAGAACACCTTATATATATTCCACCATGAAAAAAGTTCCTGCAACTGTCCTGTCAACTGTCTACAAAAAAGTGAAGAACGTTGGCAGCCAGATAGTTGCAAAAGTGAATGTGTATTTGCCTGATACAAGAAAATAGCCCTGTCAGCTGACTATTTTCTAACGAACGGCGATCATAGCTTGTGACTGCCTGTGTATTTTACTTTTCATTTTACTTTTTTTGTTCTCTACTTTTCGAAGGGTATTCATGGACCCCTTTTACATTGATCAAGACTTGAAGTCAAGTTTCAGAGTTTGTTGGCAATTCGCCGCACATCGGAAGCGACGGAAGGGGGAAAAAAACTTGAAGCTGTACCGGCAATTTTTTCGTGTTCCTTTTGTTATTTTCGCGTTGTTGACAGTACTTTTTATTTTATTTTTCGCATATCAATGTGAGTTTGTTAGACTTCAGTTGCAGTAAAATTTGTGTGTGGCTTATTTAATGAGGTTTTTGTAGATATTTTTATTAATAATATATTTTTATAGCCAAAAATGTCGTTTAAGTGGAACGAGGAGCTAATAGAAATTTATTAAAATTCAGTTTGCTTCAGTTTGCTTGCTACCTCTCTCGCTTTATTTTTTAAGAAAACAAGGAAAGAAGACAAGAAATTGAATTCAAGTCTTGACCAATGTGTAAGCTTTCGTCAAGTTCAAAAGAGAACGTCAAAAAAACTTGACTTCAAGTCTTGATTAATGTAAAAGGGGTCATACAATGACGAAAACTCGCCGAATATGCTGAAAATTGGAAAAAGCCAGAAACGTCGAATTCGAACTGTCAAAATTTGTATGGAATCTCATTCGGCATAGTTTCCAGTTTTCCGCACGATTTTAATGGCTTGATTACATTGACTGCGGCTGCAACGACAAGCTTTCAAATTAGGAATGATTCCATAGACCCCTTTTACATTGATCAAGACTTGAAGTCAAGTTTTTTTGACGTTCTCTTTTGAACTTGACGAAAGCTTTCACATTGGTCAAGACTTGAATTCAATTTCTTGTCTTCTTTCCTTGTTTTCTTAAAAAATAAAGCGAGATAGGTAGCAAGCAAACTGAAGCAAACTGAATTTTAATAAATTTGCATTAGCTCCTTGTTCCACTTAAACGACATTTTTGGCTATAAAAATATATTATTATTAAAACCTACAAAAACCTCATTAAATTACTTACGCACAAAATTTTCTGCGACTGAAGTCTAACAAACTCACATTGATATGCGAAAAATAAAATGAAAAGTACTGTCAACAACGCGAAAATAACAAAAGGAACACGAAAAAATTGCCGGTACAGCTTCAAGTTTTTTTTTCCCTTCCGTCGCTTCCGATGTGCGGCGAATTGCCTACAAACTCTGAAACTTGACTTCAAGTATTGATCAATGTAAAAGGGGTCATATCGACGACAAAGACGCTGCGGCATTAGACCAGTTTCTCTCCATAAGGATTACATGTAAAATTTTTGACAGATGCTGAACGGCTGCAGCCGTCGTCAATGTGCTTAGGCTATTATAGCCTAGGTCTTTGTCGTTGATATAGAATCATTCCTAATTTGACAGCTTGTCGTTGCAGCCGCAGTCAATGTGATCAAGCCGTAATGCGCAAATAGCGCCGAATACTTTCGGCAACTTATTGTTGCCACCTTTCTTATATTTTACAAATATTTATAACAAATAATAAACTAAAGCTGCCACTTTTCAACACAATTTAAAGAACAGCTGAATAGGGGCGGTCACATTATCAAATTCTTCATCAAAATATTGGTCAAACAGTTTGACCACGCCAGTGTTCATATTATGAAATTTTTCGTAAAATTTCATTATTGTCTTGCACACCGAAGTGAACACGTCAGCAGCACTTCATATGCTTTATTTCTAAATAATCTTTTTTTGTAAATTTCCGATTTAATCTGCCAATTATGGATGTAGTCTATAAATTTCACTAAAATCATTACAAAAATCTTCTTCATCGTGCATTTTGAATTGATGTGTTCGCGTTGAAATTTTTTTAAGTGATGAAATCGCACTAGAAAATTTGACGAGTGTTCACACGTCAAATTTTTCATCAAATCGTTGGTCAAACAACCGAAAAATCAAAATATTTTGATTTTCGCCAAACGATTTGACCAACAATTTCATGAGTGTTCACATGTCAAATTTTTCGCCAAATTCCATATATATTTCTGTTGGTAAAATTTTTTGATGACTTGGATGTAAAATTTGATAATGTGACCGGCCCTATTGATATTCGGTACGAGGTCCCTTTTCACATTGGTGAAGAATTGATAGCAATTTTTTACGTTTTTATTTGGAATTGACGAAAGCTTTTACATTTGTTAAGAGTTGAATTCAATTTCGTATCTTTTTTGCTTGTTTCCTTAAAATCTAAAACAAGCAAACAAAAGCAACTGAAGCCAACAAATTAAAAAGAATGAGAGAGATGCACGCCGATATACAAAAAATAAAATGAAGTTATCTGAGAAAAATACGAAAAGAACAAAAGGGAACACGAAAACATTTACGGTACAGAGACATCGAGACCGTCAAATTTTTCTCCCCTTCATCGCTTTCGATTTGCTGGGAAGTGCCTGCAAACTTTGGAAATTGAATTCAATTCTTGACCAATGTGAAATGGGTCTAGCTGATATCGGCAGTATATCTCACAACTGAAATAACTCGCAATGTAATAACTCCCAAAGTCCCAATTATATAACTCCCAATGAAATAACTTCCAATAAAAATAAAATTGACGAAATAACTGCCAAGAGAAATAAAATAACTCCCAAGAAAAATTTAAAAACTCCCAATTTCGTTTTTATGGCTCGAATTTTAATTTTTTCAGTTTCAAAACTATTTTCGGTAGGTATATAGGGGGAAAAAGTGCCGCAGACGAAAAAGTATTTAAAAAAAAAGCACAATTATTAATAACAATTTTTATTTGTTTTAATTATATTTGAAAAATTTTTGGTAGCTTTAAAGGGAAGAAAGCGCCACAGGCGAAAAATTGTTATAAGAAATCGCGCGATTTTTAATAACAATTTTTAGTTGTTTTAACTATATTTTAAAATTTCCTTTTAACTTTTATGGAAAAAGCGCCTCAGGCGAAGAATTGTTATAAAAAATCGTGCGATTTTTTATGAAAAATTTGGAGTAATTTTTTTTTTTGAGTTATTTCATTAGGAGTTATTACACTGCACCGCCGATATCTTAATAAAAGTTAACTCATACAAAATCAGCAAATATTCGGCATTGCATTTCTATTTTTTTTTTAATATCTTTATTTATACTATTTTTGAAACGACTATCAGGAAGGATCAGCCCATACATTTGGGCCCCTAGGGGTCAATTTCAGAATATGAAGTATAAACGAGATTTTTTATTTCTTGTCAATTTTGTGGGAAGACCCCTAGCAGGATGGTAAATAGGGGGCGGACGTGTTCAGAGGGAATGTTGAGTAGTGAAAATGTTTAGAGAGTAAAATTTACTTCAGAGTATGATAAATCATTGAAAAATTCATCGTATATATCTACGGTTTGCGCAATCCTATTTTCTATAATTCTTGACATTTTAACGGGGTTTCTTTAGTTTAAGCTGTAAGCTTTGAACTGAAATAAAATACTGAAATGACATCATTTAAACCCATCATTGAAAATTGGTTTATTTATAGAGATAATTGTATAGCATTAGTGTAAAAAACTGTTTTCGTACATGTGGGCACCAAGCCTAACTCGGATGGAGCGCATTCTGGAAGTCAAATTTCGTCCAATTTTTCAAGCAATCGGAGAGTATCTCGCCAATGATTCGCACAATGTTTTCTTCCAATTCATCCAAAGTTTCTGGTTTTTTCGCATAAGCCAATGGCTTCAAGTAAACTTTACTTCACTTCAGAGAAAATAATTCAAAAGCTTGAAGTCACATGGTCTTATTGGCCAGGACTGATTCGTCCAGTGGGAAAACATATCTTTAATAAGCATTCCATCATCGAGTTGTGAAATGGCGTAGCTATCCAATGGTATTTGGATATGATTTCACCGATATATAAGAATAATTATCAAGAATAATTGTTATCGATCATCATAGGCTCGTAACACCTCGTAACTGATAATTTATTAATTTTTCACAAAAAAACTTAATGCGGGTTTCACATCTGCGATCTCGTGGGCCACACGGCGGCCATTTTGGATCCTGTGTGAAGCAGCGAGCTTTCGAATCAGTGTGCCACACCTATGTGTGATTGTTGTTTTTTTTAGCTTGTGTAACGGAGAAAATAAAAAATTTTTCCCAACAAGCCATGACGTGTTTCACTCTCGTAAACATCTTATTAATTAGCGAACTCGTGTGAAAATGGCTGCCGTGTGGCACAAGAGATCGCAGATATGTAACCCGCAAAACAGTCCACAATGTCCTTAAATGAAAATATTCAAATTTTAATATAATGAATACAAATTTTTGTATTATTTTGAAAAGAAATCAAAATATATTTCATTTTTGAAAAAGGCAAAAAAAAACAATAAGAAATAAAAGCAAAATCGGGTTATTGTTTGGAGTATCATAAATAAATTTTTAACTTAATTGTGTAGTCTTAACAAATTGAATGTGTGATAATTTGATAATAAAGTGACATGCATAGTTTATTTACTTTCATATTAAACATATTATATAAAATTCACAAAAAAAATAAATAAAATTAAACAACTTTATTTTGCTCATGGGTTTTGCCATCATCTGTTTTTGACAGATCTCGGGATAATTTTTGTGAAATTAAATTTTGTGAAAACACTTCGTTTCTTACGCTGCAGCCACACGTGATAGTACGGGCATGCTAATTTCACTAATACACTCACACCTTGACATCACTGGCAGTCCACTGGCAACAACTTTTACTGAGACAGTGAATTTCGACAACCACAGCCAGTGCGAAATCGAAGTAAGAAAACAGTGTTGTATTTTCTCCCTAAAATATTCGAACTTTAAATATGCACTTTTCTTTCATGTCTTGTAGTGAAATATATGCAATTATTTTAATTGCCCTCATTTGACACATAAAATATCATATGAATAAGTTGCATTTCATTTTGAAAAATATTGATAAACACATTTTACAACATAATTAGTTCCCCATTTTTATCCCGTTTAAGTTTGGTGCTGTGTTGGCATATAAAGCATCACTGAATAAAAGCAAACGGAATAAAAAAGTGGTCGAACCTTTGGCTTTGACGACATTTTTCAAATGAAAATTTACTATCACGTGTGGCCGCAGCGAAATTTGTTGATTATTTCGGAATATTTTCGAAGTAAATACATATTCTTTATTAGCATGCCAGTACTATCACGTGTGGCTGCAGCGTTACACCATGGGCTTACTGTGGGTCCACACGTGAAAGTGCAAGTTCGAAACACTCAACACATCCAAGCATCTTTACTTAAGGGGCCAATAGACTATACAGACTGTCTGCGCAAACAATACTTTTTTTGCCGTTGCGACGACCATAAACTACACAGACTTCATTGACGACATAGAATTAAGTTCTACGAATTTTAGGAATTTTTTTTTTTAGCTTCCATTTTTATTTACTTATCTTTAAAGCACATCTTCACTTGACCAAATATTCGCGATTCTGACAAGTCTGTTGAATTTCAGCACACATTATACAGGCGGGCTGCGCAAGCATAACCGAAAATCAATATATTTTAATTTTTGCGCAGACATCTGCGCAGATCAAAAGACATTCAAATACACTGTGTTCAAATACGACCGTGTGCGTAGTCTATTTGGTCAATAACACACTCACATTTTAGAACTTGCAGCTACTTACAGCGCTACTTGCAACGAAATTTCCGAGGCAGTAGATTTTGACACTTACAGCAAGTAAACGTCCAAAAGGGAGATAAAAGTAATGTTTTTATTGTCCTTTTGGGGTATTTCTGGGATTTCCGCAATTTTATACCAGAATCAAAACTGAGAACATGTTTTCATTTTTTTTTTACCTTTTTTATTTCAAGCAATACTAGGCCCAATCAAAATAGACGAGTGGCTCCGTAACGAGTAGAGATAAAGATGTTCGCTTTAATGCAAATCATTGTTGTTGCCCAAAAACGAGACTGAATAGGCTTGTGCTTAACAGTTCCGGAGTCGGAATGAACATGGAACGATTCTTTCGTACAGAGAAACTAGTTCGCGGAAATGTGTCCGCGGAGCCATTTAGTTTCTTTGTTCTGTAGTAGGGAAAAATATGTTTGTATATTAAATTTATAATATAATCTGCTAAGGATATGAATATATATTATAAAATTAGCTCTTGAAAAATACTATACTCATATGCATTCTACATTCTTTACAAACAATTTTTCCCTAAATATTTTAAATGTTTAAACATGTTCATACGTAGCTGTTCTCTCGGAGCCAAAACATGTCCCGGAGCTATCTAGTTCCGACGGCCTGTATGTTCAACCAAATGAACGAACAATGCACATGATAAGAACATAAGCAGTTCTCTTGGAGCCAAAACATGTCCCGGAGCTATCTAGTTCCTCGAATTAACATGTTCAACCAAATGAACGGAACAATGCACATGACTAGGACGGCGATATATCTCGTAATAGTATTATTTGTCATTTGTTTCAATTACTTCTACCAAAGAAGAGGAGATATATATTTTATTTCTATCACTTTTACAACCAACTCGGCTAAGCAGCAACAAGTACGAGATGTCGGTTCATACTGCTTATATGAAAAGAAAATCATTGCAACCGGAACTGTTTAGACATGTTAAGAATCGGTCGAAGAAATGATTGGAACTATGTTGGACTGTAAACATGGTTCCGTGAATTATACATATTCGGAGCTGCACAGCTTGAACGATTCAGCTTGTCCATACGTTTTGTTCCGTAAGAACCGAACTTAAAGCATTTGAACTCGTCAGACTTTCGGCAAGCTACAATCGCCTCGTTTCGAGTGTTTTGGTTAGACCTATTGCAATTGCAGGGAGAACATTCGCATATGACGACATTTTGAAATGAACTTGCACGTGTGGACGCTCAAGCAACTTGCAGCTGTCGAATTTCGAATTTTTTTGGAGACAATAGGTCCGTTCCCGTACTTGAACATTCGTGCTATTTTCTAAGGCTTCCTGTTCCTTTACTAAAAAAATTCGCAAAAGAGAGCGATAATGGGAAATCCAGTCCTTTTCAAATATTGCTATTTTCTGCAACACAAATTTGGCGAAGTTAATGTCAATTTAGAGTACCAGCCATTAAAATATTTATTCTTTTGATCCGACATTTGTCAAAAATTTTTACCAAAGAAATAAACAAATTTTTTTTGACGTTTCATCAAAAGCTGCAACTTGTGTCAAAAAACCTGTTCCCGTACTTTTTGCAATTTTTCTCGCAAAGAGCATTTTTTCGCTCACTTTCTCAAATTTTGCAACTTGCGAATATCTGCTATAAAAGTACGGGAACAGAAATAATACTACGTTTACATTTCAGCAAAATCTGGAGGTTAAGTTCCTTAATTGCTTCACCGCTTACTAACCTCTAGGGTTTTGCATACAAATTCGTAATTTGTAAGGTTATACCACGTTCTCACGGCGCTCTGAATTAAGTAATTCGGTCTGTGAATTACGATTGTGAATTACCCTGTTCTCACGAACCAATCGTAATTCAGTTTGAGTTGCTTTAAAAATAAAAATAATTTTTTAAGCAAAAACACTCACTTTGACTGCTGACAGCTATTGCTTTCGTTTAGTTTTCTTTCTTCTTAAGGCTCAACCAAATTATGCGTAAGCAAACAAAAGTATCAAAGAGAAGTTAACGATAAGTACAATTAAGTTTGAACGAAACTCGAAGAAACAGTGCCATTTATTCATTAAGAAACAAAGTAAGCACCAGGAAAAATTTCAACATGAATCAGTTCAAATAAATTGAAAAATAAAAATTTTTTAACGAAAAGGGTTCCCAACCCTTTTTCTAAATATTATGTTGGTTTATAACTTTATTAAGCTTTTAAAAGGCTGAAATCCACAGCGAAATTTGCGCAATTTTGCTACGATTGCCTAAAGTATAAATTTTCAAAAAATTCCAATGATATAAATTTATAAATCGGTGTAACAAATATGCCAATCAAAATTTAAATTTTTTATAATACGGTTTGCAACCCTATTCTGCTTAGCAAACTACGGAGTCGAGCGCTCTCACTCAAGTTTTCAAAAGTAAACGAAAATTGAGAAACTAAACGAAACAAATGCTTACGCAAAACTTGGACGGTTCCATACAATGCCGTACAAGTACGTACTTTTGCTCTCTTGCTTTTGTTTGCTTACGCATAACTTGGTTCTGCCTTTAGTGCTGTTTTCGATTAATTTTCGATACAAATTAGAGATAAAACCGATTTTTACGTCACTCGGATGTTAATTCAAGCTAAATTACCTTTGAATGAGGTAATTCAGATTGTCAAATATTGTATGGCGACTTAATTTGGAACTCAATTGAGGATCGAATTACTAATGAGAGCCGAATTAAATAATTCGAGATGCCGTGAGAACATGCTATTAGAGGTTTCATCGAAATCTTCACATTTTGTAATTTTCGTAAGCCACTAAGGGCCAGTTTTTTAGTACGAGTTTAAACTTTTGTTAAATTAAACCGAGTTTAACTCACTAAAATTTGACGTTAAGCTCGGATTAGGCAAAAAAAAACAAAAAAAATTAAGTCAATTTAAATTCACCGAATATCTATTAAATATATCTATTTAAACCGAGTTTAAACGTCCAATTTTGGTAAGTTAAATTCGGTTTAATCTAACTAAAGTTTAAACTCGTACTAAAAAACTGGTTCTTAGGGGAATGTCAGATTAAAAAATTTCGAAATCAGAAAATGTCGCAAGTTGACTTCGGAAAACATCAGACTTAAACTTAACAGACAGTGTAAACAATTTATACTGCGTTTACATTGCAACTTAGGCTGTGTGCCAATAGACTACTTTTACAACGATGTGAGGTGTGGTGGAAAACTTTACATAGTGG
This sequence comes from Coremacera marginata, assembly GCA_914767935.1. Classification (NCBI taxonomy): domain Eukaryota; kingdom Metazoa; phylum Arthropoda; class Insecta; order Diptera; family Sciomyzidae; genus Coremacera; species Coremacera marginata. The sequence goes on along the minus strand of OU612044.1, from coordinate 60,322,658 downwards.
GTATTTTACGTTTTTTTTGTGCCAATTGGGAAACTTAAAATTTTGACAAGCAAAATTTAAAAGTCCAAAATTTGAAGCAATCTGATTTTTAAAGTTTTTGTTGCTGCTGCTGGACATGGGGCCGACAGTCGACGCTTTAAAATTTTTGATGTTCTGAAATCAGAAGGGTTGTCAAAATAAATAACTTAAAGACAATTAAAATATTATCCTTACCTTAATTAGGCTTGAAAGCAATTGACAGAAATTATAATTATTTTCAAAATTATATGATTTTTCAAACAATTCAGACAATGGGAAATTTATGGTTGCTGTTTGGCTGCTATCAAATTTTACAATTGTTAAAATTTATACTAGTCCCTGGGGCTACTACAAATTTTGAAATGTAAAATTCACCTCAAGGCTGTCAATATTTTCAATTGCTGTAGTAAAAGTAGCCTATTAGCACACACCCTTAAACTCGAGATTTGGCTGATAAAGTTTTCGTAACCTCTAAACTGTTTAGACTGTCTGTTGAGAAGTTAAGTCTGACGTTTTTTGAAGTTAACTTGCGACATTTTTTTTTCTGGCTTACGAAAAAAACATAAGCACAGTCATGTATTACAAAATTTGAAGATATCAATGGTGATTTCGATGAAACCCTAGAGGTTAGTAAGCGGTTTCAGTACATAATCTCATTTTTGGACTTAACCTCCGGATTTGGCTGCAATGTAAACGTATTATTTGAGATAACGAAACTTTTTTCAGCAAAATCTCGAGATTGAACTGCAGTGTAAACGTAGTATAATATGTATTCTGTACTTGCAAGTGATTACTTGCACGTGTGGCCTCAGTGATAACGAAACAACACGACTCGCACTCTTTGCAGACTATAAAATAATGAAGTCTATCCGACATGTGTGACCATTTGGGACCAACGAAAAAAAGTGCCTAACTACATGTCGGATGGAACCCAGTTGAGCCATTGAAGATTCTTTCATGACATACGATATATTCTTGAAGCAGACGATGTGAATTCAAGACAATTTGCATGCTGGCCAAATATTCATGTCGGTGGCACCTTCCATCCCACGTTTTTTGATAAAATGGCTATGGAGACAACTGCAATAACTTTTTTTCAACCAACACGGCGCAATAAATGGCATTAAATATTTATTTACACTTAATTCGTACAATAAACTATAAAAACTATAACACATCATAACCTAGCAACTCAAGCAAATAATACAATTTGACAACTATCAACAATTCCGCTCTTTCGCTCAACTTCTTGACAGAATGAAACCAATTCTTGGTGTTGTCAAAAACTCACTAACACCTTATTATTATTCCACCATGGTGTTAGTGATTTGAACACTTCTCTCTCAAAATGATAAATTTATGTTTCCCCGCTCTTGTCAAAAACAGTTGAAAGTAATTTGGAATGAAAATAAATTTTGTTAAATTCGTGTTTTTTGTGCCAGTAAACAAAATTTTCAGTTTATCAAGCTATTATCAGTTGAGGCTTTGAACATGGCATTCGATATGTTCTTGAAGCAGACGATGTGAAAGCAATGTGATATTTTATCGAAATTACCGCCTGTCGAAAGTGTTGCAACATACCAATTTTCGACAAATTGTCGAACATCGAAGTTTACGAAGTTACACCATTTTGCCACTGGTCCCGTCACTTTTTACGCTCTTTTTTTGTTTGATGAGCTATGTGCCCAAAGTATGTTATGCTGACGGTCATTTGATCCCCAAATAAAAGTATACATTTTGTTACTTTTAGTACTTTATCCGAAAAAAGTATTATCGTTGAAATGGTTGAGAAATGCTATTAAGCAGGTTTCATTACTGCCTTCATATATTTCGCAGTGAAATTGTACTATTTTAATGCTAAAACACAAATGTTGTGACGTATTTCACAACGCAAAACTATTTTGATCCCGTGATTTCATATTTTTATCGAATCATTTGGTTACCGTGATGGGCAAAATTTATTCTCTCTTTCTCGCTCTCAATTTTTCAATTGAACAACAACAATGTGTTCCCATGACGCACAGTGTAACGCGAGGGGACAGAACTAGGTATAGGAAAAAAAGTAATGTACAATTAAAGAAATCCCCATTTTTGTTGTATTTTTAAATAACTTATTTTATGACCACTTTTCTAAAGCATGTTTTGACGAAAATGAGCAAATTTATATGAAAAAATAACCAATTTTTATAAAGTTTCAAACGCAATAAAAAAAATCCGCTTCTTTGTTTTTGTTTTATTTCTACGTGTGTTTTGACATAACTCTTTCTCAACACAGTCTCAAAATTGAAGCTTGCGAAAATTTAAATTAAGGATTTTATGACTACTTTCCAAAAACTTGTTTTGACGAAAATGAGCAAATTTGTATAAAAAAATTGCAAAAATTTCCAAAAGTTTGAAATCTGATTATATGGGGGGTTGGCGCTTTAGTCGGCCGATTTGATTTATTTTTCACGCTTTGTTGCTATGATTAATTACATAGTGTGTAATTTTTTAAGTCATGGCAAAATAACCATATACGGACACCACTACGTGATAAAAGACAAAAAAAGGACCCTTGTCTCCCAGTTTTGCCTAAAGTCCTCCATGGAGTCCTAAAGATTATATGGGGCGTTGGCGCATTAGTCGGCCGATTTGATTTATTTTTCACACCAACTCTTTGTTGCTATGATTAATTACACAGTGTGTAATTTTTTAAGTCATGGCAAAATAACCATATACGGACACCACTACGTGATAAAAGACAAAAAAAAAGACCCCTGTCACCCAGTTTTGCCCAAAGTCCTCCAGTTTTTTTTTATGGGCCCCCAAAGAAGTGGGGCCTCGGTGTCATTTTTGGAAAAAAGTGATCATTTTCTCAAGCTCATATCTTGCAAACCGTTCGGAACTTTGATTTACTCTCTGAGGCAAAGTTGTACCTCTTGTCATAAAGAACAAAAATTGTTAACATATAAAAGAAAAACAAATCTTCAAGGTCAAAATCGCAAAAAACTTTAAAAAATTCAATTGTTTTTACATTTTTTCCTCTGTTCAGGTCCATAGGTAGCAAACCGTTCAAAACTCAAGGAAACAATCACCTACAAAACTTAACCTAGGATCTCAATAAACAACTTTCTAGAACATATGAACTTCCTAGGAATGATTCTTAACACCGTTTAGGTAGCGCTTAGGTAGCCGCAAAAGTGAAAAATTTCCCGCAAATTTTTTAATTTCATTTGTTTTTTCTTCACTTCAACATTGAAATACTATAAAGCCTTCTCCCGTAAGTGAAAAGGCATGTTGCAGGTTTCGTTGTAATACTATTACTGATTTTATTAATCTTAGTTCTTAGGTGGTATGGGTTGACATTTAGAGTTAGGGTTGTAACAAAGAGTAGTAGCATGGATATTTAGTAATAATGATTCAGTGTTGTAGGGATTAGTAGTCTCAGCAGGAATGGCACTACAATACTATGCTATCTATTACAAAAATTATAAAAAAAAATATTCGTATTATGTGTATAGCGTTGATGGCCCTGGACTTGCAAATCACACTCTCTTAAGTTGTGGATCCAAATCGTCGTCCGAATCTGACTCTGATTCAGAACTTATGGTGTCCACAGGCACGTTACTTCCAGACTGCCCTCCATCATCAGCTTTTTCTTCTTCAGATACTTCATTAACATCATACAGGGTGATCTTGTGACTCCACCAACATACCTGAAATGAATTAGAAAAGAAATCAAAAAAGGAATGCAAAACAATGCATCAATAGAATTGATATTACCTCTGCAAGCAATGCGTCGAGGTTTTTGCCTTTGTACCGTTTTTCCATGGGCATTGTGGTTTGGTGAAACCGTTCTCCTTGCTCATCAGATTCGGTAGGGAGTTGTTTGATAAAATCGTCTAAATGAAAATGAAGTAAATACAGCTTTAATGTCATCGATGTGCCGATTTTCTCAAAATAATACAGCATTTCACCCATTTCACCCATTCTCTTGCTTCCGGTTCCGCGTCTCGATCCCCTCGCAAGACTCTGGTACATACTCGCTGAAGGTAAATCCATGCCATTGAATGATTATAATCATGAAGCGATGATTCAAAGTTGCTCTTGAATAGCTTTCTAATGTCAGGGTCATTAAGTACGCCTGTTAAATGAAGACAATAAATAATGACAGAAAATAAAACATTAACAAAGTGAAAATAGTACAATGAGGTGAACGAAAATTCGTTTTAAATTTACTACAATACCTTTTTTAAATTTTGTCATCGCTACGCTTTGGGAAAACGCTTTTTAAATAGTCGAATGCGTTTGGACAATTTACAACGGCCACTTCGGTGAATTTTTTAACAATTCCCAATTTTGTGTGGAGCGGTGGCAGCAAGATGTCTTGAGTATTGTCTATTAAAGGTGTATTCCTCTGTTTATGTTGTTTCATTTGTTCCTCCACACTTCCTCTTGGTCTCCACGAATTACATTGGTATTGATTCAGAGGTGAGCGCGAATCCCAATTACAAAGAAACAAAAGAATTTTGGAAAGCCGCCCTTATCGATGATCCCTTGCAAAATGTTGATGACCTTCAAATCACAGAAAATCTTCCATTTATTTTCGTAGTATTTGATTTTTTCCATTATATCTTTCAACGTTTCATAGCTTTCTTTCATGTTAATACCCATTGCTAGCGGAATGGAAGGTTTTCGGTTCGACACATGCAACAACACTGCTTTCAAGCTTGAAACAGAACCATCAATAAATAATCTCCACTCACTAGCGATGTAGTTCATTCCCATTTTTACCACCAAAGCTTTTACATCGTTGCAGTAAGCGAACGAATTGTCATCATTTTGAGTGTAGAGGCTCTGAAATTCAGCTTGCCGTTTGCGGTACGCCGTAAAGTTCACATTACCATGTGTGAGTTTTCTTTGCTTTAAAAACGCTGTCGAAAATATGGCAAGTTGCTGCGATAGTCCCAATATGGCCACAATAAAATCCATTTCCATTTGTGTTATTAGTTGTGGTCCATCTCTTCCCTGTTGGGGCTCATAATCGGTATCAAATGGATCTTCATAAGTAACACCACTTGCTCTAGTCATTCCTGTACATTCTGTACTACGATCTGGAGTTGGCGGCCTTGGTGATACAAAATTTTCAGGTGCAAGCACTGGTAGTGTGGCTGTTACAGTTGCTTTATACGTTTTGTTCCTCTCAGCATATCGATTTAGACCACATGTGTAATTTACGCATGCATAGCAACTGGTTTCATCATGATCATCTGGAAGATTAATCCAGTTTACCGGCTTCCAATACTTCATACTATGTTTGCCTCCACTCAACCATGCCATGAGATAGTTATAACATTGGCGACACACTGTATTAGGTGTGTAATTTTCACCGGTCAAGTATTCTTCGTCGAAAAACAACTTATATGCTCTCTTGAATTCACTAGTTAAAAGATTCTTTTCATTTTGAAATTTTGTAGAACTTTTTTTTCTGATTTGATTACCGCAAACGTAGCAAAATAAATCAATATTTTCACACTGCATATTGAAATTGTCAGTTGCCAATGTTGTGTGCGAATTATGCTGTAGCACTTTCACCTTTTTTATTCTCACTTTCACTTTTTTACTTTCACCGCTGAACTCTCGTTGACGTCGCGCTGTGTAATGCCTCGATGTGAGCGTCGTGTCGCTTTTATATTGTGTGCTGCGTCCCTTGTTGCGTGTGCTGAGCTTACTGCATTGCCTGTGCTGCTGCGGTCGGTGCGTGATCGCGTGATACCTAAACGGTGTTAACCCTTGGACAAACACATGGTTCTGGCCAGGCATATTTCATTTTTCAGCGTTAATAAAACATGCAAGACATTCAACATGACATGAGCTACACTGTGAATTCAATGCAGATGTTTGCTTCCAGGTACTTTTTTGATACAAGTTTTTTTGATATTATATGTTCACAATTTCATCTTTATGACAAGAGCTACAATGTGTTTCCAGGTATTTTTTTATATTTGGGGATGTTTTTATGTGAATTCAATGCAGATGTTTGCTTACAGGTAATTGTTTGATAGTTTGGGCACGGGAACTCACCCGCCAGCTTGAGAATTTTTATTAGAATGCACTTACTATCAGTAAAGGTACAGTGCACTCACACACTCGGCCTCCTGACTGACAATTATTTACGTTCCAAGTTTTGAAATCAAGATTTTTTTTTAAGAAATACTTCTTTTCTTACACTTCAATTGTTTTTAAGCGAAATTTTGGCTCCCAGAAAGAACTTTTGTTAGAAAAACCTCACTATCTCCGGTCTTAGAAGGGTTAAAGCGGAGTATTATACCTTAAAAAAAGCTTGAAGTGTTGTCTCTTATTGAGTCTAAGAAGAAATAAGTTTACTGGGGCTGTTTTTTAAGAAAATCCGATTTTTATTAAAAAAGTGAGGTTAAAAAATCTTTTTTTTTTTAATTTGCCCCAATGAGTTAATAAAAATTAACATATTTATATACAGATTTATAGCGTTTTCAAAGGTCTTCTCAATGATACCCATCTGTACCAGATCGGATAAGAAATGGGTGAGATATAAGCGATTATATACTCAAGCTATAAAAGCCTATATCTCAAGAAGTAGGATCGGCCTCCTTAAAAAAACTTTGGGGTTTTAATCAGCGCTGCAAGCCTTACCAGGCCAAAGAAAATTGGTGCACTTTTCATAAAGTTAATTTGTTCGTAAAAGCGGAAAATAAAAAAACGCTTTTTTTGCGATTTTGACCTTGAAGATGAAGTTTTTTTTTATTTTATATGTTAACAATTTTTGTTCTTTATGACAAGAGATACTTTGCCTCAGAGAGTAAATCAAAATTCCGAACGGTTTACAAGATATGAGCTTGAGAAAATGATCACTTTTTTCCAAAAATGACACCGAGGCCCCACTTCTTTGGGGGCCCATAAAAAAAAACCTGGAGGATTTTGGGCAAAACTGCGATACAGGGGTCTTTTTTTTTGGTCTTTTATCACGTAGTGGTGTCCGTATATGGTTATTTTTTTTCGTTTTGCACTGTGTTATGGGTATAAAATTTTATTGATCTGAGAGTATTTTTTTGCGAAAATATACCAGATGACCGATTTCGGTTATATGGGAGGTAAGCGTGATTGTCCACCGATTTGGTTAATTTTTACACCAAATATTTTCTCTGACAAAAAAACTATGTGGTAAAATTTTTATTGTTCTAGAATAATTTTTTGGGGAAATATACCACCTTACCAATTTCGGTTATATGACTGGTAGGCGTATTAATGTACCGATTTCATAAATTTGTACACTAACTATTTTTTGCTATAAAATAATAATGGGTATAAAATTTTATTGATCTGCGATAAATTTTTGACAAAATATAGCAAATTACCTAATGCTGGCAAAGGTTATATGAGATGCAGGCGTATTAGTCGGCCGATTTGGTTTATTTTTACACAAACTTTTTCTTGCTATGAAGTTATTTTGCGTACCAAATTTTATTGGTATGGGACAGTTTTTTGGGCAAATATACCCATATCAGATTACCGATTTCGATTATAAGGGAGGTGACCGTGGTAGTTAACCGATTTGGTTCATTTCCACACCAACTATTAATTGCAACAAAAATAAAATGTGTTTGCAAATTTTTATAGTTCTACAATAATTTTTTTGGGAAATATAACACATTACCGATTTCGGTTATATGGGAGGTGGTCTTTTCATCCATCCCATTTCAACAAAATTTTGTGTAAATAGTTCTCTTGTCGTTAAACTTATTTCCAAGAAATTTCATGGCTCTGCGGCAACTCCTTCTAATTTTGGCCGCGGCTTATATGGAGCCGCGACACTGTGCGGCCAGCATAACATAGTCCTTAACAAACGAGTGAACTCGGTATGGTAATGTAGTAATAGCCCGTGCTTACACACGTGCGATATATAACAAAGATAACAAGATATTCATCGGCCGCAAACTCCAAAAGAAATCACTTTGCAACCCCTTCAAATAATGCATATCATCTATTTTTTATTGCATAAATATTTAAGTTGGGTTGCAACTACCTGTTTGCAACCTAAACTGATTATTGCATCCCCTTATTTTGGTTAATATATGCTTTTAAAGTTTGCCAATTTCTTCAGTTGTTGTATTTGTCAATATTTTTGAAAAATTTAATTTTTCACAAACCCCCGTTAGTTTACACAAACCCCCGCTATTCGAGGTGAGATTAGAAAAAAGAACGCTCTTCTTCTTATTCTGCATTTTTCTGCTGTAACTTCGTTTTCAAACAAGAAAAATAGTGCATGGATTGAGTACATTAATGTTTTAATCTTTAAGTTGTGTTACAGGAATCTGTTTAACACCCAAATAATTACATGCATGCTCTTATTTTACTTTTTATCGCCAAACAAAGTTTGCATATTTTCTCATAATAAATTGATTTTTATTTTCACCACTACCGATTTGTGAAGGTTTCATGCCATCAGAGTTGCCAACTCTGATTGTTTTCTTTAGAATTCTCTTGGATAGCATAAATATTGGGCTGGTACGAAATGGCATATGTTTATCTCTAACCTTTATGAAATTGCATTGATCATGTATTTGCGTAAAATATTAAGTTGGATTTAATGGAACTACTTAAAACTGTAAATATTATTTCTACCTTAAAATGCATATTTAGAGGAAGTAGAAGCAGGGTTCGTATTTGCTCTCATGAAGTTTCATGAATATAAGGCAATTTTTAGTTAAAAAAAAAACCTGCTCATATTCATTTTTGTGAAGAGCTGACTACATTCTTTTGTTTATGAACTGTAGAAGTAACCGCATAATCACAGAATGCTTTATATTGTATTTTTATTGCCACGCTGCACATACATACAAAAAATTTACGACATTTCGATGCCTTGAAATGAGGGCTAGGAAAAACTCTCAAGTGAAGAGCATGATTACACTCCTCCTCATCAATATTATTCAATTCACGAACGGCTCACTTTGCTTTCTTCATTCGTGAAGAAAAAAAACATGAACGCTCTTTCATTATATGTTGATTCATTTCTCTTTAACAGTTTTCGTTCATAAATTCCTCTCCTCAAAAAAACTGACTTGAAGAGCGCTCTCTGCATTTCATTCATTTAATGTTTCTCGTTCGCAAGTTTTGGAAAATCCAAATTCAATTTATTGCAATTTTTGCACTAGCTCAAAAAAGGTCCTAAATAGGAAAAAAATTAACGAAAAACATTCATAGCTCCCCGGGGTGCACCATAGAGGGGTAAAATGTATGACCAGGTCTTATTATTTTTTCACCACCAATATTTCTTCTCAACGTCCCCACCTTTCAGGGAACAGGGGGCGAGCCTTCAAATGGCAACGTGTCTGACCGCCTCAACCTGGCGAGGCAAGCATTATCCATGTCGAAATCGTCTCAAGTCGACTCAAACCTCCACGTGGTGTTCCCTGGGCAACGGCAAACTGGCATCCGTCAGTTTGACGGCTAATTTGAGCGGCGGGTCACTCCATAGACCTTAAACATGGAATGTGCGCAGGGTTTGGGTCCCGCCACATTACTACTGCCCAATGAAAACTAAACCAGCCTCGGATAAGAACCCCAATTACGTTGACGACCACCGCAAACGAAAAACGGACAATGATTTACGGATATGCACCTGGAATGTCCGAACCCTTTATAGGGAAGGTGCCATTATCCAACTGGCGGAAGCCCTCAAAACGATAAAGGCTGACATCACCGCCATCCAGGAAATGCGATGGAAAGGGCAAGGCTGCTCTAAACAAGCACACTGTGATATCTACTACAGCTGCCATGCGGAGAGGCGCGAATTTGGATGTGGATTCGTTGTTAGCCGGAAACTACGCCACCTTGTTTCCCGGTTCACACCTGTCAACGAAAGATTGGCCACGATCCGCATCAAGGCAAAATTTTTCTCCATCAGCCTTATTTGCGCGCACGCCCCGACGGAGGAAAAGGACGAAGCCGTCAAAGACGCTTTCTACGCTAGTCTTGAGGACGTATACGACCACCTTCCGGTCCATGACGTGAAAATAGTCCTCGGCGATTTTAATGCGAAAGTCGGAAGGGAAGGCATCTTTGGCCCCACTGTCGGTCAGTTCAGTCTTCATGAGACCTCCACGAACAACGGTCTAAGACTGATTGACTTCGCCGCGGCGCGAAACATGGTAGTTAGTAGCACCAGATTTAAGCACCTCGACATCCACAAGGCCACCTGGCTGTCCCCGGATCAAAAAACGCGAAACCAAATTGATCATGTTGTAATCGACGGAAGGCATGCCTCTAGTGTTCTAGATGTGCGTACATTTCGGGGGGTCAACATTGACTCGGACCATTATCTTGTTGCAGCCAAGATCCGCATGCGATTATGCAATGCGAAGAACATACGCACAGGAATGCAACGAAAGCTAGATGTCGCTAAGCTGCAATCACAACGGACTGCCGAAGCCTACTCCGCTCAACTCTCGGTTAAGCTCAACCAACCAACCTCTGGACCCGACGACGCCGGCGGACTTTGGGCGCATATATCCCACTCCATGCGTGCTGCCGCTGAAGAAGTCATTGGTTTCCGGCGCCCGCAACCTCGGAACCAATGGCATGATCAGGAGTGTCGCATTGCGACTGCAGTAAAAAAACGCCGCTTATAGAAAAACGCTGCAGTCAGCTGCAACGCGAGCCGTGCGAGAAAACTACCGCGAAAAGAGGAAGGAAGAGAGGCGCCTTTTCAGACGCAAGAAAAGAGAGCAGGAAAAGCGTGAGCGTGAGGAACTAGAGGTATACCAGGGCAAGAAGGATGCACGAAAATTCTATCAACAGGTTAAGCGTCTAACCCAAGGTTTCAAGCCCGGAGCATCCACTTGTAGAGACGAAAATGGAGATCTGAATACGGATACACAGTGTGTGCTGAGATTGTGGAGACGGCACTTCTCCAATTTACTTACTGGCGACGATTCCACCAATGCCGCCCATGGAGAGTGCAGTTCAGAGCTACCAATCAACAATAACGGAGTGGAAGTACCACCACCTAGCCATGACGAGGTTCGAGTTGCTATCCAACGACTCAAAAACAACAAAGCAGCGGGTGCTGACGGCCTGTCAGCTGAATTGTTTAAAACCGGCGGCGATGAATTGATAAGGCGCATGCATCAGCTCATCAGCAAAATATGGCTAGAAGAAAGCATGCCCGACGATTGGAACCTCAGCGTACTGTGCCCTATACTTAAGAAAGGAGACCCAACAATCTGCGCAAGTTATAGAGGTATCAGTCTTATTTCCATCGCATATAAGGTTCTCTCAAGCGTACTGTGTGAAAGATTAAAGCCGATTACAAAAACACTGATTGAACCTTATCAGTGTGGCTTTCGACCTGGTAAGTCCACCATAGACCAGATTTTCACGCTACGACAAATCCTGGAGAAAACCCACGAAAATCAAATTGACACACACCATCTCTTTGTCGATTTTAAAGCTGCGTTCGATAGCCCGAGAAGGGATTGCCTATACGCAACAATGTCTGAGTTCGGTATACCTGCAAAGACTTTGCAGAATGACGTTGAGCAACACACGCAGCTCCGTCACGGTAGGAAATGACCTCTCCGAAACCTTCAATACCGAAAGAGGTTTCAGGCAAGGCGATCCACTGTTGTGATCTTTTTAACATCATCATGGAGGGGATCGTACGAAAGGCCGGTGTGCATCGTAATGGCACCATTTTCTACAAAGGCGTCCAGCTCCTTGCGTACGCTGATGATATTGATATTGTCGGCAGAACCTAGAGAGATGTTACCGCTGCTTTCGCCGCTATCGAAAAGGAATCAGCCAAAGTGGGTTTGACGATAAATTAGGGCAAAACAAAATATATGCTGTCTACAAACAAGGGAGCTCGGCGTTAAGACTCCCACGTTTCATCCGGCAGCTATAACTTTGAGTAGTCAAGGAGTTCGTTTACCTTGGCACCGCCATTAATACCAAAAACGAAATCAGCCTGGAGATAAAGATAAAAACGAAATCAGCCTGGAGATAAAGCGAAGAACAATAATTGCTAATAGGTGCTACTACGGGCTCATTAAGCAACTAAGTTCCAGAGCCCTCTCTCGATCGACAAAACTAACACTCTACAAGACGCTCGTTCTACCTGTGCTGCTTTATGGCGCTGAGGCATGGGTAGTTTCGCAAACTGACGCAGCCGCTCTGGGGGTGTTCGAGAGAAAAGTTCTTCGCAAAATCTTCGGTCCTGTTCGAGTCGGCGATGACTATCGCATCCGAATGAACCACGAGCTGTATGAGCTCTACGGAGACATTGACGTAGTTCGGCGTATAACTGTGCAGCGACTACGCTGGCTGGGTCATGTCCATCGTATGGACGACGAAGCTCCAGCGAGAAAGGTGCTCGAGGCGAGGGTCGCTGGTCAATGACGACGAGGGAGACCATGCCTCCGATGGATGGACCAGGCTGAGGAAGCCCTAACCGCACTTGGTGTATCCGATTGGAGAAGGCGCACGCAAAGCAGAGGCGCTTGGCGAGAGCTGATGAGGTCGGTTGAAACCCGGACACTGGTTGTTACGACCAACTAAGTCAAGTCAAGTCCCCACCTTTCTCTGTCACCTTCTTGGGGGTCCTCCTACAAAAACACAAAAGAGATAAATGTCGAAAATGGCTTATATCGTCCGTAACTGGACCCCTAGGCTGGTCAACTGAATTAGCTGGTCGTATTATTTTTTGGTCCACAGTATATCTTTCGAACATACCTACCCCTATCTGCCGCCCTTCTCTGGGTCTTAATGCGAAAAACACAAAAAGTGTCGATTAGTATTCATGTCTCCCCCGAATTGACCCCTAGAGTAGTGAAATGTATGAGCTGGTCCTATTATTTGTTGGCCCTAATCATTTCTTCTGAACACACCCACACCCATATCTGCCACCCATTATGTGCTTATAGATCAACTTAAATTTTGCATCAAATAAAAACAAGTGATATAAAAATTCACATGCGATAATAAATCCAGCACATCGCACATAGGGGCCGCTTGTATGGGAGGCTTCTTCAAATTGTTTTTTTAAAAAATAGGATATTTAAAAAAAATTTTGATGCATTTGTAATAAAGAGGATATTACTAATCGGATCAGATTTTTCGTTTAGTAAATACAGTGGTTGTAACCCCTTCTCCGATATTTGAAGTCTTGTTTTATGCAGTGCAAAAATTAAGCCACTTCAAAAGTATCTATTTTTAGTTTAGGAATGTGCTATTGGAAAAAGGATATACTTTTCTTAAAAAATACAGTTTTATCATTATTTACAATTTTTTTATATAGATTTTACATTTCTACTTGGATTTTAGAAGTACAAAATCAAGAAGACTTAAATTTCCTAAAAAAAATTTTAAAGCAAATTTTTTTTAACTTGTACAAAGCGCAAGCTTTGTTTTTATATGATTAGTTAAATATGGTTTATTGTCAAGGTACCACTTGAAAAACAACATAAGAATTTTAAATTAATTTTTTCACATAATGTTTCATAAAAACTGCTTCAAAATAAAAAATAGTAAAGCTCATCTGAAAAATACAAAATTTTTTAAATTATTATGTGGGAAAAAAATTATAAGAAACTATTAAAAATAAAAATGGAAATATTAGTGACATAGTTTAAACTCAATTTAGGCAAAAAAGAAACACATCCATGATAGTTTAAGCCAACTTAACTTATACGAATGCTAAAATATCTAGTTAAACCGAGCTTAAACGTCCAATTTTGGTGAGATAAGCTCTGTTTAATTTGACTAAAGTTTAAACTCGAACTTAAAAACTGGCCCTAAGTATTTTATTGTATAATTTTCAGATGAAATATAATACGGCTTAGTCAGCAAACCTTTTAACTGCAATTTCCAACATTACGTACTTCATTTCTGAATTTTACGCGAATAACTGTTACATATATAAATATATTTCGAACACCATTTTGTCTCATAGAGAATAAGATTATATGAGCAATAATGAATATATACTTGGACAAGTAATAACAAAATATTTTTTTCTACCTGATTTTATAATTTTCAGCATGTTTTTTGACGTCCCGTAGACCCAATTGATCTTCTATGATCATCGTTGAGGATTAATAAAAGATATCCAATCCTTATAATTAAGTGGCTAAACAGACCGCTACAACACCTTATCGATATATTAAGTTGTTTTTTTTCATATTAAAAGCTAGCCTGAAAAAAGTGAAATTGGCAACTCTACTACTGACAATGAAACTGAAAAAAAATTTATTTCATTCATAAATTTGAACAGCTGATATTGTTAACCCGAATCTTCTATGTAAAAGTTGTTTACTTTTTGGAAGAAAATAATGTGTTTTTTATCTATAAAAGTACATTTAACATGAAGCTACAGTACAACAATAAATATGTTTAGCCTATTTGATAATAATTAATGCACTTTACAGATAACCATGGTGTAAGAAAACCAGGTGAAAGCGTTTTTTTCACCTCTCTCACAAAAATTGTACCCGCATCTGTCAAAAACAGCAGAAATATATGGCTGCGCTCAGCAGGTACAATCCTGTTTCAATCATTGGCTGCATTCAGCGGAAAATTTGCTACGTAGCTGTTGAACAACTTTCGGGCTGAATGGTATTTTGCATAAAGTGCTCGCACAACACGTTCCCTGAGCGGTCGTCATCTTAGGTAGCGAAAATAGTTTGTGCTACTTCAGTTGAGCGGCTTACGCTTACTTTATTTGGACAGATAAATATACCAAATATTAAATTTATTAATTACTAAATTATTAAATTGCTTAGTAGTGCTTTTAATTAAAACTATTTGTTTGAAACGTGTGCACACAGAACATAAAAAAAATAAATTTGAGACAAAAAGCATTTATTGTCGAACAGCTGTTTGACGTTTCGAAAAAAAAATAGTTCAGCAGAAAGTATCACTTTATGCATGGCAGAATTATAAGGTAGGGCCGGTTGGCTCAGTGTCCTCACGCGTCAACGAATAGTGGATAATGAAACGGTTGGTAAGTTGTCAAAACGACGAATTTACAAGGAATTGCAAATTAAGAACAATTTTTATGTTTCCAAGTTGCAAGTAGTGCGGTCGCGTGTGTTAAATTTGTGATAGTTTGAGTGAAAATATATTAAAACAGTGTAATTACAACTTTAAAATGTGAAAGAAGTCTTAAATTGGAAAAAAAAAATTGGAAAAATTTAAACCTAAAATCGACTGCGAAACATGAACATAAAGAAACGTGAGATGAACAGCTGATTTTGATATCTAGCCCGCTTTATTCTGCTTTCTACTTCATTCCTCTCAGAGTCGGCCCTACCTTATAATTCTGCCATGACTATGCTACTTCGCTACCTGAGCGCTCTTTCGGATAGAATGCAGCCATTATAAGGTTATCCAGATATTTGACATACCCTTATTTTATGTAAACAAAAGACGCAGATATTATTGTAGACGTACAGTTTTCTGTTTGCTATATTTTTTGATAAATTTATTTCAACCTTAGGTTTAATAAATGGAAATAAATATTTCGGAAAAATATGAATTTTTTATTTTCCCCAAGTAAAGAGCTTATATATCTTAAATTAATTTGAAATTTTAACAAACAAAATAAATTTTTAATGTGTAATAAGTATAAAATTAGTTCAATCAATAATTCGAATTTACTATGATATTTAAAGATTCAATAGAGTTTTCAAAGCACAATGACCATGCGCATTCTCTGTATATGTAAACCTGCGTAGTAGTAATACACATTTTTGTAGCTACATTCTAAATTTTAGATACGTATTAATAACAACAACAATACAAGCCGTTACTGAGAAATATTCGTAAAACAATGCATTCCAAGATACAACACGATGTTGCGTTCGTGATTTCGTCACGAACAAAAGCAACAACCATAAGAACGTCAGCAGCAACTGAAGCATCAATGCATGATTTTTCTTATTATACAGATATAACTGATTTTTGACATAAATTTTATCTTTGTAAGATGAATATTAAAGGCTGTAAGTATATTTCAAAGTGTCCTCCAAAAACGTTAAGACGTAATTCTACGTCAAAAATATTTTTACGTTCTTAAAAAAATTACAATGGTTATATCACGAAACACTTAGAAGACATATTAACACAACCATTAACTATAAAATATAGTTTTATATATAATATAAAAAAAAAGTTCTGCGTTGACTGAACAAAACTAGCTATCTTTTCTCAAAAGAGAAAAAAAGTAAAAATTTTTGATTTTCCCAAACACAAATGTAAAAAATCACTATTTTTATACTTTTGGTTAAAGGGACTATTTTAAACTATTTTGAAGACATTATTCCAATAGATTTTACATATAAACTGACTATATAATTTTTACTTATTTTTACTCAAATATAAAAAAAAACATATATGTAATAAAAATATTCATACAAACTCTGTATGAAATGCGTACAACATTCAGAAGTTTTATTTTTCCAATATTATTTTACGTCTAAAATGTGACAATGGCTGCATTCTGCCAACACTAGTGTTCAAGAAAATTTGGGTGAATGGCTACACTTTTGACAGCGCTGGCAGCTGTCTACGCTCGAGCGATGCGCATTTTACCTAGCGAAATAAATTCTAGGTACTACTCAACAGTTGCAAGTTATGTCATTTAACAGCTGTTTGCGCGCCAATTTGCATGAATTAGCAAACACTCAAATGAAACGCTTAAAATAAATGCAAATTTTCGTGGCTGGTGCTATTTTTAATGTCTTTAACTACCCTTTGATTCTTGCAATAATTGAATGAGGTCCGAAATGTGCTCCTTAATAGCCATATCAAGACCATCATCCATTAGCATCTCTAGCACTACGGTTTGCATTAAGTAAACCTCTTAGCAGAAAGAAATTAGGTTTTTTAAATTAAAATTTTAAATTAATTTTTTCACATAATGTTTCATAAAAACTGCTTCAAAATAAAAAATAGTAAAGCTCATCTGAAAAATACAAAATTTTTTAAATTATTATGTGGGAAAAAAATTATAAGAAACTATTAAAAATAAAAATGGAAATATTAGTGACATAGTTTAAACTCAATTTAGGCAAAAAAGAAACACATCCATGATAGTTTAAGCCAACTTAACTTATACGAATGCTAAAATATCTAGTTAAACCGAGCTTAAACGTCCAATTTTGGTGAGATAAGCTCTGTTTAATTTGACTAAAGTTTAAACTCGAACTTAAAAACTGGCCCTAAGTATTTTATTGTATAATTTTCAGATGAAATATAATACGGCTTAGTCAGCAAACCTTTTAACTGCAATTTCCAACATTACGTACTTCATTTCTGAATTTTACGCGAATAACTGTTACATATATAAATATATTTCGAACACCATTTTGTCTCATAGAGAATAAGATTATATGAGCAATAATGAATATATACTTGGACAAGTAATAACAAAATATTTTTTTCTACCTGATTTTATAATTTTCAGCATGTTTTTTGACGTCCCGTAGACCCAATTGATCTTCTATGATCATCGTTGAGGATTAATAAAAGATATCCAATCCTTATAATTAAGTGGCTAAACAGACCGCTACAACACCTTATCGATATATTAAGTTGTTTTTTTTCATATTAAAAGCTAGCCTGAAAAAAGTGAAATTGGCAACTCTACTACTGACAATGAAACTGAAAAAAAATTTATTTCATTCATAAATTTGAACAGCTGATATTGTTAACCCGAATCTTCTATGTAAAAGTTGTTTACTTTTTGGAAGAAAATAATGTGTTTTTTATCTATAAAAGTACATTTAACATGAAGCTACAGTACAACAATAAATATGTTTAGCCTATTTGATAATAATTAATGCACTTTACAGATAACCATGGTGTAAGAAAACCAGGTGAAAGCGTTTTTTTCACCTCTCTCACAAAAATTGTACCCGCATCTGTCAAAAACAGCAGAAATATATGGCTGCGCTCAGCAGGTACAATCCTGTTTCAATCATTGGCTGCATTCAGCGGAAAATTTGCTACGTAGCTGTTGAACAACTTTCGGGCTGAATGGTATTTTGCATAAAGTGCTCGCACAACACGTTCCCTGAGCGGTCGTCATCTTAGGTAGCGAAAATAGTTTGTGCTACTTCAGTTGAGCGGCTTACGCTTACTTTATTTGGACAGATAAATATACCAAATATTAAATTTATTAATTACTAAATTATTAAATTGCTTAGTAGTGCTTTTAATTAAAACTATTTGTTTGAAACGTGTGCACACAGAACATAAAAAAAATAAATTTGAGACAAAAAGCATTTATTGTCGAACAGCTGTTTGACGTTTCGAAAAAAAAATAGTTCAGCAGAAAGTATCACTTTATGCATGGCAGAATTATAAGGTAGGGCCGGTTGGCTCAGTGTCCTCACGCGTCAACGAATAGTGGATAATGAAACGGTTGGTAAGTTGTCAAAACGACGAATTTACAAGGAATTGCAAATTAAGAACAATTTTTATGTTTCCAAGTTGCAAGTAGTGCGGTCGCGTGTGTTAAATTTGTGATAGTTTGAGTGAAAATATATTAAAACAGTGTAATTACAACTTTAAAATGTGAAAGAAGTCTTAAATTGGAAAAAAAAAATTGGAAAAATTTAAACCTAAAATCGACTGCGAAACATGAACATAAAGAAACGTGAGATGAACAGCTGATTTTGATATCTAGCCCGCTTTATTCTGCTTTCTACTTCATTCCTCTCAGAGTCGGCCCTACCTTATAATTCTGCCATGACTATGCTACTTCGCTACCTGAGCGCTCTTTCGGATAGAATGCAGCCATTATAAGGTTATCCAGATATTTGACATACCCTTATTTTATGTAAACAAAAGACGCAGATATTATTGTAGACGTACAGTTTTCTGTTTGCTATATTTTTTGATAAATTTATTTCAACCTTAGGTTTAATAAATGGAAATAAATATTTCGGAAAAATATGAATTTTTTATTTTCCCCAAGTAAAGAGCTTATATATCTTAAATTAATTTGAAATTTTAACAAACAAAATAAATTTTTAATGTGTAATAAGTATAAAATTAGTTCAATCAATAATTCGAATTTACTATGATATTTAAAGATTCAATAGAGTTTTCAAAGCACAATGACCATGCGCATTCTCTGTATATGTAAACCTGCGTAGTAGTAATACACATTTTTGTAGCTACATTCTAAATTTTAGATACGTATTAATAACAACAACAATACAAGCCGTTACTGAGAAATATTCGTAAAACAATGCATTCCAAGATACAACACGATGTTGCGTTCGTGATTTCGTCACGAACAAAAGCAACAACCATAAGAACGTCAGCAGCAACTGAAGCATCAATGCATGATTTTTCTTATTATACAGATATAACTGATTTTTGACATAAATTTTATCTTTGTAAGATGAATATTAAAGGCTGTAAGTATATTTCAAAGTGTCCTCCAAAAACGTTAAGACGTAATTCTACGTCAAAAATATTTTTACGTTCTTAAAAAAATTACAATGGTTATATCACGAAACACTTAGAAGACATATTAACACAACCATTAACTATAAAATATAGTTTTATATATAATATAAAAAAAAAGTTCTGCGTTGACTGAACAAAACTAGCTATCTTTTCTCAAAAGAGAAAAAAAGTAAAAATTTTTGATTTTCCCAAACACAAATGTAAAAAATCACTATTTTTATACTTTTGGTTAAAGGGACTATTTTAAACTATTTTGAAGACATTATTCCAATAGATTTTACATATAAACTGACTATATAATTTTTACTTATTTTTACTCAAATATAAAAAAAAACATATATGTAATAAAAATATTCATACAAACTCTGTATGAAATGCGTACAACATTCAGAAGTTTTATTTTTCCAATATTATTTTACGTCTAAAATGTGACAATGGCTGCATTCTGCCAACACTAGTGTTCAAGAAAATTTGGGTGAATGGCTACACTTTTGACAGCGCTGGCAGCTGTCTACGCTCGAGCGATGCGCATTTTACCTAGCGAAATAAATTCTAGGTACTACTCAACAGTTGCAAGTTATGTCATTTAACAGCTGTTTGCGCGCCAATTTGCATGAATTAGCAAACACTCAAATGAAACGCTTAAAATAAATGCAAATTTTCGTGGCTGGTGCTATTTTTAATGTCTTTAACTACCCTTTGATTCTTGCAATAATTGAATGAGGTCCGAAATGTGCTCCTTAATAGCCATATCAAGACCATCATCCATTAGCATCTCTAGCACTACGGTTTGCATTAAGTAAACCTCTTAGCAGAAAGAAATTAGGTTTTAAATTCAACAAAACAAAACAAGCGAACAAGCTACATCAAACGTCAGTTGTCAACAGATCTGACGTTCGACGTAGCAACACATTCAGAGAAATCCAGCGTAAAATTATCCATCGCTACAATAGCGCTCGCCTTGGCAGAATGCAGCCAATAACATTTTTAAAGCTCATAATATTTTGGTTCAACAAAAGCAAGTATTTCAAAAAGTAGTAGTCAAATGTATCTTTATTGGTTTGTACTATGAAAAAGTATGATATTCTCGCAACTGCGTGATTTTATGTCCTTACAAAATTGCTCTTTTGCTCTCCTCTTCAAATAAGAGTATACATTCTTGTGAGTAGACGTCAAATATATGGACAACCTTATAATAATTGAATCATGCGGCAATGTTTCTGTCATCGTTAATGTGTTTAAGCTATTATTCTTGTGAGTTGACGTCAAATATCTGAACAAACTAATAATAATTGAATAATGGGTACAACATGTTGTGTCTCTGATCAGGTATCAGCTTACGTTCCTTTTTCATTTCTGTGAACACAATTGTTTTAAAAGTGATAAAATAGGGGAAAAGCTGTGTTTTCTCGTTATTTTTTGCGTTATTTATTTCATTTTTTATAAAAGCACACTTAATCTAAAAAAGCCAAATTTTTAACTGGAAATACTCAATACGTTGAGCAAATGTTTTAAAAAATATAAAGTGCGGCGAAAGACAGACATTTTCACATGTTGTGATTGAACACTGATATTTTTTCGTTCAGCAAACACACACTAACCGGTTGCACAAAAGTTGTACCTGCTGAACGCAGCCAATAAAATTTGGCACTAATCAACAGTTGATCTCTCTCTGTCAGAATTTTTTGACAGACCAGTGGCAATTTAAAGTGTGGTGAAAAATTCGCTTCCACCTGGTTTTCTTACACCATGCAGATAACTATTAAGTAGCATAATTAGCAACTGACATATTCACCTCACTATTTTTGCAAATTGACAGTTGAGCAAAAACAAAGTCAGATGAGTGTTAAGAAATTCGTGGTGAACGAATTTTTCGTGTACGTGTGTTTTACTTTAGGTGAACAAGGATTCCCCACAGAAGTTTCCTATCTTGTTATCTTTGATATATAAGGAATAAATTAATCTGGCAGCTTGAATAAAATTAGCATTTGTATAAAAAAATCGCTTAGTTACGATATTAAAAGAATTGGTTATTGTAACTTTTACAAGTATAAAAAAAATCAAAAAACGCAACCAAAACAAGTTAAAACTGATTATTCGGTCAAAAGAAATTGGTAATTAAAATTTTATGGAGTATTAGAAAAAATTAAAATTCTTTAAAATTGCCAGGGCAACTGAGTATCCGGAGAAGGATTTTTTCTAGCAGCATACCTCAAGATAGCTATTACAATGAGCTCATCCTATTCGCATGCCGATCCAATTGCACTTAGCTTCAACGAGTCGTGTCTCCGTATGTCCGACATTCAACTGCTACAGGGACCACATTGGCTTAACGATCAGATTCTGTCTTTTTACTTCGAATACTTAGAGCGGATTAAATACAAAAATAATCCAGATTTGCTATTTGTGTCACCTGAGGTAACCCAGTGTATAAAGCTTATGGATGACGGTGAATTAGAAACCCTTCTTAATCAGTTGAAGGCAACACGAAAACCGTTTATATTCTTTGCACTTAACGATAATGAGACGACAAACGCCGGTGGAACGCACTGGAGTCTGCTGGTCTTCTCTAGGCCCGAGAAAACATTTTTCCACTTTGATTCTTGGGGAAACAACAACTCTACTGCATCGCATCAGTTCGTTCATCACATTAAAGATGCGTTGAACTGCCGTCAGTGTCACATTAAACCAATACGGTGCCTGCAACAGGCTAACGGCTACGACTGTGGCATCCACGTAATCTGCATGACTGACAATATAGCTGACCACGTGAATCGATTTGAGTGCGTGGAGGACGTAGGTCCTCTGCATCAAGACACTATAAGCGCTAAGAGGTCAGAACTATTAAAACTGATTCAGACGCTGGGCGGTACAATTTAAAGTATTTTGCAAATGTGTGTTAATTAAGAAGGCAACATCATAAATGTATGTGTAGGAATGAAAAAAAATACTGCTTATTAAAAAAAAAAATTATAACTTAAAATCTAATAAAATCAAAATGGAAAAGATTTTATATTTTTTAGTTTAATATCATCAGTTTAATATATTTTGTCCGGTGGGGTTTTTTAAAGTAGAAAATACCTTCACTTATCTTGCCATTCCAAGCTTCCAAATAAACTTAGTCCGATAATTCATCTCAAAAGTTGTGCTGTCTTAATCTCAGATTTTCTAACCAGAGTTTTAACTTGAATTTCAATATCAATTTTCACTTTCCACATTTTTCAGAGATTTTGTTTCTTTCTAAGTGCCTTTGAAGGATTATATTTTTATACAGAACTAGCTGAATACCCGGTGTTACTCTTGATTTGATATAAATACTTTTTCAACGCATTCGTCAATTTGAAAAACTTTTCACACTTCACATCAGAGACAAAAGAACAGTCGAAACATAGGACTTCACCGACCGAACGTGCTCCGAAGAAGGCGAGAGGTTCAGCCGGAAAGGTTGTGGCGACAGTATTTTGGGATGAACGCGGTATAATCTACATCGATTACCTTCCACCGAAAAGAACGATTAATGGCGAATACTATGCAGCCGAATTGGACCGTTTCAACGAAGCTTTGAAAGAGAAACGTCCCAAATTTGTCTCTTCCATCAAGACAAAGCACGCGTTCACACATGCCCAGCTCCATTGCAAAATTCCATAAATTAAAGTTCGAATTTCTTTCTCATCTCCAGATTTGACCCCCAGCGATTTTTTCTGTTTCCAAACCTGAAGAAAGGAAAGAGAAAGAGAGGAGCTCATCACCGAAACAGGCTTATTTTAAGGACCTTCCGAAAACGTATTTTTCGGATGGGATCAAAAACTTTGAGGAACGTTGGACGATGTGTATCGAGCTAAAAGGAGAATAAATTGAGAAATAAAACGTATTTTATTTGTAAAAGTCATTTGTTTAATTTTTCACCGAATTATCTAACGGCTCTAGTAAGATAAGATTTCTGCGTGATCCGTGCAGCTAGTTTTGTTTTCTTTGTGAATATATTAACCCATTTTAGCCTGCTGGTCGTTTTTTCGACCACTAACTTTCAAATTAATTTCTGAAAAAAATAAAAAACATTTTTTCAAACTTTTTCGAATATACATGGTTCAGTTAAATTGAAATTTAAAAAAAAATAAATTTTTAAAATTTCCTATTTTTACCTATTCAGGTATGCGGGAAAAATATACCATTTTTTGACAAAATCAAAAAAATATATAAATGTAATGTATAATAAAACTATTTACGAAAGCAAGCAGCCAAAAGACTAAAATATGGAAATCAGTTGGTTTTGGACAACACAGGTATATTTAACTATGTGTTACCTGTGTGATAAAACACAGATGGTCGATTTTTCGACAAATGGCTCTATATGTATACTTTTATTATAATATTTTCACGTCACTTTTACATATATTGCATTTAATAAAAATAACAATTTTTTATATAAAGTTTTTTAATTTTTGTATACAGTTTCGGCCATTTGTCGATTTTTCTACCACTTCGTAGCCGAAAAATTGTAATTCGAAAAAATCTTAAACTTTGCAATTTTCTTAATTAAATCACTAATCTGAAAATTTCATTACGAAACTCCAACGCGTTCTGGTAGCGGACCAAAATGGGTTAACCCTAATTATATGTCGAACATTTGGTGGCTTTAGGTGTTACCGCTTGTGAGATCTGTAGCAACAAACAAAATCTGAAAATTTCATTACGAAACTCCAACGCGTTCTGGTAGCGGACCAAAATGGGTTAACCCTAATTATATGTCGAACATTTGGTGGCTTTAGGTGTTACCGCTTGTGAGATCTGTAGCAACATGAGTGACCACCAATTATTCTATTAATAACTGCCCTGTTCTGAATTCAGACTCGGAATTGCGTGAAAGTCGGAATTCAATTCAGATCGGATTTGAAACGGTGGTCTGCATTCCGATCGGAAATGGCATGCTCGAAACAAAATGGAAACGAATATGGCAAATTCAGCAGTTTTATTGGAGTGTGAGAAGCACGCGGACGAAAAAGTTATGCGGAGGACTCTGTGCTACCGCCGTAATTCTTTGGATTTATATGATGCAGCGTAAATAGTAACTTGCAAGGTTTACTTAAGACCATTTGACTATGTTTCCTTTAAATTTGCACAATATCGTCTAAATAAGACGGCATTTAATTTGGCTTTAAATAAAGTTAAACCTTTTGCCCTGTGATCTACGATTCCCGCAAATATTCAACTGACAACTCAGCGAATAGTGTTGGAAATGATGCAAACATGGCTTTAGGAAGAATACAGTGTCGAAAGTGGTGCTAAACATGTTAAACCATATGGAACGCCTCCTATGCTCAAAATGGATTAAGCTTGCCATGCCATGTCTAGATGCTTCTTCATGATCAAAAGCATTGCGGAGTTTTGGGCAGTATTCTTGTGTTGTCCCCTATTCCTACTAATAGCTACTGACCGGTGTGCTAAGCGTTGGTAGCAATTACTTGCAGCTTTTGTTGTGTGCCTGTGTGTTCGTTTTTCGTGTATCACGTTTTTTGAGATATTTTTACTACAGCGTCCTCTGGTGGTTGAGATATAGCAAAATAGATAGCACAACGAACATTTTCCGTACTCAAAAATTCCTAAATACAAATTTACATGGAAATCGAATGAGCGGTTTAGTATTTTTTTTGCGCAATTCTTTTAGAGATTTGTACTACAGTGTCCTCTGGAGTTCAAGATAAAGGAAAATAAATAAATGAAAAACATTCACCGTATCCGAAAACCCATATTAACAAATTGCCACGAAAATTGGATGAACGCCTTAGAAGTTTTTAGCGATTTTTTAACCGATTAAACAAAAAAACCTCAAAAGTCAACGCATTAAGCTTTTGAATTGAAATTTTGGGGAGGCAAAGTTTATTATATTGGGTTTCAATGTATCATAGCTAATAAAACTTTGACTTTCTTGAGGAGGAGAAGTAAATGTACCTTTGGAGTGTATAAAAAAATCACATTTTTCGTTTTGCAAATTTTGACAGGAATGTAAAGCCAAACGATCAAACTAAAAGTTCAACAAATAAAAGCTACATTTGAAGTTATAATATAATACATTTGCGGCTAATGTTGCTTTAAAGCAACACCCATTTTTCGGTTTTTTTTTAAACTCAAAAAAAAAATTCCCGAAAAAAAATCATCGAAATCGGCTGACAGAATCACACCGCGATGTTTAATGGGTTAAGACTTTTGTTCATACAGCACCCTCTGGTGTTTGAGATATAGCAAAATAGATAGCGTAAAAACATCTGCCGTTCTCGAAAAATTCCTAAATACAAATTTGCAAGACTGTTAATAGTCCACTTTTTGTGGGCGCTCTGTTTTTTGGGAAAAGTGAGCGCGCTCACATTCTGAGCTGCTACTTTTTGAGCGCGCTCACTTTCTGGAAGCTAAGAAAAGTGAATATATTATGAAGTTTGTTTGTTGTTGTTGGAAAGAGCTGTGTTGTTACTAGTGGTGCTCAAAACATATATTTAAGTTATCTATATAAAATTGTAAAAAAAAAAATCTGTACATTAAATATTTTTTTGAAATTCTTTTTGCGATGGACGTTTTGAATGACGCTGAGTCCAAAAATCGCATTTTTAAAATTTTTGTCTGTCTGTTAAAGCATCACGCGGAAACCACTGGATGGATTTTAATGAAATTTGACATCCAGTTTCCTTATATCCCCGGTCAACATATAGGCTACTTTTTATCCAGGTAAAAAGGTTGGACCCGGTAGGGGGCGCTGCGATCGAGTTCCAGTCATTCTTTTTTTTTAGCTTATCTCCGAAACCGTTCATCCGATTTGATTGAAAATTTGTATGTAGAGGTTTTCGGACACGCTAAGTTTTTTTGACTTATCTACACCGTTCTATCTCGAACACCAAAGGGCGCTGTAGTACAAATATTTTGAAAAACCTTCGAAAAACTCCTAAGCCGTGCATCCGAATTGCATGAAAATTGGAAAATAGGGGTTTTCTGATACAGTGAGTGTTTTGGACTTATCCTTTTCGTGATATCTTGAAAACCAGAGGGCGCTTTAATACAAATCTCAGGAAATCGTGAAAAACTCCAAAACTGCTCATCCGATTTGGATGAAAATTTGTAAATAACGATTTTCGAGTACGGCAAGGGTTCTGGTGCTATCTTTTTTGCTCTTTCTCGAAACTAGAGGGCGCTGTTGTCCAATTTGTACGTGTGTATGTTATTAAACTGTTCCTTAACGGCTGCACTGATTTTGATGAAATTTTTTGTGTGTATTTGGGTGGATCCCTGGATGATTCAGATTCACAATTTAGTGAATCTGAATCACCGGTAGGTGGCGCTGCATTTTGTTTTTATAGTTTATCTCCGAAACCGTTCATCCGATTTGCATGAAATTTTGTATATAGAGGTTTTCGGATACGGTGAGTTTTTATGGCTTATCTACTCTGTTATATCTTGAACACCAGAGGGCGCTGTGTACAAATATTTTAAAAAACTTCTAAGCTGCTTATCCGATTTTCATGAAAATTGGTATGTAGGGGTTTTGTAACATGGTGACTGTTTTGGACTTATCTTTTTTGTACTATATCGAACACCAGAGGGCACTGTAGTACAAATATCTTAAGAAATCGTGAAAAAGTAGAAAGCCTATCCTCCGATTTGGACGAAAAATTTTATTCGTATACGGCAACTGTTTTGGCGTTATCTCTTTTGATCTGTCGCCCTCGTTTGATCTGAAAAGTAGAGGGCGCTGTTGTACAATTTGTACGTGTGTATGTTATTAAACTGTTCCTTAACGGCTCCACCGATTTTGATGAAATTTTTTGTGTGTGTTTAAGTGGATCCCTGGATGGTCCAGATTCGCAATTGGACCCGGTAGGTGGCGCGGCGATCGGGTTCCACGAATTTTGTCATTATAGTTTGTCTCCGAAACCATTCATCCGATTTAAATGAAAATTTGTATTTAGGGGTTTTCGGGTACGGTAGTTTTTATCACTTATCTATTTTTTTCTATATTGAAGACCAGAGGGCACTGCAGTACAAATGTTTTAAAAATCTCGAAAAACTCCTAGCTGTACATCCGATTTGCATGAAAATATTATATAGGAGTTTTCGGATACGGTGGGTATCTTGGACTTTTTTTTCTGCGCTACCTTAAACACCAGATGGTGCTGTAGTACAAATCACTTAAGAAATCGTGAAACACTCAAAAAACACTCATCCGATTTAGATGAAAATTTGTATATCGGATATATAGGATTTGATAATCGAGTATGGAAAGGGCTTTGGCGTTAGTTTTTTAATCTATCTCGAAAACCTGTTGTACAAATACCGCAAAAAACTCAAAACAACTCACCCGATAAGTATGATTTTTATAAGTGGTTTTCGGGTGCGGTGAGTCTTTTGGCGCTATGTATTTTGCTATATCTTGAACCCCAGAGAGCGTTGTACTACAAAATACTGTAAGGCGCAGCAAAGCGCAATGGGTGATAAATATATTATTTTTTCTTTATGTGTATTTATTTGCAAACTTCTTTTTTCGCTGATCAGGACAGCTGATGCCGAATTCTGTGGTATTTTAGTACGCATCAAAATATGCGCAAGTCAGTTGCGTCGTAAGTTGGCGTTGTTTTCACACTTCAATTTATATTTTCAGTGCTTATTAATTTTTTTGTCCAGTTTCCTGGCGAATTGCCAAGAATTCGTTTTTGCTCTGATTTTTTTTCAAAAATGTGCAATCTATAATACAATATAAAACTGGAAAATATATTTTTGCAAGCGATCGGCGGCACGCACACACAAATCACGATTTCCCTAACTTTTTCTCTTCATTTTCAGATGTTGAAGCTACATTTTGCTCATTTCGCCAAAGTTACCTGTTTAAAAGATGCACCCAAAATTCCTTCTAAAGTTTGTGAAAAGTTTTTTTCAAATTGACGAATGAAATCGAAAATTATTTATATCAACTCCCGAGTTAAGCCGGGTATTCAGCTTGTAACTTATATAAAAAGAAAACCATGGCAGTTCTGCATATAAATAAAAAATATATATCATTATATCTATCTAAAACTTGTTTTTTTGTTTCAAGCATTAAAGTATTAAGTTTTACTTGGTTTAGAATAAATTTCATTGAAAGTGAGCGCGCTCAATTTTTGGGAAAAAGTGAGTGCGCTCACACTTTGAGCGCGCTCACTTTTTGGACGCTCTCATTTTTTTTAAAAAACATTTTAGAGCACGCTCAACTTTTTGATAAAAGGGAGTGCGTTCAAAAAGTGAGCGAAATTAACAGCCCTGCAAATTTGCATGGAAATCAAGTGAGCGGTCTAGTTTTCCACAATTTTTTTAGAGATTTGTATTACATCGCCCTATGGATTTCGAAATAGAAGAAAATAAAATACTCACCGTACCCGAAAACCTTACATACAAATTTTTACGCAAATAAGATGAGCGGTTAAGGAGTTTTTATCAATTTTTTTAAGATTTATACAGCGCCCTCTGGTGTTCAATATAGAGCAGAATGATAAGCATATAACCTTCGCGACAGTGCAAGCAATAAGTTGAAAAAGTTTTATCGCGATCGGATGAACGGTGTAGAAATGCGTTCAGGTCACACAAACAAACGTACTTTCATTTGTATATACACTCCGCGTCAGCAGAATAGGTTCACTGCTGCAATGAAATACTAACCATTTTTTCTCTAACAAATGAGCGTAAGAAAAAACTTTTTGTTGTTGTTTTTTCTTAAGTGTTTTATTATAAAAAGTTAGGTAAAGAGAAATTGTACATAAAGGAGCCGTTAATTTTCTGTTGTTGTTTGAACTTTGGCAATACAAAAATATGCACTTTTTGGTGCATCATTAGAATAGGTTCATCTCATTAATTTGAAGAAATGGAATCGAAAATATTTTTTTATATTAATTAAATTTTTTTTTTTGTTTTATTCCACAAATTTTTAATAATGAGTGCTACCTTCTTTATTTTAGATAGTTTCATATATCCGATTTGGAATGGAATCATAAAGTTGCTTCAAGTAGTTCAAAGAAATTTCACTCCAAGCCACTTAATTGGCAGAAATGAGTGACTCTTTGTCTTCAAATTGTCGACTGGAGTCATACACTTTCCGAACTTATCAACCCCATATATTATCAATAATGTTTAGATCCGGAAAATATGGAAGCCATGACAACAGTTGAACACTTTTGTTCACTAATCCAGCTTGTAACGATGCGTGCCGTATGAATAGGAGCGTTATACTGTTGATAAATCCATTTCAGGGGTCGAAAAAAATTCTGAGACTTTGGAAAAGCTTGTTCTAGCATCGCTTTATACAAATTTGCCGTCATTATGCAACTTGGAAACTTCAACTCAATGGTTCCCCAAACTATTACACCTCCCTGGCGGTTATGGTGAGGAGTTAAAAAAATTCCTCTTTTCCTAGATCATGAAAGTAATAGTTATAACCATCCGGTCCATCCAAATTAAATTTCTTTTCGTCTGAGAAAACTGTGTTGCCAATCTCCCTTCCAAGTCATGTGATTTTTAAAAAAATTCATCCGATTTTCCTTCAGTTCAGGGTTTAGTGGTTGTTTTTTCTGAATCTTACGTCGTGTTAGGTGCTATACGGTTGAAAGACTCGCGCTTTCCCCAGCTTTTTGTCTAATTTTTTATGCTGAAATGCAAAAGTTGGAGGCTTTCCGAATAATTGCTCTCTTATCTGCATCTGATGCAGCAGAATATGTACACCCTTCTATGTTTTTTCCATAGCCGATCTTATTTGTCAAAAAATTGCATACTATGTTTTGACTTCTTCCGATTTTGCTAGCGATTTCACGAGAACTTAAGTTTCGCTCTTTGTACACCTCAATTTTAACTTTTTCCTTCGAGCTTAAAGTTTTTCCGCGTCCCATACTGCCTCAAAATACTGTAACACCTTTTTTATTATTTATTTTAGTACCGATCTTCTGAAACTCTGAAAGAAACTGAAGATGTTAACTGTGAACCGATTCTAATGACGCACCAAAAAGTTCATATCTTTTTAATGCCAAATCTAAAACAACAACAAAATTAACGGTTCCTTTATGTACAATTTCTCTTTACCTAACTTTTTATAATAAAACACTTAAGAAAAAACGACAACAAAAAATTTTCCCTCACTCTCATTTTAAGAGAAACAATGGTTGGTATTTCATTGGTTGGTATGGAATAGTGAACCTATTCTGCTGACGCGGAGTGTATATACTCCAAAATTATTTAAAATTAGGTGTGTTTCCGTACTCACACTGTGTAACTTGTGGGACACTATTTTCTGTTTCCGCACTTTCTGTGCTTAAATTGGGAGAAGGAGAACAAGCATAAAACCGCTCTATCGAGCACAAAAAGTGCACAGAGAGTGCTAGAACTCAAGACTCCGAGTAAAGTAAGAACAAGCATCAAGAAGAACAAGTATCAAGAAGAACAAGCATCAACTTCACAAACAAATTGACGATAATTTTAATTGGCGCAATTTACGTTTAACATGTCTGCAGTCAAAATCAGCTGTTTTGTGCTTGAAACTTACTAGAAGCTGTTTCCGTACCTTTGCAACTATTCTCACATTTCATTTTTACTCTCTCAGTTTGAACTTACACAAATCTTACACAGTGTAGAGTACGGAAACACACCGATTATTACCGATCCAAGGACGTAGTTTCGTGTTATCTATTCTTTTTTGAGAAATTGTTTCTCATTAGAGAGAAATTTACTTTTCTTTTTCACTTTTCGGGCTATAAATATATTTCTTTGTTTTAGGTTTGAAGAACGAAAACCTTAGGTAAGGTGCAGTTTTTCTTTGGTGCATTATTTTTGTTGAAATTAATAAAACTGCAGTAGTACTTGATAAAATCTCTTTAATAAACATGCAATGATATAAAATGCACAAATAACACATAGTTTTCCTTCCCTATTAAAAATTAACATACTTTCAATTATTATGTATGGAATTCACCTTGTTAACATTCAGAATAAACTTTATAATAAAATTAATCATAAATACAGAATATTGAAATTAATTGTCGATATTAGATTCTGCCAGCCAAAGTGCAGGAAAAACTATGAAATAGTAATAACCATGATTCCTGAATATTTGTTTATAGCAAACGTATATAGTAACATATTGTTTTATATCAGATACAAAATTTAAACATTCAATATGTATTGCAAGCGGAGGAAAAATTAGAAAATTTAACAAAATATTGATTGTTGAATTAGTTTTAAAATCAGTATTGTAGTTTACAAAAAGCACATCTCAAAAGAAAAATATATTCAATATATAACCGTTATAAAAGTGTATACAAAATCTCAGTGAAGTTGTTTTCGGAATTTGTTTTCGATTCAATACAAAAATACTCTATTTTATTTGTTACCACAGAAAATTTGTATAATATATGTGTATATATAAAAAATTAAACTTTTACTTCCGGACGTACCCAACCACCAAAAGCTCTCTCCAGTTCCTCTGCAACAGCTAGACACAGCCGATCCTGATTGAAATTAGCAATTACCTGCACTCCGATTGGAACACCTTCGGAACCCAACTGCCCCAAGGGCACGGCTGTTGCCGGAAATCCTAAAACATTTATAATGCCGGTGTAAGAGAAATTAATGGGACGAAATATTGGCTCATTATGATAAGGAGCAACGGTGGGGTGTGTGGGATAGATAAGGACGCCGTTGTCACCGAGCAGCTCTTTCAATTCTGCACGTAACTCGTTGCGCTTGCGCACCAAGTGGTGGTATTTAGAGGAACCATGTTGGCACTGAGATTTATCTAACATGGCAGTGAGCAGGCCAATAAATGTATGCTTAGAAGCACCAACAAACCATTTTAGTAACTCTATATAGGGATTTATTGTGCCTTTCAAATTAGCTAGCTGATGTTCAAAACCGTAGCCAGAGTCATCTTTCATGTTAGCAAACCAAATAGTGGCGGATTGCCGGAATTTTTCGAGCTGAACGCGCTCTGGTAAAACTTCTAATTTTTTTTTCAAATGTTTAATAATTCTATGAATCCCTGCACGCAGATCTGCATCAACTGGCGAAATTAAACGACCGCCACCATCGCTTTCCTGGTAAAAGAATTTCACTTGTTGCAAGTCGACTTGCTCATCCAAAAACAAAAGTTCTGCTTGCTCTCCCGCGATAATCTTAAGCATAGGCTTTAGATCCACGGCATGACGAACCATCGGTCCAATGCCTAAAAACGAATTTTGCTCCTGCGTAAAGGGCATTGGAAACTGACCTTTGTTAGACACAACAAACTTAGTAGGCTTATGACCAAAGACTCCATTGAAGAACGCTGGCATGCGTATGGATCCGCCAATATCTGATCCAAGACCAAAGGGTGAGGCGGCTGCGGCTTGAATGCAACCTTCGCCACCACTAGAACCCCCAACAATGCGATTTGTGTCATAAGGATTACGAGTGCGACCGTGAACATTATTGTTACTTTCCCACCACATGCAAACCTCAGACACGTTGGTAAGGCAAAATGGAATAGCTCCAGCTTTTCTCATTAGTGCTATTGCTTCAGCATCCTCTTCGGCGCGCATTTCTTTACGCAAGTACAAACCAGAAGTCTGCAGCATACCTGCAATATAATTTAACAATTGGATAATTCAACAAACTTTAACTCTTCTCTCGTTACCGAACCTTTCACTGCAATACAATCCTTTGTAGAAATAGGAACTCCTAGAAAAGGTTTTGTTTTCGCCAGTTCCTCTTTGGTATACGCTCCTGACGAAACAAGCTTATCGGCAATGGCAGCATCATTAAGAGCTTCATCAAAACGCTCGTCTACACAGCAATTTAGCATTTGATTCACCTCCTTTATTCGACGAATAAACGACTCCAGTACTTGCACACTCGTTAACTACCGAAATAAAAACAAATTCAATATTGATTTGCCGATATTTTTCTCGTGGATCACCCTACCTCTTTTTCTCGTATTTTCTTTGCCAATGCTGTAGCTGATTCTAAAAGAATTGGATCTGTGATCGGTGGCATTGTTTCACCTTTTACACCATAAATCATTTGAAATATGAAACGTACAATCATTGAGAATATGTTAAATATTACGTTAGTAACTTTCGTAGCCATGGGTATACGTTTGGAACGCTTTGAACGCATCTTTTTAATTTCTCTTGTTTCAGACATTATTTTTTTCCTTTATTTTGAGTTAAGTATTGTAAAAGTTAAGAGACTTTTAAGATTGTCACTCTGAATTGGTTGATCTGAAAAAATAAGAAAAAAAAACAATTTAAAATTCTGTTCAATGTGAAAAAATGTTAACACATGAATACAGACGAGCACGAATATTTCTTGTTTATAAAAAACATTGCAATTCAAAGTGCACGCGTGCACAAATGTCCTCATGTATGACAATTCATTAGTTTTAGAAGAGAAGCAAAAAAAAAACTTTACATGAAAACTTCGATGAAAATATTAAAATAAATTTTAAGGGTACTTTAAAAAAAAAATTCGGGTTTAAAATTTCTTTTTCATAAAAATCTTCAATTATGTTTAAAGCATAGTACTCTGTTCGGTTTTACATAAAATTCCACGCAAATGTCCATATAAAATTTGTCAGCTGTGAAACAAGCATGAACATTTCACAACATTTCCGTCAAAGTAGTACTATGTTTCGCTGCGGAAAATCTATTACTATGCTTCGCAACATGTATCTAGCAACATTCTTTTCACGACAATTTAATTGAACCGAACATTTATTTTGCCGTGAAAAGTGACAGTCAAAAAAAGTCAAAGTTAAAAAAAGTTACATTCAAGTTGACAAAGGAAGTGCAAACAAAATAAAAAGTATGTTTCTAATTAGATTTATATAAAATTCGTTTTATTCGTAATATATTTATATATTATATTTATATATTAATATATTTATTTGTTTATTTTTTAATTTTCCTAATTAATAATTGCAATGTATAGCTGATTTGCCCAACATGCTGCTCTATGGTCCACCTGGTACTGGCAAAACGCGCACAATTCTCGCAGCAGCACATACAATTTTTTGCGATATTTGTAATCTACGAACTAAAAACATTAAATACATTATAAAAATCGTTAAATATTCCAAACAATAACTTACATCGTTTGCAAATCGTCCTTTTAATTTGCGTCGTCTTCTCTCGGTGCTTGTGCTCGCAAATACCTGCAGCTGGCAGCAATATGTTGACGACTTGTCCAGCTGCACAACAAAGGACATTATCCGTATGCATATCCATTCTGAAAGGTTTTTTTATATTAATATATCCAAAAATTATAAAAATAAAAGAACTTACATGATTTCGTGCTTTTCCTCTGCAAATTCTTGCATTTTTAATTGTTTCGTCAAAATTTTCACGCAACATATTAATGGATGTTGCCAGCGAAATTTCACGCAAATGAAAGAGTACTATGCTTAACCATAGAGTACTAACCTACGTAAAATATACTCACTCCTTACGAGTAATATAACGTATAGTGAACGGAAAGTTAGTATTCTAGGGTTAAAGAATGTGTGAAAAATTTTTTTTTTTAAATTTAAACCAGAAATATTTTTATAAGCGTATCTAGCGCGTGCCGTCGAGCACCTTGTTTTTTCATCAATTTGAATAGAATTTTAATATCTCGCTGGACTCCTCATTTTTTTCATTTAGACCGGCTTCTATTGTATATATTATATAAAATATATAATATTTATATGGTAATATAACATTTAATATTTATATAGTAATATATCTTCTATATATATATAAAAATTAATGTATGTATGTGGGTATGTGGATATGTGTGTATATCACGTATAGACTCAAAAACCACCGAACCAAATTATGAAATTTTTAGGGATACTGAATCAACATTCTGGAAGTGTTCCTGTGAAGTTTGGTGTTGATTGGACAAGGGGGCGTGGTACCTCCCATACAACCCAAATTGGCTCTATCGCCCACAAACCAAAAAAAATGCTATATATCAGACGGGTTTAATCATATAAAACTAAGATTTGGTAATTTTGTTCAGATAGTTACTTTCGGTGACTGTACAAAAAATGGGCGTGGTCACACTATATCTACGCCCACTTTTCAGCAAACATTTTAATTCCTGAGATGTTCAAGTTTTGATAGTGAATCTTGGAACGCAGGTGCTATGGATACAAGTGGCAGTCACTATGTAAATATAAACGTTGTCACGCCCACTTTTACCGCCCACAAATCAGTAAAAATGCTTTATATCAGACGGCTTTTGCCGTAGAAGACTAAGATTTGGTAATTTATTTCGTATGGTTACTGTCGGCCAATGTACAAAAAATGGGCATGGCCGCAATATATCTACGCCCACTTTATCGAAATCTTGCTTATTCCTGAGTTGTACACGTTTTGATAGTAAATCTTGGTATGCAGGTGCTATGGGTCCAAGTGGCAGTCACTATGTAAATATAAACGTTGTCACGCCCACTTTTACCGCCCACAAATCAGTAAAAATGCTTTATATCAGACGACTTTTGCCGTAGAAGACTAAGATTTGATAATTTAGTTTATATGATTACTCTCGGCCAATGTACAAAAAATGGGCATGGTCGCACTATATCTACGCCCACTTTATCGAGATCATGCTTATACCTGAGATGTACACGTTTTCATAGTGAATCTTGGTATGCAGGTGCTAAAGGTCCAAGAGGCAGTCACTATGTAAATATTAATGTTGTCACGCCCACTTTTACCGCCCACAAATTAGTAAAAATGCTTTATATCAGACGGTTTTTGCCGTAGAAGACTAAGGTTTGGCAATTTAGTTCGTATGGTTACTGTCGGCCAATGTACAAAAAATGGGCATGGCCGCACTATATCTACGCCCACTTTATTGAAATCTTGCTTATTCTTGAGTTGTACACGTTTTGATAGTCAATCTTGGTATGCAGGTGCTATGGGTCCAAGTGGCAGTCACTATGTAAATATAAACGTTGTCACGCCCACTTTTACTGCCCACAAATCAGTAAAAATGCTTTATATCAGACGGCTTTTGCCGTAGAAGACTAAGATTTGGTAATTTAGTTTTAATCATTACTGTCAGCCAAGTGTACAAGAAATGGACATGTCCGCCCTATATCTACGCCCACTTTATCGATCATGCTTATTCCTGAGCTGTACACGTTTTGATAGTGAATCTAAGTGTGCAGGTACTATGGATCCCAGTGGCATTCACTATGAATATATAAATGTTGTCACGTCCACTTTCAACGCCCACAAATCAGTAAAAAAGTAGAAGACTAGGATTTGGTAATTTAGTTTATTTGATTACTGTCGGCCACAAAAAATGGGCATGGCCGCACTATATCTTCACCCACTTTCTCGAAATCATGCTTATTCCTGAGTTGTACACGGTTTGATAGGAAATCTTAGTATGCATGTGCTATGGATCCAAGTGACAGTCACTATGTATATACAAATGTTGTTACGTCCACTTTAACCGCCCACAAATCAGTAAAAATGCTTTATATTAGACGGCTTTTACCGTAGAAGACTAAGAATTGGTAATTTTGTACATAAGGTCACTATCGGCAACTGTTAAAAATGGGCGTGGTTGCACCATATCTACGCCCACTTTTTCGAAATCATGCTTATTCCTGCGTTGTACGCGTTTTGATAGTAACACTTCATACGCAGGTGCTCTAAGTGCCGGTCAATATATATATATAAAATATGCCACGCCAACTTGTACCACCCACAAATAAAAAAAAAAAACAACGCGAAATGGCCAATTTCAGCCCTTGAAAGGACTTTGACCGAGCTTCTTATGATGAATTGTGTTGTGCGTGTTGTGGAATGTTTGAACACAAATGATCGAGAACTGGACCTACACGTTTTATGCCGACCCCGAACGGCTTATGTTCTCAAGAAGCTTTTCATGGCAGTTTTTACTCTCTGAGGTTTGCCATTGTCAGCAGAGAGGTAACGGCCGAACTGAAAAATTAATTCAATTGAAAAAACTTTCTGTGTCAGGTGGAATTCGAACCAGGGTTCTATCCCATATGCACCACACACTCTACTCACTACGCCACGGCCGCCACTTTTTTTACCCGCAAATCAATAGAACTTCTATAAATCACACAATTCTCATCGTTAAATACTAAAATTTGGTAATTAAGTTCATACGCTTACTCTCGACAGCTTTGCAAAAAATGTGCATGGTAGCACTATATCTGGGCCCACTCTTCAGCAATAATTTTATTTAATTTATTTATTTATTTATGTATTATAGTTAATTACAATTTAACAATTATAACTAAGTAAGCACTAGCTGTCAGGGCTATCGGTTAGAAATAATTTAAATTCCTGAGATGTGAACGTTTTGATAGTCAGTCAAACTTTGGTATGCAGATGCTATAAGTCCAAATGGCGGTCACTTTTTATATAAATTTTGTCACGCCCACAAATCCGTGAAAGTATATAAATCAAAATTTACAGTAAAAGTCGCACTTTATCTACGCCGACTTTTCAGAAATCATTGTAATTTCTGAGCTGTACATGTTTTGATAGTGAAACTTGATATGTAGGTGCAATAAGACCAAGTGGCGGTCACTATAAATGTTGCCATGTCTAAATGTTTGTTTGTATAAATTAAGGTTTTCGAAATAAAAACACTTGATTTAATTGGCACTATGTGCCAGTGTAATAACTTTATTAGATGCTCTTCTTAGACTAACTTAAACAACTCCAAATAAACTTATTATATCTTCCTATACTTGTCGCTTCAGCTGCGCTTTTGTCGTTGATATTGTTGTTGGACTTTTAGCTGCACCTTAGTGGTTGTTGCTATTGTTCTTGTATTGCCTGCACTGCTATTGTTGTTGTTGTTGTTGTACCGGTTGAATCTGCTGTTGCAGCGCTGCCGTTATTTTTGGCTTGCTGCTGTTATATTTTGTTGGCTCAGCATTTGGCTTATGTGGGAATGGAATATGCGGCAAAATTGACAAATTGTCACGTACCATCCTCGTATTACAACTGGAGCGGATACGTGTGTTAACTTCTCCCCCCGTTAAGAGGAGCCGTCCCCGGTTTCTTTTAAAACTCTTTCTAAGGCTATGACGTTGTTAATCTTCTTGCGACGTTTTGTGATTAACAAAACTATAACAATGATTACGACTGTTACTATCGAAGAAATGAAAATTAGTAGCCATTGCGTAGATTGTTGATGGATTAGTTCTTTCAGGCTGGCAATATGGCCAATGTTTTTTATATTAACTTCATGCAAGTACGGAAGTGATAACAGCGTAACATGTTCCGTGATATTGACAAATTTAACTGATGCGGGTTGAGGGTGTGAATGACTGATTTTCTTCCAATTCGTAAAAGTTGTACCGTTTATGGTTATTTCACTTTCGAAAGTTACAAGAAGGGTTCCATGCATCAAGATTGCTGAGTTATTTCCTTCCTGTATCTCAGCTGTCTGATCATTCACAATTACTAGTCCATCATCGATCTCTTCAACTGGTGTTATATGGTACGCCGAAGTGGTCTTGCAGGTTGCGAAATTATTGTTCAGTAATTGTCGCACGCAGGAGTTTCCTTTTAGAGGTTGGCAGAATGTGATTGTGGCTGCATCTCTGCAATTTCCGAGAGGTTCATGTAATATTTTGCAGTTGGCAACGGTATTTGTCTCTAACATTAGGATCTTATGTTTACTTATTACAGGCAATATCTTAATTTTACTACATATTTCTTCAATTTTTGGATACTTGATTACGAAATGGATACTATTGCTATCTTGGAATATTTTCTGTTTTGAAATACTTAAAATATCACTTATACTAATATTTGCAAAGTGTTCCGCGATTAACAAATTTTGTATTTCAGTACTATCTAGTATAATAGGATTTATTACATTAACTTTTCCAAGAATGACCGAATAGATGGTATCCTCAATACTCGTTATTATGGCCTTGTTTCTGGCTATAGCTAGTTCGAATAGGTGTCCGGTATCTATTTCTTTTTTTATTGTAACATTGAGAAGCTTGTTTACCGTCTTTGTTAATTGGTTAATTCTAATCTGCATTTCGGTATTTATAAGGACCTGTCTTTCATTAGCCTCTATTAAAGCTTCCTCCTTAGTGGCCACCTGATTAAAATCATCGAAATCTGGGGTGCCAGCAATGTATTTTAGTGCCGTTCCCAAAAAATTGATGCTTCGCGATTGTCGATGGTGGATTCTGAGCGCGCTAAGTAGGTTAAAGATCTGATCCACATCTGCTTTAAGTAATTTTCTCATGTGCGACTGTGGGAAGTGGTCGAGTAAGTTTTCGGTATCATGGGCTATGGTTTCATAATCGGTCAGGTTTGTTCTATGCAGTAGGAACCCGTAGCTATTGTAAACAGCCACTGCTCCATCGGTTATCGGAATGTAGTGTGAATCGGTGTAATTCAAAAATTTGGCTCGTTTCGCTTGAGCGATTGCCAGTATAAAAAGCCTGAAAATACAAGAATATTACCTTATATTACTTTTATGGACCTCTTTACCCTCAATCAATAAAGTAGTTCCTAAGTCTTTTTCAACTACTTTTTCGATATAGAGCTTTGTAAATTTGTTCCCTATTCTTCTATTCGTTTTAACATAAACCTTTTCCCCTGGTTCGAACTGTCTAGTTTTTTTCCCAGAATTGAGTCTCTGCAATTCTGCGTGTTGCGCTTTAGCTATTCTTGATTCGATTTCTTTTCGCAGAGCTTCGGGCATAGAATGGACAATATCTATCGGTCGTTTATTTGTGGTAGAATGAATTGTCCTGTTGTATTTCGCAGTGGCGAGTAGAATTAAGTCAATCGTGTCGTTTATACCTTGTGTTAATTTTGTACATCTGGCTATTTCTGAAAGCGTACTGTGGAATCGCTCAACCTGTCCGTTCGTAGTGCTATGATGTGGAGGTGTTGTAAATATGTTTATCCCAAAATGGTCTCTTACTAGCGAGCTAATTGTATGTGAATGAAAAGATTTTTCATTATCACAGACAATTGTCTTGGTGTCCTTGAAAAAATTTAAAATTTGTAGTATGGGTTCTTTAATGTCAACTATTGATCTGGAATTTATTGCCGAAACTATGGCAAATTTTGAGAATTTATCAACACAAGTTAGAAAGTGTTGATTGTCAGTAGAGTAGATGTCGATGTGCAAAATTTCACCAGGCCTTTGAGGTAAGGGTGTTTTGCCAATCTCCGGGTTCGGAGGGTGACGCTGATACTTTGCCTCCCTACAGATTCTACAATTTGAAGTTATTTCTTTTAGGCTCTTACGCATGTCAGGGAAATAGTAATCGTCCAGAACTTGTTTAAGGTTTTCTTGCACCGAACGATGGGCTCTATTGTGCTCCGCTTGCAAGATTTCCCTTTGGTCATTTTTATTAAAGATGTCTGTCACCTGCTTTGCTGCACGTAGGAATTTAACAGCAGGGAACATTGAGATAACTTTATCCTGAATCTTGGCCAAGGTAGGTAGGTCACACAATACTCCGTTGACTACGTTGGGATTGACGCATGACCTAAAAGTCTTCAGAAGATTATCTATATTGGAAAAAACAATACGATGTCTAACTTGGGATTTGAAAAGTATTTTTGACGTAGTTGTTTCAGTATTTCCTTCTTCTAGGATAAGCTGATTTCTGAAACAGTTTATGGGATTCTCAACAGTGGGAAT
The DNA here is from genome assembly GCA_914767935.1 of Coremacera marginata. Lineage (NCBI taxonomy): Eukaryota > Metazoa > Arthropoda > Insecta > Diptera > Sciomyzidae > Coremacera > Coremacera marginata. Next base: position 60,281,450 of record OU612044.1, on the reverse strand, counting down.
TGTTTTTGTCAGTGACTCCTCACTGTGGACCGTGTTTGATGAATTGCTAGAGTTTCCTAAAGCATTGATATGTTGCCTCGACAAGGCGTCGGCTACAACGTTCGCCCTACCAGGTTTATAAAAGAATTTGGGTGAAAATTCCTCAACAAACGCTCTCCACCTTTTCAACTTTGAGTTAGGATTTTTATCTGATATAGCGAACGTGAGAGGCTGATGGTCAGTAAAAATACTCAACTGCTTAACACCATAAAGATAATTTCTGAGCTTTTGTAAAGCCCAAACTATTGCGAGCAGTTCACGTTCATTAGTTGCGTAATTCTCTTCAGTCGAAGAGAGAGTCCTGGAAATCATGGTTATAGGCCGTCCCTCTTGAGAGAGAACTGCTCCTAAAGCATGTGACGATGCATCTGTGGTTAGTTCGAATGGCTTTTCGTAATCAGGATAAAGTAGAAGTACGTCCTCTGACGCCAGTATTTCCTTTATTTTGCTAAAGGCTTTTTGTGCTTCTTGATCGAAATCTATCCGAACGTTTTTTGATTGGTTAGCACCAATATTTCCATTTTCGCCTCGCAAGTATCTTGTTAGCGGTTTAGCAATTAACGCATAGTCCCTGATAAATCGTCTGTAGTAACCAGACAATCCAAGAAATGATCTTAAGCCTCGGAGTGTCTTAGGAACCTCGTAATTAATGATATCCTTTACTTTGTCCGGACAGGTTTTCAGCCCGTTCTTGGAAACAACGAAGCCAAGGAATTCCACCTCTTCTTTGAAGAATTTTGTTTTTTCTAGTGAAATCCTCATGTTAGCTTCAAAAAGTTTCTTCAAGACACGCCTTATATCCTTCGTATGTTGTTCATAGCTAGAGGAGAATATAATTACGTCATCTATGTAAACGTGACAACTTTTGCCTATCTCGTCCCTAAGAATGTCGTCAATTGCTCGCTGAAAAATGCTTGGAGCATTTTTCAATCCAAATGGAAGTCTACAGAACTCGTACTTGCCGTTATTGACAGAAAAAGCTGTCTTTTCTCTGTCACGCTCAGCGAGATTTATCTGGTGGAAGCCAGACTTGAGATCTAGAGTAGTAAAGTAGGAAGATTTCCCTAAATTTGAGAGAATAACCGAGGTGTCCGGAATCGGGTACCTGTCGCTTGTTGTTTTTTCATTGAGTTTCCTAAAGTCAATGACCAAACGCATTTTACGCTCTCCTGTCTCAGTGGTTCCTTTCTTGCCTACGACCCATATTGGATTGTTATACGGAGAGCGAGAAGGCCTAATGATACCGTCTCGTAGTAGTTCGGAAATTTCCTTATTCACAAACTCGGATGCGGCTATTGGGTAAGGATAGGACTTGGAGTAAACTGGTTGGTCATCGTTTGTTCGGATTGTCGCTACGATATTGGTATTATAGGGCAAGGCTTCATTTGGATCTGCAAAAACTCCTGCCTGTTCTTTGATAATGAGAGAGACTTGTTTTTTGTGATTTGGGTTTGATAAAATATTGTTCACCTCGCGGCAAAAAAAATACAAGAGGGCTTCCCGTTTATTATTGTAGCAAATCATTCCTTTTTTCATATCAAGAGTCGCACCAATTTCCTTGAGAAAATCGAAACCGATAATGCCATCGAATGTTTGGAGTGACGGAAGAATAAAAAACTGAGCGTTTGTGTCGAAAATATTCATGGTGCACTTTCTTTGGATTTTTTCGGTACCGTGAATTGATTTAACTAGGAATGGATTTTCAATATGCTTGACACCTTTGAGGGTTTCTAAATTTGTAATGTAATTCTTTGCGGCACCCGTATCTATTAAGAATTTTAATTTCCTCCCTGCCAGTGTTCTGGTGACGTAGGGCAGGAGGGATCCTGTTCTAAAAAATTAATCTCGTCCGTTGCCTCAATCTCCTCGTCCTCTGGGATATCGCCGTCGTCGTCTCCATCTTCGTCCTCGTAATCCCCGGGGAAGTAGAGGTTTTTGGCAACATAAAACCCGGGTGTGTCCCGGTCATCGCGTCCGCGCTGCCTCAAATGGTTCACACGTTGTAGCTTATTGGCTGGCAATCTATCGCTCTCAATAGGTCTTTTCGCTGGTCGGATAGCTTGAGGATTAGGGCTTAGGAAGGGATTTCTGTTGAAGTTTGGCGCAGTGTTGCGGAACAGTCCCTCTGGCTTATTGTGCCTAAAGCGGGATGACGTTGGGTCTGTGTCCATAGGCACTGGTCGAGGATACGCGTTCGTTACTCTTCGATAGTGGGGTGAATTATGAGGGCCATAATTATTAAGTTTTGTGAAAGTACCCACTTGGTTTCGATTTGGGCTTATAAATGCCTGTGCGAAAAGGGATCGTGCATGGTTTGATTCAAGCTCTTGGGCAAGAGCTAGAGCTGTTGGCATGTCTGTCGGTCTGGAGGAGAAAAGAATGTCACAGAGGGGTTTGTTAAGTCCCGAGATGAACACTCGAAGGGCGTCTTGTCGGTACTTATTATTAAGGGAGTTTATTAGTTCCGTATTACCGTAATGTGTCATAATATTTTTGTTTACTATTAATGACAGTTTCCGTTCCACGTCGTCGTAGAACTGGGAGATTGTGCGTTGCCCTTGCCTTAAGGTAGACATTTCCTGCTCTACCAGGTAGATGGGCCTCTTGTCGGCGTAAGTGAAGTCTAGACGAGCGATTATGGCGTGAAAATTTAAAATGGTATTGAAGGATGACAAAACCATATTTGCCGAGCCCACCACCTTATTTCTCAAAATGGCAACCGCCTGGTAGTGCTTGGAACTACCGTCAAATTCCTCAAAAAGTTTATACGCAGCATGGGCAGCCTGCCTCCATGATACGTAGGTGGCTCTATCGCCACCGAACTCCGGTAGTGATTTTATAAGATCGAGTGATTCCTCACATCTGACGGTCGGGTCAATTGTTACTGGTTCGTATTGCGTAACGGTGGTCGGTGTTTCTAGGGTTTTTAATCTAGCGGTCAACTCGTCGACGGAACCCTGGAATTCTCGTCTTGTTTGTTCCGTTGCAGCCCTTATTGCGGCATTAACGATGGCTTGAAGAGCTTGAGGATCCATCTCAATCGTTACAACTTTCTTTATTACTAACTATTTGTTATCTTTATTTTCAGATTCTAGGTTTTCTTCAACAGTTAATTGACTGAGATTTAGTAAAAGTACAAGGGTTTTTTCTTCAAAAAAAACTTTTTAATTAATTTAAAATTTTTCTAATTAATTCAAAGACATACAAAACATCTGGAAGAACTCAATTCTTAAGTAAACATTCACTTACATATAAAATATTCTACTCATCATTTCTTAAAATCTCGATTGCTTCGGTGGGTGCAACAAATACGGGATATTCTCTGCAGCTGCGGCAGTAATTGACTCCTTCGTGAATTAACGAACGTTTTTCCTTTCTCGTTTCAGGTAGGTACTGGAAGGTTTTTTCCAATTCAGTTCTTTTCAGAAAAATTTTAGATATTTTTCACTTGTTTTTTCCAGTATTGAAAAATTAAGATTTTTTCACTTCAGTTTTATTTTTCAGAAGATTTTAGATTTTTTTACTTCAGTTTTTTAGTATAGAAAAATTTAGATTTTTTCACTTCAGTTTTATTTTTCATTAGATTTTAGAATTTTTTACTTCAATTTTTTCAGTATAGAAAAATTTAGATTTTTTCACTTCAGTTTTTTCAAAAAAGAAAAATTTAGATTTTTCCACTTCAGTTCGTTTTTCAGGAGATTTTGGATTTTTTCCACTTCAGTTTTTTCAATATAAAAAATTTTACGTTGTTTTTTTCCAATTTAGAAAATTTTTACGCTGTTTTTTTCAATATAGAAAATTTTTAACGCTGTTTTTTTTCAATATAGAAAATTTTTAACGCGAGTTCGAGCTCACTGGCCACTTTCAATTTTCCTTTTTATAAAGAATTTTTTTAGTGGCCCCACGTTGGGCGCCAATTAAGGTTTTCGAAATAAAAACACTTGATTTAATTGGCACTATGTGCCAGTGTAATAACTTTATTAGATGCTCTTCTTAGACTAACTTAAACAACTCCAAATAAACTTATTATATCTTCCTATACTTGTCGCTTCAGCTGCGCTTTTGTCGTTGATATTGTTGTTGGACTTTTAGCTGCACCTTAGTGGTTGTTGCTATTGTTCTTGTATTGCCTGCACTGCTATTGTTGTTGTTGTTGTTGTACCGGTTGAATCTGCTGTTGCAGCGCTGCCGTTATTTTTGGCTTGCTGCTGTTATATTTTGTTGGCTCAGCATTTGGCTTATGTGGGAATGGAATATGCGGCAAAATTGACAAATTGTCACGTACCATCCTCGTATTACAACTGGAGCGGATACGTGTGTTAACTTATACTAGGGCTCCTCACAAAAAAAAAGGTGTTTGGGTCGGTTGCTCAAAATAACGCTTTTTGTTATGATGATCCCCCAAATATTTCGACAGTAGCTGGAATAGTTTGAAATAAAAAAAAAACAAAAACGAAATGGCCATTTCAGCCCTTGAAAGGACATTGACCGATCTTCTTATGTTCTTAATAACAAACGGTCAGACTTAATAGTTATTTTGTCTTGCCATGTTACTTTTGGTCAAATAAATTATCTATTCATGATAAAATATAGTGTAAAGTGAAGAATTAAATTGAATGAAATTACAAAAAAATGTACACATTTTTTACATTTTACAATTTTTTTGACTAAAAGTAGTATGGGAAAAAATTAATTTGAATTTTAGTGAAAATAATATGAAAAAAGTTAAAACAATCCATAAAAATCCACATTATCTTTGGTCCAACTGAAAAAATTGAAGATTTTTGATGCAAAAGAACTTTTTCATTACTCTTATTTCTGACCGTTTTTTTTTTAACTACCATACCAGGCAATATTTTTAGTCGAAATTTTTTGGGGATCATCGTAACATAAGCCATGGATTATTTTGAAGAACCGGACTAAGCAACTTTTTTTTCTAAGGAGCGTGAGGCGACTTAATGTATATACGTATGTGGGTATATGTATATGTACATATATGTATATCACTTAAGGACTCCGAAACCGCTAAGCCAATTTTTATACCATAGCCTTGAGAGGGTTCCTATGAAGTCTGGTGCCGACCGTAAAAGGCTCCTTAAATACACCTAAAATTTTCGATATCGACCAGTTTTGGTTTTTTTTGTAGGTCGCACAGTCTCGGAATTCAGTATTCGACCTCAATTTACACATGCCGTTCCACTGGTAACATTTTATGGGTGTTGGTCGAGGGGCGTGGTACTTTTTCAGCACCCCAAATATTCGGTATAGTTTTCGAAATAAGTCACACATCAATAAAACTCGGTACGAACTTACTATAAAAGTATGGCTTCACTAAAGCTACACCCTCTTTTAGGAGATAAGCGCTAAGCGCAGCGAAGCGCGCCGGGTATAAGCTAGTAATATATATAATTAAAAAGACCGCAATCATATGCGCACGAAACAGGCCAACCGTTTGGGCACTGAACTGGATAAACGACAAAAATCATCAAAACAGCAGAATACTGCTGAGCTGCAAGTAGAAAATGAGGCTCTGGAGGGGTTATTATATGGAGCTGGAATTGATGTAGATTAGAAAGTTGCAAAAATTCGATTAATTTTACTCATTTTTTTAAAAAGTATGATTTTTTACTATATATACACTTTTTTAAAAAAAGCGTTTTTTAACCTTCAAAACTTAATTTTTCGATAAATATTTAATGTTTTTTTTTTTATTTTCTTTATTTTTAGTAATATTATTAATAAATAACAATATTTCATAAATTTTCCAATAATTATTAAAAAATTCGTTTTGAAACTTTAAACACGTTTTTCTCAAAATGGGTTTTTTGAAATTTGCTTGAGATAACTCAAAATCTATTGCATCGATTGACATAAAAATTTATATACATATTTTTTTAAGTAATTTCTGTGGTAGTTATTTCGCCGCCTTTTTTTTTAAATTAGCCGGAAAATAAATTTATAACTCGTTATGTACTCAAATGAACACCAATTTTTTAAAAAGACGCGTTATTTTTTGCAAACAAACAAAAATTTTCAAAAAAAATTTGAAGTCACTACCTCTTAAGTGTTTACTTTACAAATATATTTTTATTTTCTTCTTCAGATGATTACAGATCATGTTATTCTGCAAGCAAAATGGTCCCATTCTTCTCGCATCGCTTCATGATAACGTCACGTATACGCAAATGACGTCACAAAAACAAAAAAATATTTTTTTTATGTATCTTAATAACTGCTGAAATCAATTAAAAAACTTTATATCAATATCTCTGACCATTTTTTTGTAGTACTCTTTCAAAAAATGCCTTCAGAGTCGCTTACATTACAAAAAGGTACCCTTAAAAACGAAGCCAACTTTTTGTATTATTTTCAAGAAATCAAAATCTTTACGATTTTTTAAAAAGGAGAAAAAAAATTATTAAAAAATAAGAGCAAAATCGGGCTGTTGTTTGGTTCAGTCCTTGCAACTTTGGATGAAAATGTTCGGACAAAATTTAAAAAAAAAATATTTTTAAAAATTATATTTTTAGATGCGACAAGAATTTTGAAGTGTTAACGTATTACCATCGATATGGAAAATTGAGAACGGTGGAGTAAATACTAAACACCAGGATCTCAAAATGATCCGTCCCTCGATACTGAATTATGAAATTGAAACAATATTTCACAATATTTGTAATGTACTTATAAGCAATATAAAACGAAAAGAAAGAATGTAAAAATGAGTTGTTTGAGGATAATTTTTCGGTCTGGCTACCATTGCTCTTAAGCGATATATACTGTTAAAATTTTTTGTTATCTCATTTTTGCTAATTTACATAGGCCGATATTCCAGCGATTTTCTAACTGATTTTTTGTTCATACCAACCGATTGTTTGTACCAGCAATTTTGAGTCGATTTTTTGACATTTACTTTGATTTATCTATATATTAATACGCAAACAAAACAGTTTGTGATCCCTTTTTACCTGTGTTAACTACAACATCTATTATATATATATATAAAAAAGTAATGGTGACCGTATGTTACTTCATCACTTCTGAACCGTTCCAATAGTGTTGTTAAATTTTTTAGGGTGTGTTTGGCAAGTCATGTCACGGATTTTAAAATTAAATTTTTAAAACATCGGATGAGCGGTTCTCGAGACAAGGCCGAAGCCAGCCTTTGGACTAGAGGGAGGGGGGAAACCAAAGGTTATCAAAATGAAAACTTACAATAAAATTTAAATTACTTATAATTACGTTTTAAACAAATAAAATCATTCTGGGAACTTCAGAAAATCTCTGCAAAACATTGTCTCACCATTTTGCGATGCACGCTGAGCATACACAGGACTTCAAGCGGCCTTCTTTCATTGTTGATCGCAGCCAAGTTTTGACACGCCTGAATGTACTGAAAGTCGTTTTTATAGATGCAGTGGTGTAAGACAATGCTGAAATAATATGAATGCCTTTACTTGTGGATAAAACATAGTAGATTCTTTATATTAATCTATCAAATCAACATCTAAGGTTGGTTTGTTTGACCACAATAAACGCCACAGCTGTATTTCTGCTTGCAATCCACCTAGTGCGTAAAAATCAGACAATTTTGCCAAATGCATATTCAAAACGACTGGATCAGTTTTGAGTAGATTTGAGGGATGCAACAACGTTAAATAAAAAGCAGGTGAGTTATCTTTGAATCTTCAAATGATGATATTAATGAATATAGATACGGCACATACAAAGAACGCCTGAAATATTCCCTTAGCAACGCAGGTGGATGATTCGATCTATGTTATTGGCGACCAACTATACGCGAAAGCCATAAATTAGCATTAAAAGCATCAGCTATTTTTACTGCTAAAGAGTTGTTCTTTAACAGTCACATCCAGGTGTTTTGACAGCAGTATATTGGACACCGGCTCAAGAATCTTACTGTATTTGGCAATAAAACATAACGCCAGAATAAATTTGGTCTGTCCAGCAACAGAAAGCAATTGGAAAGCAGCTTTTCTTGTGACAGCATTTCCTTCGTCGGCTATGATGCATGCTATGATGAACAATGCTATGATCTTGTATTTTTGTGACTAGTATATCTAGTTTCACACAATAAAGGTATATTTGGAGAATAATTTTGGCGCAGAGTAGATTCTCTGAAAAAGTTGATTATATCTTTTACTGTGCCAACACAGTGGGAACAGGGGGCGAACCTTCACATGGCAACGTGTCTGACCGCCTCAACCTGGCGAGGCCAGCATTATCCATGTCGAAATCTCAAAGTCTCAAGTCGACTCAAACCTCCAAGTGGTGTTCCCTGGGCAACGGCAAACTGGCATCCGTCAGTTTGACGGCTAATTTGAGCGGCGGGTCGATCCATAGACCTTAAACATGGAATGTGCGCAGGGTTTGGGTCCCGCCACATTACTACTGCCCAATGAAAACTAAACCAGCCTCGGATAAGAACCCCAATTACGTTGACGACCACCGCAAACGAAAAACGGACAATGATTTACGGATATGCACCTGGAATGTCCGAACCCTTTATAGGGAAGGTGCCATTATCCAACTGGCGGAAGCCCTCAAAACAATACAATCTGACATCACCACCATCCAGGAAATGCGATGGAAAGGGCAAGGCTGCTCTAAACAAGCACACTGCGATATCTACTACAGCTGCCATGCGGAGAAGCGCGAATTCGGATGTGGATTCGTTGTTAGCCGGAAACTACGCCACCTTGTTTCCCGGTTCACACCTGTGAACGAAAGATTGGCCACGATCCGCATCAAGGCAAAATTTTTCTACATAAGCCTTATTTGAGCGCACGCCCCGACGGAGGAAAAGGACGAAGCCGTCAAAGACGCTTTCTACGCTAGTCTTGAGGACGTATATGACCACCTTCCGGTTCATGACGTGAAAATAGTCCTCGGCGATTTTAATGCGAAAGTCGGAAGGGAAGGCATCTTTGGCCCCACTGTCGGTCAGTTCAGTCTTCACGAGACCTCTACGAACAACGGTCTTAGACTGATCGACTTCGCCGCGGCACGAAACATGGTAGTTAGTAGCACCAGATTTAAGCACCTCGACATCCACAAGGCCACCTGGCTGTCCCCTGATCAAAAAACGCGAAACCAAATTGATCATATTGTAATCGACGGAAGGCATGCCTCTAGTGTTCTAGATGTGCGTACATTTCGGGGGGTCAACATTGACTCCGACCATTATCTTGTTGCAGCCAAGATCCGCATGCGATTATGCAATGCAAAGAACATACGCACAGGAATGCAACGAAAGCTAGATGTCGCTAAGCTGCAATTACAACGGACTGCCGAAGCCTACTCCGCTCAACTCTCGGTTAAGCTCAACCAACCAACCTCTGGACTCGACGACGCCGGTGGACTTTGGGCGCATATATCCCACTCCATGCGCGCTGTCGCTGAAGAAGTCATTGGTGTCCGGCGCCCACAACCTCGGAACCAATGGTACGATCAGGAGTGTCGCATCGCGACTGCAGTAAAAAACGCCGCATACAGAAAAACGCTGCAGTCAGCTGCAACGCGAGCCGTGCGAGAAAACTACCGCGAAAAGAGGAAGGAAGAGAGGCGCCTTTTCAGACGCAAGAAAAGAGAGCAGGAAAAGCGTGAGCGTGAGGAACTAGAGGTATACCAGGGCAAGAAGGATGCACGAAAATTCTATCAACAGGTTAAGCGTCTAACCCAAGGTTTCAAGCCCGGAGCATCCACTTGCAGAGACGAAAATGGAGATCTGAATACGGATACACAGTGTGTGCTTAGATTGTGGAGACAGCACTTCTCCAATTTACTTACTGGCGACGATTCCACCAATGCCGCCCATGGAGAGCGCAGTGCAGTGCCACCAATCGACGATGACGGAGTGGAAGTATCACCACCTAGCCATGAAGAGGTTCGAGTTGCTATCCAACGACTCAAAAACAATAAAGCAGCGGGTGCTGACGGCCTGTCAGCTGAATTGTTTAAAACCGGCGGCGATGAATTGATAAGGCGCATGCATCAGCTCATCAGCAAAATATGGCTAGAAGAAAGCATGCCCGACGATTGGAACCTCAGTGTACTGTGCCCTATACTTAAGAAAGGAGACCCTACAATCTGCGCTAGTTATAGAGGTATCAGTCTTATTTCCATCGCATATAAGGTTCTCTCAAGCGTACTGTGTGAAAGATTAAAGCCGATTACAAAAACACTGATTGGACCTTATCAGTGTGGCTTTCGACCTGGTAAGTCCACCATAGACCAGATTTTCACGCTACGACAAATCCTGGAGAAAACCCACGAAAATCAAATTGACACACACCATCTCTTTGTCGATTTTAAAGCTGCGTTCGATAGCCCGAGAAGGGATTGCCTATACGCAACAATGTCTGAGTTCGGTATACCTGCAAAGTTGATTAGACTTTGCAGAATGACGTTGAGCAACACACGCAGCTCCGTCAAGGTAGGAAATGACCTCTCCGAAACCTTCAATACTGAAAGAGGTTTCAGGCAAGGCGATCCACTGTCTTGCGATCTCTTCAACATCATCATGGAGGGGATCGTACGAAAGGCCGGTGTGCATCGTAATGGCACCATTTTCTATAAAGGTGTCCAGCTCCTTGCGTACGCTGATGATATTGATATTGTTGGCAGAACCAAGAGAGATGTTACCGCTGCTTTCGCCGCTATCGAAAAGGAATCAGCCAAAGTGGGTTTGACGATAAATGAGGGTAAAACAAAATATATGCTGTCTACAAACAAGGGAGCGCGGCGTTTAGACTCCCACGTTTCATCCGGCAGCTATAACTTTGAAGTAGTCAAGGAGTTCGTTTACCTTGGCACCGCCATTAACACTAACAACGAAATCAGCCTGGAGATAAAGCGAAGAACAATAATTGCTAATAGGTGCTACTACGGGCTCAGTAAGCAACTAAGTTCCAGAGCCCTCTCTCGATCGACAAAACTAACACTCTACAAGACGCTCGTTCTACCTGTGCTGCTTTATGGCGCTGAGGCATGGGTAGTTTCGCAAACTGACGCAGCCGCTCTGGGGGTGTTCGAGAGAAAGGTTCTTCGCAAAATCTTCGGTCCTGTTCGAGTCGGCGATGACTATCGCATCCGAATGAACCACGAGCTGTATGAGCTCTACGGAGACATTGACGTAGTTCGGCGTATAACTGTGCAGCGACTACGCTGGCTGGGTCATGTCCATCGTATGAACGACGAAGCTCCAGCGAAAAAGGTGCTCGAGGCGAGGGTCGCTGGTCAACGACGACGAGGGAGACCATGCCTCCGATGGATGGACCAGGCTGAGGAAGCCCTAACCGCGCTTGGTGTATCCGATTGGAGAAGGCGCGCGCAAAGCAGAGGCGCCTGGCGAGAGCTGATGAGGTAGGTCGAAATCCGGACACGGGTTGTCACGGCCATCTAAGTAAGTAAGTAAGTGCCAACACAGTTGCGTATTTCAGAAACATTATTTAATACAAAGAGAATACAATACAAAGAGAATACAATACAAAGAGAACACAAGAAACATAGAAAATTTGACGGTACAGCGCAAGTGTTCTCCAACCCTTTCGTCGCTTATGATTTATTTGCGACATATAATATAGATTCTGGCTTGCTAAAGTTTTCTGCATGGTTAACTCAATTTTAACGTTTTTTGGACTATGACGTTATTGAAGAAAATGAGCGATATGCCATCTAACTCCTAGGGTGGGGCAGCTGCCCCATTTTTCTCCCATGTATACGGCCATGTCTTGAGATATTGCAAAAATAGTGGATCCCCATACGATTTCTCATATAAAATCAGTTTTTCGCGGAAGTAAAAGTCACAGAGACTCAGAATGGAGTTACCACTTGGTGATGTCTTTCTAATAGAAAACTTGGACGGGCATTGGTCAAGTGCAGGGTGTGACTCCGCCAATATAAGCCAAATTGTTGATATCAAATTGCTTTAGAGGTTAAAATCACAGAACATTGAAACTCAGAATGGAGTTACTATTTGGTAATGGCTTGCTACGGGAAAACTGGGAGTGGCATTGGACAATGAGTGTGGTGTCAAATAAAGGGTCAAATAAAACTTTTGAATATATTATTTTCCAATATAGTTGCCGGGTGTAGCAACGCACACCGGGTATAAGCTAGTTGTTATATAAATAATGTTTTATCGTTCAATTTGGAGGGAGTGTATTGGTTAACCCGCAAATTTCAGCGTGTGCGCCCGCGTACTTTTCACATCCTAGCGAAAGCCAAATGAAGTAATTTTGAATTTTATATTTGGAGTTCTACATATAATTTTTCACGTTTTGAAATAAACTGTTTTTCAAACGTGAATTCTACGGCGACATTCCGGTTAACCAAACGATATCGTAAAGGTGCTTATTATTATTGTAACGATGCATCGAAACGGCCTATCGTTAACGATATCGATATTAAATTAAATTCCGATATCGTAAGTAACAAAAGATTAACTAAAATTCGATCTTGTAACGATGTCAGAATTAAACATTACATTGATATCGGGCAATTTAGCTTTGCTATCATTGTCAAGGATTGTTAGGACCCTAAAGAAGCTGTACCATCATCTCAAGTCTTAGTATAGTCTTTCTTGCATATCATTAACTATTCCTAAAAGACTTCTCACGTATTGCTGTTTTTGGGTCAGCTGCTTCGCTTTTCTATATCACCACTTTGATATGCCAAAATAATAATGTTAACTATCCAAATACTGATTTAATTTCATTTTATCTGAATGGAAAAAAAATATTAAAAAATTTAGTCTTTAAAAAACATCAACTAACATTTTAAATAAATTGTTCTTAGAAAACTAAATATAAAGCACTGTGAAACAACATGGCAATTGCTATTTTTATTTAGGGGTATTTTATAAAATAAGATTGTTTAACATGAACCTTATATATCACACTAGGATAAGGTTTATAAACATAAAAAAATGCAAAGTATTGAAAAAGTAATGTATCTTTTCAATTAAGATATCGTAACGAAGTACTATCGATAAATTCTACTATTAAGATTTGGTTCGCTGGGATGTCATAACTTCGACCGACAATTTGTCGAAATTGATGCATTGTTACGATAATTAGGATAAAAATATCACTTTGTTTTGGTTTTTCTGCCACATCCATACTTCACTTGGAAAGTAATGTGAAAACATGTGTCTACAGACTAAAAAACCATGTTCTACAAAATGTATTCACTGAAAATAAGTAATTTAAAATCACATTGAAATTGTGTCAGTGAAATTAACAAAATCAAAGAAAAGTGACTAGAAAATGTAGGTAAATATTACTTACTTACTTACTTAGTTGGTCGTAACAACCCGTGTCCGGGTTTCAACCGACCTCATCAGCTCTCGCCAGGCGCCTCTGCTTTGCGCGCGCCTTCTCCAATCGGACACACCAAGTGCGGTTAGGGCTTCCTCAGCCTGGTCCATCCATCGGAGGCATGGTCTTCCTCGTCGTCGTTGACCAGCGACCCTCGCCTCGAGCACCTTTTTCGCTGGAGCTTCGTCATTCATACGATGGACATGACCCAGCCAGCGTAGTCGCTGCACAGTTATACGCCGGACTACGTCAATGTCATCGTAGAGCTCATACAGCTCGTGGTTCATTCGGATGCGATAGTCATCGCCGACTCGAACAGGACCGAAGATTTTGCGAAGAACTTTTCTCTCGAACACCCCCAGAGCGGCTGCGTCAGTTTGCGAAACTACCCATGCCTCAGCGCCATAAAGCAGCACAGGTAGAACGAGCGTCTTGTAGAGTGTTAGTTTTGTCGATCGAGAGAGGGCTCTGGAACTTAGTTGCTTACTGAGCCCGTAGTAGCACCTATTAGCAATTATTGTTCTTCGCTTTATCTCCAGGCTGATTTCGTTTTTATCTTTATCTCCAGGCTGATTTCGTTTTTGGTATTATTTGCGGTGCCAAGGTAAACGAACTCCTTGACTACTCAAAGTTATAGCTGCCGGATGAAACGTGGGAGTCTAAACGCCGAGCTCCCTTGTTTGTAGACAGCATATATTTTGTTTTGCCCTCATTTATCGTCAAACCCACTTTGGCTGATTCCTTTTCGATAGCGGCGAAAGCAGCGGTAACTCTCTAGGTTCTGCCGACAATATCAATATCATCAGCGTACGCAAGGAGCTGGACGCCTTTGTAGAAAATGGTGCCATTACGATGCACACCGGCCTTTCGTACGATCCCCTCCATGATGATATTAAAGAGATCGCAAGACAGTGGATCGCCTTGCCTGAAACCTCTTTCGGTATTGAAGGTTTCGGAGAGGTCATTTCCTATCTTGACGGAGCTGCGTGTGTTGCTCAACGTCATTCTGCAAAGTCTGATCAACTTTGCAGGTATACCGAACTCAGACATTGTTGCGTATAGGCAATCCCTTCTCGGGCTATGGAACGCAGCTTTAAAATCGACAAAGAGATGGTGTGTGTCAATTTGATTTTCGTGGGTTTTCTCCAGGATTTGTCGTAGCGTGAAAATCTGGTCTATGGTGGACTTACCAGGTCGAAGCCACACTGATAAGGTCCAATCAGTGTTTTTGTAATCGGCTTTAATCTTTCACACAGTACGCTTGAGAGAACCTTATATCAATTCATCGCCGCCGGTTTTAAACAATTCAGCTGACAGGCCGTCAGCACCCGCTGCTTTGTTGTTTTTGAGTCGTTGGATAGCAACTCGAACCTCGTCATGGCTAGGTGGTGGTACTTCCACTCCGTTATTGTTGATTGGTAGCTCTGAACTGCACTCTCCATGGGCGGCATTGGTGGAATCGTCGCCAGTAAGTAAATTGGAGAAGTGCCGTCTCCACAATCTCAGCACACACTGCGAATCCGTATTCAGATCTCCATTTTCGTCTCTACAAGTGGATGCACCGGGCTTGAAACCTTGGGTTAGACGCTTAACCTGCTGCTGAATTTTCGTGCATCCTTCTTGCCCTGGTATACCTCTAGTTCTCACGCTCACGCTTTTCCTGCTCTCTTTTCTTGCGTCTGAAAAGGCGCCTCTCTTCCTTCCTCTTTTCGCGGTAGTTTTCTCGCACGGCTCGCGTTGCAGCTGACTGCAGCGTTTTTCTATAAGCGGCGTTTTTTACTGCAGTCGCAATGCGACACTCCTGATCATGCCATTGGTTCCGAGGTTGCGGGCGCCGGAAACCAATGACTTCTTCAGCGGCAGCACGCATGGAGTGGGATATATGCGCCCAAAGTCCGCCGGCGTCGTCGGGTCCAGAGGTTGGTTGGTTGAGCTTAACCGAGAGTTGAGCGGAGTAGGCTTCGGCAGTCCGTTGTGATTGCAGCTTAGCGACATCTAGCTTTCGTTGCATTCCTGTGCGTATGTTCTTCGCATTGCATAATCGCATGCGGATCTTGGCTGCAACAAGATAATGGTCGGAGTCAATGTTGACCCCCACACGCATTGAAATGTACGCACATCTAGAAAACTAGAGGCATGCCTTCCGTCGATTACAACATGATCAATTTGGTTTCGCGTTTTTTGATCCGGGGACAGCCAGGTGGCCTTGTGGATGTCGAGGTGCTTAAATCTGGTGCTACTAACTACCATGTTTCGCGCCGCGGCGAAGTCGATCAGTCTTAGACCGTTGTTCGTGGAGGTCTCATAAAGACTGAACTGACCGACAGTGGGGCCAAAGATGCCTTCCCTTCCGACTTTCGCATTAAAATCGCCGAGGACTATTTTCACGTCATGGACCGGAAGGTGGTCGTATACGTCCTCAAGACTAGCGTAGAAAGCGTCTTTGACGGCTTCGTCCTTTTCCTCCGTAGGAGGTTTGAGTCGACTTGAGACGATTTCGACATGGATAATGCTGGTAAATATTAAGATATGTAAAATATAACATTTATAAGAAATTTATTATGCTACGTATATAAAAAATTAGTCGCCTATTAGTCGTTAACGCAATTTAATAAATTTTGTATAAAAAAGCCGCGGGTCTAGCTGGTTCCCCAGACTAGTATAAAATTGCTCGAGCCAGGTCGACGAGCACCTACAATTTTCATGTAATAATCATAATGTTGTTGTCGCCTTTTTAAGACATGAAAGTCTTTAAACATTTTTTAATAGCCAAATCTACAAAGCTTTATTATTATTATCATTGCATTAATCCAGAATTTCGTTTTTCCAGAATTTCCAAAACGGCTTAGTTTTTCTTATATGTTTGTCAGTATATTCTAGTGGCGCCCGTGGCGTGTTGGGTAGTGTGTGATTCTTACACCAGAGAACCTAGGTTCGAATCCTCCATCTGACACAGACATTTTGTTTCAATTGAATTAATTTTTCTGTGCGGCCGTCACCTCTCTGCAGACAATGGCAAACCTCAGACAATAAAAACTGCCATGAAAAGCTTTTTGAGAACATAAGCCGTTCGGAGTCGGCGTAAAACATGTAGGTCCAGTTCTCGATCATTTGTGTGCAAACATTTCACATCACACACAACACAATTGATCATAAGGAGCTCGGTCAAAGTCGTTTTAAGGGCTGAGATGGCCATTTCGTTTTTTTTCCGAAACCTGTAATTTGGAAAAGACTTCGCACTGGGCTAAATTTTTGTGACAAGTTGAAGATTTTAGATGTCTTATATAACAAGAAAACAACAAAATATAATGGGCGAACTTTTTAGTCATCCGCTTTAGGTGGAATCCCGGAATCCGACTTTTTTAAGTCACGAAAATCCTGGGATTAGTCGCCGATAATCCCGGTATTGATTAACAATGTTTTTTTTTCAAAACATGTGAAATGGAAGGTTGCTTATAAAAAAATAAACACTTAATTACCCTTTTACAAAATGTATTTTTGTTCAACGACAACACTGTCTGAATATTAGAGTGGCCACATGTTGTATGAGAATTTATTTTTTTCGATATGCAAATGTTAAACAGCATCAAAATATGCTATTTGGTGCCAAATTCAGGTTCCTAAAATTTGATCTCGATTGAATGGTCGCAACCCCCCGCCATTTGAGCTAATAGTTGGACCTAAGGACCATTTTTTGGCGTATTTGTTCCATAGCATCTATAAAAATGGAAAAAATCTATTAGAATGGAAAAATGGATGATAATGCAAACATTTTGAAATATCGTTTGATTATCTGAGATATTTAGTTTTTGAGATAAACATATTTTAAGAAAAAATTGAGGATACACTTAAATTCCCATTTTTCTCAGATTTATATTTTTAATAAAAAGACGATCGCAAAACGCTAATGGATTTTTCTGTTTTAATTTTCTTTAATTCATAGCGCGTCTTTTCATACATAAGACTTTTCTATACTACCTATCCTTAACCCATACAGGCCCATAATTACCGAAACTTACGATTTGGTCAACTAATGACGTCACAATAAATTCGCAAAACCGCATGTATTTAAATTCTGAGGTCTAAATATGTTAGTTGTCATAATTTTATTAATGAAATTAAAGAAATCTAGTATGGCGAATCCAATATGGCGTCAGGAAAAAGTGTGATAAATGGGACACTTAATGATATCTAAATCATTTTAAATCATGCGCTCTCCAGACAAATAACCCAGTTGGAAAAATACGTCGAAAATAGTCCCTTGCTACCTCGAATGACCACAAGAGAGGTCAAATGTTCCAACAGGTCCAAAACGAAGCAGATTGAAATAAATTAAAACAAATCCATAAAAAATTAAATTAAAAGCATTATTTGATACATAAAATAATTTTCACCAGAATACTACACTCGTTTATAAATTGTGAATTCATTTTTATTAGAATATATATAAAATTAAGTCCATAATTGAATTTATAAATTAATTTGTATCAGAATACAGAAAAATTATTCTTTATGGTGTAGTTTGGATTCATGTGTGATGGGAACTCCTTTCTATACCACTTATCACTTTGCAGCAAACAATGTTTGTCCTCTTCATCATGAGTCAATGTTGTCGGTGATCAATTTCATCTCAAGATGAAAGAGACATCTACATCATTTACAACCATTCCATTTAAATTATTTCTTTTTTTGCCAAGTTGACGTCAATTCCAATCATAGAGCCGGGCCTGCCCTTCTTTCTCTGGTTGAGTAGGAAATTTTTGTCCTCTTTGTTTTTAATAATGTCTAGTGCCCCTGGGGACGAAATATCAAACGAATCATTGAGTTTACTGCTAAATTCACGCTCTTTCCGCAGCTAAACTTCGGACGTGTTAGAGCGATGTTTTCTAATATTTTCCCATTGTTCGCAGAGTTTTAAAAGTTTTTTTGAACAATATTGCTTGCCGCTCCCAGAAATGCGTGCCTTTTGCCTAAATTTTAGAGTTTCTTCAATCACTAACTGCGAGCTTTCAGTTAAACTTATTTTTTCGATACGTGTCTTATGGAAGAATATCTTCAAAACTTGTTCCTTCGACGGTTGTTTTGCACCCACAATATTGTTTTGAATTGTTCCAATAAGGAACATTTAATACTTTGCACGCACTTTTGCCCTAGTTGATGTTGAAGCCATTTATTTTATATTAATTGCACTTTTCAAACTTCTGACACTTTTAAAGATCACCTTTAAAATGACGAGATAATTTAATAAAAAAATAGAAATACACACTGAAAACCATGATATAATTACCAGGGGCCCTACTCTGTATTGCGATGCGCCAATCAATGCGATGCGAACAATCAAATCAAATTTGCGAATATTTTTTGTCGCATCGCAATAGAGAGTAGGGCCCCAGGTAGCATTAGCAATTTGTTATTTTCGCATAAGAAGTAAAACTTGCTTCTGTCAAAAACAGCTGTTATTGCAACTAATCGAAATTAAAGCAAATGAACATACAAACAATGTTAAAATAATTGTGCGTTTAAATAAACATTTAAAATCATGAAAGTAGTGAAAAAATTATGTGTGGTTTACGTGGCGGCCATGATGCAATGGGTAGAGTGTGTGGCTCATACGCCAGAGAACCCTGGTTCGAATCCCATCTGGCATAGAAAGTTTTTTCAATTGAATTAATTTTTCTGTTCGGCACCCACTTCTCTGCAGACAATGGTAAGCCTCAGAGAGTAAAAGCTGCCATGAAAATGTATGCAGTCTGTCTCTAAGCACAAAATTCGTCGCCAGCGGTTGATTTAAAATGCGTCTACTGCTGCTGAGGTTGTCCTGTTCCTGCATTTAACATTTTCAACTTTTTTATGTTTTTACTAATTAACACAAGATAGCAAATATTTTCGGTTCTAATAATAATAATTTATAATGAAATAAAACATAGTAAATATCTGTACGTTAATAAGAAAAGGTTTATTTTAAATTGCAAGCTCTAAAAAATTAACAATGGCCGATTGTGCGCGCTCCCTTTTTTGCTATATTTTCTGACAAATTGAAGTTTCCAAAAGAACTGGCAATGCTGCCTTTCTGTTATTCTACCAAGCCTAAAAACAAAACATGTTTCACAAGTAGTCTACTTTGCATTAATTCAAATAATTTGAAACTTCTATCATTTAAGTATAACGATTACTTCTGAAAAAAGACGACCATTTAAAAAATTGAAACAGAAAAAGAGAGCATGTTTTATGAGAAATTTTGAAAAACAATTACAAACGCGCAAATGAAAGCCTTCTTAGAAATCAAATTTTGAAAATTGGTCGACCAAGTCGTAAATTTTGGAAATTATGGGCCTGTATGGGTTAAGGATGGGTCGTATAGGAAAGTTTTATGCATGAAAAAACACACAATGGACTAAAAAAGTTAAAGCAAAACAGTTCATTAGCGCTTTTTTCTTTTTTTTTTTTAAATATTAAACTGAGAAAAATGGGAACTTGAGTGTATCCTCAATTTTCCTTAAAATATGTATATCTCGAAAACTAGATATCTCAGATAATCAAACGATATTTCAAAATGTTTGTATTGTCATAGCCTACAAATGTATAGGCTATAAATGCATAGCTCTGGAACAAATACGCCAAAAAATGGTCTTTAGGTCCAACTATTAGCCCAAATGGCGGCGGGTTGCGACCATTCAATCGGGATAAAATTTTAGGAACCTGAATTTGGCACCAAATGGCATATTTTGACGCTGTTTAAAGTTGAATTTTAAGGGCCAACTTTAAAAAAAATTTATAAGGGCCACTCTACTGAATATGCAACTCAGCAATTAGCAATTATCCTCAAAGGATTTGCTTATCGGAAACAGCTGATTGGATCTTGCATTGAAATAACATTTGATTATTATTTATTTATATTTATTTATTTATAAAATGTATTTAAAACAATTATATAACATATCTTATGAAATTAATATAACCGTAATATAAAAATTAAAATAAACCTTAAGGTAAAAAATATTTTATCTAAAAAAACAAACAAAACACATATTTGAATTGTACTTTTAATTTTATTTATCTAATACAATGTATTTTAAAAACCGAAAGTGTTCACATTAAAATAATTAATTCCTGTTTTGTTTTTTACCAATTTTTCTTTTAAATAAGGTCTTGGAAAATTTTATTTCTTAAACTTTGTTTGAGTTATTCATAATTGGAGTACATATGGAGCATTTAATAGTGTATAAAAAAAAAAAAACAAATTCCCGGTATTAATCTATTAAGCTTAGATATTGCATAAAAAATGAACCTAATTTTCTACAATTTATAAAACGATATTCGTTTAAGGTATAATTTCAAATATATATTTTTAAGGATATTACGGGCTTTTTGAGCATCAAAATCCACAATTGAAAGTGATTATATAATATACAAACTCCGTTAAATTTTTTTATAAAGATTGTGACTTTATTTTGATTTTTGATTAATTATTTTCTATTAATTAAGCGAAGTTTTTTAAATTGACTTTAAAAATGTTAAAACTTTTGCATCTTGAAGTAAACTAACATCATTATCTCAGTTTATCTTAAAACTAGTAAGAAATGGAGCTTCGGCAGGGTACCGAAACTAAAATATCCCCGCAGCCGTATTGAAGTATATTCGAAGTCTTTAGCCGTCTGTTGGAGTTATTACTATTAAAATACTTTTTATTCACGTCAACATCACTATAAACAAAAAGCTTTCATATTTTTTTGTTGCATTCCAATGCACTTTTGAGTTTGACATTTCTCTTTAACTCTTTGTACAAATGACTTTGACTTTTAACTTTGAAGTTTGATCTAAAAAAAGCAACGTGGCTTTCGAGTATTGAAATTGATTAAAATAAACAATCTTAAATTAAATAGTTTTACATACAAAAAAAGTGTGTTTTAATGATCCTGCACAAGGCAGCTACGGTTTTTCAACAACGCAAAGATTCCTGTCTCTCAGCTTGCGGATTGATCAACGTCCGTGAGCAAACATTTTGGTGCCTCCTGTGAGGAGTCTTTGCGCATCGGAAGAAACCACGGGAAAACACATATCCATCGCATCCGTGCAGAGAACTTCGAAGGCCACATAACCTCAAAGTCGTTCAAAGGGTGAGTGCATTTTGATTTTTTTGTGTATTGATTGTGTAGATTTATCGAAGGCTGCTAAAAAAAAAAAAAAAAAAAAAAAAAGTTCGAGAATGGAGCAAGTGCTCGAGCAATTATCTCTTTTAACATCAGTACAAAAGTGCGAGCGTAACTTTAAGAAGGATTCGGCTTCCAGAAAAACTGAAGCGTACTTTCAAACGCGCTTGGGAACCTTAGCATCGTATCGGGAGGAGTTTCGTGTTAATCATCGCTATCTTATCAAGAAAGAGGAGGATGCTAATGTGAAAAAAAATTACTTTGATGCTGATGTCGAAAGCAAGTTTGAAGAAGCGTATGTTGCGGCTGTGTCCACAATCAAAGAAGCATTTGCAAAGGCGTTTCCACCTTCACCATCTGTGCTGCCCATGACCATTTCAAGCACAGCTACACCATCAGCACCAAAATCAGAAGTGGCTCTCCCAGAAGTCAAATTACCTGTTTTCAACGGCGATTACATTGCCTGGCCCACCTTCAAAGAAATTTTCGAAGCTAGGGTGCATCAAAGCGAGCAACTAAACGATTTTCAGAAGTTTTACTACCTCAAAGGTGCTCTTTCATCGGAAGTAGCACAAGATATCGAGCATCTTAGCCTCGTTGCAGAAAATTATAAAGCAGCATGGGACATGCTAAAAAATATCTACGATAATAAGCGATTGTTGTTTCAACATTACATGGATGCATTTGATCAACAGCCTCCAGTGCCACGCAACGATGCAGGGGCGCTCAAACGTTTTACTCAGACGTGCCGCTCCTGCGTTACATCAATTCAAAAATTGGGTGTAAAAATCGATCAAGAGAGTACAATTTTTGCGTATTATATGTTGAAAAAATTATCACCAGCTGTGCGCAATGATATCGATCGAGATTTCCGCAAACAAAAAACTATCCCAACTTTTGCTGAAGTTTGTGAGCATCTCGATGAGCTACACTGCATGATGATAACGTCGTCAAATTCGCAGAGTGCTAGCAAATCACCGTGAGTTCAAGATTCTCAGCGAAAATCAGAGCAGGCTATGGCTTCGAACAGGAAGTTTTCAAGATCGTTCCATGTAGCCAAAAAATCGATAGTTTGCCCGATTTGCAGCAAAGCCGATCATCCTGTACGCGAATGCACTATTTTTCAAAACATGACACTATCTGATAAAAGGTCAGCGGTTGATAAATTTAAACTTTGTTTTAATTGTTTAGGGTATAACCATACCTCATCCTCATGCAGCAGCCGAAGGGGCTGCAACCAGTGCGGTGGCAGGCATCATACTTTGATGCATGAAGAAAGAACATCAAGCGCGCCTACAACAACATCCATGCATGTTGCAACGAAAAATGCTGTTATGCCAACTGGATGTACTCCTATATCGCGCGCTGAAGCAGAAACTGAGAAGTATGATCACTATGATGTCCTGTTGCCCACCGCTCTTGTCAGCATCAAAAATGTAGACGGGAATCCAATCAAGTTTCGAGCGTTCTTAGATCAAGGTTTACAAGCATCGTTTGTATCGGAGCGCACCGCACAACTGCTATGCCTCCCAAGGAAGAAGGTGCATATCAACATCAGTGGCTTAGCTGAAATGAGGATAGGAAGAGGTCACACATCTGTAATGCTCACTATAGAATCACCTTTGAATCCTGACGTGCGCTATAACGTTCATGCATACGTTTTATCTAAAGTAAGCTCGGTGATGCCTGACAAGCGGTTGCCCTATCAAAATTGGAAACACTTGAGTGGCCTAGATCTAGCAGATCCTAAATTCTATGAACCACAACAAGTTGATCTACTCCTAGGTAGCGATATCTATGATGAGATTATTCTCAGTGAAACTTATCGAACAGCAATAGGAGAGCCTATTGCACAAGCAACAACTTTAGGCTATATCGTGTCTGGAAAAGTTTTTAATCCAACACCACATGCTGTGACAAACATCAACACGCTGAAGACGCGTATCAATATCGATGAAATATTGCAAAAGTTTTGGGAACTAGAGGAGTTCCCTGATATCCAAGAAGAATCACAGCAGGATCAGTGGTGTGAAGAATTCTATCGGCAAACACATAAGCGTTTGGATGAAGGGCGCTATCTAGTTCGTTTGCCCTTTTTATCGAACACTGATCCCAAACTGGTATTGGTGCATCAAGGCAAATCGCTTTAAAACGCTTTTTACAGCTCGAGCAGCGCCTTCAACAGGATCCATCACTCAAGAAAGTATATCAGGAAACCATCGAAGAATATATCAGGCTGGGACAAATGAAGCAAGCTCCCACATCGCAACATCATCATTAACAGCGACATCTGCAGCAACCAAGTAACAGACGACTTAGAGTCGTCATATACCTGTTGCTACCTACCACACCATCCTGTCGTAAAGGAATCTTCGTCTACGACCAAGGTTCGTATCGTATTCGACGCGTCAACTAAAACTAAGAACGGCAAGCCCCTTAATGATATCTTAGCTGTTGGCCCAGCTTTGCAGAACGATTTGCCAGCTGTACTTTCTAACTGGCGCTTCTTCAAGTTTGCATTCATGGCAGATGTAGAAAAGATGTACAGGTGCATTGCTATGAATGGAGAGGATGCCCAATACCAACGAATTCTTTGGCGAGACGAGCCCACCGACGAAATTAAGGAGCTGTTTTGCTGCACGGTCATGTTTGGTACTGGCTCCGCTCCATTTACTGCGATAAGAACAATGCACCAATTAGCAGAGGACGAATCAAAAAAGTATCCTATGGCAGTTGATGTTATCAAACACAATATGTACGTCGATGATATCTTATCAGGCAGCGACTCCATAGAAGGCGCTATGGAATTGCAATATCAAGTTATTGGAATGTTGCGAAGTGGAGGTTTTGAACTTCGTAAATGGGCTAGCAACCAACCTAGGATTTTGGAGCGTATACCAAGCGAACACCAAGAAACAAAAGGTTTGCTTCATCTGAACTCAAGCTGCTCTATAAAAGCACTTGGTATGTACTGGAATCCCAGTAATGATACCTTCCAATTTACTATCAACTTCGAACTACCGTCTGGAGCACCTAGCAAGCGATCCATCCTGTCGACTATCGCTCGTTTATTCGATCAATTGGGATGGCTTAATCCGGTTATTATCACCGCCAAACTGATTATGCAAAATCTTTGGTCACAAAAACTTGGATGGGATGATGCTATTCCACAAGAAATGCAAAATGCTTGGAATCAATATCTTCGTGAGCTGCAGCATATATCAAAAATAAGTGTACCACGCTGGTTGAACACAACCCTATCTGATACTTTCAATGAGCTGCATATATTTTGTGACGCTTCGACGTTGGCATATTCAGCAGTTGCCTATCTTAGGGTTTTGGATAGCTCTGGAAACTACCACACCAGAATTCTGATGGCCAAATCAAAAGTTATGCCTATTAAGCAAAAGCTAACTATCCCGCGCGCTGAGCTATGTGCGGCTGTTTTGGCATCTAAGCTTTTTAAGCACATCGAGCAGCATTTACGTTTAAACATCGAGTGGTCGCACACCTTCTTTTGGACGGATTCAATGATAGCCTTAGGTTGGATTCGTGGTGAGCCCAGTAGATGGAAAGTTTTCATAGCGAATCGTACATCGAAAATATTATCTGTTTCATCAAAGGAACAATGGCGTCACGTCACAACAGAAAGCAATCCAGCCGATTGTTCAAGCCGCGGACTACGTCCAGAAAAACTTTCAACATGGGATTTGTGGTGGAATGGCCCAAGGTGGCTAAAGGAAGCTGAGAGTAAGTGGCCTGAGTCGAAAATAAATGCTCACTCAGTGCTCACCGCAGTAGAGGATGAGCTTAAGCATTGCAGCGTCAACGTTATCTGTATCGAACCGCAATTTATCGCAGATGTAGTTGGAAAATTCTCATCTTTTTCGCGCCTTATCAGAGTCATCGCATATTGCCAACGTTTTGCTTTCAACAGCAGGTGCCAACGTAAGGATCGTCGAACTACCACTCTGTTTGTAGCTGAATTGAAGCAAAGCCTCGCGAACGTAGTGTGTATGGTGCAAATGGATGCTTTTCCGAATGAGTGGAAGGCGCTTTCATCAAACTCATCTCTTCCGGAGAACAGTACGCTCCTACCTTTAAATCCTTTTTATGATCACGAACAAAAAGTGATTCGACTCGGCGGTCGGTTACGTGAATCACTATTATCAGCGGATGAGAAGAATCCATTTATCATACAACAAAAACATATTTTTACCGAATTAGTCATCAAATATAGCCACATGACAACCCTTCACGGTGGCGCAACTTTAACTTTAAATCATATAAGGAAACAATTTTGGATAGTTAATGGAAGAAAAATAACTCGAACCCTTATTCACCGATGTATCACCTGTTACAAACATAAACCCAAACTATCACAGCAGCTGATGGGCGACCTGCCAGCCGAACGTGTTCGCCCAGCTCGAGCTTTTACCTCTGTCGGAGTAGATTATGCTGGGCCTATAGCCATCCTACCATCCAAGGGTCGCGGACGCACTTCGGTGAAAGGCTACATAGCTTTGTTCATCTGCCTTGCAACAAAAGCTGTCCACCTTGAGCCTGTGGGCGATCTCTCTGCAGACTCGTTTATCGGAGCACTTAAGACATCTTCAGCGATTGCGGCACTAATTTTATAGGTGCCAATCGAAAGCTGCGCGCGGATAAGACGTCTTACAAGACATTTATCGATTCACAAATTTCACCATTTCTCATCGAACATCAGATTCAGTGGCACTTCATCCCCCCCCTCAACTCCTCATTTCGGTGGGTTGTGGGAGGCGGGAGTGAAATCAATGAAGTTCCACCTGAAAAGAACTGTTGGTGAACGTATCTTAACGTTCGAAGAACTATCCACTGTACTTGCACAAATTGAGTCATGTCTCAACTCAAGGCCATTGTGTCCTTTAACGAACGACCCTGAGGACCTGCTGGTTTTGACACCAGTCCATTTCCTGATCGGAGATGCTCTGCTTGCACCTTCCGTCCCAGATATCGAGAAACTCAGCCTAACTGATCGATGGCAACGGTGCCAGTTTCTCATTCAACAGTTTTGGCGTCACTGGAGCTGCGAATATCTATCTCGTTTGCAAAGAAGGCCTAAATGGTTACAGTCCAGACAAAATCTTAAACCAAATGATATTGTACTGATCAAGGATGAACGGGTATCGTGTCACTGTTGGCCACTCGGACGTATCATCGAAACGCATGAAGGAATGGACGGTCTTGTGCGTGTCGTCACCTTGCGCACGCAGAATGGTATCATCAAGCGACCAGTCACCAAGCTCTGTCCCTTGCGCATACCAGATAATTGCCATTCCAGTTAGACCACAATCATACACATTAATTTCAATTTGCAACTTTCATTCCTTTGTATAGACTCCGCAATCGGAAGAAGGCTGAAGATCAGAGGAACTATTCTGATCATTCGTCAAAGATCATCCCGGGCCAGAATGTTGGAGTTATTACTATTAAAATACTTTTTATTCACGTCAACATCACTATAAACAAAAAGCTTTCATATTTTTTTGTTGCATTCCAATGCACTTTTGAGTTTGACATTTCTCTTTAACTCTTTGTACAAATGACTTTGACTTTTAACTTTGAAGTTTGATCTAAAAAAAGCAACGTGGCTTTCGAGTATTGAAATTGATTAAAATAAACAATCTTAAATTAAATAGTTTTACATACAAAAAAAGTGTGTTTTAATTATCCTGCACAAGGCAGCTACGGTTTTTCAACAACGCAAAGATTCCTGTCTCTCAGCTTGCGGATTGATCAACGTCCGTGAGCAAACACCGTCTATAAAATTTGGATGAATAATCTGCAAAAATATTTGTGTCAAACGCTTAATTGTAATTTACCCTTAGATGCCACATAGAGTAATTTGTAGACTGCCCATTATGCTAAAGAATATATGTGCAAAATTTGATTGGTATGTCCAAATACATGCCAACGATGTAAAATAATTTCGTTAAAAATTTAATTGCCACACCTCCGTTGATTCCGCCCAATTCTGTAGACTATTGACCGTTTATTGTTCCAAAGAATATGGAAAATTTAGAAGTCGGACAAACGGTATAGAAAGAGTCCGATTTAAATTAAAGTGTCACGCCTCTGTCTAATTTCGCCCAATTTTTTAGACTAATCACTGCTCATTATTCCAAAGAATATAATTGCAAAATTTGGTTGAAGTCGGGAAAGCAGTGTAAAAGAGTTTTATTAGAATTAAATTGACACGCCCCTTGTCCAATCACACCCACTTTTGTAGGCTTAACTCATTATACTAAAGAACATATGTACGAAATTTGGTTGAAATCGGAGAAACGTGGGAATATATTAAAAACAAACTTTTGTAAACTACAGACTGATCCTTATGCCAAATAATATGTGTGCAAAACTTGGTTTAAGTCTGGCAAACGGAGTAAGAGTTCGATTAGAATTAAATTGGCACGCCCCTTGTCCAATCCCGTCCACTTTTTTAGGCTTAAAACTTCTCATTATACTTAAGAATATATATAAAAAAGTTGGTTGAAATCGGGAAAAAGGTGTAGATGAAGCTACTTTAAAAATAAAGTGCCACGCCCCCCGTTTAGTACCGCCCAATTGTATAAACTTAAGATTGCTCAAATTACCAAGGAATAGGTGTGCAAAATTTTGTTGAAGTCAGAGACACGGTGTAACAGAAGTTCGATTAAAAGTAAAATGCCACACCCACTTTTCTAGTCTAAAGACTTCACATTATACCGAAGAATATATGTATGGGTTGGATATAAAAGATGCGGGCGGAGTTTGTGTACATACACACACGATGTCATTCAGTTTTATATATTTACGGAAGTTTTTCACTATTGAGGGCGTCACTATGTGTGGGAGGTAGGCGTGGTTTTTATCTGATTTCGCCAAATATCATAGAGATGGGTCATATTATATATCAAAGTTAATGTGCAAAATTTCAAGACATTTCTTTAATTTTTGTGGATTTTTAAGAGATTTTACGTTTAGAATAAAGCCACTTTGTATGGGAAGTAGGCTTGGTTTTCATCCGATTTTTTCCAAATATCACAGTGTTGGTCTATATTATATTTCAAAGACTATGTGCAAAATTCAAATACATTTGTGTGATTTTAGCAGATTTTTAAGAGATTTTACTGTTAATATAAAGCCACTTTGCATTTGAAATAGTCGTGGTTTGCATCCGATTTTTCTGAATTTCTTAGAATTTATATTGAAGATCAAAGTCCACGTACAAAATTTCAAGGCATTTCATAAATTAATGTGGGGTTTTAAGAGATTTTACTGTTAAAATAAAGTCACTTTGTATGGGAGGTAGTAGGTTTTCATCCGAGTTGGCTCCTTCTCGAACTTGATCTCCATTTTTTAGAGAGAAGCTTATATTTTGAATTTCATCGCGATAGCTTTAAAATTACAGCTGTACTCGTGATCACAGACGGGCCTACGGAAATCGACTCAGGTGGTGATGCTGATCAAAAATATATACACTTTGCTATAACTGCCACGCCTCTTTATTGGCGTTACAAACGGAATATCAAAGTTAATATACCCCTTACGCAGTACGCGTTGGGGTATACAAAATAATCACATTTTGAATTTAATAGTCTCATTTGTAGTTTTTTTTTCTTACTTTCTGGACCCTAAGGGGGAACGGAGTTTTAACACCTAAATCACCTCTTGGCTACGGACCTGCCTTAGACCTAAGTAATTTCAGATTATTAAAAAGATCGCAAAAATAGAAATTATTGCAACATACCACAAAAATGTGTACACTTTTCTTGTAATGCATTTTCTTTACTCAAAAGCCTAAGGTTGCGAACATAGTGAACGCTTGTTGCTGAGCCGAGCCGAAAAACTCATTGGAGCAATAAGGAAGCCAAGTCATGCATCTCTTTTGCTCCAATGTGTATTTCGGCTCGGCTCAGCAACAAGCGTTCACTATGTTCGCAACCTAAGAAAAGAGCTGTCACTTCTACTGAGCATGTAATGAATTTATTTTAATGCGAATTAGTGAGTCTCTTCACAGCTAGTAAAAGAGTTCAAGTTCTAAGGAGCTTACATTAATAAGCTGAAGCTATGATGGTCAATCCTTCGTTGAATGAATTAAGACCGCTTCCTTAAATCCAAAGCCAACACAAATCATTATTGTGTATTCAAGCTCAACCTGGCTCGAAGTCAAAGCAAATTAGTTTTAAAATATTGTATAAATCGAAGTATTACATTACTTGTATTACAATAAATCTTCTGCTGCCAACTCAAATAAAATACATTTTAAACTAAAAACCCGAAAATACAGGTTTGGCTTGTATAGATTTAAGACTGAGACTTACACTTTAGACTCACTACGTAATTAAATGCAAACACACGTCATGGCAAGCGTGTGTAATTCTTTTAATTAAACTTATGACTTCATATAACATAACAAACGTTGTATAGCCAATAATATAACAATGCCAAATTTTTTTTTTAAAGCGTTTACCAATATTCCGGAAAACTTGCATTCAATTGCTGTTGTTTTTTTTTACTTTCTTCTTTTATTTGTATAATTATGTTTATCTACTTTTATCTCAAGTAAATAAAAATGCAATGTTGACTATATATTTATGCATTTACTAAAATTTTCCATTCAAAAAACTAAATTTGATGAACGATTGACATCCAACAGTGTTACACTTTAATCACGATATTTTGGAGAGATTTGTTTTTAAGGGATTTACGGCTTCAACACATTGACTGCGGCTGCAACGACTAGCTGTCAAATTAGGTGTGTTTCCGTACTCACACTGTGTAACTTGTGGGACATTAGTGGTATTCAATTAACGCCGTATTTGTGGTGTAAATAGCGTATGTGTCGTAAGTTCATGCAACTTACCACACATACGCAGTTTACATCACAAATACGTCGTTCATTGAATACCACTACTATTTTCTTTTTCCGTACTTTCTGTGCTTTAAATTGGAGAAGAAGAACAAGCATAAAATCGCTCTCTCGAGCACACAAAGTGCACAGAGAGTGCTAGAACGCAAGACTTCGAGTAAAATAAGAACAAGCACCAAGAAGAATAAGCATTAATTAGAAGAAGCAACAATTCAGCTGAATTTTTTTTTGGCCTTCCATTTTTAACTATAAATTAATTCTAAAAAGTAATATTATAGTTTGAAACAAGTTTACTTACTTCACAAACAAATTGACGATAATTTTAACTGGCGCAATTTACGTTTGATACGTCTGCAGTCAAAAACAGCTGTTTTGTGCTTTAAACTTACTAGAAGCTGTTTCCGTACTTTTGCAACTATTCTCACATTTCATTTTTACTCTCTCAGTTTGAACATACACAAATCTTACACAGTGTAGAGTACGGAAACACACCTATTAGGAATGATTCTATATCGACGACAAGAAGAAATAAATGTAAAAAATTTCGATAGATGCTGCACGGCTGCAGCCGTCGTCAATGTGTTTAAACTATTATTCAGATAAAGGGGATTAAAACTTTTTTGTATAAATTAGGTGATTTTTCTTAACAAAAGCGCTAATCTGAAAAGATTGCTAAATTTTTAAACACGACGAACTCAATATAATTGTTATATTTATATAAATTTTACGTTTTTCACTGATATAGCCAGAAAACATTAAATGCAAAAGCAACCTAACGACATCTGACAAAATTTATTTAAATCTTTTTTTTTAGCTTTGAACCCATTCTTATAGCCTATCCACATCGAACGCGGCAAGCGACCACCGCCAACTGTCGTTTTTAATTTGCATGTATTTCTTATGGGACGAATTTTTGGAGACTTCGGCGACGACATCAAGTGTCTTTGTCGTCGGCTTTAATTTAATTCTAATTTGACAAGCGACAATAGGAAGTTTTTGTCATTGCTTACATATATCGTTGTTTTTTTGTTTCGTATTGGCGCTGAATTTATTTGCTTAATTTATATGTTTCTGTAAAGCTGTAATCGAAGAGGTTCAAAAGCATAATCTCTTGCATGGCAGAATTATAAGGTAAGGTCATCACGGAGAGGAATGGAGTAGAAAGCAGAATAAAGCTACATTGATGTCAAAATCAGCTGTTCATCGCGAATTTTTTTATGCTCACGTTTCGCAGTTGTTTTTAGGTTAAAACTGTTACAGGTTTTTTTTTTGCAATTTTAAGACTTCTTTCACATTTTATAGTTTTTATTACACTTTTTATATAATATTTTCACTCAAATTAGCACAAATTTAACACCCGCGACCGCACTGTTTGCAACTTGGAAACATAAAATATTTTCTTCATTTGCAATTTCTACGAAATTCGTCGTTTTGACATTAATGTTGCTTCTCATTATCCACTCTTCGTTGACGCGTGAGAGCACTCAGCGCAGCAGCCCTACTTTATCATTGTATCATGATCTCTTGTACGACCTCAGTATCGAGGAGTACAAAAATTTGAGGTTGAGAGTCTTCTACAGAAGGAAGTGTCCCAAAGCGTGAAAAATAAATTGATCTAATTACGTTAGAATGTAATATATATATATATAATATTTAAATATATCAATACAAAAGTTTATTTTGTAGAAGAACCGTGCACAAAGTGTTACATGGGGCTGCGTGATTGCTACAGGCGGTGTAATAATTGAAAATGTACGAGTATAATAATATGAAAATTAGTTTAAATTGATTAATGCAGATTTAAGAAAAGCCTTATCAAAATTTATTTGAATGAAACATAAATTTAGGACATATTTTTTAGATAAAATATACAAATTTTAATTACCTGAGAAAATTAGTTCTTAGAAATGTTCAACTTGTTTTGTTAAAGTGAGCGTACGCAGAATGCATATTTATATTAAACTTCTTTTCTCGGCGATTCTTAAAATATGCAAGATTTATGACTTATCGCTCCCAACCCAAACGGCTTGACACATGAAATTTGGTAGACATGCGCTGCTGAAAGTGTAGACACTTACAAAGAAGGGGTTTTAGAAATTGAGCATCAAAGGGTTAAAATTTAATAAAAAGGGTTAAAAATAGAGTCATCTCTGAAAAACCTGACCTAAGTGAGTGCCAGTAAAAATTAGTAAGAGGGACTTTAAAAAATTTAATCAGTTTAAGAAGCTAAAGGGTTAAAATTAAATATTTTGGTTAAATTTGGAGGCATCATTACTCCTGAAATACGCAATGTATTAAGTAGTCCTTAACTACTATATGCTGATAAAACTAATACCTAAAATATAAATTTGGAACTTGTCATATTTGGTCGCCAAAGACTTAAAAAGTGCTAATCAAAATTAACATTAAGGCCTTTTCCACACTTGGTCAACGCAACTCCAACTCAAGTTGCTAGCCTGTGTATTTATACCGGAACCTTCAGATTAAGCAGCTTGCATGCAACATATTCTTGACACGTTCTCAACTTGTTCAACGCAACTCGAATTTCCGCAATTTTCATCGGCGGCTTGTTGCATAAGTTTGTTTGTTTTGTGAATTAAATTATTTGTAGTGCAGAACGCTATATATTAATCAAGGTGAATAAGTTAATTCATTAGTCCCTTTTTTCATTAATAGAATCTAGAAGAAGAAATAGTTTGCAGTATAAATGAGCAAGTGTTAACCCTGCATTACTGTCGCTATTTGGAGTAACGTCATTACTAACCTGGGTGTAATCCACCCATAAATTTTAATTCACGATTCTGTAAGAGAGAACATTAAAACAGTAAATTATTTTTCTTTATGTTTTAAAACTTATGGGTGTAATCCACCCTGCTTTAGTAATGAAGGGTTAAATATTAAATAAGTATAAGAAGTCAAAAACATGAATTATTACATAACTACACATGTTGCACATGTTTTGCAACCGAGTCTGAAAGCATTTGGCTTACAGTTTTGCAGGAATTGCTTTGATCAAATGTGGAAAAATTCCAAATATTTTTGCAGCTGCCGCTGTCGCGTTAATTATAAACAAGTCGCTCAACATTTCTCTACAACAAAGGAGTGGAAACATGTCGTTCGTCGCTTGTCGTGCGCAATGTGGATAGGCTATTATGCTCAGTATAGTGTAGGCATGGTCATGGTATAAGAAAACCAGGTGGTAGCGAATTTTTCACCACTCTATAAACTCCCCCGAACCAAGGTTAATTAATATAGGTCATGATACAATAACTTACAAGGTAGCCTTGACAACTGCCTTTTTTCTAACGAGCGGCGATCGGGAGTTGTCAAATCAATACAAAGTTTAACTTGTCATCTGTTTTGCTGCTTCTTCGTTTTCTCTTTTTCAATGTGTTTTTGACAACTCCAAACGTGTAAACCTTGTAAATCATTATACCATGATATAGGTTGTCACTTGAGAGAAGCTCGGCCAAACTGTCAGAATGGATGAAAGGAAATAAAAAAAAAACCCCCGAATCTGTACAATTTTCAGCTAACAGCTTCTTTGACAGTTCAAGCAAAGGCGAAAAAAGAGTGCTTTTCTCTCAAGTGACTTAAGCTATATTAATGAATCTTGCCCCGAACCATTACCCCGAACCATTATGACGTTTTCTCTTCTCGCCAAAAAATGCTGCCCTCTGAGAGAATTTTTTAAATTTTGACCAGAACTCAAAAAATTTTACCTGTTCTTAGTCGAGAAAAAATGCAACATATTTTCAATGTTGTGTTGGCTGCTCTGTTATATCGACAAACGTCAATTAAATTGCAAAAGTCTTCCGTGAAATAGCAAAACACAAAATTAAATTCAATATGTCTGGCGACGAAAGTTTTGTTGAAAGTAAATTAACTTATTTGTAATATTTTCGTTAATGTTATTTTATGTTTAATTGCAATAAATATTTGTAATTTGTAAAAGAGGAGCAAACTCTTTAATAAAGTGTCAATACAATGTTCAATATTTTCTTAACTTGTCACTTTGTTGTTTCTTTTGAGGGCAAAACTCTGAAACCGTCGATCTTGGGAGTGCAAATATTCTGCATTTTTTATACTTTTCAGGTCAAAATTTTCGAGAAAAGAAGAAGAAAAGATCCACTGTCTTGCGATCTCTTCAACATTATCATGGAGAGGATCGTATGAAGGCAGGTGTGCACCGTAATGACACCATTTTCTACAAAGGTGTCCAGCTCCTTGCGTATGCTAATGATATTGATATTGTCGGCAGAACCAAGAGAGATTTTACCGCTGTTTTCACCGCTATCGAAAAGGAATCAGCCAAAGTGGGTTTGACGATAAATGAGGGTAAAACAAAGTATATGCTGTCTACGAGCAAGGGAGCGCGGCGCATAGACTCCCACGTTTTATCCGGCAGCTATAACTTTCAAGTAGTCAAGGAGTTCTATTATTATTCTATTATTATTCATTTGAAGGTGCTATGTCCCCTTAAAGGAGCGCTGGCCGCCCTTAACTGAGAGCTCTCTGAGCGTAACTTTTTACATGTACATCAGTCTTGCCAATTTGGCCATTTTCTGGCTAGATTTAGCCATTTTAAAAAATGTTTAGCCATAAAATTTTAAAAATACCATTTTTTACTATAATGGTAATAAAATATTTACTAATAATATTTACTATTTATGAGTATAATAAAATTATTTGCTATATTAATACTATTAAAATATTTGGCTATTTTTTATTAGCTCACTTACAACAACAGGGCGAACAGGGCAACAGGGGGCGAACCTTCACATGGCAACGTGTTTGACCGCCTCAACCTGGCGAGGCCAGCATTATCCATGTCGAAATTGCCTCAAGTCGACACAAACCTCCACGTATTCTTCCCTGGTCAACGACAAACTGGCATCCGTCAGTTTGACGGCGGGTCGCTCCATAGACCTTAAACATGAAATGTGCGCAGGGTTTGGGTCCCTCCACATTACTACTGACCAATGAAAACTAAACCAGCTTCGGATAAGAACCCTAATTACTTTGACGACCACCGCAAACGAAAAACGGACAATGATTTACTGATATGTACCTGGAATGTCCGGACCCTTTATAGAGAAGGTGCCATTATCCAACTGGCGGAAGCCCTCAAAACAATAAAAGCTGACATCACCGCCATCCAGGAAATGCGATGGAAAGGGCAATGTTGCTCTAAACAAGCACACTGCGATATCTGCTACAGCTGTCATGAGGAGAAGCGTGAATTCGGATGTGGATTCGTCGTTAGCCGAAAATTACGTCACCTTGTTTCCCGGTTCACGCCTGTGAACGAAAGATTGGCCACGATCAGCATCAAGGCAAAATTTTTCTTTATCAGCCTTATTTGCGCGCACGCCCCGACGGAGGAAAAGGACGAAGCCGTCAAAGACGGTTTCTACGCTAGTCTTGAGGACGTATACGACCACCTTCCGGTCCATGACGTGAAAATAGTCCTCGGCCATTTTAATGCGAAAGTTGGAAGGGAAGGCATCTTTGGCCCCACTGTCGGTCAGTTCAGTCTTCATGAGACCTCCACGAACAACGGTCTAAGACTGATCAACATCGCCGCGGCGCGAAACATGGTAGTTAGTAGCACCAGATTTAAGCACCTCGACATCCACAAGGCCACCTGGCTGTCCCCGGATCAAAAACCTGAAACCAAATTGATCATGTTATAATCGACGGAAGGCATGCCTCTAGTGCTCTAGATGTGCGTACATTTCGGGGGGTCAACATTGACTCCGACCATTATCTTGTTGCAGCCAAGATCCGCATGCGATTATGCAATGCGAATGCCTTTTCAGACGCAAGAAAAGAGAGCAGGAAAAGCGTGAGCGTGAGGAACTAGAGGTATACCAGGGCAAGAAGGATGCACGAAACAGGTTAAGCGTCTAACCCAAGGTTTCAAGCCCGGAGCATTAACTTGTAGAGACGAAAATGGAGATCTGAATACGGATACACAGTGAGGTGAGATTGTGGAGACAGAACTTCTCCAATTTACTTACTGGGGACGATTCCACCAATGCCGCCCATGGAGAGTGCAGTTCAGTGTCACCAATCAACAATGACGGAGTGGAAGAATCACCACCTAGCCATGAAGAGGTTCGAGTTGCTATCCAACGACTCAAAAACAATAAAGCAGCGGATGCTGACGGCCTGTCAACTGAATTGTTTAAAACCGGCGGCGATGAAGTGATAAGGCGCATGCATCAGCTCATCAGCAAAATATGGCTAGCAGAAAGCATGCCGACGATTGGAACCTCAGCGTACTGTGCACTATACTTAAGAAAGGAGACCTAACAATCTACGCAAGTTATAGAGGTATCAGTCTTATTTCAATCGCATATAAGGTTCTCTCAAGCGTGCTGTGTGAAAGATTAAAGGCGATTACAAAAACACTGATTGGACTTTATCAGTGTGGCTTTCGACTTGGTAAGTCCACCATAGACCAGATTTTCACGCTACGACAAATCCTGGAGAAAACCCATGAAAATCAAATTGACACACACCATCTATTTGTCCGAGAAGGGATTGCCTATACGCAACAATGTCTGAGTTCGGTATACCTGCAAAGTTGATTAGACTTTGCAGAATAACGTTGAGCAACACACGCAGCTCCGTCAAGGTAGGAAATGACCTCTCCGAAACCTTCAATACAGAAAAAGTTTTCAGGCAAGGCGATCCACTGTCTTGCGATCTCTTCAACATCATCATGGAGGGGATCGTACGGAAGGCCGGTGTGCATCGTAATGGCACCATTTTCTATAAAGGTGTCCGTCCACCTCCATGCGTACGCTGATGATATTGATATTGTCTTCAGAACCAAGAGAGATGTTACCGCTGCTTTTGCTGCTATCGAAAAGGAATCAGCCAAAGTGGTTTTGAAGATAAATGAGGATAAAACAAAGTATATGCTGTCTACAAACAAGAGAGCGCGGCGTTTAGACTCCCACGTTTTATCCGGCAGCTATAACTTTGAAGTAGTCAAGGAGTTCGTATACCTTGGCACCGCCATTAATACCAACAACGAAATCAGCCTGGATATAAAGCGTAGAACAATAATTGCTAATAGGGGCTCAGTAAGCAACTAAGTTCCATAGCCCTCTCTCGATCGACAAAACTAACACTCTACAAGACGCTCGTTCTACCTGTGCTGCTTTGTGGCGCTGAGGCATGGGTAGTTTCGCAAACTGACGTAGGCGCTCTCGGGGTGTTCGAGAGAAAAGTTCTTCGCAAAATATTCGGTCCTGTTCGAGTCGGCGATGACTATCGCATCCGAATGAACCACGAGCTATATAAGCTCTACGAAGACATTGACGTAGTTCGGCGTATAACTATGCAGCGACTACGCTGGCTGGGTCATGTCCATCGTATGGACGACGAAGCTTCAGCGAAAAATGTGGTCGATGTGAGGGTCGCTGGTCAACGACGACTAGGGAGACCATGCCTCCGATGGATGGACCAGGCTGAGGAAGCCCTAACCGCACTTGGTGTATCCGATTGGAGAGGCGCGCGCAAAGCAGAGCCGCCTGGCTAGAGCTGATGAGGTCGGCCGAAACCCGTGCACGGATTGTTACGGCCACCTAAGAAAGCAAGCAAGCACTTACAACAACTTCAATATTTCCATGTGTATTGTAATTTGAAGAATTGACTTCTTCGGCATGACAGCAAAAAAAATTTGCATGCATTGTTGTTGTTTGCTTGCGTCGAAAAATATAAGGTTATTGCTCCAATTTTTTTCTTTTTTTTAATTTTGTAGTCCAGTTCACTGCCACGACACCACAGGTGTAAAGCACCCTCTAAAATAGTAGGATCAGGTGTTTTTAAAAAATATTTTCGTCATTTTTCTGTACAAAGTTTCAAACAAAAAATGTCATTAACGTTTATGCAAAATGTTGAATTGCTGTGTGCAGAATTCTTAAGCAGCAAAATAGAAGTATATGAAATTTATGGCAACAATTTGAGCCAGTGTCGGCCAAAAAACACTTGCACTGTTTTTTCAGTTGCGTGCTAGTCCGCGCACATATGGGAGCGACAGAAACAGACAGAGTTCACGATGCACGCGTGCATAAGCGCTGGCCCACACTGATTTAAGCTTAGAGTGAAACGCTGTGCGCTACAAATTAAATCGCTTTGAAGCTGCGCTGTGGTATGGGTTGAATGCATAACAGAAGGATTTTTGTTAAGCATGTTTTTACGGCCTACAAAACGTTAGTGTTTAAATTCGTTCACTGATATAAGACGATTTTTAGTTGATTTGATTTTATTAATAAAGTCTTTTGTTTAGAAAGTTCTAAAAAATATTACTAAATTCATTCAATAAAACGTAAATTTATATAGAAAAAGGTATAAACTTTGTAATAATTTAATAAATTAATAAGTTTAATAACGCTTTTAGTTCACGTTGTCGAATACAAGTATTATAGAATTGAGTTACATATTGTGTTAATTAGCCGAAGTTCATTACATTCAATTTATTTTCATATCATTTAAAAATGGTTTAAGAAGTACTCGAAAAATTACACATACCAAAGTTGAAGATCGTTAATATCGTTAATATCTAAGACATAAAATGCAGTCCTGCCATAATTTAACCCTTTCCGGTTACATGGGATGGAATCAACCCCAACACCTTTTTAACGCAAAAGTTCATAAAAAATGCAACAAAAAATATCAGTAAAAAATTTTTAATGTTATTTTGTGTCTTATTTTTCAAGAACATATTATTTTTTGATAATAAACTTAACTTTACATAACAAAAAAAAAAATAATTAAGCAAGAAACCGAAACGACTAAAATGACTTTTCTTACAAAAACTACTGTAACTAAAAGACCTCCGGGAATTTTTCGAAGAAAAAGACACCTATTTTTGAAGCTGAATTTTATTTAAGACCAACATTTTGTTAACATTACACAGTCCAACATTTTTGAACACATAATTTTAGGACTCAATTCTGACAATTGCACTTAAAAGTAGGCACAAAATGAAGAACTTGTGCATCATTCGTTTTGTCTTCTTGCCTGCCAAAATATTTTTAATATCGATTTGAAGTTAGTAACTATCGTACAGGGGAATTTTTCACGTTTGTTTGACATAACTCGAGAACCACTAGTCCGATTTAGCTGAAACAAATTTAGAAAAATTCTTATACAGTCTTCCTATGTGTGCGACACTGTTGAAGTTAAAAATGAATGTATGAAGGGAAAAAAGTATTTTTTGCCTAAAAATTAAATTTTTTTTTTTTTAAAAATTCATAAAAAATCCAAAATGGAAAAAGTGTCAAATCTAATTACTTTCACGTAAATTCACATAACCTATGAGCAAAATAAGGCATAGATCATGAAAATCGATGCACGCGTTTCTCATTTATTCACAATTAAGTAAATGTATGAATTCCAAAAATTTGCTCGAGATATGACAACATTATTTGGAGAAAACATTGACACCTTTTTTATGATTCTGAGAATTAAAAAAAAAGTAATAAACAAAAGGTTATTTGATTCTTATCATTGCGATGCAATAAACGCTAATGATTCTGAGAATTTAAAAAAGAAGGAATAAACAAAAGGTTATTTGATTTTTATGATTGCGAAGAAATAGACGCTAATAAATGTATGATAACTACCTGTATGATTTTTTTACAGAAATTGCGCCCACATTTAAAGGTGGTCATTATTTGGAAAGTTTTGCACAATTTGAAACGTACAAGTGGTGAATCAGGTATATAGCCAGGCACCCTTAAAATTTGCGCCCATTTATAAGTACCTGCCAGTAAAATATTGAAAAGTACGTAGTATTTAAATGTGTGCATTGATCGATTTTTTGTCATTCAGCCAGTGCCGACGAACGCGAACAGTAAAAGTGAATTTTTCCAGTTTTTTAAAAGTGAATAACAACAAAACATAAAATATATAAATATGAAAAATAACAAGTGCCCCAAATTGGATAATTTTTGTTACGTTTGTGGTCATATCGTCCTAAAAAAAAACAAACACTATCGAAAAAATTTGTTTACTGAGGAACTCAAAAAAGCGTATTGTGATTTTTTTGAAGAAGCAGATTTAAGTGGTTCAAATTTTACGCCGAACACTGTGTGCAAAATGTGTTATAATACCCTTGTAAATTAGATACATGGAAGAGGGGCAACGTTGTCTTTTATGAAGCCATTAATTTGGGTGGAAGACACAACTGGACATGATGAATCCAGGTGCTACGCATGCATACATTTTCGTCCTGGATTAAACAGACAACAATTGAAAACAAAAGTATACACTGCTGCATTTACTGCCACACTTCCAGTTAACCGCCCTGCTGATATCGATGCACCTAAACCTCCGAGTATGGATACTGTGTCCCTGCAAGCCGAAACCGTTTCCACCAATCCGACCAAAGTGAATGATGCAGATTGGACACCCAATATTGAAAATAATGCAACCGATAACCAAAAAAATAATCCGATATCAGAAATCGAAATGGATTACGTTGTGGCCAAGATGGAACTATCACAACAAAACTCCGAATGGTTGACATCATTTTTGAAGAGCAGAAAACTCACACAGCAAAATGTCAGCGCAACATCATACAGACAACGCCAAGCTGATTTTCAGAAATTCTATTCCGTTGACGAAGCAAATACGTTCACGTACTGCCATGATATCCCAGGTTTAGTGAAAAAAATTGGGAATGGATTATATCGCTGGCGACTGGCGTTTATTCATCGATGGTTCAGTTTCCAGTTTGAAGGCTGTGCTGTCGCACAAAACAAACAAAAAACCGTCCATTCCATTGGGATTCAGCACAAACAAGGAGGAAACGTATTAATCATTGGCCAACAGTTTGAAGGAAATCAAATACGATGAACACAAATGGAAGATTTGTTGCGATCTGAAGGTGGTCAACATATTACAAGGCATTATAGAAAAGGGCGGCTATCCAAAATACTTCTACTTCCTTTGTAATTGGAATTCACGATACACAGGGAATCACACAGGGAATCAATTTCAACGTAAAGATTGGGAAGCAAGAACTCCCGAGTTCAACAAACAATTACAATTACGCAATGAACCTATGATGAAGGTCCTGGATGATATTTTGTTGCAACCGCTCCACATAAAATTAGGAATAGCTGGCAAATTCGTTGTAGTGGTAGTCAAGGATATTGTGGACGCCTATGACTGTTTAAAATCCATCTTTCCAAAACTCAGTGACGCTAAAATTAAAAAAGGTAAGTATCTTTGTCTGTATTTATATATTGTCATATATAAATTTTTTCATTTCGATATATTCGCATTACCAATAATTTTTTTGTTTGTTTTTTATTTAAAACAAGTATTCTCAATGGACCAGATATAAGGAAATTAATGAAAGCGAATCTTTCACAAATGTGCTTTCGAACCATATAACCACCTACATGCATGGAACGCACTGAAAGATGTCATCGAAGGCGTTTTAGGAAAGAACCGAGTACAGCGAGATGACATACAGAAACGAGTGGACAAGTTGCTGTATTATTTTGAAAAAATCAATGCATCCATGACATTAAAATTACATTTCCTGCATTTCCACCTTGATATATTTTTGGCACAATTACCTCAGGAATCAGACGAACAAGGAGAGAGGTTCCACCAGGTGACCATGCCAATGGAAGAGCGATTCAAAGGCAAAAAATTAGATGCGCGATGCTGGTGGAGGTTTGTTGGTGGAGTTTGAAAATTATGCAGTATGAAGATGAAAGCACCGAAGAAGATGATGACACTGAAATTGGTGGACCCATGGGAGAAAACGAGCCCTTGAATATTATGGATTCCTCGGATGACGACGCAAACTCAGACCATGAATATCAACAACCTACGAAGAAAAGAAGATCATCAGAACCACAAGCGTCAACTTCAAGAATGGAAGTTAACGCGATCACGGCGCGTACACGTAAAAAAATACTAGGCCTGACATTGGCTAGCACAAGCTAGCCTAGCACAAGCTAGCTAGATTTTGATCCCGCGGGCCAAAATTAAAAGAAACTCACAATTTTAACGTAAATTAAATTTATTTCGGATCTGAAGACATCCCAAATCGGACTGACTGAATAATTAAAGGT
Organism: Coremacera marginata; assembly: GCA_914767935.1. NCBI lineage: Eukaryota > Metazoa > Arthropoda > Insecta > Diptera > Sciomyzidae > Coremacera > Coremacera marginata. The sequence continues at coordinate 60,238,915 of OU612044.1, read as the reverse complement.
AACACATATTTATAGCTTACAATTATCCTAAAGCCTAACTTAGCCGCTACCCTAAAACTGTTGCCATGGCGGTTCCCACACTCGACAATCCACTGCACTGCAAAAATTGTCCGGGAACGCAGCGTGATAACTTGGATATTGACAATAATTTTAATTATAGTTGAAAATGTTCTAAATTTTGTTTTTATGCATAGATTCCATAAATTCCATATTTTCTGTGTAAGAATAGCTGCAATACAAACCGGAATTTTTATTTTAAGTTTTGTGTCTATTCATTCATAACATTAGTGGAATTGAAATAAATTTATTCATCGATTTTCTCAAAAAAAGTCTCACTTTACTCACAGGTTACGAGTCTTTATTTATACATTTACTTAATTCTGAATAAATGAGAAACGCGAGCATCGATTTTCATGATCTATGCCTTATTTTGCTCATAGGTTATGTGACTTTACGTGAAAGTAATTAGATTTGACACTTTTTCCATTTTGGATTTTTTATGAATTTACAAAAAAAAAATTAAGTTTTTAGGCAAAAAATACTTTTTTTCCTTCATACATTCTTTTTTAACTTCGATAGTGTTGCACACATAGGAAAACGGTATAAGAACAGATTAGAGGAATTGTAATTCTTAATTTTTCTAAATTTGTTTCAACTAAATCGGACTAGTGGTTCTCGAGTTATGTCAAACAAAAGAGCCTAAAACGTGAAAAATTCCCCTATACGATAGTTACTAACTTCAAATCGATATTAAAAATATTTTGGCAGGCAAGAAGACAATACAAATGATGCACAAGTTCTTCATTTTGGGCCTACTTTTACGTGCAATTGTCAGAATTGAGTCCTAAAATTATGTGTTGTACTGTGTTATTAAAGTATAACTATTGAAGATTTATCTGTGCAGATTTTGGTCGTATTAGACCGAAATTTATTAATTATGTTTGTATGCTTACCATCGGCAATTAACCTAAAAATAGGCGTGGTGGTATTATAATTACACCGACTTTTAAGAAATCATTAAGATTCCAAAATTTCTGGTCCGATTGCTCTGAAATTTTGGCCGTTGATTGTTTTCGAGCACGAGATGGTTTATGAGAAAAGATAGTTGTCACACCCCATTTCACCGCACACAAAAAAAAAGGGACGGATGCTTGAACGTCCGTGGTGAAGCAGTGGACAACTGGCCAATCAAACAATCTACTCGTTTTGCTATTGCTTTCAATGGGAATCTGTCAAAAGCACTGAGAGCGAGAGCGTATGACCACAGATTGCAGCAATCAAATTTGTTAATTTTTTATTGCTGTACTTGGCAGCAATCAGCAATCTGAACAGTGTTGCTGGGTGGCGAAATAAAATTTTTGCTGAGTTAATGTACCTAGAAAGTGGCTTTGTTGAAGAAACGTAGTACTTTTTTCAATAACATAATGGGAAAATTGTTGCATGAAACCCTAATTCTTAACAATGAATTAATGAATTAAATAAAGAAAAAAGCATATTGCTTAGCCAAGTTTATTTACTGTAAAGCCATTTCTTCCAAAATAATAGGGCATTCTTTTCTGAAAAAAAATTCTGCTCTCACAAAATGCAGAATTTTGAGCTGAGAAAAAATTCAGCTCTCCCCTTAAAAATATTGCAAATGGGGACAGATAGATCCCTATTTGTGTGTCTCAAAAATGCACCCTCCCATAGTAACTCCCAAAAATTGGTTAGAGTTTACCTATTTTGATTCCCCTTCGAGATATGGAACAACATGAAATCGAAAGATATCGAAAAATCCTCGAAAAATTCTCGAAAAACCTACGAAAAAATAGAAAAAGTGCTATATAACGAAGGGGAAGCAAAATAGGTAAAAATTAATCATTTTTTTGGGTATTTTTAAGGGGGTAAGCATTTCTGAGACGCACAATTAGAGGGGTCTATCAGTCACTTATTTTGCACATTTTCAGGGGGGAACGTCGAAACACGTGTTTAAGTGTCCACTGTAAGTCAAATTGTAAGTCTTCCCTTTAAAGTCTCCTTTTGAGTACTGTCTGTCTATTTAAAACATATTTTTAAATGGTAACTCTCCCTTAAAGTGTGTGGCATATAAACAATGAAAAGCAACAGTTACCAAAACCAAAATGAAATGAACAGCAACAGTTAACGAAACCAAAATGAAATGAAATGAAAAGCCACAGTTTCATAACAACAGCAAAATGAAATGAAAAGCAACAAATTATTTTTAGTGCTGTTGCTTTTGCTGTTGCATTTACAATAATGACAGTTAAGCAAAAGCGGAATAATATTCGTTGCGTTTGCTATTTTGCTGACAGCATTTTAAACCTTGGTTAATGTATATAGTAAGGATATTCACTTCACTGCTGAAATTTCAGAAATCGGAAATTTCCGACGAGCTGAAGTGAGCGACCGGTTTTAATAAGGGTATTCACTTCAGTGCAATTGTTGTTGTTTTGGTTTTCCGAAGCTTGCTTAAATTTAATCATCTATTGAGTTGATGAAAAATAATCGTCGGAAATTTGCGAAGAAAAGATGTGTTCAGTAATCAGAAGCGAACATATTTAATGAGTGTGAGCCATTGTGAATGTGATTATTTCAATAAGAAGAAGAGAGCAAGCTGTCAAATCCCGTCTAAAAGCTAATAAGATTTCTGCAAGCTACAAAGAAATCAAAAGAGAAGATACACGAAATCAATTTATAGTTTTGCTAACCGGTCAAAAACATTATTAAAATATAAAGATGCAGTATTGAAATGGAGCACACTAAGAAGGTAAGTTTGTGATCGGATTTTTTGAAAATAAACTAATTTACAAAAAAGTATTTTACTTTTAGAAAATTAAGCGAGAGTGTAGCCACCATTGGTCCGGCAAGGAGACTCTTTGTCTGCTGACATGTGTCATCGTAAATTTACCATTGCACATTTGTCTCTATTAAAATTATTTCACTTCTTCATGTAACTTGTAATCTGGCAATGCCACTGAATTCCTTTTATATCATGTTTATTTTAATGTTTGCTTTATGCTTATTTTGCGATTCTAGTCGTCAGTCATTTTGAATTAATCGTTGGAAAACCGTGAATGGAATAAGAACAAAAATTTCTCCACTGCTTATTTAATAAAAGCATTTGCTAAAAAGATAACAAATTGAGTCTAGTTTTCTTTGGACATCTTGACAAAGATCAGAAGTGGGATGGATCTGTCGCCTTTCTCATTAGTGGACCTGAAAAGCATGTTGGACAAGTTGGGCGCTCAAACAATGGGCAGCAGAGCGGAGCTTGTGGCGCGCTTGGAACAGTGCGATCAGGAGTTGGTGCGAACTATGGGACAGGAGTTGGAAGACGCCTCAAGATCGTCAGTAAGTAGTAAGGAGTCTGCGTTGAAGAAGTTGCAAGAAGATGTCAATGGTCTTCATAAGATGATTAAGATACTGACGCAACAACTTCAAACTATGTCACACTCGACGATGCTGCCAAGGGAGGATGCTTCAGAATGTTCGAGAAGCGCCGAGGTCACAATCGAAGCTACAGTTGATTTTCAAAACCAACGAATAGCGAGAAGTGACTCGTTGATGCCGTTGACGGTAGCGAGTGATTGTCGTTCGCCGACTTTAGCTGGAAGTTCATTAACTGCATTTGCATTTGCGTCCGTCTACTTGCTGGCGCAATTTACGCAAGAAAATTATTGCAGAGTACAATAATTGCGTTTTACGTTCAGAGTAAGCAGGGCTACAAAATTATTCAAGATTTTCTATATTGTTTAAATGTAATTTTATAAATATTAACGCTGAAATATTTGAAATTGTGTAATGTATAATAGCAAAAACTAAAAATAAAAATAAAAAAAATAAAATTAGCATAAAATAGTGATTTTAGTCATATATCAACTAAACTCTCATCAAAATCTATATTCATTAAAATTTTTTTTAAAGCGCCATCCCTGAAAGTTATTATTTACTTTAACTTCTCGCGATATTTATAATAAGGGTATTCATGCAATGCCGAAAACGAGCCGAATATGCCGAAAATCGGAAAAACCGAAAACGCCGAATATGAACTGTCAAAATTTGTATGGAATCTGATATTCGGCATAGTTTCCAGTTTTCCGCACGATTTTGATGCGTAAATACCGCCGAATATTTTCGGCAACCAGTTGCTGCCACCTTTCAAATATTTTACATATATTTAATACAAATATTAAACCAATGTTGCCACTTTTTCAATGCAATTTAAAGAACAGCTGATTGATATACGGCATTCGCCGATAACTAAAAAAAGGTACGTCATGCAAAAACAGCGAATATTTTCCGATATTCGGCTTCGGAAAATGTTCGGCATTGCATGAATGCCATTAATGATTTGCAAATATATTCGGTTGTTATCAAAGAGTGACTGTAAAAATAATAATATTTAGTAATATTAAAATAAAAAAGAAATAAAAAATGGATGAAAGTGATTTAATTATTGATGCTGCATTAACTGTTCATACGGTATATCAATCGTATTTATATTCGGAAGCACTTCAAAATGAAAGAAGGTTTTGGGTGCGCGATTATTTTTTCGAAAGGAATTCTTCAGGGTTCTATGCAGCATCCTTTGAAAAAGCTTAAAAACGATACAGAGCAGTCCCACATTGCGACAAGAATGTCTGTTCCTGTATTTGAGGCGTTGTCTAATTTAATTAAATAACGGTTGCAAAAATACTCCAGTAGAGAACCTATTCCTCCAAAATGCCGTTTACTTTTAACTTTAATGTAAGTAACAGTTCCTAATAAAGTAGGAAACGGATAACAAGTTTGCATTTTTTTTAAGATATCTTGCTCATGGATCTTCAAGGCAGCAACTCTCCTTGTCATTTAAAATGTCAGTTTCGGCAGTAAGAGTTATAACTCTGGAGACATGTCGTTTCATTTGGGAAGCTTTGAGTCCTATTTACCTTTCCACACCAAACTGTTCCGAATGGAAGCGAATAGCTGAAGACTTCAAAAACCTTTGGAATTTGCCGAACTGTGTAGGCGCAATAGATGGTACACATGTTGTATCACCTGCCCACCGAAATCCGGTTCAAATTTTTACAATTATAAAGGTAAACAAATTCAACACATCGCACCCTAACTACAAAAGGGGCAAGGATGCAAAACGATTTTTTATTAACCCTGCTTAGATAAACCTATCGGAAGAGAGAGAGAGCAAAACATTAAAAAAGCTGACGTCTCGCAGACGTACGATATCTTAGAAGGGTTAAAGAGAAAATGTATGTTTACAAACTTTAAACAGCCGATCTAGATGATCCCTACGAATAGTGTTACATGAAGACGCTAAAATTTGGTCATTTTTAGTTGTGCCTCTTTTGTTGTTAGGGTGCAATATATTCCACAAAATTAACACCATTTATTTCTAGGACAGTACAGTATTGTTTTGCTTGCTGTTTGCGATGCAAACTATACCTTTACTGCAGTTGATGTTGGGGCTTATGGAAGTCAAAGTGATGGTGGCATTTTCGCACATTCAGAATTTGGAAAAAGGCTGTCTAAAAATGATTTGAACTTCCCGCCTGAATGTGCATTGTTTGGCACTGATGTAAGCTTTCCGCATTACATTGTTGGTGACGCTGCCTTTCCTCTCCAAAAGAACTTAATGAGACCATATCCAGGGCTTTTACTAGATGAGCAGCGTGAAAATTACAACAAGCGTCTATCCAGAGCAAGGCGGGTAATAGAGAATGCTTTTTGGCATTCTTGCGGCAAGATGGAGAATATTCCACACAACCATAAATCTGCATCCAGACTCTGCAGTGACAATAATAAATGCGACCGTTGTCCTGCACAACTATTTAAAAATGTCTGATGGCTCATATTGTCCTCCTGAATACATTGACAGAATCAATGTGGTACGAGAAGGATTATGGAGGCAGGAATCAGTACCAATACCAGGAGTTCGCGCTGTCTCTTCAAATAATTTTAACAAGACAGCATTCCAACTGCGCGAATCGTTAAAGCAGTACTTATTTGAAAACAGAATTTAATTGAATTTTTAAATAAGTAAACATTTCAAAGTAATAATAAAATGAATTAATTTATAATAAAATTAAAGAAAAATGGCCATACATAAAGTAGTTTTTTGTCAACCAAAAACTTTTTTGAAAAAATTTCAGCTAGCCTAAGGGTTAACACATCGCGAAACAATATTGTTATATCTGTGGTCACAAGGAATACCGACTTAACTCAAAGTATCGTACCATATTTTATAACCTATATTTTAATTGCACTAGATTTTTTTTAAATATATGAACCGTTACCAATAAAAATGTTCATATAAAAGTAGTAATCTATTCTGTGCCAAAAATGGATTTCTGCATCCTTCTTAAGATTAGCAATAAAGAAAATGCCATATCGCTTTCTTACGATATTTTGAGTTAAGTCGTTGTTCTTTGTTACCACAGATATAACCATAATAAGACCGTTACAAATCGCTGCAAATATGTATGTTAAATACCTTTTATTTGAATTATTTTTCTATACATATACTTACATTATTATACATATCTGTGGACATTTGACAAAACAACTTCTCTCGAAATAAGACAATTCTCCAGGATTTTTATCATAAATATAGAATTTCAATACGCTTTTTTTTGTGTAATCGCCGTATTTTTACGATTTATAGTTTCAAAGATATATTATTGCCAAATCAGCCTCTTTTAAATTTTATTCTAAATTGCATTTGACAAAACAGCTTCTCTCAAAAAGATTAAAAAGTTCATAGAATTCAATGGAAAATTTCATTTTTCCTTTTTGACAAAACAACCTGTCTCGATTTACTGCAAGCCCATTTACTACAAAATCATTTTAACAAAACAACTTCTATGGAAAGAAGTTCTTTTGTCAAAAGCAAAATTTAAAAAAACGGGTTGCTTATCTCACACAAGTTGATTTTTCATTCATGCTACAGCGTGATTTCATTGCGACAAAACGTCTTGTCCCGTTGCAAGTTGTTTTGTGGAAATAAAAAAAGTACAAATTGAAATTTTATTTCGGTTCAAGCGGTTTTGTCAAGTGCGTAATTAGAAAAATTATAAAAACAAGTTGTTTTAATTCAAAGAAGTGGGAATACTTAATACGATATTTGAAAATTTTTTAAAATGGAAAGAGGAAAAAAACTACTTGCCTTGGCCAAAAAAGTGAAACATTATGACGAAAATCGGCAAGTGTTCGCTAGTAGAGATGGATTAATGTTAAGAGAAATGTTTACTCATAGAGATGGGTCGGTGTTAAGCCCACTTCCGAATGAAACGGCCACATCTTTTAATGTCGGTGCAGTTGGTGGTATGGTGACTGTTCTCCGTGAGCAACAAATTGAAAAAAGTAACGAGGATGATGTTTCCATGAATAATTCTTGCGAAAGCATTGAGGATATTTTCCATGAAACAGATTTCGACGATTCAGATTATATTCCCTCGGGGAATTCAGATTTAAATACAACTTCTGAGAGTATGCGAGCTATGGCTGTTGCATTGGAGTCTAACCTTAGCGACACAGTGTCCCCACAGTTTGATGAAGCACAACTTATGTCTGAGCCAACGCCAACAACATCGAAGAAAACTAATAAACTAAACAAAAATTTAGGAAAAGAATACGTAACATACAAGAATAAAAAAGTCCCTGCCAAAAAAGTTGAAAAAATCGGGGAATGCAAACAATTGTGTCACAACAAAATAAATTTTCAGCAACAGGAAGAAATATTTAAAGTTTACTGGGCCCTAGGAGATTATAATAAGCGACGCCAATATATTTCAAACATGATCGACGTTCAAACTAAGAAAACCGAAACTCTTAAGAAAGCATCAAATTCTCGCAACCGGGAATACGTGTACTGGTACCACTTCGAGATAAATGGCCAAAGAGTTCGAGTGTGCAAGAGGTGTTTTTTAAAAATATTTGGAGAGACTGATCAAAGTATCAAAACCGTCAATAATCACAAAATACTTCAACAGTGCGGACCTATTTCAAATGATCGACGTGGCAAGCACGCGCCACCACACAAATCAACGATCGAAAAATGCAACGAAGTAATGGAACATATAAACAGCATTCCCAAGTATGAAAGTCATTATAGTCGTCGTCATACACAGCAATTGTATTTTCAGCGTGGTCTCAATCTTTCCAAATTGTACCAAATGTATACTGAAAAATATCCTGATCCAGTATCGGAGTCAAAGTACCAAGATATATTTCGACCTTTGAACATTAAATTTAAAAAACCTCAACTTGATCTCTGCAACAAATGCGAAATCTTTAAATCGCGAATAGCAAATTCATTAGATGAAAATGGAAAGTGTCAACTTATGTTGCAACAAAAACAACACCACGATGATGCAGATTTTGCTTATGAGTGCAAAAAAAATGATAAGGAACTTTCCATTCGGGATGAAACTGTAAAAATGTATTCATTTGACTTGCAACAATGCTTGCCAACTCCATATTTACGTGCTTCGATGTTTTTCTATAAGCGTCCATTGTGGACTTTCAATTTTACAATGCACAATGGGGCGACGAAGAAGGCTGACTGCTATATATGGAATGAAACACTTGCGAAGCGTGGAGCTAATGATATTGGTTCTTGCATATTTAAATGTCTGTTAGATCTACCAGGATCAGTAAAACACGTCATATTGTATAGCGATTCCTGTCCAGGACAAAACCGCAATTCATATCTTTGCGCAATGTTCGAAAAAGTTTTGGAAGATCACAGAAGTATTGAAGTTATAGATCACAAATTTCTTGTTGTAGGTCATACGCATCTTGAATGTGACACAGTCCACGCGAATATAGAACGTAAAAAGAAAAATATATCCGGATCTATTCAGCATCCACACGACTGGGTCAATCTTATAGCGGCTACAAGTAAGAACTACATTGTTCACGATTTAAAACAGGAGGATTTCTTTGATTTTAAGACTCTGCTGAAGGAGAAATATATATGGAGAACGAACAAGGTTTCAGGTATGTACGAGTTCCGAATATTTATTTTTATTGAACTAAATTTTTGTCATCTGAACTCGACCAGATTGTATTTAATTGTGCAAATCTTATTCAAACTATTTAAATTAAGATTAAGACAATAAGATACATTTTAGACAAACTCAAAAATAGCCTTATTACAAAATATTCTTATTAAATCTTTTTTTTTATATTTTATAATTTTAAGGTGGAAACTTTGAGTGGAAAACGGTTCGTTGGATGCGGTATGAGAAGAGTAATCCTGGTGTTCTGCAATACAAACAGTCATTACAATCAGAAGAGGACTTCAAGAAACTAGACATAAGCTCACGTCGTCGAAAAATTCCAAATCCACAATTGGTTCCAAGTTACACGTCTCCATTAGCTATATCGAAAAACAAAAAAAAAGGATTTGTTAGACATGCTGCCTTTGATCGATACACATTTTCACGGATTTTACCAAAATATAAAAGCTGAAGGCGATGGTCAAGTCGAAATTGACTCGGATCTTGATGAAGGGGAATCAGCTTAAGTGCCTTTAATTATTATTATCTCTGTATTATCGTCCATATATTTGATTTTTTATTGTTTCAATGATTGTTTTTTAAAACAATTTTTTAAGCAAAAATGAAATGTAATGAGTTGCTTCAACTAAAAAAATAATTTGTATTAATTTCTTGTTTATTGCAAAGCATTGAATTAAAAAACGGGTAAACAGTTTTTAAATAAAAAAAAATATTATTTTGCTAAAACAACTTCTTTTGTTCTTTTTTTAACACGCCAGTTTAGCAAAACAACTTGTCTTGACATAAGCGGCCAAGATTTCATTTGTTTTCACTCAAAACCATTTTGATAAAACAACTTGTGTGATATAAGCTGTTTTTTTTTTTCAAAAATTCGTTTGACAAAACATCTTGTTTAAAACTATTATTTTTAAAAAAAAAACCAGTGACCTTAGATAAAAAACTGTTAAAGAGAAATGTTTGCTTGATATTTGTGCACAATAATAAACCATAACATTTCTTTAAATTTCTTCGCAAAAAATTATTCATACAAAATTGAAGCTGTAAAACAGTTTTTTCGCTTTCCTGAAAAGTTAGTCAATTTGAAAGAGGTTGTTTTGTCAAATGTCCACAGATATGTAAGTATCAGCCCAGTTATGAATAATTTTTCCACCGGAAATGGAAAAGGCAGTTTTAATTTTAAAGATAGCTGCTAAACTCATCACATTTTTTTTTACAAACAAGAATATTGACGATTGATGAACAAAAATTAAAACTCCTTTTTCCAATTCCGGGGGGAAAACTATTCAGAATTGGGCTGTATATGTAATAGTATGTATATATAATATCTCTTATTTTAATTTTTGTTATTACGTACTTACTTATGTCTGTCATCGTATTTAAAAAAAAAAAACCATTTCTTGAATATTAAAATCAATTTAATCAATTAGTTTTGAGTTTAAATTTCATTCAAATTACGATTCTTAGTTTTTTCATGCAAATAATTAAAAAAAAACATTTTGGCATCTTCTTGGTCTTCTGTAGGCAGCACATCCAATTTAGTTTTAACTAATTGCAAGAAAGCTTCGTGCTTTCCTGCAGCTGCTGCTTGCACATGTTGCTCGTGGATTTCGGTCATCTTCTTCATGAAGTTTTTGAAGCTATCTTCCAACGCACTTCCTTTCTTAGTGCGACGGCCATAACTACTGCTATCCAATGTGGATTGAGTAGATGTTGATGGCCGTTCCACTTCATCTTCAAATGAAAATCTGGCTTCTGCTTCCTCAACAATATCATCCGGACTGCATAAATTTTCCAAGCTGCCAGAACTTTAATTTAAATGATTAATTGGAACGAACCCATCAACAAATTCTGCACCCACATGAGATTCAGAACTCGCAGTCACACTGGAAATTGTTCTATGAAATAGAGAAGGTATTATTATTGCATGTCTATGTGATATATATGTGGTGACTCCACACAAATACAACACCTCAAATCCTCATACACCTTTATCTAAAAATACTTGTTCATTTATATTTAAATTCAATCATAATTATTTGTTTGTTCAAAAAAAATAATTGTCAAAAATTTTCAATTTAATTTTCAGTTATAAAAATTTGTTCAATAGAATAGTTCGAAAAATATATAAGAATAAAAAAAACTTAAAAAATATATTTGTTCGCAACCAAATATGAAGGGGGGAATAGTGTGGTGACTCCACACAAATACAACACCTCAAATCCTCATACACCTTTATCTCAAAATACTTGTTCATTTATATTTAAATTCAATCATAATTATTTGTTTGTTCAAAAAAAATAATTGTCAAAAATTTTTTTTTACAAATTTTATTGTTCAATTTTTTTTTTGTAAAACTTTATTGTTAGTTTTAAGTTTTCCTTTTCTTTTATAAAATTCTTTTTACAGGTTGCTTTTTTATTTCTTAGCTTAACACGAGGCACACACTTAGTTTTTAGAGTTCATATAACGATAAAAACGTAAGAAGTTTATCGTTATATGGCTCAGGCACTCCACTACACTAGGGTTGATTAGGTACACAATTCTATTCTTTCCAATATGCAACGTACACCTCCGCGTATTTCTATCACTGGTGGTGGAGATGAATCCAACGAACCCATCACCAACTTGGATACTACGAATCCATTTAATGTTTCGCATGAAATTCATGCTACAGCTATTAAACTTCCTTCTTTTTGGACAAACTGTCCAGAAGCGTGGTTCGCACACGCAGAAGTTCAATTCCAAGCGAAAAATATATCAGTTGACAGAACTAAGTTCGAATACTTAGTTACTGCACTACCACAAGAGGTCATAGTAACAGTACTAGACTTCATTCAGCATCCTCCATCTGCAAATTTATACAATGGACTTAAACAAGTATTGATTGACAGACTTTCACTCAGTGAAAATAAGCGTTTAGACAAAATCCTTTCGGGCTCTGAGATGGGTGACCAAAAGCCATCTCAGTTCTATCGTGCACTACTTCTTCTTGCCGGTTCCTCAGTTAGTAATGACCTAATTTATAAATTATGGTTACGAAAACTTCTCAAAAGTCTCAATATCGCTTTGACCGGTTCAGGTCACAAAGAGCTAGATGACTTACTTAAACTAGCTGAAAATAAGTCACGTCAGAGACCAGCCAATTGGTTATGTAGATATCACTATAAATTTGGTAGGTCGGCCAGGCGATGTGAACAACCATGTGCATTCAAACACAACGACTCACATAACACACAGAATTCGTCAAACTAAAAACCTCCATCATGACAACGGCAAATAATGGAGGAACATCTACACGCCGTTTATTCATTTACGACAATGACAACCATTTAAACTTTTTAATCGACAGTGGTGCAGAAGTATCAGTTCTTCCTTCCTCCAAATTCAAAAATAACAAAAAGAATTCAGACTTAATTTTGACAGCAGCTAATGGTAGCACAATTTCGACCTACGGAAAAAAGTTACTTAACGTAAACATCAAACTCAGACGAGAATTCCCTTTTATTTTTATTTTAGCAGACATAGCTAGACCCATTATTGGAGCAGATTTCCTAACGAAATATGGACTACTTATTGACATGAAACACAAAAAGTTAATTGATCCACTCACTAAATTATCTGTTAACGCTATTTCCGCATTTTCTGAAACTCCACTACCCAAATTATTTTCACTTGACAACAAATACACGCAACTTCTAAAACAATTTCCATCACTTCTCACCGAACCAGACTACACTATTCCCGTCAAACATAAAACTGAACATTACATCACCACCGAAGGACAACTTCCATTTTCAAGACCAAGACGTTTAGACTCACATAAATTAAAGATCGCAAAACAAGAATTTGATTTCCTTATCAAAACAGGAATCTGTAGACCATCTAACTCACATACTTCTTCTCCACTTCATCTTGTACCAAAAAGTGAACCAAATGATTGGAGACCTTGTGGCGATTACAGATTAATCAATGCTGTTACGATACCTGACCGGTACCCGTTACCACACATACACGATTTCTCGATTAATTTACACAACACAAATATCTATTCTAAACTTGACCTAGTAAAAGCATACCATCAGATACGGATGGCTCCTAGTGACATACACAAGACAGCAATCACAACACCTTTCGGGATGTTCGAGTTTCTACGAATGCCCTTCGGTTTACGAAACTCAGCACAAACATTCCAAAGATTCATTCATGAGGTATTACATGGACTTGATTTCCTTTTTGTATACTTAGATGACATACTGATCGCTAGTGAATCCGAAACACAACACATCGAATATTTGAGTACAAGTTTTTGAGAGACTTTCAAATTACGGTTTAAACGTTAAACCTAGTAAATGTATTTTCGGAGCGACAGACATAAATTTTCTAAGTTACAATATTTCCAGTCAAGGTATACGACCTACACAAGAACGCATTCACTGCATACAAAATTTTCCCCAACCAGTTACGGTCAAACAGATGCAAAAATTTATTGGTATGACCAATTACTACCACAGATGCATTCCAAAACTCGCACACATGCTAGGTCCAATTTATGACATGGTCACCGTAGCATCCAAAACTAAACACAAACAGTTACACTGGACAGACACTTCACTACACGTTTTCACAGTAATCAAAGATAGTTTTGCAAAAGAAACACTGCTTAATCATGTTAACAGTAATGCAGATCTATCGATTGCTGTAGATGCATCAAACATAGCAGTTGGCGGTGTGTTACAACAACAGAATAATGTTATACTGGAACCATTAGCATTCTTTTCAAAAAAACTTTCGCCAGCTCAAACCAAATACAGCACATTCGATCGTGAATTACTAGCTATATATCTCACAGTTAAACATTTCAAACACTACCTTGAAGGGAATCACTTTACAATTTACACTGATCACAAGCCCCTTACATTTGCACTTCATTCAAAAACTGAACGCAGCCCAAGACAGACCAGACATTTGGAATATATTTCACAATTTACAAATAACATCAGATACATTAAAGGAACAGATAACGTTGTAGCAGACGCACTGTCACGTGCAGAAATTAACGCATTCACACCTACAGAAATTAACTTCAAAATTCTTCATCGGGAACAAAATACAGATTCAGAATTGCAGGATATCATAGACAAACACATGTACAGATTAGAACAGATTCACATACCTTTCCTAAACATTAAAATTTGGTGCGAACAAACAGATTCGGTTACACGACCATATATACCACAAACACTACGCAAACAAATTTTTGAACAACTACACAATATTTCACATCCAGGAACACGCGCATCACGACGACTTCTGACACAAAGATATTTCTGGCCAAAAATGAATACACAAATAAATAAATGGTCACAGGAATGTATCAGATGTCAACGTTCGAAAGTACACAGACACACCAAAACCTCTCCACAAACAATTAAAATTCCCCATGGTCGTTTTGAACACGTTCACATTGACTTAGTAGGACCTTTACCGACATCACATGGATACAGATATTTACTAACTGCAATTGACCGAAACACACGCTGGCCTGAAGTGTATCCGTTGAAAGACACGAGCACTGAAACAATAGTTGACTTATTTCAGAGAGAGTTCATTTCACGTTTCGGAGTTCCGCTAAAAATCACTTCTGATCGAGGGGCACAATTTACTTCATTGACATTCAGGAACTTTATCAAGACTCTCGGTTGTCAACATATTACCACTTCAGCTTATCATCCTCAAGCAAATGGAACATAATGCGATCATTATGTTGATCAAACTATTAGTCCTTCTGATACACTCAACAAAATTAAACAAGTCATTTCTGGCAAACAGTCGAACATAGTACATCACAATACAAAATTTCATACCTAAATTACTAAGAACATGTAAATTCGTTTTCGTCAGGAATGACACCATTCATAAAAAGCTTCAGGAACCATACGATGGTCCTTTTGAAGTAGTCGAAAAGACTCCCACGTATTTCAAAATTCGTAAACACAATTCAGTAATTACAGTAAACATTAACAGAGTAAAACCAGCAATATTAGACACAGACAGTACACAATCACTTTCTTTACCAAAAACAAACACAAAAAAAGTACATTTTAATTTACTTAATAACACAGTCAAATTGTTGTCATGAGGGGGGAATAGTGTGGTGACTCCACACAAATACAACACCTCAAATCCTCATACACCTTTATCTAAAAATACTTGTTCATTTATATTTAAATTCAATCATAATTATTTGTTTGTTCAAAAAAAATAATTGTCAAAAATTTTCAATTTAATTTTCAGTTATAAAAATTTGTTCAATAGAATAGTTCGAAAAATATATAAGAATAAAAAAAACTTAAAAAATATATTTGTTCGCAACCAAATATAATAATATTTAACTTACTTTCGAGGCAACACATGCAACTTTAAAAAACTTAGCTGCTCCATGTGTTGATAACTGCTTTGGATTTCAGCTGCGCTACCAGACCTCAAAACTTTGGAGACTTCACGTGCATAGCGATCTCGTATTGAGCGCCATTTGCTCATACATTCAGATCCTAGAAAATAAAACAAGTGTAAGTAGAAAAAAGTAAACAGAGCAACTGCGTTGGAGGATCTTCAAAAACTTCATAAAGAAAATTACCAAAATCCATGAACAACGGTCGCAATCAGTGGTGGGAGAAAATCACTGTGCTTTCTTTCAATTAGTGGAAACCAAACTAGATGAGCTGCCTACAGATAGCAAGAATTAAACACGATGGTGACAGGAAAACACGATGCTATCTTTCAATTAATCAAAACAAAATTCCAGCTTATCGAATTTAGTTTTCATTATTTGCAAAAATATTCATACAACAAACCTTCAATGTTCATTGCTATCCCTATGGAATCCCAGGCTTTAGCACGTTTTAATTTGTTCCGGTACTCCGCTGTGGACTTTGCATATATGCACGGATGCTTTACTGCATCAATCAATTTTTCTGTGGAAAATGATTCCATTGTTTCTTTTTAATATAATAAATACAAAAATATATTACTAACAAGCAGTAAGGCGCAAAATATATCAAGCAGCACGAAATAAAAATGACACAATGCCCGAACTAGTTGCTTTTCTTTCTTCTCGCTATCCTTATAAGTAACGAGCTGTCAATAACGAGCTGTTTTATGAACGTCACAAACGCAACCATAAAACTCTCATAAGCTTACACACATTTCTATTGCATTGCGTTCAGCGAATTGACGGACGCATATGCAAACGCAGTTAATGAACTTCCAGCTTTTGCCGTCGCATCAGCCGAATAGGCAGCATTAGTTTGAAAATTTTTGTGGAAGGAATTTGTTATCTACTGTAGAGTCTGGAAGCGGTACAGTACCGACATAACGTAGGTGCAGTTCGTCGATCGCATTGAACAATTACAAAACTCATACGGGTGGCAAGAAAATTCAATATTGTTTGCAATTCAATGCAAATTAAAAGGGGCTGCCAAGTTGTGGGTTGATAATCGGCCCGTGTTCCATTCATGGTCGATGTTGGTTAGTAAATTTCTTCAAGATTTCCCGTGTGTAGTCAATGTCGCGGACATACACATGCAAATGATGCATTCACGCATGGCCAAAATTGAATCGGTTTTATTGCTTCGTTATAAAATACTGGTTATAGGCCGCCGCGGTGGTTTAGACGATGGTTCTATTATCCTATACACAATAAACGGATTAAACGATGATGGGCTGCACAGAACCCTTGTAGCCATGAAATTTGCGTTTTAGCAAGTACAAAAAAATTGGCAAATCAGTTCACGTCGGGTTCTCAATCGTGCAGAACAAATCCTGGTGAAACGACACCAACAATAGAAAAAAAAGATAATGGTAAATCGGGCCCGGTGTGTTTTAACTGTCGCAATCGTGGTCATTTGGCCAGAAATTGTCCACAACCAAAGAGAAAAATACATCAACAAGATGTAAATAGCAATAATCGTGAAAAGTCGGGTATAAACAAAATTTAAAGTGGTGTGTGCGTAAAGAATAAAATCGATCTTAACAAAACAGTTTTTATAAACAATTTTAAGTGCAGTGCACTCATTGACTCTGGAAGTTCTCTGCAAGCCTCTTGTTAAACGGTGTGTCATGGAAAAATGTGGCGGCATTATTGATCAGTGCAAGAAACTTTGCATGGGTTCGCAGGTGGTGAATACAAATGACACTCGAAATTTTGTGCTATGGTTAAGATTGATGATAACGAATATAAGTGCGAGTTTTTAATTGTCGAAAAAAGTATGCTAGACTATGATGTGCTAATTGGGATGGATGTTTTAACGAAAGGTCGGGTGATCATAGAAAACGGTGATTGTAAAATAAATGCCTTAAGCAATAAAACCACAAATATTGGTGAACAGCTTTCGGAAGCTGAAAAGAATGATTTAAATCACCTATTGAATTCGTTTCATTTTTCAGCGAAGTTAGTGCCGCACCCACTACCAGCGTTTCTGGTGAAATTACTGTTCAGGATAACATTTCGGTTCCTTCGTCCATGACTGCTTCTTCCGGAATTTTGTCAGTTTCATCAGAAAAAGACCTTAAAAGCTCTAAAAGACAGAGGAAAAACAAAAACAAAAATAAGCGTCGGAAAGCGTCCTCCAGACCTTCCAAGGCAGAGCAGCCATCAGCAATCCCATCAGAAAATAATAATACGGTGATTTCTTATACACCATTTTTATTCTTCCATTGACTAGTAGTCCAAATACGATTTCAACTACGCCTAACAGACATTTGACTTTAAGAGCAGTTTCGAGGACCAGAAATGTTTTCATTTCACGTCTTCAGCCCGACACATCAATAGAAAATATATTGACGTTTGTCAGGCCAGAGAGTTACGTTTGTCAGGCCAGTTATCCAAATTAGTGAACTCAAATGCATTCTGTTCATGCAAAAAAATTGGTAATAAGCCTTCCCATGCTTCTTTTATTCTAACAGTTGCAGCCGAAGATTTTACAACTGTTCTTAAATCTAATTTGTGGGTCGATAATATTCTTGTTACTGAGTTCAAGCCAAAAAATAAGTCTAAAAGGGTGACTCAAGCCGCCCGCCAGACTCAAAAAAACTAAATAGGCTGTCCCTTTACTATCAAAATGTAAGGGGAGTACGTTCTAAGACGCAGAGCTTATTTCTATCAACTCAAAATTGCTCTGAGGATATTATCGCGTTAACAGAAACGTGGCTGAACGGAAGCATTACTGATTTGGAATTGTTTGACAATAGTTTTCAAGTTTTTAGAAAAGACAGATACACTGACAATATTTCTTCTGTCGGTGGTGGTGTCCTTTTGGCTGTAAGGAACTGCTTTGTCAGTTTTATTGTTGACATTCCCTGCTCTTCTAATATTGAACTAATTTGCGTTAAAGTTATACATTGTAACTCTAATGTATATGTTATTAATGCGTATGTTCCTCCTCAGAGTAGTGTAGAGGTCTATGCAAGCCTTGCGGAGTGCATAGATTACATAATTGATTTACTTGACGTTAATGACGACATTTTATTATTGGACGATTTTAATCTACCTGATTTAAAATGGCATTCTTCTGACGATGATACGTACTATTGTGCATCTAATTCGAAGACCCGCCAAGAACATATATTTGTTGATAATATATGTTCAGACTTACAACAAGTGAGTTGTATTTATAATAGTCTTGAAAGACTTCTTGACCTGGTCTTAACTACAGACAGTAACAATGTTGTTTTTAAGAGGGCCTTTCATGCTCTAACTACTGTTGATGAATATCATCCACCATTGAGTATTTGGTACAAATCCGACAGAGCAAATATAGTAAATTCGAATTCAGCAGATAAGCTTTATGAATTCAATTTTAAAAAAGCTGACTATTTGAAGTTGAATCAGTTGCTTCATGGTAAACTTAATGCAATTTTAGAATATATAAATGGAAATTGCCTTGATGACTCCATACATTTTATATGGAACTCTTTGCTGTGTTTTCTCAATCCATACCTTATAGTCTCAAATTTGCGAGGAATTCTACGTACCCTTGGTACACAAAGGATTTAAAGACTCTTCGCAACAACAGGAATAGGGCATGGAAAAAATACATCTGTAGCTTAGGCTCAAACGACCTAGAAACTTACAAACGTTTGATTCTGGAATTTGAAAATCGCTCAGCTACATTATATCACGAATATTTAGATAATGTTAAGCTGACAATATTGATAGATCCAAAGAAATTTTGGAGATTCGTAAACACAAAGAACAAATCTGATGGATTTCCTTCTTCATTTAAAACTCCTGAGGGATTTACTGACAATCCCGTCAAAATTTGTGGCCTATTCGCCAATCTTTTTAAAGAATCATTCTGTTCAGATTCTTTTAATCCTGATGGAGAGTACTTTGAATATATGAATTCCGAACCCAGAGTATCTTTGGAACATATATCCTTCACTCCAGATGATATTTTAATGTATATTAGATCGATCGATGAGGATTCAATAAATCTATTAACGAAAGTTATTTTCCACTTTATTGGAAAAAATCATTTATAAGTCCTATTTTTAAAAAGGGTTGCAGGAACGATGTCAGTAACTATAGGCCTATCGCTAAGCTCTTATCGATTCCAAAACTTTTTGAGCGGATGGTGTATGATCGGGTGAAAATTCACTGTGGGGAAGTCATAACAACTCGTCAGCATGGTTTTGTGAATGGCAGATCCACTGTGTCTAATCTTCTCGATTTTACAACATTCTGCTTAAATTCTATTGATTCTGGTAACCAGGTCGATTGTGTTTACACTGACTTTAGCAAGGCATTTGATAAGCTACCACACAATCTAATCTTATTTAAACTTGAGTTAATGGGATTTCCACAATATTTTGTGAACTGGATTAAATCGTATTTGGTAGAGCGATCTTATCAAATACGTTTCCGAGGCGCATTGTCTTCTGAATTTATTGCTGGATCAGGTGTTCCTCAGGGTAGTCACCTTGGTCCTCTTCTGTTTATTTTAGCTATCAATGATGTAACTCACGTCATTGAACACTCTCATCTGCTTATTTATGCCGATGATATGAAAATATACAGAACGATTAATTCTAGAGATAATTCATATCTACTCCAGTCTGATCTAAAATCCTTTGAAGTTTGGTGTTCTAAAAATAATATGTTTTTAAATTCAGATAAATGCCAAACTATGACCTTTTCGCGAAAAAGGAATAATTTTATATTTGATTATAAGATTAAAGATATTGCCTTGAGTCGTGTAGACACCGTCAAAGACCTAGGTATATGCATGGATTCTAAGCTGTCGTTTAACATTCATATTGATAATATTTGTAAAAAAGCATCTTCAATGCTTGGTTTTGTAAAACGCTGGGCCAAAGAATTTAATAGCATGATTACAACTACAACGTTGTATTATGCAATCGTGCGTCCTCACTTAGAGTATGCAAGTCAAGTTTGGTCCCCAAGTTACAATGTGCATGTTGATCGAATAGAAAGAATCCAAAAACGTTTTGTTCAGTTTGCTCTAAGGGGCTTAAGTGGAACTGACATATTAGACTTTCCTCCTTATGAGGATCGTTTAAAACTATTAAAAATGCAGTCTTTAGGTGATCGAAGGAAATCGGCAGATATCGTATATTTACACCAGCTCATTACAGGTGTATTCGATTCTCCAGAACTTCTTTCTCACATAAATTTTAACACTAACCGTAGAAGCAGTAGAAACGCTAACAACTTAATTTATTTGCCACTTAGTAGAACAAATTATATGGCTACTGCTCCTTTAAGTCGCATGAGTTCCTTTGTTAACAGTTGTAGCGTTTTTGATGTTAATTTGTCAAAAGGTCAACTCAAAAGTAGATTAAAATTAGTTGTGTAATTAGATCTATGTATACGCATGGTTAGTTGTTACGTCTTGTGTTGTCCCTGAGCCCAACCCATTTATTGGTGGGTAAATTTTTCCCACATTAACTTGTTTGTGGTCACGGGTATCCATAACATTGATTTTTTTTTTCAATGATTACTTGGTAGGGGCTTTAGATGGGCTAATGCTGAGGAAGTGCGATAAAGCTGTAGTAGCTGAACTCTATTGTTATTGCATGTAATTAAAAAAAAAAAAAGAACTCTATTGTTTATCGGTTGCTTCGGGGAGAACGTAGAACATCTCGGGAAGTGCGGTACGGTGAAGATGCAGATTGCGTTAACATCAACAAAACTAATCATTAAAAAACCATATGCGATTCCGATTCCAACGAATTAATTGCAGCCGATATAATTCGATCATCATCGTCACTATATGCATCTCCAATTGTCCTGGTGCGAAAGCAAAATGGGGAAGACCGTCTCTGCGTGTCTATAGAGAGTTGAACGCCAACACCGAAAAACAACCATGGTCAATGCCAACTGTAGAGTGTGCGTTGTCAACGTTACAAGGTAAGAAGTATTTTACGACCTTAGATTTAATGTCCGACTATTATCAGATCGAGATCTCGGAGGAGTCATAGCTCTATACCGCTTTTGTTACGCACAATGGACATTACGAATTTAATCGAATGCCCTTCGGTCTGCGCAACGCTCCGTGCACTTTCCAAAGAATGATGTCACAATTGCTCGAACCAATTAAAGATAGAGTGGTGAGTTATGTGGATGAGGTCATCGTTGCATCCAACACGTTTGACGAAGGTCTTCAGAATCTTAGGGAACTTTTGTGTATCTTGATGAGAGAGGGCTTAACGCTGCGGCTAACAAAATGTGCCTTCATGAAGAGAAGTGTTACATTCTTAGGGCACGAACTTGATGAAGATGGACTGAAACCAGGCCGAA
Organism: Coremacera marginata; assembly: GCA_914767935.1. Lineage (NCBI taxonomy): Eukaryota > Metazoa > Arthropoda > Insecta > Diptera > Sciomyzidae > Coremacera > Coremacera marginata. Next base: position 60,217,078 of record OU612044.1, on the reverse strand, counting down.
TAAAAACGATCGCTATAAATGAATTTCCACTACCAAGCAATGCAATAGATATGCGTTTCTTGGGGCTGACAGGGTTTTTTAGAAAAAAAAAGTCAAGCTTCAGTTATTAATAAAACTTTTAACAAGTGAACCAATTCTTGGTATCTACGATGTAAACAAAGAACACCAAGTTCATACGGACGCCATCTGTATTGGTATCGCAGGAATACTATTCCAACAAGAGGATGATGGATCGCTTAATCCCATCATTTACTTCAGTCGCATGTGCAACAATGCTGAGCAAAAGTACCATGGGTATGAGATAGAGGTTTTAGCTGTAGTGGAATCTTACCAGCGCTTTAGAATGTATTTGTTAGGGAAATAGTTTACTGTTGTAACAGATTGTGCAGCCATTTCTAGTTTGAAGACGACAAAACCAATGATTCCACGGATAGTACTTTGTTTTCTACGGTCACAACTCAGTCTAAAAAGTACAAAAATGACTTTTTGCTGAAGAAGAATCGATTATATAAGAAAGGCGAAGATGGAAAGTTGATGTTGGTGGTTCCGCGTGGTATGAGGTGGTGAATTGCCAAGCTAAGTCACGACGATGCAGGTCATCCAGCAGTGGAAGGAACTATTCGCCGAATTCAGCAACATTTTTGGTTCCCGTGATGTCGTAATTTTGTAAAAAACCGTCATGCATCGAATGCTGTTATAGTCGCGAGCCGATGTCGAAGGAATGTCAGCTGTATGGAATGGAAATCCCGAAAGTTTCATTTGAGGTACTACACATGGACCATTTATTAGAAGTCAGCGAGGGAACGAACCACAAACCAGTGAACGATTACTTAATATCCACAAATATGTCAAACTTACATGAACACAACACTCCACTGACTTGAAATTGAACGGCATTTTTTGACATATTCAATTTATAAAAATTTTTAATTCTAAAATACTTCTTTCTGTTTTTAAAAATAGTTTTATTTTTTGATATAAAAAAATCCTGTGCGCTAAAGCAAGTGAAATTTAATTTTTTTAAATTTGAGGTGACGCTCCACAATTCGCTCTTCATAATTTATTAAATTTTCTTCGATTTTAGGATGTTTTCTTTAGTGGCTTAACCCTTTAATGGACACAAGATTTCTCGAAAATGGTCGTAAAACGTCACTTTGAGGTTTATGGTTTATTGAATGTTCAGTATTTGCTGAAAACAAAAAAATTATAATAAGTCAGTATACAGCATACAGTATACAGCTCGACTGTCGGATATAGGCGACGTGTTCCATTTCATGCAATACGATAATACCATGGGACACGTCGTCATTATCAGACAAACAAAAACTTACCTTTTTATGAAATTGTTATCTTTAAACGCTAAAATACAACAAAAACTATGAGAGAACATTAATTTTCATAGTTTAAATGTTTATTTATTTCAAGATTTGAACATAGTTCGATTTCACATTACTCGCACATTCATTTGGTTTTTGTGTACAAAAAGTGAATGTTTATGAAATAAGTATCTAAATAAAAATACATAAGAAAAGAAAAAAAAATGTACTCTAAAAACTTATTCAATATTTCATTGTTAGTGTTGATGCCAACCAATAAAACGTTTTCCAATACATAGTAAAGGCTTATCTTCGAAAAATCCAAACAATCCGAAAAATTTTAACATTTCATAACGATCAACGGCTGGAAATTTCAATAACCGTTTGAATCTGCTGCTTCTTTGCTGGTTGCACAAATAAATTCCGTATTCATTAGTACGTTCCATGATGTTGTCATTAAATATCAATTTTAATACCACTTATATCAATAATACCACTTATATCAATTTTAATACCAGACGAAGTGGAATCAAAACTAAAATTTGGTATATCGATAACCGTTTGATGCTAATCATTGTCAAAAATATCGGTTGTGACATCTTTAGTTTCTTCTATTCCAGTTTCCCCATTCTCTTCCTCTTCTCTGACACTGCAACCACAATTTTCTTAAATTTTGTTGTTTCTTTTCCTAATCCATTTTTAAAAAAGAATTTATTTCAGAGTCTAATGCCGCGTTTCCATGTGATCTTTCAGTATCTTATCTTATCCCATATCACAAAACACATGCTATTAAGAGCGAGATGCATATATGTACTTTTTCCTATAAAATTTTGACATTTTCAAAATATGTAAACAAATCAATTTCTGCAAGTTTACTGATTGCAAGACGTGCTTATTGAAATAACTTCTTGTCTACGTACCCTAAATTGTTTTATATAATTATTATTGTGCAGACAGCATCAGGTGTTACAGGTAATCCAATTCGTGTGCCACAACTGCACACACGAAAAAAATATAAAAAAAAAGTTTTAAAAAAAGTCTTGGGGAATCTACCAAGCACCAAATTAAAGAAAAAAAATCACTGATGCTTTCCATAAATGCGCTTAGGAACTCTCTGGCCAAGTCTACATTGCGATGGTTAAAAAAACTAAGAATGTTTATTTATTTTAAATCATACCCCTTGACCTGATTTGATTTTTTTTATTTTCCAATTTGTATTCGTAATTCTGTACTATTTAGAAACAATTAATATTGGCGCAAATAAAATTGTGGTTTTTGTGCTGTCAAGCTGTCAATTTTATTTGCTCCATTATTAATTGTTTTGAAATAGTACAGAATTACGTATACAAATTGGAAAATAAAGAAAATCAAATCAGGTCAAGGGGTATGATTTAAAATAAATAAACATTCTTGGTTTTTCTAACCATCGCGTGCCTAAGCAATTAATGCAGATGATTTCCCGACTCGGGAGTATGCAATCTAGAGTTGGCCAGTGAGTTCCTAAGCGCATTTATGGAAAGCATCAGTGTTTTTTTTCATTAATTTGGTGCTTGGTAGATTAACCAAAACTTATTTTTTAAAACTTTTTTTTTATATTTTTGTTCTTGTGTATTTCACTGATGCTGCTGCAGTTGTGGCACATGAATTGGATTAACTGTAACACCTGATGCTGTCTGCACAATAATAATTATATAAAACAATTTAGGGTACGTAGACAAGAACTTATTTCAATAAGCACGTCTTGCAATCAGTAAACTTGTAGAAATTGATAAATTTATGATTTGTTTACATATTGTGCAAATGTCAAATTTTTATTGGAAAAAGTACATATATGCATCTCGCTCTTTATAGCATGTGTTTTGTGATATGGGATAAGATAAGATACTGAAAGATCTTATCTTATCCCATGACATGGAAACACGGCATAAATGCAACAAAAAATTTTATAAAAAAATAGCGCTTGCCATAAATATTATGACCTCACGCAACGACACATTTGTTGCAACCTATAAAAACACATGTAAATTTGTCGAGTATGTCCGACGTGCTGTAAATTAGCCACTCGCGTATATTTATGCTATGGTGGATCAAAAGTTTACAAAAAAATTCAAATTTCGGCTCTAACTGTAATCAGATATTCAAGCAATAACATCACAGTTGCCTATATTCGTAGTGTTTATTTCAGAATTTGAAGCCATCAAAATTGCTCATTAAAGGATTAAATGGCCTTAAAATTATCTAAACTGACTTTATAAAGCCAAATATGTTTCTTCCAAAATAATTGCCTAAAGTTTTTTGATTAATACATGTAAAAAATAATAGTTTTTCTGTTTTTTTTTAAGAGCTACAATTCAAATGATGGCCGAAACAAACGAAAAAACCTCCTCAGCAAATCTACTACAACCTAATTCGGAAAAAATTGGTGTGCCCTTTACTGCTCCACAAAAACTTAATAGCGGTGGTTCTGCTACGGGTAATCCACGAAATAAATGTGCTCTTAAACCAGGACATTCACTAATGGACTGGATCCGTTTGGGAAATTCGGGTGCAGATCTTTCAGGCACAGGTGGCAAAATGAAATCGATAAGCCACGATGAATTGGCTAATCATAATACTCCGAACGACACGTGGATAGCAATTCGTGGAAAAGTGTATAACATTACACGCTATTTGGACTTTCATCCGGGAGGTAAGCAGGGGCGGATCTGGAAAAATCTCCTGGGGGAGAGGAGTAAAATATTAAGGGGACCCATTTTCGATTTGCGGGAATTCTTCTATTTACAAATCGTCATTTAAAGCAAATCGTCAATAAACCATTCGTCTAAGAAATAATTCGTTTAGAACTCTCTTGGAAAAGAAAAATTCCGTCTGCTGTTGGGTTCAAACAGACACGATGATATCCACATGGATGGTAAAAATAGGCGTGGCAAAATTTGTATGGATATATATACCTCAGATATAATAATTTTTGCGAATTGGACATAGTTATAGTGCGACCACGACCATTTTTAATGCCGCTGCTGACGGTAACTATACAAACTAAGTTACAAAATTTTAGTCTCATACAACCAAAACAGTACAACAAAATAAAGCATTTTTATTTTTTTGTGGGTGGTAAAAGGAGGTGTGGAAAATGTTTTGTTATTAACCGAAATATTAACCTTAATGACAGATGATGTTAATTTGGAGGCCTTAGGTGTTTCTTTCCTGAGATCTCAAAAGACACCGTACGAACATAAAACGGGCGGTAAAAGTAGGCGTGGCAGCATTTACATATATTCTTTTTCTGGTTCTATTTCTGATCTTAAAATGATATTAAGCTTAAAGCTTTTTTTTCACATAGTTGGCAAATCTGATTTACTCTTCGTTTTCACTGGTCGTATTCGTCGTTGGACACTTCATCGCTCAAAAAATAAAAGCAGAGTAAACAATATTTACTGTTTTGCATTGTTATTTAAACAGCTGTTTCAAGACAGTGCACAGTGGTTCACACCAAAGAACAGCTTGAGTGCATTCAAATGGAGTTTCGAATGTCTCGCCAATATACGAGCTACGAATATGCCTTCTGCATTAAAATTAATGTGCGAATACAATGTCCAATCGCTGTGGATACGAATGTCATAGAGTACGAGTGCCTGAGATTGCGAATGCCTACGAGACACGAATGGCCAACAAAGCATGACATGATCAACATTCGAAAAAGGAAACGAAACTTCATGTTTTTATATCCATTCGCTCCAAGAAATAAATAAATAAATGAATGTTAACTGCAGTCTGCAGTGTTGAATTTTTTGTATACTAAAAATTGCAATAGTATAAAAGTAGATTTTAATTCGATTGATTATTTATTTTGTTGGTTAAAATTTACTTTTTCAAATTCTGTTTTCAAATTCAGAGAAGAATTCTCTTTTTTGGATGAAGTTTATTTATATAAATTTGTATTATAATGCAATAAATGCATAAATGTGTTAACTTTAACATTTCTACAACTAGTAATAACATTTTTGTAACTACATACTGGCTCAGTAGCTACATATATTTGCATTATTTATAGGGCTCTCGAATTTCTAGTATTTCGAGTACCGGGGTAGTTCAAATTACCTGGGTCATACCCGGATACCCAAGAAGTTTCGGGTATTTAGCTTCGGTTAGCTTAAAAGTTTTAGCTTATTTATGAAAGTAAAGCCGCGTTTATGTTGCGAGATTGCTGCTTGTGACTGGTTTCTGTTTATTTAAATTTTTTTCCTTGAGTTGCATTTTGTGAAAAATTTGGAATAAGAAGAGTGTGAAGGGAAAGGACACAAATAACTTGCGGTGATTTTTAATAACAAATAGGCATTGCGTTGTTGGTAGCTTCTAAGGTTGGAACATAGTGAATGCGAGTTCAGACAGGCAGGCAGATCAGATCAAATTTTCACATTGGAGCAATACCCTATAGGAACGAACTAACTTGTTTTTAAAAACAACTAATTAAAAAACTAGTTTAAAATAAACCAGTATTATAATTCAGAACTACTTTGAATTATATTAAGGCGGCAACTACTATGATTTTGACATGTTTTAATTGCAAATTTTTATTAGATTACAAGCTTATATATATTTAACCATGTTATTTCATCAAATATTATTAACTTTAGGCCATCAGTAATACTTTTCAATTGGTTGTTTTAAAGTCATTAAAAAATAATATAAATATAACTAATTTAACAAGTAGTTGAAAATATATGCAGACGAAAGTCAATTGACTTATTTAGCGGACATCACCATACAAAATAAGTTAGTTCGTTCTATGGGAAAAAGTCAGAATTTCAACTAGTTGTGGTTGACAAAAAACTACTTTATCAACTACTTTTAAATTAGTTGATTTTCCTACAGGGTAAGGAAACCAAGCCATAGACCTCTTTTACTAACGGAGCCAGGCGCGCAACCAGAAATTTTTTTCAGGGAATTTACAAAATAGGTCGGATTTACATATAAAGGGTGGTTAAATTTTAAGGGCCGATGTTGATTTTGAATAAAACACAAATTATTTAGGAAATTATTTCTTTTTATTATGATAATATAGATATGGTTCAATTATGTATGGAACAAAATATCGGCCAAATGGCCGCCGCGACCTCGGCGGCACACCTCCATCCGATGGTCCAAATTTTCGATGACGCTGAAGAATAAGTGAGGTTCTATGGCGTTAATGTGCCGAATTATCTTCTAGCTCTTGAATTGTTGCTGGCTTATCGACGTACACCTTTTCTTTCAAATAACCCCAAAGAAAGAAGTCCAACTGTGTCAAATCACATGATCTTGGCGGCCAATTGACATCGCCACCACGTGAGATAACACGGCCATTGAATTTGTCGCGCAAAAGAGGCATTGTTTCGTTAGCTGTGTGGCAAGTGGCACCGTCCTGTTGAAACCACATATCGTCCACATTCATATCTTCCAATTCGGGCCATCAACGACGATCATGAGAGGTGCAATTGTTGGGCACGACGACGAGTTGAGGTGGACGGCTCTTCAGCCACATTATCGCGAACAGCAGCAATGGTGTTTTCACATCTCCTACAGACCCGGTTTGCTCAAATTTTTGCACGATTTTTCCGATTGTACGCACATTTGGCCGCTAAAATTGACCGAAAAAATTACGAAGTGCATGAAATGCATTTTGATTTGAACGCCCATTTTCATAATAAGCCTGAATAACTTTAACGCGTTGCTTGATTGTGTATCTTTCCACGGTTCAAATTGAGTTAATCTGAAACTGAGAAATGTCAAATGAAATGCAGAAAAAATCTTGACGTTTAGTGTGGTTCACATCGGCCCTTAAAATTTAACCACCCTTTACAAAAACACGTTACTACGGCGGCTATAGTGTACTGGTTAGTGAGTCCGATTTTTGCACTAGTAGTTCCTGGTAAAAACCTCAGCCAGTGCAAGCAACATCTTACCATTCAAATTCTTCACCTCCAGTGGCGGACTGGCCATACTGGAGGATCTGGAGAATTCCAGAAGGGCCTGTGCAATTTGGAACTGGTTGCCGTATAGCACATAAGAAAATGATCCCTAGCAGTTTTAATTAGCAAAATTTAGTCTTTGTTCCACATTTGCATTTATTACATATCTTTCGAATAGTTAATATTTTAAAGCACATGTATTAATATATATATCGAATGAAAACAATTTTCCAAACCAACTTATAATATACTTTTATACAATCTTAATTACATTGCAATTTCTAGTATTCTCGATACTTTTTTATGGAAGGGGTGGTATTTTTTATAGAAATGTCTTCACAAAAAAAATTAAAGGATGTTCCGAGAAAATACGGCTAAAAATGCAACAAAAACGTTAAGAAATAGCCAAAAAGCATTGTAAGAAGTTGAAAGTGAGAAAATTGCTACTGTATTAATTTTATAATCCAAAGAAAAAATAGATGGTATATGCACCAACCTGTAGAAGATCATGCAAAAACTTCTTGACATTTTAAATTTTCTGATGCTTATTTATTTTTTACACCAACATTGAAAACTCGGTGTATTGAAAACTTAAGTTGCTTCAATCAAAAATCTGAAGTAAAGTCTTTGGCTCAAGTAAATACAAAGGCGTGATATTCTTAAAAGAATTATTAACATTACACTCAGTTCTGTTTTTACACGACCTTTTACACGAATTTGATTTAACACGACTTAAAAATAAATCTTAATTTTGTTTTTACACGCTTTATTTTGATTTAACACGATTGACCCAAATTCTGAAAATAACAATTTTAGTACTAACAGTTTTCACCGCTATAAAATTTTTAATTTTTATTATACTCCCGTGTTGCCGCGTGTAAGCATGCATGTCAACAGTCGTCCCTATTGTATTGTATGTGTACTATATTGTTTTTTTGCATTCTTTTCTAAGTTTCTGAAATTGTTTTTTTTTTCATTCTTTTATAAGTTTATGAAATTGTTTTTTTTTGCATTCCTTTATAAGTTTATGAAATAAAAATATACGCAAATATTAGCTATAATGCTCCAATATGAGTTTAAAAATGGTTTAATGTATTATTTCTACAGATTTGTTAAATTTGGAACCAATCTTCTACTTTTCCATAAGTGCAATGCATTTTTTTACACGATTTTTTTTGCACGAAATCTTTGGGAACGTATCTACCGTGTAAAAACAGAACTGAGTGTATATAAATAATACGCAAAATATGAATTAGCTTCAGAGAAAATGAACAGAAGGCAGCTTATACGTTACAAGATGAGTTCATTGATTATAAGCATTTTTTTGAATTGGTTCGTTTAATAAGTAAATATGATGATTGTCTCAAAGAATATGTTAAAAAGTCAATAGTCAAATATGCTATCAACAAATTATAAAGGAAGAGGATCCTTAATTTATATATTTTTAAAGACATGTTATTTATATTTTACGCCCACTTTTTTACCCGTCTTAGGCTGGTAAAAAGCCATTTGTCGTTTTTTTACGCCTGCGTGAATTTTGTTAGATATGCTTGCAATTTTTTATTTGGCATTTTGACTAATATTGACAAAGGTTATCGAGCTATCGCTTGATCCATTTGCGTTTTTATTTGAAAGGTATCTTCTTCAGAACATGCTGCACCTTTACTTATGACTGGAAAATTTGTTTTTTCTGAACTTAAAAAGTATCTTAAAACATTGTAAAATGTTTTGAATATAAACATAATGAAGAATAATGCCTTAAGGTGAGAGGGCCCGTCAAGTCATTATTTTTCAGGTCAAATTTTAGGCCCCAGTTCGTCACTGTTCACCTCACAGTAGTAACCCTATAGGAACCAACTAACTTGTTTTTAAAAACAACTAATTAAAAAACTAGTTTAAAATAAACCAGTATATGAACTACTTTGAATTATATTAAGGCGGCATCCACTTCAATTCTAAATAGTTTTTATTGCATTATATATGAAGTAATTGAAATACTACTTAAAAACAAGTGATTGATAAACTACTTTGAATTATATTCAGGCGGCAACTACTCTGATGTTGACATGTTTTAATTGCAAATTTTTATTAGATTACAAGTTTATATATATATTTAACCATGTTATTTCATCAAATATTATTAACTTTAGGCCATTAGTAATAATTTTCAATTGGCTATTTTAAAGTAATTACAAAAATAATTTAAATGTAACTAATTTAACAAGTAGTTGAAAGTATATGCAGAATAAAGTCAATTGACTTATTTAGCGGACATCACCATACAAAATAAGTTAGTTCGTTCTATGGGAAAAAGTCAGAATTTCAACTAGTTGTGGTTGACAAAAAACTACTTTATCAACTACTTTTAAATTAGTTGATTTTCCTACAGGGAAATTGCAACTTAACAAACAAACAAAAAATTCCAACACAATGATACATACATAATACATAATACATACATAATGCATAATGCATAATGCAATGCAGTTTTCATCTTCCCCTGCTAGTTCTATGACTCATGCCCTATTGTTGCCATTGCCATTTCCAACTTTGTCACCGTTTCTAACTCTGCGCTCTTCACCGCCTGAGTTTGTAACTGAGCTCGCATCGCGTACCCTACAGCCAGCATCATCGAATCTAATTCTTAATAATAGTCAACAAGTTACTTATTCGATATACTATCAAAATGCAAGCGGCATGCGTTCTGAATCTTCGGATTTTCTATTGGCAATGTCTAAATATCGTAGTAATTTCTGAAACCTGGCTTCATGAAAATATTTATTCTGCAGAATTCTTTGGTACTTATTACAACGTCTTTCGCTCAGATCGCTGCCCTGTTATATCAAGCCGTGACAAAGGAGGTGGTGTACTGATAGCTGTAAGATCTATATTTATTAGTCACAACATATCATTACCTAACAATAACAGAATAATTGAGCAACGTTGTGTACGAGTAGATTTTGTTGATAATAATTCTATTTACTTTATTAATTCTTATATACCTCCAAATAGCTCTATTCAATAGTATAAAAATCATTTTGATAATATAGAATATATTTCTGATCTATTACATGTCAACCAGCATATGTTTGTTCTAGGAGATTTCAACCTAGGTAATATAACGTGAATATTTGAATGCAAGAATTCAATGCCATAGATTTTTCTTGTCTAATGGATTCAAGCAATTAAATTTTAATAAGAACGATATTGGAAGAATTTTAGATTTGATATTTGTAACAAATGATTTAAAAGCATTTTGTGAATTGAATTTGTCACCAATTTCTAAAAATAGTATTCATCACAAAGCTTTAACGGTTAAATTTGAATTTTATAGGTTAAGTTCGGTTGAATCAGATCATTATGATCAGCTGGACTTTTCTAAAGGAAATTTTAATAGAATTAATAACTTTTTATGCTCCTGTGATTGGGAAATTCTTAGTTCTATGATTGAACCACTTGCAGCTTATAATTACATTTGCGATAAGATTTTGTTTGCAATTTCCTTATATGTACCGTTAAAGAATTCGGTTTTAAAGAACAAACCACCTTGGTTTAATGCAAGACTTTCAAATTTAAGAAACGTTAAAAATAAAGCATTCAAAAAGTTCAAACAAACAAAAAACAATTTTGATTATTTACATTTTATTCAACTTATAAACGAATTTGACATTTTGCAAAAGTTTTTATATAACCAATATATTTTAAAGACTGAGACCCAAGTAAAATCTAACCCAAAAGTTGTCTGGCTTTACTTAAATGCGAAGCGTAAGACAAATGGCTTTCCAGCAAGCATGAGATTCGAGAATTTAACGGCTAATAATACATTGCAATCATGTAATTTGGTCGAAAAATTGTTTAAGGGAGTTTACGAAATATATAATAATCCAGTTAATACTAAGTTTTTGAATTTTGAAGCAGAGAGATTTAATTATGTCGAAAATTTTTTAGTTTCTGAAAATGATGTTTCCAATGCGATTTCATGCTTAAAGCAAAGTTCCAAACATGAAGAAGGAGGTTTCCCTCCAATGTTCAGTTGATCTCGTCTTCTTGTGGTGATCGGTGGTTTTTTAGTTGTGTTGCTGTGATAAGTGAATTTTATAACTTATGTATTGTTGAATCTTGTAAACGTTAAGTATCAACAAATCTTTTAATAAACGTTTTCTATGTTTTTAATCAATTTAATTTAAATAGTGTTTATTAATAATTGTCTTTATTTATATATAATTAGTTGCAATAGTTTTTGTTGTTTATATTAAAATTCAGTGCTTGTTCGTCTGCCTAATTATTTTTCAATTTCTCTTTGTGCGGTGTTTGTTTATTTGTAGTGCAGTCAGCGTATCTAGTGTTGTTGTTTTTTAACGGTTTTGTGTACGCTGCACTTTTGTGCTAACCCCATAAGCACATTTTACATACAAAAACACTTGCTCACGGAATAATTTAAATTTTTTTTGCAATGGATTATTTATCCGTTGACAATATTGCTGCTTGTTCTCTAAACGAGCAATGCAAAAGCCAGAATATTCTGTACCCTAAGTTCAGCTGTTCTGGCCCATGTGAGCGAATGTTCCTACTTCTTGTGCTGGTATTTCTAAATCGTGCCTTGACGATTTAATGTCAGTCCGATCTGGTCTTCGCTGGTATTGTGCCTCGTGCAGGGCCCTTTCCCCGGATGAACTCTATTCTAAAATAAAGCTTTTTGGGGAAAGTCTTAACTTGTTAAATAATAATTTCAGAGAAATTGTTACATTTTTCAGCGAAGTTAGTGCCGCACCCACTACCAGCGTTTCTGATGAAATTACTGTTCAGGATAACATTTCGGTTCCTTCGTCCATGACTACATCTTCCGGAATTTTGTCAGTTTCATCAGAAAAAGACCTAAAAAGCTCTAAAAGACAGACAAAAAACAAAAACAAAAATAAGCGTCGGAAGGCGTCCTCCAGACCTTCCAAGGCAGAGCAGCCCCCAGCAATGCCATCTGAAAATAATAATACGGTGAATTCTCATACACCATCTTCTATTCCTCCATTGACTAGTAGCCCAAATGCGATTTCAACTACGCCTAACAGTCATTTGACTTTAAGAGCAGTTTCGAGGACCAGAAATGTTTTCATTTCACGTCTTCAGCCCTACACATCAATAGAAAATATATTGACGTTTGTCAGGCAATCCAAGTTAGTGAACTCAAATGCATTCTGTTCATGCAAAAAAATTGGTAATAAGCCTTCCCATGCTTCTTTTATTCTAACAGTTGCAGCCGAAGATTTTACAACTGTTCTTAAATCTAATTTGTGGGCCGATAATATTCTTGTTACTGAGTACAAGCCAAAAAATAAGTCTAAAAGGGTGACTCAAGCCGCCCGCCAGACTCAAAAAAACTAAATAGGCTGTCCCTTTACTATCAAAATGTAAGGGGACTACGTTCTAAGACGCAGAGCTTATTTCTATCAACTCAAAATTGCTCTGAGGATATTATCGCGTTAACAGAAACGTGGCTAAACGGAAGCATTACTGATTTGGAATTGTTTGACAATAGTTTTCAAGTTTTTAGAAAAGACAGATACACTGACAATATTTCTTCTGTCGGTGGTGGTTTTGGCTGTGAGGAACTGCTTTGTCAGTTTTATTGTTGACATTCCCTGCTCTTCTAATATTGAACTAATTTGCGTTAAAGTTATACATTGTAACTCTAATGTATATGTTATTAATGCATATGTTCCTCCTAAGAGTAGTGTAGAGGTCTATGCAAGCCTTGCGGAGTGCATAGATTACATAATTGATTTACTTGACGTTAATGACGACATTTTATTATTGGGCGATTTTAATCTACCTGATTTAAAATGGCATTCTTCTGACGATGATACGTACTATTGTGCATCTAATTCGAAGACCCGCCAATAACATATATTTGTTGATAATATATGTTCAGACTTACAACAAGTGAGTTGTATTTATAATAGTCTTGAAAGACATCTTGACCTGGTCTTAACTACAGACAGTAACAATGTTGTTTTTAAGAGGGCCTTTCATGCTCTAACTACTGTTGATGAATATCATCCACCATTGAGTATTTGGTACAAATCCGACAGAGCAAATATAGTAAATTCTAATTCAGCAGATAAGCTTTATGAATTCAATTTTAAAAAAGCTGACTTTTTGAAGTTGAATCAGTTGCTTCATGGTAAACTTGATGCAATTTTAGAATATATAAATGTAAATTGCCTTGATGACTCCATACTTTTTTTTTATATGGAACTCTTTGCTGTGTTTTCTCAATCAGTACCTTATAGTCTCAAATTTGCGAGGAATTCTGCGTACCCGTGGTACACAAAGGATTTAAAGACTCTTCGCAACAACAGGAATAGGGCATGGAAGAAATACGTCTGTAGCTTAGGCTAAAACGACCTAGAAACTTACAAACGTTTGTTTCTGGAATTTGAAAATCGCTCAGCTACATTATATCACGAATATTTAGATAATGTTAAGCTGAGAATATTGACAGATCCAAAGAAATGTTGGGGATTCGTAAACACAAAGAAGAAATCTGATGGATTTCCTTCTTCATTTAGAACTCCTGAGGGATTTACTGACAATCCCGTCAAAATTTGTGGCCTATTCGCCAATCTTTTTAAAGAATCATTCTGTTCAGATTCTTTTACTCCTGATGGAGAGTACTTTGAATATATGAATTCCGAACCCAGAGTATCTTTGGAACATATATCCTTCACTCCAGAGGATATTTTAATGTATATTAGATCGATCGATGAGGAGTTTGGTGCTGGACCTGACAGTGTTCCTGCCGCAGTGTTAACACAATGCGGTTCCGTTTTGAGTCAACCACTTTCTTTATTATTCAATAAATCTATTAACGAAAGTTATTTTCCACTTTTTTGGGAAAAATCATTTATAAGTCCTATTTTTAAAAAGGGTTGCAGGAACGATGTTAGTAACTATAGGCCTATCGCTAAGCTCTCATCGATTCCAAAACTTTTTGAGCGGATGGTGTATGATCGGGTGAAAATTCACTGTGGGGAAGTCATAACAACTCGTCAGCATGGTTTTGTGAATGGCAGATCCACTGTGTCTAATCTTCTCGATTTTACAACATTCTGCTTAAATTCTATTGATTCTGGTAACCAGGTCGATTGTGTTTACACTGACTTTAGTAAGGCATTTGATAAGCTACCACACAATCTAATCTTATTTAAACTTGAGTTAATGGGATTTCCACAATATTTTGTGAACTGGATTAAATCGTATTTGGTAGAGCGATCTTATCAAATACGTTTCCGAGGCGCATTGTCTTCTGAATTTATTGCTGGATCAGGTGTTCCTCAGGGTAGTCACCTTGGTCCTCTTCTGTTTATTTTAGCTATCAATGATGTAACTCACGTCATTGAACACTCTCATCTGCTAATTTATGCCGATGATATGTAAATATACAGAACGATTAATTCTAGAGATAATTCAGATCTACTCCAGTCTGATCTAAAATCCTTTGAAGTTTGGTGTTCTAAAAATAATATGTTTTTAAATTCAGATAAATGCCAAACTATGACCTTTTCGCGAAAAAGGAATAATTTTATATTTGATTATAAGATTAAAGATACTGCCTTGAGTCGTGTAGACACCGTCAAAGACCTAGGTATATGCATGGATTCTAAGCTGTCGTTTAACATTCATATTGATAATATTTGTAAAAAAGCATCTTCAATGCTTGGTTTTGTAAAACGCTGGGCCAAAGAATTTAATAGCATGATTACAACTACAACGTTGTATTATGCAATCGTGCGTCCTCACTTAGAGTATGCAAGTCAAGTTTGGTCCCCAAGTTACAATGAGCATGTTGATCGAATAGAAAGAATCCAAAAACGTTTTGTTCAGTTTGCTCTAAGGGGCTTAAGTGGAACTGACATATTAGAGTTTCCTCCTTATGAGGATCGTTTAAAACTATTAAAAATGCAGTCTTTAGGTGATCGAAGGAAATCGGCAGATATCGTATATTTACACCAGCTCATAACAGGTGTATTCGATTCTCCAGAACTTCTTTCTCACATAAATTTTAACACTAACCGTAGAAGCAGTAGAAACGCTAACAACTTAATTTATTTGCCATTTAGTAGAACAAATTATATGGCTACTGCTCCTTTAAGTCGCATGAGTTCCTTTGTTAACAATTGTAGCGTTTTTGATGTTAATTTGTCAAAAGGTCAACTCAAAAGTAGATTAAAATTAGTTGTGTAATTAGATCTATATATACGTATGGTTAGTTGTTACGTATTGTGTTGTCCCTGAGCCCAACCCATTTATTGGTGGGTAAATTTTTCCCACATTAACTTGTTTGTGGTCACGGTTATCCATAACATTGATATTTTCAATGATTACTGGGTAGTGGCTTTAGATGGGTTAATGCTGAGGAAGTGCGATATAGCTGTAGTAGCTGAACTCTATTGTTATGTTCTTTAAAAACTGCGTTTTAAGTCAGGTAAATTTTTAGACTGCTGGAAAACTTGTTTTATTGCCCCCATATTTAAATGTGGTGACCGTGGCGATGTCTGTAATTATAGAGCAATTGTTAAGCAATCCACTTTTGCTAAAATTTTTGATCATGTCGTAAAAAATAAGCTCTATGATCAGATTAATGAAGCTATTATTCACACACAACACGGTTTTTTACCCGGCAGATCCACCTTAACGAATTTGGTTTCCAAACTGATTTCCAAAAACATTGTAGATGCCTTTGTTGACCGCTGTCAACTAGATGTGGTGTACACGGACTTTTCGAAGGCTTTCGATAAAGTTGACCATTCTATATTATTGTTAAAATTAAAGAAATATGGTTTTTCAGATATACTAATCAAATTCTTTAATAGTTTTTTATCTGATCGTAAACTCCTGGTCAAAATCGATTCAACTATTTCAAAAGACGTAATAATTGCTCTTCCGGTATTCCTCAAGGTACGCACTGTGGACCTTTGCTGTTTTTGGTTTTTATAAATGATTTGCCTCGTTTATTTCATGCCTCAAAATGTTTGTTGTTCGCTGACGACGTTAAGTTATTTCTAAAAATTTCCGCTGCTTCGGATTGCTTGTTGCTACAAAATTACCTAAACATTTTAAGTCGTTGGTGTTTCATTTACAATTTGAACGTCAACATAAACAAATGGTGTATAGTTTCGTATACGAAGTGTAGAAACCAAATAGTTTTTGATTACTCTATCAATAATTGTAATCTAATCCGCAGACATGAGAATAAGGACTTAGGTATAATTTTTGACTCTAATCTTAGTTTCAAATCTCATTATGAATATGTAATTACTAAATCATATTCTATGATGGGGGTTATAAAGAGGAATTCTTAAAGTTTTAAAGACCCTTTAACAGTTAAAGCTCTATATATCTCTAGTTCGAAGTATTTTTGATTACTGTTCAACTATATGGGATCCATTTTATGCTGAACATTCTAATCGCATAGAAAAAATTCAAAAACATTTTACAAAATATGCGCTTCATAAAATGCGGTGGCCTGATGGTCTTCCATCTTATGAAGCTAGACGCAAACTTCTTGGGTTGCAGTCTTTAAGTGATAGAAGATCTTATTGTTGTATTTTGTTTATTCATAATGTTCTATCTGGTAAAATAAATTGTAACGATATTCGAAGTCTGTTCGTTTTACATATTCCATATAGATCTCTAAGAAACCATCGTATGTTGGATGATATCATTCATAGAACTAATTGTTCCTTGAATGAATCTATTGCTAGAAGCATCCGTTTGTGTAACAATTTTTCACATTTTCTCAAATTCAATGTTACTTTAAGTAATTTTCGATTACAATTATTCATTATTTTTAATTAGGTTAAGATTTGTAATTAATTTAATGTTATTACTTAATAGTCTGTAAGATTGTATAATCCGTAGACCGTAATATATATAAATAAATAAATAAATAAATAAATAAATAAATAGAATAGCTGCATTCCCGTGGTCGCTGATCTAGAGTGTGGCTTTATTTTATTTACCAAAACTTAAAATTGGATTGTTCCGATGACAAACTATTCTAGCACTTGAACCAGAATATTTCTTTAAACTGTTGTACACAGTAACGAAAAATATTCCGGCACTAGAACCAGAATATTTGTTTAAACTTTAATAACAACAAGCGTACGACCTGATTATTACTACTTTATTGATTTAAGCTTACCTCATTTATAGACAATAATATAACAAAAACAACTAAATAAAATTACACAGTTTTACCCAAAAGAAAATAAAAACAATAAATAATGCAAACACAAACCGAACGGTTAGCTGTATGAGCATGGTGTAAGAAAACCAGGTGAAAGCGTTTTTTTCACCTCTCTCACAAAAAATGTACCTGCATCTGTCAAAAATAGCAGAAATAAATGGCTGCGCTCAGCAGGTACAACCATGTTTCAATCATTGGCTGCATTCAGCGGAAAATTTGCTACGTAGCTGTTGAACAACTTTCGGGCTGAATGCATAAAGTGCTCGCACAACATGTTCCCTAAGCGGTCGCCATCTTAGGTAGCGAAAATATTTTATGCTACTTCAGTTGAGCGGCTTACGCTTACTTTATTTTGACAGATAAATATACCAAATTTTAAATTTATTAATTACTAAATTATAAAATTGCTTAGTAGTGCTTTTAATTAAAACTATTTGTTCGAAACGTGTGAACACAGAACATAAAAAAATAAATTTCAGACAAAAAACATTTATTGTCGAACAGCTGTTTGCCATTTGACGTTTCGAAAAAAAAATAGTTCAGCAGAAAGTATCACTTTATGCATGGCAGAATTATAAGGTAGGGCCGGTTGGCTCAGTGTCCTCACGCGTCAACGAATAGTGGATAATGAAGAGGTTGGTAAGTTGTCAAAACGACGAATTTACAAGGAATTGCAAATTAAGAAAAATTTTTATGTTTCCAAGTTGCAAGTAGTGGGGTGTCGCGTGTGTTAAATTTGTGATAGTTTGAGTGAAAATATTATTAAAACAGTGTAATAACAACTTTAAAATGTGAAAGAAGTCTTAAATTGGCAAAAAAAAACCTGTAAAAATTTTAACCTAAAATCGACTGCGAAACATGAACACAAAGAAACGTGAGTTGAACAGCTGATTTTGACATCTTGCCCGCTTTATTCTGCTTTCTACTTCATTCCTCTCCAAGTCGACCCGACCTTATAATTCTGCCATGACTTAATGCTACTTCGCTTCCTGAGCGCTCTTTCGGATAGAATGCAGCCATTATAAGGTTATCCAGATATTTGACATACCCTTATTTTATGTAAACAAAAGACGCAGATATTATTGTAGACGTACAGTTTTCTGTTTGCTATATTTTTTGATAAATTTATTTCAACCTTAGGTTTAATAAATGGAAATAAATATTTCGGAAAAATATGAATTTTTTATTTTCCCCAAGTAAAGAGCTTATATATCTTAAATTAATTTGAAAATTTAAAATTTTAACAAACAAAATATATTTTTAATGTGTAATAAGTATAAAATTAGTTCAATAAATAATTAGAATTTACTATGATATTTAAAGAATCAATAGAGTTTTTAAAGCACATTGACCATGCGCATTCTCTGTATATGTAAACCTGCGTAGTAGTAATACACATTTTTGTAGCTACATTCTGGCTCTACAGTACATCTCTATAATACATCTGTATTGTTTATTGTATTTATCTCGCTGAAGATAAATAAAAACAATAACAAACGATAAAAATTAAAGCAACTGATATCCATATATAACATAAATGTAAATTTAACATTTGTATTAATAACAACAACAATACAAGCCGTTACTGAGAAACATTCGTAAAACAATTCATTTCAAGAAACAAGACGATGTTGCGTTCGTGATTTCGGCACGAACAAAAGCAACAACCATAAGAACGTCAGCAGCAACTGAAGCATCAATGCATGATTTTTCTTATTATACAGATATAAGATATAACTGATTTTTTGACATATATTTTATCTTTGTAAGATGAATATTAAAGGCTGTAAGTATATTCCAAAGTTTCCTCCAAAAACGTTAGGATTTCCTTGAAAAAATTTGTGGAAAAGACCCCCAAAAATGACAAACGTGCTGTAAGACGTAATTCTACATCAAAAATATTCTTACGTTCTTGAAAAAATGACAATGGTTATATCACGAAACACTTAAAAGACATATTAACACAACCATTAACTATAAAATATAGTTTTATATATTATATATAAAAAAGTTCCGCGTTGACTGAACAAAACTAGCTATCTTTTGTCAAAAGAGGAAAAAAGTAAAAATTTTTGATTTTCCCAAATACAAATGTAAAAATCACTATTTTAATACTTTTGGCTAAAGAAACTATTTTAAACTATTTTGAAAACATTATTCCAATAAATTTTACATATAAACTGACTACATAATTTTTACTTATTTTTATTCAAATATAAAAAAAAAGCATATATGTAATAAAAATATTCATACAAACTCTGTATGAAATGCGTTCAACAGTCAGAAGTTTTATTTTTACAATATTATTTTACGTCTAAAATGTGACCATAACATTTTTAAAGCTCATAATATTTTGGTTCAACACAAGCAAGTATTTCAAAAAGTAGTAGTCAAATGTATCTTTATTGGTTCGTTCTATTAAAAAGTATGATATTCCGGCAACTGCGTGATTTTTATGTCCTTACAAAATTGCTCTTTTGCTCTCCTCTTCAAATAAGAGTATACATTCTTGTGAGTAGACGTCAAATATCTGGACAACCTTAGTTTAGGTTCGAAGCAGTGAGAATTGAAGGTACTACGGTGAATGGCAGCGGCCAGCTTCGGCGATATTTCCAAAACTACAAATTCCATGCATGCAAGCCAAAATCCGCTCTAAACAGGTTTTGTGAGAATAAAAATAGCTCTTCGATACAATTATTATTTGCATGTGTTTTGTTTGCTATTATTATTTGGATATGTGTAGGTATGTGTGTTTTGTTTCTAGCTGAGCGCTGCGTTTTGTTTAGGTTTTAGATATTAAGAATTTATTGAAATTTATTCGATCTTAGCTTCGTTCAAACATTTCTCTTTTGATTTTGAAGAAAAATTTTTTCTTTTGGAAATGACTTATTTTTTTCAAAAGTTTTCTTCCGAAATTGAAGAAATATTTTTGGCTATACTATATATATATATATATACTTTCTGCAGTTGCTCTCTCCGTCAGAATTTTTTGACAGACCCGGGGCCATGATACAATAACAAGGTAGGGTAAGGAGATTCACCACACCGACCTGGAATGTCAAAATTATAAAATACTGTGCTGCCGTATCTTATAAAATATTCAACAAAAATCCATGATTGTTCTTTGCATTTCTGATGAGTTGCTTAGCTGTGGCGACATGTTATAACTTCGTTAACTTCGATGTTCGGCAATTCGTCAAAAATTGGATTGATTAACACATTCGACAGGCGATAATTTTGATAAAATATCGCTTTGTTTCCTTTTTTCAGATAATTTTTAAAAATTTTTTTAACGTACTCTATACTTTAATATTGATACTTCGCTTCAACGTTCGCTTCGAAAGTGAAATTATTAAATGTAGCCACTGGAAAACGGGGATGTACAATATTCTACTATAAGAAATGTTTTGAAGTTTTTTTGGAATTTTTCCATTCGCCATTTGCCCAGAGGCCATTCCCTATAAAATCGTTCTCCGATACAGAAGTGCACTTCAGTTCTTGTTATTTGTGAATATATTAAGTAAATAAATAATTATAGTTAATTGAAAAATTTTTAATAATGTCAAAAAGAAAATCGGCCATCTGTTATATAATGTAAAACAAAGAAAACTTAAGTTTTTTCCAACAAGTTCCAACCGATTAAATTAAAAGATGAAATAAAAGCAATGTGTCAATTTTCAAAAACTAGTTTTTGATTTATGTTCAACAGTTTCTCCGTCAAACGGCAATAAAAAAGTATATATCACATTTATAGTGGACATTAGAACAAAAATTTTAATAAGAAATAAAGAGCAGAAAAAGCTAAACTAAAAGTACTATGCAATAATAATTAACTGAAAACAAAGCTTTAAAATCACAAAACAGTTATTTATTTCATTGTAAATACATATGTCCGAATTTATCCTATTTATCCTACAAATAATTTCCTTTCTTATTATTTGTCCCACATTTATCAATAATACAGAAAAGTGGCAATGCTAAAACACATTTTGACATTCGAGGTCGGTGTGGTGAATCTCCTTACCCTACCTTATTATTGTATCATGCCCGGGGCAATTTAAAGTGTGGTGAAAAATTCGCTTCCACCTGGTTTTCTTACTTACTTACTTACTTAGTTGGTCGTAACAACCCGTGTCCGGGTTTCAACCGACCTCATCAGCTCTCGCCAGGCGCCTCTGCTTTGCGCGCGCCTTCTCCAATCGGATACACCAAGTGCGGTTAGGGCTTCCTCAGCCTGGTCCATCCATCGGAGGCATGGTCACCCTCGTCGTCGTTGACCAGCGACCCTCGCCTCGAGCACCTTTTTCGCTGGAGCGGTTTTCTTACACCATGCCAAAAAGTATATATAGTGAAGAGAATGCATGAAGGTGGCGAAGTTAAGATAGTGAATCTCTGCTTGTGTATAGTTTAGGTTCGAAGCAGCGAGAATTGAAGGTACTACGGTGAATGGCAGCGGCCAGCTTCGGCGACAGTTCCGAAACTACAAATTCCATGCATGCAAGCCAAAATCCGCGCAAAACAGGTTTTGCGAGAATAAAAATATCTCTTTGATACAATTATTATTTGCATGTGTCTTGTTTTCTATTCGGAAAATCAACTAATTTAAAAGTAGTTGATAAAGTAGTTTTTTGTCAACCACAACTAGTTGAAATTCTGACTTTTTCCCATAGAACGAACTAACTTATTTTGTATGGTGATGTCCGCTAAATAAGTCAATTGACTTTCGTCTGCATATATTTTCAACTACTTGTTAAATTAGTTATATTTAAATTGTTTTTTAATGACTTTAAAACAACCAATTGAAAACTATTACTGATGGCCTAAAGTTAATAATATTTGATGAAATAACATGGTTAAATATATATAAACTTGTAATCTAATAAAAATTTGCAATTAAAACATGTCAAAATCAAAGTAGTTGCCGCCTTAATATAATTCAAAGTAGTTCATATACTGGTTTATTTTAAACTAGTTTTTTAATTAGTTGTTTTTAAAAACAACTTAGTTCGTTCCTATAGGGTTATTATTTGCATATGTGTAGGTATGTGTGTTTTGTTTCTAGCTGAGCGCTGAGTTTTGTTTAGGTTTTAGATATTAAGAATTTATTGAAATTTATATTAAATACTTCGTTCAAACATTTCTCTTGATTTTTGAAAATTTTTTCTTTGGGAAATGACTTATTTTTTTCAAGTTTTCTTCCGAAATTGAAGAAATATTTTTGGCTATTAATTTTTCACTGCTAAAAAATGATTTTGAAGAAAAATGTTTGCTCCATAAATTTAAAGCTACTAAGGAAATTATATTTTTTTTAAAAGTTTTCTTCCGATATCGAAGAAATATTTTTGCTCCATAAATTTTTAGCTGCTAAAGAAATGATATTTTTTTTTTAAAAAGTCTTCCGGTTTTGAAGAAATATTTTAAGTTTATAAATTTTTAGCTGCTAAAGAAATGCTACATTTATTCTTTTTAAAAAATTTTTCCTCTGATTTTGTTGAAAAATGTTTGCTTCATACATTTTTAGCTTCTAAAGAAATTATCTATTTTTTTTTAAGTTTTCTTCCGAAATTGAAGAAATGTTTTTGGCTTATAAATTTTTCGCTGGTTAAAAAAATGATTTTGAAGAAAAATGTTTGCTCCATAAATTTTTAGCTGCTAAAGAAATGATATATTTTTTTCAAACGTTTTCTTCCGAAAGTGAAGAAATATTTTTGGTTTATAAATTTTTCGCTGCTAAAAATTACAGATTTTTTCTTGTTAAAAAATGTTTCCTATTTTTCCATTCTTCGGAGCTAAAGGTTAATTAATATTTCACGACTTTGGTTTACATTATTGTTTCTAGCAGAAAAACTAACTTACATTAAACTTATTTTGATATCTCATTTTAAATGCAATAAATTTTAAAGGGAATAAAATTCTGAGAAATTTGCACTCAAAATTGAAATTTGGTAGTTTCAATCGATTGATCTCATCTTCGCATGAGCACAGCGGTAACGAGGTAATGGTTAAGTTGGTTTGTTCCATGATATACCGTTGGAAAGGTGATTTCATTGCCTTTAAAATGAGTTATCAAAATAAGTCTTATGTCAGTTAGTTTTTCTGCTAGAAGCAATAAAGTAAGCCAAAGTCGTGCAATATTAATTAACCCTGTAGCTCCTAAGAATGTGGAAATAGACCCCCCTCCCATACGATTTTTTGCTCACCTCGACATAAACTTTCATCTCCGTAAATAGTTGCACTCAATCGCGGGATACCCTGTATAAATAATAATCATAATTATGTGAACATATTTGAATATTTAAATATAGACATATATGTACATATATATACATATAGATATATAGATCCTCGGTAGAATATAACTTTTGGTAACTTCAGTGGTTTAACTTTCACTTTAAAATCGATGAATGAAATCTTTAGTTAATGATCTCTTCCAGGAGTCTAAAGTAAAATTTGTTATGCTTAGAAGATTAAACCAAGATTCCGATGAAAAATAGTTTTCTGTTTTTAAATCGCAACTAGGCCATAACTCCGAACCGTTCGTGAGAGAAGTTCAGTACCTATCTGCATGAATATTGTCAATGAAGTTCCTGACACATAATTTATATTCTCGCAATAAAAATTGTGAAGACGATAATGACCTAATGTTGGAATGGAACTTTAAGCCTTCCAATGAAGGTTCCTTTCTGATTTATGAAACTGCCCACCTGAATGTTATGAGGAAACCGTAGAAGAGAATTAGAGGACTTTTCTCAGCATATTACTCCCTTAAGCGCTTTGGAAACTACAGTAGGTCGATATTTTATTGGATACAGCTTAAAGACGAAATTTGCTAGCAAAATAAAATGCGAAAGTTGCCAAGGAAATCTTCTGAAAAGTTTTCTTTCGACTCAGAATCTTTTCTTAACACAAAAAAATTATGATGACAAAAAACATTTTTTGAAAAAATCCAACCGATGAGTTCCTCGATATTTGTAAACAACATTTTTTTAATATGCAAGTGCGTATTCGAATAAACTTGCCGTTCACCGAATTTAAAATATGTCTATATTCAAATATACAAATATGTTCACATAATTATTATTATTATCTTTATATTTATATTATAAATGTATTAAATGTTATACAAACTTACGCTTCAATTTTTTGTGAATTTTCTAGAGCAATGATCATTCAAAACATAAAAAACCTTTAACTAAATGGAACTGAAATAAAGTTATGTTTGAACGGTACAATTGTAGTTATTACAAATTTAATTAAAATAATTAATGAAATTGTTATAAAAATCTAAAATTGCTGTGAAATGTATTTAAAAAATAAGAAATGTTTTCACCTGTTATATGTTATTTTCCTTTAATCTTCGCTGCTTTAATTGACGGTTGATGAACAAATTTGCATTAAGAATTTCATAAATAGCTAAAAAATTATAAATAAAAAATTTTCTTCAAAATCAGAGGAAAATTTTTTTAAAAAAATCATCATTTCATTCCATTAGCAGCTGAAATTTTATAAACCAAAAATATTTCTTCAATTTCGGATGAAAACTTTTTGAAAAAAAATCTCATTTGTTAAGCAGCTAAATATTTATGGAGCAAAAATCTTTCTTTAAAATCAGAGGAAACATTTTTTAACAAGATAAAATCTGTAATTTTTAGCAGCGAAAAATTTATAAACCAGAAATATTTCAATTTCGGAAGAAAACTTTTGAAAAAAAATATATCATTTCTTTAGCAGCTAAAAATTTATGGAGCAAACATTTTTCTTCAAAATAATTTTTTTAACCATCGAAAAATTTATAAGCCAAAAATATTTCTTCAATTTCGGAAGAAAACTTTAAAAAAAAAATAAATCATTTCTTTAGCAGCTAAAAATTTATAAAGCAAACATTTTTCTACAAAATCAGAGGAAAAATGTTTAACAAGAAAAAATGTAGCATTTCTTTAGCAGCTAAAAATTTATAAACTAAAAATATTTCTTCAAAACCGTAGGAAGACTTTTTCAAAAAAAATATCATTTCTTTAACAGCTAAAAATTTATGGAGCAAAAATATTTCTTCAAAATCGGAAGAAAACTTTTTGAAAAAAAAATATTATTTCCTTACCAGCTTAAAATTTATGGAGCAAACATTTTTCTTCAAAATCATTTTTTAGCAGTGAAAAATTAATAGCCAAAAATATTTCTTCAATTTCGGAAGAAAACTTTTGAAAAAATAAGTCATTTCCAAAAGAAAAAATTTTTCTTCAAAATCAAAAGAGAAAGGTTTGAACGAAGTATTTAATATAAATTTCAATAAATACTTAATATCTAGAACCTAAACAAAACGCAGCGCTCAGCTAGAACACTCCTATAGGAACAAACTAACTTGTTTTTATAAACAACTAATTAAAAACTAGTTTAAAATAAACCAGTATATGAACTACTTTGAATTACATTAAGGCTGCATCCACTTCAATTCTAAATCGTTTTTATTGCATTATATATGAACTAATTGAAATACTACTCAAAAACAATTGATTGATAAACTACTTTGAATTATATTAAGGCGGAAACTACTCTGATTTTCACATGTTTTAATTGCAAATTTTTATTTGATTACAAGTTTATATATATTTAACCATGTTATTTCATCAAATATTATTTACTTTAGGCCATCAGTAAAGTTGTCAAGTGATTTATTTTAAAGTAGTTAAAAAATAATT
This sequence comes from Coremacera marginata, assembly GCA_914767935.1. Lineage (NCBI taxonomy): Eukaryota > Metazoa > Arthropoda > Insecta > Diptera > Sciomyzidae > Coremacera > Coremacera marginata. The sequence goes on along the minus strand of OU612044.1, from coordinate 60,190,869 downwards.
TAAATTTAACTAATTTAACAAGTAGTTGAAAATATATGCAGACGAAAGCCAATTGACTTATTTAGCGGACATCACCATACAAAATAAGTTAGTTCGTTCTATGGGAAAAAGTCAGAATTTCAACTAGTTGTGGTTGACAAAAAACTAATTTTAAATTAGTTGATTTTCCTACAGGGAAGACACACATACCTACACTTATGCAAATAATAATAATTGCAAACAAAACACATGCAAATAATAATTGTATCAAAGAGATACAAAAAAAAAAACATGTTTTAAGCGGATTTTGGCTTGCATGCATGGAATTTGTAGTTTTGGAAATGTCGCCGAAGCTGGCCGCTGCCATTCACCGTAGTACCTTCAATTCTCGCTGCTTCGAACCTAAACTATACACAAGCAGCGATTCACTATCGTAACTTCGCCACCTTCATTCTCTTCACCTTGATACAATTATAAGGTAGGCTCATGGTGTAAGAAAACCAGGTGGAAGCGAATTTTTCACCACACTTTAAATTGCCTCTGGTCTGTCAAAAAATTCTGACAGCGAGAGAGCAAGTGTTGATTAGTGCCAAATTTTATTGGCTGCGTTCAGCAGGTACAACTTTTGTGCAATCGATACATTTGCTCAACGTATTGAATATTTTCAGTTAAAAATTTGGCTTGTTTAGAATAAGTGTGCTTTTATAACAAATGAAATAAATAACGCAAAATATAACGAGAGAACACAATTTTTCCCCATTTGATCACTTTTAAAACAATCGTGTTCACAGAAATAAAAAAGGAACGTAAACTGATGCCTGATCAGAGACACAACATGTTGTACCCATTATTCAATTATTATTAGGTTGTTCAGATTTTTGACGTCAACTTACAAGAATAAGAGCTTAAACACATTAACACATAACAACATTGCCGCATGATTCAATTATTATAAGGTTGTCCAGATATTTGACGTCTACTCACAAGAATGTATACTCTTATTTGAAGAGGAGAGCAAAAGAGCAATTTTGTAAGGACATAAAAATCACGCAGTTGCCGGAATATCATACTTTTTAATAGAACGAACCAATAAAGATACATTTGACTACTACTTTTTGAAATACTTGCTTGTGTTGAACCAAAATATTATGAGCTTTAAAAATGTTATGGTCACATTTTAGACGTAAAATAATATTGTAAAAATAAAACTTCTGACTGTTGAACGCATTTCATACAGAGTTTGTATGAATATTTTTATTACATATATGCTTTTTTTTATATTTGAATAAAAATAAGTAAAAATTATGTAGTCGGTTTATATGTAAAATTTATTGGAATAATGTTTTCAAAATAGTTTAAGATAGATTCTTTAGCCAAAAGTATTAAAATAGTGATTTTTACATTTGTATTTGGGAAAATCAAAAATTTTTACTTTTTTCCTCTTTTGACAAAAGATAGCTGGTTTTGTTCAGTCAACGCAGAACTTTTTTATATATTATATATAAAACTATATTTTATAGTTAATGGTTGTGTTAATATGTATTCTAAGTGTTTCGTGATATAACCATTGTCATTTTTTCAAGAACGTAAGAATATTTTTGATGTAGAATTACGTCTTACAGCACGTTTGTCATTTTTGGGGGTCTTTTCCACAAATTTTTTCAAGGAAATCCTAACGTTTTTGGAGGAAACTTTGGAATATACTTACAGCCTTTAATATTCATCTTACAAAGATAAAATATATGTCAAAAAATCAGTTATATCTTATATCTGTATAATAAGAAAAATCATGCATTGATGCTTCAGTTGCTGCTGACGTTCTTATGGTTGTTGCTTTTGTTCGTGCCGAAATCACGAACGCAACATCGTCTTGTTTCTTGAAATGAATTGTTTTACGAATGTTTCTCAGTAACGGCTTGTATTGTTGTTGTTATTAATACAAATGTTAAATTTACATTTATGTTATATATGGATATCAGTTGCTTTAATTTTTATCGTTTGTTATTGTTTTTATTTATCTTCAGCGAGATAAATACAATAAACAATACAGATGTATTATAGAGATGTACTGTAGAGCCAGAATGTAGCTACAAAAATGTGTATTACTACTACGCAGGTTTACATATACAGAGAATGCGCATGGTCAATGTGCTTTAAAAACTCTATTGATTCTTTAAATATCATAGTAAATTCTAATTATTTATTGAACTAATTTTATACTTATTACACATTAAAAATATATTTTGTTTGTTAAAATTTTAAATTTTCAAATTAATTTAAGATATATAAGCTCTTTACTTGGGGAAAATAAAAAATTCATATTTTTCCGAAATATTTATTTCCATTTATTAAACCTAAGGTTGAAATAAATTTATCAAAAAATATAGCAAACAGAAAACTGTACGTCTACAATAATATCTGCGTCTTTTGTTTACATAAAATAAGGGTATGTCAAATATCTGGATAACCTTATAATGGCTGCATTCTATCCGAAAGAGCGCTCAGGTAGCGAAGTAGCATTAAGTCATGGCAGAATTATAAGGTCGGGTCGACTTGGAGAGGAATGAAGTAGAAAGCAGAATAAAACGGGCTAGAGGTCAAAATCAGCTGTTCAACTCACGTTTCTTTGTGTTCATGTTTCGCAGTCGATTTTAGGTTAAAATTTTTACAGGTTTTTTTTTGCCAATTTAAGACTTCTTTCACATTTTAAAGTTGTTATTACACTGTTTTAATAATATTTTCACTCAAACTATCACAAATTTAACACACGCGACACCCCACTACTTGCAACTTGGAAATATAAAAATTTTTCTTAATTTGCAATTCCTTGTAAATTCGTCGTTTTGACAACTTACCAACCTCTTCATTATCCACTATTCGTTGACGCGTGAGGACACTGAGCCAACCGGTGTTATAATTCTGCCATGCATAAAGTGATACTTTCTGCTGAACTATTTTTTTTTCGAAACGTCAAACGGCAAACAGCTGTTCGACAATAAATGCTTTTTGTCTCAAATTTATTTTTTTTAGGTTATGTGTGCACACGTTTCAAGCAAATAGATTTAATTAAGAGCACTTCTAAGCAATTTAATAATTTAGTAATTAATAAATTTAATATTTGGTATATTTATCTGTCAAAATAAAGTAAGCGTAAGCCGCTCAACTGAAGTAGCATAAAATATTTTCGCTACCTAAGATGGCGACCGCACAGCGAACGTGTTGTGCGAGCACTTTATGCAACATACCATTCAGCCCAAAAGTTGTTCAACAGCTACGTAGCAAATTTTCCACTGAATGCAGCCAATGATTGAAACACGATTGTACCTGCTGAACGCAGCCATTTATTTCTGCTGTTTTTGACAGATGCGGGTACAATTTTTGTGAGAGGTGAAAAAAACGCTTTCACCTGGTTTTCTTACACCATGGGTAGGCTCACATTTAAATGGCTGCTCAAACAACAAGTTTTCCAACAACAAAGCTGTGAGAACGCTAAAAGTCAAATGATAAAAGCAACATCAACAATAAGAAAACTAAAATTCGAGCAGCCGATTTTGACATACAGCTTCAGTTTTGCTCCAACTTGAGCCTACCTTATAATTCTACCATGCTCTTCACTATATATACTTTTAGGAGTTGCTCTCTCCCTGACAAAATATTTTGACAGACCCGGGGCAATTTAAAGTGTGGTGAAAAATTCGCTTCCACCTGGGTTTCTTACACCATGAGCGTAGTCAACTGAGCGATGTTTTTCTCTGAATGTATTGTTACTTTAAGCGTCAGAAAAGTTGTCAAAGTTTAGAATTTAGAGTCAAAGTTTAACCCTATCTTTCCTTAAAAAAAGATTATATTTATCTCATTATTTCACCATTCATTCTCTAACGATCAGTACATTTCAAGCTTTCAGGTGAGTGCATGCTTGCGCATTGATCAGTCGTGTTGTTGTTGTACAAGGCGTTCTTTGAAAAAAACATAAACTTGTAACTACATTTTTTGAGGTGGGCCAGTTAAAGGTTAAAGCACGCAACGTTGAGTTCAGGTAGCATAGAATTTTTTCGCTCGATTAAATGGCGTCCGCTACCTGATCAGTTTTAGTGAGCGCTCAAATAATTGTACCATTCAGCGAATTTTTACACAACTGTTGCCAACTGTTGACTACGCTGAATGCGCCCATTGTATCATGCCCGCATCAGACAAAACAGCAGATATAAATGGCTGAGTTCAGCAGGTACAACCATTATTCAATCATTGGCTGCATTCAGCGAATATTATGCTACGCAGCTGTTGAACAACTTTCGGGCTGAATGGTATGTAGCAGAGAACTGTAATGAGTATCCGACCAAAATCGGATACTCAAATCATATCCGAGTTTTTGCTCTTCTCAACCCTATCCAGACTTAACGAAATATGTAAAATACTCATACGCATTCAGCTCATTAGCATATTTTCGGGTATAAGTGCATACTTATAGTACTCTGAGTACTGCTGTTTATGTGCCAACGTCTCTGAGCGTTAATTAGTGAAAGCTAATGCCGCGTTTCCATGTGATCTTTTAATAAGAATGTTTATTTATTTTAAATCATACCCCTTGACCTGATTTGATTTTCTCTCTTTTCCAATTTGTATTCGTAATTCTGTACTATTTGAAAACAATTAATATTGGCGCAAATAAAATTGACAGCTTGTCAGCACAAAAACCACAACTATAAAAATGAATGTCTTATTTATAGCATGTGATCAACTTTTGGTATAAAAGAAAATCAAATCAGGTCAAGGGGTATGATTTAAAATAAATAAACATTCTTGGTTTTTCTAACCATCGCGTGGCTAAGCAATTAATGCAGATGATTTCCCGACTCGGGAGTATGCAATCTAGAGTTGGCCAGAGAGTTCCTAAGCGCATTTATGGAAAGCATCAGTGATTTTTTTTTCATTAATTTGGTGCTTGGTAGATTCACCAAAACTTATTTTTTAAAACTTTTTTTTATATTTTTTTCTTGTGTATTTCACTGATGCTGCTGCAGTTGTGGCACATGAATTGGATTAACTGTAACACCTGATGCTGTCTGCACAATAATAATTATATAAAACAATTTAGGGTACGTAGACAAGAACTTATTTCAATAAGCACGTCTTGCAATCAGTAAACTTGTAGAAATTGATAAATTTATGATTTGTTTACATATTTTGCAAATGTCAAATTTTTATAAGAAAAAGTACATATATGCATCTCGTTCTTTATAGCATGTGTTTTGTGATATGGGATAAGATAAGATACTGAAAGATCACATGGAAACGCGGCATAAAACTGCACTCATTTTTGACTGCGTTTTTTAAATTTCTTTTTTAATTTAAAAATTTCAATGTTTGCGATTCAAATGCGATTGCTGGTTATTTGTTTGCATGTTTTTTTTGTGCGTATGCACTTTTCGTAAGCACTTGTCTGCAGGCAATGTCAGCTCTCATTTTTTGTTTGTTTTTTCTCGAAAACTCGTTTGTATTTTATTGTTGCACTCTATGGAAAAGACCCTTGTGATTTTTTTTGTAACGCATAAGCAAAACGAAAACAAAGGCGGGCCAGTGATCGTTTGCTTCTTGTGTGTAAATGAACAAGTAAAATAGAAGTAAAATTTAAATTATTCGCATGTGATTTGGCAACTAAAGGCGACAGAAAAGTACAAAAATAAAAACTTAACAAATTTGATAATAATTGTTGATTAGAAATTAGAGAAATAAATGATTGATTGTTAATGAAAGCTTCAAATTAAAGCAAAAAAGGAAAGCAAAGAGCTCCATTATGCTCATAGTGCTATGGAAACTCCATTAATTTTTTTTAATAGCATAATAAATTTGATATATTAATTCGATTCTGAAAATATATATATGTTATCTGAGCTAAATTTAAATTTTATATTGAAATAAAAATATATGTTCTTTTCTGCAGGATAAATAATACATTTATATATTCTAAAAATATTTATTTCCAATTATTAAAAACGGCATTGCATTACATTTATTTTTAATCAACATAAAAATTAACAAGAACAACAAATTTATCACCAATATATCAAACAAATAATTCTACGTCTACACTTTATGATACTATCAAAACTGTGTGTTTTTTTAAGCCTCAGCAACTTTACCTCATGCGCAGCTTACACAAAAACAAAAAGCAATGCAAGAACAAAACGTGGTTTTCTGTTGCTATCTAAATGCTCACGAAAAAAACCGCACAATACAATTACAAAAAACTCGCTCACTTTTCACTGCTGCGCTCTACAACGCTCTGCTTCATATCTGTGGCAGATGAGCCGAGTGATTCGGCTGCTTGTGTCGACTATGCGTATTTCGATAAGTAGGATAAGCATCAGAAAGAAGACAACAACCATAAGTATTTATTAACCGAGAAAACCCGATCTCTCCCGATCCGACTCATGATTTAGGATACTCAAGGGCTGATTATAATAGACGGAACGTAACGTTGTAGAACGTTGAGAAATGTCACTTTGCGATCTATTGCATGAATTTCTTATGTGAGCGCTTATAATAAGTCGGAACGGAGCGGCACGGTACGTTGAGATCTACAGAAGATTGATTTCTCCGCTACGTTCCGTTTATTGACATTTGCTGTATTTTTATTTATTCTGTATTTATTTTGTTTATTGGATTATTGATAAAGTTTGATTGAATTGATGCTTAAAAATAATAAAATAAGAACATTTAATGCAATTTGTTGTTAAATAAGAAATTTTGGTAAGAAAAATTAAATTCTTCTGCCGTTGGTATTATAATCGCTACACCGTTTGTCAGCGTTTCGCCACGCTACGATGACATTAGACTCCGTTCCGATCCGGCTATTATAATCAGTTGCGGGATTCCCAAACGCGTTAACGACGATTGTCGCTGTAATTAACTAGCGAAATATGTCATTTACTATGAAACTGTGAATGCACAATGGCCGATAACGACAACTATTATTATCGTTAACTTTTTGAGAATCCTGCTACAGGGCTTCATATTCGTAGAAGAGAGTATAAGTCGAGTTGCGTGCGCTAACGCTGCGTCTACACCAGACAATTGTCATAAATATTTTATAATCTGTATTAGTTGTCAAATTATTGTCAGTTGCAAGGAAATTGTCTGATCATGTCGTCGGTGGGCAGACAATTGCAAGACAATAAATGACATTTGTTTCGTTATTAGACGTTTCCTCTGAAAGGGGAAAAAGAATTAAAAAAACGCGGTTTTTCAATGTAAAAGTTGTGAGATTTAAAAGTATAGTTTTACGCACAAAGTTTCATTTTTTTCGCTGGCACGATCTCCAAGTGCCACCACCAGCAACACAGCAAATACAACGCAAATTTCTTGCTCCTTTCCCAGGCTAACGTCCTCCAAGTGCCAGCACTAGCAACGTTAATTTTTGTTAACATCCTCCAAGTGCCACCACCAGCAACACAGCAAGAGCAACGCATTTTTCTTGCTCCTTTCGTTGCACTTGCTTCTGTTGCTGGTGGTGGCACTTCGAGGAAGTTAACAAAAATTACGCTACACTATTAAATTGTTAATCACTTATTAAATTGTTATTTAATAAAACACTTATTAGCATAACTTACTTATGCTGCTGGAGGTAGCAATTGGAGAACGTTGGCCAGCGAAAGAAGCAGAAAATTTGCGCTGCACTGATTTGTGCTGGTGGTGATGGCACTTGGAGGACGTTGGCCAGCGAAAGAAGCAGAAAATTTGCTCTGCACTAATTTGTGCTGGTGGTGATGGCACTTGGAGGACGTTGGCCAGCGAAATAAGAACTTTGCGCTCCACTTGCTTCTGTTGCTGGTGTTAGCACTTGCAGGATGTTAACAAAAATGTTTAAGAAAAATTTAACTAATAAACCGGGAGATCGTTTGCCAACGAAAAAAATTAAATTTTGTGCGGAAAACTTAACTTTAAACTTTCTCACTGCGTTTCTGTTTCGAAATGCTTTTTTCAAGTTTTTTAACATTTCTCAGCATTTTTTACTAGGAAACGTCAAAAATTGTCAGCATACGTCAAATCGTTGTCAGCTCTATTGTCTGCCTGACAATTGAGCTGCCGACTGAGAAAATGTGAGTGTGTTAGTAAAAAATGTGTGAGTGTATTGGGATTGTTAAGACAAATTGTCTGGTGTAGACGCTGGGTAAGGGTTGAGTCGGTTTTTGTACTTATTTTTTTCGGATATACTCAGAGTCGCATAAAAGCTATCCATTGCAGATCACTGGTATGCAGCAGAGAACAGCTTGAGTGCATTCAAATGGCGTTTCGAATGTTTCGTCAATATACGAGCTACGAATATGCCTTCTGCATTAAAATTAATGCGCGAATACATGTACAAATCGCTTCTGCATTCAATTTAAAATGAATGCGCGAATACATGTACCATTCGCTATGGTTACGAATGCCATAGAGCTCGAGCGCCTGCGATTACAAATGCCTACGAGACACGAATGGCCAACAAAGCATGGCATGAGCAACATTCGTCAAAAGCAACGAAACTCCATGCTTTTATGTTCATTCGCTCCAAGAAAAAAAATGTTAACTGCAGTCTGCAGTGTTGAATTTTTTGTATACTAAAAATTGCAATATTATAAAAGATTTCAATTTGATTGATTATTTATTTTGTTTGTTAAAATTCTGTTTTCAAATTCAGAAAAAAATTCTGTTTTTTTTTTTTGGATAAAGTTTATATATATAAATTTGAGTAATTTGCAATAAATAAATAAATATGCTTACTTTAACATCACTACAGCTAGTAATACGATTTTTGTAACTACGTATTGGCTCAGTAGCTACATATATTTGCGTTATTTATAGGGCTGTCGAATTTCGAGAATTTCGAATACCCGGGTAGTTCGAATTACCTGGGTCATACCCGCATACTCAAGAAGTTTCGGGTATTTAGCTTCGAGTAGCTTAAGTTTTAACCTTATTTATGAAATAAAGGCGCGTTTATGTTGCGATATTGCTGCTTGTAACTGGTTTGTTTTTTTTAAATTTTTTTCCGGCTTTTTCAATTGCAATTTTCATTAAATTTTTTCATTTGCTCGTTTGAATAAATGATCCGATTATGTATGAATATACATTTTTATTTCAACCCTTTTTTTTTATATTTAAAAATAAAAAAATAAATTGATAAAAAAGAAAACATAAATTATATATATATATATGTATATATATACATATCGTCGCTGCGCCAACAAAAACATCTATGTGATTTTAGTAAAATTTTTTTATTGCATATATTATTACTACTATCTATTGCCCACATTTCTTCATTTGCAGTTTCTTATATTTGTTTTGGTTTAGAAGTGATCAAAAATATCTATGTGCTCGTACTAGAAATGCTCTGAAAAAAACGGTTATAAGCTTAATTTGCTTATAACTGTTTTTGATCGCAGGCGACCCAAATGCGCGTACTTTGATTTTGATGTAAAATATAATTATAAAACTACATACCATAGATTATACTATATATATTCTACTTTTCCATTTGTTCACATGCAAATGGAATTTGAACGTTAACAAAGATAAAAAGTGTTCATATAAAAATTACCACTATCTGAAAAGATAGTATTTCTGTTTTGTAGTCTAATTCGACGGACATTTTTCTAGAATAATTCCAAAATAATTCCTCTAGATCACGTCGGAGTTCCGATATCCAGACTTTTTAAATTTGAATGTTGCAATTGAACGTTCCAAAAAGCGCAATGAAAGTGATGCAGTTCTTATATGCAATTTGTTGGACTCATTAAATGTAATCCACGCCCTTAAGTTTCATGGATACAATGGACCAGATACAAAGGAAAATATTTGACATCTTTTGTCGCTGATCATTGTTGGTTCCTTTCAGAAAAATAAATTTGATCATTTCAATCATTAAAGTTAAAAATCGAAAGATATGTGTAATTTTTCAAGTGTAGACCACAAAATTAGTGATTAAAACAATTTTCTCACAAAAATTATAATTTTTTTCGGAATCAGCAATAAATTTTACATTAACCCTGGATGGTTATGCTTATTTTACATACATTAAAACAAACCTGCAAAACTCCTATAGATAGATGTTTTTTTTTCGATATCAATACGTTTTAATTAACAGCTTAACAACAACTAACATTTTTAGAAAAAACGGAAACGTGCGACGATTAGATACAATAACAATACAATAAAAATAATACTAGTGCTTCGTCGATTCGACGCCAAACCGACGAAGCATAACCATCCAGTTTTAAGAAAGGAAATGTATTTTGCTATTTTTCTTATTCGAACTTACGATGTTATAGGTAAAAAGGTGATCGTAACGTTCTAATTAAAAAAAGTCTGGATCTCGGGCCTCCGACATGATTCAGAGGTCCGACCACCTGTACACATAACTGCACTGTTACAGGTACACACAAATATGATTTTTTTGGAATAATTCTTTTTAAAAAAGAAACATTTTTCTTTTCACACTGTGTTATGGAATGTTATGTTAAACTATGTTGTGGAAGAATACAATGGTACTCTCAATGAAAAAACTGGCATTTTTGAAACATTGGAGGACAAGGAAGAGCATAAAGTAATTGAAGAAACGAATTAAAGTGTATGTGTGTAATGTATAACTCGGAGCAAATGTTTACCCCACTGTAATGGGTAAAAAAAATGTTTATTTTTTTTGCAAATCAATATCATATTTTTAATATAATTTAATTTAAATATTGGCGCAGATACGATATATAAAGTGTGTTTTTTTAGAGGCATTTAGTGTTTTGATAAAATTCCGAGCAAATTTGCACCATCCTGTCGGTCCAATATTGCAGCACTTTTTCCAGAATAGCCTGCTTGATATCGTTTATAACGCGCCGAATGTTGGTTTCAAACTGGTCAGTCGTACCTGGCAGCATAGACCAGTGACTTGAAATACCCCCACAGAAAGTAGTCTAACGGAGTTAAATCACATGACCTAGGTGGCCAATTGACAGGCCCATTTCTTGATATGATCCGGTTACCAAAAGTTCGCCTCAATTAAGTATGGTTTCACGGGCTTTATGACTTGTTGCACCGTTCTGCTGGAACCAATAAACACTTAGACGATTGATATTGACGTGGGGAACCAAAAACTCGCGACACATTTGCTTTGAAAAAGTATGGACCAATGATGCCCTGAGCATGCAAACCACACCAGACAAGTAGCCTTTTTTGAATGTAAGGTAGCCTGAAGAGTCTCTTCAGGATTATTATCACTCCAAATATGGCAATTTTGATTATTAATGTACCCGTTAAGCCAGAGATGTGCTTCATTGCTGACGATGATTTCACTGCAAAAATGCTCTGTAAGTTTCCCGCACAGAACGCGAATTTTTGAAATAAAATTTCATAATTTATAAACGTTGTTCCGGTGTAAGTGTTTGGATGATAAATTGCCAAAGTATATTGAACATAAATGTAAAACACATGTGTTTACTTGGCCAACTAGTTTGACAGCTATATCCTTAGGAAATTCTATACCTCTAAAAAAACATCCTTTACAATATATTTAAAAAAAAAAATTGTATACTAGATATATATAAAAAAAACATACGAAAATAAACAATCTCAAATAGCAGCTTTATTCTCATGCTTAAAAAAGAAAAAAAATATTTATTTTTTTAGTTTATTAAAATCCGCTAATTCGCTAATTTGAATGGAGAATTCGGTTATTTATGAATATAAATTTTTATTTTAATCCTTTTAATTTTTTTATTTCATTTTTATTTCAAACAGAGAGATAATTAAAAAAAATTAACCAAATTTTCGATTTTACAGTGTACTTGGTCGTCGTCAGATGCTAATATGGAATTTTTGTAACTTTTTTAAGGACTATATTAGCTCAGTGTACAGTTGTAAGTAAATTAATAAATAAAACACAGCACACATGTTGGTTTTGTTTTTATTTTTTTTCGTCGCCATCGAAGCTCTAATTTTTTTTTTTTTTTTTGGGTATTTGTAATCCAGCTCACTGCTACTTTTTGTCTCGTGACTTCCAACACTCAAGAGGATTCATATTGACATCAATTTGTGGTTCTGCCAGGTATTAGTGGAATTGTTGAGAAGTCGGATTTGCTAATTCGACTTTTATTACAAAAAAAGTCCAATGCACTAATTGGAAAAAAGCTTCGTAACTTCGAAGAGTTTTTCCTATTCGAAGATTTGAAACGAAGCTTCGAAATTCGAAGCTTGGAATACATCGAAGTTCAAAAACTTAAAACGCATAAAAGTCATAACTCTAATTTTTAGTACCTATTAAAAATATAAAGATTAAAAATTTTTCTTCCACGCCATTTTCGAGTAATTTGAATTTTAAAAATTACATTATTATTAATTCCTTTTGATTAGAAAAATTGAAAGATACAATTGGATTTCAGGGCCTTAAGCGTGACAAGCAAGCGTACTCTCCCTAACTCCACCAAAGCCGCCAAGATGCATTACCTTGTACCTTTACTTAATCCAACTCTCCATCAATTTTCTATCTTACATAATGCCGTTTTTCTTAGCTGTATCTAAGTTATGACGTCTAATTCTACAAAATAAATGATTGCAGTGTATTTTTGTTGAAATATTTTTCAAATTATTTTAATTATTTAATTATTATTAAATAATTTATTTTTCAATATTTTTAAAATTTTTAGGTGTGGATGAACTTATGCGCGGTGCTGGCAAAGATGCTACTAAATTGTTTGAAGAGGTTCATGCTTGGGTCAACTATGAACAGCTCTTATCCAAGTGCCTTATCGGTCCATATCAAGAAAAAGTCGTGAAGATTGATAAAGATATATTACAGTTAATGAAACAGGTCAAATGCAATTCAAAACCATCAGTGCCGTTACTTAAATCAAACGTACTTCAAGCACCAAAAAGTGTATCGTCTACTTCCACACCTTCAATAGAAATAATACCAAGATTTGATTGGATACAGAAGCATTCCGAAATTACTTTTTATTTCTATACTAGTGGTTTTTGCAATCCAGGATTTTTTATGCAACGTGAAAGTGAAAAGAACCTGCTGTTGCAAATATTTATTGACCATACAATTTATATCTACAAGTTCAATTTAAGTGCTCAGTTTAATTGGCCACCGTTCGCTTACAAAATATCCACCGAGACAGGAAAGATTGAGATCAGTTTCAAAAAGTCTGAATCCGAGTTGTGGACCATGTACGGAACACATAGCAACGACAAAGGGCAGCAACAGGAAGACTTCGAACTCCCCTATCGAATTAAAGAAAACAAAATGTTTAACCATGACTCCTTTCAGCTAAGTCTGCAGGCACAATCAGATTCGCTATTGGTACTTCCTATTGGTTATCACGTGAGCATGGCAGCAAAAGTTAATAGTGTGTATTTAAAAATTTATTTCAAAATAAATAATAAGATTACAGAGATATTGTTTATTTATAGTGGAAAATGTAAAACGGAGCTATACGCCGGTACCACAAAGATTCCTATACTGGAAATCATTGCAGGATTTGAATTTCTTAATCAAATACTATGAGCACGGTCTGCTGTCGAACACTCTGCGCTATATGAGTTCCGGAACTGCGATAATGGTATCTCAACCGAAGGGAGAATTGAAACTGCGTTCTTTATTGCCACATAATCGATTTGCTTTGATAGCAGCTGGTAGTGGTCTAACACCGATGTTGTCTCTTATCGAGCAGTTATTGCAGCGTTCCTCAAATAGAATGTGAGTTTTTTTTTTTGACACTAGGAAACAATTTTTACAAAAAATGTTTGTGCACCGGAAACGACATGCTACTCGTAATTCGAATAAGTATTATTTTACAGTATCAATCGCTGATTGACTTCCGTTATAATCGGTTTCTTTTTAATGCCTTCGCTTAGGTGCGAAATTCATCTCACAAGATAGTGCCATTTGGTGCCTCGCGTGTAAAAGTGATTTCCATAAAACTTGTGTCAACTTGCATGACAAGTGTTTTGAACTTTTAGTGCCAAATGAGAATATTTTCTTTAATTGCTCAAGTATTCTCAGCAAAAACAAACCTGCCGATTGCGTTATTGCTGCTTCTACAATCGGTGCAAAAACTCGCTCTCCTGCGCTATTGCATCCTAATACGATCTTGAATTCGTCGCTAACATCATCATGTGTTCCTCTGCTTCAATCTGCTTGTGATCATGATTGCTCAGTTACATGCTCTCATTGCACTTCTGCATCGCACGCTCATTCCAAGGCCACTGCTGCTGCTGATGCAATTCCTGCTTTTCCCAACAAAACTGGTTCTGCTAATTGCTCTTTGGCCGTCTCTCAATAATTCTGTTGTTCCTGCTTCTCAAATTTCGTCTACACACCAGGGATGATATAGACTTAGTTGGAAAAGGGCCAGAATTCAAACAAAAATTGGGCCAATTTGATGTTAATAGGGCTTTTAGTTTTAAAAATTCAATATTGAAGACTCCCTATTTGGTCACATAGTCATGCCATGGTCTCACAAATAGCACACTTTTTAATAATCTCAACAAGTCCAGTTTATTTTTGGTGAAAATAGTTGATATTTCGAATTAACAGTTTTGAGAAATCAAAAAAAATTTAAATTTTCCGTGTTTTATTTCGCTTGTGGAATTTCTTGGTTGATCACAAAAATAGCAAACTCTTATTTAAATGATTAATTTAAATCACTCTCCATCTTAATAGTGTTTAAGGTGATTCTTTCAAATACATTTTATTTTACGCATTATTTGTGTCAACATTTTTTTAAGTCAAAAATGGCAAAATCAATCTTTACATATTGTATTTTTGCAAAAAAAATTGCAAAGCATTTCCACATAAAACCGCAAATACCGCGGTTATATCCACCTTAAAATAATCGTAGAATGTCAGAAATTAATGAGCAATTTAATGTAGACTCTTCTGCGTTAAGACTTGTAAGAAGACTAATCAATGAAGTGGGACTGTTCAGTAGAAAAAATTCACTCGTCAAAAAATATATTGAGGCATGGCTGAATTCAACAAAAAATAGTTTCATAAAAGACTACAAATTTAGAATTTTGCAAGAAGAAAATTAAGTCAAATTACATCTGATAAGATGACAAAACATTCGCCAAGAAATAAGTTTGAAATTTGCTACCAAAACTTCATTAGGGTGAAGAGAGATGGTACTGGCCTGATTTTCTTAGCCTTGATATTGAATTGATAGCAAAATGGATTAATTTGTATGTATATTAAGGCATTGTCAGGACTACGATGGAGCCTTTAGGGCTCGCTCTTTTCATATAACTTGGAAAACAAACTAAATGTGTAGTTGAGATTACTAAAAAGTATGCTTTTTATGTGATCATGGCTGTATATAACGGAACTTATTTTAATGAGAACATTTAAAAAGGCGATAGGAAATATAGACTTTAAATAAAAATCACCCAAAATTTCTCCATACAAAATTCGGTTAATTTTCGTTTTAATTTCAAAAGAAGTTATGCGGTTTTGCATGTTTTTAGGCAAAATTTCGTTTTTTGGTTTGGCTATTTGCCATACAAAAATCACCTAATTTTTTAGGACTAAAATTTCATTTTTTGTTTTCGAGTGATAGTTCACATTGACTACTAGTGAAATGGTAATTATAACTATTACTATCACTCGATCATCATGCTTAAAAAAAACGTTTTTAGTTAAAATCGGTTCCCGTCCCGCGGTAGTCATACCTTTTGATAATTACTAATGAATAATATTTACTTCTTTCTCCAGATATTTCCATTTATTTAATAAATTCAAGAGAGCTTATTTTTGTCAAGCACTCCGACACCGCAAGATTGCATTTTAGCCAATTTTTTCAAAATTTTGGGCACATTTTCGTTTTTATTGGATGATTTTTTTTTACGTTTCTTTATTTTTTTTGGTAATTTTTCGTTTTAGTGGTTTTTTAATTTTATTTTTTGTGCGATTTTTCTGTGGACGATATTTCCTACCTCCAAATTTATAATGTTGTAGTACGATGGCATAGTACACAAATGTTGTCAACAGGTATCAACCATTAAACTTTTCTTGTTAAAAACTGCGGTAGTTTAATTACAATTAAAAAGAGCTCAAAAAAGCCCTAAAAGCCCCCAAATATCATCCCTACGGCACACACTTTGTCAGCTGATGTCGTTGGTGCAGGCGCTGCTATATTAAGAAACTCTACTCATCTTAAAACTCCGCATTCTGTCACTCAGTTTAATTTGCTTGTTGACCAGTGTTGCCAATTTAGCGGTTTTCCCGCTAGATCTAGCGGTTTCAAAAACTCATCTAGTGGCAAAAATTTGAAAAAAAACCGCTACGTGTTTTATTTGGCGGTATTTTAATATTTCTCAGCGGGTTTTGTAAGTAGAACAAAATACAAGTAAGTTTGAATTCCTGTACTTTAGAATCCTTTTACCCTTAAGAAACTTCTACCCTTCGTCAGAATAGTTCGGCCAACTGAAAATTGAGTCATAATAGTTCGCCCTATTCCGTATACCATTGTGTAGTGCCCCATGTCTGGCCTATGACTCTAGCGGTAAGACGAGGTATTCCACGAGTTCCTGGTAATGCTCTGGAGAAATTGATCGGCAAATATCCTTTTGTTTTGTCCTTAAATCTCCTATACTCTTATCAGAATTGCGCCTCAAACCCCTCTTAACTTTTAACCACAAGGACTTTATTGGAAGTGGGTCTCGACTATAGGAAGATCAGGGAATAACGGGATGATGGTTATTCCTCAACCAGTACTTTGTTGTTTTAGCTGTATGACATAAGGCACCATCCTGCTGAAATTAATACTCACTCCCTGCAGTTTAAAGGGTGCAAATATCGAATATAAAAAAAAATAAAATTAAGGGCCACTATAATGTACTGCCAGAAGCTTTTCTAAAGCTGATAGGAACAAAAGCTATATACGATACCAAACAAACGAAAAAGAATGGGTTGATTTTAGTTAAAATATACGTTTTTATAGGTCATTGTGCATTCATCGTCGTTAAGGCGTTTGGGAATCCCGCAACTGTTTTTCTAGTTTTGTAGTTAAGACAATAAATTAAATTATTTAACTTGAAAAAATGTTTTCTCTTTCTACATACCATACATGGCTCAAAATCACCAAGATTGCAAATTTTAAAATAGGTTTTGTGGCAAAAAAAAAAATAAATTTAAGCTATATTGATGGTTTATTCTGTTGCAAAAGTTGTATATTAATAAACTTTGACAGGGCAGCGCACAGAATTCTATACTTTTTTAGTAATATTGCTTTTTAGTTAATATTTTACAGAAAACCATCAATTCGGAAAGTTTTTTTCAGTTTAATAAAATCAACGAAAAAAAACAAATCACATAATTTAGGCTTTGTTTTAGGGTATATTATGTATCTATATTAAATAAACAATAATAAAAAATTAAATAAAAATTAAAGAAGTTGCTATTATTGTGCATAAAATTTAAGAAATTTTAAAATATTCAAAACTCTTATAATCGAATTAACGTTACATGAACAGAATTAAAATTCTGTAATGTACTAATTGTTTTTTTTTTTTTTAAATTTTATTGAAATATATATATTTTATATATTTAAATATATTTATATATATATATACAATTTTTTATAAATTGAAATATTTTAATGTTCCCGGAAATGATCAACCGTTACCGGAATGACAAAAATGTTACGGAAATGATATCATATGGGACTGTTCATAAATTACGTCACACTTTTAGGGGGGAGTGGGGTTGAACATTTGTGACGAAGTGCGACATGGGGGGGGGGGGGGGCGAGGGAGTAGGTCGTGAATTTCATCTCAAAAAGTTTTTTGAATTTAGTTTTCAAAATTTTTCATTTTAATAAAATTTAATTTTATTGAAAGTATTGATTTAATTTATTAACAATAAAAAACGCACCTTATAGAACTAACGGATCACAAACCGAAAAAGACATTTGAAGCACTTTTAACAACTGTAGCAGCTTCAAAAAACAGTTTTTTTTTGCTGAACTGAAGTGTGAATTCTTACTCTAAAGCAGTCATTGAAAAAAAGCTGTTATAGCTGTTAAACAAACAATTTCCACAATTGTCGCATATCCAAGTTATAATGTATAACGTTGGTGTTCTTGTTACCGTCAGTGTTTTAAAAATAAATTAAAATAAACGAACAAGCCATAAAGTCATATGGATCATTTAGATTCAGTGCAAGTGGAATGCTAAGAGTGCTAAATGCTTCATATGACTATATGGCTTGTTCGTTTATTTTAATTGTTCCTCTCGGAGAATATTTATATTTTTGGTATCAAAATTAAAGGGATTCAATAAAGAGCACGTTAAAATCATATTTTTTTTTAAATATTGCTTTTAATTTAAAAAAAATACTTGTAAAAGTCAAAGTTTTTAACAAAACATCAAACATTTTATTTTGAACCTGAATATCTCAGGCTAAATATAATAAAAATACCCCGCTGAAAACCCGATTTAATTTTTTATATGAGTTTTTTTATGCTCTGCGTTAAGTGATTTGAATTCCATATCATAAAAACAAGATCAAAGTCCTAAAAACACAAAGTCCGAAATCACAAAAAACCTGAGGTCAACAAAAAAACAATTCAATTTCATAACAAAGGAAGAAAGCTTAAACAGTATGAGTCATCAAAGTTCGTGTGGCACGAAAAAGTTGCGAAATTGTTGACCAGTGTTATCATTCCTTTGATTATACGGAGGCCATCTAAAATGCAACCTGCCTTTGTCAATAGAAAAATATTTGAGGTTACTTTGTTATTTCGTGTCGTAAAAAAGAATTTCATCATTAATTAAATGTAATAAATATGTTCACGAATTGACGGACTATTGATGTACGCTTTACGAATAATGAATTGAAGGGTACTTACCACTTAAATATAATTTATTTAACGATAAATACACTGACAGCACTTTTTTCCTCAACTGACGTTTGACACCGAATGGCGCGTTCAGTTAAAATTATTTTTGTTCGATTATCAATTCGTTCACTGGAATGACTTGTGCGCTATCGGACAAACTTTTTTGCATTAGAAATAAATAATCTTTAAGTATCCTTTTCAAAACTAGATTTTGTACAAAAAATACGGTATATTAAGTAATGACAGATGTTAAACACCTTGAATTTTTCAAATATATTTCGAACTTGTTGAAGATCGTATATTAGGACGCGTTCCCGAAATGACTTTCTATGCATGTAAATTGATTTACTTTAACATTTACTTTATAAATAAATTATATTGTTTGATGGACACACAAAAAAAGGTTAGTTGTAGTATTTTATCAATTTTCTTTTCTAAATTAAGTCAAGATTCAAGACATTAAATTGCTAGCAAAGCCAATTATGCACCTTGATGATTTTAAGCCATATATACATAACGTACATTAACATTTTTAAAACCCCCGAAATATTTTCCTGGATCCGCCCCTGCCCTAATGTAATCATCAATATTTTATACCGATTTCTATTGGCGAACCCGTAATAAATTCGAAGTTCAACACATAAAAAAAAAGTACAGGCTATAAGCGGATTCTGATAGAAGAGTCAAAAAAAAAGAAACTTCGTTTTGAGAGCTTACGTCTGAGTAATATTTAATAAGGATTTCAAATTTACACTAAAATTTTGCAAATTACTAACATAGTATTCGATTTTTCAAACTTTTATTCATATAAATTCATATATTGAGCAATATATAGGTAAATTATCCGAAAACTATTTTACCAAAACGCATTTTATTATGGCTATTTGAAATAATGATTTCAGACATTCTGAAAAAGACATTTAAAGTGAAAAAAGTCTTTAAAATAATAAGAGATAAAATTATATAGACATTTATTTCACTTAAATAAGTTAGGTCCATTTTAGATTTTTTTTTTATTTTTAAACTCTGCATTGAACATTTACCATTATATGGCTTTATATCATTTCAGAGAAAAATTAGTGCTTATGTTGTTTAATAAAACTGCTAATGATGTTTGGTGCAAGGATGTTTTGGACATTTTGCAAGCACAAGATGAGCGGTAAGTTTTAGATGCAGTAGAGGTATTTAAATATTTATTGGTTTTTCGCATTTAGTTTACAGGTAGAACACATACTGTCACAACCCAATAAGGAATGGAAAGGAGCCACTGGACGGATTAGCAGCGAGTTGTTGGCTCCCTTAACTAAAAAAAACACAGGCAAATTTGTCACCTTCATCTTCTTATGTGGACCAAGCGCTTTCAATCAAGCTGCAGTAAATATTTTAAAAATGATGGAGATTCCAGATGCCAACATGCATATATTTTACTAATACACAGTTTCAAAGTTAAATTAAACATTTCTATTTTAAGTACATATAATCGTATTTTTTAGCTAATTGTTGTGACTGAAAAATTTTATTGAAATTCAATAAAAAGATAATTTATTGATACCTCCTAGAAGTATAAAATTTGTGTACTTGTTTTTGAATCAAAAACATTATTCTTGAAATTTCCTGGTCATCATTTATATTAATGTAAAATGTTAAGATGTAAAATTTAATACGAGCGAATTGCTGGTGGTACAGTTTTAACAGATTCATCCAGAGTACTGTCGATGACTTCTCTATACTTAATTTCAACTTTTCCTTCAGTGCCGCAAATCCATGATAGTGTGTGTTTGCGCCAATGTTGATCGAGAGGTTTCTTCTGTTGGCAATCTACTGGCTTGCTGTAGTCCTGTTGGCAAAAAAAAAAAAAAATTAAATTTAGTTAACAAGAAAAATTTTTACTTCGTAATTAAGACCGAAAGCAGAAAAATTCTTCTAAATAGGTATTAATTGTAATAACAGAGGTTACAAAATTTTCTGTTCTCTAATACAATTTAGTGTTTCAAAGTCAAAACTTATAGTAGGGGAGCCCAAGTAGGGAATTTGGGATTAACTCAAGCGCGGCAGATTAACATATGTGAGATACCATACATTGTGTTGAGCAGAGCTGTATAAGATTGCAATAACTTGGAGCTGCATTCTTTTAAGTCCCAATCAATGAGTAAAATTATTGATGGCAGTATTTTATCAAATCCGTGAAAAAAATCAAGTCTGCAATTATATTGAATTATTGTGATTTATCAATCATTTTGTGCAATCATGACTTGATTACATTGTCACCATTACCAATCAATTGTGATTTGACTTGTGAATGCATTCAAGTAACACAAATGTAAAAGTTTTTACGCAATATACTTAAGCAAAATGTTGTGCTGCCTCTGAATCCGGTTTCCGTTTCGTTCCATCACGCCCAGATCTTAACTTAAATATGGGAGTAAATTGCTTCACTCGTGTGGCCGATGGCGCATGTGTTTTTTTTTTTTTATTAATGCGAGACTGCAATTATATTATAAAAAAAGAATGCGAATTTTAAATGTTCAAGTCAGAAGTACCGACAAAGATTTATGTATTGCAATCATTTTCAACAAAATCACAAGATTTGAAACGTGAAATGATTGCAATCTCACACAGCTCTGGTGTTGAGTACTGCTATCAAATCTAAGCTCTCTATACAGGGTGAGTCTGTTAGAGAGGTCAATCCGAAAACCGGAGGTTCCTTGGGTCAATACAAGAAAAAAATTGTATGGGAGGGGGGGTCTATTTTCACCCCCCTCCGAGATAGGAGTAAAATAATGTAAAAAAGTCGAATTTTAAGGTAATATCACTTTTAGCGCAATAACTTTGAAAGTATGAGAGCTTCGTAAGATTTAAGTGCAGTTTTGGAAACACAATTTAACAGGTCTAATAAAAAAATAAACAAATTAAAGTTAACTCGTTTGGTAAAAACAATTAAGCTGACCAAACTCAAAAAATAATTTTTTTCACGAAAAAAATTAGTACGAATGCGATTTTCTCTAAAGTTTATCTAAAAAAAAATTCAGTTTATTACGTATTTATGTTCTCTTAAGTGTTCTCTAAAACTTCCGAACACAAAGTTTTTACCTCAGGTCAACAGGTCATCTGTTTTTTGAGTTTTAATTTGTGCTTAAAATACCTATGTAAATTACAAAAGCTTACATTGATATGTAAACAATAGAAAAAACAAAAATTTACTTGCAGTGTAATGTTTTTGTTGTAAAATTTTCAGTTGATTTTAAAACTAACGCTACTATTATAGTAAACAACAATAAATTAGAGTGTTATAACGGTTTTAAAAAATATCGGCATTCAACTCTCTTTTATTGTTGTTTACTATAATAGTAGCGTTAGTTTTAAAATCAACTGAAAATTTTACAACAAAAACATTACACTGCAAAGTAAATTTTTATTTTTTCTATTGTTTACATATCAATGTAAGCTTTTGTAATTTACATAGGTATTTTAAGCACAAATTAAAACTCAAAAAACAGATGACCTGTTGACCTGAGGTAAAAACTTTGTATTCGGAAGTTTTAGAGAACACTTAAGAGAACATAAATACGTAATAAACTGAATTTTTTTTTTTAGATAAACTTTAGAGAAAATCGCATTCGTACTAATTTTTTTCGTGAAAAAAATTATTTTTTGAGTTTGGTCAGCTTAATTGTTTTTACCAAACGAGTTAACTTTAATTTGTTTATTTTTTTATTAGACCTGTTAAATTGTGTTTCCAAAACTGCACTTAAATCTTACGAAGCTATCATACTTTCAAAGTTATTGCGCTAAAAGTGATATTACCTTCAAATTCGACTTTTTTACATTATTTTACTGCTATCTCGGAGGGGGGTGAAAATAGACCCCCCTCCCATACAATTTTTTTCTTGTATTGACCCAAGGAACCTCCGGTTTTCGGATTGACCTCTCTAACAGACTCACCCTGTATACTATCGCGGGTGTAGAGTAGCCGATCAGAATAGTAAAAAAAAAATCGATAGTTGGATAAACTCGAGCGAGTCAGATTAAAGTAAGGTGGACAATCCATTGTCTTGACATTCTCGAGCCCGGTGCAATATATTTTTTTTATTAGGAAGGAAATAATTCAAGGATAACAAAGAAAATATAATCTGCCGATTTCCACAAGCCGAAGAACAATAATCGTTTATAAAGTTTAGCGCGTGCATATGCAGTGAATCATGAATTCCCTTTTGCGCGCCTCTCTCTTTTTCACTCTTTCTCTACCTTCCACTCTCTCATACTTTCCCCACACTACAAATTATTTTTAAGTTCCCATTGTGGATAAAGATGAAGATGAAAAAGAATTCATGTATGTTTATTTTATTTTACTAATTTTTCTGAATCTGTATTTCTGTATGTATAGTTATAAATAATTAGTTATCAATAGTTTGGGTAAAATGATAAATTTTACTTTCGTGAATTTTGTTTGTCTCATCCAATAATTTAAAAAAGAAATTTGTTTCAAACCGTCAGATTAAGAAAATTTACCCGAAAAATCGTCAGATTAAGAATCAGCACGACTAGGACATCGTGCCGTTAAAAACTAATTAAAAAAAAACAACTGTATTTTCAACGAAACACTGTAACTTCAAAAACTTTGTATATAAAGGTTTTCTAGTTTTATTACTCATAAGTACAAAATAAAAACAATTTATTTAAAATAAAATAAAATAACATAATAAATTTAAATAATATTTTACTAAACAGAAAAAATAATATTTAATATGGAACTTTATATCACATTAGATTTAAAGAAATTAAATTTCACTATTTTTCGTAAATTGATTTGAGAATTTTTTTGATCATTTCATTCAATACTTTAAATTTAATGCAATCCAAATCATTTTTTTAGTAGATATTTGAATTTAATTTTTTTAATTAATATATACTTCTTAATGTAAAATTATTAAAAAACTGTAATTTGCACTAGGGGGTAATTTTAAAAACTGCGCGCTTGTCTAAAGAACTGTATTTTACAGTTTTAACTGCAAATATGACACCACAGCATCTGTATTAAAATCTGACGCGCTTGAGTTTTTCAAAATGGCGATTTTTTTTTCGTCGTTTTTTTTGAATGCTTCGTTCGGGTTCACTTAACATCCCCTCTGAATATCCGACACGCTCGAGTAAATTTTTTTTCCCCAAATTTAACCCTTCCGTACGGCCAGCCCCACCATGCAAGCCAGCAGATTAACATGCCTTCGTAATCAGAGACACAAGGGACATATACACTATCAATATCTTACGAGCTTGAGTATTTCCATGCGACTGTTTTTTTTTACATTTTTGCAAGCTTACACTTCCCCCACCGGTGAAAGCATAAACATCAATCAACCTTTTTTTTCTACCATCTAATCTTCAAAATATATCTAATCTTAAGAAAGGAGACCCAACAATCTGCGCAAGTTATAGACGTATCAGTCTTATTTCCATCGCATATAAGGTTCTCTCAAGCGTACTGTGTGAAAGATTAAAGCCGATTACAAAAACACTGATTGTACTTTATCAGTGTGGCTTTCGACCTGAAAAGTCCACCATAGACCAGACTTTCACGCTACGACAAATCCTGGAGAAAACCCACGAAAATCAAATTGACACAAACCATCTCTTTGCCTGAGAAGGGATTGCCTATACGCAACAAAGGCTGAGTTCGGTATACCTGCAAAGTTGATTAGACTTTGCAGAATAACGTTGAGCAACACACGCAGATCCGTCAAGGTAGGAAATGCCCTCTCCGAAACCTTCAATACCGAAAGAGTTTTCAGGCAAGGCGATCCACTGTCTTGCGATCTCTTCAACATCATCATGGAGGGAATCGTACGAAAGGCCGGTGTGCATCGTAAGGGCTATCGAAAAGGAATCAGCCAAAGTGGGTTTGACGATAAATGAGGGTAAAACAAAGTATATGCTGTCTACAAACAAGGGAGCGTGGCGTTTAAACTCCCCCGTTTCATCCGGCAGCTATAACTTTGAAGTAGTCAAGGAGTTCGTATACCTTGGCACCGCCATTAATACCAAAAACGAAATCAGCCTGGAGATAAAGCGAAGAACAATAATTGCTAATAGGGGCTCAGTAAGCAACTAAGTTCCAGAGCCCTCTCTCGATCGACAAAACTAACACTCTACAAGACGCTCGTTCTACCTGTGCTGCTTTATGGCGCTGAGGCATGGGTAGTTTCGCAAACTGACGCAGCCGCTCTGGGGGTGTTCGAGAGAAAAGTTCTTCGCAAAATCTTCGGTCCTGTTCGATTCGGCGATGACTATCGCATCCGAATGAACCACGAGCTGTATGAGTTCTACGAAGACATTGACGTAGTTCGGCGTATAACTGTGCAGCGACTACGCTGGCGAAGCTCCAGCGAAAAAGGTGCTCGAGGCGAGGATCGCTGGTCAACGACGACAAGGGAGACCATGCCTCCAATGGATGGACCAGGCTGAGGAAGCCCTAACCGCACTTCGTGTATCCGATTGGAGAAGGCGCGCGCAAAGGAAAGGCGCCTGGCGAGAGCTGATGATGTCGGCCGAAACCCGGATACGGGTTGTTACGGCCACCTAAGTAAGTAAGTAAGTAAGTAAGTAATCTCCAAAATCAAATAGGTTTCCACGACGCTCTAGTAAATCCCATTTAGCATTGTGGGCTCCCTTCTATCAAAGTGTTACCAAGAAGGTGTTTGAGATAAGCCCTAACTCCAGAACAATTTGTTTTAGGAACAATCCAAGGAATCATAACACAAAAATTTAGAATTTTGTCCTCCCAGATTGATCAAATCGCACACTGTGCAGCGTCTCGTTTTTGCTGATTTTGGAAATTATTGCAGCTTTTGCTTGTATCTATTCCAGCAAAAAAATTTTTATTATAAAATTATTCTACAAAACTGGAGCGTGAATTAAACCTGCGTCCTGCGTGTTGACAGACCAACGTTTTAACCCCTTAGCTATGTAAGTACGTTGAGCAAGGTGGTTGATAACCTATTAAGTATTTGGTTTCCTTTCTTGCTTTTTTTATAGTACAAGATCCCACCATAGGACGACCTACACCCATCTGTTTTCCGAATGAAAACTACTTTTTAGCAATTATTGTACATGAGTAAACATATTGCGAATAGGTTGCCTAGTGGAAAGAAGTCAAGACTATATTTAAATATAATTAATATAATGCATTTTTTTCGATTTCTACACCCATCTGTTTGCCAAACAAAATCAATATTAATTGAAAGAAGGAAGCATAAGGAATAAGCAACCATTGGGTTGCGTCATTATCTGGTCAAGAGTACAGGGTTGTCAGGTATGAATAGGGTAATTTAAAACGATATTTGCACTCATCTGTTTTCTGATTGAAATTTATATTTCTATACAGATCATTTTATTACGAACACGATGGTATTGGATTGCCTAAGAAAAATTGATCAAGGCTAGGGGTTGCCGCAATTTTAAACAGTGAGCGACGCACAGAGTAAGCCACGGACAAACATAGAAGGAGTTGCAGCAGGATCATGAAATTTCGTGAAAATAAGTTCAACGACAAGAGAATCTTTGACACAAAATTTCGCCCACCTCCCGTATAACCGAAATACAAAACAAATTCATAGTGAAAAATAAGGGTTTTTTCAAATCCGTCAAACTGATGGTCACGTTTTTTCGCGTATGAAACTATTTCTTGCTATAAAATAATTACACATACCAAATTTTATGGATCTGGAATATTTTTTTTTTTGAGAAATATACCATATTACCGATTTCGGTTATATGGGAGGTAGGCGTATTAGTCGGCCGATCTGGTTTATTTTCACATCAATCATTTCTTGCTAGAAAGTAATATTCCATACCAATAATAATTTTTGTTTTACTTTTGTTGTTTACTGTATATATTTTGAAATGCTTTAAAATTAGCATTAAGTTTGTTTTTTCGTTTTTTATTATTTAATTAAATTTTAATTTAATTAATTAAACATAATAAATGAGTTAATAACAATTTAAAGAACAAGGGGACATTCAAGCAATTTCAGATAAGCAATCATGTTAAATGAATACCAAATGTTTTTATAGTATGAAATACAGTGGAGGAGAAAAGTACTGTATTTCATTTCTTCAATCAAACGCAAATTAAACGCAGATTGGCGTGTCGTGTGAGCTACCAACAATCCCGTGTGAGTTGGCCATTACAGAGAAAAAAAAGCTTTAAATTTAACATAATTGTTTACATTGCCTGAACTAGTTTCCATTAACGGTGATGGCAGTTCTGCAGCTGCAGAGATATTTGTTTGGAAAAATATTGCTGCCTATCTCTTGACGTTCAAACAAAGTCATGAAAATATAATCGATAAATAACCACTAACAGCCGTATTCATAAAAAGTTATAAACCTCTTGTAAGCCCTTTGTAAGACACACTCCTAAAAACGTTATTCATAAACGTTCAATAACGTAAAAACTTTTTGCAACAGCATCAAAAAAAAAAAAAAAATTAGGAACAAACCTTCTGTAAATCTCCTACAAAGATATTTTAAATTTGAATGTTCTCAATTGAGAAATGAGAAACTGATTTTGTGACAAATTAAAATGTAAGCAAATAAATAAATGAAAATAATTGTGTTTGTTTTGCAGTTGTCTTTTTTAAAGGTAAACAAAATTTTAAAGTCCAGTTTCAGTTTGTTTAAAATAATTTTCGAATTTTTTTTATTTTATTGTTATGAAAAATATCATCAGAATGTGTAGAAAAAATTTCTGAATAAATTTCGAAGCCGTTTAAGAGATATCTAAGTTTTTATGAGTAGTAAACGCTCATAAAGTAAGGTAAAGAAAAACTTTAAACGCGTTTTTCTCGAAATGACATTTTTTGAAACGGCTTGCACTCTAATTCGAAAAGTATTCGTCCGATTAACTCAAATCTTGTTTTATTATTTTTAAAAATTAAATACGCTCTGACTGAACATACAACATCAAATAAAAAAATAAGCATTTTTTTGCTTATTATTTAATTTATAAGGTCTGATTTCGTGCACGAAAAGTTGGGTTTTTTAATTTATGCGGCATTTTTTATTTTTTTTTTTAATTTTAAACTTTTTGCCGGTTCACTCAGAAGGCAAAACTGGAGGGGAAACCTCAACTTTAACACGCTGTATAACCATAACTATCATTGCAAAAAAGAAAAGAAATATAATTCTTAATTTAAGACTTAACTAAAATGAAAAAAAAACACCTAAAATTAAAAAACAAGCTTTTTCGCAGTTTCATAGATTTGATAACTTTGAAATTGAAAAATTCAAAATAGTATAATATATATATATATACACGAACCAAAATTTAATAAACATTTTAGATACGTTGCCGATGTCAAACATGCGTTAGTTAATTCCATATTAATTGATATCATCTATTTTTTGACACTTAAAAAACGCACTTGTCAACGCACTTGTGGACATTGCTAATATTTCATTGTACCAACAACACCACAAACATGCAATAACAATAGAGTTCAGCTACTACAGGTTTTTCGAACTTCCTCACCATTAACCCATCTAAAACCACGACCCAGTAATCATTGAATGAAACCATGCGTATACATATATTTAATTACACAACAATTTTTAATCTACTTTTGAGTTGACCTTTTGACAAATTAACATCAAAAACGCTACAATTGTCAACAAAGGAACTCATGCGGTTTAAAGGAGCAGTAGCCATATAGTTTGTTCTACTTAATGATAAAAAAATTAAGTTGTTAGTGTTCTACTGCTTCTACGGTTAGTGTTAAAATATATATAAGAAGTTCTGGAGAATCGAATACACCTGCTATAAGTTGGTGTAAATAGACGGTCACGGACGGCCTTCGGTCAATTAAAGACTGCATTTTTAACAGCCTCAAGCGATCCTCATAAGGAGGAAGGTCTAATATGTCCGTCCCACTTAAGCCCCTTAGAGCCAACCGAACAAAACGTTTTTGGATTGTTTCTATTCGATCAACATACATATTGTAACTTGGGGACCAAACTTGACTTGCATACTCTAAGTGATGACGCACGATTGCATAATACAACGTTGTAGTTGTAATCATGCTATTAAGTTCTTTGGCTCAGCGTTTTACAAATCCAAGCATTGAAGATGCTTTTTTACAAATATAATCGATGTGAATGTTAAACGATAGCTTAGAATCCATGCATATACCTAGGTCTTGACTTAAGGCAAGATCTTTTATCTTATAATCAAAAATAAAATTATTCCTATTTCGCGAAAAGGTCATAGTTTGGCATTTATCTGGATTTAGAAACATATTATTTTTAGAACACCAAACTTCAAAGGATTTCAAATCAGACTTGAGTAGATCTCAATTGTCTTAAGAATCTACTGTTCTGTATAATTTCATATCATCGGCATAAATAAGCAGATGAGAGTGTTCAATGATGTGAGTTACATGATTGATTGCTAAATTAGACCAAGGTGGCTACCCTGAGAAACACATGATTCAGCACTAAATTCAGAAAACAATACGTCTCGGAAACGTATTTGATAAGATCGCTCCT
The DNA here is from genome assembly GCA_914767935.1 of Coremacera marginata. Classification (NCBI taxonomy): domain Eukaryota; kingdom Metazoa; phylum Arthropoda; class Insecta; order Diptera; family Sciomyzidae; genus Coremacera; species Coremacera marginata. The sequence continues at coordinate 60,161,479 of OU612044.1, read as the reverse complement.
TCAAATACGACTTTATCCATTTCACAAAATATTGTGGAAATTCCATTAACTCGAGTTTAAATAAGATAACATTGTGTGGTAGTTTATCAAATGCCTTACTAAAGTCAGTGTAAACACAATCGACCTGGTTACCAGAATCAATTGAGTTAAAGCAGAATGTTGTGATTTAATGAAAAGTTATTGATTGATTTTAATATATTGAAAGTAAAGTTATTTAATGATGCATGATGGAGATATTTAGAACAATCAAAGAAAAGAAAATATATATATAGTCAAACTTGTTGCAGCACTCGCGTCAGACGTCCGTTCATCGCGATTTCAATATTCAGACTGACTTGCTACTCTCTCTCTCGCTCAGTTTACTCATTACAGTCGGCCATTCCTGAGATTGAACAGCGACCTCGCTGCTCATCGCCAGAATCTTCTGAATTTTCATCGGGATCGTCATCGTCTTCTGGTAAGATACACCACGGCTTTAGCTTATCTGAGGCAAACACAGATTTATATTTGCGTTGTTTCCTTCTGGATTCAGGCAAGTCTTCGATGATGTATCGGTCATTGCCTAAAACTCTGTAACAATGAAAGGTCCTTTAAAACGCGGTTCTAACTTTCGCGGCTCTCCAGTGCTTCCTAGTTCACTTTCGGCCAGCACAAGATCTCCTTTTTCAAACTTCATTGAGGTTGTGTGTATTTGATCATAACGTTCCTTAACCCGCTTTCGCCGTTTTAGAATTCGCTTCGGCAGCATCTTCTCGGGTGCGCTGAATGTTTTCGTCGACGGATGCAACTTCATTATTTTGGAGTATATGTATAATCTTGTTTGCTACATTGTCTCTAGGTTGGAAACCATATAAGATTTCATGTGGACTTCGTCCCGTTGAGCTGCTGTTCAAAGAGTTGAGATTCAATTGAATATCTCTAACTTCTTGGTCCCAAACTTAATCGTCTGGTGTCGATGGTCTCAGCATTCAAAGTATTGTTCGGTTCGTTCGCTCGACTTGTCCGTTCGCCCAAGGAGTACGAACAGCATTCAGGACATGTTTGATACCATATTGCTTGCAATAGTTTTCAAAGTCTTTGGACGAGAAAGCAGTACCTCTGTCACTGATGATATGCGTTGGCATTCCGAAAAAACCGCTCATCTCATTGAGGATCTTTGTTTGGTCGGATCAGCACGTATTTGGAAAAAGCATCGATTATGACCAGGATGTGTTCATTTCTGCGACTGCTTCGAGGAAATGGTCCCATATGGTCGACGTGAATGGTGTTGAACTGTATCGGTTCTACATCGCTAAAATGATATTCTCCTCCTTTTTTTCCACCAGGCTGCTTAACAAATTGCGCAGTCGACGCAAGCTTTTAAATATGATTTCGTGAAGTTTCGCATACGGGAAAACCAGAGGTGTTTTTTTAATTTTTCGAGGGTTCTTTCCAAACTCAGATGCCCAGAATTGTCGTACGCATTGCTTTCGGGGCTACCCATAACTTTTTGCTATCAACTTTTCGATATAATCTGCCATTTTCGATAACAAAATCAGTAGTCATATCCTTATCGTTCTTCTTGAGTTTTGTAACAATTTTTTGTAAATCCTTGTCCTGTAACTGCATGGAAAATAGAAAATCATTTTCGTCCAACACTATTTTTGCTACTTTTAGCGAAGCTGTCTCTAAATCGTGAGGTTGTTTATTTGGCATGCGGCTTAATGCGTCCACATGAGCCATTCGTTTTTCTGTCCGATGTTCAATGTCAATGTCATAATCTTGGATGCGTAGCCACCAGCGTGCAATACGTGGTATTAATTCTTTCTTTTGCACAGCGGTTTTCACCGCGCTACAGTCTGTGACTACCTTAACCTTTCAACCGCAGACGTAGTATTTAAATCTTTCTAATGATTCAACAACGGCCAACGTCTCGAGATCGTATCTATGAAATTTCATTTCATCATAACGGCTAAAATAAGCAACTGGTCTCCAGTTCTCGCCATCACTCTGCAATAAAACACCAGCCAATCCAATGAAACTCGCATCTGTATGAACTTGATGCTCCGCTTTAACGTCGTACGCTGTTAAAACTGGCTCAGAAACAAGCGCAATTTTCAATCCCTCAAAAGCGTTCTCTTGACTTGGCGACCATTCAAAACGTTGATCTTTGCGCAACATCTTTCGTAACGGTTCAGATATGATGGCGTATCCAGGAACAAATTTCCTGAAGTACTCACTCAAACCTAGAAATCTTCGAATTTCGGTGACGTTCGTTGGAGTTGCAAAATTTTTAATAGCCGCTGTCTTAGCCCAGCCTGGCTTGATTCCGTCGGTAGTCAACTTATGCCCTAAAAATTCGAGCGATTGTTTCATAAACTCGCATTTGGACAAATTGAGTGTCAAATTTGACTCGTGCAGTACGTCAAGAACACTAGCTAATTTATCTAACATTTTTTCGTGCGAATTTGCACCGATTAAAATATCGTCCATGTTATGTATCATGTCATTTTTTTGTGTCTTTTCTTTTATTTTTGCCATTAGATGTTGGAATGCAATCGGCGCATTACTAAGGCCGAAAGGCATTCTTGTAAATTCACATAAACAGTCTGTCGTACTAAAAGCTGTATACTTACGACCGGATTCTTTTATCGGGATCTGATAGTAACCGCTGTTCATATCCAATGTGGTCATAAATTTAAAACGTGCCGCTTCGTGCAATTGTTCTTCGATGTTTGGCATTGGATGCATTTCTTTTTTTATGTGAGCATTAAACCGTCGATAGTCTACACACAACCGATCTTCGCCGTTTTTTTTTTTTTACAAGGAGTATCAGACTCGCATATTTCCACTCGGATTTTGTAACTATACCATTTTCAATTAATTCACGTAGCATTGAACCAACAACCTTTTTTGCTTCCGGCACACGGTAAGGAGTTTGTGCTAGCGGTTTATCACTGTCCATCTTTATTTCGAATTCTATATCCGTTTTCCCGATATCACTAAGATCATTCGCAAACACATCTCAACATTTATTTTTAATAGTCTTTATCTTTTCTATTTTCAACATTACACTGTACGTTATTTTCATTTATTGCTTTGGCCGGAACAATTTTCTTTGTTTTAAAATTTTGTTCGATTGTCAAAACATTATTTTGAAAAACTAAACGAATTTCATTTTCGCTAACACATTCTGTCCTAGCAGAACATCACTTGACAGAAATCCATCATCAACAACATAAAGATAGATTTGCAAATTTAAATTATCAATTATGAAATCTGTTTAAATTTTCTGGTTTGCGTGGAAAACTCCACCACAAATGCCCTTTATGTTAACTGAACACGTTTCACGTTTAGATGGTATTATTTTAGCGACAGATTCACGAACCATATGGCATTGACTGTCTGCATCGACAAAAGCTCGTAAACATTTGCCACCCACTACAACACGTTTTGTAAACATTTCGTCAACAACGTTGCTTTGGCTTCACGCACAAATACGTTTGATTTTCCACAATTTTCTGGTTCATTACGATGATGCACTCTTTGACAATCTTTGCATCGCTTGCGTCGTTGAGGTTTTGGACACTTAGTTGAGATATGACCGGTCTCTGAACAGTTAAACACAAAATAGGCGATTTTCTTTTGTACATCAGACCACAGAACTGAGTAGATACTGATCAAACCGACCATAACCTGAGCTGACAACATCAGATCAAACAAATATTGGTCTGATTTGGTAATGAAACATTTTGTGTGAAAGCTTGTCTCTGCTTTGTATCTCTGCTGTCAATTTCATTAAAATTCACTAAATTTTATAAATATACTACCTTCTGGACTGGTGCCCGCCATTTCTTGCTTCTTTTATTTCGATTTTTTTATGTTTTGATTTTAAAACTACCGATTGCTTTGTGCTGAGCTCGTCAACAGCATCTGAGCAACACTCAGGCTGAAGCCTGACATGAAAAGAAACGCATATATTGAACACAGCTTCGTCAGAGGTACAAAAGAAACGCAGATCTGTTTTTGGCACTTGTTGCTCAGCTCGGATATACAAAAGAAAATCGCCTAATGGTTTTTATTTTTGTATCAAATTTTGTATCGTTACATTTTAGATCTGTATTTTTTGATAATTTTTATTTTTTTCATCAAACTTTAAAAATCGATTATTTGAACAAGCAGACACATTTTTTAAATAATCATCCAACGTTTCGCGCATGTCTTTAATCGATTTGAACTGGAGTGCAGCTTTCGCAAGTTGTAAATCGCTATGTTTTAACCCGTCACGTGTGTACTTTATTATTGCCGATTCACTTAGTTTGCGGCGTTTACCTAACGCACTCATTCTAAAACAGTACTCGATAATTTTTTTCATTTTGCTGCCGAACAGCGCTGCTCATTTTAAAATGAGTTTCAGCTTCATCAAGCACCGTACCAAATTCTACTATTAACGCATTCGCGGGACCGTTCCAGTTCATATAAAGATCGCACGTAGCATCTAGACTCAATTTAGCATGTCCTTTAAGCTTTCCATACACCGCTAATAGGACGCATTTATCGTCCCAATAATATGCAACAATGGATCTATTTTCGCGATCCACAAATTGCTGGAAACGTGTCCTTTGCTGGATCAAAGTCGGGCAGTGTCTGCGATATCTTTGGTTGAGAAATGGTTTCGAAAGGTGGTAACGCTTAAGCCCGTCACTGAACTGAAACCTTGAAAACTACTTGCTTGTTCACTAACGTTTAGTCCGGTTTCTTCACCTCCACTAGCAGCTTGAGCCGGCGCACGCGAATTTTGGACCATTGTCACAACATTTTGCATCATTTGACGCAATTCAACAATTTGAGACTGCAATGACGGTTTATGGTCATCAATGTCAATCTCTTCACTGTTGAGTGCCTCGCTTAGCCGCTGCACGCGTTCAGCCTTCGTTCCGATGAACGAAAGGTTTTTTCGCGATGTAATTGTTTTAGTTTTTCAACTTTTAACACAGCAATTTTCTTCATCTTAACGTTTCTGAATATTACAAAAAAATAAAAGAAGCAAAAATTTTATGTACGAGCAAAACGTATTTAGTTTGACGATGTTAACATTTGTTTATTTTTTCCCCGTTTCTATCGTTTATTTTCGCATGTTTTTTTTACTACATTTTTGACGTTTCTTTTAAACTGAGCACAACTCGTCACATTTCCTTTTAATCGTTATTATTTTCTCCTTTGTTATTCGTTATTATTTTCTTCTTCGTTATTCGTTACTTGCGCTGGTTTTTGTCTTTACTAACGCACTCGTTATCGTTATGACGCTACATATTTTAAAAAATAAATCGAATTCCGTTAACTTTCGTTTAGCCTTGAAACATAACCTTGAACATCGCGGAAGTCTCACTTTCCATTAACTGCAACTGTACAACACAAGCACGATCCCACTTCTGAACTTTGAGTTGATAAAACTCATGAAAGCGTTTTATGAAGAATGTTTAAATATTAACACACGTTTAAGTTTGTTTGACATATATTTAATGATTTTAATAGATTTAATGAAAAGTTATTGATTGATTTTAATATATTGAAAGTAAAGTTATTTAATGATGCATGATGGAGATATTTAGAACAGTCAAAGAAAAGAAAATATATATATTTAGTCAAACTTGTTGCAGCACTCGCGTCAAAAGTCCGTTCACCGCGATTTCAATATTCAGACTGACTTGCTACTCTCTCTCTCGCTCAGTTTACTCGTTACAGATGTGAAATCGAGAAGATTAGACACAGTGGATCATGATACAATGATAAGGTAGGGCAGCTTCGCTGAGTGCTCTCACGCGTCAACGAAGAGTGGATAATGAGAAGGAACATATATGTCAAAACGACGAATTTCGTAGAAATTGCAAATGAAGAAAATATTTTATGTTTCCAAGTTGCAAACAGTGCGGTCGCGGGTGTTAAATTTGTGCTAATTTGAGTGAAAATATCATAAAAAAAGTGTAATAAAAACTATAAAATGTGAACGAAGTCTTAAAATTGCAAAAAAAACCTGTAAGTTTTAACCCAAAAACAACTGCGAAACGTGAGCATAAAGAAATTCGCGATGAACAGCTGATTTTGACACCTATCTCGCTTTATTCTGCTTTCCACTCCATTCCTCTCCGAGTCGACCTTACCTTATAATTCTGCCATGCAGTGGATCTGCCATGAACAAAACCATGCTGACGAGTTGTTATGACTTCCCCACAGTGAATTTTCACCCGAGCGTACATAATCCGCTCAAAAAGTTTTGGAATCGATAAGAGCTTGGCGATAGGCCTATAGTTACATATTGACATCATTCCTGCAACCCTTTTTATAAATAGGACTTATAAATGATTTTTTCTAGAAAATAACGTTCGTTAATTGATTTATTGAATAATAAAAAAAGTGGTTGACTCAAAACGGAACCACATTGTGTTAACACTGCGGCAGGAACACTGTCGGGTCCAGCACGAAAATCCTCATCGATCGATCTTATATACATTAAAATATCCTCTGGAGTAAAGGATATATGCTCCAAAGAAACTCTGGGTGCGTAATTCAAATATTCAAAGTACTCTCCATCAGGATTAAAAGCATCTGAACAGAATGATTCCTTAAAAAGATTGGCGAATAGGCCACAAATTAGGATCGTCAGTAAATCCCTCAGGAGTTCTAAATAAAGAAGGGAATCCATCGAATTTCTTCTTTGTGTTTATGAATCCCAAAAATTTCTTTGGATCAGACAAAATCCTCAGCTTTACATTATTAAAATATTCGTGATATAATGTATCTGAGCGATTTTCAAATTCCAAAAACAAACGCATGTAAGTTTCTAGGTAATTTGAGCTTAAGCTACAGACGTATTTCTTCCATGCCATGTTCCTGTTGTTGGGAAGAGTCTTAAAATCCTTTGTGTACCACGGGTACGCAGAATTTCTCGCAAATTTGAGGCTATAGGTAGGCTAAAAAAAATTAATGGAGTCATCAAGGCAATTTCCATTTAAAATTGAATTCATAAATCATATTTACTTTATACGTATTTACTATATTTTCTCTATCGGATTTGTACCAAATATTCAAAGGTGGATGGTATTCATCAATAGTAGTTAGAGCATTGTTATGCATGACAGGCCTTCTTAACAACAACATTGTTACTGTCTGTAGTTAAGACCAGGTCAAGAAGTCTTTCAAGACTATTATAAATACACCTCACTTGGTATAAGTCTAAACATATATTATCAACAAATATATGTTCTTGGCGGGTCTTCAAATTAGATGCACAATAGTATGTATCATCGCAGGAGAATGCCATTTTAAATCAGGTGGATTAAAATCGCCCCATAATAAAATGTCATTAACGTCAAGTGAATCAATTATGCAATCTATATGCAAGGCTTGTATAGACCTCTACACTACTCTTAGGAGGAACATACGCATTAATAACATATACATTGGAGTTACAATGCATAACTTTAACGCAAATTAGTTCAATATTAGAAGAGCAGGGAATATCAACAATAGAACTGACAAAGCAGTTTCTTACAGCCAAGAGCCCACCTCCACTGACAGAAGAAATATTGTCAGTATCTGTCTTTTCTAAAAACTTGAAAACTATTGTCGAACAATTCCAAATCAGTAATGCTTCCGTTCAGTCACGTTTCTGTTAACGCGATAATATCCTCAGAGCAATTCTGAGTTGATAGAAATAAGCTCTGAGTCTTAGAACGTAGTCTCCATACATTTTGATAGTACAGGGACAGCCTATTTAGTTTTTTTGTGTCTGGCAGGCGGCTTGAGTCACCCTTCTAGACTTATTTTTTGGCTTGAACTCAGTAACGGAATATTTTATAGGCCCACAAATTAGAGTTAAGAACAGTTGTAAAATCTTCAGCTGCAACTGTTAAAATAAAAGAAGAGTGGGAAGACTTATTACCAATTTTTTTGCATGAGCAGAATGCATTTGAGTTTACTAACTTGGTTTGCCTGACAAACGTCAATATATTTACTATTGATGTGTCGGGCTGAAGACGTGAAATGAAAACGTTTCTGGTCCTCGAAACTGCTCTTAAAGTCAAATGACTGTTAGGCGTAGTTGAAATCGTATTTGGAATACTAGTCAATGGAGATAGAAGATGGTGTACGAGTATAAGAAATCACCATTTTATTATTTTATGATGGCATTGCTGAGGGCTGCTCTGTCTTGGAAGGTCCGGAGGACACCTTCCAACGCTTATTTTTGTTTTTCCTCTGTCTTTTCGAGCTTTTTGGGTCTTTTTCTGATGAAACTGTCAAAATTCCGGAAGAAGCAGTCATGGACAAGGGAACCGAAATATTATTCTGATTTATTCTGATTTATTGATTCTGACACTGGTACTGAGTGCGCCACTATCTTCGCTAAAAAATGTAACAATTTCTCTGAAATTATTACTTAATAAGTTAAGACTTTCCCAAAAAAGCTTTATTTTGGAATAGAGTTCATCCGGGGAAAGGGCCCTGCACGAAGCACAATACCAGCGAAGACCAGATCGCACTGACATTAAATCGTCAAGGCACGATTTAGAAATATCAGCACAAGAAGCATGGAACATTCGCTCACATGGGCCAGAAAAATTGAACATAGGGTACAGAATATTCTGGCTATTGCATTGCTCGTTTAGAGAACAAGCTTTAATATTGTCAACGGAAAAATAATCCATTCCAAGTGTTTTAATATGTAAAATGTGCTTATAGGGTTAGCACAAAAGTGCAGCGTACACAAAACTGTTAACAAACAACAACACTAGATACGCTGACTGCACTACAAATAAACAAACACCGCACAAAGAGAAATTGAAAAATAATTAGGCAGACAAACAAGTACTGGATTTTATTAAAAACAACAAAAACATTGCAAATCATTATTAACAAATAGAGACAATTGTTAATAAACACTGTTTAAATTAAATTGCTTAAGAACATATAAAACATTCATTAAAAGATTTGTTGATACTTAACGTTCATAAGATTCAACAATACACAATTACAAAATTCACTTATCACAGCAAAACAACTAAAAAACCACCGATAACTACAAGACGAGATCAACAGTTGTGAATCATTCACAACGCAAGCACACCGATGCTGGTGACATCTTGTGGCAAGTAGAAGCAAATTTTTGTTTGTTGTTGTAGTATAGCAAATACACAATCCTCTATCTATTGAAGATGGTGGCGATCTACTGCAGCATAGCTTCTGTTATACTTAACATTGAATTAATAACTCTTTCAAACAAGGCTTTGTGGCCTGGTGGATAGTGTATTGAACTCTTGATCAGTGGGGAAGGATTCAATCCCCCACGGTGGGCCAAAAATATTTTTAATATTTATATATTAAATTATTTAATTTTATTGTTGTAATAAACGCTAGCAACAAAGAAACCATAAAATTTCCAAGAAAAAATCTGTCGAAAGTTTTTCAGATTTCACTCAAGCAAATCATAGAACGAGGCGTAAAAAGCTTCGCTTCAAAAAACTATTTTGATGATATTTAATAAAATAAAAAAATACAGTCATTCAAAAAAGCCCGCTTTTTTACTCAAAAAATTTAAACTGGGCTTTAAAGAAATGCGAATACATATATCAAATTCACAAACCTATATTTTTTTTTAAATTTTTAAGCAAATGTCATTATATTTACCAAAGTCACAAATGAAAATTGCAACTGTTCTTACTTTAAAGCATCAATATTTTCACTTTAGCTAAAAGGGTACGCGCACGTAGAACGCTTTTTTCACGGCGCTTATTTTTGGCGCCTACCGTAGGCGCCTAATTTTTCTAATAGCCAATTGATTTGATAGTTAATTTTTGATCCTTTGCATTGTGCTAAGAAATAGAAAAGCATTGCTTTTTAAATTGGAAAGCACACAACTGCAATTCCGCTTTGGTTTTAGCAGAAGATGTGCTTATAAAATTTTCAAAGTTAATAGACTGCATAACCCACAGAAGATTACTGATGAGTTGGTGTAGCGACCGATGAAACAGCTGTCTAGTCGGCTGGTGATTGTTCTGTAAAGAACATTGTTGTTGTGGCGACCTGTTGCTTCATGATTTACTTGGCATAAAGCTCACATGTGTACTTACTTGATGGCGCTTACAACCGTAAGTCGGTTTCCGCCTGTTGTACGAAATTTCGCCATTTCTGTGTTGCGCTTGCTGGCGCCAGGTGGAAGCTCCAACGGTCCCTCCAACGGAGATGCGGTCGTCCTCTTCTGCGTTGTCCGCCGCTAGGTACCGAACTGAATATTTTCTTCGCTGGAGCGCCGTATCCATCGGCTCAACATGACCTAGCCAGCGAAGCCGCTCGATTTTTATGCGCTTTACTATGTCAATGTCGGCATATTTCTCATACAGCTCATCGTTCCATCGTATTCGGTACTCGCCATTGACGCAGATTGGTCGCTCCCAAAATAATTTCATCAGAGCTGCTCAACGTCCAGGTTTGTGCTGCATATAACAGGACGGGCATGATTAGTGACTTATAGAGCGTGACTTTTGTTTGTAGAGAGGGGGATCTGCTTCTCAATTGCCTCAAAGTAACACCTGTTGGCAAGAGTTATTCTTCGTTTTATCTCTCTACTGATATCGTTGGTGGAGTTAATGCTGGAACCGAGGTAGACGAAGTCCTTCACAACCTCGAAGGAGGTGTTGTCAACAGTGACGTGGGTGCCAATAGCTCACATATGTAATCCTTATAAATTTATATTTTTAAGAATTACTAAAAACTAAATATCAAATAAAAAATGCCTTAATTTAGTTTTCATGTGTAAACTGGTACGAGCCCGATTTTAGAAAATAATTTTTTTTCAAAAAAACTTCTTCACGATTTCTATGGCTTAATATCAACGAATTGTTGGTGCCAAAGAATGGAATCGTGAAAGTCTGCAGAATTAATGTAGTCAATTTTTTTAACCTTTGCTTTGTGCTAAGAAATCGAAAAACATTGCATTTTAAATTGGAAAGCAAGCAACTGCAATTCCGCTTTCGTTTTAATAGAAGGTGTGCTTATATGATTAAATAAGAATTACTAAAAACAAAATATCAAATAAAAAAATGCCACAATTTATTTTTTTTTTTTTTTTGCTTGCAGCAACGGAAGACACAAACAATTGCTGAAATCTTGTCAATTAGATCAGGTCAATAATTTCATGCTTTTTTCTTTGCCTTTATCATAAATTCTTTTTCTTCCAGAAATCGAAGCATTGATCGATAATGAGCTTCTGAATACGGAAGACAAAATTTCGTATGACGAAGAAATGTATGAATAAAAATACAGCATATATGTAAAAATTAAATCTGAAATTAAGATACATTTTTTTGCATTTTTTTTTTTCCATAATTTTGGAAAAATAACTTGAATCAAAATGAAATGGCTTTATTCTCAATAAAAACATAAAAAGTCATATTATATCTGAAGTCATAAAAACTCAGGGTGCGAAGAACGATTGAAATATGATTGCAATTATCGTTCTCTTTATATAAAATTGTGATTGAATATTTTTACGAACGAATGAAGAACTCTCTGCTGGCGTCGTTATATTTATCACTGATAAATTTGTCAGCTTCGTATTTTTTCAAACGAATTTTTCACACAACAACAAAAAGCAATAAACGTTCGTTTGTTATCGTTCATTAAATATGAGCGTTTGAAGAAAAAATTCAGGAATGTTCGTTTGTAAGTGGAATTGTTAGGCAAAATTTATGTTTTTTTTTTTTGTATTTATGTATACGCTAAAAAAAATTAAGAAAAAACAAAACTACATCTGGACTTGATATGGAATGTACCTGCCTATGAGTAAAACTATGTTTTAATGCTTTTAATTAACTTAAATGAACTTGATGCCTACTCAAATGAAAAAGGATGGTTTTTCAGATTGGTGTTTTATGATGAGATGGTATGATAGGTACGGTACAATGGATTATATTATGGATACGGTACAATCTGGTATGGCATGCAGTGGCGTAGATAGCTTTTGGTTCTATCTACGTAATCTATCTAGGTATCTATCTAGGTAATCTATCTAGGTAATTAAAAAATAATTATATTCAAAATATTTTCTTTTCAATACCTGAATACCAGGGTGCTTTGTGACGCCGAATGTCTGATTCACAGCGCAACTTTGTTTAAACGTCAAAAAAGTATGAAAGAAGAAGCTATAGCATGTCAAATATGTATTTATATTTACATATATATCGATGGTTAAGCGCACAAAAGTGATAAATGCTCTTTTGACGAAAATGGGTTAACTGCATTTTCCAACTCGTTGTCATCAATAAAAAAAATCCATTGTCAAAATAAAAAGAATTCGCAGAAATACAAAAAGTCTAGGTGGCAATCTATCTTGAATCCGCCATCTTGAATTTTAAATTTGACATCAATTCCGAAAGCAGCTGCCCCCTAAAATGCCAACCACGGAGTCTACAGAACCCTTAAAAGTCCTAACACTTATGCTTTTCCTACACAAGCTCATTGAATTTTTTGGATATTTGCTTTAAGTTCACTTACATAATTGGATACTTGCAAGCTTACAAGCTTTTGCCGATCGTTTCAAGCTTTTTAATTTTCGTACTTTTTTCAGCGCGTATACACAAGTACAAAAAAAAAACTTAAATTTTTCCTAACAATTCCACGTACAAACGAACGTTCCAGAATTTTTTCTTCAAACGCTTATTTTCAATGAAAGATAACAAACGAACGTTTGTTGCTGAAAAATTCGTTTCAAAAAATACGAAGCTGACAAATTTATCAGTGATGAAAAAAACGACGCAAGCAGAGCGTTCCTCATTCGATTGCGAACGTTCGCTTACTTTTGAATTTTTCGTTTGAAAAATTCACACACAGCAAAAAATGAACGCAAAGATCGTATTTTAATCAATTGCGAACGAATTTTTCCGCACCCTGTAAAAACTTCATAGATGGTGAGAAAAAAGTATATTTTCTTTGGGCGCATTATTTCCGTTAATTTTCGATGTATTTTATTAAATTTTTATTTCTTGTGTAAATTATCTGCTAATTATCTATAAAAATACATAATATAAAAATTATGCCAGTTGATGAGCATTTATTTTTTAATTATTTTTTTCAAAAAGATCCTCAAATATTAAATATACCTGTAAAAATTAGGCAAGTGTTTATCCTAAAAAAATTATATTTATTAATTTAAAAAATATTTTATATTTAATTTCCTTTCATATGATATATGATTTATTATTGCAAATTGTTTTAGTTTTACACAAAAATTATTTCACTAATTTTGCCGGATTGTCTGGTTGCAAAAAGTTTAAAAACTTTTTTTGGGTTCTAAATTAAGTTCAATAACTTAATTAAATATCTACATAAATCAAGCAAAAATGTTTTTATTACAAACATATTTACACAAATGGAATCATAATATACGTAAGCTTCAATATTTGAATAATTTTGATTTCATATATTTGCCTTGTACGATGATTACGCTATTCAAATAACATGGAAACGTATTTAATTTTTTACTTTTTATCGAAGCGTTTTTATCGGGTGCCCGTTAAAAAATGTTTGCAAACAGTACGAGCTAAAACAAAGCAAAGGTGAAAAGAAAGTGACTTTCCTGATAGCTTGCTGAAAATAGTTCACCTGTTGTCGTAAGAGCTCATTTAAGATATGAAAAATCATTTCGAAGATTTAAATGAGTAAGCTTGAACTGTTTATTTAATTGTTTATTGAAGGAAAACCAATATTTTTTTTTAATTTTTGAAACCAGCCTTACCCTTTTTCTCGGAAATGGTTCAATAAATTTTTAAAAGTAGGAGTGTGCGTGTCAGCTCCGACGAGCGACTGGAGTTTACTCCTCAAGATCGATTACCTGGGAATTCGAGATTCTCTTATATTACAAAAAGGATTGTATGCTTTTTAAATTTTAAAATATATTACTTACGTATATTATATAAATTCATAATAACGTCATTGTTAAATACTGTAATATTAGGTTTGTGGTAACCAAAATATGATACGTGAACATCGGAAGTTACATGATTTAGGAATTGTGAAAACATCACATCAGGGGACGAACCTTCACATGGCAACGTGTCTGACCGCCTCAACCTGGCGAGGCCAGCATTATCCATGTCGAAATCGTCTCAAGTCGACTCAAACCTCCAAGTGGTGTTCCCTGGGCAACGGCAAACTGGCATCCGTCAGTTTGACGGCTAATTTGAGCGGCGGGTCGATCCATAGACCTTAAACATGGAATGTGCGCAGGGTTTGGGTCCCGCCACATTACTACTGCCCAATGAAAACTAAACCAGCCTCGGATAAGAACCCCAATTACGTTGACGACCACCGCAAACGAAAAACGGACAATGATTTACGGATATGCACCTGGAATGTCCGGACCCTTTATAGGGAAGGTGCCATTATCCAACTGGCGGAAGCCCTCAAAACAATACAATCTGACATCACCGCCATCCAGGAAATGCGATGGAAAGGGCAAGGCTGCTCTAAACAAGCACACTGCGATATCTACTACAGCTGCCATGCGGAGAAGCGCGAATTCGGATGTGGATTCGTCGTTAGCCGGAAACTACGCCACCTTGTTTCCCGGTTCACACCTGTGAACGAAAGATTGGCCACGATCCGCATCAAGGCAAAATTTTTCTACATAAGCCTTATTTGCGCGCACGCCCCGACGGAGGAAAAGGACGAAGCCGTCAAAGACGCTTTCTACGCTAGTCTTGAGGACGTATATGACCACCTTCCGGTCCATGACGTGAAAATAGTCCTCGGCGATTTTAATGCGAAAGTCGGAAGGGAAGGCATCTTTGGCCCCACTGTCGGTCAGTTCAGTCTTCACGAGACCTCCACAAACAACGGTCTAAGACTGATCGACTTCGCCGCGGCACGAAACATGGTAGTTAGTAGCACCAGATTTAAGCACCTCGACATCCACAAGGCCACCTGGCTGTCCCCGGATCAAAAAACGCGAAACCAAATTGATCATGTTGTAATCGACGGAAGGCATGCCTCTAGTGTTCTAGATGTGCGTACATTTCGGGGGGTCAACATTGACTCCGACCATTATCTTGTTGCAGCCAAGATCCGCATGCGATTATGCAATGCCAAGAACATACGCACAGGAATGCAACGAAAGCTAGATGTCGCTAAGCTGCAATTACAACGGACTGCCGAAGCCTACTCCGCTCAACTCTCGGTTAAGCTCAACCAACCAACCTCTGGACTCGACGACGCCGGCGGACTTTGGGCGCATATATCCCACTCCATGCGCGCTGCCGCTGAAGAAGTCATTGGTTTCCGGCGCCCGCAACCTCGGAACCAATGGTACGATCAGGAGTGTCGCATTGCGACTGCAGTAAAAAACGCCGCTTATAGAAAAACGCTGCAGTCAGCTGCAACGCGAGCCGTGCGAGAAAACTACCGCGAAAAGAGGAAGGAAGAGAGGCGCCTTTTCAGACGCAAGAAAAGAGAGCAGGAAAAGCGTGAGCGTGAGGAACTAGAGGTATACCAGGGCAAGAAGGATGCACGAAAATTCTATCAACAGGTTAAGCGTCTAACCCAAGGTTTCAAGCCCGGAGCATCCACTTGTAGAGACGAAAATGGAGATCTGAATACGGATACACAGTGTGTGCTTAGATTGTGGAGACAGCACTTCTCCAATTTACTTAATGGCGACGATTCCACCAATGCCGCCCATCGAGAACACAGTGCAGTGCCACCAATCGACGATGACGGAGTGGAAGTATCACCACCTAGCCATGAAGAGGTTCGAGTTGCTATCCAACGACTCAAAAACAATAAAGCAGCGGGTGCTGACGGCCTGTCAGCTGAATTGTTTAAAACCGGCGGCGATGAATTGATAAGGCGCATGCATCAGCTCATCAGCAAAATATGGCTAGCAGAAAGCATGCCTGACGATTGGAACCTCAGTGTACTGTGCCCTATACTTAAGAAAGGAGACCCTACAATCTGCGCAAGTTATAGAGGTATCAGTCTTATTTCCATCGCATATAAGGTTCTCTCAAGCGTACTGTGTTAAAGATTAAAGCCAATTACAAAAACACTGATTGGACCTTATCAGTGTGGCTTTCGACCTGGTAAGTCCACCATAGACCAGATTTTCACGCTACGACAAATCCTGGAGAAAACCCACGAAAATCAAATTGACACACACCATCTCTTTGTCGACTTTAAAGCTGCGTTCGATAGCCCGAGAAGGGATTGCCTATACGCAACAATGTCTGAGTTCGGTATACCTGCAAAGTTGTAAGACTTTGCAGAATGACGTTGAGCAACACACGCAGCTCCGTCAAGGTAGGAAATGACCTCTCCGAAACCTTCAATACCGAAAGAGGTTTCAGGCAAGGCGATCCACTGTCTTGCGATCTCTTCAACATCATCATGGAGGGGATCGTACGAAAGGCCGGTGTGCATCGTAATGGCACCATTTTCTATAAAGGTGTCCAGCTCCTTGCTTACGCTGATGATATTGATATTGTTGGCAGAACCAAGAGAGATGTTACCGCTGCTTTCGCCGCTATCGAAAAGGAATCAGCCAAAGTGGGTTTGACGATAAATGAGGGTAAAACAAAGTATATGCTGTCTACAAACAAGGGAGCTCGGCGTTTAGACTCCCACGTTTCATCCGGCAGCTATAACTTTGAAGTAGTCAAGGAGTTTGTATACCTTGGCACCGCCATTAATACTAACAACGAAATCAGCCTGGAGATAAAGCGAAGAACAATAATTGCTAATAGGTGCTACTACGGGCTCAGTAAGCAACTAAGTTCCAGAGCCCTCTCTCGATCGACAAAACTAACACTCTACAAGACGCTCGTTCTACCTGTGCTGCTTTATGGCGCTGAGGCATGGGTAGTTTCGCAAACTGACGCAGCCGCTCTGGGGGTGTTCGAGAGAAAAGTTCTTCGCAAAATCTTCGGTCCTGTTCGAGTCGGCGATGACTATCGCATCCGAATGAACCACGAGCTGTATGAGCTCTACGGAGACATTGACGTAGTTCGGCGTATAACTGTGCAGCGACTACGCTGGCTGGGTCATGTCCATCGTATGGACGACGAAGCTCCAGCGAAAAAGGTGCTCGAAGCGAGGGTCGCTGGTCAACGACGACGAGGGAGACCATGCCTCCGATGGATGGACCAGGCTGAGGAAGCCCTAACCGCACTTGGTGTATCCGATTGGAGAAGGCGCGCGCAAAGCAGAGGCGCCTGGCGAGAGCTGATGAGGTCGGTCGAAATCCGGACACGGGTTGTCACGGCCACCTAAGTAAGTAAGTAAGAAAACATCACATCAATAGTTGTACCATATCAAGTCGTTCCCAGTGTTCTACCAGCAACTACATCTTAATTAACTTCTTTCAAAAATTTTATTAAGCGCAATCCTTCATCTGCATGATGAAAGAGTTGAAAATTTCCTTAAATTTTCCATATTTTTTCTCATTGACATCAATTAGTGGACATATTTTGTATGAAACGTCCCGTTATGTCGTAGCAAAGAATCTATCTAATTCTAAATCCAGCAAATTTTATTTCATTGAAATCGGTTGAAAATTCGTCGAGTTATTCAATTTAAAGTATTTTTACTTCACTACAAAATCACCAAAATAACTATGTTTTGTTCTTACTTGTGAAAAACTCAGCTCAGGCAAAACAGCATGAAAAACAACAATTTTGTGCTACTTTTAACAGATTAACGCTAAAAATTATAATAATTTCAATGAAATAAAATTTGTGGGATTTATAATTAACCAATCTTTTATATTATTTTATCAATTATAATAAAAGCGCACCTTAATTTAAGCTACTTGTGTGAGCAACGGCTATTATGCGAATCCGCACATATTTAAACACACACAATTTTTTTGTTGTGCTGTGCTAGCTGAGCATAAAAAGAGAAGAGTAGAGAGCAACATGATGTTTATTGAAACTCTCAGCACAACTCGTAGAAAGAAATCGATCAAGCAATGCGTCGCATCGGGGATGATTTCATATATATCTTTGCATTTTAATTAAATATACTTACTACTGAAATTTCAAAGGGAAAATACCCATATACTGTGTTGTAGCACAAATATGATATTTTAAAACTTATTTCATAAAAATCGGCCCAGTACTTTTGGAGTTTTACAAAAATCTACACTTCAATTTAATATAACAGTAGATTGCTGCTGTGTGTATTTTGTTGGCATTTCCTCGTTGTTGGTATTTTGCTGCACATAGTCGCGAGGCTGAGAACCGAGCACCACAACAGTCAACACGAAATGTCTACCATTGAGTGGAGAGTCACTAGACGAATGACAGAAAACGGAACGCTTGAGTTTTTTTTCAACGCTTAATTTTTCTCGCTATACATTTTTCATACCGCAGGCTATATATGAAATCGATTTTGAAGGGGTAAACTTCAAAAAGTATAAGTGTGTTTATATATGAATTGAAAAGTATAATCAGGTGCAAATATAGCATCCTATCAAACACTATGACTCTTAAAATTAAAAAAAAAAAACAAAATTAAACTTATAGACTCATATAAATGAGTATTTATCGCCATAATGCGTTAAAAAATACTCTTTTATGTGAACATTTTCGTAGGTTGTGCGCTCCAAAATATGGTTCATAATAATGAATGTTTGATGTCTTTTTTTGGATTTAAAATTAAGACGCATTTAAGACTCAGCAGTCATTTAACAATCATATTTAATATGATATTTCATATGATTAAATATGATATGAAATAAAAGCACACTTTCAAGAGTGCTTTTAATGAGTCCTCATAAAGCAGGCATAATAATGGCTCTCTTAGGAGCTTTTTTTGAGCAATCATTTAACAAGCACATCAACTCCTTCATGAGTCCTTTTATTGCGTACTCATACATAAGATACGCATTAAAAATACTCTTTGTTTTTTTTTTTAAAATAAAATATACTTCTAAAAATCAGTGTAGAAAGACAGTGTTACTTTAGTGCACAAATGCCTTTTCTTATGTCAGCAAGCCGTAATAAGGTCCCTTTCATCGCTGCCCATCGCGAAGTGTTGGCGGTTCACGGGAGTGTTTGTACGAAAAATTCAAATAATCAAATGGAGGAGGCCACACTGCCTAAGGCTAAAACACATTCAAATATTTTGCCACAGATGTTAGATGCTTAAAAATAATACTTATCAAAACTATCTTATGATTGATCAGCTAACTCTACCAAAGAAAAATGTAGGCTGTTATTCTAAACTTACATATTCATCCAATCGAACTTGGAAATCTTCACGTGCATGAGCACCACGAGATTCTTTACGATTTTCTGCCGATTCAATAGTAATTTTAGCGTTATCTAGCAAATTTTGCAATTCCAACGTTTCAACTAGATCTGAATTCCAAACAAGCGACCTTGAAAAAATTATATTTGTTAAGTTCTTTATTTTGGAATTATTGAATATTTAAGAAAAAGCCTACTTGTCAGAAACTTTAACATCTTGGAACTCCTTGTAGACATCATTCATTTTTTCACATCCCTTCTTCAGTAATGGGCCGTCACGGAATACAGCTGCATGACTCTGCATGGTTCTCTGCATTTTAAGTCGTAGATCAGCGGTAGATATACTTCCATTAGAATTAATCAATTTGTCTAAGTTTGCTATCGACATTTCACCAGCGTTCTAGTGATGAGAACAGATATTTAAAATATTACTTTTAAATTCTCTTAAAATACACTTACATCTTTTACTGATGGTGCTTTTACTCCGGGTCTATTTTCTTCTGCAATAGTCTTCGCACATGCGCGTCCGAACACCACTAAATCTAAAAGGGAATTGGCGCCCAAGCGATTTGCTCCATGTACAGACGATGAAGCGCATTCACCTGCAGCATATAAGCCGGGCACAATTGTATCCTTGCCATCACAATCAATTGTAAGAACCTGTCCTCGGTAATTTGTGGGTACTCCGCCCATATTATAGTGAACAGTTGGCAATACTGGAATTGGCTCACGCGTCACATCAACACCGGCAAATATCATGGCCGTCTCTGAGATGCCTGGCAAACGTTCAGCTAACTGCTCTGGTGGCAAGTGGTGCAGTTGCAAGAAGACATGGTCCTTATTTGGTCCAACACCACGACCCTCCAAGATTTCAATTGTTATCGACCGTGAGACAACATCACGGGAAGCTAAGTCCTTCGCGACTGGGGCATAACGTTCCATAAAGCGTTCACCCTTGGAGTTAACCAAGTAGCCACCTTCACCACGGCAGCCCTCGGTTATCAAGCAACCTGCACCGTATATGCCCGTGGGATGAAATTGAACGAACTCCAAATCCTGCAAAGGCAAACCTTGTCGGGCAACCATTGCGTTGCCATCACCTGTGCAAGTGTGCGCAGAAGTGCAGGAGAAGAAAGCGCGTCCATATCCACCAGTAGCAAGTACTGTATTATGAGCACGGAAACGATGAATGCTTCCATCTTCCAAATTAAGAGCAAGCACACCACGACATTCGCCGTCCTCAAAGATTAAGTCAAGAGCGAAATATTCAATAAAATAGTTGCAATCGCAACTAAGTGACTGACCGTACAGTGTATGCAGCAAAGAGTGCCCAGTTCTGCCAGAAATCTTATTGAATACTATCTAAAATTTGAATTGATATAAATTTCACGCACCTGTCTGCAACTGCACAACATCTATGAGCTTGTCCACCTTTTCCGAACTTTAAACTTTGGCCACCGAAGGCACGTTGATAAATTTTTCCCTCAGGTGTGCGAGAAAACGGCATTCCGTAGTTCTCCAACTCAATTACAGCTTTTGGAGCTTCACGAGTCATATAATGAATAGCATCCTGATCACCTAGCCAATCCGAACCTTTAATGGTGTCGTACATGTGCCACCTCCAATCATCTTCTTCCATGTTGCCAAGCGCAGCGTTAATGCCGCCCTGTGCGGCAATGGTGTGTGAACGAGTTGGAAACAACTTTGTGATGACAGCTGTTTTAAAACCTTCTGCGACTAAGCCGAAAGCTGCACGCAATCCAGCGCCACCAGCCCCAACAACAATAGCATCATAAGAATGGTCTACAATTGGGTAAACCTTAGAGATTAGATCTGGCCTGATGGAGGCATCATTATTGCCTCGCGTAATATGCAGTCTACGATTAGAAAGCACGGATGTGCCGCGTAACTTTAGAAGAGAGATAACAAAAAGTCAATTCAAATCGAGTTAATAATTGGTGCATCAATATATCGCATCTTTATGAACTATTATTTTTATTATATCTATACTAAATCGATAAATTTTATATAATTTGATACTTTAAATATACAATTGTCGCAAACCAATGCAACTATAATAATTTAGCTGTGTTATCTTTTATTAGAATTTGTTGATGTAATTTCTATTTGTGAAAGATATTTTGGCATCTTTAACTGTCGAGTCGCCATAAAGTTATTTACAATTTGGTTTGCAAGTTGGAATTGATATTAGATTACAAATGAAAATCCACATATAAATAGGCGATTGCAAAACAGTTCAGTACCGTTTTCATCTGTGTTTCTCAACCGATTTTGATGATTTTTTTTAAATGAATCAGAGTAGGAAGAAGCACAGACGAACTTTTAAAGAAAAATACTAGCCGGAATACCCGGCGTTGCTCGGGGGTGGTGGCATCTAGTGTGTTTCTCAACCGATTTCGATGAATTTTTTTTTAAATGAATCAGAGTAGAGAGTTCACCGAAGAGTTTTTAAAGTAAAAAATGCTAGCTGGAATAACCGGCGTCGCTCGGGGGTATATGACGAAAAGGTCAAATTTGTACCACTGTCGTACTCTAGTATTTTTAAATCCACCCCAGAGAACTGCAACGAGTCGCTGTTTTAGCACTCATAGTATGCTCATAAAAAATAAGTATAAATCAATATTTAACCATGAACACATGCTTCTCATATCCCATCCACTCTCACAAGCATGCGTGCACATGAAGTGCGTTTAAGTCTGCGTACAAGAGAATCTAAATCAGTGCCTGTCAAAAATAGTAATGAGCGTGTGTTGGTGAGCAGACAAAATTGTGCACTAAAAAAAAAATCTATTCAAATTCAAATATGCAACTAAATTCAAAAATATTAATTTTATGAGTCAAGAAATAAGCCAATTTATCGAGTCTTCGCAAAATTTTAATAAAAAGTTGTTTTATGAATACACATCTGATGGTGTCTCCAGTTTTGATATTTCTACACTTATAAGAGTCAATATTGCCAATTTTAGCTGCACCAAATGTTCGTCTGTTTTTTTTTTTTCCTGTTAAGGAACCATCCATCCACAAATTTTTTTTTCCTCTATAAAATGCTTTTTCCTTTGTAAGCCCATAATATACTCAAATTCCTTATGAAAACTTATCCTTCCTTGAAAACATTCCTTTCTTATCCGTTTTTATTAAAATAAAAAACCATTTTGATTAAAATAAAAAAATAAAGATAACAAGTTAAAAAAAAAACTTCAAGTTACACAATGAATTATAAAAAAAAACAAACAAAATGGCCATCTCAGCCCTTGAAAGGACTTTGACCAAGCTTCTTATGATCAATTATGTTGTGAAATGTATCACAATGAATTATGTATTACATTATTTAAGGGTCTCCGGGGGTTTTTCGAAGAAAAAAGACACCTTTTTTAAAAAATATTTTTTTAAGCTATATTTTATTTTAGACCACATTTTTTACATTATTAATGTATTACTACTATTCAAGATTTATCGCTGACATTTTGGTCCAAAAATATTCGTCGATAAGGTAAAAAGTGCAATGCTGTGAAAGACCTTAAATTTGTGGTGAGCAAGAAATCTGGAGACAAAAAAATTGTGATTTAGTAAAGAGTTCTTGGGCGTTTAATCGTTGATTTCTGAAAAATATTAAGTTTTGACAAAATGTGGCGGGCGTAGAAAGAAAATTTTAATTTGTTGTGAACAAAATTATGGTCGATTAAGGCTATAAATCAAAAAGTATGAATAAAAAAAAAATTTAGAACGATTAAACGCCCAAACTAAAATGAAATTTTTTTTTCAATGAACCAGTCTCTTATTGTTAACAGTCTAGTTATTGTTAACGTATTTGCATTTACAAGTATCCTTACAGACTACTTAAATATATAACTTACACACTAATAGAATATTAAAAAATAGAGCAAAAGAAAAAATTTCAAAATTATTACATACATAAACAATTCATATGCAAAGCAAAGTGTTAAGCAATTTTTTAAAGGAAAATTTAGATGAAGAAAGATCTATATCATAATCATTACATAATTTATTAAACAATTATAAACTTCGTGTAATAGGCTTATTAAGTGCATAAAGAGTTCTATGAATCGGAGAATAAAATAGCGCATAATGCCGTAACGATCTCACTTTAAAATTAAAATTTACCAACTGTAATAACTCAGAATAGTCAATTAGACCTAATATTAAGTCATTAATGAAAGCTAACGATTGAAATTTTTCTTCTCGTTTCAAGAGTTTTCATACCCAAAAGAATAATTCGCGCATAATAAAAAGGCATAAATTCTTGAAAATTTAGCGTACGCAGTGCAAAAAGAGAAAAATATTTTGGATTTCGAGAGTCGAGAACCGAGAACAATGATTTAAATCAGGGGTGTCGTGGCGGTGAGCCTGAGATAAAAAAAAAATAAAAAAATCGATGTTGTCGAAAAAAAACCCAAAACTACAACTTGCTTCAAGTACAAAAACACCAACAAAAAACATACAGCAGCAACAGCAACAAAAACAAGCCAACGAAGAGAAAATACCAACAAAATACACAAATATAAGTTGCCGCGATGAGCCGGCGTAAAAAAAAGTGCGTACATGCCAACAAAATACACACAGCAATAGCAATAGCCTTTCATATCAGTCGACGCTAGCAAACAAAAACAATGCCTTGCAAATTGTACTGAGCTTATCGAGGCTCCACATTGAGATTGCGCTACGAATAGAAAATGCCAACAAAATCGTGTGTGTGCTACGAGAAAATAACAACAAAATACACACAGCAGCAAGCAAACAATAACGCATGCACATTTTTTTCTTGCTGTCACGCCAACGAAGTCAATTCTTTGAATTACAACACACACGGAAATATTGAAGTTGTTGTAAGTGAGCTAAAAGAGCTAATTGAGCTGTGGGATTTACAACTCTGATTTAAATAGTAAGGACTCCAAATAAAGGAAGCTACTCTAACTTTGACAATCTAAAATTCAGAGCTATTTCTGCGCACAAAGACAAGCAATGAATATGATTTAGGCACAATATAATTTATATGCTCAACAAAAGTGAGCTTATTATCAAAAATAACACCCAAGCCCTTAATTGAGCATACTCTCTGTATGGAAGTACCAGAGAAGGATTATGAAAAATTGTGAAAAGTGTTCGTAAATGTCATTGAAAAACACTTCTTGAAATTTAACGGTAAAGAATTCCAGACTCCATAAAAGCAAATTATAAATATCTTTTTGCAAAGTAATATCATCATTTAAATTAGATACTTGACTGAACAGCTTTAAATCATCAGCGTAGAGTAAAAATTTAGCTGAATTAAAACATTTAGTAACGTCATTAACCCTGGAAGGTCATGCTTATTTTACATATGTTCAAACAAACACGCAAATCTTTTTAAGATATTTTTTTTGCGGAAATGATGCGTTGTCTTACAGCTAACATTGTAAGAAAAACGGAAACGTGCGACGATTAGATGCAACAACAATACAATAAATATAATACTAGTGCTTCGTCGATTCGACGAAGCATGACCTTCCAGGGTCAATAAATAATGTAAAAAACAAAGGGCCAAGAATGCTTCCCTGTGGCACTCCAGAAAATGCAACAAATTGATACGATTTAACACCATTAACCTCCACAAAACAGACTGTCTCTTAAGATAGGACTGAATCCTATTCAAAAAGTTAGAGTGGAAACCCATTTTAGCAAGTTTAGCAAATAAAACATTATGAGGAACCTTGTCAAAGGCCTTCGAAAAAACTGTGCAGAGAGCAACAACTTGATATCCTTGTTCAAAAGATGAAATGCAAAATTTTGTGAAAACTGCTTAATTTGCTACAATTGACCTACCAGCAAAAAACTCATGTTGTTCACAGCAAATTTGTCACTTTACTAAGAAAAATAATCTATTTTTAATTATACTTTCAAAGAGCTTGGAGACGTTTGAGAGGTCTATAATTCGAGACATCATATTACGGTGTAATATATGCCATTTTCAAACAGTCTATAAATGTACCAGCCCTTAAAGATTTATTATTTACAATGAATTATCTCTATCGAAAGCACATTTATTTAGTAAAATAGATGAAATACCATCATTATCTGCTTTTACTGAAATTTACATATTCAACATCGCATTAGCAATCTCCTCTTCAGACAAAACAACGGAAACCAGGTTTTAAGAATGAGTCAACATTTTCTAAAACTAATTCGTCAAAATTCGAATTTGTTAATACGTAGTTAGACTTAAAGAAGTCTAAGAAAGAAGAAAAAGAAAAAATACCTTTGTAGTATGTAGAAGTAGGAATGTAAGAACTGCCTCGCTTTGATTGAAAAAAATTCCAAAATGACTTGGGATTTATTTGTATATTTTCCTCGCATCTTAATATGTACTGTTTGTACAGAAATTTTTTTAAAATATTTAATTCTCTCATGTAATGAATATACAATAAGTGATATTGCTGATCATTTGTTAATTTAAATAATTTAATGTTTTTGTTACTTTTTTCAGCCCTTTAGTGTACCACGGTATTTTATACGCTTTAGGCGCAAACTGTGGAATATACTCCTTACATATAGAACACAATTTAGTTTAAAACAAGTTAAAGCAATTTGCAACATTATGATTTAAAAATATTTTAACCCAATATGTTATTTAAAAGGTCAAAATTGCATAATTTAAAATAGTTATTTTGAGGCATATATTGCACAAATTCATAGAACTCGAATTCTAAAACTAGAGGAACATGGTGTAAACCAGACGGAGATATAAGGCATAAATATTCCGATGATTGAGCTTTAAAATTCTTTGAGACAAAAATTAAATCTAAAATTTTTTTAAGTGAATTTAAACAAAAATTAGTTTGAATTAAATCAATGCTAAATAAACTATCAATAAAATACATTTCATGATAATTATTAATATTTGAAGGGATCAGCACAGCCGCATGAAGACTCCAAATGATTTTACTTAGGTTGAAATCACCCAGAAAACATAAGTGATTATCAGCATTATTAAAAGACGATTTTAATTTAATAATATTATCAACATGGGCAGCATATAATTCATACGAACTGTTCGGCGGAAGATATGAGGAACATGTGTAAACAGCACCTTTTGGATCCTTTATAGTAACACAGAGTGGATCAAGTAGCGTGTCACAATTATTCTATAATAAATAGAAGAGCTTAGATTTCGTTTCACTGCGATCAAAACGCCATCCCCCCTGGAGAGACCAGTTTTTCCAGCATCTCTATCCTTGCGATAAATTTGATAAATATTCTGAATACAGAATTCGGCATCAAAAAAATCAGCATTAAGCCATGTTTACACAAAAACATATATGTCAAAATCACTTTGTGAGGTCCAATTAAAAATAGAATGAGCTTTAGCCCTAATTCCGGACATATTATTGTAAAATAATGTAAATATACCACCTTCTTCAAAAAGAAAGGTTCATTCACACTGTGAACTGGACTTAATTGTCCGATTCGAAAATTTTTGGTAAAGTGACATTTGGTAAAGTGACTGTTTTGTTTACAAAAACTTTTTTCGTGTCTTCGATTTTTACGATGGAGAAAAAAAAATTGAGCCTGATTCACTCGCCTGATGCCTGGTTTGCGTGTCATACTCGTATACCTATGTCTCATCACCAGTAATGATGGATTCGATGAATGATTCGTTGTCTTCGACCATTTCCAGCATGTCTTTCGCGATAGCAACTTGGTCTCTTTTTTGCATGAAATTGAGTTCTTTCGGTACCAACATCGCAGCGACACGTCTCAAGCCCAATTCATTCTTCAAAATGTTCTGAAGGGATCCAATTGAAATGCCGACGTTCTCTGCTATCTCTCTAATCGTCAATTTGCGTTTTTTACCAACATTCTTTGATTTTTTTCAAAGTTTTCTTCGCAAGTGCGCAATCCAATGATATTATTTTGATTATATGAGCAATCAAGTTTTGTTGCTAGAGCTGGCAAGTCATTTACTTGAACTTGAACGGCATTAAAATTAACAGGTGATGCAGATGAAAAAACCGACGGCAACGACGTATACAATAAAGAAGAGCTTCAAGACAAAGAAAGCGGTGGTAAAAAACCAGCATAAACAGCATTTACTAAAGGATGCGTTAGGATATAGCGTTTCATCAGAATTTCGTCTTCCTTCCATAAAAAAGAGAAATGTCGAACACTAACATCAGCCGGCCACAATGTTGGATTAAATACTTTATTTAAATCACTCTTGAGTATTGTTAACTTAAAACTCACTCTTTTTAAAGTGGACTCATCCACACCTTTTTTAACGAGACGATAGCATGTAATTTTTTCTCTTAGAATATCCGTATGCGAACAAATATAATCCACTACGTTATCAGCAGTCACCGTAGGTTTAAAGTAAGAGATGAAGAACTCGGTTTAATACAGCAACATCCAGCTCATTATTGGCATTACAGCCAACAATAGCTATATCATTATTTTTGTTATTGTTTTGCTTTTTGTTACGCACCGTTTTCCACTCATAACCCAATGAGCCAGACAGGGGAGAAGATAGTGGAGCATCACTCACATCAGGTATACAAATAACAGCAGTAGCAGGCACGTGTGAAGAACGCAAATGCAATAGAGGCATCTTTATTGACAGCAGCAACAGAGACTGAGCGCACACTCAAGCCGAGTTCATCCACTTTGCCTGCACCCACACAAAGAGATGAACAAGACGAAGATCGTAATTCAATTAGATTAGCATTAGCAGCAACAACATCGCATGAAGACAATGATTTTGGAATATCAGCAAGTGCATTACCAATCCAGGGAGTTGTTGGTACACACTCTATGGCACCGACCATTGCACAAACTACACAGCAACGAAACTTCCGAAACCAAAATAGCTTTACTGCAAATAACACAACGAGAACGCATGACTAAAGCGAACGACAATCGTAGAAAGACAGATATCTTGCTCACCACAAATTTAGTCTTTCGCGGCATTGCACTTTTCTACCTTATTTTTGACCAAAATGTCAGGGATAAATCATCAATAGTTATATTTTAATAATATAAAAAAATCTTTGTCTAAAATAAAACAGAGCTTAAACAAAAATGTTTTAAAATGGTGTCTTTTTTTCTTCAAAAAACTCCCGGAAGCCCTTAATGACATAATGCGGCATCAATGCGTAAAAATTAATATTTTGATTATAAAAAGATTCGAGCTAAATGCTGTCTTTAAATAAGCCCTGTGTCGATTTTAGCCGCAGGCCCCGCTATGTGTTAATCCTGCGCTGCCTACATACCAGTTAAAGCTCTGCAAAGAACTATCCAAGCATACTAGTTGTGTGTTATTATTTTTGCTTACATCAACTTGTATCGGTTTCGCTCTCTAAACATTGAGTATGCATGGAATATTTCTCTTTTACATAACGATAGAACATGTATGAGAGAGTGAAATTATCAAGCATCAAGAATACTAGTTTGAGAACATACGCAACAAACAGATGTATCAGTAATATTTTTATCTCTACTTTGAACATCTGGACATTTGACGTCAAAAGCTAAAGGACTAAAGAGCGAATTATTTCAATAAAACAATAAAAGAAACACTTTATATAAGTGCAATGCATTCAAGTTTTTATTTTAGTTCATAAAAAAATAAACAGAACAAAGGCATTTTTTTCGACAACTTAATGAAATTAAAAAATTAAGTAATTAGAAATTAATAAATGTGGCACAAGCATCTTATATAAAGCTATCGATTCACAGAATCCATATCCATTACATCATTACTTCTTTTTAGTAGCATAGAAAAAGTAAAAGCACGAGATTAACACAAAGAGAACTATCTGGAATATCCATTTTGAATGGATATATCCAATTGAAAAAGAGTTAAAACAGTTACTCTGCTTAGTGGAACCGATAAAGAGAAAAAAAGCTTATACTACAATGAGATCCAGAGAAAGAGATGATACGCTCTCTGCTTAATCCAAAACATGTAAGCATAAGTTGAACTCTACTCGTTTTTGTATTTGTACTAATAATATCAAGTTCTTACTTGTTTTATCTGTTTATACAAGTAGAATGGATGGTTCTCTGCAGACCTTTAATACCAATTTTCACTATGACAACGTGTACAATTAAGGAATTATAATGATTTTGTAAAAGTGGGCGTATATATAATCCGACCACACCCAATTTTAGTACAGTTACCGTCAATAAGCATACGAACTAAATTACTAAATTTTAGTCTTATACGACCGAAACCGTCTATTTGGTAAAGAATACCAAAAAATTCTTTTATATATTAAGATTTTTTTTTATTCTAAAATACTCATTTTTATTTCAAAAATAATTTTGTTTTTTCTTTCAAAGAAAAATATCGCTTTGATATAATAAACAATTTCTTTGGAGCTAAAACAAGTAAAATTTTCTTTAAAACTTAGTAAGTTTTCTTTGATTTTAGGATGGTTTTTCGGAGTGTGAAAGATTTTCTCTTAGCCAAGAGAACAGGTTAGAGCAAATTTTTTTCAATAAACAACTGGGAGATCGTGAGCCGTCAGAATTCTTTAGAGATATGAAAGCTCTAGCGGGCTTTGATTAAATTATCGGGCGCGAATTACTTTTTAAGTTGTGGCTTCGTAAATTGCCACAACATTTACAAGTGCATCTGACTACTTCAAGTGACAAAAATTTCGAAGAAAAAGTTTTATTAGCCTATAAAATCCACGAAGCTTCAAACAAATCTCAAAATTCCAAAATTTCCAGCATAAATAATAATCCAGCAACACTTTGCTAAGATCTCAACAAAACAACACTGGATATCGCTGAAATTAAAACAAGAGCAAGATCTCAAGAACGGAATCAATCCAACTGCAGACGATTCTCTAAACGAAGAAATACAAATTCAACAGACATTTGCTGGTACCACAGAAAATTTAAAAATATAGCGTTTATATGTATACAACCATGTAAGTTTCAAAATATCAATAAACATTTCAATAACTCCAGTTCAAATAATTTAAATTAAGTCGTTCCATCATAACGGTGGCACATGATGGAATTACTGTTAAACCTGCTACTGTCTTTTCATTTTTGACAAAATTAATAAAAATTCTGATATTAATTTGACAGCAGTGAATGGCTCTAAAATAGAAACGAAAAAAAAAAACGAAATGGCCATTTCAGCCTTCGAAAGGACTTTAACCGAGCTTCTTATGATCAATTGTGTTGTGTGTGTTGTGACATGTTTTAACATGCCGACTCCGAACGGCTTGTTCTCAAGAAGCTATTCATGTCAGTTTTTAACTCTCTGAGGTTTGCCATTGCCTGCAGAGAGGCGACGGCCGAACAGAAAAATTAATTCAATTGAATTTACATAAAGGGACTGTGTAAGTACGTCGATGACATTTTCGCAATAGTCAAGCCGCACCACTAGAAGAAAAAATACTGTGCACACTCAACAGCTACCACAAAAACTTACAATTTACCGTAGAAATAGAACAGAACAACAGCCTAACATACTTAGACGTGAAAAACTACAGAAAACCCAACAAAATCTGTACAGATTGGTACACTAAACCGATCAGGACGAATAATCAACTTCCACTCCACACAACCCATGGGACAGAAAATAAACACAGCTACCAACCTTATCAAAAAAGTACTCTCCATCAGCGACAAGGAATACCATGACAACAACACACGAAAAATACAAACGATACTCACGAGAAATAGTTTTCAAAAAAAAATCATTCGGAACATGATCAACGACTACTACAAAAAATCCCGGCAAAATCCCACACCAACCTTAAATCTACAATCTGGCAATACCAAAGAGATTCACAGCATCAAATATATACCAACACTAACGGACAACAAACATCTAAAGACAATGATGAGAATATTACATTCGCTCACAAATCTAACACTAACACTAACACCCTCACAAAATTATTCACCAACACAAAAACACCTATAGAGAAGCAAGAACAGAAAAAGTTCGTCTATGAGATTAAATGTAATGGAAATGCAGCTGAGCAATGCAAAGAAGTGTACATAGGAACGACCAAGAGACCACTCAGAACGAGAGTTCTTGAGCATCAAGCAGACATCAGACACACACGTATGTCGACAGCGCTAACAGAACATATAATCGAGAGCGGACACACAGCTGACTTGAACGGAGTGAAAATACTAGACATCGAAAAGAACACAAGAAAACGTTTCACTCTAGAGAGCCTACGAATACAACAAAAGATAACGACGACGATGAACTCACGAAAAGACAAAGATAATATAAGCGCGATCTACTCCATTGTTTTACACTAATAAAACAGTGTTGACAAGTGGTACAACAGATTTTTAAATTAACTTATATTTTTCTAAAATTAATTAATTAGTTTGAATATTTATTTTGTGTTTTTAAGCTCAATGTTTTAAGTTTAATTTTAAATTCACCATGTAAGTTATTGATTTAGTCTTGTTTTACTATCGATTTATTTTTGTTTATCGAATTGTTAACATTATTATTGTATATTCATTATTATTGTTAAATTCGTGTTCTGATTACGGTTGACATTGTTGTTTCATCGTTTTAATAAATAGATCCCCTGAAGATGTTGACAAACAATCAACGAAACGTTGGGAAAAAGATGAATTAAATTTTTAATTTAATTGCATACAAATAATTGATCAGAAAAGCCTATTAAAGAAATTAAGAACAACAAATAACACAATTTCAAACTGATCTTCAAAAAACACAAAATCAATCGAATAAACTTTCTGTGTCAGATGGGGGATTCGAACCTGGGTTCTCTGGCGTATGAGCCGCACACTCTACCCAATACCCAAATTGATCTAAGCTTAACACGCGATTTCGAATTTCCGTTTTTATTACCAAACTAACGTATACCCGACTTATCCCCTTAAAGACGGCGTAGCTTTAGTGAAGCCATGCTTTTATAGTAAGTTCGTACCGAGTTTCATTGATGTGTGACTTATTTCGAAAGCTATATCGAAAATTTTGGGTGCTGAAAAAGTACCACGCCCCTCGGCCAACGCCCATAAAATCTTACCAGTGGAACGGCATGTGTAAATTGAGGTCGAATACTGAATTCCGAGGCTGTGCGACCTACAATTCAAAACGGTTCGATAACAAAAATTTTGTGTATTTAAAAAAAAAAATTTTAATTTGAATTTTAGTGAAAATAATACAAAAAAAAAAGTTCAAAAATTAATGAAAATCCGCATTACCTCTGGTCCGACTGTAAAAATTAAAAATTGATGAGTGCAGATTGGCAGAACTTTTTCATTACTATTATTTCTGAACGTTTGTTATTTTTAACTACCACACCAGGGTCAGTCCACAGAGATTGATCACAAAAAAGAAAATTTGGTCGCTCCACTATTTTTAAAAAACTTTATTTTTTTACCATAAATTTCGTAATGTTTCGGCATGTTAGAACTGCTTAAAAAAAAAAAACTGCTTTCAAAAAATTTTTTTTGTTGTATTTGCAAAATGGCGGCCATATTTGTCATGCAACCACGAGCGATTTTCTTATTTTATAGAGTTCGCGGTAATGTTCATATCTCAGCTCCTATTAAACATACAGTAATAAATTAAAAAACAAAATTTTATTTATACCTTAGGCTATTATCCTGCATATCAGAAAAATTAATGAGTGTGTTAATTAATTTAAAAAAAAAACTTTACAAGTTTAAAAAAAAAATCGTAATATTTGGTAACTTTGAAAAAAAAAATTTAATAGAAAGAAGCTAGTGGCAGACCAATTTTTTTTTTTGGTAAAAAAAATACTACCGCCACATTACTACTGCCCAATGAAAACTAAACCAGCCTCGGATAAGAACCCCAATTACGTTGACGACCACCGCAAACGAAAAACGGACAATGATTTACGGATATGCACCTGGAATGTCCGAACCCTTTATAGGGAAGGTGCCATTATCCAACTGGCGGAATCCCTCAAAACAATAAAGGATGACATCACCGCCATCCAGGAAATGCGATGGAAAGGGCAAGGCTGCTCTAAACAAGCACACTGTGATATCTACTACAGCTGCCATGCGGAGAGGCGCGAATCTGGATTCGTTGTTAGCCGGAAACTACGCCACCTTGTTTCCCGGTTCACACCTGTGAACGAAAGATTGGCCACGATCCGCATCAAGGCAAAATTTTTTTCCATCAGCCTTATTTGCGCGCACGCCCCGACTGAGGAAAAGGACGAAGCCGTCAAAGACGCTTTCTACGCTAGTCTTGAGGACGTATACGACCACCTTCCGGTCCATGACGTGAAAATAGTCCTCGGCGATTTTAATGCGAAAGTCGGAAGGGAAGGCATCTTTGGCCCCACTGTCGGTCAGTTCAGTCTTCATGAGACCTCCACGAACAACGGTCTAAGACTGATCGACTTCGCCGCGGCGCGAAACATGGTAGTTAGTAGCACAAGATTTAAGCACCTCGTCATCCACAAGGCCACCTGGCTGTCCCCGAATCAAAAAACTCGAAACCAAATTGATCATATTGTAATCGACGGAAGGCATGCTTCTAGTGTTCTAGATGTGACTACATATCGGTGGGTCAACATTGACTCCGACCACTATCCTGTTGCAGCTAAGATCCGCATGCAATTATGCAATGCGAAGAGCATACGCACAAGAATACAACGAAAGCTAGGTGTCGCTAAGCTGCAATTACAACGGACTGCCGAAGCCTACTCCGCTCAACTCTCGGTTAAGCTCAACCAACCAACCTCTGGACCCGACGACGCCGGCGGACTTTGGGCGCATATATCCCACTCCATGCGCGCTGCCGCTGAAGAAGCCATTGGTTTCCGGCGCCCGCAACCTCGGTACCAATGGTATGATCAAGGAGTGCCGCATCGCGACTGCAGTAAAAAACGCCGCATATAGAAAAACGCTGCAGTCAGCTGCAACGCGAGCCGTGCGAGAAAACTACCGCGAAAAGAGGAAGGAAGAGTGGCGCCTTTTCAGACGCAAGAAAAGATAGCAGGAAAAGCGTGAGCGTGAGGAACTAGAGGTATACCAGGGCAAAAAGGATGCACGAAAATTCTATCAACAGGTTAAGCGTCTAACCCAAGGTTTCAAGCCCGGAGCATCCACTTGTAGATCTAAATGGAGATCTGAATACGGATACGCAGTGTGTGCTGAGATTGTGGAGACGGCACTTCTCCAATTTACTTACTGGCGACGATTCCACCAATGCCGCCCATGGAGAACGCAGTTCAGAGCCACCAATCAACGATGACGGAGTGGAAGTACCACCACCTAGCCATGAAGAGGTTCGAGTTGCTATCCAACGACTCAAAAACAATAAAGCTGCGGGTGCTGACGGCCTGTCAGCTGAATTGTTTAAAACCGGCGGGCGATGAATTGATAAGGCGCATGCATCAGCTCATCAGCAAAATAAGGCTAGAAGAAAGCATGCCCGACGATTGGAACCTCAGTGTACTGTGCCCTATACTTAAGAAAGGAGACCCAACAATCTGCGCAAGTTATAGAGGTATCAGTCTTATTTCCAAAACACATTACAACTCATTACAAAAACACTGATTGGACTTTATCAGTGTGGCTTTCGACCTGGTAAGTCCACCATAGACCAGAATTTCACACTACGACAAATGCTGGAGAAAACCCATGAAAAACAAATTGACACACACCATCTCTTTGTCGATTTTAAAGCTGCGTTCGATAGCCCGAGAAGGGATTGCCTATTCGCAACAATGTCTGAGTTCGGTATACCTGCAAAGTTGATTAGACTTTGCAGAATGACGTTGAGCAACACACGCAGCTCCGTCAAGGTAGGAAATGACCTCTCCGAAACCTTCAATACCGAAAGAGGTTTCAGGCAAGGCGATCCACTGTCTCGCGATCTCTTTAACATCATCATGGAGGGGATCGTACGAAAGGCCGGTGTGCATCGTAATGGCACCATTTTCTACAAAGGCGTCCAGCTCCTTGCGTACGCTGATGATATTGATATTGTCGGCAGAACCAAGAGAGATGTTACCGCTGCTTTCGCCGCTATCGAAAAGGAATCAGCCAAAGTGGGTTTGACGATAAATGAGGGCAAAACAAAATATATGCTGTCTACAAACAAGGGAGCTCGGCGTTTAGACTCCCACGTTTCATCCGGCAGCTATAACTTTGAAGTAGTCAAGGAGTTCGTTTACCTTGGCACCGCCATTAATACAAAAAACGAAATCAGCCTGGAGATAAAGCGAAGAACAATAATTGCTAATAGGTGCTACTACGGGCTCAGTAAGCAACCAACTAAGTAAGTAAGTAACCCAAAAAGTTTATGATCTAGTCACTTTAAAAAATTTATATTTTAAGTTCTTACCAAGACGTACCTAATACCAAAAAAAATTGGTCTGCCACTAGCTTCTTTCTATTAAATTTTTTTTTTCAAAGTTACCAAAAATTACGATTTTTTTTTAAACTTTAAAGTTTTTTAAATTAATAAACACACTCATTAATTTTTCTGATATGCAAAATAATAACCTAAGGTATAAATAAAATTATTTTTTTAATTTATTACTGTATGTTTAATAGGAGCTGAGATATAATCATTACCGCAAACTCTATAAAATGCAAAAATCGCTCGTGGTTGCATGACAAATATGGCCGCCATTTTACAAATACAACAAAAAAAAGCAGTTTTTTTTTAAAGCAGTTCTAACATGCCGAAACATTACGAAATTTATGGTAAAAAAATAAAATTTTTTTAAAATAGTCGAGCGCCCACTATGTGATCAATCTCTGCGGACTGACCCACCAGTAAATATTTTTACAAAAAACTCGATTTTTAAGCATATTTCAAACCATTCCTTGGTATACTGCTTGTAAGCCAGGTTCGAATTCCATCTGACACAGAAAGTTTTTTCAATAAAATTAATTTTTCTGTTCGGCCGTCATCTCTATGCAGACAATGGCAAGCCTCAGAGTAAAAACTGGCATGAAAAACTCCTTGAGAACATAAGCCGTTCGGAGTCGGAATAAAGCTGGTAGGTCCAGTTCTCGATCATTTGTGTTCAAACATTCAAACACGCACAACTCAAGACTCAAGACAACTCAATTCTTCAAGAAAGCAAGTACTTTCAAGGGCTGAAATTGGCCATTTCGCTTTGTTTTTTTTTATTTGCGGGTGGTACAAGTGGGCGTGGTAAATTATATATATATATATATATATTGGCTGCCACTTAGAGCACCTGCATATCAAGTGCTACTATCAAAACGTGTACAACTCAGGAATAAGCATGATTTCGATAACGTGTGCGTATATATAGTGCGGCCATGCCCATTTTTTGTGCATTGGCCGACAGTAATCATATAAACTAAATTACCAAATCTTAGTCTTCTACGGCAAAAGCCGTCTGATATAAAGCATTTTTACTGAATTGTGGGCAGTAAAAGTGGGCGTGACAACATTTATATTTACATAGTGACTGCCATTTGGATTCATAGTATCCATATCCATAGCATGGTATCCACCTGCATACCAAGATTCACTATCAAAACTTCAACATCTCAGGAATTAAAAGGATTCCTGAAAAATGGGCGTAGATATAGTGTTTTGTACACGCTCATTTTTTTGTACAGTCGCCGAAAGTACCCTTCTGAACAAAATTACCAAATTTTAGTTTTATACGATTAAAATCGTCTGGTATATACCATTTTTTTTGGGCTTGTGGGCGATAGAGCCACTTTGGGTTGTAATTGAGGTACCACGCCCCCTTGTCCAATCAACACCAAACTTCACAGGAACTCAGAATGTTGTTTCAGTATCCCTAAAAATTTCATAAGGATTGGTTCGGCGGTTTTGGAGTCTATACGTGATATACACACTAAACAGCTGCACAAATGTATTTGAAATATTCCATACAGTACAGCACACTAAGAATTGTTCTATGCTTGCAAAACACTTTGTCTTGTCTTGCATGTCTCTTGCGTACAAGCCAAAGACATGACATTATTTACGAAAAATTTTCAAAATATGTTCTATGCTTGATCAAGCAAGCCATGCATGATGCTCTCGAATTTTAACGAGATCAGCAAAGTAACTGTAAATGTTTTGCTCATGATTAAATAATATAAAGTTCTTCGTATTTTTTGTCGTATGCTTTTGTGTTTATTGTATGGGGAGCCAAAGAAGGGTGCTAGATAGGGGGTAGGTGTTCGGGAGAAATGTAGAGGAGCAAAAATAATAGGACCAGCTCATATATTTGACCCCTCTAAGAGTTCAAGTTCGGCCGATATAAACTATTTTCGACAGCTTTTGAGTTTTTTGTATCGAAGTTAGCCTTACTTTTTTTACTTTTTTTAAATAAAATTATTTTATTATATTATATTATTTTATAATATTGAAACCTTCCTTTATTAAAAAAAACTCTATTATTTACAATGGCCAAATCTCATAGTAAGTTTTTAAATTCATGTTTATTCTGCAATTATATAATAATGTACAGAAAATACTATGCATGAAACAAAATACATCAGACCAACAGCACGCAATGAACGAATGTGGCTCTAAGTACTCCCTGCATTGTACTAGTGCTTGCAAGACATGCGCGTAAATGGGAACAGTGCTGGCTATGACAGTGTTTGTTGATGGAACAAACGATCAAGCACTTCGTGTAAAGCACAACTTCGGTTGCTTACAAGACTAGAACACGATTTGCGTGTGCACAGCAAGACAACGCAAGCAGTGAAATCAAAGCGGATGTCTTGTTCGCTCTAACAAGCATGCTAGTGCAGCCCTTTAATACACACATACCCACATATCCACAAGCCCACATACTCACATATCCACATACCCACATACATACATCCCTTTTTATATACAGTGTTGCGCAAAACAATAGCAACAATCCCCACGCCACACTTTGAATTTATATTTACCGCATATTAATCATGCTTTTAATTGACTCTTGATATATATTGGTTCACCAATGTATCAGAAAAAAAAAATAATAGTACTTACAAAAACAAAAACAATTTTTTTTTTTTAATTGTAACAACAACAATTTAAGAGTTCTTCGAATTTGGCTGCGCAAAACAATAGCAACAATAAACATTTATGAATAAGCCGAGCGGAGAACATTGTGTAATGGTACTTGAACACTTGTTTTTCTTTGTTTTTGGTACAAAATTAAAAAAAATCTGCGTGTTGTCTAATTAATTGATAAAAGTTTTTCGAAAAGTAAACATTCATTGACAATGGCTAAAGACAAATTCGGGAATAAATTAAAAACTGAAATAACGAATGATTATTTAAATGGATTCTTTCAAAGTTCGGTTGCGAATGAAATTTAATATTAACAGGTCTTGTGTTTGCCGACTAATTAAAAAGTATAAGGCAACAGAAGTCACTACATTTCACCGCGGTGGTAGACCACGAAAAACTTCACTGCGGGTGGACCGAAGAATTTGCAATTTAATAATAAAAAGCCCGTTCATATCGTCCAAAGAAATTGTGATAACACTTAATTTGAATATTCATCACATTACAGTGCGTAGGCGAGCTACAGAAAATGGTTTAAAAAGTTACAGTCCAGCAAAGAAGCCAATCCTAACAAAGAAGCATTTAATAAAGAGGTTAATAAGCCCAAAACAAAATATCCGTACATAATTGCTTTGTCCCTTCTTCCTATAGGCTTAATTTTGCAAGCTCACATAAATTGGTCGACCCACAAGTGGAATACTGTACTTTTTAGCGATGAGTCCAAGTTTAACCTAATTAATTCGGACGGTATGTGCACAGTAAGACGCCGCAAGGCTGAACGACTTAATCCGAGGAACTGCAAAGTAACTGCAAAGCATGGTGGAGGCAGTGTGATGATTTGGACGAGTCTCTCTGGGTATGGCATTGGCCCTTTCATTCCAATAAAGGGGATAATGGGCAGCTTAAAATATAAAAATATTTTTGAAAATTATATGCTTCTCCACGCTGAGTGGAATATGCCTCTTCGATGGGTGTTTCAACTGGACAATGATCCGAAACACACATCGAGGCTGGTTAAGATTTGGTTAAGTGACAATGGAATTCATGTTCTTGATTGGCCAGCACAATCACCAGACTTGAATCCCATTGAAAATTTGTTTGGAATCTTAAAACGGGTAGTAGCGGTTCAACGCTTTAAGTATAAGAACGAATTATTCCAAGAGTTACAAACTAAATGGAATGAGATCCCAAATACCACATTAGAGAATTTCATCAATTCAATGCCAAAAAGATGTGCGGAAGAATAAGGGAGGGTACACTAAGTATTAAAAGTGTTGCTATTGTTTTGCGCAGCCAAATTTGAAGAACTTGTGCATTATTGTTAAGTTTAGAATAAAAGTAGTTTTTGTTGTTGTAAAATACACTTTTTCTTTTTCTGAAAACAGTGGTGAAATAATATAAACCATGAGTTTCATTAAAAGTATAGGTAATAGGTGGTGTATATGAATTTAAAGTATGTCAAGGGGTTGTTGCTATTGTTTTGCGCAACACTGTATATAGAAGATATCTCAGCACCAATCATAGCAGTAAATTTTTTAGAAAAGTGTTGATGTTAAAAACAAATCATTAATTGATTCAATTACAAAATTAAAAACATTTGGTTCTTCTGGTCTTATAATATTTATTCATTAAAAATACCAATCACAGAAAATAAATATACGAAACTTTTCTTCAATACAATACTATTGATTTTTCTTCAGTAACATTAGAACCAAATTACAACAACACAGATAAGCATCACACTGTATATAGAATCGAAACCAAAGACATATTACCATTCTCACGACCACGTAGTTTAGATCCAATCAAACTCAAAATTGCTCGAACAGAATTTGAATACCTTGTCAAAATCGGTGTTTACAAACTTTCAAGTTCTTTTAGCTCATCTCGTCTTCACCTGGCTCCCAAAAAAGAGCCAAATGACTGGAGACCATGCGGCGATTACAGAAGACTCAACTGCATCACCATTCCAGACCGCTATCCACTACCACACATTCACGATCTCAGTATCGAACTCAAAGATGAAAATATTTTTTCTAAAATTGATTTGGTACGTGCATATCACCAAATTCCAATGGCAGAAAATGTTCACAAAACAGCAATCACAACACCTTTTGGTATGTTCGAATTTGTACGCATGCCAAACGACTTACGAAACAGTGCTCAAACCTTTCAAAGGTTTATCAATGAAGTTTTTTTTTGCTTAGACTTTGTAAATACAAAGAATACAACAAATACGTACGTTGATGATATTTCAGTCGCAATTACCAACGAAGTAGAACACTTAGAACATTTAAAAATTTTTACGACTCGATCAATGTCCTAGAAGGACAAAATTTTACCATTTTCACCGACCACAAACCACTAACATAAGTTTTAAACTCAAAAACAGACAGATCTCCTAGGCAAACAAGACACTTAGAATACATAGCACAAGGCCGTAGCTGAACTCCTGGAGGGGTCAAATATATGAGTTGGTCCTATTATTTTTTGCCCCTCAACATTTCTTCCCAACACACCTACTCCCTATCTGCCACCCTTATTTGGGTCCCCATACAAAAAACACAAAAGCTGTCGAAAATAGTTTATATCGGCCGTAGCTGAACTCATAGAGTAGCTGAATACAAAAAATATATATTTTCTACGAACGAACTAATAAAAAAATATTCGCTAAATATTCAGGGTATGAACACTGATAATTTTTATTGCTTTATTTGCAACCTGCTGGTGTTAGTAAAGCATCGTGCTCTTATTCTCTTCGTTTCTTATATCTGAATAAAACAAAGAGT
Organism: Coremacera marginata; assembly: GCA_914767935.1. Classification (NCBI taxonomy): domain Eukaryota; kingdom Metazoa; phylum Arthropoda; class Insecta; order Diptera; family Sciomyzidae; genus Coremacera; species Coremacera marginata. The sequence continues at coordinate 60,120,395 of OU612044.1, read as the reverse complement.
GTATGAACAAAGCACAAAAGGTATAGAGGATATTCCGGGAGGCAAAAAAGCATACTCATGCAGGGCTCTAATATATATACCCACATACACACTATTTTCTATAATAATTCCCTGCAGGAAAATCAACTAATTTAAAAGAAGTTGATAAAGTAGTTTTTTGTCATTCACAACTAGTTGAAATTCTGACTTTTTTCCATAGAACAAACTAACTTATTTTGTATGGCGATGTCCGCTAAATAAGTCAATTGACTTTCGTCTGCATATATTTTCAACTACTTGTTAAATTAGTTATATTTAAATTATTTTTTTAATTGCTTTAAAATCAATTGAAAACTATTACTGATGGCCAAGTTAATAATATTTGATGAAAAAACATGGTTAAATATATATAAGCTTGTAATCTAATAAAAATTTGCAATTAAAACATGTCATGTAATTCAAAGTAGTTTATCAACCACTTGTTTTTAAGTAGTATTTCAATTACTTCATATATAATGCAATCTAAACTATTTAGAATTGAAGTGGATGCCGCCTTAATATAATTCAAAGTAGTTTATATACTAATTTATTTTAAATTAGTTTTTTAATTAGTTGATTTTAAAAACAAGTTAGTTTGTTCCTATAGGGAAAATACTAAACCTACAAATCACCAGAACACATTGATAAGGCAAACTCAACATGTCTAATAAGCCATATACATATATCCATCAGTTCGGACCAGCATTGTCATTTTTATAATTTAGAATCTGCGACTAAATTTATATCCTCATTTCATTTGAAAGCGCATAAAGTTTTGAAATAAACTGAACAAACATAATAGTCCGTGAGCCAGCAATCCTAAAAGTGCCTTACACGGATTTAAAATTTTTGTTTTATTAAGGGATAGTAAATAACAATACGAATAAAATAAGCCCGGTATGACGAGGTATATCCTGGCACCAGTATTTTTTAATGATTTTATATTATAAACAAACAGTAAAAATGTGCACTTATCGCGGAATTTAATTTTAACCAGCGCATTAAATTGTTAATTTTATGTGCTTTAAGAAAAAATAATATAATTGCACTTTTAGGGTTGCTGGCTTCTAGCCTATAACCTTATTCTTTAATAAATAATTAGGCAATTCATTTTCTCCCTTATTAGTAAAGCGATTTTTTTAAATTTTGGTTGTGTTTTGTTTATGGTGGTTGTATGATGTATATAAAATTGGCGTGATCGGACCGGAAGTACGCCTATCTCCTATAAAAAGTGAGGTACAAAAAATAACTTTGTATGGGAGGTAGGCGTACTTTTGGTCCGATCACGCCAATTTATACCAATACACATCATATAACTTCTATAAACAAAACATACAACCAAAATTTTTTAAAAAATCGCTTTACTAATAAGGGAGAAAATGAGAAAACCTTTCACTTACAGCAATACAACATACAACTTCATAGCAATTCGCGAATTGCCTTAATATAAACTCTCATTTAATAAAACAAAATTAAATGTTTAATATATCACCCGGTGATGCAGCCTTTGACACGCATAATGTTTCGACAAACAAACAAGTAATAGAATTTGGATATAACCTAAAACAAATAAAGGAATAAATTCAGCGAAATTACATAACTTCTTATTTCACCATCACTTCATAGTATTCTCAAGCCTTTTAATAAAGTTGCTATGAAGTTCTGAATGTCTATCCGAAATCTTCCTCCTAATTATCAAAGAAGTTAATATAATTGGCGATTGTGTAATTATTGTAGAAATTTTTCCATTTATTTCAGGTAGATTATCTTACCACAGATGCGGTGCAATTAGCCAAAATTGTTGGGACACGAGCGAGGTTTGCCATAGTGTTTGCTCTTTGGTTGTTTTACTCCCGTCGTTGGACAAAGACCCAACTGAGTTTATTTTATTTTGGTATAGTTCGGACAAGATATTCCTTTTTAAATAAAACTAAAAACCAGATATATAACGATACGAAGCCCCACTCCAGCGAAAATAAAATTGTCAATTGACGTATTTGTTTGCATTTACATATGGTGACTTAAATTCCACCACGGAAATAATTGTTCTGCCAGTGGTGGAAGATTCTCTAACATCGTTCACATTATCAAATTTCTCATCAAACGAGTCTTTAAATTATTTAACAAATTTGAAGTGTTTAATCTTCCGTCAAATTTCATTATTAACCAAGTATTTTCCAAAACCCAAATTGTTGAAATATATACAATATATTTTTGAAAAAATTTACTTTTAGCTAAAATTAATTTTTTAAACTTCTTTTCGTGGATTCTATCGTCGCTGCGCCAAAAAAATCAGTAATGTGCTTTTTTTTTGCATAATTGGGTAGCCCTACCTACGCTGAGTCTACACCAGACAATTGTTATATATATTTCATAATCTGTATAGCAAAGCTTATACGTCATTCAAATTAAATGAAGAATATCGCGTTTTTTGTTTTCTCTTACTCTCTTCGAGATATTTGATTGAATAGCTGCTCACACGTGATATTTTGATTGAATGGCCCATGCCAACTAAAAGTGTTGTTGTAAGTACCAGAAAAGTTGATTATGCAACCCTGTGATTGATTGATGCAGGTCTGAAGCTCCATCAAAATTTTGATTGATTCGATGAAGTGTTGAAATATCATTTCCGCTCACGCAGTGAGATAATTTTTTTTCGCTGGAAAAACAACAACAAATTTTGAATGATCCTTCAATTTGAATGACTTGTAAACAGTGCCTATTAGTTATGAAATTATTGTCAGCTGCAAGGAAATTGTCTGATTATGACGTTGGTGGGTAAGACAATTGCAAGACAATAAACGACATTTGTTTCGTTATTGGACGTTTCCTTTGAAAGGGGAAAAAAGAATAGAAAAGAATAAAAGAGCGTAGTTTTGGGTTGTTAAAGTTAAAAAAGAATATAAAAACGCGGTTTTTCGATGTGAAGCTATGAGAATAAAAGGCTTAGTTTTACGCACAAAATTGAATTTTTTTTTCGCTGGCCAACGATCTCCAAGTGCCACCCCAAGCAGCACAAGTGCAACGTTAATTTTTGTTAACATGCTCCAAGTGACACCACCAGCAACACAGGAAGTGCAACGCAAACTTCTTGCTCATTTCGCTGGCCAACATCCTCCAATTGCCACCACTAGCAACACAGCAATTGCAACGTTAATTTTTGTTAACATCCTCCAAGTGCCACCACCAGCAACATAGCAACGCATTTTTCTTGCTCCTTTCATTGCACTTGCTTCTATTGCTGGTGGTGGCACTTCGAGATAGTTAACTAAAATTACGCTGCACTATTAAATTGTTAAACACTTATTAAATTGTTATTTAATAAAACACTAGCATAACTTACTTATGCTGCTGGTGGTGACAATTGGAGGACGTCGGCCAGCGAAAGAAGCAGGAAATTTGCGCTGCACTGATTTGTGCTGGTGGTGATGGCACTTGGAGGACGTTGTCCAACGAAAGAAGCAAGAAAGTTGCGTTGCACTTGCTTCTGTTGCTGGTGGTGGCACTTGGAGCATGTTAGCAAAAATTTTTAAGAGAAATTTAACTAATGCACCGGGTCAACGAAAATAATTAAATTTTGTGCTGAAAACTTAACTTTCAACGTTCACACTGCGTTTCTGTTTCGAAGTGCTGTTTTTAAGTTTCTCAGCATTTTTTCCAAGGAAACGTCAAAAATTGTCAGCATACAACAAATCGTTGTCAGCTCAATTGTCTGCCTGATAATTGAGACAGTTGAGCTGCCGACTGAGAAAATGTGAGTATGTTAGTAACAAATGTGTGAGTGTATTGGGATTGTTAAGACAAATTGTCTGGTGTAGACGCTGCGTTAGGGCCAGTTTCACGTTCATTAGTTAACCACTGACCAGAGGTTAACTAACATATTAAGCCATTAGTTAATTTACAGCTGATTTTTGTTCGTCATCTCGAGCATCTCGCACAGTGTGTTGCATCCATATTTTGAATTATGCAAAAATAAAGTAGTTAAAAAAAAGTTGTGCTCTAAACAAGCACACTGCGATATCTACAACAGCTGCAATGCGGAGAGGCGCATATTCGGATGTGGATTCGCCGTTAGCCGGAAACTACGTCACCATGTTTCCCGGCTCACACCTGTGAACGGAAGATTGGCCACGATCCGCATCAAGGCAAAATTTTTCTTCATCAGCCTTATTTGCGCGCACGCCCGACGGACGAAAAGGACGAAGCCGTCAAAGACGCTTTCTACGCTAGTCTTGAGGACGTATACGACCACCTAACGGTCCATGACGTGAAAATAATCCTCGGCGATTTAAATGCGAAAGTCGGAAGGGAAGGCATCTTTGGCATCTCCACGAACAACGGTCTAAGACTGATCGACTTCGCCGCGGCGCGAAACATGGTAGTTAGTATCACCAGATCTAAGCACCTTGACATCCACAAGGCCATCTGGCTTTCCCCAGATCAAAAAACGCGAAACCAAATTGATCATGTTGTAATCGACGGAAGGTATGCCTTTAATGTTCTAGATGTGCGTACATTTCGGGGGGGTCTGCATTGACTCCGACCACTATCTTGTTGCAGCCCAGATCGCACAGGAGTGCAACGAAGCTAGATGTCGGCGCCTGCAACCTCGGAACCAATGGTATGATCAGGAGTGTCGCATTGCGACAGCAGTAAAAACGCCACTTATAGAAAAACGCAGCAGTCAGTTGCAACGCGAGCCGTGCGAGACAACTACCGCGAAAAGAGGAAGGAAGAGAGGCTCCTTTTCAGACGCAAGAAAAGAAAGCAGGAAAAGCGTGAGTGCGAGGAACAAGAGGTATACCAGGGCAAGAAGGATGCATGAAAATTCTATCAACAGGTTAAGCGTCTAACCCAAGGTTTGAAGCCCGAAGCATCTACTTGAAGAGACGAAAATGAAGATCTGACTTCGGATACACAATGTGTGCTGAGATTGTGAAGACAGCACTTCTCCAATTTACTTACTGACGACAATTCCACCAATGCTGCCCACGGAGAGTGCAGTTCAGCACCACCAATCAACGATGATGGAGTGGAAGAACCACCACCTAGCCATGAAGAGGTTCGACTTGCTATCCAACGACTCAAAAATAATAAAGCAGTGAGTGCTGACGTCTTGTCAGCTGAATTGCTTAAAACCGACGGCGATAAATTAACAAGGCGCATGCATCAGCTCATCAGCAAAATATGGCTAGCAGAAAGCATGCCCGACGATTGGAATCTCAGCGTACTTTGCCCTATACTTAAAAAACGAGACCCAACAATCTGCGCCAATTATCGATGTGTCATTCTTATTTCCATCGCATATAAGGTTCTCTCAAGCGTACTGTAACGAACCTCCTGGTCGTCACAGCCAAGTTGCTGAGGTATCCTCAGCGGCTGTCCAGGGTCCTTACAAGACGACCTGGTTGGAGGATTTTCCAGGTCGCTCGACCTTGTTGGTAAGGTCTGTTTGTTGTTGTTATTGTTAAATTTGCGTTGCGGATATCGCAGTTGGTTTGGCCAGCGGTTCCCCTCTAGGCCCTTCACGGGAGGACTAGTGCTAGAGGGTGCTTCGTGAACCTGGCTCGGCGCGTTTCAAGATGGACGGCGATGCTGGCGAGTGGTTGGCTGGCGATTTTATTGGGGCTGTGTCACTGACAGGTCGGATAACCTCAAAATTTGTGTAACAGAGGTGACCTTGGTGGTGGTGACAGGCCCAAAATCTTCGCTGCACGTCTTGTTTAGTTGAGAATATTCTCCTTCAGCGGTATTCCACCGCTACCCTGTGGTGGCTCTGGCCACTTGCCTGTGCTTCTCAAAATCGGATGATTTTCCGTGGCATACACTCGATGTATGACCGTGTTGACCTCTAATCGGATTCCTAGCGCTCCGTCGTGTGTCTGTCCTTGTCGGTCGTGTGAGAGGAGCAGGGGGCACACACTCGTTGAGAGTGTGTGTGAGAGCGCTGCTGAACGGACCGATCTGGCCCAACGGACAGCAACACTACTCGACGTATGAGAGGGGAAGCGGGTGCAGAGTGTCACTCGTGAAGAGCGCTGTAAGAGTGGAGCTGAGCGGACCGATCTGGCCCAACGGACAGCAACACCCCTCAAGGTAAGGAGACTCACTCTGGGACAACTGGATTCTCGTGGAGAGCACGGATGAGAACGATGTTGAACGGACCGATCTGGCCCAACGGACAACAGCGCAACTCGAAGGCAAGGGTCACTTTTAGGATGACTTATACTCGTGTAGAGCAGCGTGAGTTTGCGAGACTGAGCGGACCGATCTGGCCCAACGGACAGAAACACAACTCAAAATTTAAAGGATAGGGATGTAGGAGCAATTAAAATGTTCGTTTGTCTTGTTACCTGTTTCATGCGCTGCAGAAATAAAACGACGTCTGTTCGGTTTGAAGCTCTATCCAAGACTAAATTTGATTTTTCATTTCAACTTATAACTAGGTGTTGGCTTCTGCCAGTGATGTTTAATACATACTATTACAAAATGTGTAGTTGAGTAGGATTTGTTATAGTATTAACAATAAAGTAAGTATGTATTAGAGAGAATGGAAATACGTGAGTATGCAAATATTAACTTGTATTAGATCGTATGATCTCATAATATTTTATATGTATGCCCCAAACTTTCGAGAACAATAATTCGTAATATTAGTCGTAGCCATTTAGCTATAGCTGTTATGTTCTATACAATTCTTATTGCATGTAATTCAATGTATGCGTATAACTTATAGATAATAAACTTAGAATATAATAAGAGTAGTTATAATAATAATAATAATTTTGAGTTGCTGTATTACCATGTATGTGTGTGTATAGCATGGCTGGCAAGATGTCATCGGGTTCGTTGATGCGTCATGCAGTCGGCATGATTGTCGTGGCTAGTTCTGCTCGGTCGACTTCACTATAATTGAAGTTGGTGTGAGTGTCGACATCTTATGTGTTGCTGGCTGCGTCATACCATTGACATGGTATTGAGTGTGTACATTACTCATCTGTCGTTGAGTGTCGATGCTTGGCAACATGTTCCTATGCATGTTGGCCTGTCGAGCCGTTGTGTATAACTCGTGTGTACCTTGTACACATGTTGCATGTAAATCATGCTGCAGTGGCGTATGCCTCGTGGGGTACATCTCGTTGGGTGATGTCGGCTACGGTGATGTAGTATCAAATGGCGCTATACGTCTGGCGTATCCACGTCTAACTTTGCGTATCAATTGTGGGGGCCTATTTCCACGAAATAGGTTCGTCACACCCCCCCTTTACGTCGGCCGGGGAAAAGAAATCTTCACATTCCCGCTGCGGCTTATTTGCACTGTGTAGCAGATACCTTCGATGTTGGCATTGAAGTTGATTCGCTGCTGCCGCCTTCTACGTGCTTCTGCGTCTGCAATGCGTTGCTGCAGTTCGGCGGGTATCACCAATTCGAGGCAACTGTCGTTGCATGGCTGACTGATTGTGTCTTGTGGTATGGCACTACTGCTGCTTACCTCTGCTGGTGCGAGTGTCTTATCGCTAGTGGTCGGGAGCTCTGGGAGTTCAGGCTCTAGTAACCAGCCTAGGCACTCTACTGGAGAGTCGCTGTCATTACCTACATCGTGGTTATTCGCTGGGGGTCTTTCCACTTTCGTGCTGTCTTGGTCGCTGCTGCTGCTGACGTTGTCAACACCCCGATCCTTGAATGAGGCGCCCTGTTTGGTTTGCGCCCGCTGGAAGAGGGGTGCTACGTCTTGTTGTGATTCTGCTGCTGTAATAGATGTTGTATGGTGAGTGTCGAGGGCTTGTACTGCCTGTTGTGTGGGAGACGGTTGGTTGGGTACCGCCTGCTGCACGCTCGTATGGCTGCTGGAGACTTCTTGTAGTAGTTCGGGTAGTGGAATGCTTGGCAGGGCCCTTCCTGCTAATTCCTGCATGATGGCACTGACCTGGCGACGTTTGTTGCCTATGACTGCTTCTGTGAACCATGTGTCGTATTGAAAGGGTGGTTCATAGTCAACAAATGGATCGCATACAAAGCTTTCGATGTATTGGAGCATATATAACCCACAGTCGGTCAGGTTGTGTTGTTGTGGTACTTTCACCCGGTGGCCTGGCAAGTAATTTGCCGAGAAATTCTTGTTCTGTTGTCCTGGTCGCTTGGCGCGGAACTCATGATCGAGATAGCTGCAAAGTGGATTGAAGACGTGAGATCTGTCTGTTGTGGCTAGCGAATCCATCAGTAAGATCATCGGTTGCATGATCGGGTGCTTGTTGTTCGTTGTGGTGGGAGTAGGTGCATCGTAGTATCTTCTTCCATTGAGAGCAGGAAAACATATTATGGCCAAGAACCAATGCTTCTTTTCGTTAATTGGCACGAGTACGAATTTCTTGGTAAATATGTCCTGCTTCCGTGTCCACTTCTGTACGCCGGCGTGGCGACGTTGTCCAAGCGTGTATGGCGTGTCGTTGGGTACCGCTTTCGTTTGCACGAGTCGTTCGTAGAAAAACGGATTGCAGATATAAAAATCATCTGCACGACCTCGTAGCTCGAGAATGCGTCGAACCCAGTGAATGTAAAATTCGACGATGCGGTCGTTGAGAAAGTTTCCTGTAGCAAGGCAGTAGTAATCCTGTAGTGTGACTGTGATACCGCCTGAAGAGGTTGCTTTCTCGTAGATCGTCATCATCGCTCGAGAGGATTATCGCTGCTATGGCGATGGCCGTTGATGTGGCTGTCTCGTGTGTAGCTAGGCCGCTAGCTGTTTGCGAGCTGCTGTGTTGGCTCTCACACTTCTATGACGTGGTAGGTGGTCGTCTACGTTGATGCTTTTCGCCGCTTGTGGTGCGGCTAGACATTTCCAGCTCTCCGGGGCGTATGGCACTGACGTGTTCTACGCCTGCTGCTGGTTGTGGATGTCTTCTTGCATTCCGTCGTGGTCTTTTAGCTGCTGGCGGTTGTGGTAATGGTTCAGCCAGTAGAATGCTCTATCTCTGCTTTGCCATCATCTCCTTGACCCGCTTCTCAAACACTTCTTTTAACTGTTCAAACTTGTCCATTCTGTTTGGCCGCACAACCTTCAAGACTTCGCTTGTTGCTTTATGACAACAAATGTCCGCGATTTTGAGGTTAAATTGTTTTGTCACTGGTAGTTCGCCTGCTGTGGCGATTTGCTCACTTTTATTTGCACTTTCACAAATATTAACGTTATTGCAACCAATGTCTGTTATAATTAACTTGTTGCATTAATATTTTCACTTGCACTTATAAAATGGTGTGGTAGATTCGATGATTTAAATAAATTTGCTGGGGATGCACTTACGATGTTGTGTTATTGCTGGCAGAAACTGTGATGGTTGTTGCGTTTTCAAATTTATATTTCGAAGCTCCTGGAGCTTGCAGTACTCGGCGTTACCAGCTTCACATTTTAGTGCGGTTGTCGTGTTGTGAGACCTGTGTGATGTTCTTGAGTGCGAATTCGTTGATCTTGAGTAGGCGAGCGTGTTTGAAGTTTCTGGTGCTTGTAAGCGTTTTCTTCAACGCTTCTGAGACCGGAACTGTAGTCTTCTTGTCGCCTGTAGCTGTTTGACAGTTCATTGTTGATTTATTACTTAGTTGACCGATGTTGCGGATTCGTTGTCTCGTTGGACATATGATGCAAATTTGTTGATTGGTTTGACATATGTTGTTAACTTTGACATATGTTGTTGACGTGAGTAAGTTGACGCGAGTTTTCTATTATCTGTGCTGCAAATAATGATGATGGAAAACTGTCGTTGCTGGTTGCGTGTTTTCTGGCACAAATATGATTGTGCTGTTCGTGGCGATGTTGCGACGATTGTGGTAATTATTTTGTATGATTACCATGAATTTTCTGGTGCAACTATTTAAAGCACTATTCATGGCGATGCTGGGAAAACTGTGGTAGCTGTTATGTATGGTTATGCTGAGAAGACGGTAGTTGTTTGCGCAGGTACTGCTGCGGATTCCTTTTGTTGACGCAGTTGGTACTGCGGATCCCAGTTTTTAACGCGGGTGGTGCCGCGCAAGAAAAATGATACCCTCTTGTATCGGTTTGCGTGTGTTTGGATGTGTCAACCTCTTGCATACTACTTAAAACGACTTTGCAATGCTGGGTGACGATGTTGGCCACTCGTAATGACTGTTTCTGTTTGTCATTATGTGCTGCGTCTTAAGGTTCCTTGTAGTGACTGAGCTCGTAGTAGTTTGGCGTGTTTGTTGCGATGTGGTATTTGGCCGCTGGCTGCGGGCTGTAGTTTAGAATGGCAGGCGTTGCTGCTGGCTTGCAGTTTAGATTGGCAGGTGCGGCTGCTGGATTGCAGATTAGATTGGCAGATGCGGCTGCTGACTTGCAGTTTAGATTGGCAGATGCGGCTGCTGACTGCAGTTTAGAGCGGCAGGTATGGCTGCTGGCTGCAGTTTAGAGTGGCAGGCGTTGCTGCTGGTGCAGTTTAGAGTGGCAGGCGTTGCTGCTGGTGCCAGTTGGTGTCGCGGTTGGTGCCGCGGATCCCAATTTTTGACGCAGCTGGTGCTGCGGATCCCAGTTGGTGACTCGGATGGTGTCGCGGATCCCAGTTGGTGACGCGGATGGTGCCGCGGATCCCAGTTGGTGACGCGGATGGTGCCGCGTATCCCAGTTTTTAACGCGGGTGGTGCCGCGCAAGAAAAATGATCGTATTATGTTGCTACGTTGTTTGGCTCGTCGATTCCAGGGTCCCACAGATCTCGGCATGCATGAGTTTCCGCGTTAGAGCGGGTCGTGTTAAGAACTTAGTGTGGGTGGTGTAACTTTGATAAAGGCACACCCTCGGGACTTCATCGTATGTGGGATTTCCATGTTCTTCGGTGCAGTTTCGGTAGTAGTTGTTAGTCCATTAGCAGTTATTAGAAGAAAAGCCAAGGTCATCGTTAATAGCAGTCTCTTGAAAGGCCCCTTTTTCACCCGTATCAGTGAAATTATCCATGTGGCTATGTTGAAACGGTCGTTGTGGCTAGGAAAATGTTTGATCTTGCCCCTGGGGCGTCGGCTTATAATAATTATGCCACTGTTGGCCTTCTGCTGAGATGAATTGCTTCCAATGTGTTCTTCTTGAGAGTCAGGTGGCTCTGGTGGTCTAGCGTGCTGTTGTTTCTGACGTACCGGAGAGTTGGATAGCTTGGTACAATATTCTATTTCTTCTTCTTGAATGTCAGGTGGCTCTGGTGGCCTAGCATGACGCTCACGCCGGCCTGCGTTGCTTTTGGTGTGTACTTGGATATCGGGTGGCCCTGGTGGTCTGGCATAACATTCTTGTTGATCTACTGTTTCGTCTTTAATAAACACTTGTATTTCAGGTGGCTTCGTCGTCCTCGCCTGATGCTCACATTGATCTGTTGATTCATCTTTACTAGGCGCTCGAATGTCAGGTGGCTCTGGTGACCTAACATGATGCTCGCTCTGATCCGCTAATTCGTCTCTAGCGGGTAATTTGATGACAGGTGGCTCTGGTGGCCGAACGTGCTCTGGATTATCTGTCAGTGCTACCAGTGGACTTGTGTGTAGCTGTGGTTGCTGTGCGAACTCCGTTAGTACCTCTATTTGATGTGGGCACTGTTTTGTTGGTGGTACTGAAGGCTCTTCGACGTGTATTTGGATGTGTGCCTTCGTCTCGACGTGTAGCGTGGGATCATCTGTAGTTTCTTCTGACGATTTTTCCTGAGGTAGTTGGTTCTTCGTTAGTGCCTCTGGTGACCTGTCGTTAGCTTTTTCCTCGTCTGCTTTGATTGGTGCTTCTGGCGCAGTGCGTTGTTGTGAATCGAATGCAACTCGCTGTGGCACTGGGTCGTTTGTATGTGGCTGGGCGTCGCCTGATTCTGGAGTGGTTGGTAATGTGTCTGGTTGCATATCGGACTGTAGTATGCAAGTAATCGGCACAGCTTGTACCAATAAATCCAGATCTTGTTGGGGTTCACATGAGACCAGTTGGCATGCTGGCGTTGCTGGCACTAGGCTTTGTTGAAGATCGTATGTGGCCGCTTGTGTCTGGCTTGATGGCACCAGCTCGACTTGTGGCACCTGCTCTGGCTTTGGATGTGATTGAATCGTTGACGATAAAGTGCCTGTCTCATTTTCCACTCGGCTTGCCGCATTTTGTTCGACTTGAGTTTCTCGTGTGGCCACTGTTGGTATCTGTTGGGCAGTTAGAGATGAAGTTGGCGGCTGGATGTCTTGTCGCGGTGTATGTGGGTTTTTGGCTGTCACCACATGTTGGTCATCGCGTGAAGTTACTTTCACCTGAATTTCGGCTGGTTTCGCATGTACTTGATCCCAAAGCGTTTCGAAAGTTGCTTTAGCTAGCGGTGGCGGAAGTGTGTAAGCATGAGATTCTGGTAGTTCTATCTTGCGTCGTGGCTTGCGCTTCCTTGGCTTGCGTGGCTTCGTATGTGTGGGCGTATCATACGTTTGTTGTGGAAAATATGTCGTAAAACCTGATAATGGGTTCGTATCCCATTCTGCTAGGTTATACTCCGCTGCCATTTCGTATAATAGCGCTGTAGGACACTTGGTCGTCGTTGATGCTGGAAGGCCTGGTTCTTTTCTTGGCTCTTGTGACCTACTCACGTTGGCGTTTGTCTGTGTTGTCGCTCGATTTGACATTACTGGCTCAGCTCGTGGTAAGCGTCTCGGTGATTTACTGGGGCTGGAAGAGTTATTGACCACGCTCGCTGAAGTTTCCCGCGTTCTTTCGACAGCAATCAATTGTTTTGATATTTCGCCTACCACAATCCCAGCAGAAAAGTACTTGGCGGTTTCTGCACTGTTCGGAGCGGTGCCCTTCTCTGGCGCATCGTCTGCATGCTTGTGCGCTGACCCTCGTCTCTTCTCGTGCGCTTGTGGTGTACCGACTTTCACGTGGCCGTGGTGTCTCGTATTGTGGCATATAGTTACTGGTGGATGATCTGATATCTGGCCTCGAGTCACTGCGTTTGTTGTTGAGACGTTCAAACTCCTTGGCTAGCGTAGTAAGTTCTTCAAGAGAGTTAAAATCACTGCGACGTATATATAACTGGTACTCATGGCGCAAATTCCTGTATACTCGCTCTAATTCCTGTGCCTTCGTATAGCCAGCATGATGCATCATGGCCTGGATGGCCAGTAAGTAATCGCTGAACTGTTCGTGTAGGCCTTGCTCTCTTCGCCTGACGTCATCCTCAAGGCATTCGAGATATCGTGGCGGCAAGAAGAACTGTAGAAAGCTCGCCTTGAATGTCGCCCATGTGGTCCACGGTTGTTTGTTGTTGCGGTACCAAATTAGTGCCTTACCTCGTTGGAGCTCTGGCATGGTGCGGGGTGCGAGGTCGATTGAAATGCCGTAGGCCTCGGCCAATTCCTCAACTGCTTCCACGAAATTGATGGGGTCTTGTTCGTCGTCATATTTGAGGCCCCACTTCCTAACAATGTTCATGGTGGCGGGGTAGGAAGTAACTTCGAATGGGCCCGTTCTATAATGGGGCACTTCTTGATGATAAGCGTTGTAGTATGCTGTTTGTCCGGTGGCGGCTGTTCGCTGCTGTAAGGTGTCGTTCCCGCTATCGTCGTTGTTTGGTAAAGCTGGAGACACGGCCCTCGTGTGCTTACTTTCGAGTTCTAGCAACCGCTTTACGTCTTTCTGCTCATGTTGGCCGTCATTGATGTGGGTTGCGAGCTTTTTTCGCAGCTCGTCGACGGTGCCAGCCTCATCGAGACAGAACTCCCTGATATACGTAAGGAGCTCGTCTTTACGTAGACTGTATACCCATGACGTCCTTATTGTATTCATTTTCGTTGTGTTTTGTTGGTTTTCTTGTGTAGTATATGTGTTGATTCGTGACTTCACTTCGAAGTGCTGCTCGTTGGTTTATTGGTTTGTTAGTGGGAGCCGATGATCGATGACTTGCTCTGTATCTTGGACTCTTCTTGCAAATATATATTTTTATTAAATATGTATACTTCTGCTGATTTAATGGTGTTCTTCGAAGATTAGAATATATTTTCGTAATGTATATATTCTCGGTGCGTAGGATTTTGTTCGCTTATATTTTTGTTGTGTGTGTTCGTTTTTTTTTTTTTCTCTGATGTGTAGATTTTTTTTTTTTCGTTGCGTTGTGTAGATGGGACACTGCGATATTGTCCCGCAGAGTCCCTGTTCGGGCGCCACTTGTAACGAACCTCCTGGTTGTCACAGCTAAGTTGCTGAGGTATCCTCAGCGGCTGTCCAGGGTCCTTACAAGACGACCTGGTTGGAGGATTTTCCAGGTCGCTCGACCTTGTTGGTAAGGTCTGTTTGTTGTTGTTGTTAAATTTGCGTTGCGGATATCGCAGTTGGTTTGGCCAGCGGTTCCCCTCTAGGCCCTTCACGGGAGGACTAGTGCTAGAGGGTGCTTCGTGAACCTGGCTCGGCGCGTTTCAAGATGGACGGCGATGCTGGCGAGTGGTTGGCTGGCGATTTTATTGGGGCTGTGTCACTGACAGGTCGGATAACCTCAAAATTTGTGTAACAGAGGTGACCTTGGTGGTGGTGACAGGCCCAAAATCTTCGCTGCACGTCTTGTTTAGTTGAGAATATTCTCCTTCAGCGGTATTCCACCGCTACCCTGTGGTGGCTCTGGCCACTTGCCTGTGCTTCTCAAAATCGGATGATTTTCCGTGGCATACACTCGATGTATGACCGTGTTGACCTCTAATCGGATTCCTAACGCTCCGTCGTGTGTCTGTCCTTGTCGGTCGTGTGAGAGGAGCAGGGGGCACACACTCGTTGAGAGTGTGTGTGAGAGCGCTGCTGAACGGACCGATCTGGCCCAACGGACAGCAACACTACTCGACGTATGAGAGGGGAAGCGGGTGCAGAGTGTCACTCGTGAAGAGCGCTGTAAGAGTGCAGCTGAGCGGACCGATCTGGCCCAACGGACAGCAACACCCCTCAAGGTAAGGAGACTCACTCTGGGACAACTGGATTCTCGTGGAGAGCACGGATGAGAACGATGTTGAACGGACCGATCTGGCCCAACGGACAACAGCGCATCTCGAAGGCAAGGGTCACTTTTAGGATGACTTATACTCGTGTAGAGCAGCGTGAGTTTGCGAGACTGAGCGGACCGATCTGGCCCAACGGACAGAAACACAACTCAAAATTTAAAGGATAGGGATGTAGGAGCAATTAAAATGTTCGTTTGTCTTGTTACCTGTTTCATGCGCTGCAGAAATAAAACGACGTCTGTTCGGTTTGAAGCTCTATCCAAGACTAAATTTGATTTTTCATTTCAACTTATAACTAGGTGTTGGCTTCTGCCAGTGATGTTTAATACATACTATTACAAAATGTGTAGTTGAGTAGGATTTGTTATAGTATTAACAATAAAGTAAGTATGTATTAGAGAGAATGGAAATACGTGAGTATGCAAATATTAACTTGTATTAGATCGTATGATCTCATAATATTTTATATGTATGCCCCAAACTTTCGAGAACAATAATTCGTAATATTAGTCGTAGCCATTTAGCTATAGCTGTTATGTTCTATACAATTCTTATTGCATGTAATTCAATGTATGCGTATAACTTATAGAGAATAAACTTAGAATATAATAAGAGTAGTTATAATAATAATAATAATTTTGAGTTGCTGTATTACCATGTATGAGTGTGTATAGCATGGCTGGTAAGATGTCATCGGGTTCGTTGATGCGTCATGCAGTCGTCATGATTGTCGTGGCTAGTTCTGCTCGGTCGACTTCACTATAATTGAAGTTGGTGTGAGTGTCGACATCTTATGTGTTGCTGGCTGCGTCATACCATTGACATGGTATTGAGTGTGTACATTACTCATCTGTCGTTGAGTGTCGATGCTTGGCAACATGTTCCTATGCATGTTGGCCTGTCGAGCCGTTGTGTATAACTCGTGTGTACCTTGTACACATGTTGCATGTAAATCATGCTGCAGTGGCGTATGCCTCGTGGGGTACATCTCGTTGGGCGCTGTCGGCTACGGTGATGTAGTATCAAATGGCGCTATACGTCTGGCGTATCCACGTCTAACTTTGCGTATCAATTGTGGGGGCCTATTTCCACGAAATAGGTTCGTCACAGTACTGTGTGAAAGCTTATAGCCGATTACAAAAACACTGATTGGACCTTATCATTGTGGCTTTCGACCCGGAAAGTCCACCATAGACCAGATTTTCACGCTACGATAAATCCTGGAAAAAACTCATGATAATTAAGTTGACACATCATCTCTTTGTCGATTTTAAAGCTGCTTTCGATAGCCCGAGAAGGGATTGCCAATACGCAACAATGTATGAGTTCGGTATACCTGCAAAATTGATTAGACTTTGCGGGATGACGTTGACCAACACATCCAGCTCCGTCAAGATAGGAAATGACCTCTCCGAAACCTTTAATACCGAAAGAGGTTTCAGACAAGGCGATCCACTGTCTTGCGATCTCTTCAACATCATCATGGCACCCTTTTCTACAAAGGTGTCCAGCTCCTTGCGTACGCTGATGATATTTATATGTCGGCAGAACCAAGAGATGTTACCGCTGCTTTCACCGCTATCGAAAAGGAATCACCTCACTGACCATAAATGAGGGTAAAACAAAGTATATGCTGTCTACAAACAAGGGAGCGCGGCGTCTAGACTCCCACGTTTCATCCGGCAGATATAGCTTTGGAGTAGTCAAGGAGTTTGTATACCTTGGCACCGCCATTAATAACAACAACGAAGTCATCCTGGAGATAAAGCGAAGAACAATAATTGCTAAGAAGTGCTAATAAGTAAGCAAATAAGATCCAGAACCCTCTCTCGATCGACAAAACTAACACTATACAAGACGGTCGTTCTACCTGTGCTTCTTTATGGCGCTGAGGCATGGGTAGTTTCGCAAACTGACGCAGCTGCACTAGAGGTGTTCGAAAGAAAAGTTCTTGGCAAAATCTTTGGTCATGTTCGAATCGACTATGACTATCGCATCCGAAGGAACCACCAGCTGTATGAGCTCTACCTAGACATTGAAGTAGTTCGGCGTATAACTGTACAGCGACTACGTTGGCTGGGTTATGTCCATTGTATGGACGACGAAGCTTCAGCGAAAATGGTGCTCGAGGCGAGGGTCGTTGGCCAACGACGACGAGGGAGACCATTCCTCCGATGAATGGACCAGACCGAGGAAGCCCTAACCGCATTTGGTGTATCTGATTTGAGAAGGCACGCGAAAAGCAGAGGCACATGGTGAGAGCTAATGAGGTTGGCCGAAACCCAACACGGGTTGTTAGGCCACCTAAGTAAGTAAGTAAGTAATTGATCATCTCAATTCCTCAGGAATGTAATTGGAAAAATTCGTGGAAAGTATATACAAATCAATTCCAATTCTTTAGAATTAGGAATTGGTCATTGGGCATCTCAATTCCTCAGGAATGTAAGTGGAAAAATTCGTCAATTACAGTAAAAGAATTGTTATTGGTAATTGGACACCTCAATTCCTCAGAAATGTGATTGACGAATTCTTCCAATTACGTTTTTGAGGAATTGACGAATTTTTCCAAATACATTCCTGAGGAATTGAGATGATCTATTACCAATTCCTAATTCCAAAGGATTGGAATTGAGATGGAATTAATTCCAAAAGTAATCATTATAACCCAGCTCTGGGAATATGGTAAATATGATAAACTGCATCTAAATAATTAGCAATATCATCATAAATGAAAACTAAATAATAGAAACAAAACAATTCACAACAATAGAACTTTGATGTTTCATAAAATTAAAATCTTATGCATATAAAACAAAGTCGTGAAATGTGATACTAATTCCATAATTCAAGAACGAAGCGTCTGATTTGTGTAGTGATTTTTGTGTGTTCTTATTGGCTATCCCATTCTATTGGGTTGGCAACTAAGTAATTACGGATTCCACTCATAGATGACTTAAGTTGAATTTTTAGGTTTGCTGACGTAATCGAAATGTCAAAAACATTTTGTTACTTGATAGTTGGTACTTTAACTGTCAATCAGTAAAAAATTTTTTTTGATTAGTTGTGTAGTTTTTGTTTGGCGTCTTGTAACGGAGCGAATTATGGGTCGCGCATTTTTCAAAAAAAAACGAATGCGAAAATAACCGCGTCTGGCAATGCTGAGCGGTGAGGCCGACCAGGGAAGCAGCAGCCCCGACTCTGCATTTGTTTTGAGGGCGCACGTTGAATGCGCCCCTGTGGCTTTCGCACAGAAATTTAGTCAGGGCGCCTGCTTACCTCAGCCGACGCCACCGCTCCCGGTCAGGTGACCCGCGGACCCGAAGTTGGCCACGACTGCACGTGCTGGTGAGCCTATGTGCTAGCAGTTCGGGAGTGATGGGGGGGTTCGTGGTGGCCAACCCCGCGTACCTTCGCCGTACAAATAAATCACGTGCATGTAATAAAAAAAAATCGCGTCGAGATTCGAAACAACAAAATTTATCGGACCTGGAAATAAAAAAAAATTTGTTAAAAATAAAAAAAAAAAAATGTAAAGGTTGGGAGCCCCTGGATCATCCATCCACCAACCAGCACTCGAGCCAGATGTTCAGGCTCAGCCCACACATCCCTCCCTACCATGGAGGACCCCGGGGCGAAGTAATTAGTCCTCCCCTAACGCAAACATTCTCCCCTCTTGACCAAATAAATAGAAGTTAGTGTGTCATGTTATAATTATAAACTTTACTGCCTTTATTAAAAATCTTACAAACTATTTTACAAATTTTATAAAAAAAATTATTGTTTTTTTTTTTTTTTTTTTTTTTTTTCATTTAATCCATAAATTACATATATACTATGTTTCATAAAAATGATGACTATAACAAAATTTACATATTTAAATGAATAGTACTGTAGGTTTGAGACTTTATTTCTTAAAAAAAATTATTTAATTTTTATTTTTCAAACAAAAAACTCTATACAATCCTTATTTAAAAAAAAAATAAAAAAAAAAAATTTTATTTAAATCTTATTTTTAATTCTTTCATTTTGAACACAAAAATTTTAATTAATTTTTTTTTTTATTTCAAAATAAAAACTTTTATTTAAATTTATTTCTAAATTCTATATTAAAAGAAATTTTATTTAAATTTTAATTTTAATTAAAAATGCATTTTTATTATATTTTTATATTATTTATTTATTATGCTTGTTTTTAATCTCATTATTATTTTATGAGTATATAATTTTATTATTTTCTTTTGTTAAATTTTATATAAATTGATTATTTTTAGATAAAACTTTATTTAAATTTGTTTTTATATAGTTTTTCTTATATTTTTTTATATAAAAAATTTTTATTTAATTTTTATTTTTAAATAAATAAAAATTTTTTTTTTTAAATTTCTTTTATTTCAAAATAAAAAAAATTTTTATTTAATTTTCACTTTAAAACAAAAAAAAACATGTTCACTTCCAAATAAAAATTTTATATAATTTTTATTTAAAAATAAAAAAACTTCTTTAAATTTTATTTCTTATTTCTATTTTAAAAGAAATTTTATTTAAATTTATTTTTATTTATTTTTAAATAAAAACATTTTTTTTTTTATATGATAGGAATTTTATAAGTGTATAACTATATTTGTAATTTTAATTATGGTTTTAATTTAAAAAAATTTTATTGGTTTTTATGTTTAGTTTATTTATTTCAGTTTAATTTTATTAAAGTGTATTAAGTTTAGTTTAAGTATTCATATTAGGTTTATTATTTGTTATAAGCGTCAACAAAAATTATTTATGTAAATTTTATAACCCTTTATCGAAAAAATTTTATATTTTTTTTTTTTTTTTTTAAAATCTATACAAAAACTAAGAATTTTGCGTACGTTTGAAATTCATTTAAAGTTATGGTAGTAAGGCTGAATTAAATTAAGGGTAAAGTACCTTAAATGGCTCTGAATAAATATAATAGCCCACAATTATATATAACAAAAATACGAATAGAATTTAAATATATAAAAAAAATGTCTGTACAACTGGTACATTTTTGTTCAACTGCTTTACAAAGGCTGATACCCAGGAGGCACTCGGCGCTGAATTTATTCGTGTTCGGGCGCTTTCTTCCAACCAGCTCACCCCAATTTTGGCCCTGGTGTATATGTTTTTTTGTTTTTTTTTTTTCTTTTATACCATTATCAACTTAAATACAAAAATTATTTAAACAGAAAACCTGTTGTCCTGGGATGCTGTCGTTGCTGTGTTGTTTGAAGGTGATGGTTAGGAATACGATTCCGTGTTGTTGCTGTTGTTGCCTAGTGTGCCGATAGTGAGGATGTTGGTGTGTGCGCTGCTGCTGTTGCAAGTGATAATGTTGTTGTTGTAACCAGAGGCACAAGTCCAGGCGCTAATTGAATGTTATTGGGAGCCCAGCTCCCGAAGCACTACTGTGATTTGTGTAATGTTATGCATCGTTGACGCTTGATGAGGAATTAGGATCGGATTTATATCCTGTTTACTTGATGTCAATATTCCGCTGGAATTTGTGGATGTGGTACTGGAGGTGGTGGCATAACTGCATCAGGATGATTCAGTTTCATATGACGCTTCAAATTTCCATGCTCAACAAATGCCTTGCTACACAAGGTACAGGCATGTGGCTTCGCTACTGACTGTGAACGCATATGAGAAACAAGATGACCTTTACCCATGCAATTTTTGGGATTTTGGTGGTGTGTGCGCCGCTGCTGAGGTTGTCCCTAGCCTACGATTACCACGTCGCTGATGTTGCAGGTGGCTGCTGGGGTGTGCGCCGCTGCTGTTACAAGTGGCTGTTGTGTGCGACGCTGCCGTTGCAAGTGGCGATGCGTGGTGATAAAAAAAATGTTGTTATTTTTTTTTTCTTGGAAGCTAACTTTCCACACAAACACTTACCGTCGCGTGGTGACTCTGCTGCTGCTCTTTGAGCTGTGGGTGGGTGCGTGCTGGCTATGCTGATGCGGTAGTGGATGTTGGCGCCGCTGCTGTTGCAAGTGGCTGCTATGGAATGCGCCGCTTCTGTTGCAAGTGATGAGACAGGCGCCGCTTATGCTGCTGGAGTGGAAGACATGGTTTGCGACACCATCAAGAATCGACTCACACAGAACTTACCTGGGCACTCCCGTGCTGCGCTGTCAGGTTTTGTGATGGGGCCTTTGCTGATGCTGATGGTGTTGGCTCTGTTGCTTCCACTCGCCACGAAGTATTCCAGAAAGAATTTTCTTTTTGGCGGAAGTCTTGTCATTTGCCAATTTTCTTTGACAATTGTCAAATATGTCGCCAGGGAGCGTTTCAAAACTTGAGAACCATAGCTGAGGGTGTGCTTAAACTTTATAACATTTACCTGGGGAGTGCTCTTCGAACTTAACATGTGTGACACACTTGCGTATGGATAACAAGGCTCACGCGTTGCGACAGCTGCACAAGACCTGCGACTGCTGTCTGATTTAAATAAAAACTGTCAACAACAAAAAAAAAAAAAATGTCATAGTTAAGTACAATCATACTGTCAGAATAACACGTCAGATTTAAATTAAATCCAATGCCGGATTTCAATGTCAAAGAAATGTCAGATTTCATCGGACATAAAATGTCAGAAATAAAAATGGTATACCGTCCGTTTTGAAATACAAGAACTGTCAACGTAATCTGTCAGCTGTCACAGTCATCTGTCACGCGACGTGTTGACGTTAAAGTCAAAATGTCAGCTGTCACAGTAAAACGTCAATTAATGTGTTGACTGTAAAAGTAATATGTCAGCTGTCAAAGTCAAAGTGTAAGCTGTCAAAGTCATCGGTCAGCTGTCACACCTCGAACGCGCCAGCCATGGCATACGCAGTATGTCACTCATGTTTGCAGACGACACAGCCATGGCAAACTCTGACCTGCATGTTCGAATGTGGATTCAACTTCACAGTCAACGCCACCTTCAAACATGAAAGCCAGAACCCACCACTTAGTGTGCCGTTACAGTCTGTTGAATAATGAAAAATCAAAACGAACATTTTCGTCATATTTTGGTTTTTTATTTCCGGAAAGGAAAAAACGCATCGCAAGCTCACAAAAAGTTATGTGCTGTTTATGGTGACGAAGCTTTAAAAGAGCGGCAGTGTCAAAATTGGTTTGCCAAATTTCGTTCTGGTGATTTTTCACTCAAAGATGAAAAATGCTCTGGTCGTCCGATTGAAGTTGATGACGACCAACTCAAAGCAATAATCGATTCGGATCGTCACAGTACAACACGTGAGATTGCAGAGAAGCTTCATGTATCACATACATGCATTGAAAATCGCTTAAAACAACTTTGCTATGTACGAAAACTCGATATATGGGTTCCTCATAAACTGAAAGAAAATCATTTAACACAACGCATTAACATCTGCAATTTGTTAAAGAAACGTAATGAAAATGATCCATTTTTAAAACGATTGATAACTGGTGATGAAAAATGGGTTGGTTACAACAATGTCAATGTCAGGAAAAGATCGTGGAGCAAGCCAGGTGAACCAGCTCAAACAACTTCAAAAGCTGATATTCATCAAAAGAAAGTTATGTTATCAGTTTGGTGGGATTACAAAGGAATTGTCTACTTTGAACTTTTACCACCCAACCGAACGATCAATTCAGATGTCTACATTGAACAACTAACAAAATTGAACATTGCAGTTAAAGAAAAGTTGACCGAATAGACAAATCGAAAAGGTGTTGTATTCCACCATGACAATGCAAGGCCACACACATCTTTGGTTGCTCTGAAAAATTATTGGAGCTTGGTTGGGATGTTTTGCCACATCTACCATATAGTCTTGACCTTGCACCATCTGATTAATATTTTTTTCGATCTTTGCAAATTCCTTGAATGGTAAAAATTTCAATAATAATGATGAAGTCAAATCTTACCTGGTTCAGTTTTTTGCTGATAAAAACCAGAAGTTTTATGAACGTGGAATTATATGATGCTGCCTGAAAGATGGCAAAAGGTCATTGCTCAAAATGGTCAATACATTTCAGAATAAAGTTATGTCGTTCCATGAAAAAATTGTCTTTTATTTTCTAAAAAAAATCCGCAATTACTTAGTTGCCAACCTGATACACACGTTTGATAAATTTTTAAATTGATAAAGTAAAAAAAAACTTTTCGCTTCTCACAAAACAATAAAAATTATATATTTCAGATTATTGGGTCGTAAAGGGTCCGCCATCTAACGGTTTTTTTCAACTAGTGCTTATTTCGTGAATGGTAACACTTAGCACATGTCTGATTTGACAGATAATTAGTTTTATCCTTCCGCTGAACGCATATAGTTGTGTATACGCTTGAACAACGCTTGTAAATATTGCGACATTACTTTGAAAATTATGGTAATGTTGCAGAATGTGTCCGAAAATTGCGTACGGAGTTTGGAAGAACAGAAGCACCGTCAGCTCCGTATGTTCGTTATCTTGTGAAAAAAGTGAAAGAAACTGGCATCCTCATCGATAAACCAAAGCGTGAAAAGTCAAAAACAGTGCGTACACCCGAAAATATTGCTGCTGTGGCAGAAAGTGTGCGTGAAGCGGCATCAACATCAATACACCGTCGTTCTCAACAATTGAACATTTCGGAGACATCATTGAGACGAATTTTGTATAAAGACCTTGGTATGACGCCATACAAAGTCCAAT
Source organism: Coremacera marginata (assembly GCA_914767935.1). Lineage (NCBI taxonomy): Eukaryota > Metazoa > Arthropoda > Insecta > Diptera > Sciomyzidae > Coremacera > Coremacera marginata. Next base: position 60,096,703 of record OU612044.1, on the reverse strand, counting down.
TGGTTCAGGAGTTGAAGCCAACTGGCCATCCAATGCGTTTTCGCTTCGCTGAGTGGGCCTGCGATCGACTTACAGATGATGCCGATTTTGCCTAAAAAATCATCTTTTCAGATGAAGCTCATTTTGGTCTTGGCGGGTATGTAAACAAGCAAAATTGTCGCATTTGGGGCACAGAAAATCCGCACGCGTACATTGAAAAGCCGATGCACCCAAAACGAGTTACTGTTTGGTGCGGATTTTGGTCCAGAGGCATAATTGGGCCATTTTTCTTCGAAAATGAGCAAGGAGTGGCCGTTACAGTCAATGGCCATCGTTATGGCCAATGGGCTAAGTTGAACGAATTTTTGTTCACAAAAATTGAAGAGGAGGATATTGGCAACATTTGGTTTCAACAGGACGGCGCTACGTGCCACACAGCCCTACACTCGATGTTTTGCGCGCTGTTTTTGAAGATCGCATTATTAGCCGCAGAGCTGATGTCGTTTGGCCACCTCGGAGCTACGATTTGACACCGTTGGACTATTATTTGTGGGGTGCCCTCAAAGATAAGTGTTACGCCGACAAGCCAGAGACAATTGACGCTTGAAAGGACAATATTCGTAAAGCCATTGGTGAAATACAGCTGCACACAATCGATAATGTGCTTAAAAATTGGACCGATCGTGTAGGCTACTGCATGACCAGCCGAAGCAGCTATTTGAATGAAATTATTTCCCATTATTAACCGGAAGCATTGTACATTCAAATAAAAAAAGAAATTTGAGAAAATATTCAGTAGCTATTTTTTTGCATTTTCAAAAAAAAAAAAGTTATTTGGCGGACCCTTTATAAGACTAAAATTTTATAACTTAGTTTGTATGATTACTATCAGCAACTGTACTAAAAATGGATTTCTACGCCTACTTTTACCGCCCACAAATCAATAAAAATGCTATATTTCAAACGGTTTTTGTCGCATTATACTTTTATTTTATAATTTAGTTCGCATGGTTGTCGGCAACTGTATTAAAAATGGGCGTGGTCAAACTAAAGATATGCCCCCTTTTCAGAAATCACTACATGGACTACTGGACCGATTTACCTGAAATTTTGGTATACGGAAATTTGGAGTACGGCATAGCTTACAAAAGAATTGCCACATCCCTATTTCTAAAAATATCGGATCTATAGTTTGAACACGCAAATTTTAGGAACAGTTGCCGATAGTAACCATACGAGCTAAATTACCAAATTAAAGTCTAATACGACCTAAACCATCTGAAATATATAATTTTGAATCATTTGTGGGCGGTGAAAGGGATTGTAGCATTTATTTGATTTGTGGGCAATTATCAAGAAATTATAATTTTTAATAACTTACAAAGCTTATTAAAAGCAAGAATCACCTTGAAAAAATTTGTAAAAATCCCCCATACAAACCGCGCTGTAAGACGTAATTCTACGTAAAAAAAAGTTTGTGAGTTAAGTTTTCGCAAATTCTCGATTCACTCGATTCACCGGTAAATTTTAATTATGAAATGGTTGGCTAAGTTGATTTAAAACTAGTTTCAATATGCTGTAAATAATCAAACATGAGACTATAAAAAATTCCAACAAAATGACTGTTGTTGTTTTGAGCTGTCTCAGTTTTTGAGATAAAAAACTAAAATTTCGTGGTTTTTCATTTATTTACCTCCACTTTTCATATTCCTACAGTATAATTAACATGGCAATACAGAATTATATTGCGAAATTTATTTACTTTCGGGATCAGTTGGTTAGTAAGAGCCCAACTTATTTTTATTTGATGATTTGACTAGCACCCACCAAGCAGAAAACTTGCTAAGGCCTCTAATAATCAGACAGGAATTCAGCACTGTTTTTTTAAAGATAACTATGCTTCCACTATTCAGTTCAGATTTCTAGGCTGTAATTTAAAAAATTTCAAGGCTGAAATTTAAATATAATTCAGGCTTCCTTTTTACAGACCCGTATTCTAAAATGAAATTAAACAAAAAATATTTTAAAAAAAATCTTTTATTTCATGCCGGATTTTATTTCTGAATTTAAAATAGAAATTGATATTCAGACAAGAAGTCATAGATTAAAATTTAACAAAAGTTATACTAAATTTCAGGTATGAAGAGGCGGACACTTGTATGAAAAAATCAGGGGTGTTTTTAAGGAAAAGAAGAAATTGTCAAAAACCTGTTAGGAATCAATTGTCTTTTCCTGATCCGAGCTCGTATTGAATTGCGCACCATACGACTACAAGTTCAACATGCTTAGGATTACCAGAAGTCAGGGACAAAATATGAGAACTCTTGGCAAAAAATCAGAACAAATAGGCATTTTTTAAATTCAATTAATTTTTTTTAAGAGATTTTACGGTTAAGATAAAGTCACTTTGTATGGGAGGTAGGCTTTTTTTTTTATACTAAGCCAACGCTCAGGAGATGCCCTTTATAAATGCGAAAGCTTTGTGTTGATTCGGAATACGGGTGATAGTTAGTTGGAGGGTGGAAAGATAGAGTAGTGTCGATGAAGATTTGTTTTAAATTTGCAATTAATTTAAATTTAAATTTAAATTGTACCACAATCTTACTGTGCGACCGAAAAACGAATTATATCGGTAATGCGATGTTCCATTGGGCAAAGAGGGAATGGTAAAGAGATGGGCTTAGAGAGCTGCCTGGGTGGACCTAGGAAACACACGAGCTGGTGGCGTTAGGCCATGTATCTACCTTGAACACTTCTCATGATAGTACCTGTACAGAAGGCTTAGGCAAAGAACATTGCGTCGATGCTCCAAGAGAGTTAAGAGAAGATGAAATATTTTCATCTCCTATCAAATATATCGCACGACGTTGAATTCGATTTAGAAGCTACAAATATGATCTTGAAACCCCTGCCCAAATGTGCGAATTGTATTCCATTTTCGGCCTTATATATGAGGTATAGATCACGCGAAGATCAGATGGAGTGAAGTATTTCTTGCACCGTTTTAAAAAACCTAGACACTTGGCCGCTTTTTTCGACACGTCGAAAATGTGATCATTCCAACGGAGATTTGATTGTATCGATATGCCCAGAACGTCAAGAGCATCTGACTCCACAAGATCCACACCGTTCATATTCGGGGGTGCTAAGGGACAGTTCATTCGTTTGTGGGTTAACAGGCAACACTGGGTCTTGCTAGCATTAAAATCCAACATATTAGCAATAGTCCACTCGGAGATTTTTCACAAGTCATTGTTAAGTGTGTCATTCATAATTTGCCTTTTTCTCTCAATCTCCAAAGAGGCAGGGGTTTTTTGAAAAAATATGAATGGCAAATGCTGCTGTCGTCGGCAAAAGAATCAATTGAATTATAGGTCAACGACAAAAAGTCGTTGATAAAAACCAAGAACAAAGTTGGCGATAGGACTGAACCCTGCGGTACTCCTGCGTTGATGGCGTGCTCATTTGACGAAATTCCGTTGACAACAACACGGATACTTCGCTCCTTAAGGAAACACGTGATCCACCGAGCAAAGTTATCACCGACACCAAATGCAATTAATTTTGACACAAGCGTTTTATGCCACACTCGGTCGAACGCCTTTGGAATATCCAGAGCAACAACCTTGCTCTCACCAAATAAGTGAACGCATTGGTTCCATTTTTCAGTGAGGAACGCCATCAGGTCACCTGTAGAGCGGGCCCTACGAAAACCGTACTGGAGATCACTAAGCAATTCGTTGTGCTCCGGATAGTTCATTAGTTTGAATTTAATAATGCTCTTCATAACTTTAGCGAGCGTGGAGCATATCGCTATAGGCCGGTAGTTTGCAGGGTTCATGGCATCGCCCTTTTTTAGTACCGACTGAACATTTGAGACCTTCCAATAAGATGGTAATACTCCTGTCCTGTAGGAGATGTTGAAAAGGTTGCGCAAAGGCCGAGCCAGTGTAGAGGCACACGCTTTAAGCACAATTGGTGGTATGCCATCAGGACGAGAAGCTTTGTTTATGTTGAGATTTGTAAGGACTCTTTTTACTGCTCTCGTTCGAAAATATATTTCTTGTATTGAAGAAGAACCATTTTCGACATAGGGCAGTGGCTGATAGCTATCTCAGATTGTGAAATTTTGTGTAAGCAATCCTATCAATATGTTCGCTTTATCAACCGAGTCAGTGAAGATTTGGTCGTCTTTCAAAAGAGTTGGAAGACGTTTGATTTTTTTAACTCTTTCAAGAAATGATCAAAAGTTTTCTAATGCGAGTTTCGTGAAGAAACTTTTCGCGTTTTAAAATTGCGTTACAGCGATTCCTAGCCTCGATGCAAAGTCTATTAGTAACAGCATTCTTATCAGATAGGTCTTCTGGACCAATTCTAATAGGCCTTCTCTTTGAACCTGACTGCAATTCTGCAAGTTCCATTAAACCATGTGCGGTCTTTTGGCTTAATGCTTTTCTTCTTATTGGGAAAAAAAGACCGCATACCCCGTAAGATAATTTCTTGTACCATGACAGCCGCGGCATTCATATTTCTATCAGCGAAACATAATTTCCAATTGAAGTTGCTATAAAAATTTTTTGCTGTCTTTGTTCTTTCATAAAACCATACAGTCCTTTTCGGGGCTTTAGGCCAAGAGGTGCGAAGGTTAGAATATGAAAAAAAAGCGGAGATGGTACAACAGTCTGAATTACCAAGAGGTGCATTGACACTCACATCATATTTTTAATGATGAGAAGTCAGAAAAAGGACTAAGATGTTATGGCTTTTTAAATAATTTCGTGGTAAAAATGTTGGTTCCTTTACTAGTTGAATCAATTGGTTTGATTCAGCAAAAAGCTCAACATATTGTCCTTCAGGTGTAGTGTGGCTTAAGGGACATAACCAAGCCGAGTTGTGGACATTGAAACCGCCGGCAGCAACGATTTTGCTGTCAGGAAACAACCCCAAAATGTGCGTAATCGAATCAGAGAGAGAGTCCAATTTATTAAAAGTGGATTCCCTCCCTAAAATCGGACTTCTATACACGAAACAAAAATGTAGCAAGTGCGAACGTACTCTGAACCTCACCCACATGGAGCTGAATTCTGGATCGGTGACGCTCAGACCCCGCTCGATCTGGTATGCCACATCTGTTCTATGTGTTCTATATGTTCACATCTATAAAAAGAGCGATGCCCCTATGCGAAGAAAACAATGGCAGTAAGTAAGAGGGATCTAAGGCCTATAAAAAGCGCATATGCATATACCGAGAAAAAATTTGGTCGTGTTAAGTCCACGAACATTGTAGAAGTCTATACGAAAATTACACGACATCCCCGCACAGTGCAACTTAAAACAAATAAAGGTAGAAGTGATATATAGTTAGTTTTTACAATCTTGAACATAGTGCAACCCCACTCGCAGACGCAACTAATCGGAGAGGATAGAGGACACAAAAAAACAATTACTTACGCTGCGAGGAGTATAGAAAAGCCACTCGCGTGGTTAGTAAAAAAACGCAGTTTAGCGAAGTTGTTGTTGCTCTCTGCTGGTCTTCGAAGAACAGGTTTTTATACAGTAGATGGCTTTGATGTTGTTGTTTTTATTGCTATTCGCTTTCCATTCTAGTTCTCTTTGCTTTTTTTTTATTTTTAGTCGGCTGCTGTTAGTTTTGTTTTAGTTATTGCTTTTGTGACTTTATTTTTAATTGTATTATGTATTGCAATTTTGTTTAATTATAGCAAGTTTTTAATTAAATTTGTTATATGTTTTAAGATTTTAGTTATGATATATTAACACACAATAAGAACGAATACTCGGTGGATTTTCTTTTTAACGACGGGCATTTAATTAATTAATTTAAGACGACACGGACATTTAATTTAATTTATGACTATACGACAGCTACACGAACTTTTTCACTTTTGTTTATTGGATTATTTATTTATTTGTTGTTACTTTTATTGTTTATACATTTAATTAACTTATTGTAAATGTAGTATTAAAACATATAAAAACAGAACATTTTAAAAACAAACAAGGGAGCTACCGAGCAACACTTCTATGCGCCTTGAATCCACGATCACTCTGGTTTTTGGTATTTTCCGATTTGGCTCATTTTCGAATTTGATCTTTTTTTTTAATAGATATATATTAAAATTCGTATGATGTTTCTTCAGATGATTCAGTAATGAGTTCTAGTGTCCAAATGCAAAGCACCTTTTTTCTGTGGCTCCCTTTAAAAATTGCTGTCACCACCTCCTTTCTTCATATTTTTAAATGAAAGTTTCACACAATACCCTTAGAGTGTGATTTCATTATATCTTCTTTTAATAAATAAATTTTTACTAACCATGTTCTTAAAAACAATTCATAAAAGTATGATGTTTTTGACCGCATTAACTAACCGAAATATTAGCGATGTTAAACTTTCGTTTTTCCAAACAATTTTTCATTCCTCTAGCGGATTTTTTTAAAATTTGTCTTGAAAATGGTAACTTTTGCTTCTTCAAATAAATTTACATCTTGTTTTACGTTTTTTAAAAAAGAAAAATATATGTGTTTTGAATATATTATATGAATATAATATATTCAATATAATATATATATGAATATAATATATTATATATATTTTTCTATACCTACCACTCCTCCTTATTGGCGTTACAAACGGAATGCCAAAGTAAATATACTCGTACCCATTACGCAGTACGGGTTGGATAATAAAAATTCGCTACTCAAACAATTTTAAAAGTATTTCATCCTCTTTTCGTAGGCAAATAATTGTTCGAACCCCTTGTTATTTAAATTTTCTAAAACATACATTTTTAAATTAACATATTGATCAAAACGTGGCCGTGGTGTAGTTGGTAGAGTGTGTGGCCCATACGCCAGAGAACCCAGGTTCAAATCCCACCTGACACAGAAAGTTTATTCAATGGAATTAATTTGTCTGTTCGGCCGTCATTTCTCTGCAGACAATGGCAAGCCTCAGAGAGTAAAAACTGCCATGAAAAGCTTCTTTAGAACATAAGCTGTTCGGAGTCGGCATAAAACTTGTAGGCCCAGTTCTTGATCATTTGTAGTCGAACATTTAACAACCGACACAACACAATTTAGCAAAGGAAGCTCGGTCCTTTGAAGGAAGTCCTTTCAAAGGCTGAAATGGCTATTTTCGTCCGTTCGTTCGTTTGTGGTTAATGGGAACGTTTCATCGACTATTTGAAAATCGTGCAAATTTTTACATTATTAAGGAATATTGTTGCATCGATGAAATCTCGAGTCTTAATAGTGCCCTCTCATATACCTCTTAGGTTGTATATCTGGTTTTTGTTAAGTTTAATACTAACATTTCAGGATGCTTTAAAAATACTTATTGTATTATTACTTGTACTTATATACTGAGTCATTTAGCGATGATAAAATTACTAAATGGCAAACTTGTGTGTAGAATTTTAGCATCGTTTATTTTGGCATATTTCCCAGTTAGACAGACTGAGGATTTTCTGCGATTTCCGAGAATTCTGTATATCGGACCATTTAAACTTTTATTTTTATAAATTTTTTAAATTTGTTTAACTCTCAAAGGAAAAAAATAGATATCTAAATATGTATCTATCCATATACATATCCATAGCCGATATATTGTCATGAAATAAAAACCAAAATGTATGGACTGCAAATAGATAAGCTTCACTTAATTCCGCCTGAAAACAATTTTTCAGCAAAGTAGGACAGTTCTCTAATGATACAAAATATGAACAAAATAAGTTATTTCTAGATATAATTCTGAAATTCGACATAAGCATCAAGCTTAGATTCCAAATTCTTTAAATTTTCAACTCGAATTGTGTAAATTGATAAACAGTTGTAAATTTCAAGCACGATAGACTCAACATCAAATGACAAACTGTCTATACCGTGTTGGACTGTGTCGTTTAAATTCTGCATTAGTACAGTACAAATTAAATTTGTTTAGGTAATTTATAATATAATTGGCAAAAGTTTCTAATTAGTCATTTTTTAATTTGTCAAAATAAATCATTTTTGTTTCTATTTCAGATATTGGATTAAAAATCTGCAGAAATAAACGAAACCTTTTATCTGAGAAAAATAGAATAAATTTCCGATAAAGCATTTAAGCAATCTCAAAAAAAGAGAACTTTTAATTAAAAAAAAAAATAAAAAAAGATCTCGAGAAAAAAAGAGGACATGTACTCTTTTAAAGAGATATGATGGCAATGCTAAACATGCTACCAACACACTATTACCTCTGTTGTTTTAAAGCGAACAAATTATAAACAAAGTCAAAAGCAGGCGTTGTATACATACTTAACTTAACATAGTTAACTTAGGATATGACATATTGAAGAAAATTGTCGCTTTTTTCAACTACACACGAAATAAATACTCGTATATATCGATGGTTCAGCTCACAAAAGTGATTAGTGAAACATTTGAAATTTTCAGCAACGCTGATCTTATTTCTGAATGTCAAACATTTTAGTCTTGTACTTATCATAACTCCGCCAGGCTTGCGGCTGCCTGTCCCAAGCCAGGATAAGGGAGGAGGGTTGTTTGTAGGATACATCCTGCAAATGTAAAAACTGATAGGGCCAACCAAGAGCTCGGGGTGGCGCCCATCTTGGTAACAGGTCATATTCGGTATATCGATATGAAACATGCCTGCGAAGGTATAGCAATTGACCTTAAAACTTGTTAGTACGGGGACAGTCTTTACCCGTCAGATGGGGTAGACCCTATCTATCCACCGCATGGAGACCTTAATTGGGCGTGTTGCAACAGTTGTGAAGTGTCGGCATGCGTGCATAATAGTGTCGGCTCTTCGGCTTTCCGAAGTGGATTGCTAGTCAAGAGTTTTACTCGCACCCTCAAACTGGCACGGCAGTCACTGAGGGAAGTGTTGACATTGGTTGTGATAACTAAGGGTTCTCATACTGAGCACGGCAGTCCCTGAGAACAATGGCCAATACTCTATGTCTGGATATTGAAATCCGAACGGCTAGAGTAAGAGTGGCAATTGCAAAGGTCCTCCAGAGTAGGTACCAGCCATGTGCAATAGTTTCCAGCTGAGTCGGCAACTGCAAGTTGTTAGACTAGCCCTTAAGTGCTCATTGAGCACAGTCATGTGTATGAATGCACTTTTTCGTAATTGCATTTGTGTATTCTTGGTCTTTTTGCGGGGATGTTGTGGATCCTCATTTGACGGGATCGAGTTGCCCAGATGACTGTCGTGGGCTGGCCCTTCATGGAGTCTCGTACTGGTTGTGGTTGTGTGAGTGCTACACAGGTCTAGATTGACCGGCGGGGTCGCACAATGGTACGACCGGGCTGGCATATCCGTCTTAATATGCAAGATATTGGGTAGGTCTCGTCTCCACCAGTAGATGGATGGAAGTACGTCGCTACGGAAGTCTAAACTGGTACTGCTATTACGGGCAGTATGTAATTTATTACATAATGCTCCTAATCAGCAGGGCACTGGGTGATGCTTTGTGTTTGTGAAGCAGCTTCCATGTTCGTGTTGCCATACCGGATGCCCCGTATGTTTTACTTGTTTAAAACATAAACGGGTCCGTGTTGTGGTACAACACAAAGTTCATGGTTGTCTGTTTCATGAACTATTACCCTAGGTTTTGGATAACCTAAGTTGCTTAAGCCTTACGGCAGGTGCACTTGATAATCTAAAATCGTCTGTACTTATTATCTTCCAATGAGATTTCTCTTAATATAATTTAACACAATATAGATTATAACTTGGTGAGTTGGAAAATGTAGTTAGCCCATTTTCGTAAAAAGAGCACTTATCTCTCCTGTGCGCTTTACCATCGACATATATGTAAATATAAATACATATTTGACATGCCATAGCGTCTTCTTTCATACTTTTTTGACGTTTAAACAAAGTTGGGCTGTGAAACTGACATTCGGGGTCACAAAATTCCATGGTACCCAGGTATTCAAAAGAAAATTTTTTTAAGGTAATTATTTTTTTACAATGTCCCCCCAGAACCAAAATCTCTCTGCGCCACTGGATCAGCCCATAAGCCTTTATCGAGTCAGCATAAGAGATAAAAAATGCTGATGGATGATCTTTACCTATATAGTTGATATGGGGGTTTCCAACGCTTGGCGTCTGCATGTTCTTGCTAGTAGGAAGAACAATCAAACATGTATGGATCAACTAAATTGTAGGCGATCAATCTCACGAGCTTACTTGATTAAAAATAAAATAAAAACGCGGCAATTTTCATATTCTTCACTAGGCATGAGCAGTTCAGTTCACTACAAATATCGCTCTTTGTAGTTCATTCATTTCAAAGATAACAAGATAGGAAACTTCTGTGGGGAATCCTTGTCAAGGAGGGTAGATTCTAAAGAGAATTCACCAGACAATTTTTTCCCTTTTGCAGAAAATTTTCAACTGGCCGACTTGGTGGATTCGAAATTATGTTCGAATCTGTGTTCGAATCTCAAAAAGCCGAAGTGCCGATACGATGAGAGAGCTTACGAATGGTATTGTAAGCAAACTGAGTATGTGTTTTTGTTTGCTCTTATTATTTGCATGTAGGTATGTGTTTATTTCTTAGCTGGACGCAGTGTTTTGTTTTGGTTGGATACATTTATTGAAATTTACATTAATTGCTTGGTTCAAACATTTTTCTTCTGATTTTGAAGAAAAATTTTTGATCTATAAATTTTAAGCTACTAAAGGAATAATAGAAAGTTTTTCATCGATTTTGAAGACAAATTTTTTATATCTTATTTTTTAAGCTGCTTAGAAATGATAGCTTTTTTTTAAAAAAAATTTTTACTATGATTTTGAAAAAAAATGTTTCTTCTATAAATTTTAAGCTACTAAAGAAATGATCGACATTTTTTCTAGTACAAAAATGTTTCTAATTTTGAACAAAAATTTTTGATCTCTAAATTTTTAACTACCAAAGAAATGAAAGATTTTTTGTTTTTGTTAAAAAATTTTTCCTCCGATTTTGATGAAATTATCCGCTAAAGAAATGATAGAAATTTTTTTTGTTAAAAAATTTTTCCTCTGATTTGAAGAAAAATTTTTGTATATAAAATTTTAGCTGCGGAAATGGTAGAAATTTTATTCATGTTGAAAACTTTTTGATCAACCCCTTCCTGTACTTCGACACTTCGAAAAAAATATGAATTGCGAAGTGTGATGAGAGAGTCCGTACGAGAGAATAAATTTTTGCTGAGCGCCAGCTTAAACAGGTTTTGCAACAATTGAGAAACATTGTCTATTTTCTAAAAAAAAACTATTTGACACAATGTGCATGTGTGTTTGTGTGTGTGTTTTATTTCTACCCTATAGGAACAAACTAACTTGTTTTTAAAAACAACTAATTAAAAAACTAGTTTAAAATAACCCAGTGTATGAACTACTTTGAATTATATTAAGGCGGCATCCACTTCAATATATGAAGTAGTTGAATACTACTTAAAAACCAGTGATTGATAAACTACTTTGAATTATATTGAGGCGGCATTCTCTGATGTTGGCATGTTTTAATTGAAAATTTTTATTAGATTACAAGCTTATATATATTTAACCATGTTATTTCATCAAATATTATTAACTTTAGAAATTTTATTATCTTTTAGTTATTTTAAAGTAATTAAAAAAGTAGTTTAAATATAACTAATTTAACAAGTAGTTGAAAATATATGCAGACGACAGTCAATTGACTTATTTAGCGGACATCACCATACAAAATAAGTTAGTTCGTTCTATGGAAAAAAGTCAGAATTTCAACTAGTTGTGGTTGACAAAAAACTACTTTATCAACTACTTTTAAATTAGTTGATTTTCCTACAGGGTAGCTACTCGTATGCTACGTTTGTTTATGTTTTTGCTAAATTTATTGAAATTCCGTCCAAAAATTTTTCTTCTGATTTTGAAGAAAATTTTTCATCTACAATTTTTAAGCGACTTAAGAGAGATAATTTTTTTTTTGTTCACACCCTCCCGTTTTGAACAAACATTTTTGGTATCTAAATTTCTTTCTATGCAAAGAAATGTAATTGACAGAATTTTTGCGGTTATTTATTTGCATGTATGTGTGCTTTTTTCGATATATCCTTTCATATGCAGAATATCTGAGGCAAGCATTTTTAGCTTGATTGATTTTTAAAAAGAAATATCTCGTAATGGCTAACTTAACACATGGAATTATAGTTCTTAGAGTTTTTATCAACTGTGCTATTGTTATTATGTATGTTTTTGGTTATTTTTTTTTTTTAAATTAACTCAAAAATAAATTACATGCAACTTGGTATCGATGTTACAGCGCATACACACTGTAGGGTATTTGGCTTGAGCTTAATAATTCTATTCTTGGAAGCTTGTAAAATCGTCTATTATTTTGGTATATATGCAGTTGCATTAGAATTTTTCGTCCTTTTTATGTCCAAGTGCTATTGAGAAAACAAGTGTACTTTGTCCAAGTGATCTTATGTTGAACCTGATAATTGCCAATTTTGTGCCTTTCGTGTTTTTTTTCAAAGTAGTCTTTTTTATACCAAGTGTTTTTTCAAAACAAATAATTTTTTAAATCTGTTTTTCTCAAAACAAACCAAATTCAATAACAAAAGTGCTTCCTCTAAGAACATAAATATATTAGATATATTTTTAAAAAACACTACATTTGTGATTAAAATGCCTTACAGAACGTGCATGGCAATGGATTGCGAGGGTAAAACCTCGAATGAGATCCACATGTATCGCTTTCCCAGTGATTCTTCGATGTTGAAGAAGTGGTGTGAAAACCTGAAAATTGTGCACACAGTATTCATCAATGCAGAATCAAAAGTATTGCAGCCGACACTTTGATGCATTAATCAGTTACGTTTGAAAAGTGGTTCGATTCCAACAGAACGTCTTGGTAAGTGTTAAAATGTTTTTAAAATAAAGTTTTATAAGTTAAGTATATATATCAAAGTTCAATATGACATACATTTCATTTCATTTTTATCGCCATTTTAAGCGATCTGTGTTTTTTGACAAATAAAATATTGATTGGACTGATCCAATTGGACAATATTGATTGGATTGATCATCAAATAATGAAATAGGAAAAAATATATTTTTAAATTTTTTTAACTATTTTTTTTTTTTTTTTTTTGGGCTTATTAATTTATTCGGTTAAATTATTTTATCTAGATGAATTGCAAAGAGCCACGCGACTTCTACACTGTTTCCTCAACATTAACATCTATACCTCGGAAGAAATGTAATATATTGAGTCAAATTACAAAATATTGAAAATTTTAATTGATTTTTAATATAGTTTGACTTTCAATATTGTCTTAAATCTTATGTAGCTATCATACTTTTAAAGTTATTGCATAAAAAGTGATATTGCCTTACAGTCAAACCTAAATCAGCGCGTATTGAGCATAGCATTTTTACGCTGAGCTGTAACGCTGAAGTACCATCCATAAATGAAAGCGGTTATCGGCAAGCAAATGTCAAAAATAAACATGAATGAATTAGATGTAGAAGAGCATATTATATTTTTAAATCTAATTTCAAGTGACCACCGCAATCAAAACTATTCTTAAACTATAATTCCAACAAAATTCTTATCTTCATATTGTTAATTCAAGAGCGTGCTAAAAAAAATAATTTAAAGAATTGTCACATCAATATTTTTTTGTCTTCTGCAACCAAGTTTAATTCCTAAACCTCTGTCAAAATTGGATTTTCCAACCACTCAGCGTTGCCGCCGCGTTATTATGGTTTGCTACATATAAATCGTATGGGCATGAGAAATTTTTGACAGATAAAAAACGCTTCCGCGCTGATTTAGGTTTGACAGTTTAAATTCGACTTTTTTACATACATTTACTTATAACTAGGAGGGGAGTGAGAATAGACCCCCTCCCCTCCCATACGATTTTCTTCATGTCTTGGCCCAAGGAATCACCAGCTTTCGGGTTGACCTCGCTATCCGATTCACATCATGTATGCATACATGTATGCATGTATATATTGCTAACATATATATAAAATGTGTTGATTTAAAAAAAGTGTTCAAACTTCTGTATATCAAATGAAAGATAAAGTTTCAGGCTTTAAAAATAAAATAGATTTTTAGCACCTTAGGGGCTGTTCATAAATTACGTAAAACGTTTAGGGGGGAAGGGGAGGGTGTCGAGCATTTGTGACGAACTGTAGTATGGGGGTGTGTGTTACGTCACAACAACATTTTTTAATACACTTAAAAATTTTAAATTTTATTTAAATATAATTTTATTGTAAATTTCGCTTTAATTTTTTATCAACAAAAGAACCCACCCACAAGAATTCGTAATCGTGCCTTTTTGAAATGGCTTTTCATATACTTCTCTATTTTTATTAACATTAGCAATAACATTACATTTAGTAAAAATACGATACCAATTGCTATCGTTTCATTTAAACTTGAAGGTCACGATGATGAAGATATTCATTTGCCAAACCTGAATTGTCACCTTCGGGAAAGATGGAATGTTGAAAGATGCATGGTTAGTCCTTTTTCTTCAATTCAGTTCACTTCACTCACTTCAGTTCACTTAATTTCATATATATTAATATTTCGTTTCTTTATTTCCAGCGGATGTTCTGCAATCAACTATTTTAGCAGTTGTTAAATCAATTTTAAATTGTGGGTTTAATTTTAGAGCCATTATAGGGGATCAGGGTTCCTCCAATATTACCTGTTTTAAAATATTTACAGATAATTTAAGTGCAAACTATTTTATGTGTAATGGGCACAAAATTTATGTTATGTACGATTATTGTCATATGTTTAAAAGTATGAGAAATACTTTGCATGCCAATGATATAGGTACTGCTAAAGTAAAAATCGACATATGAAGTCGATAAGTCCAGCACACTCAGGATGATGCCGAAAATTTCGGATACACACATTTATCCGAAACTATTCGACAAAATGAGAGTTGGACTTGCAGTTCAAACGCTGAGTAATGCTGTTGCTGCTGCCATTCGTCATTGCATTGCAAGCAATCTGTTTTCGAAGCAAGAAAACAAGGCGAATGCAGAAGCAACATTGCATTTCGTATTGAACTGCAATAATGGCTTTGACTATTGCGATAGCAAAAATTTTAGAGACAAGAACTTTAACAAGCGTCCAGTTTTCAGGGATTCTAACAAAGTTGAAAAATATAGGATTAATTACATTCCTAGAAACCCTTCAACTTCCACTTAACAAGAAAGTGCAATGGATTAATGGCCTAAAATTCACCCTGAATTCTATGCTTTTGTTGATTGATGATCTCTTCCAAGACCCCAACATAACATTTGTTATGCTTGGTAGATTAAACCAGGACTCTTTAGAGAATTTTTTTTCAGTCTTGAGATCGCAATTAGGCAGCAACACAGAACCTTCCGTTAGAGAAGTCCAATATCTCGCTGCAAGGATATTGTCTATGAAGTTCCTGACCCATAACTTTCACAGTCGCAACAAAAATTGCGAAGATGATGGCGATCTTATGTTGGAATGGAACTTCAATCCGTCCGATGAAATTGTATCTCCCACTATAATAAATTGTCCGTCCGAAGTAAATGAAGAAATAACAGTGGAAGATATTGAGGAATCCACTTCAAACCTTACACCCTTAAGCCCTTTAGAAATTGCAAAATTGCATTGGCAAAATTTGTTAATAGAATAAAATGCGAAAAATGTCAAAAAAATCTCTTGAAGATGGAGAGCTTTTCTTTCGACTCCGAGACTTTTCTTGACAATAACAATTATAGTGACAGTAGGCTCCTTTTAAAAAATCCATCAGATGAATTTTTTTGATGTTTGTGCACAACATTTTTCAATATATAAATACTATTTCGAAAAAAGTTGTCAGGAACCCAACTTAAAAGCGCGAATAATAAAAAGTTGTATTCAGTCCACAAACATATTAAACCCTTCGTGGTTTGATGAAACTCAAGACTGTTTTGACCATAGGTTTATTATTCTTGGCCACCTCATAACTGTTTTAATTCGGAAAACCTCGAGGTGGTTCAAAGAAAAACTTGTTTCCTCGCAAAAAAATGAAAAAGTCCTCGCAAAAACATAGAAAAGTTGTTGCGAAAATGCAAAGACTATCCAAAAAGTAAGATCTGTCCGTTTGTCCGTCCGAATATTCGTCTGATCGTATTATACGTTTAAGCTATTAAACTATTAAACTTTTTACTATATTATTTTTTACACAACATTTATGTTTAATAAAATTTCAACAACTGAAAATCAAAAATGAAAATTTTTGATATTTAAAATTTTAATTTCAAGGAAACTTAATTATATAAACATCATTAAAAGCAAAGTGGACTTGTGTCAAGTGTTTGTGTCAAGTGTAATATTGTGTTTCTATATTGTGGTCTTTAATGTGTCTAATATCTTTAATATCATAATATCTTTAATGTGTATACTCAAAATATACCTTTATATTTACGGTGATCATCAGTTCCGTATTTTACAGAACAGTTCTGAATTTGAAGCTTTTGTTATGTACAAAATATTTAAAAGATGAAACTCTTCTGCTTTCTCAGATGTTTTTTGTAAAAAAGTATAAATCAAAATTCAAAAGTAAATTCACTTAAACTTTAGATCACTACATTTTTTCATTTTCACTTAAACACCATTCTGCTTTACGTGAAAAAAATTTATTATTTAAAAACTTTATTGCGTATTTGGTAAGGAAAATCAAGCTTAAGTAATTGTTGTATAGCAATTTTTCAGTTAAGAAAATAAGTCAAATAGGAATAAATCGCAAGTTTATTTCTTTCTGTTGAATTTATTTTGTATAAAAATTATGTCTAATAATTGTATTCAATTAATTAAAAAATTGTTAATGTGTACACCTATGAAAAACAACACAGTGTTTATGTACAGACACTAAGTATATAATAATTGTATACAATATATTCTTAAAATGTCATTTTTTACAAATCAAATTCTTTGCACTTTAAATTCATAATCAGTAAGAGAAAGATTTTTATTATTATTTTCGCATCTAATCATAAAGTAATACATATGTTTGGTATACCTTATTAAAATATATTCAAACGTACGTCAAAATATCAAATTAAAATAAATTCGAAATAAATGTAAACACAACCAAAAACAAGAACTTAAAATAAAAATGTCACAATGTCAATTTTCTACAGTTCTTTTTTTAATCAAGAATTCATTTGAACAAAACTTATTCTAATCATAATTACAATAATGTTTTCAGATCAAAAAATTAGACATCAACAATTTTTCTTCAAATTCAGACCAACAATTTTTAAACAACAAAGTATCTAACAATTTTTAAGTTGTCGAACTCAAACCAACTTAAAAATTGTCAAATTTTAATTTTCCTTCAAACTCGGAAGAAAACACTTCTGAACAAAAAACAACGACTTAAGCAGCGATAAATATATACCAAAAATTTTTTTCAGAATGGGAAGAAAAATGTTTGAACGAAATAATATAAATTTCAATAAATTTAGTAAAAACATAAACAAACGCAGCTTTTATAGAAATAAAACACAAACAAATATAATAAATAACCTCAAAAATTCTGTCAATTACATTTCTTTGCATAGAAAGAAATTTAGATACCAAAAATGTTTGTTCAAAACGGGAGGGTGTGAACAAAAAAAAATTACCTCTCTTAAGTCGCTTAAAAATTGTAGATGAAAAATTTTCTTCAAAATCAGAAGAAAAATTTTTGGACGAAATTTCAATAAATTTAGCAAAAACATAAACAAACGTAGCATACGAGTAGCTACCCTATAGGAACAAAACAACTAATTAAAAAACTAGTTTGAAATAAATCAGTGTATGAACTACTTTGAATTATATTAAGGCGGCATCCACTTCAATTCTAAATAGTTTTTATTGCATTATATATGAAGTTATTGAAATACAACTTAAAAACAAGTGATTGATAAACTACTTTGAATTATATTAAGGCGGCAACTACTCTGATTTTGACATGTTTTAATTGCAAATTTTTATTAGATTACAAGTTTATATATATTTAACCTTAACCTCATATTTATAATATGAAATAACATTTTTATCAAATATTATTAACTTTAGGCCATCAGTAATAGTTTTCAATTGGTTATTTTAAAGTAATTAAAAAAATAATTTAAATATAACTAATTTAACAAGTAGTTGAAAATATATGCAGACGAAAGTCAATTGACTTATTTAGCGGACATCACCATACAAAATATGTTAGTTCGTTCTATGGAAAAAAGTCAGAATTTCAACTAGTTGTGGTTGACAAAAATCTACTTTATCAACTACTTTTAAATTAGTTGGTAGATACTTTTATTCCTACAGGGTAGAAATAAAACACACACACATACACACATGCACATTGTGTCAAATAGTTTTTTTTTTAGAAAATAGACAACGTTTCTCAATTGTTGCAGAACCTGTTTAAGCTGGCGCTCAGCAAAAATTTATTCTCTCGTACGGCCTCATCACACTTCGCAATTCATATTTTTTTCGAAGTGTCCAAGTACAGGAAGGGGTTGATCAAAAAGTTTTCAACATGAATAAAATTTCTACCATTTCCGCAGCTAAAATTTTATATACAAAAATTTTTCTTCAAATCAGAGGAAACATTTTTGAAAAAAAAAATTTCTATCATTTCTTTAGCGGATAGTTTCATCAAAATCGGAGGAAACATTTTTTAACAAAAACAAAAAATCTTTCATTTCTTTGGTAGTTAAAAATTTAGAGATCAAAAATTTTTGTTCAAAATTAGAAACATTTTTGTATTAGCAAAAATGTCGATCATTTCTTTAGAAGCTTAAAATTTATAGAAGAAACATTTTTTTTCAAAATCAGAGTAAACATTTTTTAAAAAAAAAAATCATTTCTAAGCAGCTTAAAAAATTAGATATAAAAAATTTGTCTTCAAAATCGAAGAAAAACTTTCTTTTATTTCTTTAGCAGCTTAAAATTTATAGATCAAAAATTTTTCTTCAAAATCAGAAGAAATATGTTTGAACGAAGCAATTAATGTAAATTTCAATAAATTTATCCAACCAAAACAAAACACTGCGTCCAGCTAAAAAATAAACACATACCTACATGCAAATAATAAGAGCAAACAAAAACACATACTCAGTTTGCTTACAATACCATTCGTATTCGCGTCGGCACTTCGGCTTTTTGAGATTCGAACACAGATTCGAACATAATTTCGAATCCACCAAGTCGGCCAGTTGAAAATTTTCTGCAAAAGGGGAAAAATTGTCTGGTAAATTCTCCTTAGAATCTACCCTTCTTGTCCTTGTTCACCTAAAGTAAAAGACAAGTACATGATACAATGAAAAGGTAGGGCCGCTTCGCTGAGTGCTCTCACGCGTCAACGAAGAGTGGATAATGAGAAGGAACATATATGTCAAAACGTCGAATTTCGTAGAAATTGCAAATGAAGAAAATATTTTATGTTTCCAAGTTCCAAACAGTGCGGTCGCGGGTGTTAAATTTGTGCTAAATTGAGTGAAAATATTATAAAAAAGTGTAATAAGAACTATAAAATGTGAAAGAAGGCTTAAAATTGCAAAAAAAAAAACTGTAACAGTTTTAACCCAAAAACAACTGCGAAACGTGAGCATAAAGAAATTCGCGATGAGCAGCTGATTTTGACACCAATCTCGATTTATTCTGCTTTCTACTCCATTCCTCTCCGAGTCGACCCTACCTTATAACTCTGCCGTGTGGTAAGGAGATTCACCACACCGACCTCGAATATCAAAATGTGTTATAGCATTGTCACTTTTCTGTATTATTGATAAATGTGGGACAAATAATAAGAAAGGAAATTATTTGTAGGATAAATAGTATAAATTCGGACAAATGTATTTACAATGAAATAAATAGCTGCTTTGTGATTTTAAAGCTTTGTGTTCAGTAAATTATTATTGCATATTACTTTTAGTTTAGCTTTTTGTGTTCTTTATTTCTTATTTAAATTGTTGTTCCATTGTCAACTATAAATGTGATACATAATTTTTTATTGCCGGTTGACGGAGAAACTGTTGAACATAAATCAAAAACAAGTTTTTGAAAATTGGCACATCGCTTTTATTTCATCTTTTTACTCTTTTTATTTAATCGGTTGGAACTTTTTGGAAAAAACTTAAGTTTTCTTTGTTTCACATTATATGACTGATGGCCGAACTTCTTTTTGACATTGTTAAAAATTTTTAAATTAACTGTAAATATATATTTACTTAATATATTCACAAATTACAAGAACTGAAGTGCACTTCTGTATCAGACAACGATTTTATAGGGAATGTCCTATGGGCAAATGGCGAATGAAAAAAAACTTCAAAACTTTTCTAATAGTAAAATAATGTACGGGGATGTGGCTACATTTAATAATTTCACTGTCGAAGCGAACGTCGAAGCGATATATCAATATTAAAGTATAAAGTGCGTTAAAAAACATTTTAAAAAAATTGTCTGAAAAAAGGAAACAAAGCGATATTTTATCAAAATTATCGCCTGTCGAATGTATTAAACAATCCAATTTTTGACGAATTGCCGAACATCGAAGTTAACGAAGTTATAACATGCCGCCACAGCTAAGCAATTCCTCAGAAATGCAAAGAACAATCATGGATTTTTGTTGGATATTTTATAAGATACGGCAGCACAGTATTTTGTAATTTTGACATTCCAGGTCGGTGTGGTGAATCTCCTTACCCAACTTTATTATTGTATCATGCACACGTACACGAAAAATTCGTTCACCATGAATTTCTTAACACTCACCTGGCTTTGTTTTTGCTCAATTGTCAATTTGCAAAAATAGTGAGGTGAATATGTCAGTTGCTAATTATGCTACTCATGGTGTAAGAAAACCAGGTGGAAGCGAATTTTTCACCACACTTTAAATTGCCCTGGGTCTGTCCATGGTGTAAGAAAACCAAGTGAAAGCGTTTCTCACCCCTCTCACAAAAATTGTACCCGCATCTGTCAAAAACAGCAGAAATAAATGGCTGCGTTCAGCAGGTACAACCATGTTTCAATCATTGGCTGCATTCAGCGGAAAATTTCTACGTAGCTTTTGAACAACTTTCAACATGGCTGAATGGTATGTTGCATAAAGTGCTCGCACAAGACGTTTCCTGAGCGGTCGCCATCTTAGGTAGCGAAAATATTTTACGCTACTTCAGTTGAGCGGCTTACGCTTACTTTATTTTGACAGATAAATATACCAAATATTAAATTTTTTAATTACTAAATTATTAAATTGCTTAGTAGTGCTTTTAATTAAAACTATTTGTTTGAAACGTGTGCACAAAGAACATAAAAAAATAAATTTGAGACAAAAAGCATTTATTGTCAAACAGCTGTTTGCCGTTTGACGTTTCGAAAAAAAAAATAGTTCATCAGAAAGTATCACTAAGGTAGGGCCTGTTGGCTCAGTGTCCTCACGCGTCAACGAATAGTGGATAATGAAACGGTTGGTAAGTTGTCAAAACGACGAATTTACAAGGAATTGCAAAGGAAGAAAAATTTTTATGTTTCCAAGTTGCAAGTAGTGCGGTCGCGTGTGTTAAATTTGTGATAGTTTGAGTGAAAATATTATTCAAACAGTGTAATAACAACTTTAAAATGTGAAAGAAGTTTTAAATTGGCAAAAAAAACCTGTAAAAATTTTAACCTAAAATCGACTGCGAAACATGAACATTAAGAAACGTGAGATGAACAGCCGATTTTGACATCTAGCCCACTTTATTCTGCTTTCTACTTTATTCCTCTCCGAGTCGGCCCTACCTTATAATGCTGTCATGACTTTATGCTACTTCGATACCTGTGCGCTCTTTCGGATAGAATGCAGCCATTATAAGGTTATCCAGATATTTGACATACCCTTATTTTATGTAAACAAAAGACACAGATATTATTGTAGACGTAGAATTTTTTGTTTGCTATATTTTTTGATAAATTTATTTCAAGCTTAGGTTTAATAAATGGAAATAAATATTTCGGAAAAATATGAATTTTTTATTTTTCCCAAGTAAAGAGCTTATATATATCTTAAATTAATTTTGCGTTATTTATATCATTTGTTATAAAAGCACTTATTTTAAAAAAGCCAAATTTTTAAATAGAAATACTCAATACGTTGAGCAAATGTTTCAAAAATATAAAGTGCGGCGAAAGACAGACATTTTCACATGTTGTGATTAGACACTGATATTTTTTCGTTCAGCAGACACACACTAACCGAATTTTTTGACAGCCCCGGGGCAATTTAAAGTGTAGTGAAAAATTCGCTTCCACCTGGTTTTCTTACACCAAAAAGTATATATAGTGAAGAGAATGCATGAGGGTGGCGAAGTTACGATAGTGAATCGATGCTGGTGTATAGTTTAGGTTCGAAGCAAGGTTGATTTATAAGGTTGTCGCAAGGGAGAGAGCGAGTGCCCATAATTGTCAAATCGAAGTTGACAGCTCATAGAAAATCTGCAAGTGCTCTCTATTATCATCCGTTTTTCTTTCGCAGTCATTCACAAAATTGGCTGGTTTTCACAATTATGGGTACTGAGAAGAGAGTGCGATCAGCCCTGCGACAACCTTATAAATCAACCTTGGTTCGAAGCAGTGAGAATTGAAGGTACTACGGTGAATGGCAGCGGCCAGCTTCGGCGACATTTCCAACACTACAAATTCCATGCATGCAAGCCAAAATCCGCTCTAAACAGGTTTTGAGAGAATAAAAATAGCTCTTCGATACAATTATTATTTGCATGTGCTTTGTTTGCTCTTATAATTTGGATATGTGTAGGTATGTGTGTTTTGTTTCTAGCTGAGGCTGCGTTTTGTTTAGGTTTTAGATATTAAGAATTTATTGAAATTTATTCGATCTTAACTTCGTTCAAACATTTCTCTTTTGATTTTGAAGAAAAATTTTTTCTTTTGGAAATGACTTATTTTTTTCAAAAGTTTTCTTCCAAAATTGAAGAAATATTTTTGGCTATAAATTTTTCAATGCTAAAAAATGATTTTGAAGAAAAATGTTTGCTCCATAAATTTTAAGCTGCTAAGGAAATTTTATTTTTTTCAAAAGTTTTCTTCCGATTTTGAAGAAATATTTTTGCTCCATAAATTTTTAGCTGCTAAAGAAACGATATTTTTTTTTAAAAAGTCTTTTTCCGGTTTTGAAGAAATATTTTTGATATTCTTAATGCAAATCTGTTCATCAACCGTCAATTAAAGAGGCGATTAAAGGAAAATAACATATAACAGGTGAAAACATTTCTTGATTTATTAACCACATTTCACAGCAATTTTAGATTTTCATAACAATTTCATTAATTATTTTAATTAAATTTGTAATAACTACAATTGTACCGTTCAAACATAACTTTATTTCAGTTCCATTTAGTTGAAGGTTTTTTATGTTTTGAATGATCATTGCCCTAGAAAATTCACAAAAAATTGAAGCGGAAGTATGTATAACATTTAATACATTTATAATATTAATATATAGATAATAATAATAATTATGTGAACATATTTGTATATTTGAATATAGACATATTTTAAATTCGGTGCATGGCAAGTTTATTCGAATACGCACTTGCATATTAAAAAATGTTGTTAACAAATTTCGAGGAACTCATCGGTTGGATTTTTTAAAAAATGTTTTTTGTCATCATAATTTTTTTGTGTTAAGAAAAGATTCTGAGTCGAAAGAAAACTTTTCCAACTTCAGAAGATTTTCTTGGCAACTTTCGCATATTATTTTGCTAGCAAATTTCGCCTTTAAGCTGTATCCAATAAAATATCGACCTACTGTAGTTTCCAAAGCGCTTAAGGGAGTAATATGCTGAGAAAAGTCCTCTAATTCTCTTCTACGGTTTCCTCATAACATTCAGGTGGGCAGTTTCATGAATCAGAAAGGAACCTTCATTGGAAGGTTTACATATATATATATTACAAGGTGTACATATATGTCTATATTTAAATATAAAAATATGTTCACATAATTATTATTATTATCTATATATTAATATTATAAATGTATTAA
Organism: Coremacera marginata; assembly: GCA_914767935.1. Classification (NCBI taxonomy): domain Eukaryota; kingdom Metazoa; phylum Arthropoda; class Insecta; order Diptera; family Sciomyzidae; genus Coremacera; species Coremacera marginata. Next base: position 60,072,643 of record OU612044.1, on the reverse strand, counting down.
ATGTTATACATACTTACGCTTCAATTTTATGTAAATTTTCTAGGTCAATGATCATTTAAATCATAAAAAACCTTCAACTAAATGTAACTGAAATGAAGTTATGTTTGAACGGTACAATTGTAGTTATTACAAATTTAATTAAAATAATTAATGAAATTGTTATGAAAATCTAAAATTGCTGTAAAATGTGGTTAATAAATCAAGAAATGTTTTCACCTGTTATATGTTATTTTCCTTTAATCCTCGCCTCTTTAATTGATGGTTGATGAACAGATTTGCATTAAGAATTTCAAAAATATTTCTTCAAAACCGGAAAAAGACTTTTTTAAAAAAAATATCGTTTCTTAGCAGCTAAAAATTTATGGAGCAAAAATATTTCTTCAAAATCGGAAGATAACTTTTGAAAAAAAATACAATTTCCTTAGCAGCTTAAAATTTATGGAGCAAACATTTTTCTTCAAAATAATTTTTTAGCAGTGAAAAATTTATAGGAAAAAATATTCTTAAATTTCGCAAGAAAGCTTTTGAAAAAAATTTATCTTTAGCAGCTAAAAATTTATGGAGCAAACATTTTTCTTCAAAATCATTTTTTTAACCATCGAAAAATCTATAAGCCAAAAATATTTCTTCAATTTCGGAAGAAAACTTTAAAAAAAAATAAATCATTTCTTTAGCAGCTAAAAATGTATAAACTAAAAATATTTCTTCACAACCGGAAGAAGACTTTTTAAAAAAAAATATCATTTCTTTAGCAGCTAAAAATTTATGGAGCAAAAATATTTCTTCAAAATTGGAAGAAAACTTTTGAAAAAAATATAATTTCCTTAGTAGCTTAAAATTTATGGAGCAAACATTTTATTTCTAAACCATTTTTTAGCAGTGAAAAATTTATAGCCAAAAATATTTCAATTTTGGAAGAAAACTTTTGAAAAAAAAGTCATTTCCAAAAGAAAAAATTTTTCTTCAAAATCAAAAGAGAAATGTTTGAACGAAGTATTTAATATAAATTTCAATAAATTCTTAATATCTAAAACCTAAGCAAAACTCAGCGCTCAGCTAGAAACAAAACAGACATACCCACATATATGCAAATAATAATAGCAAACAAAACACATGCAAACAGGGTTGCCACTCAAACAAAATTTAAGCTACCAAAATTCTTAAAAAAATCTACCAAATTTAAAAAAAATCTACCAAAAAAAAGAGCTTAAGACACTTTGCTAAATAGTATAGGATTATCTAGATGCTCACACTTACTTCACCTATTCACTTCACCTTCATCAAATTTTAACTAAACTTCAATCTCACTAAAATAAAAACTCACATACATTATATTACACTTAAAACGTGTATTTATAAATTTTATTTAAAACAAAAATTCTTTAGCATAAAATACAAATTCATTTCTATACAAAAGCCATAAATAAATAAATTAATTAATTTCTCACATACATATATTATATTACACTTAAAACGTGTATTTAAAAATTTTATTAAAACAAAAATTCTTTAGCATAAAATACAAATTCATTTCTATATAATAGCCATAAATAAATTAATTTCTATAAAATATCATATATAATTTAAATATGTTAAAAAAAATCTTAATTTTAATATAACAATTCATTTCCATTAAACAGAGAGTATATATTCTAAAGAGTTCCCATTAGAAATCTCATTCAAAAAAGCATGCCCCAAATATTAGAAACATCGAATGGAACCAGCTAATGCAATGAGCTAGGATAATAAATTTTGCTGGAAAATATTCTTCTTTTATAATTTATCCCTTTCGATGTATTATGTCAGCTTGTTTTTACTTATTTCGTACTTTATCGGCTATTCAAATTGCCATTTCTAATATTGGGGGCATGCTTTTTTGAGTGAGATTTCTAATGAGAACTCTTTAGAATATATACTCTCTGCATTAAATCACAAAAAAAAGAAAAAAAATTCAAAACTGCCAGTAGACTTCTTCTTCTTGACCAAAGCTTTCAACTTGAATAAAGAACTTGCCAAACAAAATTTAGTCCTTGTTAAAAACATTCTCTAGCTGACCAAACGTAGTGAAGATCAGTATTTTGTTTGACCAATTCTTTAGCCAGCATTATATTGTTAATATTACTATGCTCCAGCTTGTTCCTGGATTTGGTTTTTATCAAAGCCAAGTCTGAAAATTTTCTTTCTGCCGCTGCAGAACTATGGGGTAATGATATTAAATTGAAAACAAATTTACAAAGTTCTTCATAAGAAAACTCATCTAATCCATTTTTAATGGAGCTAGCTCTTTCCCAAAAATAATTTATGTCCATGTTGCTGCTTAGACCGTTTTCTGAAAGTCTTAATAATTTAAATTGTGTGACAATAACCTCTGGATCACAATTTATTAAGTGGGAGTATTTCAACACCAATGGCATAATACAAAGTTCAGACTGTGAACAGATTTTGCTGGGTGTTATAATAGATAGAATTTTTAAGTCATTGCTGTCAAAATCGAACCTTTTTTTTATTTGGGTTAATAACTCTAAGTAAAACGAGAGAACACATGTTTTTATTTCAGTTGTTTCTGAATTTGAGAAATTCATAGTTTTTATATAAGCTTCTGCCCTGATTCCGATAAATATTTCATTTATGGGTAAATAATTGCATTTATCATATATATTTATTTCATTAACAGATTTATTATTTTTTAGAAAATTTGTATTTATAAAATTACTCAAAATTAACTTAAAATTTTTTTTCATATGATCGTACAAGTAGGGCAATCGAACTTTTTCCGATTGAAATTCTTTATTTAAGTTATTTATTATTTTAGGTATATACGATAAAAATGAACAATACACTTTTGTATTAGAATCCATCATCTGAGCTAATTCTACCGAATAAACTGCATTTACCTCTAAATGTGATGAAATTAAATATAGCTTTAGACTATCCCATTGTTCAATAACGCGGTTTATGACATTTTCAAGAGAAAGCCACCTTGTTTGCGAAATACCTAATATTTTATGAGGCTTAACACTGCAATATTCTTGAAATTCTTGAAATTCTATTATTCTTTTTGGACTGTGTGAAAAAAAGTTATATATATTTCGGCAAAGCTTCTCGGTTTCGATTGGCAGTTTTTTACATGCATAAGCAGAGCACAAATGCAGCGAATGACATGTACATTTAATATAAAATAAGTTAACATCATTTTTAAATTTAGTTTTTAGGCCGTTAATATGACCAGCCATAACGCTGGCCCCGTCAGTTGCAAGGCCAATTAAGTTGCTCAATGGTACTTCATGTAAATTAAAAAATTCTTTAATTTTTTCATAAATGGAATTAGCATCGGTTTCAAATAATTCCAGTAATCCAAGAAACCTGTCTTGAACTCTTCGTGTTAGGTCATCAACGTAACTAACGACTAGAACCAATGATTTTTTTGTTGATACATCCGTCGTTTCGTCTACAATCAACGAAAATTTGGTTTTTTCCAGTGAAGAAACGATTTTATTTTTGGCTTTTAACCCTAAACTTTCTGTTAATTGTGTGGATTTTGTCCTTCCACATTTTAATTCCTTTGCTATTTTGGAGTCTGGACAACATTCATATAATAACGCTGGCAGAAAATCCATTAGCAGAAAAGGCAAGTTGTGGTTTATGCAAAACATGACCAATGTAAGTTCTGCGAAACGGACTTGTTTGTGATGATGCTGGTTTTCAACATTTTGGAAAGCGTCCAATTTTGGTTTTTTTTAGCTTCAATATTCTTAATATGAACAGGCTTGGTTGCGTGAACTCTTAGGTGAGCGACGTGACATACTAAGCTTTTATCACAAGCAATGCAAAAAGCCTTACCGTTTTTGTCCTGCAACCATGCAAACATTTCTAGCCATTCTGTTCGAAATTTCCTTTTCGTTTTTATTGCTTGACTGAATAATAGAAAATATTGTGTAAAATAAAGTTTCAATTTCCAAATAAATGTACTACCTATTGCAAGCTGGATCGGCATCTCCAGTATCATCGTCGCCTGTATTGTGCCGTGCTTTCTTTGTTACAAATCTTTATAAAAGCAATGTTGTTAAATTAAAATAAACATTAAATGCATAAATATACTTACTTATCCATAATTTTTTTTGCACATTACAATACCGCGACAGCAGCAACCAAAAACATAAAAGAACATAACTGGCGCAATTTTGACAGCCGACACAACTGAATTACGAAGCGTTCAAAAATATGACACTTGGGAAGTGTTTTAAAATGTTCATTATTTTCAAAGGGTGAACCAAAGGTTGAAGGTTGGCATACACATTTTTTTATATCTGTGAGTTTCGTATGCAAAATATTTTTAATGTCTTCAAAAATAAGAAAAATCTACCAAAATCAACCAATTTGAAAAACAAATTACCAATCTACCAAAATACGATTTGGAGAAAAAAATCTACCACGTTTGGTAGAATTTTACCAAAGCGGCAACGCTGCATGCAAATAATAATTGTATCAAAGAGATATTTTTATTCTCTCAAAACCTGATTTGAGCCGATTTTGGCTTGCATGCATGGAATTTGTAGTTTTGGAAATGTCGCCAAAGCTGGCCGCTGCCATTCACTGTAGTACCTTCAATTCTCGCTGCTTCGAACCTAAACCAAAGAGTATATATATTAAAGCAAGAGAATCCAATTCGCTCACTCAATTTTACTCGCTCAAAATCCAGCATACCCATGGCAGAATTAAAAGGTAAGGTCATCACGGAGAGGAATGGAGTAGAAAGCAGAATAAAGCTAGATAGATGTCAAAATCAGCTGTTCATCGCGAATTTCTTTATGCTCACGTTTCGCAGTTGTTTTTAGGTTAAAACTGTTACAGGTTTTTTTGCAATTTTAAGACTTCTTTCACATTTTATAGTTTTTATTACACTTTTTATATAATATTTTCACTCAAATTAGCACAAATTTAACACCCGCGACCGCACTGTTTGCAATTTGGAAACATAAAATATTTTCTTCATTTGCAATTTCTACGAAATTCGTCGTTTTGACATTAATGTAGCTTCTCATTATCCACTCTTCGTTGACGCGTGAGAGCACTTAGTATCATGGGCCTACCTTATCATTGTATCATGAGCATACCAAGGTTGTTTTATAAGATTGTCGCAAGGGAGAGAGCGAGTACCCATAATTGTCAAATCGAAGTTGACAGCTCATAGAAAATCTGCAAGTGCTCTCTATTATCATCCGTTTTTCTTCCGTAGTCATTCGCAAAAATAGATGGTTTTGACAATTATGGGTACTGAGAAGAGAGTGCGATCAGCCCTGCGACAACCTTATAAATCAACCTTGCAGCATACAAATAAGACTCCTGGGGAAGTGTTTTCGAAATGTGATATTCGAAAACATTTTTGAAGGTATTTATGCAGTCGCCGTTGTTGTTGTCAGATTCTATACAATGGCTGAAACTGGTTTTTATAATAAATTCTGCACAATATTTACATTTTGCATTATTATATTCTATACTGGTTTGACTAGTTTTTGTGTTATTGAAATAAATTTTCACAATGTTTACATTTTTGGCTGGACGGGCTTGCATGGATTTATTTCAATAACACAATTAGATATTTCAGATATTAGATATTATTTCAGGATATGTATGAAAATAAATGCGTTTTTTCCGAATTTCTTTGTTTTTAATTTTTTTAGGTCAAATAGGAAATTTTTTATATAATTCAATTTATGAAATTTTCCAATAAATTTCATAATTGAATTTGTTCAGTATGTACAATGTTACATTTTTTTGCTGCTTTTGCTTGCATAGATTTATTCCATTTCATTTCATAATTATTTCAAGTTGAAGTATGAAAATACGAAATGTTATTTTTTCAAAGTTTTTAACTATCTCAACTTAATGGAATTTATTTTATTTCTTAAAAAAAATTGGAATAAATAAAATTTTTTTTACCACATATTTTGCCTGCTTGCTGGTATATTGCATGCATTTATTTCAATATGCCAATTAGATATTTGCATGAAGATATGAAAGGATTTTTATATATATTTTTTTATATTTGTAATTACCTACATAACATTTTTTTTTTTCAGCAAATTAAAAAAAAAAAAAAACAAGTAACCAATGCGCCGCCGCCACCTAGCCTCGAACCCTGGCATTTTGCGTACAAGGAAAACGCGTAAGCAGTCGGCCACAAATCAATTAAAAAAATTCTTTCTTAACAACAAATACCAGAATCCCAAATCCAATCTGAAATTCCATTTCAGCTACCCAAAATCCATGTCTGTGGGTAGCTGAAATGGAAAAAAGAAATTTGCATGCATCATTTGCAGGAATTCTAATCAGTCGACTGGTTTGACTGATTTTTTTTGTTTTTGCTGTCTGCTTGGATTTTTTGCTGCTTCTCAGCTGCTTTTTTTTATTTTTTGGGTGGATTTCGTCGATAGCCAGAAATGATATTTTTATGATTTTGTCTATTTTGAAGTATGAAGGTATAGAAAAATCGCTATAACTTCTTCATTTCTGATTAGATTGAAATGCACCCAAGGTCAAAATGCTGGCAATTTTTACAATCTTTAAAATGAATAAATTTACTCTTTGGGCTGGCTGGCTTGTTTATATTTTTTTGGCTGGTTTTTGATTTTGCTTTCTGCTTGGATTTTTTTGCTGCTTCTCAGCTGTTTTTTGTTTGCTATATTTGGAGTGCATTTCGTCGATAGTCAGAAATGATATTTTTACGATTTTGTCTATTTTCAAGTATGAAGGTATAGAAAAATCGCTATAACTTCTTCATTTCTAATTAGATTGAAATGCACCCAAGGACAATATGCTAGCAAATTTTATTATCTTTAAAATGAATATATTTTTAACTTTTTTACTAAATTTATTCATTTCTTTTATGTGTATATATTTATTCATATATTTATATGTTCTAGTTTCTATGTTTAAGTTATGCTAACTAAACTAACTAATATCTAATAAATAAAATTTTATTATGCTAGCTAAACCAGAAAAAGGGCACTTTAAGGATTTTTAAAAAAAAATTCAACTTGCAACAGTTATAAATATTTTATCCGATTTTCGGTTTTTTTAATTTTTTGCACAAAATAGCTGAAAACTGTCCTTTGTGCATTTCTTGTTTGCAATTTGAAAAATTTTAATTTCTGGATTTTTTCGAATTTTTTTCGTAAAAATATTCAAACTCGAAATTTACAAAAAGGCGTACTCTTGTTTTTTTTTGTATCTATATTAGATATAGTTTTAGAAAATATTTTCATGATATTTCAATCCATTTTTTTTTTTTAATTTGCAATTTTCCCAAAAGAGCATCCCTTACACCCCCAAGCAAATTGTTTGTCTGCTCCATCATTTGAAGCTGTCTATCCTCGCGTCGTTGGAGACTTCTTAGGGCCTCCTCCAATATGGCATCTCAATTCTTTTTTTTTGGTCTTTCATTCAAATTTTCAGATGGAAAAGTTGTTGTAAATCGGTCTCGGCTGCTACAGGCGGGCTGTGTTGAAGTTCTTGGAGTTGGTGGCAGTGTTTTTTTAGGCAAATGTGGCTTAGACAACGGCGGTGGAGACGACGGCAGTGCAGACAACGGAGGTGAAGAGGAAAACGTAACATCAATTACCTTATATATGTACACAATTAGTTATTCAAAAATTTTAGTTAGCAAAATATTACATCTACAGCTGGCTCATAATCTTCTAAAAATTCAGCTGCTGGCGTTGGTTTTGGTGGTGCAACAGTTGCAATATCCTGAAAAAAATAAGTGTTGGATTTGTTAACAAAACCATTTTGTTCATTCTAACCTGTAAACCTAGTTGCGGCAATCCCTTAAGGCCATCAATCGAAATAAGTCAAACAGTCTGCAGCGCTTGCTCCTCGAAGTCGCTAGTTCCTGTGCCTTGTAGACCTCCACCAGTAAGCAGTCTCTCCGCCCTGGCTTTACGTGCGCGACAGCGTAATTGGTTTTTCCATTGGCTCAAATTCTGTAAATGCTGTTTTTGAAAATAATGAAAAACTACAAAAATTTACAAACAACCTCCTTCCACTTATTTGCCGTGCGTGTTGGTCCTCTCATAGAGTTGAGGCTAACTGCTAGTTCCTCCCACAGTTCTGCCAACAATCGTGGCCTAGCCGCTGAATTTTTAGCAGCTTGCAGCTCGGGATGCTCCTTGCAGAATTGAACATAAAACTGCAGTTGCTCTGTAGTTGCACGTTCGAACTTTTTGCTCCTGAATTATAAAAAAAAACATATCTAAAATGTGCAAAAATTTTGGAAATTATTAACTTACATTTTGAAACCGTTTAAATATTCCCTTTGTTTTTAATTTAAATTTTTCACAATAAATATTTTGACACATGCCAATAAAGTTGAAAAGCTTTTCACCACCATGTGGGGAATTTCATAAGCTTTATCAGTGTCACTTTTGATGCAGAATAAAATAACAGGGATGCATAATAAGTGCATAACACGGTCAGTGACAAAATTTCAATGACAGTCTATTGTCACTTCAACGCCAGAATAGGGGTGTTAGCGTGCTTTTATAACAAATGAAATAAATAACGCAAAGTATACGTATAACGAGAAAACACAATTTTTCCCCTATTTGATCACTTTTAAATCAATTGTGATCACAGAAATCAAGAAGGAACGTTAATTGATACCTGATCAGAAACATAACATGTTGTACTCATTATTTAATTATTATTAGGTTGTTCAGATATTTGACGTCAACTCACAAGAATAAAGCCCCATTTCCAATAACGCGTGAGATGCGTTGCGTAAATTGACGCAAATAATCAATGCATGAAAACATACGTAACAGGTTCCAATAACCAGCATGCGTGTGCACGCAGCGTGAAATATTCGAAAAATTGAATATTTCACGCGCGTGAAAATTTGACAGCTATTGAAATCAAAACAGCTGTTCACTTTTACACACTTTTAAACAGTGTTGTATAAACTGTTGACTACTTATTATAAGGTAATTGGTACTAGTGCGAATACTTTTTAATCAGAATTGACAAAATGACCTCAAATTATTTTTTTTTTAAATATAAGTGTATAGGTGCGTAATTTGTGTCATATCTTGATTGTTAAAATTTTACGTTCAGTCGAACTCAAACAAAACATCGCAAACAAAATGCTATTTACAAAATTGACTGAGCCGGGTACTGTTCAAAATTATGCTTCGCTAAGCAGAAGTGCGGGCAATCATATGTTCACGCACACGCTCTATTGGAAATTGATTTTTTCACGCAGCTTCCGCAGCGTAAAACGGAACGCATCTCACGCATTATTGGAAATGGGGCTTAATAGCTTAAACACATTGACGACGACAACAACATTGTCGCATGATTCAATTATTATTAGGTTGTCCAGATATTTGACGTCTACTTACAAGAATGTATACTCTTATTTGAAGAGGAGCAATTGAAAAGAGCAATTTTGTAAGGACATAAAAATCACGCAGTTGCCGGATTATCATACTTTTTCATAGTACAAACCAATAAAGATACATTTGACTACTACTTTTTGAAATACTTGCTTGTGTTGAACCAAAATTTTATGAGCTTTAAAAAGGTTATGGTCACATTTTAGACGTAAAATAATATTGGAAAATAAAACTTCTGAATGTTGTACACATTTCATACAGAGTTTGTATGAATATTTTTATTATACTAAGTAAAAATAAGTAACAATTATATAGTCAGTTTATATGTAGTTTAAAATAGTTTCTTTAACCAAAAGTATAAAAATAGTGATTTTTACATTTGTATTTGGGAAAATCAAAAATTTTTACTTTTTTCCTCTTTTAAAAAGATAGCTAGTTTTGTTCAGTCAACGCTGAACTTTTTTTTTATATTATATATAAAACAAAATTTTATAGATAATGGTTGTATTAATATGTCTTCTAAGTGTTTCGTGATATAACCATTGTAATTTTTTCAAGAACGTACAAATATTTTTGACGTAGAATTACGTCTTACAGCACGTTTGTCATTTTTGGGGGTCTTTTCCACAAATTTTTTTAAGTACATCCTAACATTTTTGGAGGACACTTTGGAATATACTTACAGCCTTTAATATTCATCTTACAAAGATAAAAAATATGTCAAAAATCAGTTATATCTTATATCTATATAATAAGTTATATAGATAGTTATAACTTATTATAGTTATATCTTATATCTATATAATAAGAAAAATCATGCATTGATGCTTCAGTTGCTGCTGACGTTCTTATGGTTGTTGCTTTTGTTCGTGCCGAAATCACGATCGCAACATCGTGTTGTTTCTTGGAATGAATTGTTTTACGAATATTTCTCAGTAACGGATTGTATTGTTGTTGTTATTAATATGTATGTAAAATTTACATTTATGTAATATATGCATATCATGGGCTGCTTTAATTTTTATCGTTTGTTATTGTTTTTGTTCATCTCCAGCGAGATAAATACAATAAACAATACAGATGTATTATAGAGATGTGCTGTAGAGCCAGTATGTAGCTACAAAAATTTGTATTACTACTACGCAGGTTTAAATACACAGAGAATGCGCATAGTCATTGTGCTATGAAAACTATATTGATTCTTTAAATATCGTAGTAAATTCGAATTATTTATTGAACTAATTTTATACTTATTACATATTAAAAATATATTTTGTATGTTAAAATTTTAAATTTTCAAATTAATTTAAGATATATATCAGCTCTTTACTTGGGAAAAATAAAAAATTCATATATTTCCGAAATATTAATTCCATTTATTAAACCTAAGATTGAAATAAATTTATCTAAAAATATAGCAAGCAAAAAATTCTACGTCTACAATATCTGTGTCTTTTGTTTACATAAAATAAGGGTATGTCAAATATCTGGATAACCTTATAATGGCTGCATTCTATCCGAAAGAGCGCTCAGGTAGCGAAGAAGCATAAAGTCACGGCAGAATTATAAGGTAGGGACGACTCGGAGAGGAATGAAGTAGAAAGCAGAATAAAGCGAGCTAGATGTCAAAATCAGCTGTTCATCTCAAGTTTCTTTATGTTCATGTTTCGCAGTCGATTTTAGGCTAAAATTTTTAAAAGTTTTTTTTTGCCAATTTAAAACTTCTTTCACATTTTGAAGTTGTTATTATACTGTTTTAATAATATTTTCACTCAAATTATCACATATTTAACACACGCGACCGCACTACTTGCAACTTGGAAACATAAAATATTTTCTTCATTTGCAATTCCTAGTAAATTCGTCGTTTTGATAACTTAGCAACCTTTTCATTATCCACTATTCGTTGACGCGTGAGGACACTGAGCCAACAGGCCCTACCTTATAATTCTGCCATGCATAAAGTGATATTTTCTGCTGAACTATTTTTTTTTCGAAACGTCAAACGGCAAACAGCTGTTAGACAACAAATGCTTTTTGTCTCAAATTTATTTTTTTTATATTCTGTGTGCACACGTTTCACACAAATAGTTTTAATTTGGACAATTCAAAAAGTATATATAGTGAAGAGAATGCATGAAGGTGGCGAAGTTACGATAATGAATCGCTACTTGTGTATAGTTTAGGTTCGAAGCAGCGAGAATTGAAGGTACTACGGTGAATGGCAGCGGCCAGCTTTGGCGACATTTCCAAAACTACAAATTCCATGCATGAATGCCAAAATCCGCTCAAAACAGGTTTAGAGAGAATAAAAATATCTCTTTGATACAATTATAATTTGCATGTGTTTTGTTTGCTATTATTATTTACATATGTGTAGGTACAGCCGTTGTCAACTAATTAACAACTATCTTCTTTTTATAAGACATCGGCCGTTTTCTTCTTCAATTCGCAAATTAGCCATACCTACTTGTTTAATTTTATAAGTTACGAATATATCTTAAAAATAAAATGCTAATTGTAAAGTTTTTAATGGCACACTTGGTTTCAGAGGAACTTTTATTCAAAAATCTTAAAAATGTCTGTGACAACTAATTAGCAACGCTTGCAAAATACACTTAAATAAGGTAAAAAAAGGTAATAAAGCATGTCAGAAATTAACAAAAATGATGATTAAAGTTTAATATTTTGTTGGAAATCCTTTTTGCTTTAAAACTGCTGTACATCGTCTTTGCATTGAGAGTATCAGGTCTTGGCATCGTTTTACCGGTATAGCGTACCAAGCTTCCTTGACTCTTGCAAATAAATCATCCAGATTTGTAATGTTAAGTGTGCTTACGGCATTTTTCACATCGTCCCACAAATTCTCGATGGGATTTAGGTCAGGACTTGACGATGGCCAGTCCAGAACTGTCATAGCATTTTGATGAAACAATTGTTTGGTGAGTTTCGCCGTATGTTTAGGGTCATTATCCTGCTGGAATGACCAAATCACTGGCATATTGTCTTCTGCCCAAGGTAGCATTACATTTCTAAGTATATCAATGTATTGTTCCTTGTTCATTGTACCAACAATACGGTGAATTGGACCAACGCCATTCCATGAAAAACAACCCCAAACAAAAATCGAGCCACCACCATGCTTAACAACGAAAGAAGTGTACATGGGATCCAATTCCTTGCATTTTGGCCGTCGGACATACTTTCTCCCATCAGGACCAATGCGATTAATTTTCGTTTCATCACTCCACAACACATATTTCCACTGGTTTACTGACCAAGCTGCATGCAACATGCTGCAACGGCGTGCAATGGTTCTTTTTGATGCCACTTTCATCCATTATTTCACGCTGGATGACTGCTGCACTCTTCCTTGGATCAGCGTTTGACAGTCGGATCAGTCGATCAATGTGCACTGAAGTTTTGCGAGGTCTTTTTTGCCGTGGTAAGTTTTCTGTGGTTTTATATTCACGAAAGTGGGGATAGCATTGAATACCATCCTTTTAGAACATTTAAATTGGGTCGCTATGCGTCCGTATGAAAGCCCCGCGTTATTTAATTCAATAATAGCCTTGCGGGTACCTAGCGTGCAGCTCTTCGCTTTTCTCATTTTACGAAATGTTACTAATATAGTTTTTTGTTAAAATTATGTTTAGTCAGTCAAAAACAATAAATACTTACTGAAATATTCACAAATTATACCTAAAAAAATGTAAAACGCTAATGCAAACAAATCGTTGTTAATTTGTTGTCAATGGAAAAAAGACCGTTCTCCGACTAAAATTGATTTCGTTGCAATAAATTACGCTTGACAAATTCATTTCAATTGTTCTTGTAGAGAGAATAAAGAAAAGAAAGAAATAACTAAAAAAAGAACCGTTACATTGCCAAACGAAAGCCCAATATGATTAAGTGCAGTATTTATGACATCGTTGTTTTGAAATTTATATTAAATACTTCGTTCAAATATTTCTCTTTTGATTTTGAAGAAAAATTTTTTCTTTTTGAAATGACCTTTTTTTTCAAAAGTTTTCTTCCGAAATTGAAGAAATATTTTTGGCTATAAATTTTCACTGCTAAAAAATGATTTTGAAGAAAAATGTTTGCTCCATAAATTTTAAGCTGCTAAGGAAATTAACATGTTTAACAACTGCAATCGCCGAATGGGCAAGGTGCTGGACTAGCATTCAGATGACGTGGTTGCGATTCTTGACATGGTAAGTTTAAAATTATAATTTTAACATGTAGAGTTCTTCAGTCAATGTAATAATTTATTGGTTATTAAAAACCTCGAAAATTAATTTTTATTTTGTCACGTTTTGGTAAATATCTCATATTTTCGGCAGTTCGAAAACGTTCCGATTGTTCCAAAAATTGTATTTAATTTAATTTTAAATCTCGTTTCGAAAACGTTTTGATTATTCTAAAAATCTCGTATTAAATTGTTATACCTTGCAAGTTAAAGTTGTATTCAACCACTTTTTAAAAACATGTTTAAAATATTTACAATATAGTTTCCACATTTACTCCAATTTATTTGAAAATATAATATGTAAATTGCATTGAGTGAAGTATAATATATAATATATAATAAATTGGATTAAATGCAACATTTTCTATTTGACCTAAAAAACTTTAATATAATTACAAACATTGAAAAAATAAGATTTAATTTTTCCATACTTCAATTTGTCAAATAAATACCAGCAAGTTGATTGAAAAGCTTTGAAACTTGCAAATATCTAATTGGGAAATTCTTATATTTTTTTTACATTTACAAAAACTTACAAACATTTAAACATTGAAGTAAGTGTCTATATCTATTCTATTAATAATAATATAATAATATCTAAGGTTTCATATAAATATATAGCTATATTAAAAATTTCGATTGTCAACACAACTTTGAAATTAGCTATATTAAAAATTTCGATTGTCAACACAACTTTGAAATTTCTAAAATTCTAGCAAGAAGAAAAAAAATCCTAGGTACTGTACCAACAAGAAGAACAGCAGTTGATAAATTCCTAGCTTACTATAGGATAGCAACAACAAGCAGAATATAAAAAATGCATGCAAATTTCTTTCCTCCATTTCAGCTACACACACACATGCATGCGAACAATAACAAACTTATTCAATGAATTTGTCTTTTTTTGTTTGCATCATCGTAGAAACAACAATAGTTGTAAATAATGCAAATTTTATATATGTATGTACCTAAATAGAAATATTGAAAAAAACACATTTCATATTTTCATACAAGCCTGCAAGTGGATTAAAAACAAGTTAATTAAAAACCTAATATCTAATTGGGAAGTTGAAATAAATACATGCAAGAAAAAAGCGGCTAAATAATCTAAACATTGTGCTGAAAAATTTGATTTAATCCAATTTATTTCAAGGTCTCATAAATTGCATTGAATTAAGCATTTTCTATCATTTAATTTGTAATTAAGAAAAGAGTTCTTAAGTTGAGTTGTGGTCGACTGTTTAACGTGTTCACCTTGCATTCAAAGTGCCCGGTTTCGAAGCTGGCTAGCGGCGGCGCATTATTTTTCTTTTGAGGCAAAAATTCGCTGCTATAAGTTATTCTGTTTATTCCAATTTATTAAAAATAAAAGACATTGGATTAAATGCTACATTTTCTATTTGACATAAAAAAATGAATTTACATAGAAATACCTGAATCTTGCCAAATATCTAATTGGCATATTGAAATAAATGCATGCAAGGCAAAAATATGTTATTTATTCCTCCAAAATGTTATTATTTTCAATACAATAAATTCGATCAAATTCAGATAATTCAAAACATTTCATATTTTTATAATTCAACTTCTTAATTCAATACATGCAAGTTGATTGAAAACCTTTTAAACTTGCAAATATCTAGTTGGAAAATTGAAATAAATCTATGCAAGCAAAAGCAGCTAAAAAATGAAAAAATTTATTTATCCAATTTTTCAAAAATTCTCTATTTGACGTAAAAAATATTCATATACTCATTGTTTAAATATTGAAAAAATTATTGAAATAAAAATCATTTTATATTTTCAAATATACAAATACCTAGAACTAGCATAAATGTTGGCATATTGAAATAAATTCATTCAAGCAGCAAGTGTCTAGCCCAAAACGTAAACATTGTGCAGGAAAAAATTTCGCACAAATATCGGCAGCGCATCTGCGCACATTGTTCTGCGCAGATTTCTTCTGCGCACATTTAATTTCGAAAACAAAACTGCAGTCTTCATTTCCTTGCTACATTTGGAGTCATGTTAAACTTCAGAGCGAAATAAATTCTCTATGATATTAATTTTTTTTTTCCTTCTTTATCTTTGTTGATGATTGTTTTTTCTTATTTCACTTCAAGTTTATATTTTTAGTTTTTCAAGTGACACAAAGTTATTATTTTTGCATTTTTTATATGGGCTTATGCCTGTCTTTTACCACAAAACAACCAGCGCTAAATTAACAAACTACTAGTTTATAAAAAGCAAATAAAAAACAACCGAATTATACTTTTAATTACGCAAATTTAGGACCGATGCAAAAACACGTCCGTGCGCTCGAATATCGAAAACAGAAAAAAGAGAAAGAACAGAAAACCTCTTATAAAAAAATTACACAATTTTGGAAATCTGGCAATGATCCAGCAACCCATTTTTACCTAGTATTTGCTCCAGCACCGAATTCGTGAAAAAAAAAAAAAATTTAGGTGGCAGCATCATTAACCATCTTGAATTTTAAATTTCTGTCTTAACTGCGACCGTCTAATTCTGCCATCGCATCTACAATTCCAATTTGTAAAATCTTAAATTCAATTTATGCACCTAAAGTTATGTTGTTGTGCACATAACATTCGACTCATATATTTATGCAGCATTAATCGTTCACAAATCCTTCATTCTGTTATGTCTGGCTCAGATCAATGAGTTCAATGACTCAATGACTCATTGCTCAGATTCTTTTGTCCGACGAATGCTACCGGCTATCGGAACGACTCAAACATAACAATCAATCGTTTCCAAACGAATTTGTTGAACGTCGGTTTAAGACTATTTATGGCTATGGTGTAAATTTCACTCGCTGTTATAGTTATGTAAACTACTGAACTCGACACCGAATGCACTATTGTTGTAGTAGAAACGAGTTAATCCGTGCAGAGGTTTAATAAGAACCCAGGTAGACACATTAGAGTTGAGTTCCGAGAAATTTATATCCATGTTCTGTCAAACTCGGAGTTCATATTGCCACCTGTTGAATTTTGTAAAATTTTGTGGGACAAGATTGGAATTTTTTTGTTGGATAAAAATTAAAATAATATGTAAAAATGCTTGAGCTTTAGTTATGTTTAATAATTAAAAACAAAATAATATGTATAAATGGCTGAAAATACACTGTAGAGCTCAGTCTGCGTGAGCAGTCACCCTGTAGGAAAATCAACTAATTTAAAAGTAGTTGATAAAGTAGTTTTTTGTCAACCACAACTAGTTGAAATTCTGACTTTTTTCAAACATATTTTGTATGGTGATGTCCGCTAAATAAGTCAATTGACCTTCGTCTGCATATATTTTCAACTACTTGTTAAATTAGTTATATTTAAATTATTTTTTTAATTACTTTAAAATAACTAATTGAAAACTATTACTGATGGCCTAAAGTTAATAATATTTGATGAAATAACATGATTAAATATATATAAACTTGTAATCTAATAAAAATTTGCAATTAAAACATGTCAAAATCAGAGTAGTTGCCGCCTCAATATAATTCAAAGTAGTTTATCAATCACTTGTTTTTAAGTAGTATTTCATTTATTTCATATACTATAATGCAAATAAAACTATTTAGAATTGAAGTGGATGCCGCCTTAATATAATTCAAAGTAGTTCATATACTGGTTTATTTTAAATTAGTTTTTTAACTAGTTGTTTTTAAAAATAAGTTAGTTTGTTCCTATAGGGATATGATGACTTCGCTTATGTGTGCGTGTCAGTCACTCGTGACTACAGCTTTTTCGGTGCGTCAATTTTCACGCACCTCACGTCGCCTGCCTCACCTCCCTTGCTAAAGAAAACCGGTTTCACGCAGACTACAGTGTCTCATAAAAATATACCGTCGTTTTACTATCGGCGTTGAGTTAAAAATATCCAATCATTCAGAGAAATTGAATTTTTAATGTTTGTGTACACTTTTTATGTAGAGACACAGAATCTAGTCCCTGTTATCAAATATGAGAGTTATAACAAAAATACCATTTTGACATTTTTTAATACGACTTTGAATACAAATTTTTCTAATGCTATAACACTCTCGAGGTAATAATAAGCTAAGACTTTTATCTTATCTTATCTATACTATCAACTTTTTAGGTATATGAGGTAGCATATCTTGGTATATAATTTTTAAAAAATCCATTACCAATGATTATTTGTATAAGCTTCATGATATATGAAGAAATATATATATTTCTTTAATTTCATGATATAAAAAAGTCAATAGTAGATTATAATGATTTCTAAATATATTTTTTATTGATCAATAAGTGCGTACGGCAGGTGGTATAGGTTCTATTGTGTCATCCAAAGTTGTATCAATTACTGGTCTATACTTCATAATTACTTTTCCTTCAGTGCCGCAAACCCAAGAAAGTGTATGCTTTCGCCAGTGTTGGTCTATGGGCTTAATTTGTTGGCAATCTATTGGCTTGCTGTAATCCTGTTTGAAAAGATTTTTAAGATTAATATAAACGAACACAAAAAAATACAAAATAATTAATACAGTCTACAAAAAATCAATTTGGGCTTACTATCACCAGAGCTTGGTCGAAAATATTCATTACAATTCAATTCCAATTCCTCGGAATTATGAATTGGTAATTGGTCATCTCAATTCCTCAGGAATCTAATTGGAAAAAACAATCAGTTCCTTTACAGGAGTTGTTATTGCTAATTGAATGTTTCAATTCCACAGGAATGGAATTGAAAACATGGCCGATTCCATTACAGGAATTGTGATTGGTATTTGAACGTTTCAATTCCTCAGGAATGAAATTGAAAAAACTGGTCACTTCCATTACAGGAATTGTAATTGGTAATTGAACGTTTCAATTTTGGACCATTTTTTTCAATTCCATTCCTTAGGAATTAAAACGTTTTAAGTAATTACAATTCCTGTAATGGAATTGACCTTGAGATGGCCAATTCCAAATTCCAAGAAATTGAAATTGAGGTGAAATTAATTCCAAAAGGAATCATTACAAATCAGCGATAGTCAGTCGATAGTCAGCGATAGTGATAGTCAGACTATCACTATTATAAAAAGTGCGCCACATTCAAATTTTGAATTGTTATCTTTAACTAATGTCAGATCAAAACTAACATTTTTGACAAAACCAATATTCGGCCATTTTTGTAATATTCAGCCAAGACCGAAACCGAAACTGAGTATTTATGTATATGAAAATCACAGATGGGGGTAGAGCACTAAATTTTCAGTTTCAGCTAGTATGTACTGATAGTGTAAAATTATTCACTACTTCTATTGATGTTTACTGATGAATTGAAAAATATGAGCCTCACTATACATTTATACATTAGTGATAGTAATACTGAAAAATGTTTCACTAAAATTCAAATAAGAATAGTGGAAAAAAAATACCTGAACTGATGGTAGTGGAACACAAAAAATGTTCAATTAATTGAAAAAAAGGTGGTAATCAGTTTATTTTTAGTATTAAGTATTGAAAAAAAAAGAATAACAAAAGATGCTAACCAGGGGTGGATTTAGGTGGGGGGTTTGAGAGGTGGCAGCCCCTGGCCCCGAGCAGGCAGGGGCCCCTCAAAAAAAAAAAATAGAAAACAATGTTCTTCTACTTACAACACGTTGTTGTATGCATCGTTAAATAGATGCTTTTGTTGATGTGAACGCTTTTTTGTTTTTTTTTTTTGCTTTTTCATAATGGAAAACAAAAATTAACATTAATGACATATTGCGGCATTAATGCGTAAAAATTAAAATTTTGATTATTAAAAGATCCGAGCTAAATGCTCAGTCCTTAAGTAGGCCCCATGCCGATTTTAGTCCCAGGCCCCGCTATGTGTTAATCCTGCGCTGATGCTAACAATTATTTTCGGTTGTAAAGTTGAATAGAGTCTAAATCAAGTAAATGAATTAAGTAAAGGAACATTTAAGTAGATATAACTCAAGTTATGCAATGATACCTACAAACACAACGAAGGTTCCTTAACTGCTAATAAATGAGTTAATCATTCCCATTTTGTTCAAAATTTGTTAGGCTTCAACATCAAACTTTTTAGTGTTGTAACATTAATGTGTTGTAATAACTCAATTGATCATAAGAAGCTCGACCAAAGCCCTTTCAAGGGCTGTAATGACCATTTTGTTTTTTTTTTTATCTACAAAAACAGATCACTGTTTACAAAAGCACATGTTAACTTATTGACGTTATTTGTTGAGAAAAACCGAATAGGAGAAAAACGCATTCTTATCAATAGATGTTTTTCATAATTGCTTTTTTTTTTTGTGCAGACAGAGCTTTCATTATTATTATTTATTAATAATAGATATCAGATGAATGTATAAAATTTGTATTGAAAGATTTTTAATCGTTTTCCCTTAAAAAATGTTTAAAAGGTATATCAGTGCTATTATTATATTGAATAATCCATTTATTCAATAACACATTTAGAAAATTATATTTTAGTATAATATCAGGTTGGCAACTAAGTAATTGAGGATTTTTTATATAAATAAAATACAATTTTTTCATGGAACGAAATTACTTTATTCTGTAATGTATTGCCCATTTTGAGCAATGACCTTTTGACATCTTTCAGGAAGCATCATAATTCCACTTTCATAAAACTTCTGGTTTTTATCAGCAAAAAACTGAACCAGGTACGATTTGACATCATCATTATTATTGAAATTTTTACCATTCAAGGAGTTTTGCAAAGATCGAAATAAAAAGTAATCAGATGGTGCAAGGCCAGGACTATATGATGGATGTGGCAAAACATCCCAACCAAGCTCCAATAATTTTTGTCGAGTGACCAAAGATGTGTGTGGCCTTGCATTGTCATGGTGGATTACAACACCTTTTCGGTTTGTCAATTCGGGCCGCTTTTCTTCAACTGCATTGTTCAATTTTGTTAGTTGTTCAATGTAGACATCTGAATTGATCGTTCGGTGGGGTGGTAAAAGTTCAAAATAGACAATTCTTTGTAATCCCACCAAACTGATAACATAACTTTCTTTTGATGAATATCAGCTTTTGATGTTGTTTGAGCTGGTTCACCTGGCTTGCTCCACGATCTTTTCCGATTGATATTGTTGTAAACAACCCATTTTTTATCACCAGTTATCAATCGTTTTAAAAATGGATCATTTTCATTACGTTTCTTTAACAAATCGCAGATGTTAATGCGTTGTGTTAAATGATTTTCTTTTAGTTCATGAGGAACCCATATATCGAGTTTTCGTACATAGCAAAATTGTTTTAAGCCATTTTCAATGCATGTATGTGATACATGAAGCTTCTCTGCAATCTCACGTGTTGAACAATGCTGATCCGAATCGATTATTGCTTTGATTTGGTGGTCATCAACTTCAACTGGACGACCATAGTGTTTTTCACCTTTGAGTGAAAAATCACCAGAACGAAATTTGGCAAACCAATTTTGACACTGCCGTTCTTTTAAAGCTTCGTCACCATAAATAGCACATATCTTTTTGTGAGCTTGTGATGCGTTTTTTTCTTTCCGGAAATAAAAAAGAAAAATATGACGAAAATGTTCGTTTTGATTTTCCATTTTGCAACAGACGCCAAACAAAAACTACACAACCGATCAAAAAAATTTTTTACTGATTGACAGTTGAAGTACCAACTATCAAAATGTGTTTGTCATTTCGATTACGTCAGCAAACCTAAAAATTCAACTAAACCCAATTTCAAAAGCAATAATACTTATTTGAAAGTTGAGTGAAAAAATTTTGAGTTCTAGCTTTCATGTAGTGACTGCTCAATTTTGCACAATTTGAGTGTAGTGAAGATTTAATAACTACCACTAAATTTATTTATAGTTCAACAAAACAACACTATCACTAAAGTCTCTAGAGTGATAGTGGAGAGATGTTTCACTATCACTAAGCTGGTATAAATATAGTGATATAAATATAATTTCTTTGAATATATTTAGTGCTAGTAAAATGCTTAGTGCTCTCAGTATTTAGTGCACTACCCCCAATTCTAATGAACATTAAAACTTTTTGAATAAATTAGTTTTTTTTTTATTAAAATCAAGCAGAAAACATAAAATTTCGAACACATAAAAAAAAACTAATACAAAATTTCATTTTTCAATAACTTTTTTGTCGTATGTCATACAATATATCAGACATCGGCCACAAAATATCGGCCATATTAAGTGAAGAACAGCCGTAGGTAACAAAAATAAAAAGCAGACACCGAATATTCCGTCAGATACTAACTTTAGCGAAGTTAACAACAGTACGTTCAAAAAGTCCATAGGATGACACATTTAGATTAGATTTTTTCCATATGATTTTTATTTAGTACCAACCTTCAAACGATACGTATAAAAATTTGACAACAATCTGACAGTTGATTCCTGAGTTATAGCATTTTGTGTGCAACTATTGTTATTGAAAAAAAAAAATGGAGAAAAGTGAATTTCGAGTTTTGATAAAGCATTGCTTTTTGATAAAAAAAAAAATACAGTGGAAACCAAACAATGACTTGATAAACATTATCCGGACTCTGCTCCGGAGAAAAGTGAAATGCTGAATTTAAACGTGATCGTACCAGCACAAATGATGCAGAGCGCAGTGGACGCCCAAATCAGACTTATTCCACAAAACATAAAAAAAAAATCCACAAATTGGTAATGAACGATCGCAAATTGAAGGTGCACGAGCTAGCTGACATTGTAAAGATATCAGATGGTAGTGTTTTTACCATTTTACACGAACATTTGAATATACGAAAGCTCTGTGCAAAGTGGGTGCCGCGTGAGCTCACAGTCGGCTAAAAACAACAACGAATTGATACTTCAGAGGAGTATTTGGCGCTGTTAAACCGCAATAAAATCGAATTCTATCGTCGATATGTGACAATTGATGAAGGATGGATTCACTATTACACACCAGAATCCATTAGACAGTCAGCTGAGTGGATAGCAGTCGAGGAACCGAATCCAAACCGAGCAAAGAACCAACAGTCGGCTTGTAAGGTGATAACGTCTGTATTTTGGGATGCGAAAGGAATAATATTCATCGACTATCTCCAAAAAGGAACCACCATCAACAGCGACTATTACTGTGCAGTTTTGAATCGATTGAAGGCTGGATCGCTACGTCAACAGCAGCATAGAAAAACACTTACGAAATTTTGCCGGCGTAAAAAGAAGTTATCTCAGCAGCGTGCGTGTAAATTTTTTAAGTATGCGTGCTTCGGCTTTGGTCGACAAGCAACGCGGGCGTGGTTGATTGTTATTTCGCTGTAATATTTTCATAAATGCAATTTTGCATTCAGTTTTTTAAATAAATTAAATTTTTTATATAATAAAATTAAGTTTATGTTGGCTATTTCGTAATAAATTTTATTAATTTTTTTATTGATTTTAAAGTCATGTAAGAGAGAAAACAATTTTTGTAATAAATTAAGCTACCTATCTATCTAAATGAATAAAAATCAATTTCTGTTTGTTTGATTTTTGTTTGTTTGACTTTTTTACAAATCTAAATGGCTGAACGGATTTCGCTCAAACTTAAAACGTGTATTGCTTGCATCCTAGATTAGATTGTTGCATACTTAGTTTTAACCACGCCCCTTTTTACCGTCTAAAAATCAATAAAAATGCTATATTTCAGACGGTTTTGGTCGTATAAGACTGAAATTTAGTAATTAATTTTGTATGCTTACCACTGCAATTTTACTAAAAATGGATGTGGTGGCACTATAATTACGTCCAATTTTAATAAACATCTGGTCCAATTGCGCTGAAATGAAGGCAGTAGATTGTTTTCGAGCATGATGGTTGTCTTGTTTATTTGCTTTGGTGGTCAAGCAATAATGATTACTAGTGATAATGCCCCGAAAATTGGGTGTACTTAACTACTTCGCTTTGAAAATAACATTTTCTCAATCACATTAGAGCGAGTACGTGTCTTAAGACTTTTTGTAATTTTGTTTTAACTTTAAACGCTCATATCTGCAAAATGCTACCACTTATCAAAAATCGAAAAGTTTTCTGCTTGCCTACGGCTCACGACCTTTCTAATGACATATCAAGTGTTGCTGTAGCATTTGTAGATTCGCTGGAATAAGGGGACCCTTACAGGAATAAATATATAGATTATACGAGTGTAAACAGAGAAACGTTGTGAGAGTGAGTATTGATTTGATTTTCACTTGAAAATAGTTGTGCACGTGTTCTTTTGTTTTTGCCCATTGATTAAAGTTATAACATTTTGAAAAAATGCAAGAAGAAAGTGCTGGTAAGTTGTAATGTTTATGGGGTAAGTAAAACTTAAAGCGATTGAAAATATCGCAAATGAAAAAGTTGAGCGCGGCAGAGAGCATCCAACAGCCAGTGGTAAAATTATTAGTGCAAAAAAATTTCAAGGGAAAATTATTCGCAAATGCAATAATCTTGTACAAAGAAATTAATATTGTTCGCCAGAAAGAAGTTCTTGATAATTTTTACCTTACATCTAATTGGACCCAAAAAACCTTATTGATTTGATCAATAGTCAAGAAGATTGCGCTCTCTTCTAAGCCAAGACAAATTATTCTATTAAGGGGAGGTTCTCATGAAACTTGACCAGGAAACTCAATTGTTTATTTCCATTTTTCGATAGTTTATGATATGTAGCATATGTTTCCAAAGTGGTGTGGCCGATAACGATTACATAAAAAAGTTATCGCATAAGAAAGGAACCCATCTTTTCATGAAAATTATGAGTATCTCATCAAAAGTGTCTCACAAAAAATGAGTACCTCACATCAATCTTTTTGAAATGCACGTCCCAGGCACCACCAGATGTCACTAGATACGCTGTGTCGTTAAAATAATGTAAAGCTAATAACTCGAAAAAATCGTAAACCAAATCTTAAAACGTGTCTTCTTAAAAACTATGTTTTCTAAACTGGTCTCCACGATATCTCAAGAACTACTTTATAAATTGACGTAGGTTCTTTTTTTATTTTAAAGTTGATAAAACTTATTGGATCTTATACCTTAATTTAAATAATATTGGCCGGTTTTTTTATTTTTTTTTTTAACCATTTTAAAGAGCAAAAAATGTAAAGAAAACGGTACTTTAAATTCAGATATCCGCAATTTTTGAAATTTTTAACTATTTGTTGATATTATTGATATAAGCTCCAGTAAATATAGTTTAATTTATAAAATCGTTTGGTTTTTTTATTTTTGCTGACATGATCGTGCTGTGCGATGGAGACCGTTTGGATATCTTTTTTTTTCAACGTGATGTTTGGCGGCGTATTGACACTTCACATTACACTTTTATTCACCAAAACAAATATTTTTTTACAGTTTAAGGATCAGTAATTAAAAAAAAACGAAATGGCCATCTCAGCCCATGAAAGGACTTTGACCGAGCTTCTTATGATCAATTGTGTTGTGTGTGATGTGATATGTGTGCAAATGATCGAGAACTGGACCTACATGTTTTACGCCGACTCCGAACGGCTTATGTTCTCAAGAAACTTTTCATGGCTGTTTTTACTCTCTGAGGTTTGCCATAAACTGCAGAGAGGTGACGGCCGAACAGAAAAATTAATTCAATTGAAAAAATTTTCTGCGTCAGATGAAGGATCAGTAAATACCTGCCAAGAAACTCATGGCGCTCACTTACTTCCTTGTGAATTTTTTTTTCCTATGAAAAAAATCAGGAACATCATAATGTTCATAAATTACGTAACACGTTTAGGGGGAGAGGGGGGGATAGGTCAAGTATTTGTGATGAAGTGTGACATGGGCAGAAGCGGATCTGGAAAAAATCTTGGGGGTGAACTTAAATATCAATGAGACTCATTTTCAATTTGCGGTAAAATTCGTCTATTCACAACTCGTCTTGTTTAAATTCGTTGAAAACAATTCGTATAAAAACCATTAGTTTTCAAACAATTCGTCTGAAACTCTCTAAAACGACAAACTAAAGTTCGCCAATTGAGTCGACTCGAGTAGAAAATTTAACTCGCGGATGGTAATAGGGGCAGTAATTAAACGATTTGTGTAAGACGAATTTTCCGTAAGCGGATATTTCCACATTTATTGAATTCTCCCTTTGAAATATACATATAGTGAAAAGCTATTGAAAATTTTGCAATATATTCCGCTTTAAAATATAATTACACTTTCAATTATGTTCTATAGAAAAAGCATTGTTTTTTTAAATACGAAAAATATAAAAGCAATTTAAAAATAATATTTCTGGTAATTAATATTTTTGGAAAAAAGAAACGAACATTGCAAAGGGTGTACTGGTGATTATTATTATATAGAAAGTAAAAATTATCGAAAAAAATCGACACGTCGACTCTTTTAAGTGGCATATCTATCAATAACATTACAGTATTTTATTACGATTTATATCGAATTTATTTACGATTATATTTACAGTACCCCGACATAATATTATGAACACCATACAAACTCAGACAAGGATGTACATTATTTTAGAATGATTCCCAAAATATTTTGGCTTTCACGTTAACCGCCAGTGAGCTAAACTGTTTTTAAATACACTCCAAAAATCACGTTTTCGTAAAAATGCCGGTTCTATAAAATAATAGTTCTATAAAAGTTCTTCCAAACTGCATCAAATTTCAAAAAAAAATTTCAAATCTTTGCCGTTTAACCAAATATAATGCTGATTTACATGAATTTATTTGATATTTTTTATGTTATTTTCACTAAAATTAAAATAACTCCATATCCTTGTTGTTAAGATATCGTTGGAATGGTTTTGGCTGCTTCTATTTATTTCCGGACGGGTTTAATCACCTTCATTACCATTTAAAGTAAAATATTAAAAAAAAGCATTTTATTTTGCAACAAACACGTTCGGCCAAGATAATAAAAGCAATAATAAATGATAAATATTTTAGTTTAAATGTTAATTAAAGTGATAAACTCTGTTCAGAAATAAACAACGAAAAAAGCATAAAAATAATTAAGTTTTTTGAATTTTAGTGAAAAGATAAAAAAAATATCAAAAAATGCATAAAAATCAGCATTATCTTTGGTTAAACGATAAAGATTTAAAATTTTTTGATGCAGTTTTGAAGAACTTTTTCAGAACTATTACATTTGAAAGTTAGTTTTTTTAACAACCACGTCAGCCGAAATTTTTACGAAAAACATGATTTTTGGAGGTTATTTAAAATTGGTTTAGCTCACTGGCGGTTATTATGACAGTCAAAATTTTTAGGAATTGTCATAAAATAGACGAAGGTTCACTTTTAATCGGTGGCAATGGTAATTTTTTTTTCGAGGAAACCACTAGTCGGAGAAGGACGGTTGAAGTACCAATTAAAAGGGCCAAGGGTCAACCTTTAAGTCTACATGCTATGGAAAGCAGTGGTTCGGATACTACAAGAAAAAACAACTTTGAAAATTAAAATTTTGTTGAACGCTTGTCACTAATGGGTAAAAGTGAATACATACCAGAGAACTGCAATGAATACTTAAAAATAAGTAGTACTCGAGTACTATTCGTTCACAGCTGAGTGATTCCAATCAAAAATTTGGAATGAATCACGCTATTGAATAATGAGACACTTACTCAAAACTGAGTATAAGTGAGTATAAGTAGTTTCCAAAGCATTATTCGGATGTGAATCTGATGTCAGAGTTTTAAAATTAAAGATGGTTAATAGTGTTGCCACCCAAAATTTTTTTATTTTCACGAATTCGGTGCTGGAGCAAACTCTAAGTAAAAATGGGTCGCTGAATCCGAATTCGTTGCCAGATTTCGAAAATTGTGTAATTTTTTTATAATAGTATGGCCATCTACTAAAATGTATTTTCAAGAGTTTTTAACATAGTTTAACAGTGTTTAGGGGTCGTTGACTTCGAATCTGATGTCAGAATTTTAAAAATTAAGATGGTTAGTAGTGTTGCCACCTACAATTTTTAATTTCCACGAATTCGGTGCTGGAGCAAACACTGGGTAAAAATGGGTCGCTGAGTCCGAATCTGTTGCCAGAATTTCAAAATTGAGTAATTTTTTTATCACAGTGTTGCCACCTACCAAAATGTATTTTTAAAAGTTTTAAATATCAATTAAGAGTGTTAAGGGGTCGCTGACTTCGAATCTGATGTCAGAATTTTAAAATTTAAGATGGTTAATGGTGTTGCCACCTAAAATTTTTTTATTTTCAAGAATTCGGTGATGGAGCAACCAATAGGTAAAAAAAACTTTTGACACTGACTTTTACTCGTTGAGCTATATGAATGTATAACTTATTTGTAACCATATGATTCAATTGACTATCCATATTTTATATGTGGAAATGAAAGAAAAATAAGCTAAGACCTTCAAAATTTATTAAATGTGAGCCGCTGTTTTTTAAGCCGCGATAATAAACAACGAGCAGAAAAAGAATTCGTCTGATTTTGACATTCTACATACGCGAGCCGGACCCATTTTTACCTCTTTTTCGCCACAACCCCGAACTCGTGGAACAATTTTGAAATTCTGGTAAAGGATTCGACCCCAGCGACCCAATTTTACCTAGTGTTTGCTCCAGCACCGAATTCTTGAAAATAAAAAATTTTAGGTGGCAACACCATTAACTATCTTAAATTTCAAAATTCTGACATCAGATTCGAAGTCAGCGACCCCTTAACACTGTTAAATGGTATTTGAAACTCTTAAAAATACATTTTGGTAGGTGGCAAGACTTTTATAAAAAAATGACACAATTTTAAAATTCTGGCAACAGATTCGGACTAAGCGACCCATTTTTATTTAGTGTTTGCTCCAGTACCGAATTCGTGAAAATAAAAAAATTTTAGGTGGCAACACTATTAAGCACCTTAAGTTTTAAAATTCTGACATCAGATTCGAAGTCAGCGACCCCTAAACACTGTTAAACTATGTTAAAAACTCTTGAAAATACATTTTAGTAGATGGCAAACTATTATAAAAAAATTACACAATTTTCGAAATCTGGCAACGAATTCGGACTAAGCGACCCATTTTTATTTAGTGTTTGCTCCAGTACCGAATTCGTGAAAATAAAAAATTTTAGGTGGCAACACTATTAACCACCTTAAGTTTTAAAATTCTGACATCAGATTCGAAATCAGCGACCCCCTTATACTTTCAAAATATGAAGTAATACTAAAAACCAAAAAAAAAAAACATTTCAGGGTCTACTCTAGTATCAAATTATTTTAAAAATATTGGCATAAGATTTGAAATCAGCGACCCTCTATTACAACCAGAACATGCACTAAACTTGAAAAACAAAACAAATAATTTTTATAGGTTCAGCCATGAACAGAATGAGTATCAACGGTTATTCTAATACTCTAGTAGTTCAATATATTACGAATACTCTAAATCAAAACATAAAAAAATCTAATATTAATAAGCTTTGAGCTGTTTTGAATGAAACAAATATGAATACTACTTTCGAAACTACTTATACTTATTTATACTCATTTTTGAGTAAGTGGCTCATGATTCAAAAATTTGATTCACTTTGTTTTAAATCAATTACATCCGAATAATGCTTTGGAAACTACTTATACTCATTTATACTCAGTTTTGAGTAAGTGGCTCATTATTCAATAGCGTGATTCGCTTTGATTTGAATCAATCACATCTGAATACGGCTTTGGAAACTACTTATACTCATTTATACTCAGTTTTGAGTAAGTGGCGCATTGATGCGAAACTGTGACTCGTTGCAGATCTCTGATACATACTAAGAATGTAAACTAAGTTTTTTGGAAGATACCTTGTAAATTTTTTGTTACTTTTTTACCTTTAAATAAAAGACGCCATAATTAGTTGCTATTTAATTTTATTTACTTAAAAAAGATTTATTTATATAAAATAATTTTAGGAACTATCCGGCCGGCCAGAAACCGGATATTGAGTTACACTCCGGCATCCGGCCGTATAGTAAATTTAAGCCGAATATCCGGCAATTATCCGGTTTGCATCTCTAGTTTAAACCGAGAAAATTTTTAAAAGGCATTTGAAACACTTTCAACAAGTGTAGCAGCTTCAAAAAACAAAGATGATTATAAAGGCGTGTTTATAGTGCCACCACACGCCACACCACCACACCCATTTTTAGTAAAGTTTCAGACGGTAAGCATACAAACTTAACTACTAAATTTCAGTCTTATACGACCAAAACCGTCTGAAATATAGCATTTTTATTAATTTGTGGGCGGTAAAAGAGGGCGTGGAAACCCATTTTTGGTACAATTGCCGAAAGTAACTATATGAACTGAATTACCAAATTTTATTATCATACAATCGAAACAGTAGGAAATATAGAATTTTTATTGATGTTTGGGTGGTAAAAGCGGGAGTGGTTAAAACTAAGTATGCAATAACCTAATCTGGGACGCAAGTAATACACGTTTTAAGTTTGAGCGAAATCCGTTTAGCCATTTAGATTCGTAAAAAAGTCAAACAAACAAACAAATAAACAAACAGAAAATTATTTTTATTAATATAGATAGATAGATAGATTCATTAATTTCAAAATTTTTTTCTCTCCTTACATGACCTTAAAATCAATAAAAAAATTAATAAAATTAATTACGAAATAGCCAACATAAACTTAATAATATTATATAAACATCAAAAAGTGAATGTATTTAAAGAACTGAATGCAAAATTGCATTTATGAAAATATTACAGCGAAATAACAATCAACCACGCCCGCGTTACTTGTCAACCAAAGCCGAAGCAAAAAATAATAAAATAAAACCGATTATAAACGACGAGTACAAGCACGCACGCATACTTACAGAATGTACACGCACGCTGCAGAGATAACTTCTTTTTACGCTGGCAAAATTTCGTATGTGTTTTTCTTTTGTGAAATATTACACACTGTTTTTATTCTGTGCTCGTCATATATGGTACAATATTTTGCTAATAACTCCAAAAAATCGTAACCAAATCTTAAAAAACGTTTTCTGAAAAAATGTTTTTTTAAACTAGTATCCACGATAGCTCAAGAACTACTCGACTTAATATAATGGAATTTAGCGTTTTCACTGAGAGAGGAACAGGGGGCGAACCTTCACATGGCAACGTGCCTGACCTGGCGAGGCCAGCATTATCCATGTTGAAATCGTCCCATGGAATGTGCGCAGGGTTTGGGTTCCACCACATTACTACTTCCCAATAAAAACTAAACCAGCCTCGGATAAGAACCCCAGTTACGTTGACGACCACCACAAACGAAAAACGGACAATAATTTACGGATATGCACCTGGAATGTCCGGACCCTTTATAGGGAAGGTGCCATTATCCAACTGGCGGAAGCTCTCAAAACAATAAACACAGACATCAAACTGTGATCGAAAGATTGGCCACAATCCGCGTCGAGAAAAAGGACGAAGCCGTCAAGGACGCTTTCTCCGCTAGTCTTGAGGACGTATACGACCACCTTCCGGTTCCTGACGTGAAAATAGTCCTCGGCGACTTTAGTATGAAAGTCGGAAGGGAAGACATCTTTGGCCCCACTGTCGGTCAGTTCAGTCTTCATGAGACCTCAACGAACAACGGTCTAAAACTGATCGACTTCGCCGCGGCACGAAGCATGGTAGTTAGTAGCACCAAATTTAAACACCCCGACATTCACAAGGCCACCTAGCTGTCCCCGGATCAAAAAACGTGAAACCAAATTGATCATATTGTAATCGACGGAAGGCATACTTCTAGTGTTCTAGATGTGACTACATATCGGTGGGTCAACATTGACTCCGACCACTATCCTGTTGCAGCTAAGATCCGCATGCAATTATGCAATGCGAAGAACATACGCACAACAATACAACGAAAGCTAGATGCCGTTAAGCTGCAATTACAACGGGCTGCCGAGGCCTACCTCGCTCAACTCTCGGTCAAGCTCAACCAACAAAACTCTGGACCCGACGACGGCAGCGGACTTTGGGCGCATATGTCCCACTCCATGGGCGCTACCGCTGAAGAAGTCATTGGTTTCCGGTGCCCGCAATCTCGGAACCAATGGTGCGATCAGGAGTGTCACATCGCGACAGCAGTAAAAAACGCCGCTTATAGAAAAACGCTTCAGTCAGCTGCAACGAGACTACTCGTACTACGCTACGTACTACGTACTACGCGTACTGTGTGAAAGATTAAATCCGATTACAAAAACACTGATTGGACCTTATTAGTGTGGCTTTCGACCTAGAAAGTCCAGCAAAGACCAGATTTTCACGCTACGACAAATCTTGGAAAATCAAATTGACACACATCCTCTCTTTGTCGACTACAAAGCTGCGTTCGATAGCACTAGAGGGGATTGCCTATTCGCAACAATGTCTGAGTTTGGTATACCTGCAAAGTTGATTAGACTTTGAGCAACGTTGAGCAACACATGCAGCTCCTCCGTCAAGATAGGAAATGACCTCTTCGAAACCTTTAATACCGAAAGAGGTTTCATACAAGGCGATCCACTGTCTTGCGATCTCTCTAACATCATCTTGGAGGGGATCGTAAGAAACGCCGGTGTGCTTCGTAATGGCACCATTTTCTACAAACGTATCCAGCTCCTTGCAAACGCTGATAATATTGATATTGTCGGCGAACCAAGAGAGATGTTACCGCTGCTTTTACCGCTATCGAAAAGGAATCAGCTAAAGCGCGTTTGACGATAAATGAGGGTAAAACAAAATTTAAGCTGTTTACAAGCAAGGGAGGGCGGCGTCTAGACTCCCACATTTCATCCGGCAACTATAACTTTGAAGTAGTCATTGAGTTTGTATACCTTGGCACCTCCATTAATAACAACAACGAAGTCAGCCTGGACGCTACTACGGGTTCAGTAAGCATCTAAGTTCCAGAGCCCTCCCTTGTACGACAAAACTAACACTCTACAAGACGGTCGTTCTACCCGTGTTTCTTTATGGCGCTGAGGCATGGGTAGTTTCGCAAACTGACGCAGCTGCTCTGGGGGTGTTCGAGTGAAAAGGTCTTCGCAAAATCTTCGGTCCTGTTCGAGTCGGTGATGACAATCGCATCCGAATGAACCACGAGCTGTATGAGCTCTACGATGACATTGACGTAGTTCGGCGTATAACTGTGCAGCGACTACGCTGGCTGGGTCATGTCCATCGTATGACCGACGAAGCTCCAGCGAAAAAGGTGCTCACGGCGAGGGTCGTTGGTCAACGACGACGAGGGAGACCATGCCTGCGATGGATGGACCAGGCCGAGGAATCCCTAACCGCACTTGGTGAATCCGATTGGAAGGCGCGCGCAAAGCAATTAATTTTATATACAATTAGAACTAGACTATAACTAGACTAGACTAAGGCCTGACTATAGGTTTGTTCATGCAATTTACTTGTTAAAACTTTCAGGGAAAGAGTAAAAGAAGAATTCATAAGCAAAAACAAGCACGTGGTCAATTCATTCATATGGATAAATATCTCTGGCTATGTGACAGTCTTAAAACTCCCACATGAGAGAGCGACTCACGTTGAAAAAGATAAATTCTTAATGGCCATATAAAAAAATAAATGTTATTTTTTGTGCGGAAAAAATTAAAGTTAAAAAATTTCGGTTAGCACCTGTTCAATACAATAAAACAGGGAAATAACTAAAACGTTAAGCGTTTTTGGGAAAACGGTATGAACGTTACGGTCCCTTGTTTTTTTAGAGGTGATGGACTTTGAATTGAAATCAAATACTGAGATTGCTTCATTTTTAACTGAAAATTGGCTTCAATAGAAAGATAATTTATGCCATAAGTGTTAATATATGATTTCGGGCATGGCGCCGTTGCTGGCTCGGATGTAGCACAATTTTGGCTCGAGTTGGGTTGCGAACACCCAAGTCCCCGAATATTTGTTTTAGGATAGCACCAATTGAACAACGCTTATTCAACAACTGCGACAGCCAAAATGGGTAAGTTGTCGGATTAGGATTCAGATTCTTGACATAGTAAGTTTCAAATGAGCTTATAATTAATAATTATAATAACAAATTTTTTACTCTAATTCTCATTAGACAAACCTAAACAATTTTTTTTTAATTTTGTTTACATTAAGTAAAAGTTATTTGATTTTGTACTGTAGTTTAACAAACATAGGAAATATCACGTATTGGCAAATATCTCATACTTTAGCCCATTCGAAAACAATTCGTTTTTTTAATGTTTACGATTTTCATTCAGTTAATTTACAATTCTTTGTTTTCGTTTTTTTAAATAAACGATTCTTTAATGTTAAGTGATTTTCTCCCGATAGTGAATGCGGAAACGAATCTTTAATGAATAAAATATTTCGAACACGAAACGAATCCGATTTGCTTAACGCGTAGTCAGTGAATTTTTAAATTTCTGTAGGTTATTTTTGACTCCTTTGCTGATAACATTTTTGTCGGTTAAATTGTCGGTATTAATTACAATGAAATTCAGTTTTATCACGTCGTATCATGTTTTTGCCGCAATCAGTGTCTTTAGCGAGTCTTAAATAGTTTTTAGCCAGCAAGCGTTGCTCTTTCGGACTTACTTCATTTTACTCTAATATTTCTCTTCAAAATACGTTATCAGACCTATTATTTTGCAACACAACCAACTCACATATTCATCAATTCTAGCTTTAAAGTCCTCGCGGGAATGGGAACCCCGAGATTCTTTGCGAGCTTCTGCTGCCGCGATAGTCATCAAAGAATTATCCAACAGATTTTGAAGTTCGAGTGTTTCAATCAAATCGGTATTCCAAGCCGTTGCCCTATGAAGAATTTTTAATTAGTTTCCATCGATTATTTGTAATAAAAACAAGATTACTTGTCAACAACTTTCACTTCTTGGAACATCTTGTAAATTTCAGTAAGTTTCTCCAATCCTTCTTTAAGTAGAGGACCATCACGAAATACGGCTGCATACCGTTGCATAGTTTTTTGCATCTTAAGACGTATAACAGGAGCTGTAACAGTACCCGATTTGTTCATCAATTTATCCAAATTTTCAATAGACATTTCACCAGCATTCTAAGGCCGTTTTACTACAATTAGATATTCTGTGCATTCGAAAACCTACTTAAGCTATACCTACATTCTTAAGCGGAGGTGGCGTTGCTCCTGGAATATGATCCTTAGCAATTGTCTTAGAGCATGCACGTCCAAAAACTATTAGATCTGTTAGAGAATTTCCCCCCAAACGGTTAGCACCATGTACTGAAGTACAAGCTCCTTCACCACAAGCATATAAGCCGGTAATGATCTTGTCCTTGCAATTGCTATCAATGGTTATAGCTTGACTAAGATAGTTTGTCGGTACCCCACCCATATTATAATGAACAGTAGCAAGCACTGGAACTGGTTCACGTCTTACATCAACACCGGTAAAAATCCTTGCTGTCTCCGTTATACCTGGTAATCGCGAAAGTAATAATTCTGCGGGCAAGTGATGCAACTGCAAATATAAGTGATCTTTTTCCGGACCAACCCCACGACCTTCTAAGATCTCAAGTGCCATAGAACGAGCAACAACATCTCTTGACGCCAAATCCTTAGCAACTGGTGCATACTTTTCCATAAAACGTTCACCCTTGGAATTAACTAAAAAGCCGCCTTCACCACGAGATCCTTCCGTTAACAAACACCCCATTGGATATAAGCCAGTAGGATGGAACTGCACAAATTCCATATCCTGGCAGGGCAGTCCTTGACGATTTAACATAGCATTGCCATCACCCGTACAAGTGTGAGCAGATGTACAAGAGAAGTAGATACGCCCGAAGCCACCAGTAGCAAGTACAGTACTGTGTGCGCGGAAACGATGAATGCTACCGTCTTCGATGTTCAATGCCATAACACCGCGACACTCGTCGTCCTCAAAAATCAAATCCAGCGCAAAATATTCGATGAAATAGTGGCAATCATAGCTGAGGGACTGACCATACAGGCAGTGCAAAAGAGCATGGCCCGTTCTAAAATAAATTAATTAAAACAACAGTTGACAATATCTTTAATCTTAACACACCTGTCAGCCACAGAACAGCATCTGTGCGCCATTCCACCTTTACCATATTTTAAAGTACCTCCACCAAAGGCACGCTGATAGACCTTTCCATCAGCGGTACGAGAAAAGGGCATACCAAAGTTTTCTAATTCGTTAACAGCTTCCACAGCTGCTCGTGTCATATAATGAATTGCATTCTGGTCACCAAGCCAATCGGAACCCTTAACTGTGTCGTAGAAGTGATACTTCCAGTTATCTTCTTCCATATTTGATAGCGCTGCATTCACTCCACCTTGTGCAGCAATAGTGTGTCCGCGTGTGGGAAACAACTTTGTTATGACAGCTGTTTTAAATCCTTCCGATACCAACCCAAAAGCTGCACGCATTCCAGCACCACCAGCACCGACAACAATTGCATCGTATGTGTGATCAACAATAGGATAATGCTTAGAAATATAATCAGGCTTGATGGAAGCGTTTCCTTTGTTTCGCGATACATGCAAAGAACACGTGCATAAAATTGATGTATTGCAAAGCTTTAATAAAAGAAAAATAATTAAATTTTGTAGTTTCTTGTTAAGGATGAAATTTCAAAACATTTTTGAAACATGACTTCCTTGAAACTCGTAACAGGTTCTGAGATACAAACGAGAAATATGCTACGAGGGCAAAGTCAAAGTCGATGAAAAATAGAACGAATGGCGCCACAATAGCAAATCCTGTTACATCAGCAACACTTCTGGGATCACCATACAAAAAACACAAAAACTGTCGATTGTAAGATACATTTTTGATCCCTATTGATCCCAATTGATCCCTTAACAGGTGAAATATATGAGCTGGTCCTATAATTTTTGGACATCAACATTTCTTCTGAACACACCTACCGCCATCTGCCACCCAAGTGGGGGCCCTTATACAAAAAACACAAAAGCGTTGCTGTGTTTTCTTCTTGCCTGGTAGGTAAATCAGAAATGCAGGCATTACACTGAGGGAAATATGTGTTAAAATTAAATGAAATTGTGTTCATATTAAACGAATATGTTTTTGAAATAGAGCTTTAAACAATTTCATTTAAGCTAAACACAAATGTTCGTAAAGTAAAATTTAAAATATAGAGGTATCAGTCTTATTTGTTTTCAAAACAATGTTTTTAAATATACTTTTAATGTAAACATTTTCAGTTTAAAAACATTTATTTATAAGTTAAATTTAAAACAAAATTTTTGATATTGAAAACAAATATTTTAAGCCCCCATTTTTTCATTCGTGATCAGCGACCCCTGGTACCCCTCGAATACTAAATCTAAACTCCATTCGTTACATGTTATATATTAAAATAATTAATTAGGTTTCATTTCATCTTACGTTTAAATTTTGTAAGTCCAATTAAAAAATATTTTCACACAATCAAATGGTTTTCTCAGCTTGGTCTCAATTGCCTGCTCAATGACTCTACTACACATAATTTTTTAATTCAATCCCGGATAGCGATGAATTTTTTGTTACAAAAAATAATTAATAAGATAAAATCAAGGTTGATTTATAAGGTTGTCGCAAGGGAGAGAGCGAGTACCCATAATTGTCAAATCGAAGTTGACAGCTCATAGAAAATCTGCAAGTCCTCTCTTTTATCATCCGTTTTTCTTTCGTAGTCATTCGCAAAATTGGCTGGTTTTGACAATTATGGGTACTGAGAAAAGAGTGCGATCAGCCCTGCGACAACCTTATAAATCATCCTTGGATAAAATTGTACAAAAATTGAGAATATGAAATGAGAATTAAAAAAAAAAAATTAAACACAAATTAAAATTTTACGTTTTGTTTTGTAGAAACACAAACGCCTTAAATTTATATTTTAAAATTTTTTGTTTAATTTTAAGGTATGTTTTTTTTCTCAGTGTAACAGTGCAAGCCTTAACAATGCTAACGTTTACAGTGATGGCATTAGTAGTGGTGTAGATATAGCATTGCTGACGTTATTATTGCTAACGTTAACAGTGCTGACGCGATTTCATAACTTTTATACCTACCAAAAAGTGCTCAACGCGCCACTTCAAAAAGCAACAATAACAACAATGCTACACAGCTCTGTTGAAATGTCTGAGTCACTCTTCCATTGTACTCTTGATTGCAACTCAAGGTTGATTTATAAGGTTGTCGCAAGGTAGAGAGCGAGTACCCATAATTGTCAAATCGAAGTTGACAGCTCATAGAAAATCTGCAAGTGCTCTCTATTATTGTCTGTTTTTCTTTCGTAGTCATTCGCAAAATTGGCTGGTTTTGACAATTATGGGTACTGAGAAGAGAGTGCGATCAGCCCTGCGACAACCTTATAAATCAACCTTGATTGCAACTGAATATCTATTATGAAAAAAAGAAGCAAAAACGAAAAATAATTTTGAAGAAAGTGAGAAAAAACGACAACAAAATATGAATGTGCTTGCTATCGTTGGCACCTGTTTGTATGAACAAAAATATAGTGTCCCAATAAGAGTGCACGATTTAAAATTTGTGGCATTTTTGAAAAATGTTCTGAATCGGATGATATCTACTTGACAATCCAAAAAAAAATACACGTTTATTGAGACACCATTTATTTTGTTTTGTCTTAACAACGCTGATCGAATGTTTCCCAGAAGATAGGAAAGAAAAAGCAAAAACAACCACACAGCTCTGTTGCAGCTTTTGACTTCTTTTTCATTCTACCGTCCACTTGGTATGAACCAGAGCTTTCAATTGATATAAGTTTCATTAGAATATGTTGTCTTTAAAAATAGGTAAAAAGGGAGTTCAACTTTGTGATCACGTATCATTTTGTACGTAATAGAATCCATTACAAAAGAAAAATCAAAAACGAAAAAAATTTCTGAGGTTTGCTTACAAGCTTCAATTCTTGCTTTCAATCCTTGAATAATGTAGAAGAGGTCTATCATTCTTGCTGACTGAATAAGTGTGCCCGAAAAAAGAAAACAAAAAGCAACAACAACCAAACAGTTGTATTGAAGATTTTTCTTTCTCTCTCGCCTTCTGCTCCAACCACAGCAACGTTGTGCAGCAACAGCAAAATTGTATGACATTGGAGGTGTTCATACGTCAGTCAAATGATTGAATCAATCAAAATTTGTTGTTGCTTTCCTATGTAAAAAAAAAATGAACTTTATCTCAGAGCGAAAATGAACTCCAAAATCTTCTCTCGTCAGTCAAAATTTTGATTGAGCTCCAGACCTGCATCAATCAGTCAAAGGGTTGCATTATTTTACTTGTCTGCTTTTTAGTAGCCAATTATATCAAGAAAAGTAGTTAACTGAAAACAAAGGTAGTTTTTTGAAGTGAAAAAGAGGTGTAGTTTCTTTAGTTCCTGCCATAATTTCATTAATTCTTTTGTTTTTTTATGACTTGCATGCGATGGTCATTCAAATAGGTATAATTTCCGGCGTATTGATTTCCTAATGTGATCAGTTTTAATCCTAAAAGATCAACTATATTTCCGCTATTGTTTTCCATTTTGTAAAATTATTATGAACACACAACAACTGAATAAAAGAAACACCCAAATAAAGTAGTGCACACAGCACGATATGAATTCACAAAATAGTAGGTAGCAGAAAAGTAACAAATGCCTGCGTCGGAGCTTCAATCAAAAAATCGTGTGTGAACAAGCGTCAATCAATACTTTCAGAGAGAGTTAAAGAGAGTAAAAAATCGCGATATACTTCAATCATTTGACTGATGTATGAACACCTACATTGTATGTGGTTTTATATGTGGAAAAAAGCATGGTGTAAGAAAACCAGGTGGAAGCAAATTTTTCACCACACTTTAAATTGCCCCGGGTCTGTCAAAAAATTCTGACAGGAAGAGAGCAACTGTTGATTAGTGCCAAATTGTATTGGCTGCGTTCAGCAGGTACAACTTTTGTGCAATCGGTTAGTGTGTGTCTGCTGAACGAAAAAATATCAGTGTCTAATCACTACATGTAAAAATGTCTGTCTTTCGCCGCACTTTATATTTTTGATACATTTGCTCAACGTATTGAGTATTTCAAGTTAAAAATTTGGCTTTTTTAGAATAAGTGTGCTTTTATAACAAATGAAATAAATACCTCAAAATATAACGAGAAAACACAATTTTTCCCCTATTTGATCACTTTTAAAACAATTGTGTTAACAGAAATAAAAAAGGATGATGCCTGATCAGAGACACAACGTGTTGTACCCATTATTCAATTATTATAAGGTTGTTTAGATATTTGACGTCAACTTACAAGAATAATAGCTTAAACACATTAACGACGACAACAACATTGCCGCATGATTCAATTATTATAAGGTTGTCCAGATATTTTACGTCTACTCACTAGAATGTATACTCTTATTTGAAGAGGAGAGCAAGAGTAATTTTGTATAAAATAAAATAAAAGCAATAAAAATCACTCAGTTGCCAGAATATCATACTTTTTCATAGTACAAACCAATAAGGATACATTTGACTACTACTTTTTGAAATACTTGCTTGTGTTAAACCCAAATATTATGAGCTTTAAAAATGTTATGGTCACATTTTAGACGTAAAATAATATTGGAAAAATAAAACTTCTAAATGTTGTACGCATTTCATACAGAGTTTGTATGAATATTTTTATTACATATATGTTTTTTGTTTTATTTGAGTAAAAATAAGTAAAAATTATATAGTCAGTTTATATGCAAAATTTATTGGAATAACGTTTTCAAAATAGTTTAAAATAGCTTCTTTAACCAAAAGTATAAAAATCGTGATTTTTACATTTGTGTTTGGGAAAATCAAAAATTTTTACTTTTTTCCTCTTTTGACAAAAGATGCTTGGTTTGTTCAGTCAACGCAGATCTTTTTTTTATATTATATATAAAACTATATTTTATAGTTAATGGTTGTGTTAATATGTCTTCTAAGTGTTTCGTGATATAACCATTGTCATTTTTTCAAGAACGTAAAAATATTTTTGACCTAAAATTACGTCTTACAGCACGTTTGTCATTTTTGGGGTTCTTTTCCATAAAATTTTTTCAAGCACATCCTAACGTTTTTAGAGGACACTTTAGAATATACTTACAGCTTTTAATATTCATCTTACAAAGATAAGATATATGTCAAAAATCAGTTATATCTTATATCTATATAGTAAGAAAAATCATGCATTGATGCTTCAGTTGCTGCTGACGTTCTTAATGGTTGTTGCTTTTGTTCATGCCGAAATCGCGAACGCAACATCGTGTTGTTTCTTGAAATGAATCGTTTTACAAATATTTTTCAGTAACGACTTGTATTGTTGTTGTTATTAATACGTATGTAAACTTTACATTTATGTTATATATGTATATCAGCTGTTTTCATTTTTATCGTTTGTTATTGTTTTTGTTTATCTTCAGCGAGATAAATACAATAGACAATTCAGATTTATAGAGATGTGCTGTAGAGCCAAAATGTAGCTACAAAAATGTGTATTACTACTACGCAGGTTTACATATACAGAGAATGCGCATGGTCGTTGTGCTATGAAAACTCTATTGATTCTTTAAATATCATAGTAAATTTATTATTTATTGAACTAATTTTATACTTACTACACATTAAAAATATATTTTGTTTGTTAAAATTTCAAATTTTCAAATTAATTTAAGATATATAAGCTCTTTACTTGGGAAAAATAAAAAATTCAAATTTTTCCGATATATTTATTTCCATTTATTAAACCCAAGATTGAAATAAATTTATCAAAAAATAAAGCAAACAAAATACTCTACGTCTACGATAATATCTGTGTCTTTTGTTTATATAAAATAAGGGTATGTCAAATATCTGGATAACCTTATAATGGCTGCATTCTATCCGAAAGCTAGATTCGTTCAGGTAGCGAAGTAGCATAGTCATGGCAGAATTATAAGGTAGGTCCGACTCGGAGAGGAATGAAGTAGAAAGCAGAATAAAGCGGGCTAGATGTCAAAATCAGCTGCTCATCTCACGTTTCTTTATGTTCATGTTTCGCAGTGGATTTTAGGTTAAAATTTTTACAGTTTTTTTTTTGTCAATTTAAGACTTCTTTCACATTGTAAAGTTGTTATTAAACTGTTTTAATAATATTTTCACTCAAACTATCACAAATTTAACACACGCGACCGCACTACTTGCAACTTGGATACATAAAAATTGTTCTTAATTTGCAATTCCTTGTAAATTCGTCGTTTTGACAACTTACCAACCGTTTCATTATCCACTATTCGTTGACGCGTGAGGACACTGAGCCAACCGGCCCTACCTTATAATTCTGCCATGCATAAAGTGATAATTTCTGATGAACTATTTTTTTTTTTCGAAACGTCAAACGGCAAACAACTGTTCGACAATAAATGCTTTTTGTCTCAAATTTATTTTTTTATGTTCTGTGTGCACACGTTTCAAACAAATAGTTTTTATTAAAAGCACTACTAAACAAATTAAAAATTTAGTAATTAATAAATTTAGTATTTGGTGTATTTATTTGTCCAAATAAAGTAAGCGTAAGCCGCTCAACTGAAGTAGCATAAAATATTTTCGCTACCTAAGATGGGGACCGCTCAGGGAACGTGTTGTGCGAGCACTTTATGCAACATACCATTCAGCTCGAAAGTTGTTCAACAGCTACGTGGCAAATTTTCCGCTGAATGCAGCCAATGATTGAAACATGATTGTACCTGCTGAACGCAGCCATTTATTTCTGCTTGTTTATAAGCTTGGTATGAACGAGAGCTTTCAAAGGATACAAGTTTCATCCGAATCAGTTGATATTAAAGTTTGTAAAAAGGGAGTTAAAGATTTTTGTTTGCGTATTAATATATAAGATACAGGCCTTAAGATCACATGTTTTTAAGGAATGCAGAAATCCCCATTGTCCTTCCCCGTCCCCCTCAAGCACCACTCAACCCATCAAACAGATCCTCCGTATGTGCTTTCATTGAAAATTCATCTCAAATAATTGTCGTTTGCTTATTTTTTGGTCACTTTTAGAAAAACTACTTAATAAACTATAATCTTTATAAACTGTTTCGAAAGTTTGTTTCAATGTCTTATTAATTGCCATAACATGTTTGCAATGCAATAAAATATTCACTTTCATTGCGACACCCTTTATTATGTTTTGTCTCAGCAACGCGGATCGAGCGTGTCTGAGATGATAGGAAAGAAAAAGCGACAACAACCACATAGCTCTGTTAAAGCATTTGTTTTTTTTTGTTACTCTCGTATTCTCTCTCCCACAGCCACAATGTTCAACAAAGCTATATGGCTTTATAAAATATTTTGGTTTTGCTTCTTTTATATGGGGAAAAAGTTGATTTTAATTTTTAATCTTAATGACAAAACATTTAAATAAAAATTATATAGTTTACAAGTTAACATGTTTACTTTACAATGCAATCAAAAAAAGCACTTTCATTGCGACACCCTCTTTTTTTATTTGTTTCAGCAACGCGGAGTGTGTCTGAGAAAATGGGAAAGAAAAATTGACAACAACCACACAGCTCTGTTAAAGCATATTCCTTTTTTTAATCTACTCTCCCACAGCAAAGCTGTTCAATAGATCTGTATAGCTTTACAACATATTTTGTTATTACTTCTTTTATATGGAGAAAAGGTATTTTTAATTTTACCTATTTTAATGACACAAAACATTTGAATAAAAACTATATTGTGCACTTGGTATGAACGAAAGCTTTCAAATGATATAAGTTTCATCCGAATATGTTGCCTATAAATTGAGAAAAAGGGGGTTAAAGATTTGGGTTAGCGTGTTAATATATAAGACAAGGTTAAAATATGCAATTCGAAAGGAAATAGAAGTGTTGATCTTATAAATTTACTGCTACCAGATGCTTCCAAATCATCTGAAAATTTTTAAATTTTCTATTTTTCTATATACCAACCAGCCACATCAATTTTTATTTATTCTTAATACTTACTTGAAGTCGTTTCCGTAATTTTGGCAAATTTTCAATTATTTTGACAAATAATCAAATTACTCTTTATTACCAGAACTTTACAGAAAGTGAGTACGGAAACAGACCTTATAACTTGAAGCACTAACTTTCTTCTTCACAGAAAAAATTTTGATTGGTAACTAATCAAAAATTAAATCAAAATTGCACCAACCTAGGAAAAGAGATTAATTTTACAGAAAATAATTGTCACTTTCAATACTGTAAAAATAGTAAAACTAA
Source organism: Coremacera marginata (assembly GCA_914767935.1). Lineage (NCBI taxonomy): Eukaryota > Metazoa > Arthropoda > Insecta > Diptera > Sciomyzidae > Coremacera > Coremacera marginata. The sequence goes on along the minus strand of OU612044.1, from coordinate 60,028,748 downwards.
CCCCAAAAATAGTAATTTACCAATTAAAAATAGTTAAGTTACTGTCTTACAGTAGCTCTACCGAAGAACTTATACTGAATTTTAACAGAGCGCAAAAATTTATTGAACTTTGGCGCGATGATAGAGCACTGAACTCCCAACCGTGATATAACGGATTCGAGCGGGTTGGAACTATTTTTTGTTAGTTTTATTTTTATAATTACATTTTAATTTTATTTAAACATTAATTTTGAACACATAAATTTAATATGATTTGAAAAATTCACACTTTCTTACTTCCATCGTTGGGACTCAAACCCACCACCATCATTGTCAATTGTATTTTCAGTTGGCTAATATTCGTGTAGTTATACTACAGTGTTCAAAGCGTTTAAATTTATTGTCACTTTTGTTAAGTAACAATTTTTTGGTCAGTAATTTCAAACGAAAAATTAGTAAGTGTGCAACAACAATTGTACTGACGATAAAGTGACCGCAAATAGTGTTTGATTTTACTGATGACATTTTTTGTGTGTTGCCATATTAAATCCTTTATTAATGTGAGTTAAAAATTAAAAAAAAAAAAACAAATGAAAAAATGTATCTCTTTCAATTGTGGCTTTACTATTTTAACAGTTAGAAAAATGACAAAATGCATGGCTAATATGCTAAAATTTTTTGTAAGTAAAGTTAACAATCAAGTTGTTACAGAAATAAAAGAATAAAAAATAGTTTAAAAAATAACAACAAATAGCAATGCTAAGATGTTGCTATTCATCGCTGGTAATATTAACGATTAAGATGGTAGAGAAATAAATGCAACAGTTTTTGATAGTTTTAATTACTGCTCAAAACTGTCAATAAAAACCTACAAATTGCGTGTTTAAAAAGTAACCATTTATTTTTGGTATCCTTAATTCCTGAAATAGTTGGAAAGATATCAACAAAATGCAAGTGAACAAATCCTATCTTTCTTTCTGTACAGCTAATTGCAAAAATAGTTACAAAGCAGCAACAATTTACATTGATAGTAAAACTTACAATTTAATTCCGTAAATCTTACCGTAAAAAAAGAGTTAAAATCAAATTTATACAATAACAATTTGCAAATTACCTATAGTTTTTTGTTTCGGTGTAGTATCATCAGGTACAAATGATGCAGCCACTTCAGGTTCCGTGCGGGCTAGTAAACTTTACAAAAACAGAATTAATACACGCAGAGAAAAAAAACGTTTATCGCCAATTTGCAGTAGACGAATTTCGATTATTGTGCTTGGAAATGTTTTTTGCAAACGTTTCAACAGTTACGAGAAATGGAAAAAGTTACGGAAAACAGATTATTTAGTTGCAGGAAAAGAATTTCGTTTGCTATGAGCGCGTGCAATTTTTTAATTGCGGCAAATAAAGAATTTGTTGCATTTCTATTTCTATTCAATTTCAGTTTCTATTTCTATTTCAATTCAATTCAATTCAATTTCTAATAAAACCAAACAAAAAAACGACAAACAAATTTCTGTCAGCTGGGGACTCGAACCCAGGCTGTTTCGCATACAAATCAAGCACATTAACCACATTAAAAATTTGAATATTAAATGCAATAAAAATGCTATTTTTAGTAAAGCGAATTGCGTTGCTATTTTTTTTTTTATTTTTTCGATATTTTTCGCTATTTTTTCGTTAGTTACAACTGAATATTCGTTTGCAGCTACTACAGCTCGCGAACGAAGTATAATTGGCTAATTTTTCAGTTGCGCTAAACGAAAAATTTCTCTGCGTGTACGATTTTCACAAGACAGTGAGGAGTTACGGGGTTGTCCCTACTTGTAACTTTGAACTTTTATCGATTTTTTATACTATTCTAGTGACTTTTCGATCAATGGTATAAATTTCGTTTTGGCAGTTATGGTGCTCGGCTCTCAGCAGTGCTACAACGTTCAATTATTCTACCATGGTTTTCCTTAAGCGCAGTAAAATGCTAGCAACTAAGAAATAGCAACAAAATTCACACTGCAACAATTTATACTATTATATAAAATTGATTTGCAAATTTTTGTAAAACTCCAAAAGAACTTGACTTTTATGAAATAAGTTTTAAATATTATATTTGTGCTACAGCACAGTATAGGAGTATTTTCCTTTCGAAATTTCAATAGTAACCCACTAAGAAAAACGGCACGTCAGCGTAGCGAAGACGAAATAATTTTCTTATATAAGACTAGGAAAACAAACCGATTTTGCGATACGAAAACGTGCCGTATATATAAAGTTTGGAATAAGAGAATTAGACAAAAAAAGTATTATTGGACTCGAATCGTGTTGAACAGATTATAACATGACAAAAAAAAAAAACCATTCGTTTTACCTGTAAGTACTTCTGTGACAGTGCAGAAGGTTCTATTTCAGTTTTGTTCTACTTCAGTTTTGTTCTATTACTTAAATGTTCTACTGTCTCTTCGTGCAGTGTTTGTTTGTATATTAAAATCTTTCTTCACTGAAGTGCTTGTTTTGATATGAGAGAGTAGGTGAGCGGAAGTAGTTGAAAGCAGAGCTGATAGGCCAGTTCACATTATCAAATTTTTGTCAAATTGTTGGTCAAACTCAATAGAACAAAGTGGGAATTCCATGAAAGTTTCACTTTGTTCTATTGTGTTTGACCAACAATTTGACAAAAAATTTGATAATGTAAACGGGCCTGATGGCTTGCAAGTCATTTGTACAGTGCTTGTGCATCTCTTTAGTATGAAATCATCCGCGATAACACGCATTACTTGATCGTTTTCTTTTCACACGTTTGTATTGCGACAGTTTCAATAACTCCATGTTGCTCTCTATCTTCTCTTTTTATGCTCAGCTAGCACAGCACAACAAAAATATTTTGTTGTTTTTGTGTATTTAAATATGTGCGCATTCGCAACGACTCATAGCTTGTATTAAAGTATCCTCTTATTATAACTGATAATAATATAAAAGCTTTATTATAAAGTTTATTATGAATCCAACAAGTATTATTTCAATGAAATCAGATAAAAATTCGTCAATTTATTTCATTTTCATTTTTAAAAAAAATTCATTTTGTTTTGCGTGAACCAAGTTTTTCGCAAGTAAGAACTTCAAATAGAGTAAAAAAAACTTCAAATTAGATAACTCTACGGATTTTCAACCGATTTCTAGCTAGATTTTGTTATTCCTACGACATAAAGAAACATTCAATACAAAATATGTCCACAAATTGATCTAAAAGAGAAAAAATATGAAAAATTCCTGGACATTTTTAATTGTTTCATCATTCAGATGAAGAATTATGCTTAATACAATTTTTGGAAGAAGTTAATTTAGATTTAGTTTCTATTAGAATACTAGAAACGACTAGATATGGCACAACCATTGTTGCAAAGTTTTCACGATTCGTAAATCATGTAACTTCCGATGTTCAAGCAGGCCAGTAGCCAAAATTTACCTTAGGGGGGAGGGGGGCGGTATTGATAAAAAAATCTATAAGTACTTATTTACTTTGGTGGCCGTAACAACCCGTGTTCGGGTTTCGGCCGACCTCATCAGCTCTAGCCAAGCGCCTCTGCTTTGCGCGCGCCTTCTCCAATTGGATACACCAAGTGCGGTTAGGGATTCCTCGGCCTGGTCCATCCATCGGAGGCATGGTCTCCCTCGTCGTCGTTGACCAGCAACCCTCGCCTCGAGCATCTTTTTCGCTGGAGCTTCGTCGTCCATACGATGGACATGACCCAGCCAGCGTAGTCGCTGCACAGTTATATGCCGAACTACGTCAATGCCTTCGTAGAGCTCATACAGCTCGTGGTTCATTCGGATTCTATAGTTATCGCCGAATCAAACAGGACCGAAGATTTTGCGAAGATCTTTTCTCTCGAACACCCCCAGAGCAGCTGCGTCAGTTTGCGAAACTACCCATGTCTCATCGCCATAAAGCAGCACAGATAGAACGAGCGTCTTGTAGAGTGTTAGTTTTGTCGATCGAGAGAGAGCTCTGGAACTTAGTTGCTTACTGAGCCCGTAGTAGCACCTATTAGCAATTATTGTTCTTCGCTTTATCTCCAGGCTGACTTCGTTGTTGTTATTAATGGTGGTGCCAAGGTATACAAACTCCTTGATTACTTCAAAGTTATAGCTGGCGGATGAAACGTGGGAGTCTAGACGCCGTGCTCCCTTGTAAAAATCTATAAGTAAATACCAGCAAAAAGCTGAAAGCAAAATGATTTGGAAATTTTTCTAAACAAATCCGTTTTCTTTTAAGACTATTCATGAATATGCTTGTTTTTAAATGACAATAAAAGAGATGGCGATGTATTTTTTATCAAATTAATTTAGAGTCCTAAGTTTTTGATGTTTTCCTTTGGTTTGGTTTGGTTTGGTCCAATAACAATTACTATATATGTTTTTTAATAAAACTTTTTGAACAGAGGAATCGACTCCGATAAAAGCCATATTTAAATTTCAGATTATTTTTACAACCAGTAATTCGAAAACTGGTTTTTGCACAGCACCAATATCTTATACCCAGCGCAGAATTAACACATAGCGGGGCCTGGGGCTAAAATCTTTTAATAATCAAAATATTAATTTTTTATGCATTAATGTTAATTTTTCTTTTCTGTTATGTAAAAGCAAAAAAAAAAAAAAGGATATCACATCAACAAAAACATCTACTTTTGCTTATGACATCGTGTAGTAAGTAGAAGAAACATTTTTTCTGCTATTTTTCTTTTTTTTTGGTTTGGATCCTTTGGATCCTTTGGTTTGCATCCTTTTGCTATAATAGACGCAAGCAAAAAGGAACATAAATAATAAGGAACAAAATTTAAAGAAAATTAAAATTTTTTCTTGGATCGAAAAATGCATTAAAAAAATTAAATTAGATATTTTCACGGAAGCGACGGCGGGGCCCCTGGCTGCTCGGGGCCGGGGGCTGCAGCCACTCCTAGCCCCACCTAAATCCGCCCCTGCTTATACCCAATATATTATTTAAGTTATCACATCAAAATAAGACTTTCTTTGAAAACCATTACTCAGCTGGATAAATTTTTACTTTTCAGTTACTTTTTTTTCATATTTAAGAATTTAATCAGTCGTTTAGTTTAATTTAAATTATTTGCAAGTTAAGAAATTCAAAAAAATAAAAATAAAATTTTTTCAACTTCAAAATTGTTTTTTAATTTTTTAACATAATAAAAAATAGTTCTAAAAACGCCGAAGCTTAAAAAAATTTAATTATTAATTTTTCTTATGAAAATTTGGTAACATGATTTTAAAAATCATCAAAACCCCATAAAATGATAGACTGTTTAAATGTTTTCAAAATATTTTTTCAGTCTCCGACTATCACTCGCGCTGAGCAGTTCATATTCTCTCTTTCCAGTGTCTTATCGGTTCGCAATATTGTAATTTGTGTTATCAACACGTGCTTTAATATTTTTTCCTTTATGATTTTGTTTTCTTTTTCTGTAAGATTAAAAAAAAGAAATAATAAAACATTATATTGTTTCTTTAAACCCTCATAAAGCCCCCTGGGCCCCCTAATATTGGATCTATCTAATCGGTTTGCTCCGCTAGCCGAGAGCCCAAAAATAAACGAAGTAAAACACTAAAAAACAAAACTAGATTTATTTCCTGGATTACCAACATTTTAACATTCAGATCCCAAATTCGTTGTATTAGAATCTTTGAATCAGAATAAGACTTTAACGCAATATTCTTGCTTTGCAGTCCAGAAATTAATTCACTTGATAAGCAAAGAATTAAATTCAATTTCAGAACTACGAGATGACAGTGCGAAAAATAAAAAAAAATTGCAGAAAAATTTTTATCTACGAAAGAATTACATGGAATTTGTGCTATAAAAGTAAAATACCACGAAAACCTCAACTTTAAACAAGGGAACAGTATATGCTCCTTGTTTAAATAATGTTTCAAAAAAGGAAATACTTGACGAGCTTAGCTCACAAGGTGTTATTTTAGTGTATAAATTTTTAAAAGACAATAATGGAAAAATTATGCTAAGTGGTGTCGTACTTCTAACATTTGATTTATACCACCTTCCCGAAAAAATAGATGCATCGTGACACAATTTAAAAGTTAGGCAATACATTCTAAATCCCATGCGGTGCAAAATTTGTCAGTTGCTAGGTCATGCCGCCAAATTCTACAAAAGAACACCAGCCTGCGTTAACTGCAACCTTCCCCCGCATAACCCCGCAGCTGATCACCCTGCCTCCTCTAACAAATGCACACAATTTATACATGCCAAAGAATTATTAAAAATTCAACAGTTAAACAGTCTCCGACTAACACTCGCCGTGAGCAGATCGACTTCTCGATTCTATTCGTTTGGTCGCGCTTTTTTCTCCCGTTGGTAGTTAGCGGTACTCTCCTAATTTGTATAGCTATATTTTTCTTGTTATATTTTTGTTTTCTGCGTATTCTGCGTATTATTTCCTGTAAATAGTTGACCAAAGTGCAGTGAAAATGCCCCTCGGGGCCCCTAATTTGGGAGACAATAGGTTCGCAATATTTGCAACCAGACCCCAATCAAAAAAGAAACGATTCTATCCCTCCCCGTTCAACCCGATCTCAAGTTTGTTGTTGTTTCCGGCACCAATGAAACTAAACCCCTCTCCGATCATTAAAAGCAATAAGTAAGGACATAACATCCATATTCGAATTACGTGATAGCAATCTCTTGCTTTTGGTTAAAAATGCATCGGTTGCAAGTAAATTCTTACTTACTAAAGACCTACCTGGTCATTGTCCTATAAAGTGCTCATTACATAACTCATTGAATTTAACGAAAGGAACGATCTACGCCCCATACCTAAAAAAGGTGTCTGAAAAGGAAATTACGAGGGAATTAAGTCTGTAAGGCGTTGTGTCAACTTATAAGTTTACCAAGGTCATCGACGGTAAACCTCAGCCGAGTGGCGTTATTTTGCTGTCATTTAACTTGCTATCACCTTCCAGAAAAAAACGACGTCTCTTGGCACTCTATGCCAACTGCTTGGTCATACAGCCAAACGCTGCTCTAATCCTGCTGCTTGCGTTAACTGTAACTATTCTCCTCATACCCCTACTGAATGCTCTAGTACATTCTGCGCTAACTGCTCTGAGAAACACGCAGCCTCCTCTAAAGAATGTAAAAAATTTCAACAACAAAAAGATATATTAAAAATTAAAACCAAAAAAAAAAAAATGCTCTATGGGTGAAATCAGACAAATTTATAGAACTCTAAATAGTACACCTTCTTACGCTCAAACCTATTCCTCTATAGCTTCCAACAAAAATATCTCCGAATCCTCTTTAAATATCCCCTCTACTTCTAAAGCTACTCTTTCGAATCTCGCTCCAACCTTTTCTCCTTCTCTCTTAAAACAAGAAAATCACTCATCCATAAACACAACCAATAATCCACCAAAAATAAGCGCAAATACCTCTCCTACACCACTGGAACATAATATCTTCAACATATCACAAAAAACAGATTCCACACTATCTTCTCCTTCAGCCAACAATAGTTCACTAGACAACAACTCAACTCCCCCACCATTCGAAGATCAATCTTACTCGCAACAAATGTTTTATAACCTCTCTATAAATAGTTTTTCATTCAATGAAAAATTTCTCTTAACACCTTACCCAACCACTAATAGAAATACAATTTCAACTCCACCGCAACTAAACAACACTTATTTTTTGGCGATGAATGTAGACGAAGACTTACTTTCAAATATTACATTAGAATAAAATATCAAAATCATATATTTTATTTTGATTCTTCGGTTTTGTTTTTAACAATTGGTAATGAAGTTATTACAATGGAACATGAAAGGTTACATAAATAATTACCATGAGCTCCGGTTACTCATCGAAGATCTACACTCAGATATAATATCCATCGAAGAAACACATTTTCCGTTTAACAAAGATAATTTTATAACACACAAGAATTATACAAACTACTTCCACAATCTTTCAGAAAATAAAAATTCCAAGCAAGGGATTGGCTTTTTAATCAAAAACTATATTCCTCTCAAGCTTATTGCAATGAATTCCCCACTTTTATTCTTTGTCCTGCAGATCAATATTAATTTCTGTTTTACAATAATTAATGCATATATCCCCCTCACCATTCTTTCTCATCTACTGATATTTTAAATAATTTATCAGTTGTTAAAACTCCTTTTATTCTTACAGGGGACTTCAATTCTTGGAGTTCTCTTTGGGGTTCTGAATCAACAAACACTCGTGGAAAGTTGATTGAAGACGTGATATTAGCCGAAAATCTTGCTATCCTTAACGATAGATCACCAACTCGTTTTTCGACACACAAATCCTTTACTAACGTCGATCTCACTTTATGTTCAATACAGTTACTACCAAAGTGTTCTTGGATCTTATTAGACAATTTACGTGGTAGTGACCACTTTCCAATTATCACAGAATTGCAATCAACTTTCAGCTCAGATACTATAAAACCTAAACATAAATTTAAAACTAATTTGGCCAATTGGGATTTATTTCGAATAAATTGTAAACATAACATAACGGATTTCAGGATTTCTAACAATATTAACAAAAATGTAGCCAAATTTATAAAAGCAATACGTTTGGCAGCGAATGTATCTATTCCGCAAACTAAATCGTGTCCTGTAAAAACTACAATCCTTTAGTGGAATAATAACTTAAACGAATTACGTAAAAATAAACAAACTTTGTGGCATAGATACAAACTCTGTGAAACGGACTTCAATTTAACTGAATATAAAAAGGCAAACGCTATGTTTAGGAAAAAGTTAAAGATATCCAAACGGGATAGCTTTCATACTTTTACTTCTAATATAACGCCCAAGTCCAGCCCACAAAAAATTTGGTCTGACATTAAAAAATTGACTGATAACATTAATACTGTAAACTATAAAATGATTAGACATGGTAATTCAATTTTAACATCACCATTCGAAGACTCAGATCTTTTTGCAAACACTTGATCTTATTATTCTGATGACACTAATTTCTCATCTGAGTTCATTACATAAAAGTCATCGATTTTGAATAGTTCATATAGAGCGAGCAGTCCATCCGTTACGGCCAAAAAAATTTAAAGCTTTTTAACATTAGTCGAACTCGAAAAAACATTGCATACAGCAAAAGGAAAAACATCGGGTCTAGACCGTATATCTTACCCAATGCTCAAAGAGCTTCCAAAATCCGCGAAAGAAAAATTGCTCGAATTATATAACTACATTTTCTCGCATGGTGTATTCCCTCAAGTGTGGCGTACTGCGGAAGTCATTCCAATCCCAAAGCTTAATACGCCTAATTCAGAAATAAGCGGTTTCAGGCCAATATCTTTACTGTCTTGCATCTCAAAAATTTTAGAAAAACTAGTTGCAACGAGACTAATGTGGTTCCTGTCCTCAAATAAACTAATTAGCAACAACCAAGTTTCTTTCAAGCCAAAACAAGGCACTATCGATATATTGTTACATCTCCAACATTTTGTGTCGACTGCCCTTTCTAGAAAAAATCATGTTACCCTTTTGGCAACTGATTTTGAAAGGGCATTCGATCGCATTGGAATGCATTTCGTTCTAGATCAACTCGCAGCTTGGGGAATCGGTCAAAGAGTCTTTAACTTCATTAAAGCTTTTTTGACGTTCAGGAAGTTTTGGGTTAGAATAAATCCTGTTCTTTCTAAAATATATCCATTACACAACGGAGTCCCTCAGGAGTCTCCCTTGTCTGTTGTCATTTTTATAATTGCATACAATCAAATCAGCACAATTTTTTCTAAATACAAAAATATTGAGCATTCGTTATATGCAGACGATGCTATAATTTATTAAAAAAAAAATACAAATATGGTAGAAATCAAAAATACTTTTGCTAATGTATTAGAAGATATTCGCAACTGGGGTTATTACTCCGGTACCAATCTCTGCATAGAAAAGTGCAGATTATTACATATCTGTAAGAAAAGAAACTGTACTAAATTTGTTTTAACCTATGAAAATATAAGCATTGATTTTGTTAACAGTATTAAAATTCTAGGAGTATTATTTGAAGAAAACTTTAGTTTTAAAAAACATTGTATCTTATTAAGAAAGAGTCTAGTGGCTAGATTAAATATTGTCAAATTCTTGCCTTCTAAACATAGTCTTATTCATATGAATACACTCGTTAACATAAGTAGATCTCTAATTTAATTTAATTTATCCAAAATAGAGTATGCTCTCCTGTATATGGATGGTGCGCTGCAACAAACTTACGTTTAATATTTGGACCTTGCCACACTGCTGTTCGTAGAAGTGTTCAAGCATTCCCCACGACTCCTTACAAAAATTTTCTTGATGGCAAAGAAAGCCTTGCTGGCTTACCATCCCTACCAGAACAGGTGTAAGCAACAACCTTTAAACTCATTCCAAAACTTTTGCACACTACTAATTCGGTTCTTCATAAAGACGTTACAAGCATTTTAAAGCAACGGCGTAATACCAAAATCAATTCTGCCATTAGACGGTGCTTAGAGTTCGCAAATCAGCTGCATATCAATCTAAAGCCTAAAATGAACAAAGTAAGCCTATAACCGCCTTGGAAATTGAGAGAGACATCCTTTATTGACGACCTTATAACTCTGCCCAAAACCCCTACAAGCTCCACCGTCTAATAGGCCGAACACAATGTGCGCGACGAACGGCAAGCAGCATGTCTCCACTCTGTCGTTGTAGAGAAATGTTGAGCGACTTGATTATAATAAACGCGACAGCAGCAAACTTCAGCTGCTCTTCCACTATTTGTTTATCTAAGTCCATACTGCAATGGAAGAATTATACTACATATTAAATTCTTTATGTTATAATTTATGAACTTACCTTTAAAACTTTAACTCAAAAAACTTCTTTTACAAAGTAAAAAAAAAGATCCGAGCACTTCAACAGCCAAACAATAGTAAACAAAAAACCATGGTTGCATTCAGCCGACTCAACAGTTGCTGTTTAGAATAACAACACTGAGCTAAAAAAAGAAATACATTCAATTTAATTTTAATTTATTAAGAAGCTATTTAGTAACCAACATTTATTGTTTTTTGAAAAAAGATTTAAAAAACAAATAAATTTGTTAAATTGATATGTTTTAAAATCTTTTTTCAAAAAACAATTAATTTTGGTTACTAAATAACGGCGTAATAAATTAAAATAATTAAAACGTAACCATAAAATAAAAAACTGAAATGCAGTCATATCTGGATAAAACGAACCCCCGAAATAGTGAACAGCTCGAAAAAGTGAACGTACTTTTACACGGACTACTCTAAATAGTGAACAGAAAATCTCTAAATAGTGAACGAGCACCTTGCAAAAATTAGTCCACTATATCCAGATTTGACTGTATAATCAAAACGGAATACAATTTAATTTTATTTTCAAAGAAGTGAATGATGAAATAAAAATCCATTCAATGAATGCAAAACTCATTCATAAATAGAAATGTTGTTTCACATTAAGTTCTAAAAAATTCATTAATTATTCATTTTATTTATAAAAAAAAAAATAAAAAAATCAATAATGAATAAGAACTTAGTAAAGAATAACAAATTAATAATAAATAGCAAACTGATAATGAATAACAAATGAATAAAACTTAATAATATATAAAAAATTAATTATTAATATCAAATGAATAGCTAATAAAATATGAATAATGGATAAAAAATTAATAATTGAAAATTTTGAAATTCTTTGTGAAATGCATCCTTTGTGTATAGTATTAAAATGAATAAAAAATTTATTCATTATTCATTTTTTATTCATTATTCACTTGTTATTCATTATTCACTTGTTATTCATTATTCACTTGTTATTCATTATTAATTTCTTAATCATTATTCATTTTTTAATCATTGTCCAATTTTTATTCATTATTAATTTTTTAAACAAATGATTAATTTTTTATTCATGGCTTCGGTGCAAATGATTAATTTTTTTGTTCATGGCTGCGGTGCAAATGAATTCAAAATTAATAATGAATAACGAATGAATAGTGAATAAAAATTAATAACGAATAAAAAAAGAATAATTGAAAATTCTGAAATTATTTGTGAATTGCATTCTTTGTAAATAGCATTCATATGAATAAAAAATTCATTCATTATGAATTTGCTGAATGCTACCAGTAATAACAATTGTAAACAATAGCAGAAACTTGCTTTTGCTGCCCGTCAAATTAAAATTAAATTGAAGCTGACGGCAACGGCAGGCGGCTATGTTGCGCGACAAGTCTCCAAAATTCGTCCCATAAGAAATACATGTAAATGAAAAGTGACAATTGGCGCTTGCCGCTCGTCGCGCGTGTTGTGTTCGGGCTATAAAATGGCTTTCTTGTATAATTTCTGCTTATTCTTTCTAACTCTTGTTTGATCGCACGACAACTGCCGAAATTGCGATTGCCGAAGCACTTTTCAGTTTTCTGCTACTGCTACGCTGCTTTTGTTGATGCAAGCATTCCGTTTGAAATAACGGGAAAAGAAATGAACACGTGTTGAAACGAAAGTGCGTCATTTGTTTTATGATTTGTGATGGACGTGGATCGCTTTTTATATATTTGAAATATATGTATTTAACTTCAAAAGTCTAAGTAAAAATAAAAATACTAAATAAAAGGTAAATACACTAAAAATGGAGAAAAGAGGAATAAGTGTGAGAACATTAAATAGAAAAATATTAAAAGAAAAGAATAAACTTCACGACAAACTGAAAACATGTGTCAAAAATGGAAATAATATAAATAAAAATATTGTATTCCAAAAAATTTTGTGGCTGAAGAGCCACAAAGTGAAATTTTAATAGATACTGTGCAAAATTAAAAGAATGGTGCAATATGTATAATCCACCAAGGGCGACTTTGCATGCACTTTGGAAGATGCTCCATTCGGGAGGATTATCGGTACCGAAAACCATATCGAAAAAAAATAAAGCAGTAATTAGAACTATTTCAACCGGTGCACAGTGGCCGAAAAGGCTCATTTAGCGGCGTTTAATTAATAGCGCTTAGGGAAAAATTTTTTTTATTTGTGTAATGTTTTTTTTTAGTTGAAAACAGATTAAGCTACAATGCTAAACAAAAAAAAATGTTTTTTAAAAATATATTTATATATTTTTTTTTGTGAAAGTTGCAATTTTTTTCATATTTTAGATTTTTTTTATTTTATTCAGGAAAACATCGTAAAGTTAAAATATTTAATGTTTCACATTCCTTTGTGCTGAAAATATAATAAACTTTAATATTAAAAACATTTTTTTTTTAAACATTTATTTATTTATTTTGTTTTTATTTTTTTTCTGTTGAAATAACTATTTTTGGCCATATGCAGTCTTCATATATTTAAGTTGTTTTCATAACAAAAAATTAATTATAATTCCAAAAAAAAAATAACTGTAGTAATAACAATAGTAATAAAAGTGTTTTATTCCGTTTCGGAACTACTAGATGAATCTAAGGTGCAAATGAAAAAAACTATTCAGAGTCGGAGCTTTCAGAATTAAGGTCGCCAGGTATATCATTCATATTTAAAAGAAGCTGCTTGACCCCATCATCTATTTGGATGTTTTTTTTTGAGTATTTCGAGGTGCTTTTAGATTTAGATGTAATAAAAGGATTGTGTGCAATCTCGTGTGTTTTCGCGTGTGGTTCAGCCTATAAGTGCGAAAATCTTTATTTCTTGCCTCAAGTGCCTCTTCTGACATCATTCCTATTGGTAGCGAAACTTTGTCAATAATTTCTGCTCCATGTATTAATATTTTATGTACAGATTGAGGCATATAAAACCAAGGGTATTCGGAAACAAATATTTTTGCTGTTTCCCAGGCATATATGCGAAAGCCTCTACGTTAAATGCATACCCACATGCTATTGTGAGCAATATTATACCAAACCTTTTTATAAGTTCCATTTTTACTCCAGTTACTATAGAGGCCATGGTTGGCTGCTCGAAAAACATTCTGGCGGTATTCCCAGTGCTGGTATTCCCCGAACCCGTAGTTGGAATGTCCACCAAAATACCCAATTCTTTTCTTAGTTCAAGTTGAATTTTTCTTTTGGTTTGTTCAGCAATTTCTTTATTTTCTCCACGTATTTGCCAATTTTTTATGGGTGTTCTGTAGGCGATATAAATTATACACTCGAAGCACCGTATCCAAGCATGAAATGTCGACAATCCATATTCGTACAAGTGGTTTTGTGGCTGCCTCAGTTGAACCAAATTTAGATTGTCCATCAATTTTGGTGTCGCACCACAAATTCCACAACCCAGCGATGATGACTCCGCTATGTTATTAAACACTTTTCCATCGATCATGGTCAAATGAAATGATCATGGTGTTACTTCTAAAGAACTTAATTTTGTCGGCAGAATTTGTGCAATTTGTCTTTTTACATTTTCTATCTCAGCCCTTACTAAATCCGGTGACTCTTTTTCAAAAGTGATTTTAATGGGTCTGCAGAACCGAGTTGAAGAAGGCCGGTTATTTTGCCATAGTATTGCGGGTCCTTTTTTAATTTGTAAAGGAACAATACATGCAGCAAATAAATGCTCATCAATTGTTCCAGTATCAGAAACACTGAAACGTTGACGGTAAGTAGAGTGCCCACTGCTACCGTCACAGCCCCATTTAAATATTGCTTTTATGCAATCGTTATTATTGCCAACAGTCAAGAGATCCTCAAAAGCTGTTGAAAAGCCTTGCATTATACGTGCAATAGTATGGTCTACGAGACTTTGCAAGCTAACTTCAGCTGAACATTCAGTTACGTGTATGTCACTGGGGAAACACTCCCTTTTAGTTTTAGCCAAAATATCGTAGCTTGGATAAATATTGGCGTTTCGTTCTTTGGCACCATATTGCATTTCTCTGTATGACCTTTTTGAGTATCCACCATCAATATAAAGAGCTAAAGCTTCCTCAGGTGTATACGGAATATTGGGTTTTTGCTTCAGAGTCTGCAGATTTAAGCATTTTTGGAGCTATTGCAGATTCTGAACGTAACTTTGAAACAACCTGTGAAGCGCTTCTTTTTCCAGCCTTGTAAAGACTCACGCTCGTTGCTACCATTAACTCCTCGTTCGGTGTTTCATTAACAATTGATGCAATTTTTTTTATTTGAGTCTTCCTTGTGCACTCTGAAAAAGGTTTCTCATTACGTTGGGCAACGGCTGGATTAGGGAAAATAATGTCTTCATCCAACCACATCTTATTTCGCTTTTCGAACACTGCCAAAACTCTATGACTTTCTTTTCACTTTTGTGCAAGTTGGCTCATAAAATTTCTTAATTGTTTTTGAAATTGTCGGTATTGCTCTTCGCTTTATTTCGAGCGATCAATGGATATTAGAAAATACATGATTTTCAACCATTAAAAATTTGTTTGTTGGCACTGGTTCACTATGCCATATTAAAAAAAGGGTGCGTTTAGATTCTGCCATTGTAACTAAATAACGAAAAAAATAAAAAGTTTGCAAAAACTAGCAGCCTATATTTAAACTTGATATAGATAACAACCCATTTAAACAAACTAAGCAAACAGTGAACCCAATCCAGTCCAATCCACCTTACTTTTATTCCACACAAAATTGGATTTCATATCTAAAAACACTTTCACAAAGGACATTTTCTTTTTCAGCTGTTAAGCACTAAAACATACAATCACAGATCACAAACCAATTTTTTTTTTATTTAATACATACCTTTTAATTAAAATAAAATCGCAAATCTTATTAACAAATTAAATATTTAATTTTTTCCTCTCAACAAAATTGCACTTGAAACAAGCTCAAAAACATGTGTTAACTTTGCTGAAACATGTGTCAAGTTTGAATGCTCACAGCTGTGCGAATATTGGGAACAAAACAAAAAAGAAAACAGAAAAAAATCCGTTGCGGTTTAAATTTTCAAAAAAAAATAATAAAGTTTGCCATATTATGACTTTTAACATTTTGCTGAAGCGCCGCTAGATGGGGTGCTTATTTACATGTGGGTTCAAAAAACAGCTTCAAAAGATACCATGTAGTGTACTACATGAGCACAACGCATTCCTTTTGGATATTGGTGTGGATGGACTGCCACTTTTTAAAAGCAGTTCGGAAAGTCTCTGGCCAATACTAAAGGGTGATTTTTTAAGAGCTTGATAACTTTTTTTTTAAAAAAAACGCATAAAATTTGCAAAATCTCATCGGTTCTTTATTTGAAACGTTAGATTGGTCCATGACATTTACTTTTTGAAGATAATTTCATTTAAATGTTGACCGCGGCTGCGTCTTAGGTGGTCCATTCGGAAAGTCCAATTTTGGGCAACTTCTTCGAGCATCGATGCTAACAAACTTTTTGTTGCCAAAAATGGAAGAACTGAACTTGGTTGACATGTGGTTTCAACAAGACGGCGCTACATGCCACACAGCTCGCGATTCTATGGCCATTTTGAGGGAAAACTTCGGAGAACAATTAATCTCAAGAAATGGACCGGTAAGTTGGCCACCAAGATCATGCGATTTGACGCCTTTAGACTATTTTTTGTGGGGCTACGTCAAGTCTAAAGTCTACAGAAATAAGCCAGCAACTATTCCAGCTTTGGAAGACAACATTTCCGAAGAAATTCGGGCTATTCCGGCCGAAATGCTCGAAAAAGTTGCCCAAAATTGGACTTTCCGAATGGACCACCTTAGACGCAGCCGCGGTCAACATTTAAATGAAATTATCTTCAAAAAGTAAATGTCATGGACCAATCTAACGTTTCAAATAAAGAACCGATGAGATTTTGCAAATTTTATGCGTTTTTTTTAAAAAAAAAGTTATCAAGCTCTTAAAAAATCACCCTTTAGGAAGAGTGGTTAATATACCAAAAATAAATGCTTTTTTGATTGGTACATCTCGGAAAAAAAGCCAAACAATATAGATACATACCTGCATGACTTCATAACTGAAATAAAAAAATCTTTTAGAAAAAGGAATTTTTTTGGATAGCCGTATATTTAAAATTGAAATAAGGGCATTTATATGTGACACGCTGGCACGATCCTTCATGTGTGGTACAGTTGGACATAGTGCGTTGGTTGGTTGTGGCAAATGTTACCAGGAAGGAAAAAAAGTAAACAATGTCACAACGTTCAGTACTGTTTCATCAGAATTGAGATCGGATAAGGATTTTACAGACAGAAAACAGCTCGCATTCCACAGAGACATTCACAAATATACTCATTCTTCATTGGAATTTATAGATATCAAAATGATTACGCAGTTTCCAAAGGAGCCGATGCACTTGGTGGACTTAGGTGTTACAAAAAAATGCTATGTATTATTTTAAACGGGAAAAGCACTACCAAAATCAGCTCATATCAAAAGGATTTGATATCATCAAAGCTAGTTTCACTTTCTGCAAACATTCCCAAAGAATTTCAATGGAAATCCACAGAGTTTCGTCAATTCGTACTTTATACGGGGCCTGTAGTATTGAAAAGCGTTGTAAATGATGATTTCTACTACGAGTTTTTATTGCTTCATTCAGCTTATCGATTGATTTCAGTTTACTTCGAATCTAATTTGCAAATAGCTAATGAAATGCTGCAGTTGTCGGCAATTTTCAGTTTATATTTGGCAAAAGTAGTGTTACTTTTAATATTCACTGCTTACTCCACTTATATAAAAGTGTAGAAGAAATGGGCGTAGAAGAAACAAGCTTTTCAGCATATTGTTTCGAGAATTTTATGCTGGATTTAAAAAGAAAAATTCGAAAGCCTTCATTAATTTTACAACAAGTCAATAACAAATACTCGGATGCTACAAATGTTGAACTTAAATGCAAAGAGACAGCATTTAAAAAAAATCGTAAAGGCAAAATTACAAGCTATCAAACTGAAGACTACTTTTTGAGTTCTACTATTCCCGACAGTTACTGTTGTATCAAGCCTTATGTACCAATAAAAGTCACTGGTTTTCTAGATGAAAATAGTCGTCAAAGGTTTCAGAGTGCAGAATTTAAACAATTTTTTGGAGGCACCATTAAATTCAATGCAAGACTTGCAAACTTGTACAAGAGAAATATCAGGAAGCGAAGAAGAGATATTTCAAATAGATCAAATTCTTTTCAAAATGATGTGTTTATCTTTAAACTGTTCTTGTAATTAAATAAATTACACAATTTTAAGCTAAAATATGTCAGAAAACCAGGGTGTCCTGAGCTCAGCTAATTCGTCAAATATATTATGCAAAGGATCATCAAAATCGTACGCTCCAATAAATAGTAAGTTATATCGAACCATAATAAGTTGACAATTTTAAACTAAAGTTATTTATAATTTTATATCTATATATATAAAAGAAAGTGTCCGAATGCGATGTAATCCCATAACTCGAGATCGGCCGAACCGATTTTGATGATTTATACTTTGTTGGAAAGGTATTTTTTCAGTTCGGGTTTAAAAAAAAAAAAAAGAAAAAAAAAATCGAAAAAAGAAATGAATGTATGTCTGTATGTCTGTTTGTGCTTTATAGGAGGCCAAACCACTGGACCGATTTTCCTGAAATTTTCTCAGCGTCTTAATATGACTGGAAGGAATATTAGGCTATATACAGTTTTGCTTGGACAAAGGGGCGTGTCCCCGCCCATATAACCCAAAACTTAAAATCGTCATATCTTCGGCATTTTTGGACCCACGGAAATGATATTTAGTACATATAGTATTGGCATGAATAGAAATACGTTCCACAAAAAAAGTGGGCGGAACCACGCCAATTTTTGGAAAAATTAAAAACTGTAATATCTTCTAAACTACTGGACCGGTCGACATGAAATTTTCACAATAGAACATTGTTACGAAATAATAAGTCCTTGGTTACATAATATTTTGATCAGACGAAGGGGTGATGCCACGCCTACACAACCGAAAACATAAAATCCTCATATCTCAGCCAATTGGCATAGAATGATGATATTTGCTACATATCATGTTATCTTAAAAAGGATTATATGCCATGTAAATAGTAGGCGGGCCACGCCCCGTTCTTTGCTCTAGAAGCTACACCTCTACACCGACTAAAAACATTGTATATCCTAAAGCATTGCAATAATTAATTCATAATCAAATAAATAAATTTTTTTAATATCTAAATACTTTCAATTTTATCATTTGCTGTGTTTTTTACCAAGCGAGTAGTCAAAAAACGACTGCTAAGTTGCTTAAGAATGTTTCTTAAAACTTGGAAGCATTGTCTGATTTGTCAAAAATGTAAACAAAAAATATAAACAAAACAAATCCGAAGTCACAGTTGCCACCCTCATAGAAAAAGTACACAATAATTGAGAAATGACTTGGAAGCACTTTTTTTCGTTTGCTCGCTAAACTTTAAGCCACTTTTAGTTTCCTGTGTTATTTAAGCGAGTATTTCTATGATAAGCGGGCGTTTTTTTACAGCTCGCTTGGTAAAAAACACAGCTACTATAGGGGTAGCGAAGCACACCGGGTACAGCTAGTATAATATATAATTTACTTATTTTTGGCGATCTTACATTTCATAATTATTTTATTTAAAACTACATTTTATATGGTTTTATTTCAGATATACTATATAAAGTAAACCAACTCAAAGTTTTGAAGATTGAAGGAAACTATAAAAATGCAGAATGATTTCATAGTTGGCGAAATAGCATCTATTAAAGTTACCGTACGCGAACTAGCTTTAGGCAAAAAAGAAAATCTGGCAATATATCAACTATTTCCAGTAAAAAATACAGAGGATTTAAATCAATTTGAAGCAGAAATTTCAAAATACAAAGAACAGGAATTAGTAATTCAATAACATTCAACTTTGTCTTATATTTTAAAACATATATATATATACGCAATTGAGTGCAACTATTTACG
Organism: Coremacera marginata; assembly: GCA_914767935.1. Lineage (NCBI taxonomy): Eukaryota > Metazoa > Arthropoda > Insecta > Diptera > Sciomyzidae > Coremacera > Coremacera marginata. The sequence goes on along the minus strand of OU612044.1, from coordinate 60,008,836 downwards.
GAGCTGAAAGGTTATGTCGAGCTGAGCAAAAAATCGTATGGGAGGGGGAGGGGGTCTATTTTCACATTCTTAGGAGCTACAGGGTTAATTAATATTTCACGACTTTGATTCACGTTATTGTTTCTAGCAGAAAAACTAACTTACATAAAACTCGACATAACCTTTCAGCTCCGTAAATAGTTGCACTCAATTGCGGGACACCCTGTATACATCTATATTTTTAGTTGACTGTAATTCAAAAAATAACGGAAAGAGGTGGGATTTCGAAAAATCTTCATAATTTAATTGGCGAGGAACTTTTTCTGAACTACAACTACAATCGCATCCAGAAAAAGCAGGCGTTCAACATGTTTGAAGGAATAAACGATATTTTTTTAGTAGGTTTTCACAGGAAAGATTTACAAAAAACGTCCCATATTCATTTCTTTCAATTGTAGAAGCTTCTGCAGACAAGTTCGTAACTAGAGAAAACTACATAGCAGAAATCAAGAAAGGTTTTAAAATAGCTAAAAAAAAGTGCACAAAATTTTTGCTTGGCAAAAAAACGATTATCGTAATTATAATTTTAACTAAACTTTTAATAAAAAATTTTAAAAATGCTTTAAACTATCAAAATGTGAATTTATGAACTTAAAACTCTTTTAACCTTAAATTTAAATTACAAATTTTAAAAATGCTTTAAAATAATGAATATAATGAATATCAAAATGTAAATTTATGAACTTAAAACTTTTTTTTTTTAACTATTTTTACCTTAAATTTAAATTACAAATTTTAAAAATGCTTAAACTTAATATAATTAATAACAAAATCAGTATTTTAACCTATTTTTAAACCTATTTCTGATTTTTACTATAATTTTTTTATTATTTTTTTAATTTTACTATTTCAACTCTAATTTTGATAAGAAAATTTAAAAATATTGAAAATAATAAATATATTAATTAAGCAATAAATGCACTAATAAAAAAATTGTTAAAACATAAACCAAATATTTTAGTTCTTTCATTATAGCTTTGTATATAAAAAGAGTTTTTTGAAGACATTGCAAAGAACCGCTTCTATATGTTGTTCTTTTGTAAGGAAGTAGATAAGGCCTTATCAGAACTAGAGTTGGGTCGTTCCGGACATGCATAGTTCATGGAACAATGTTCACTCCCAGACATAGTTTCAATCCATCTTTCTGTACGATTTTAGCATGTCCAAACAGTTCCGACTGAAATGAGTTTTTTTTTCTTATGAGCAACAAAAGCTGACATCTCTTTCGCTCTTACCGCACACACTTTACTGCTTAGACGAATTGTTTGAGCGACGACAAGTAAAACTATTAGGCTTGTGAGAGAGAATGAATGAAATAATAGACGATATGATATGAATAGACGATATGTTTATTTTTGCTTGTAACATAAGAAAGAGAACAATCATGAAATGATATTTAAAATGTTTATTTTAAAATATAATAAGCATGTCCGCGGAACTATCAGTTCTATGTATTAGAGTAAAAGTAACAAAAGCATTTTAAATATCATTTATGCTTATTATGTTTTAAAATAAGCATGTCCGCGGAACTGTTCACGAAACTGTCCAAATTTTTAAATTTTTTTTTAAATAAATTATCAATATTTTATTTAATTTCTTTATTTTGAAATAAAAACACTGAAAAGAAAAAAAATTGTGTTCAATTTGGCTTAAGACTTGTCAGAGCGTTGTGTTGAAATTATACTTGGAGTATTACAAATTTCCTCTACAGTTCAACAAACAACCAGCTCAAACAGATCAATTAAAAAAAAGAACTAGATAGTTCTGCGAACATGCTTCCATGAATTAGTTCCACTCTATAAAAAAGACGTTCAACAAACAAGCAGCTCAAGCAGATCAATGAACTAGTTCCGCTCTCTAAAGGAAACATTCCATGTCCGTTCCGTCTCCAGAACTGTTAGGCACAAGCCTAATCAGAAGTTGTTCCAGAAGAGTTTGAATAGAACCACTTCTGTATGCTTTTCTTTGCAACTCGCTATGAAACTCCTGCCAAACCAGTCCTTCTTGAAGACTTACTTATAGCAACTTCTACAAGGTCTTCTCTGAGAAGCGAGAGTGCAAGGGCTTGCACTTTGGGACATTTCATATAAAAAATAATTAAGCAAAGAATTGAGTGAGTAAGGCCCTCTACCTGACTGAGAAGTGCTTCTGGAAGCCCTTTTACTCCTTCTTTCTTCCACTGGATCATTGAAACTATAGCAAGCAAGGTTGATTTATAAGGTTGTCGCAGGGCTGATCGTACTTTCTTCTCAGTACCCATAATTGTCAAAACCAGCCAATTTCGCGAATGACTACGAAAAAAAAACGGATGATGAAAGAGAGCACTTGAAGATATCAGCTCTCAACTTCGATTAGACAATTATAGGTACTCGCTCTCTCCCATGCGACAACCTTATAAATCAACCTTGATAGCAAGTAAATTTTTGTTTTCGAAATTAAATATGCGCAGAAAAAAACTGCGCAGAAGTGCTGCCGATGTTCGTGCAGCCGCCGCCATGGTTCTTGCAATGCAAATATAGCAAGCAAACCGAAGATTTTCGAATTTTTGTTTTCGAATGAAATGTGAGAGAAGCACTGCCGATATTTGTGCAGTCACCGCCATGGTTCTTGCTGGTTATTTCTTTCATTGAAATGTTTTCCTGCACAATGTTTACGTTTTTGGCTAGACTTGCTTGCATGGTTTTCTTTCAATATGCCAACTATGTATTTGTATGTATGAAAATATTAAATGATTTTTTTTCAATATTTCTATGCATATGCATATTTTTTAAGTCAAATAGAAATTGTTCATTTAATCCAATTTATATTTTCAAATAAATTGGAGAAATTAATTTTTTCAGTACAATGTTACATTTTTTAGCTGCTTTTGCTTGCATAGATTTAATTGATTTATTTCAATTTCCCAATTATATATTTGCAAGTTTCAAAGGTTTTCAATCAACTTGCAGGTATTCAATTGAGAAGTTGAAGTATGAAATGTTATTTTTTCAATGTTTTCAACTATCTGAATTTAATCGAATTTATTACATTTTCAAATAAATTGCAATAAATGACATTTTTTGACCACATTTTTTGCCTGGCTTTCTTGTTTTGTTGCATGCATTTATTTCAATAATCCAATTAGATATTTGCTATATTTTATTAGATATATATATATATTTCAAAGATTTTCAAATAACTTGCAGGTATTTAATTAACAAATTGAAGTATGGAAATATGAAATCTTATTTTTCAATGTTTCTAATTATATGCAATTTTTTCGCGACAATCGAGAACTGGGCCTACAAGTTTTATGCCGAATTCGAACGGCTTATGTTCTCAAGAAGCTTTTCATGGCAGTTTTAACTATTTGAGGCTTGCCATTGTCTGCAGAGAGGTGATGGCCGAACCGAAAAATTAATTCAATCGATAAAACTTTTTGTGTCAGGTGGGATTTGAACTAGGGTTTTCTGGTGTATGGGCCACACACACTACCCACTGTACCACGCGTTTTCTTCTTCTTCTAACTATGCTATTATAACCGAACTTTTTGCTGTTTTTGTTTGGAACAGTCTTTAATCAATCCAACTCTCTCAGTGACGCGTATAGATTTTCCGATCAGCCGCAACTATTGAACATTGGTAATTATAAATATCAAATATTGAGATATTAGAGACTTTAACAAGTCTTGACTGCTCCAAAAGTGCTGATTACGATTTGCTTCCCCCAGTGCTTTTAAAAAATTGTGCGCGAACTCTGTACGTCGCATTGGGTTTGATTTTCAACAAATCCCTTTCTAGTGGTGTTTTTCCAAATGAGTGACAAGCTGCCTGCCCATATTTAAGTCTGGGCAAAAGTGTTTAGTTGAAAATAACAGGACTATCGTAGAGCTATCGATTATCCCTTAAGTCCTTGATAAAATTGTTAACCCTAGAATACTAATCTACGTAAAATTTACTCACTCCTTATGAGTAATATAACGTATAGTGAACAGAAGATTAGTATTCTAGGGTTAATAAGCTCTTTTTTGCGGAAGTACGTAATAAGCTTGGCAACAGCATGGTTTCTTTGAGGGTAGATCCACTACTTCCAACTTAGTAATTTTTGCAAATTTTACTATTGACGCTATTGAAAAAGGTTCGCAGGTGGATGTATTTTACATGGATTTTTCAAAGGCCATTGATAGCGTTAAGCATCCTGTTTTGTTAAAAAAACTTGAAATGCTGGGTATTCACTCACAATTTTTCAAATGGATTCACTCGTATTTATCTGATAGAACAATAACTGTCAAGATTGGTGAAAATTATTCAAGGCCCATTAAGGTTACATAAGTTGTTCCTCAGGGGAGTCACTTGGGCCCTTTACTGTTTAACTTATTCATTAATGATGTTACTCAGCTTTTTAAGTTTAGCAAGAGTCTCTTATATGCCGATGATTTGAAGATCTTTTTAGAAGTTAACGATTGCTCGGATTGCGTGAAACTCCAGGATGATATTTCATCGTTTTTGCAATGGTGTAACGTCAAGCAGCTTAACCTTAATTTTGGAAAATGTAAAGTCCTCACTTGCTCGGAAAGTAAATCCCATTATTTATGAGTATAGGTATGAATGCAATGAAGAATTTTGCAGAGTGAATCAATTTACCTTGGTGTCATTTATGACCATAAACATACTTTTGATTCTCACTTGGAATATATTATTGCAAAAGCTAACTCCCAATTTGGATTTCTGAAAAGGAATTCCAGGGAATTTGTTGATCCTTTAACACCAAGGACAATCTTTTTTAGTCTGGTAAGATGTCTACTAGAGTATGCATCGTTTGTGTGGGACCCCTTTTATGGTGTATCGATTACCAGTATTGAAAATATCCAAAAACGATTTACAAGATTTGCTTTGAGAAGACAATACACTTGGGATACATTGTCTACTTATTGGGTACGTTGCCCCATGACGTATCTTTAATAATACTAGTAACGCCTGTCGCCGAAATTCGGCCATATCAAAATCGGTTTTTCTTTTGCTTCTGTCTTATAAATGTCTTTCATGTGTTATATGAAGCAAACAGCAGTTTAACAGATTTTTTGACGCTGAGGCGTTGGCAAATTTATTTTGTTGAGAGAGAAATTAAGAGAAAGCACCAACAACAATAATGATGCACATCTCTTTTGAAGTGTCTGTGACTCTCTCGCATTCTACTCTTGCTTGTGTATGCTACAGCAACGATGTTGTGTATGCTATGTATTTTGTTGTTGCTTTCTCATTGTCCCATTGGGGAAAAAGGGTTTTTACATTTGCTTAGTTTTATCTATCTTTATTACAATATATTCGAATAAAAATTATATTGTGAACCTCTACTCGAAAACACCTTTCCATCGATATTCGTTTTATGTGAACATGTTGAAGTTAACACAGGCAAAAAGGGGTCATAGACTTTTTTGTTTGCGTATAAATATATAGATTATGTTTATAAAGGATATAATATGTTGTAATCCACGGAAGGCATGCCTCTAGTGTTCTAGGTGTGAGTACGACTCCGACCACTATCTTGTTGCAGCCTAGATCCGCATGCGATTATGCAATGCGAAGAATATATGCACAGGAATGCAACGAAAGCTAGATGTCGTTAAGCTGCAATTACAACGGACTGCCGAGGCCTACTCCGCTCAACTCTCGGTCAAGCTCAACCAACCAACCTCTGGACCCGACGACGGCGGCGGACTTTGGGCGCATATGTCCCACTCCATGGACGCTGCCGCTGAAGAAGTCGTTGGTTTCCGACGCCCACAACCTCGGAACCAATGGTAAGATCAGGAGTGTCGCAACGCGATAGCAGTAAAAAATGCCGCTTATATTCATGGGTAGTTTCGCAAACTGACGCAGCCACTCTGGGGGTGTTCGAGAGAAAAAATCTTCGGTCCTGTTCGAGTCGACGATGACTATCGCATCCGAATGAACCACGAGCTGTATTAGCTCTACGAAGACATTGACGCACATCGGCGTATAACTGTGCAGCGACTACGCTGGCTGGGTCATGTCCATCGTATGGACGATGAAGCTCCAGCGAAAAAGGTGCTCGAGGCGAGGGTCGTTGGTCAACTACGACGAGGGAGACCATGCCTGCGATGAATGTCCCAGGCTGAGGAAGCCCTAACCGCACTTGGTGTATCCGATTGGAGAAGCCGCTCGCAAAGCAGAGGCATCTGGCGAGAGCTGATGAGGTCGGCTGAAACCCAAACTCGTGTTGTTATGGCCACCTAGGTAAGTAAGTAATTCAATTTAATGTCCCGGCGCGTAATTTGAGAGAGTTAAATTTATTCGTGAGAGAGTTAAAATAATTATGGTTCCAATGAACCTCTTTTTCGTTGCCTTTCAAATTGCAATACAATTCCGAATCAATCAAATTCTACCGTGTGTAGAAATATTTTCATAAACAGCTTAAAGAAATTATTATGTGCTTTCCACAATAGAATTAAGATACCTGTGATGTTAACCTAGTTTTAAGTATTGTTCTAAGTAATCTGTAAGGGCCTTAGCCTAGTTTAAATGAATTTAAATAAATAAATAAATAAATATAGAAAGGCCCTATCTCAAAAGGCACTATATCAATAGAAGGAAAAACCAAATAAAAAATTAAATTCTATAGTTTCGAATTTTTTGTAAAAGCATTTATAATTATAAAATATAAGTAGTGTGATGATGTAACAATTGATTTTACTGCAGAAACTGCAAAACTTTGATTTTCAGGAAGTTTTTTAATCTACTATAAATTAAAAAAAAAAAAATTGAGATACGGCCTTTCTATATTAAGGCATCGATATATATTAAGTGAACGCCATTTGGAATCAGCCCCAACACTCACCTATTTTATATGCATATCGCTTCCTTAATATAGAAAGGCCCTATCTCAAAAGGCCCTAACTCAATAGGAGAAGGAAAAACTTTATAAAAAAAAATAAAGTTCTGTAGCTTCGAATTTTATGTAACCGAAATTTTTATTAAAAACCATAAGTGATATAATGATGTTACAATTTTTTTTACGGCAGGAATTGCAGAACCTTGTTTCTTTCAAGTCTTTTCTTTTCCTATAATATAAAAAAAAAATTGAGTTAGGGCATTTCTATAATAAGGTAGCGATATATAAACTTGCAACTATTTTTCTTAATAAGGAAAACTTCCTCCCATACAAACAATTCCGTAGAAAATATGCATTCTGCCTGCAATCTAAACGATCGATCGCTCACTATCTAGATGTTTTATCCCTTCATTTTGTATCACGAAAAAGTGTACCAATGATAAGCAAGACACAAGAAGCAATAGAATTTTGTATGGTAGATAGTATTGCTTCTTGTGTCTTGCTTATCGCTGGTGCGCCTTTTAGTGATACAAAAAAAGGGGTAAAATAAATTCTTTCCGAGGGAATATTCCATGTACATAATATTCAACTTGAATGAAAAATTTTATAGGAATTTTTTAGAAATCTTGCGAATTTTTTAAATGAAAAATGCTTACCATAGTAAACAAATTGCTTATCCTTATTGAGGTTGCACGCAAGAGGCTGGCCATATCTGTTCCCAAAATAATTTACTGCCTATCAGCTTTTTTTGTTGTATCTTGCGTTCATATATTTCGTTGAAAAGCAAATTTATTTGATTTTTAGTTTCTTCTCAAATTGATGAAACTTCACTACACACCTGACGGAAAAATCGAATAATTCTTTCAAGTCGAAAAATTTAAGAGCAAATCAGTAGGGCTGTTCACAATCAGGTGCATATGGTCTTGCATCATAGCATTTGCAAAATGGTAGAGTACATTTTTACTCTACACTAACAAAATATACAGAGATAAATTTACTACGCTTGTGTAAATATGCAACACTAAAAACCCATAGTTTATGTTTACTATACATATGCAATACTGAACTCTAAGCTGACAGCTGATTGTCAAAAAAAATGAAGTCGCTAAAAACAAAAATATGGAAAATAAGTAAATAAAAAAAAAACGGGAGAAACCCAATAGAAAATTCATTAAAGAGTCAGTGAGTAATTAGCTGTTAATTTCATGCTTTTCAACAAGTATTGCAAAGTAAACCGAAAAAGACCGCTCATGATTGATGGCAAATTTTTACAATTGCATAAATTTGCAATGTCAAAAACTCAAGATTGTGAATAGCACTAGTGAGTTTGAGAATGGCTGCATTCTATCCGAAAAAGCACTCAGGTAGCGAAGTAGCATAAAGTAATACTTTCTGCTGAATGGGTTTCTTCCGGAACGTCAAACGGCATACACCTGTTCGTCAATAAATGCTTTTTGTCTTAAATTTACTTTTATTATGTTCTGTGTGCACACGTTTCAAAAATATAGTTTTAATTAAAAGCAGTACTAAGCAATTTAATAATTAATTAATTTAATATTGTGATCTGTCAAAAAAAAGTGAACGTAAACCGCTCAACTGAAGTAGCATAAAATATTTTTGCTACCTAAGATGGCGACCGCTCAGGGAACGTGTTGTGTGAGCGCTTTATGCTACTGTGCAACAGCTACGTAGCAAATTTTCAGCTGAATTCAGCTAGTAATAGTGAAAATACAATGCGGCAGGGGCAGTGTTCAGCTGTTTTTTATAAATAGTGTTGTTCAATGGAAACACTCACATAACAGAAGCGGTACTCAGCAGTACTGCTGAAGTTAGCTCTTTTCCTAAATTTACTGCTACTGCGACACTGCTGCCATTCTAATAAATAAATAAAAACTTAAAAAAAACCGACTACAAAATCACTACAAAGTAAAATATAATTTTAAAATAACTTTTCCTTTTGATTTCCTGTTCATATTTAATAATTTATCTAAACATATATTACATTGGAAAATTTATTATTTTAATTTTTTTTCTAATTTTTTTTTTATCATCATAAATATATTAATTTCATTATGAATATAAAGCTTTTAAGGTCGGCGCTAATAAACTACATAAACTACATTCTTAAACTACATTCTTCAAAAATTTGTTCTATTAAATTCTAGAAGTTTGTTGGTGATTTCAAATATCTGTTTCTTAAATTTAAATTAGATGTCACGTGTTTTGAAATAATTATAACAATTCTTGTAACAAATTTTATTACCCTAATGCCAATATTATTCGAGATAAGTGTTTTCTAATATTGCCACGCCCTTTTGTTGACCGTTATTTGTAATAGCTGTGCCTACCTCTGTACTTCATTTCAGGACCCCAGCGTCAATATTAACGGAAATAGAGTTTTTCTTGTATTGCCACGCCCTTTTTTCGGATAACACCTACTTCATTGACCGTAATTTTTAATAATTCTGCCTACCCCTGTACTACAATAAATTTCAGTGCCCTACTGTCAATATTATTCGAGATACACTGTTTTTTACTATTGCCACGCCCAATTGTCGGATACCGCCCATTTTTTTGACCATAATGTGTAATAATAATGCCTACCCCTATACTAAATTGCAGTACAATAGTATCAATATTATTAGAGATACACTCTTTTTCTATAATGGGCGTCGAATAACACCCATTTTTTTGACCGTAATTTGTAATAACTGTATCTACCCCTATACTAAATTGCAGTACTCTAGTCTCTAAATTATCCAAGATACACCGTTCCTCTAATATTGCCATGCCCATTTGTCAAACAACGCCCATTTTCTTGAGGATAATTTGTAATAATTGTGTCTACCCCTACACTAAATTGCAGTACCCTAGTGTGAATATTATTCGAGATACAGTGTTTTTCTAGTATTGCCCCGCCCCGTTTTCGAATACCGCCCATGGGCACCTCCGTGTTTATAATATCTATCTACCGACGATCTTGAGAACCTCCTCCTTTAAGTCGGTTAAAAAAATCAGGTTGGCAACATGAAATAATAAAAAAAAAAAAAAAAAAAAAAAAAAAACAGAAACCGACGAACTTGAGAACCTCCTCCTTTTTGAAGTCGGTTAAAAAATACATTGACACTTGGAGACAAAATGGAAAAAAATTTAATTGAATATGTTCGCCAAAATAAAATCTTATATGATAAAACACATAGAGGATACAAAAATATCTTCTATATATATAAAAAAATGGATGTATGTATGTGAATATGTGGATATGTGGGTATGTGTGTATATCTCGTATAGACTTCAAAACCGCCGAACCAATCTTTATGAAATTTTTAGCGATACTGAAGAAACATTCTGAGAGTGTTCCTGTGAAGTTTGGTGTTAATTCGACAAGGGTGTGTGGTACCTCTCATACAACCCAAATTGGCTCTATCGCCCACAAACCAAAAAAATGCTAATATCAGACGTTTTAATCGTATAAAACCAAAATTTGGTACTTTTTTCCAGATGGTTACTTTGGGTGACTGCACAAAAAATGGGCGGGGTCACACTATACCTACGCCCACTTTTCAGAAATCATTTAAATTCCTGAGATGTTCAGGTTTCGATAGTGAATCTTGATATGCAGGTGCTATGGATCGAAGTGGCAGTCACTATGTAAATACAATTGTTGTCACGCCCACTTTTACTGCCCACAAATCAGTAAAAATGCTTTATATCAGACGGCTTTTACCGTAGAAGACTAAGATTTGGTAATTTAGCTCGTATGACTACTGTCGGCCTATTAACAAAAGATGGGCATGACCGCACTATATCTACGCCCACTTTATTGAAATCATGCTTATTCCTGAGTTGTACACGTTTTGATAGTGAATCTTGGTATGCAGGTGCTATGGATCCAAGTGGCAGTCACTATGTAAATATAAATGTTGTCACGCCCACTTTTAGCGCCCACAAATCAGTAAAAATGCTTTATATCAGACGGCTTTTACCGTAGAAGACTAAAATTTGGTATTTTAGTTCGTATGGTCACTGTCGGCCAAAGTACAAAAATGGGCATGGCCGCACTATATCTACGTCCACTTTATCGAAATCATGCTTATTCCTGAGATGTACACGTTTTGATAGTGAATCTTAGTATGCAGGTGCTATGGATCCAAGTGGCAGTCACGTTGTAAATATAAACGTTGTCACGCCCACTTTTTCCGCCAACAAATCAGTAAAAGTGCTTTGTATCAGACGGCTTTTACCGTAGAAGACTAAGATTTGGCAATTTAGTTCATATGGTCACTGTCGGCAACTGTCAAAAAATGGGCGTGGTCGCACCATATCTATGCCCACTTTTTCGAAATCATGCTTATTCCCGAGTTGGACACGTTTTGATAGTAACACTTGATATGCAGGTGCTCTAAGTGGCAGTCAATATATATATATATATGTAAAAAATTTGCCACGCCCACTTGTACCATCCGCAAAAAAAATAAAACAAAATAGCCAATTTCAGCCCTTGAAAGGACTTTGACCGAGCTTCTTATGATCAGTTGTGTTGTGCGTGTTGTGGAATGTTTAAACACAAATGATCAAAAACTGGACCTACAAGTTTTATGCCGACTCCGAACGGCTTATGTTCTCAAGAAGCTTTTCATGGCAGTTTTTACTCTCTGAGGTTTGCCATTTTCTGCAGAGAGGTGACGGCCGAACAGAAAAATTAATTCAATTGAAAGAACTTTCTATGTCAGATGGAATTCGATCCTGGGTTCTATGGCATACAAGCCACGCACCTCAACCCGAATGCCACGGAATGGTTTGAAATATGCTCTAAAAATCGAGTTTTTTGTAAAAATATTTGCTGGTTAAAAATAACAAACGGTCAGAAATAATAGTAATGAAAAAGTTCTTCCAATCTGCACCAATAAATTTTAAATTTTTGCAGTCGGACCAGAGGTAATGCGGATTTTCATTAATTTTTTAACTTTTTTTTATATTATTTTTACTAAAATTCAAATACAAATTTTGTTGTTTGTTTTGCCATGCTATTTTTAGTCAAATAAATTATCTATTGATAATAGAATATAGTATAAAGGGAAGAATTAAATTGAATGAAATTACAAAAAAATTTAGACATTTTTTACATTTTACGTTTTATATGACTAAAAGTAGTATGGGAAGAAATTCATTTGAATTTAAGTGGAAATAATATGAAAAAAGTTAAAACAATCCATAAAAATCCGCATTATCTTTGGTAAAACGGAAAAAATTTGAGATTTTTTGATGCAAAAGATCTTTTTCATTGCTCTTATTTCTTATTTGTTTTTTTTAACTGCCATACATACCAGCCAATATTTTTAGTCGAAATATTTTGGGGATCGTCATAACATAAGCCATGGATTATGTTGAAGAACCGAACTGGACAACTTTTTTTTTCTAAGGAGCGTAAGGTATGTGAGGTTGGTGGGTAAATGTGCATATCACGTAGACTCCGAAACCGCTAAGCCAATTTTTATACCAAGGCCTTGAGAAGTTCATGTGAAGTCTGGTGCCGCTCGTAAAAGGCACCTTAAATACACCTCATATTTGCGATATCGAACAGTTTTGGAATTATAGGTCGCACAGCCTCGGAATTCAGTATTCGACCTCAATTTACACATGCCGTTCTACTGGTAACATTTTATGAGCGTTGGACGAGGGGCGTGGTACTTTTTCAGCACCCCAAATTTTCGGTATAGCTTTCGAAATAAGTCACACATCAATGAAACTTGGTACGAACTTACTATTAAAGCATGGCTTCACTGAAGCTACGCCCTCTTTAAGGGGATAAGCGCTGAGTGCAACGGAGCTCGCCGAGTATAAGCTTAAATATAAAATTTAATTTATTAATAAAAAAGGAAAAGATTTGGGACGAGATTGCGGTTAAAACTAATCAGTCAGGTAATAACATGAGTTTAAACCGTAACTTAAGCAAGTTGTTTTTAACGTTTGTTTATTTTAGTTGTAATGGTTAAAAAGCCTTTGAAGACTATCCGCTACAGATATTATAGGATTTTTAAGAAAGAAAAGGGATCGTCCACATCTGGAAGTAGCCAATATTGTTCTACAGCGCAGAAATACAAATATTTTCAGCAAACTTTCTTTCCTCAAGGAATGCAACATGATGTGAGTATGAATCTAACACGAGGTGCACCAAAAAAGAAAATATTCTGTGTTTGTTACTTTAATATTATTATAATTTTAGCACATTCGGAAACTACTGTCAAACATTTGAAGGCAATGATGGAATGGAAGAAAGCGAAGGATTTGAGGAAATTGAAGAGAGCAGCGAGCAAATCATTGAAAGTTTAAGCTGCGATGCGTTCACGCAGAGATGGTGGATGCCATTAAAGCGTTCAAAAGGAGAGAAGATAAGCCCACTTCAATAATGCTCTTCATACAGAGTGTTGCTTTGCAAATTGAAGGAGTCAATCTCAGCTCTGAAAGGCTGTTTAATTTGCAAAGCAATATGTTTATTATACGTTTTAATGTTTAGGCTATTCACAGTTTAAGTACGCAGGCCTGTTTAATTTACGATTTGTTGTTTTTACGCCAACTTACGTAAGCGTATTTTTCTTTGTTGTTGTTATGCAAGCAAACGCAAACACGCGTAAATAAAAGTAGCCCTTGGACGTGTTTTTTGTGTCTCGTATTTTTATGCCCTATCTACTGCATATAAGGTGTGTTTCATATATATAACGCCACTTCGAAGTTTTAAATATTTTTGTAACGGCCAGCTTAAGCAAAAGAGAATGTTTGGCGAATTTGGTCATCTATGCACAACAATAATAGTGAGCAAGGCCAAAGTCTATTCTAATAACGGTACATTGTTTATTGCTAAATATTAATTTGAATACTGTTTCATATTTATAACGCCACTTGTAATTATTCCTTCTGCCGCGTTTGAAGTGTAGAGATTAATAAAATTGTGTAGTTAGTTTTCAAGACCTTAACAATAGAAAAAAATTTAGACCGGAATTCCTCGTGCAACCCAACATACTTGCGAAAAAATGGGAAAAATAAAAATTCTTAAAGAAGATAGCTATGGAATTCAGGAAATCGGGCGTAGAATTAACCGCAGCCATAGAGTAATTCAACATTTTTTTAACATACCTCAAAATTACGGCAAAACAAAATGTTCGGACAAAAAAAAATCCTCTTGCAGCGATCAGCGCAAAATAATCCGAGCTGCGAGCAACACTACACACAGTTTAAAAGAGTTGCGGAGTTTTGTTGCTGAAAAAGTTTCCCGAGAGAGTGCTACATCAGTGTAAACCTATCCGTAGTGAACTTATGAAGTGTGTTTCTGCTCTTGCTAGCAAACATAAGAGAACGAGCTTGGGATTTGCAAGAAGGAACATAAGAACAAATTGACTACCAGTCAGCTTTTCAATAGTGTTTTAAAAAAGGGTCCCACGTTGAAGTTTAATTTTGACATGTCATTTTTTCCGATGGGAAAAAATAGAATCTTGATGGCCAGAATGGATTTTGACATTATTAATACGACATACGCCTCGAACCACTTCCGTTTTCAAAAAGAAGTTTTGGTGGAGAGAAAGTGATGGTGTGGGGTGGTTTTTCTGAAATTGAAAGTTCAATCATGAAGAGCGCTGACTACACTCGTGTGCTGGAGAGTAGTTTGACCCCACTTTTGGAAAAAAAACGGACAGACACAACTAGTTTTCCAGCAAGATAATGCGGCAATCTACGTAAATCGAGATGGTGTCAGGCCAATAACATTGATTTATTAGAGTAGCCGGCGTACTCTTCAGATTGTAATCCCATCGAAAATTCATGTGGAGTAAAATTGATCCAAACACATTAAAAAACTGAATTGCAAGTATGCCAAATCGCATTTACAATATTATTGGAGCCAATGGAGCAGTAATTTAATATATTTTTTGTTTATAAATTCACTAAAAATAGTTTTTATTAAAAATTTTGAAATGGCGTTACAAAAATATTTCAAATTTCGCAGTGGCGTTAAATTTATGAAACATACCTTATAACAGCGTTGCAAAATCATTGAACACGGCAAGCACATACTGAGCTGCTCAGAGTTTCAAAAATAACAAATGCTTTAAATACGCTTTGTTAATATACGTTTAAACTGTGAATAAAAAATATTAAATATATAAAATATTAAATTTGATAGTTTTTAAGGAGCTCAATATGTTTTCTAATTCATTTAATGTCTTTTCATTCGTTATTAATTTAAAAATAGTATTGTTTTAACTTCTTTAAGGTTACTTAAACTAATTTTTTGTGAAAAATTTAGGTGTGTTTTATGAAAGGATAACGAAATAACGGGTAAAGATATTGATTTAAAAACTTTTGTATATTTTTAAAGAAGTGTTTAATTTAAAAAAATCTTTTTTTGTGATGTAATTTCTGCGTAACAATAAAATCCTCGAGGTTGATTTTTTCCAAAATATTTAAACATTTTTTAGATCAATATCCTTAATCATTATTTCGTGGCCTTCTAATAAAACACACCTAAATTTTTTACAAAAATGAATATCAGATCCCTTAACAATCTTAACCTTTGAAACTATGAATCTTTTATAAAATAAATTGTACTGAACTTTTGCAAGAAGCTTAAAAATTGTATTTATTTGTGTTTAAAAATGGTAATTTCAAAAACATAAGTAATCTTTTAGTGTACCGCGTAATTCAAAAGCTCTTTTGGCGTCTTATAACGGGCAAACAGTTGTGATTGTGGAAGATAACTTCTACGTTTTCTCCAAAGACGATTAATTTTATTCGGTGCCATTGAAATGGTCTACAGCCATTTGAGGGCAATAATGTCCGTCGTGCATTTCAACAAAATTGTGTAAAACAACCACGGCTTGTATAATTTTAGAAGCGTTTTCTACAGATCATTGTAGACCACCTTGCAATATACGCCAGCGTTTTATTGAACTCTGTCTTATCGTCTGAAAGCAAACGCCCTGGATACGGCTTCTTTATGTTCATTCGCAAGGGAAACGCTGCATCAGCTACGAAATAGTAAGTTATTTCAACATTTCCGTTCTTTACTTTGCATTTCGGTGGTAAGTCAAGCAAATTTTTAAAGAGTTTCTTTCCGAATGCACTTATTTGCAGAACTCCCCCGTTTCTCTGGCTGCCGTAAGCTCATATATCTAAGGTACTTATCAGAATTATACGACATCAAAACAATTTTATTATGCACGCTCGCCAAATCTATGTTGATTGCAGTCAGAAGAAAGCTCAAACACAGAATGAGAAAACAAACTGTTTTTCATTAAACAAAATATCTTTATCAGCTCTTATCACTGATTTCGCTTATCACTCTCCGAGAGCTTAGTTTTACGACCTATTTTGTATTTTTTGACGTAAATTTCGAGTTTTTTAAAAAGGAAGCAATACGCAATATGTACGACCAATTTTATTTTTATATTTGTGAAAAATTTAGCCTTTAGTTATTATATGCTAAAATTTTGCCTCTTTCTTCTTTGGATAGCAAAGTCCCTCGTGATATTTCAATCAACATGTTCTTGGAATCACAACTGATGCTTATATTCAGACAGACAATGACACGACCTCTCTATAGATAAACTTTTATATGACTTTCGTATAGTTTTGATACGATTGGAGTTTAGCAGAAATTAGTCCTTTTCAACGCTTACTAACGGCACTCCTTCAAATCAGTGATTAGAGATGATAAAGATACTTTGTTTAAAGTAGTACAGGTTGTTCTCTCATTCTGAGTTTGAGCTTTCTTCTGACTGTAATCAACAAAAATTTGGCAAGAGTACATAATAAAATTTGTTTGGTGTCGTATAGTTTTGATAATCACCTTACAGCAGTAAAGCAATAATTATTGTCGCAAGCCGCTTAAACCACGATACTATAAAACGATTTATAGTTGTAATATAATGAACCGGATCGAGCAGGACATCTTAACTTTACATGTTTTCCGTCAATTGCACCTACGCAATTCGGAAGCCCCTTAAAATTGAGAAAGTCGATAGATATTCTCTCCCATTCTAATTTATTTGATGCGGAAAGATATATGTCATATAGTACACTCCATATATATTGGCAAGTCTCCAGCGCGATTGATCGAACATTTAAAACACCCATTCTCTAGTGTTGAGACTCAGTCATAACAAACCAATTACTACTTTAATAAATTAATGCCCATAGCAAATATCAACTAACCTTGATCATGAATTGCGGCATGCACAAACAGATAGTAAAATAAAACGCAGCACAAATTGCTTTAAGCACCGACCTACCTCAATTCATGATACCCGGCATGATCCAATTACGACAAACAGAAGCACTTCAGAGCGCGTGCTTAAGTTATAGTAGCAGTTAGTAATGTGCTGACTTTAACAAAATAATGCCACACAGGTGAACACGCTATGCGCCTGATACCTGAGTCGCGTTACTGTTTAATGAAATTATAAAATGTCGTACAAACAGTAAACTCGATATTTGATCTGCATAAAAATGCATAATTGCCAAAGCTCAATAAACAATGTATGTATGTTTGTATGTGGGTATAATTGAACTAGGAAGTTAGATAAGTTAAGATTGTTACACAACCGCAATGTGACAAAAAACTGTCAATTGTACAAAATTATAATAGTGTCAAATTAAGTGATGTAAAGATTTTAGAAGCCAGATATTTGTTATAAATATCTGTGTTTCAGCTAGAAATAAGGAGAATGAATAAAGAGTCTGAAGAGACAGTATGTGAATATGTATTTCGAAAACACCAAGAAGTATTTCTTTTCTTTCCTCTGGAGCGGACCAGTGCATATTGAAGTAAGTATAACGAGGCTGGTAAGCTTTAATGAAAAATACACACAAAACAAATGGGGCATTTTAATGCTTCGACAGTCGGCAACGCCTTGCTGCAACTTAAACCCAAAAGGTCACATATGAAGTATCTTTATGTCCTGACGACATAAATATAATTCATTTGCATAGAAAAGTAAATACAAGTTTCAGGACATTCGTAAAAAGAACCTACGGGTATCCTCATAGGGAGGATCCCAACAGTACAACCAAGCTAATCTGATATTTAGCGCCTTGCTCTAAAAACCTGATCTAATCACTCCAAATCAAAAAATAAAAATTAAATACAAACATCAACGTTAAAACCAATATACATTCGGACAAGAAGGGTATATTCTAAAGAGAATTCACCACAAAAGTTTTCCCCTTTTGCAGAAAATTTTCAACCGGCCTACTTGGTGGATTCGAAATTATGGTCGAATCTGTGATCGAATCTCAAAATGCCGAAGTGCCGAAGCGATGAGAGACTGTACGAATGGTATTGTAAACAAACTAAGCAGCAAACAAAACTCAACTCAAACAGATTTTTGCGACAATTAAGAAATATCGAAGGATTGGAGTTTTTAATTGGCTATTTTCTCAAAAAAAAATCGATTTGACACAATAATTACTTGCATGTGTTTTGTTTGCTCTTATTATTTGCATGTAGGTATGTGTGTTTTGTTTTTCGCTGGACACAGTTGTTTTGGTTTGAATAAGTTTGTTGAATTTGAGATTTAATTAATTCGTTCAAACATTTTTCTTCTGATTTTGAAGAACAATTTTTGATAACTAATTTTTTAGATGGTAAAGAAATTAAAGAGAAAAAGTTACAGAGGGCGCTGTATTTTGAGTATTGTATTTTTCGTATGTATGTATTTTTCGCAAAACCTGTTTTTATGTACATACTCATTAAAATATTTTTCTCTCGCACGGCATGTCATCACTTGAAAAATTTCTATCATTGCTTTAGCAGCGAAAAACTTAGATATCAAAAAATTTTCTTCAAAATCAAAGGAAAAATTTTTGAACAAGAAAAAAATGTCTATCATTTCCTTAGCAGCTAAAAATCAAAAATTTTTCTTCAAACCCTTCAGAGGAAAAATTTGTGACCAAAAAAAAATGTTTGTAATTTCTTTAGCAGGTAAAAATTAAAGAAAATAAAAATTTCCTTCAGAGAAAAATATTTTTGATAAAAAAATTTCTGATTGCTCGTTAGCTAAAAATTTATAGAAGAAAAATTTTTCTGCAGAGAAAAAATTTTTAAAATAAAACTTTGATGATAACTTTGTTAGCTAAAAATTTATAGAAGAAAAATTTTTGAACAAAAAAAATTTTACTTCAAAATCAGAGGAAAATTTTTTAAAAAAAAAATTATTTATTTCTTTAGCAGATAAAAATTTAAAGATCAAAAATTTTTCACCAAAATCGAAGGAAACATTTTTTTAACAAACAAAAATTCTATCATGTATTTAGCTGGTAATTTTATAGATAAAATATATAAAGATAAAAAAAAACTTATAGATAAAAAAACAAATTCTATCATTTCTTTGGTACGAGTAGCTAAAAATTTAGAGATCAAAAATTTTTCTTCAAAGAGAAAGATCAAAGAGAAAAAATTTTTGAAATACAATTTTTATGATTACTTTGTTATCTAAAAACTTATAGAAGAAAAATTTTCGAACAAATATTTTCATCATTTCTGTAGCAGCTAAAATTTTGTAGATCAAAAATTTTTCTTCAAAATCAGAGGAAATTTTTTTTAAAAAAATACTTTATCTCTTCAACAGATAAAATTTATAGATCAAAAATTTTTCATCAAAATCGGATGAGAAATTTCTTCAAATTTTATCGATGAAAAATTTTTCTTTAAAATCGCAAGAAAAATAAAAAAAAACAAATTCTATCATTTAGTTGGTAGCAAAAAATTAAAAGATCAAACATTTTTCTTCAAAATCAGAGGCAGTGTACGAATGTCTAGAGGAATGGGGTCTCGCCAGCTTGGTAGTGGCTATGTGCTTCGATACAACAGCATCAAATACTGGGAGACTCAATGGAGCGTGCAATCTCCTGGAGCAGATGTTAGGTCGAGAGTTCCTGTACCTAGCGTGCCGATACCACGTTTTAGAAGTCTTGTTGGAAGGGGTTTTTGACTTCAAGTTTGGAAGCACATCGGGACCTCAACCAGACATATTCAAGAGATTTCAAAAAGAATGGTCGGATATTGATAAATCCAGGTTTGATGTAGGCGAGAATGTTTTGAAACTACTGCCCAAAGAAGAAGTAGAGAATATCAAAGAAGAACTGCAAAGAAAACTAATGGAATGCCAGCCAAGAGACGACTTCAAAGAGCTGTTACAGTTGGCATTGATATATCTTAGCCATCTTGACGGAAAAGATATGCGCTTCAGGTCTCCAGGTCCAGTACACCATGCCCGGTGGATGGCAAAAGCTATTTACTGTACCAGTTTCATCTGACTTCCCAAGAACAAGAGGCCCTAGAAGCACTTTGTGTTTTCATCGTTCGAGTCTACCGAAAAGCCTGGTTTAACGCCCCCAGAGCGTGTTTAGCACCAAAACAAGACCTAGACCTCATTGAAAATCTATTGAAATACGAAAGCATCGACAAACAAATATCAGAAAAAGGAATTAACAAAATGATAAACGAACTGTGGTATCTTAGTCCTGAACTTGTTGCCCTGGCATTGTTTGACCCGAAAGTGCAAAACACCGTAAAGAGCCAAATGGCGACAAAAATCTTATCAAATCAAGCAGAAGAAAATGAGAAGTGAAGATATATGCGACCCAAACTAAAAAAAAGAACAACTGCCGAAATTCCTAAAAAAAGGTCTCCCAGCCCTAATTACAAGTGAGACTTACCTGTTGTTCAAGAGATTAAACATTAACACCGACTTTCTGGAAAAAGATCCTGCAACTTGGCCGCAGAACATCAATTACCAGGAGGGGCAAAGGATGGTAAACAACTTGAAAGTTGTGAACGACATGGCAGAGCGAAGAGTCAAGCTCATCACAGATTACAACCAATTACTTACAAAGGACGAGCAACAAAAACAATACGTTCTCGAAGTAGTCATCAGATGCCATCAGCTGTATCCAGATAGCTCCAAAACCACATTATGTCAGTCCCTTGAATCATAGGAAGGAAAATGGGTTTTTTCACAATAGGTTGCTTCTTCGCTCTAAGGGGTACCTAGTGACGTTTTTAGGGACATTGGCGTCATAATCTCGAATTCAGTACTACTTACGTATTTTTTTATTGCATATAAAATATTAAAAACAGTATCGCCTTCAATTTGATGTATGACACGGGCAAATATATTAAACCGTTCTAGAGATATGGGTCGGCAAAGTTGCCAAACTGCCAAAAAATCTAGATTTTCAAAACTTTGAGGCCGCAGTGGCACGTGTTAACATCTTTCAATCGTGCTCAAACTTTGGCAATCCTAAAATCTGACAGAAAGAAACATTTTAGGGGGGTGCCCCCAAAAACATTCTGACATTTTCTTTTACCCTATGAGATAAAACCACCCTAATATACACTGATTTAATTATGTTTTGAATTTTAATAGGGAAAAACACATTGCAGGCATCGCGCATCAAGCATCGCCGCAAGCCTTTCACGATTCTACGTCACACACTTTTAAAATACATTAAAAGCATGCATCATGCCTGAAGCAATCACGGTGAGAGTCATAACAGAAAATATATGTTTTCTGTCAACATTTGAAAGCAAAAAACGTTTTGTGATTCAATATTTTGTGCTTCAAAATTAGAAATAAAATACTAAAAACTGAAATACTTTAAGCAAGTTAGCTCATATTCGCGGACAGCAAACCAGAAACTTACCTGGATACTTGGTAGCTTCTGCAACTACAGCGCAAGCTTTTTCCCGCTGCAGTTTGTTTTTAAATCCCCAGTTCTTTTTGTCGAATATGCATTGGAATTTATTTATATCATTTATGAGCAGCTCTTCGAATTCCGACATTTTTTAAATTTTAATTGAAATATTTTCTAAAAAACGTTTTCACAATCAGCTGTTTTCTAGCTGTCAATGCCTCAAAGCTTGAAAAAAGTTGCCTACTTCAGGCATCAAGCATGCGATGCCTACATGCCTGGAAGTATAATGTGTGTTGCCCCGTAAGCATTCGTGTATTCAACTGAAATGTCAAAGCCTTGCGGCGATGCTTGATGAGCGATCAAGCAATGTGTTTTGCCCTAATGTCTTCGTATGATTTGTTTCGTATAACTTTAAAGTCGTTTTTCTTAAAAATACGTCCTTTAAAACTGCGGGCAACATAGCTCAAAAACTACTTGACCGATCCTTACAATATTTTTAAGGACATTTTTTAATAACATTTTAACTAATCTGAATAAAACATATTTTTAAAATGGCCTTGTAAAATCGTTTTATTCAAAATAAAAAAAAATAAAATAAGTAAAATTTGCAATTTTTTTCCGAGTACGTATAAATTAAAAAAAAAACTTCTTAAAATTCTGTCTCATTCAGATAGGACATATTTTCATTACGTTTTAAAATTTTTTTCGGGTCATGCTAGAAGCCAGCGGAGTGCCCGCAGTGCGAAAGAAGGTCTTTTACAGCAACCGTTGTAGCCAGCGACATCTTTTTTTTAAAAAATAAAAAATTTTTATATAAACCATCTTATAAAAACCATCATCTCAATATCACTCTTTTTTACTCTCCTCTAAATGTATTGCCGGCCTTAAAGACATATTTATACATTTCACTCAAAACGATGACAGTGAACGTTGAATGATAACAGTGAATCATCAATTCAGCGGAGTCAACTGTAGTGAACTGTTACGGTAGAGACACTTTAGTGAGCGAAGTTTTTCTCTGAATGTGTTCATGGTAGAATTGTAAGGTAGAGTCGATTCGGAGAGGAATGGAGTAGAAAGCAGACTAAAAGCGAGCTAGATGTCAAAATCAGCTGTTCATCGCGAATTTCTTTATGCTCACGTTTCGCAGTTGTTTTTAGGTGAAATCTGTTACAAGTTTTTTTTGCAATTTTAAGACTTCTTTCACATTTTATAGTTTTTATTACACTTTTTTTATAATATTTTCACTCAAATTAGCACAAATTTAACACCCGCGAACGCACTGTTTGCAACTTGGAAACATAAAATATTTTCTTCAATTGCAATTTCTACGAAATTCGTCGTTTTGACAACTAACCAACCTTTTCATTATCCACAATTCGTTGACGCGTGAGGACTCTGAGCCAACCACCTCTACCTTATAATTCTGCCATGAACAATACCAATTTTTATCCAGAGATTTTAACCTCTGATTAAATTTAAAGCCCTGGATAAGTTATCGGTTGGATAGCGTTAAATATCCAGATGTGAACAATACGGCCCTTAATCTACGAGGACAAAATCGTCGTTTTTGAAGCGCCGAAAACAGTGTCCGTACAAGTCTCTGCAAGAATTTTGTGTGCTTCAGCGGCAGATTTCTTTTGAATAAAATAGTGCAATAAATACCCCCCCAAAAACTGCGTAACGCCAGACTGTGATCACGATTAAATCCGTAATTTTGCCAAATAGGATTGGTAAGTTACTTTACCAAATCGCAAAAATTAGAGGTGGCCCATATCTGAGTTGCTTAGAGCAATAGTGACGTAAGTCCATTTTTTAATGAAATTGAGTAAGGTACATAGCAGTGAAGAGGAAAATGTAACCTATTTACGAGTCCGGGTTAGAAACTCCTAGCTTACGTTATCTCTGAATAAAATGCAAAACTTTGTTATTGTTCTGACAAATGATATACATAATTTCTTCAGAGCACAAGTGGCGAAAGTCCATTAATTTTAAATCTCGCTTAATAATGAAAATAAACACTAGGGATAATCACTACTAAACTAATTGCTATCATTCCTCATCAAAACATTCTTCAAAATATCTCACATTCGATTTCTACAGTGAAAATGAGAAGTTTCAAGAAAAGTTCAGAGGACAAGTGGCGTAAGTCTATTAATTTTAAATGTCCCTTAATAATGAAGATAATCACTAGGGGAAAGTTTTGTTCGACTTGTGGAATTAAATGCTATCATTCCTCATCAAAACATTCTTAAAAATATCTCACATTAGATTTCTACAACGGAAACGAGAAATTTCAAAAATATGTTCAGTTTAGTACGCAATATTCTTCATTATTTTTTGTATTATTAAGTTAATTTCTTACGATATGAGCAAAACTGAGTTCTTTATACATATAATTTCTAATAAGAATTTTTCTATATATTCCATTCTCTCAAGACTACCAAAAGTGGACTTCCGCCAATTGTGCTCTGAGCAGCTCATATGTGCCAATGGTCACATAAGGGCGAAGAAAGAAATTAATACAATTACAGACATGTTGAATAACAGGTCATTCAATAAGTACGTAGGATAAGTGAGAAAAAAACAAAATTTTAATAAAACTCGATTATATTATTCAACATAGTTGCCTTCGAGAGCGATATAACGAGTATAGCGGTTTTCCAACTTTTCGATACCACTTTTATAGTACGATTTCTCTTTCTCGTCAAATAAGGCCTCAGTTTCAGCGATTACTTTAACATTGCACTTGAATTTCTTTCCAGCAAGCATTCTCTTGAGATCTGAAAACAGAAAAAAGTCGCTGGGGCTAAATCTGGAGAATACGGTGGGTGGGTAAGCAATTCGAAACCCAATTTATTTAATTTTGCCATCGTTTTTATCGATTTGTGACACGGTGCATTGTCTTGGTGAAACAACACTTTTTTTCTGTTGGAAATGTGGCCGTTTCTTGGTGATTTCAGCCTTCAATCGATCCAAAAGTGCACAGTAATAGTCGCTGTTGATGGTGGTTACTTTTTGGAGAAAGTCGTTGAATATTATTCCTTTCGCATCCCAAAATACAGACACCATCACCTTACAAGACGTTCGTCGACTGCTGTCCGCTCAGCTGACTGTCTTTTAGCTGACTGTCTGTTTTGGATTCTGGTGTGTAATAGTGAAGCCATGTTTCATCCATTGTCACATATCGACGATAGAATTTGATTTTATTGCGGTTTAACAGCGCCAAACACTACTCTGAAGCATCAATTCGATGTTGTTTTTGGTCGACAGTGAGCTCACGTGGCACCATTTCCACAGAGCTTTCGCATACCCAAATGTTCGTGTAAAATGGTAAAACTCCTACCATCTGATATCTTTACAATGTCAGCTAGCTCGTGCACCTTCAATTTGCGATCGTTCATAACCAATCTGTGGATTTTTTTGATGTTTTGTGGAATAACAGTCTGATTTGGGCGTCCACTGCGCTCTGCATCATTTGTGCTGGTACGACCACGTTTAAATTCAGCAATCCACTTTTCTATCATTTGTCTTGATGAAGTAGAGTCCGGATAATGTTTATCAAGCCATTGTTTGGTTTTCACTGTATTTTTTTCATTAAAAAGCAATGCTTTATCAAAACTCGAAATTCACTTTTTTAATTTTTTTTTTTTCAATAATAATAGTTGCACACAAAATGCTATAACTCACGAATCAATTGTCAGATTGTTATCAAATTTTTATACTTATCGTTTGAAGGTTGGTACTAAATAAAAATCATATGGAAAAATCTAGTAACGCCATCTATGTCATTCTATGGACTTTTTGAACGTACTGTTAACTATTAGCCCACTTGGCAAAAATTACAGCTGGATAATGTCTAACCCAAATAACAGACTAATGGATACTATTCGCATAGAAAAATTGTTTGCCACCTGAAAAGGCCAGACCCACTGTGCCACATGACACTGCTGTCAGTGGCGGATCTACATACCAAGAGTTATCAACTTTACCAAGTTTTTCATTATATCACTGTATTTACATTCCCAAATAACATGAATAGGAAAAAAATTGCTAACATAAGCAACATTTGTATTTTATCATTTTATTTGCCTCTTTTTCCCAATGGAGATTTACACATTAACAATGTCTGAATACTCCGGTTATTAAGCATAAGAAAAAGTAAAAATAAATATAAACATCCTGGTTCACAAAGATAAAACTTTAATAAAAAAAAGAACACGTCATATAGAGGAATGCGATTATATGGTATTTAATGATTTATTTATATACATATTAAAATTATGTAAATTTTGCAAGCCAGAACATTCTTTGGAATTTTTATAGCGAATACAGCACAAACAATTCTAATTTACACAATTTTTACAATAATTACAATTATAATTCCTTATATAAAATATCAAGGTTGTTTTATTGTTGGAAATTTGTCAAAAGTTGAAGATGAAATGATTTGACGCACACTTATCCGATCAAATACATTCTATTTTTTATGTGGTCTTTTGCCACAACGCATAGCGAATTCCTCTTCAGTAAGATCAGATAAATGATTGATGCCCATATTGAATGTCACTTCGCCAGCTTCAAATTTTTTGTTGTGATCTTCAACTTTTGCCTTCACTTTGGTGTACAATTCACGACGCATTTCGTCCTCTTCTGCGTCTTTGTAAGATTTGTCAAATTTTTGCTGATTTTAAATGAATCGGGAAAAATTATTTTTGATATTCAAAAATGTATTCTTACCTTGTATTCCGCCCATTCCTGATCTGAGACAGACGGCATTTTTGCGAATGATGACTTTGTGGAGCTTGAATGCTGATTCGAACACTTTATATTAATATTTACACAGCTAAATACAGATTACTAAGAAAGAAAAAAAAAATCAAAACAAAATCAGCGCATGAAACTATTGTTTTTCTACTCGCACAGGGTGTGCCTTACCTCAGATAAATATAGCTGACAATACTAAATAGGGTGTTCAGACCATGATTATAATGTCAAAATCAGCCGACGGTAGTTAAGGCAGTTTTAATTTGGCTGCTTATATTTTACTATCGTGGCGCAGCTGCTGCTGCTGTTTTTGCTTAACAGCGAGGTTACTGTTGAAAGATGTGGTATCATCTCGTGGCTTTAAACGATAAAATAAGTCAACAATCGCAGATTTCTTTAAAAAAGAACAAATTTAATGTTTTTCAGCAGCAATTTCCCTTGTCAAAATATATTTTGACAGTTCAAAGACGCCGTACATAGTGACACAAATAAATTGGTTAATGCACAAGCGAACTAAGTAGTCGAATGAAAAGATATTAAATGTTAACTTTTATTTGCCTCATTCAAAGCCAAAATACAATTAATTCTGTATTCTATCTAAAAACACACTGTTAATTTTATTAAATTTGTGGGTTTTTGCTTACTTTTCTTACATTTCAACACATAAAATCTGGGTACTCAATCTATTTATACGACTACAAGTTAATTATACATCCCTATTGCTGGACGAGCAAACGGCACATGTCAAAACTGACATTATGCCTACGCCAGTGTTTTGCTTTTTCATATTTTCATCTCGGAGTTGCACCTACCTTATAATTCTATCATGGTTCAGACAATATAGCTACACTAGTTCCTGTAACTCATACCGATCAGAGTTGCCTTCTCATATTTCCGATTTGACGTCACTCTGACGTCACTCTCACCTGCAATGTTTCTGTACAAATCTGTATCGATTTCTGTTCAATTCAGTCGTTTCAAATCGATAAGGTGTCACTTGTTACAATTTAATTTCAATCTTTTACAAAAGTGTTTCTGTACAAAAAGTAAATTGATAAAAATGTGTCACTTTTCTCACTGCCTTTGCGGCAAGTGAGCACTCTACCAATTTATCTAATGCCAGTAATGATGTGTATTATTAAGTTATAAATACTCGAAATATACCTTTAAAAATAGTTGCTTTCATTTAAGTTGAATTTCTTATATTTGTATATATAACTAATATGCATGTATATTTGAAGGACTTAATAAAGCAGCTCCGGCACGTCGGAAAGGGTAAATTTTTTAATTCATTTGAATGTTACTGAAACAATAATTCATTAAATAATTGATATCCTAATACTTCTTACTCACTTCACTGTTTACAAAAACACTTTAGATTACCTTTTTATTATAAAACTATAGCGCACATAAAATAAAATAAATACCCTTAAACAGCTGCTTGTCATTGACTCAATTTTTCAGCGTTTCTTCTCGATTAGTGTTCTTTTTTATCACAGTCCGAATTTTTACCGATTTCACGTACAGAAACATTAGTTGTCACGAAATCGGTAACTAGGGATCGATAACGCAAGACGTCACACAAACCGGTAACTTACCGATTTTGTTACAGGAACGAGCTACAGATTTGCGATTACACTATCCAGAATATTGTCGAACCTCATTAAGCAATAAATGTTCAGAATAATTTTGCTCTACAGCCAACGTCCTTTTTTCAAATTTGGGGACTCTAAATCCAAATCTGCAAACAATAGTTTCACATGGCTTGGGACATAAAAATCGTGATTTTGAAAAGTAATTGTCCGAATCCAAGAAAAATATTTAGTTTTTATGCGTAAGTGTATTTCTAAGAATGAATTAAAGGTTAAAATATGATCTTTTAAAATAGATATAAGCAATAAAAATTCATCGCATCATAAGCAAACAACGAACGACAAATTGACATTTGCTTGTTAATCTTGATGCTTTTTCTTCTTGATGCTTGTTCTTATAAAGCTGGAAAACATTTCTTAAAGCACCTTTAGAGCTCGAGTGTAGGGTTGCAATTACTTACTTACTTAGGTGGCCGTAACAACCCGTGATCGGGTTTCGGCCGACCTCATCAGCTTTCGCCAGGCGCCTTTGCTTTGGGCCAATTGGATACACCAAGTGCGGTTAGGGCTTCCTCGGCCTAGTCCATCCATCGGAGGGATGGTCTCCATCGTAGTCGTTGACCAGCGACCCTCGCCTCGAGCACCTTTTTCGCTGGAGCCTCGTCGTCCATACGATGGACATTACCCATCCAGCGTAGTCGCTGCACAGTTATACGCCGAACTACTTCAATGTCTTCGTAGAGCTCATACAGCTCCTGGTTCATTCGGATGCAATAGTCATCGCCGACTCGAACAGGACCGAAGATTTTGCGAAGAACTCTTCTCTCGAACACCCCCATAGCAGCTGCGTCAGTTTGCGAAACGACCCATGCCTCAGCGCCATAAAGCAGCACATGTAGAACGAGCGTCTTGTAGAGTGTTATTTTTGTCGTACGAGAGGGGGCTCTGGAACTTAGTTGCTTACTGAGCACCCATCGTAGTAGCACCCCGTAGTAGCTGACTTCGTTGTTGTTATTAATGGCGGTGCCAAGGTATACGAACTCCTTGACTACTTCAAAGTTATAGCTACCGCATGAAACGTGGGAGTCTAAACGCCGCGCTCCCTTCTTTGTAGACAGCATTACTTTGTTTTACCCTCATTTACGGTCAAAGCCAATCGGAGGGTTGCAATTTTTGACGATTTATCGTCATTTCGACTTTTTTGGCTTCAATTATGGCCTGACGTTTTCTTTTAGTTTTTTGTCAAAAATTACCTTTTTTGGTTAACTCGCTTTCCTTTATTTTTTAAATTTGAGATTTAAGTTCAGATTCAAATTTGAATTGGGTGCTTAGAGAAGCTATATTTGGGTGTTGAGGTAAAATTTAAGTTAGAGCAATTATCGAATACGATAAGTCCAATAGATATACTAACATTTAAAAATACTTGCTGATTTGCTCAAGCTATTTCCTAATCTGCTTTTAAAAAATGAAGTCTTGATTATGAGTTCCGGAAAGTTTTAAATTTAGAGTTTGCTTATCTTTTCAGTGATTCAGAAGATGAAGTAGAAATTGAATATTACTGGAAAACAGTTTATTCAATTAGAAGAGGAGACTATTCCTTGGCATTTTCTTTTATACGTATGGGAAAATTAATTTTTTAAATTTTGACCTGACCTAATTCGTCAGCAAGCGTTGATGGCTTTTTTTCTCAAATAAACTTAAATAAAACAAAAATCAGATGCATTTTGAGCACAACAACGTTGATTTAAGAGGGAAGAATTCATCTTATTATAATTTGGACATAAAGAAAGAATTAACAAAAAATACAATCATACAATACAGTACAATTTTAATTGAATCTTATAATTTTTTAACCTTAATTATATATTTATTTAATTTGATATTAATAACATGAATTAATTTTTAAAGGTGTTATTGAATTTTTCATTTTAACCTAACAGCCTGACTAAAAAACTGATATTAAATTTTGGCGTCAGCTTTTTAATTTAGTAGCAGCTGAAGTCTCTGTTAAGCTTATGCTAAAAATCTTTTTAGAGCTGGCACTAATTAGAGCCAGCACAAAAATATTTTTTTGGTAAGGCTGTATATGTATAAACATGCTTATGAATAAAGAAAAATTTATCGTATGTAGTACTGATTTGTATTGAATGTCGATTTTGACAATTTTCATGGTGTGAAAATTACTTCTTTTTCTTATCAATCCTGCTCGAGAGAATGATTTTATGCTTGTTCTTCTTATCTCTTTTGAGCTAGAAAAACACAGAAACACATTCTAGCAGATTGTAAGTTACTACAATCGAGTACCTAACCTAGCGTCCACCCGTGCAAGTGCATGTTTGAAAAACTCAATACATACAAACATTTTCGGAATCGCAGCCTACTTGCGGCGCTACTTGCAAGGAAATTTCTTAGGCAGTGCATTTTTTTCACTTGCTGCAAGTAAATGTCAGAAAATGGGATACAAGTGATGTTTTTGTTTTGCTTTTGTGGGTTTTTCCGGGATTTCCTCAAATTTATACAAGAAGCAACATTTGTTACATGTTTTCCTCGTTTTATAACTTCATTTCAAGCAATACTGCAGTAGCAGGGGAACCTTTGCATTCGACATTTTTAAATTAACTTCCACTTGCACATGTGGACGCTGAAGTAACGCTGCAGCCACACGTGATAGTACTGGCATGCCAATAAAGAATATGTATTTACTTCGAAAAAATTCCGAAATAATCAACAAATTACGCTGCAGTCACTTCGATAGTAAATGTTCATTTGAAAAATGTCGTCAAAGCCAAAGGTTCGACCACTTTATTATTCCGTTTGCTTTTTTTCAGTGATGCTTTATATGTCAACACAGCACGATACTTAAATGGAACAAAAATGGGGAACTCTTTATTTTCTCTTTATAATATGTTTATCAATATTTTTCAAAATTAAATGCAACTTATTCATATGATATTTTATGTGTTAAATAAGGATAATTAAAATAATCACATATATTTAACTACAAGACATGAAAGAAAAGTGCATATTTGAAGATCGAATATTTTAGTGAGAAAATACAACACTGTTTCCTTACTTTGATTTCGCACTGGCTGTTGTCAAAATTCACTGGCTCAGTAAAAGTTGTTGCCAGTGGACTGCCAGTGATTTCAAGGTGTGAGTGTATTAGTGAAAAGTGAGAGTGTATTAAGTTTTTCGAACTGTTAGTGTCTTCGAACTGGCACGTGTGGCTAGGGGGTAACTTGCAGCTGCGAATTTCGAATTTTTTCGAAGACAATATATATTAGCTGCATTCCCGTGGCCGTTGATCTAGAACGTGGCTGTATTTATTTAAAATAAAAAACAAAAATTAGAAACAGCTCATCTTTTGGCTCTATTTGTGATCTAAAAATGCTACCAACTCTAAAGCATTTTTCAGAACGAACATAGTTGGAAAATCGGGATTGATCTTCGAATAGGGGGTTTCAGACAATTCTACATGTCTATCCGGCAAAATAACGACATTTTTTCGATGAGCTTTCAGACATACTACTTGTTGGATAGACATAATTATTTTTCAGCTCTCAAAAGGAACACCATAACAATGGCAAAAAACTTTCTTGCTGCTCTCATAAAAAACTCCTATAAAGTTCAATAAATGCCTTCCAAAATTCATTATGTGAAACGCTAGCAATTTTTTTTTATTCTTCTTCGTTAATTCCTTGTTTTTTTTCTTATTTTTCTCTTGATGTTAACTCATTGACGATTTTCGCAGAATGAAAATTGCAGCGAGTCCGGTGAGCGTGTGTTCGAACAATACTACATGTCGGATGTGCCAACAGAAAAATCAAAATCATTTCATATTCGTACTACATGTTGGATGGACATGTAGTTTTAGCCTTCACACATCGTACATGTCATCGGACACGTAATGCCCATCGGACATGTAGTATTGTCTGAAACCTCCTGATAGTTTTCGTCTCACTGATCGCAATCGAAATTTGACACTTCATCGCCAGTTTTGCCAAATTTTAATAAATTTGAACTAAACCGGTTCCACTGAGATTTGATCTGTTGCGGGATTCCCAAACGCCTTAACGACGTTTGTCGCTGTAGTTAACTAGCGAAAACTGTCATCTACTATGAAACTGTGCATGCACAGTGACCGATAACGACAACTACGATTATCGTTAACTGTTTGGGAATCCTGCTACTGATCTAGTGCCACGGGAATGCAGCTATTATTCTCTACTTGCAAGTGATTACTTGCACATGTGACCACAGGGTAAACAGGCCTATTGTTTATGTTTTCGCTATCGTTTATGTTTCAGAGATTGCAAAGAAGAAACATTTGCTTCTAAAATATTTCCTATTTTATTTTATTATTTATAGTGAGCATTGCAATAATAGTGAGGGATTTTTAGTCGAAGATAAGTTATTTGTTAATTTCATGTTAATTAGTTGAAAACGTTAAGTGCAGCAACCTCAGCAGCAGATGGGCCTCACACCAAAACATTCTCGGCATGGTTTGTAGGGATAGGAGTCGACAAATTGATGCCAAATATTGGTTTTACTCACGTGGCGATGGCAGATGTGCATCCAAAGTATAGGAGGAGATTGAGCGACATTATACTAAAATGGCCAATGAAATTGTCTGCATATTCCAAATGCCGATACCGAGAGAGGGTAAGGTGTTGGACTACTCCAGGTGGCAGCTTATGGATCAGATGTGCAGCTGCTTGAGCCACCCAACAGTCCAATGAAAACATTGTTGCTGCTGCTGCTAATGAAGAAATTAAATTCAGCAATTTACCATCTGACTCCAATCCAAGCGAGATATCTTCACTGACATCATTTGCCGGAAAAGTTGCATTTGACTAAATTGTGGAATTCGCGATCAAATGTGGATTGAGTACCAAGTGGAGACTGATTTGTAACGCGAAACAAATATTTGAAAAATTCCGGCAAGCATTTTAATAACTACTTTTATATTTTGTTCTTAATTCTAAACCTACATTATTGTGCTAAACGTTTAAGTTGTATCGTAATAACTATTTTTTTAGCTATATGTCTATCAATATAAAAATACATATATTCTTTTGAATCCCCTTTTTTAAGCATTTTCAAATTATGCCCGCTCTGAATAGTTTATTTAGTAAATTACTAGTTGGTTCATAGGTGCTGCTAGATTAGAAAGAAGTTTAAATCAAACAACTGATTAAAATTGAATAAAATGCTTTATTTAAACAATTTTCTTTCGCTTTATATTCTTAACATATTCATGTGCATGTTTGTGTAGAAATAAACTACCTGTCTTTTTCGATGTAGTTATTCAAATAAGGGCTGATTTTGGTTTATAAACGTTAAACATTCATTTTTAAAATTAAATGAATTTATTACGATAAAAGAAAAAATGTATCTGTTATTCTGTTATCATTCATAACAGAAAATCTGCTAGATTTTGTCATGCCGAATACGAATTTAAGATTTTGTAAAAATTTTTTTGAAAGTTCGAAAAATCTGCTATGATTCATAACAGATTTCATAAAAGATCGTCTTCAGAATACGAATTTTAGTGTCGTAAAAGATTTCTTGACACCTCAAAAATTTGTATGAGAAATCATAACAGAAAAACAGATTTTTTTTCATAACAGATTGTGCCGATAGACTTAATTAAGTGCTTAAAAAAATATCGGTCAGGTTTTGCATTTTATTTTCCCTTAAAAAATAAAAATCAAAACTTACCATTTATTGACTGCTCAAAAAAATATCGGCCAAATTTTACTTTTTATTTTTGCCTTTAAAAGTAAAAAGCAGAAACAATTATTATTTTTTGCTCAAAATTTTAAAAGTCAAAGTCTCTGAACCCTTCAAAAGCAGACCTTAATTTTACATCGTTGCAAAGGTACGTAAGGTAAAGGTACGTAAGAGAAATGAAAATAATGAGGGTATTCACTTCACTGCTGAAATTTCAGAAATCGGAAATTTCCGACGAGTTGAAGTGAGCGACCGTTTTTAATGTTTCGTTTTTTTTTACTGTGCTGTGTTGTGCTGTGTTGTCTCAAAATATACCCTATTTTGGCATTCGCAAGGCTGTGGGTCCGCGAAAAAAATCTCAAACTCCGGATTTGGTTTTCTTAACAAAAAACCAATCTAAGAACAAAATTTGAGGAAAATCGGATATGGTCAGTGCAAATGATATTACATTTCAATGTGAAATGTGCGATTAATTCCTGGACCACAACAAAAACTTTGTTTATAGCAATACTTACTGCTAGCCAACCTTTATTTATTTATTAAAAGAGCATGAACGTAATTTATACTGAACGTTTTTAAAATAAGCTGTTTTAACTTATACAATGCTGAGCGAAAATGTGTTGCACTAAAGTTTGTTTTTTATATCAAACATACTAACGACAATACTTTTTTCGAATAAAGTACTAAAAAAAGTGTACTAGTGATCATAAATCAAATGACCGCCAGCATAACATACTTTGGGCACGAACAAAGTATAGTTAGCAAGGTAGTGTCGTCTCGCAGCGGTGGGTACAACAGCTGTAAAACACATAGAATATTATAATTTGCAAAATTTGTTATCTGTTTTGTTTTAATTCGTAAAAACCTGATTTTGACAGGTGATGTACCCACCACAGGAGAGAATTTTAACTACTAACACTATCTTGTCCTATTATAACATGGGCAACACATTCATCAAACGGAAAAGGAGAGTAAAAATTCGTTACCGTGCCGTGCCCGTGACCGCCTACATAACATTACCCTAAGCCGTAAGAACCCAGATTCAATTTTATCTGACACAGAATTGTCAATTATAGTTAATATTTCTGTCAGCAGTCACCTCACTGCAGGCAATGGAAATACTCAGAGTTTACCCTTCTATATGTGTGTCTCAAAAATGCTTCCTCCTATAGTAACCTCCAAAAATTGGTTAGATTTTACCTATTTTTCTTCTCCTTCGAGATATGGAACAACCTAAGATCGAAAAATCCTCGAAAAACTCTCGAAAAATCTTCGGAAAAAATAGAAAAAGTACCATATCTCGAAGGGGAAGCAAAATAGATAAAAATTAACAATTTTTTGGGGCTTTATAAGCGGTCCCCATTTTTTTATCAGTCCCCCAATTTGCGCTTTTTTAGAGGAGGCGTCGGAAAACGTGTTTAACTGTCCACTGTAAGTCAAATTGTAGTTCTCCCCTTTTAAGAGCCCCTTTTAAGTACTGTCTGTCTATTTAAAACATATTTTTAAATGGTAACCCTCCCTACAAGTGTGTGGCTTATAAACAATGAAAAGCAACAGTTAACAAAAGCCAAAATGAAATGAAAAGCAAGAGTTTCCTAAACCGAAATGAAATGAACAGCAACAGTTAACGAAATCAAATTGAAATGAAATGAAAAGCAACAGTTTCATAACAACAGCAAAATAAAATGAAAAGCAACAGTTACCTAGCAACAGCTAAATTAAATGAAAAGCAACAAATTATTTTTATTGCTGTTGCTTTTGCTGTTGCTGTTGTATTTACAATGACAGTTAATCAAAAGCAAAAGCAAATTAATGTTTGCTAGTTTTTTAAACCATGGCTGTATTTCAAAATAATTACGTTATGAAAAATTAATTGTGGCATTTTTTAATTTATATTTAGTTTTTAATAATTCTTAAAAAAAATTAATTTTTAAGAATTACACTTGAGAGCTTTATGCCAAGTAATTTCATGAAGCAACAGGTTGCCACAACAACAATGTTCTTTACAGAACAACCACCAGCAGACTAGACAGCTGTTTCGTTCGTCGCTACACCAACTCATCAGTAATCTTCTGTGGCTCATGCAGTCCATTAACTTTGAAAATCTTATAAGCACACGTTATGTTTGTACACTGAAAAGCATAAAATAAGTAAGCGTTGGTCTGGTAGCCAACATATGCAGCTAGACCAACTATCTATGCCACTAAAATATGCATGCCAACAGTTCCATTCTAAAATCTTATTGCAAAAACATAAGAAAAACATAGAATTTTTGTTTGTAAATTTTTATTTTTTTGAAATGAAAGATTTAAATTTCTTTGACGATTGATTTTTTATTTCCCGACAGTTATTTTATAAATATGTCAGTTATTTTTCATATTTAAAATTGTTTAATTCATATTCGAAATGGAAAAATTAAATTCTTTTGGACAATTGATTTTTTTTTTCTATTTCTTATATATATTAGCTTATATATATATTAGATGGGTTTTTTCCCCAAAAGTATTCCAGAACCTCCCTGCAAGGCTAGATTCTGAATCCTGGATGTAATATAAGCACTTCACGCAAAAAAAAAAATCCAGAAAATTCGCAAACTGGATTGGCGCTGCTAAAAAACGTGAATTTGAAGAAGTATAAAATGGATGTTTCAAATCGAGTTTTCTATTTATATTTAAGTCATACAAAACTTTTGACCATAACATAGCCTGATGTAAAATCGTCCGCTGAACCCGCATTTGCCATCAGATTTTTAAAAAAATTAGTCTTTGACCCAAAATGTTTACAATAAATTTAAAAACATAAATTTGGACATCGTGATCATCGAACATCATTGCAAATATGCACAGAACATGTTGAAGTTAATCTGAAGTAGAGGGATATAATTTTCTTAAGGAGCCGACTTTTGGGCAAATAGTTTTGAATAGATTTATTCACTTTGTTTTCTGCATATTAGAAATTATGTCTTTCTTTATTACATATAATAAATCGGGAATTGGCCGAAGCGGATCACAGTGGGTCCCTTTTCGTCCCCATTGGATAAAGGATGCTACCGCTCAGAGCCCTCATACGTGAGCATGCTCCTTACATAAGCATCCTTTGTCACCCCAAGCATATCCTTTTAGGTTAGCTGATCAATCTCGGAGTCGCCAATAAATGGACGTCCCAGACGTCCCAACGCCGAACACTCGCACAGAATGTGTGCTGCCGTTTACGGCTCCTCTAGGCATAACCTACACGCATCGTCCTCGGTCAGAGTCATCTTCCTGAGATGGTACATGTAGGGACCGTGTCCTGTGACCAGTGCAGTAAGCCAGCCTAAAATCGATTGTAACGGATAACTTTTGCTGCCTAACAATGAGACCACTTAACGGCCGCCTTCGATTGCCTGCAATTAACCGCTTCTTCCCACCTTGTACGGTGTTCCAAGTCCGACCATTGCTTAATAAGGCCTGCCACCATGTTGTCGCCTATGGCGATACGTGGCTCTGGTCCACAGAACTCTTCTGCTAATCCTTCTCTCGCTAAAGAATCAGCATTTTCATTCTGTTCTTTGCCTATGTGAATATCGTTACCAGCGATTTCTTCACAGACGACTCCATCTGTTATAAGAGTTTTATAACATTTTTCTGTTATCCTTACTCTCTACCTTCCATAGGCATACCCGTCTCCCTGATATCTCTATGTACAATATCTATGTACAATATCTATATCTATACAATATCTCTATGTACAAGGATGCGCATATGACCATGTAGGGCCGTTGATCTATGACACGTATCATTTCACAACATTCTGAGGGCTGTTAGCGCCGCCGCCGCCTTTATTTCTAAATCTAAAGACAGCATACCTAACAGAACCTCCATTGCGCTTGTTGGAGTGGTGCGTATTGCACCTGTTATTCCAACACATGCCAGCTGTTAGACTCTGTCCAGTCTCTTCTTAATGGTTTTCTGGCTGACTTTTGTCCACCAAATCACCGAAGCATACGTGATGACAGGTCTAACCATCATAGTGTAGACCCATTTCATGAACTCTGTGTTTAGCCCTCATTTCAGATCACAAACGCGTCTACACTGAAACAGAACCCTCTTGGCTCTTTGAATCCTATCTTCTACATGCTCGTTCCAGTTCAGTTTGCTATCAAGGCTTACCCCTAAATATTTAACTTTCGTGGACATGTTGATTTCAGCTCAAGACAGTCTGAGTGGTTCTCTCCTCAGACCTGCCTTCTTTCTAGTAAAGAGAATATTGCCCTGTGGATGATCATATTGTCTACACAATTTACTTTCATTGGGCTTACATCGCACTCTGTCAGGGCTTGCCGCGGCCTTCCAAAGCATATTTTGTCGAAAGCACCCTCGATGTCCATAAATGTGGCCATCGCAATACCTCCTGGAAACAGCTCCTTTTCAGCAACTCTTACTTATTCGTGAAGAGGATTATGCATCAGCGAAGTGCTCTCAAGACAGTCAACCATCACTTT
Source organism: Coremacera marginata (assembly GCA_914767935.1). Taxonomy (NCBI): domain Eukaryota; kingdom Metazoa; phylum Arthropoda; class Insecta; order Diptera; family Sciomyzidae; genus Coremacera; species Coremacera marginata. The sequence continues at coordinate 59,970,703 of OU612044.1, read as the reverse complement.
TTCCATCGTTTTCAAGAGGAACGACGTAAGGCTGATCGGTCTGAACGATTTCACCTCCGCATAATCCTTTTTTCCGGGCTTCGGAAGAAAGACAACTTTCGCCTCTCTCCAGACTCTCCGAACGTACCCAGTCGCTAAGCAAGTAACGAATATACCCCACAGCCTAGGTGCAATGAGATCTTCCCCCCATTGCATCATAGCCGGAAATATACCGTCCATCCCTGATGTTTTGTACGGAGCCGTCTGTCAACCCTGTGCATCCCCTTCTTCAAGGTTGTCCACGGGTCGTCAGACCTAAAACTTCCAGGAAAATGCACCTCCATCAGAACTTGCATCGACTCCTCTAAGTTCTCTGCCATGATTCCATCCGTTTTTCGGATCAGTCACACTTTGAAGAATGGATCTTTTGAAACCATTTTCTGACCCCTACATACTTCCGAAATAGTTTCCATCCCAGAGCAGAAGTCTCTCCACGACTGCCTTTTACGGTGTCGTATGAGGTTCTTCAGTTCCCTCTGTGCCTTGTAGTCTGCCCATGTTTCTGGGGTACCCTCTCTCATGTGCAGATTGAAGGCCTTCCTAACCTTCTTCATCAGGGATTGGAGTTCCGTGCACCACCATGACGTCGGAGTACGCTCGTCTACTGAAGATAAAGGACATGCCACCCCGTAAGCTTCGACCATGGCCGAACTAGTATGTTTGACATGGCTTTCCACTCCCGCTTTATTCCCTGGTACTTTTATAGCTTTTTGGGTCAGTGTTTCCCTCAACTTCGCCTTATATTTCACAGAATCTGTATTCTTGGGAATCCTGACCTTCTTGCTATTCCGTTGGATTTCACGTTGGCGTTGGATTCCATAAATGAATTCAAACTGAATGGATCTGTGGTCAGACATGGTTAGTCTATCCGCGACCCTCCAGTTTTCTCTTCTGTTCAGAATCCCTCTGCAAATGAGGGTTACATCAATGACTTCACTCTCCTCGCATCAACGAAACTCGGCTGTGCTCCTCTATTTGCTACCAACAGACTATACTTCTCCACCAAATTCAAGCAGTTGCTCTCCTCTGTCATAGTTATTGGGGCTTCCCCACACAGTATTGTGCGCGTTTGTATCACATCCTATTATCACTCCAATGTTACTTTCCTCACAGTACTTTACCAGATTCTCTACCTCTTTTGAAGGTGGTTGGTCCGGTGAGTCGTAAGAAAGATACGCTGAAGCTACCATACAAGCACCTGCACCATCTCCAATTCCGGGATATGTTCCGAGATCCGGGGAACATAGGTGTGGCGTATGTACCGCTAGTATACCATGCCTCACCAAGAAACACGTCCTCCACCTGCCATCTGCTACCGTTTGGTACAGCGTGGCCTTTCGCTCTGAGCGACCATTAATTCTATTGTGAAGAATCCAAGGTTATTGGAGCACTGCTATGTCAATTCCATCCTCCTCCATGCAACGCATCATCATTGCTGATGCTGCCCTACTATGGTGTAGATTGAGCTGACACACCACAAGGTTTTCCTGGTACTAGCTATCGACTTTTGAGGGTCGTCCACCAGCTTCCATCGTCCTTTCTATATGTCGAAGACTATCAACCTTTACAGGATCAACAGCCGCTTCGGACTTAGCGTTCCCTGGCACTGCAGCTTCGACAGGGCTGGCTAACAGCCTCACCCTTTTCGGAGTTCCATCGTCCACCAGGCCCAGCAGGTTACCTTGCGGCTTCCGCACCCTTCCACGGATAAATCCTTTTGGGATTCCACCTCTTCGGGACTCGTCTCCTCAGCGCACCCTTCCTTTTTTTGTCTTTTAGATTTCCATATAAGTCCCACGAGTGTAGGGGGAAGAACCGTCCACCGTGGCATAGCCCCCACTATCACGGTAAGCCTATAGTTTCTCACTGGGGCGGGCAGGTACCAGTGAGGTGCGCTCCTTGTTGTCCCCGATTGCAACACTCCGATTGGACACGGGCTATCCTGGATTAGGGGGTCCTTTTCGACACCCATGTCTAGATCCGTAGTGTTTTGTAAAAGTAGGGTCACCTCGTACAGGATGTGGCTCCTCACCACGCACTAACAGCCTTGATGAACGAGAGGCTGTGGCTTCCCAGAAAGAAGCTATATTCGCTTTAGTCCGACTTACAGCTACTGCTTTTTGACCCCCTTTCTTTGTTATGTTATACGGATAAAGTTTTTGATGTTCCTCTATCACTTCCAAAGTCAACTCTTTTTCGGATTCTAAATTGTTTATATTTGTTTGCAGAAAACAAAGTGAATAAATCTATTCAAAACTAACTATTTGACCAAAAGTCGGCTCTACAAGAAAATTATATCCCTCTACTTCAGATTTACTTCAATATGTTTTCTGCATATTTGCAATGATGTTCGATGATCACGAATTTATGTTTTAAAGTTATTGTAAACATTTTGGGTCAAAGACTCATTTTTTTAAAAATCTGATCATATGCGGGTTCAGCGGACGATTTTATGTACATCAGGCTATGTTATGGTCAAAAGTTTTTATATGACTTAAATTTAAAAAGAAAACTCGATTTGAAACATCCATTTTATACATCTTCTAATTCACGTTTTTTAGCGACTAGTTTGCGAATTATCTGGATTTTTTTTGCGTCACGTGCTTATATTACATCCAGTAATATAATCTATAATATATGTCTTATATATTATTATATCTTATATATATCTTGTATATATATTATATAATATAATATAATATTATATATTATAGATGTTATATATACAATATATATTATATATAATATCTTATAATATAATTCTGGATTCAGAATCTGGCCTTGCAGGGAAGTTCTGGAATACTTTTGAAAAAAACCCATATAATATATATATAAGCTAACTGTGGATAAAGAATTTAATTTTTCTATTTGGAAAAGGGATTAAATATTTTTAATATAAAAAATAACTGACATATTTATAAAATAACTTTCGAGAAATTGTTTTTGTTTATTCTTACTTTGGGGGAAACGCCGAAAGCCTTTTGTATTATGTTGATAAACTTAGCCCTTGGTACATGAACCAATTGCTAATCCAAAAGAGCACTACTTGATTTCAGCTTGTACTGATTTATATTTATTTTATGAGTTCTATTTATACAAAATTCTATAAACTAGAATACATAATAACTTATATAAAGAATAACATATGAACAAATAAAATTATTGATATATTAAAAAAAATGCAGCACAATGGCATTAAGAGTGTGATGGCCGAAGCGGTCAGTTACCTGCCTTGCTTAATTCAATGCTAAGCCAACTGCATGCATTGTTTTGTTGACGCCGCTTGCTGGTGTCGTATTTATGGCCATAGTTGTTGTTGTTGTTGTTGTTGTTGTAGCGACTTAAATGTTATTATGCTGCTACTGTTGGTTTATTTGTAGATATCAAAAAATTCAATCGTCAAAGAAATTGAATTCTTTCATTTCAAAAAAATAAAAATTTACAAACAAAAATTCTATCTTTTACTTATGTTTTTACAATAATGTTTTAGAATGGAACTGTTGACATGTATATTTTAGTGGCATCAAAGTAAGAACAGCAGAACAATAAAAGATAGTTGGTCTAGTTGCATATGTTGGTCTAGACCAATTGAATTTATTGAATTTATATGCATTTAAATTGAAATTTATTAATAGATTTATTAGTATATAAAATGTGTAATAATAATAGCTTTAGCATTTAATTTATTATGTAGATTTAGTTGGCATAGTTATAACATAAAAACTAAATTGAATTAGCTTAGTTAGCATCAGAGAACTGCAACGAGTCGATTATTTGAACAAATGACTATAAATCATCCATCAAAAACCGAATGCGAGTGCGTGCGGTTGCGTACAACAACCATCACATCCACGCGAAGCATCCTCATAACAGCGATGAGTGACGAGTGCCGCCGCTTTCACTCATCGCTCATAAGAATGCCGCTCAATGATTCTAATGATTCTAGAGTCATTCTTTATGATTCTAGAGGGAAATCGCGTGTAGTGTTACCGCTGACATATTTTATTATACGTATAATATATAAATTTATTATTATATACATAAAATACTAGTGGACTCGGCAAATGTATGAAAATAAATCTTAAAATAGTATTAAAAAAATATTTAATTGCATATACTTAATAAGAAAAATGTAAATATTATTGATAGAAATAAGTGAAGAATTGTGAAAATATTATTGAAAAAATATATTAAAAATTTTTGGAAAAATATTTGGAAAAAATTATTATAATTAAAGAATTAAGAATTTTTATAATTAAAATATTCAATAAAATCATTTTAAATATTATTAAATATTATTAACAGTAATTAAAAAATTCATTCAAAAGTTCTTAATATATAAATACATACATAAAAAATTATTGATTTACATATTAACATATTTTCAACAAAAACAACTTGGTTTAGAGGGGAGATTTAATTAACATTTATATGACATTTATAATTAACATTCTATTAAAATAAATGAAAGTAATATACACTATTACAGCTTTTAAAAGAGGCAATCCTGTTTATTTTGGATTGCCGCTTTCCTTATGGCATCCCTAAACATAAAGGTTCTTAGCAATTCGTGTGAAAGTGATTTAAAAACTGATTAAAAACAATACAATAACAACAAGGAACAAATAATAGACAACATACAAGTTTGCTACAATTTATTTCTTTGAACTAGAGATCCCCAACTTAGAAGCTGTCTATTTATCTTAATCAACACGTAAAACACAAAACAAAAGTAAAACAAGGAAAACGCACGCCAATACTGAAGTGCACGCAAATCATTCAATGACTCTAGAGTCGTTGAGGGTGCTTAGAATCATATGCTTAGAATTCAGTAGTTTTTCTAATGAGCGATGAGTGAAAGCAGCGGCACTCGTATATGTAGCTCATCGCTGTTATGAGAATGCTTCGCGTGGAAGTGCTTGTTATTGTGCGTAACCGCACACTCGCATTCGGTTTTTGACGAGTGATTTAGAATCGTAAAAAAAAGGTTCGCTGCAGGTCTCTGGTTGGCATAGTTTTATCATAAAAAATTAATAAATAAACTTAGTTAAAAAATTAAAAATTTAGGCATTTTAAAGACGGTAAAATTTGCTAACATTTTGTGAACAAGAAAAATTGTTGAACAAGAATCTTCAGCAGCTAAAATTTTATAGATCAAAAATTCCTTCAAAATCGGTGAAAAAATTATTGAACAAAAAAATTCATATCATTTCTTTAGCGGCTAAAAATTTAAAGATCAAAAATCATCAATATAAATAAAAAATTTAGTAATAAAATTAAAAGTTTAGTCATTTTAAAGATGGTAAAATTTGCTAACATTTTGTGCTTGGATGCATTTCAATCTAATCAGAAATAAATAAGTTATAGCGATTTTTCTATACCTTCATGCTTGAAAATAGACAAAATCACAAAATCGTAAAAATATCATTCCTGACTATCGACGAAATCCACCCAAACAAATATGTAGCTGTTTCACCAAGCTCTAGCAACATGAGCTCGCAGTTTGCCGTCACAATCGCTGCTTTGTAGTTTGCTTTTTGTCGCACAACTTGTCGGGCCCAATCGTCATGTCACCGAGCTTCTGCAAATGTTTGAGTGATGCAATGTCTGCAAACAAAACACAACCCTCATTCTATAATGTGCGCCGACTCAGCCACTGCTGTTGTTTGTATGTGTTCCGAAGAATCTATTCTGTTGTTGCTGTTTTTTTTTTTTGTTTTGATCCTTTTTGCACTCAAAAGATGATGAAAACAAGATGAAAATAGTCCTTTGAGTTCGGTTTCCTCAAAATGTGTATTAAATGCGAACAGCAACGCATTAAAGGGATTATTTTGCACCTATTTTACATGCCCAACAATTGCTAATTTCATCAAGGCATAATTTTCACTGTTTCAGAGAGGCAAAATTTATTACCAACAACAACAATATAGATGCACAAGAAAAATACAATTTTCACACTCGTTGTTATGTCGTGTTTGCATGGTGTTGTTTTCGTTTGTTTATCATTATATATACATGTGTGCTGATGCTTATTAAGTTTGTGTTTCGTTCAACGAAAAAATAAACAAAAAAATGCATCTAATATAAATTCTTTCTTGCGTTCAACCTGCGTTAAAAAATGTCTTTCAAGCTTTCTTTACATCTAACTAAATGTTATTACATTTCATATAGAAATTAGACAAACACGCAAAATCAGCTGCGAGAAACCAGGACACTCCAGTTTTCTCGCTGTACCTGCTTTGCCTGCCTGCCGTCACTATGTGGACTTCGAGCAGATTTAAATGAAACTGTATGAAGCCACTTTTAGCACACTGGTGCCTGCCTGCCAGCCAGCTGTTACTATGCGGGCGACCTTAGCATGCATTTCGTTTATTCACGTAATTCTTAATGTGAAAGCTCTCGAGTTTTTTCAGTGCAATTATGGAACATTTGGATTATTTGCAAGATTTACAAAATCGTAGCATTATTTTTCAGAGAACATGCAGTGAAGAAAACGAAATTTTCAGCATGCATTCTTACTCGCTAAGAATACATGCTCGCCTTAAGCAAGCATGCCCCGAACTTGCCATGTAGACAATTTTTAGCGTGGAGTGAAGAAAACAGCCCTAAGCGAATCGGGCATACCTTATAATTCTGTCATGGTCTAGCCCGTTCAATTGTTGTCCAGCTATCGTTGTACGGATATAGGCAAAAATGGTTTTTTGGCATTTTAAAGTCAAGTTTTCCAAAAACTGTTAAGTTTTAAAATCCTTTGGTCAAAGATTAATTTCAATATCAGCAATCTTATTAATTGAATAGCTAAATTCTATGATTCAACTTCTTTTTTAATTCCTTTTGTTAATAATTTTTAATTCCGGTTTTAATGTTAGAAAAAAAAGCGCCTAATATTCTATCAATGTCTAAACAATATTTTTTGGATTGCTAAACAATGGGGAATCAGGGGGCGATCATTCACATGGCAACGTGTCTGACTGCCTAAGCCAGGCGAGACCAGCATTATCCATGTCGAAATCGTCCCAATTCGACTCAAACCTCCTCGTGGTGTTCCCTGGGCAACAGCAAACTGGTATCCGTTAGTTTGACGGCTAATTTAAGCGGCGGGTCTCTCCGTGGACCTTAAACATAGAATGTGCGCAGGGTTTGGGTCCCGCCATATTACTACTGCCCAATGAAAACTAAACCAGCTTCGGACTAGTACCCCAATTACGTTGACGACCACCGCAAACGAAAAACGGACAATAATTTACGGATATGCACTTGGAATGTCAAGACCCTTTACAGGGAAGGTACCATTATCCAACTGGCGGAAGCCCTCAAAACAATAAAAGCTGACATCACCGCCATCCAGGAAATGCGATGGAAAGGACAATGTTGCTCTAAACAAGCACACTGCGATATCTACTATAGCTGCCATGCGGAGAGGCGCGAATTCGGATGCAGATTCGTCGTTAGCCGGAAACTACGCCAGCTTGTTTCCCAGTTCACACCTGTGAACGAAAGATTGGCCAAGATCCGCATCAAGGCAAAATTTTTCTTCATCAGCCTTATTTGCGCACACGCCCCTACGGAGGGAAAGGACAAGCCGTCAAGGACGTTTTCTACGCTAGTCTTGAGGACGTATACGACCACCTCCTGGTCCATGACGTGAAAATAGTCCTCGGCGATTTTAATGCGCAAGTCGGAAGTGAAGGCACCTTTGGCCACACTGTCGGTCAGTTCAGTCTTCATGAGACCTCCACGAACAACGGTCTAAGACTGATCAACTTCGTCGCGGCGCGAAACATGGTAGTTAGTAGCACCAAATTTAAACACCTTGACATCCATAAGGCCACCTGGCTGTCCCTGGATCAAAAAACGCGAAACTGAATTGAGCATGTCGTAATCGACGGAAGGCATGCCTCTAGTGTTCTAGATGTGCGTACATTTCGGGAAGTCAACATTGACTCCGACCACTATCTTGTTGCAGCTAAGATTCGCATGCGGTTATGCAATGCGAAGAACATACGCACAGGAATGCAGCGAAAGCTAGGTGTCGCTAAGCTGCAATTACAACGGACTCCGAAGCCTACTCCGCTCAACTCTCGGTTAAGCTTAACCAACCAACCTCTGGACCCGACTATGCCGGCGGACTTTGGGCGCGTAAATTCCAACTCCATGCGCGCTACCGCTCAAGAAGTCATTGGTTTCCGGAGCCCGCAACTTCGGAACCAATGGTACGTTCAGGAGTGTCGCATCGCGACAGCAGTAAAAACGCCGCTTATAGAAAAACGCTGCAGTCAGCTGCAACGCGAGCCGTACTAGAAAACTACCGCGAAAAGAGGAAGGAAGAGAGGCGCCTTTTCAGACGCAAGAAAAGAGAGCAGGAAAAGCGTGAGCGTGAAAAACTAGAGGAATACCAGGGCAAAAAGGATACACGAAAATTCTATCAACAGGTTAAGCGTCTAACCCAAAGTTTTAAGCCCGAAGCATCCACTTGTAGAGATTAAAATTAAGATCTGAGTACAGATACGCAGTGTCCGCTGAGATTGTAGAGACACCACTTCTCCAATTTACTTATTGGTGACTATTCCACCAATGCCGCCCATGGAGAGCGCAGTTCAGTGCCACCAATCAACGATGACGGAGTGGAAGTACCACCACCTAGCCATGAAGAGGTTTGAGTTGCTATCCAACGACCCAAAAACAATAAAGTAGCGGGTGCTGACGGTCTGTCAGCTAAATTGTTTAAGTCCGGCGGCGATAAATTGATAGGCGCATGCATCAGCTCATCAGCAAAAAATGGCTAGCGGAAAGCATGCCCGACGATTGGAACCTCAGCGTACTGTGCCCTACACTATTTGGTAACCAGTCCAGAGCTGTGATGGGCTAAAACTGGTAGTAGCTGGGGTGTAAGCTACGACGTCTGACCAAGGACTTTAAAACTGGTACCACGGGCAGTCAGCGGCCTCTGGCGTATGCCAGGATGACTGGTTTGGGATGGCCCTTCGGGGAGTCTTCGTGGTGGCTGTGGTTTACTACCCATATCGCGGGCAGAGCTATCCAGCTCAGTGTGGATTGCACTCTCAAACCGGGCGTCATACACTTTAGTATGGAAGAGGTTTTAGATAGGCCTCCACCCCCACCAAGGGTTGCGAAGTGTTATCACAACATGGAGCTAATTTGGTACCTTTTAATCCTTAATAGGGCGTTGACCGACGCAATATCTCGGTCCCAATGTTATGGAACATGTAAACTTAAGCCTACACGGCAGGTGTTTACATTAAACACAACATTCATTGTGCCCTATACTTAAGAAAGGAGACCCAACAATCTGCGCCAGCTATCGAGGAGTCTTATTTCCATCGCATATAAGGTTCTCTCAAGCGTACTGTGTGAAACATTAAATCCGATTGCAAAAACACTGATTGGACCTTATCAGTGTGGCTTTCGACCTGGAAAGTCCACCATAGACCAGACTTTACGCTACGAGAAATCCTGGAAAAAACCCACAAAAATCAAACTATCTATCCGAATGACTATCTATCTAACTATGACTATCGCATCGGAATGAACCATGAGCTGTATGAGCTCCATGAAGACATTGACGTAGTTCGGCGTACAACTGTGCAGAGACTACGCTGGCCGGGTAATGTCCATCGTATGGCCGATGAAGCTCCAGCGAAAAGGTACATAGAAGTACACTAGAGCCTCGAGTTGCGTCGTTAATGCGTTCCAAAAAACGCGATGGAACTGGAAAACGACTTGAAATAGCGTTTATATACATTCCTTTTTTAAATAAAAGTGAAAAAGATATCTCAGCTTATTATGAGTTATAAAAACAAGTGGCGGCCGTGACGTAGTGGGTAGAGTGTGTGGTCCATACGCCAAAGAACCCTGGTTCAATTCCCACCTTGCACAGAAAGGTTTTTCCAATTGAATTCATTTTTCTGTTCAGCCGTCAGCTCTCTACAGACAATTGCAAACCTCAGAGAGTAAAAACTGCCACGAAAGCTTCTTTAGAACATAAGCCGTTCGGAGTCGGTATGAAACTTGTCCAGTTCTCGATCATTTGTGTTCAAGCATTTACAACACTTCAACATGCCTTTATCCGAGGGTAACTTTCTTAAATGTTGGAAAATCGCATACATCACCTCCGTTTTTAAATCGGGTTCTAAAAATAACGTTGCCAATTACCAGCCAATATCTAAGTTATCAAATGTGTCTAAGCTCTTTAAGAGTATTAAGGCAAAATTGAGTTTTTTGATTAAACGCTATATGTGCCCTGAACAACATGGTTTTATTGCAGGGCGGTCTACTGTCTCAAATTTGACTGCTTTCTCAGAGTACTGTGTTTCTTCATTTGAACTTGGTCATCAAGTGGATGTGATTTACACAGATTTCTCTAAAGCATTCGACAGAGTTTCGCATAAATTGTTACCCCGAAAACTCTTTAAAATGGGATTTCATACTAATTTTTCTGTCTGTAATTTTATAAGTTGTAATGTAAGTCTGAACATTTATCTTATTGAATTATGAATTGCTTAATATTATTTAGTCTGTAAAGAAATCTGATTTCAAAGACCTCAAATATACTAAACAAAACAATTGATCATAAAAAGCTCGGTTAAAGTCCTTTCAAGAGCTGAAATAGCTATTTCGGTTTTTTTTTTTAACAATAAGTAGTATTTATTAAAATAATTTAATAATAATGCAGACTGAGCACTACAGTGTATTTTGGGCCCATCAAAAAAGTATTGATGAAATTCCCCGGAATTTTGGAGGAAGTATGTTTTTTTTTTTTAGTTGCGTCGATAAAAAGTTGCGACTCGAATTCAATATATTGTATCGACGCAACTCGAGGCTATAGTGTACTTCTATGTATCTTTTAAGAAGCTATTCTCGGTTTTATAATTATTGTTACCCATGTTTGTCCCACATCAAAAATATCAGTAGTTTTGTTGCATTTTTTTTTCTTTTATTTAAAATTTCTTTGAAATATTTTATAATAATCAAAATTTTACATATGTTTTCATATCATAATATATCATCGTGTAAACATTTATTTCATATATTTTTGTAAATAAAATGCGGCGCTTTGTTCTTAATATAATGAAAGGAAAAATAATAATAAATTTACAAGGTTTAATCAAAGCATATCAAGCTGTCTTGCCTTAAGCGCGTCAAAAACAAAACAAACTGTTTGATTTTTTTAAATATAATTCTATTAAGCTTTTTAGAAAGCCTTTATAAAATCGATTAATAACTACAGATTAATAAAATTAAAGAAATATAATTGTAAAAAAACAAAGCCAAAGCATTTATAAAGATACTGTAAAATAAGCTTTAGCTAGCAGCTTCACAAGCTACTCTCAAGTAGGCAAAAAAGAAACAATTTATTTTCTAAACTAAACAAAAAATAAAACAAGTAAAACTTAAAAGTAAACCTACAAAGTTGATAATAATTAATAATAAAGAAAGGAAGAAAACATATTTTTTTTTTGTTTTGCTATATACTGGGCAACAAAAAATAGAAAGGAATAGTTTTCTTTAAACTATAAACTTCTTAATCAGATAAAACAATTTGTTGTTTTTTAACGTAGCAGCTTAACACGTAAATAGCTTTCCAATTGATTTAAAAATAGATCCAAAACAAAAAAATTTAAATAAATTGAAAATCTTTTTAATAGCATTAGCATTTAAAATAGCATTGATTGAAATGTTGACAACTGATTTAATTCTGTTTAAATTTGAAAAATTTATGTTCACAAAGTTTCCCACTCAGCATTATCCATTCGAAAAGCTTGAATGTTAAAATTTTTATTCCTCTTTTTTATTTATAAGAAAGAATACTTCAAAAAAAACTTTGCATTCAAATATGATTGATTTTTAAAACAAAACATCTATTCTTCTTGAAAATACAACAGTAACCTCTACTGGTCGACTCCAATTAAAGTCAAACCCAATTTTAGATTAATATTAGCAGCCAGTTTAGATTCATATCTATTTTCGATCTTTTTTTTCATAATCAAGAAAATCTTAAAATTGAATAATTTTGTTTAATTTCTATAATAAATAAAGTTGTCATCTCAAGAGGTGTCCAATTGCTTTCTTGGCTTAATATGGAAGGCGGAGGGTTGATGAGTGAATGCGTGTTGAAGGGAAGGGAAGCTTCCCCAAAATTGTTTTTTAAGTTTAAAAGGGAATAAAAATGAGACTTTTAAAATTGCTCTTATTTTTTTACGCTAATGGCAGTTTATTCAAAAAATCTCCCGTTTATTGGTTAAACGACTTGAAGCTGTTTGTTTTTACAATTTCGAATTTTTTCGGATATTGTTGTTCGCTTTTAAATGTGTGTGGGTGTGTATGTGTGTGTGTATGTGTGTGGGTGTAAGTGATGGTGAGGTGTGGGTATTATATTCTTGCTATACATGTGAAACAAACATTTATTATTGCAATTTTATAATGTTAAACTATGTACCTACACAAAGAGGAGCTGTTTTGAGGCTTAAGAAAATTTCGTATTTTGTATAAATATATAAGTTAAGTTTTTATTACAATTTTGATGTTTGTTATCATGAGTTTTCATATGTAGGGTTTTTTAAGTTTTGTCAACGTTTCCTACATATCAAAAATGGCCGAGTATTTTATATTCATATTTATTTCATATTTATGCTGATTTGTTAAAGTTTATTTTTACTTAAGAAAATTTTTATCGCTATACATGTATATACTTGCATTATATTTATCGGTATGTTTAAAAGACCGGATCGTTTTGTAAAGTGAAAAAAATCAACCGTTCTGGGTCTTGAAAGTTACAGAAACTCTTAAAAACGATTTCTGCATACTTTATTTTTTAAGTCGGACCAAATTCCACGAAACGTATTTTAATCTCCTGTAGGTCCTTATTGACCTCCAAAAATTCAGTACTTTAGCAATTTAAAAAAAAAACATTTTTTTTAAACCGCTCTAAAAGGTGAATTGCTCATTAGATTTTTATAAATTTGGGCTTGTTGAAAATGTATTGAGCTCTTATTTTTATTCGATATATTATTTACTAAGAATTGAGTGAAAATATTATTCACCTTATTGCAAGAGTTTGCAAAAATCTATAAATTTCAACTAAAGTGACCACCGGCGAACACTTATCTTAAAAATAGTTATCTTAGTTTTGCCAAGTGATATCAAAATCGAATATTATTTGTGTTCATAAAAAATGTTTACATCTAAAATAAAAAAAAGCAGATATTGTTGCCCGTTTTAAAATTTTTCACATTTTGTTGTAATCAGTATCTTGACGGAAAGAAGACATTTATACCTTCATAACAAGACCAAGTTCATAGAATCCAAAGAGAATTTCTGGAACGGTTTAAGAAAATGTGTTCTTGAAATTGAAAAATATCAAATTTTTGGAGGTGAATAACTTATAATAAAATATAATTTTATGGTTTTTCTTATGCTAAAAAATTTGTTTGAGAAAAATATTTATTTTTTCACCCAAAAAACATGATTTTTTTTCTAATAAAAGGAGCAAAGAGATCATTTCGGGATTGCTACGATTTAAAAAAAAAAAAGTATGCAGAAATCGTTTTTAAGAGTTCTGCTAACTTTTTTGAGACCCAAAACAGTCTAATCTAAATGTCGATTCGATCTGATCTTAATTTTCTTAATACAAAAATTAGCACATATATAAAAGTTGGTGCTTATTTGGAAAAACGTTACAAAAGCCATCCTGTTTTTATTGTTCAATAGCGACAGACGTTGTTTTCATTTTTAATATTCGTTTCAAGTTTTTGATTTTTATTTTTATTGCTGAATACATATGCAAATATATGTATGTATATGAAGTAGTAATGATCATTTTTTTTCTAGAATATTAAGTGTACTTTTAAAATTTTTTGTCGTCGGTTTGTCGGTGTTATGAAAAGAATAATAAAAATTTAAAAGATTAACATAAGCATTATAAGATGTTTTTCTTGCTTGTTATTTTCTGTTGTTTCCTCTTAATATTTCATAACCTCTTAAAAAATATTTTTCGTAAACATCAACTGTTTTCGTCTATTTTTTTTATATAAAACGTAGTTGTTGCTACTCTTTAAATAACAATTTTAGCTGCGCTGCTTTTGCTTCCATTATGTTTGTGTGGTGGTGGTGGTGACGGTTCTGACAGTCGCAACGGTCATTATTTAAGCATCGACTTTTTTCTTCTCCTTCTTCTTTTTCAAGAACGATGGTGTTCGAAGCCCCTTCTTCTTCTTTTTGTCTTTTTTAGGCGATCCGTCTGTGGAAATATCCTGAAACCGTAATAGAAATTTGCAATGATTATATCGTTTGTGACAGGATTATTTGTTTTATAACAATAAAATCAAAAACACTTTAATTGTTACTAATTGTTAATTGTTACTATATACAGCCTGTCTCACAAGAGCGTGACCGGCAAACTTTTTGTTTTCTTGTGTTACATAAAAAATTTTAACGCAATTAGTTAAGGAAATCAAGTGTCTAAAGGCTCTGTACAAAAATTTTGAACTATATCAGTGCTGCATGACGGAAACAAATCTTCTGTCAAGTGAATAAAAAAAAAAAATGCGGGAAAATATTTGCAGAAGTCAAAGTCATTCGAAATAAAGTGCCTGATTTAAATTTAGAAATTAATAAAAGTATCCACCAAAGCAGAGACCTGCACCGGTAGCATTTTTGTGACTTACAATTAACTCATAATAAAAACTATGCAAGTATTCACGGATATCGTATAAAATGTTCAACGCCGCCGCGTTGACTTAGAAAACACATTGATGTTGAATTGACCGATCGTATCAATGTTAAGCAGGCTGAGTTCCTAAACGTTCTTATGCAAAGTAAGTGTGTTTTTTCTTTGAATTGGTGCTAATTAGATTTGCCAAAACTGCGCGACTGGATTGTTAACAGTACGTTCAAAAAGTCCATAGGATGACACATAGATGGCGTTACTAGATTTTTTTCATATGATTTTTATTTAGTACCAACCTTCAACGATAAGTATAAAAATTTGACAACAATCTGACAATTGATTCCTGAGTTATAGCATTTTGTGTGCAACTATTGTTATTGGAAAAAAATGGGAACCAAACAATGGCTTGATAAACATTATCCGGACTCTGCTCCATCGAGACAAATGGTAGAAAAGTGGATTGCTGAATTTAAACGTGGTCGTACCAGCACAAATGATGCAGAGCGCAGTGGACGCCCAAATCAGACTGTTATTTCACAAAACATCCACAAATTGGTTATGAACGATCGCAAATTGAAGGTGCACGAGCTAGCTGACATTGTAAAGATATCAGATGGTAGTGTTTTTACCATTTTACACGAACATTTGGGTATGCGAAAGCTCTGTGGAAAGGGTGCCACGTGAGCTCACTGTCGACCAAAAACAACATCGAATTGATGCTTCAGAGTAGTGTTTGGCGCTGTTAAACCGCAATAAAATCGAATTCTATCGTCGATATGTGACAATGGATGAAACATGGCTTAACTATTACACACCAGAATCCAAAAGAGAGTCAACTGAGCGGACAGCAGTCGACGAACGTCTTGTAAGGTGATGGTGTCTGTATTTTGGGATGCGAAAGGAATAATATTCAACGACTATCTCCAAAAAGTAACCACCATCAACAGCGACTATTACTGTGCACTTTTGGATCGATTGAAGGCTGAAATCGCGAAGAAACGGCCACATTTCAAACAGAAAAAAAGTGTTGTTTCACCAAGACAATGCACCGTGTCACAAATCGATGGAAACGATGGCAAAATTGAATGAATTGGGTTTCGAATTGCTTACCCAATCAATGAAAGCACTGCAACTACCACGTACAATATTCAACACCACAGCAACACCGCCTAAAATATTCAACGCCACTGCATTGTCACAAATTGGTGCTGCGGTATGCGTATGAGTAGTACTCAGACGCCCTCTGCTGCTACACAACCTCTGTGGAGTGTTGCCGCTCGAGAATTTTTAAACGAAGTCAAATAGCCTGCAAGATGGAAGTGTTTTCAGAGTTTTCAAAGTGTTCAAAAAGAATTGAGTAATTTTGTCTTTTAACATAAATATTTATTTTACTTCTTCAGGTATATTTTCAGGTAAATTAACAATATTTCATACAGTTTGTCAAGAAAGTGTTTTTACATAGTGAAATATTGTAATTTTTATTTTTTTCTTAAAAAAACTATCAAAATTTTTGTTTTGATTATTTTTGTTTATTGATTAAGTATTACTTATTCAATGACAAAAATGTAATGGTGAAAAAGAAAAAAAAAATCATAATTTCACTTTTGCTGTGTCATTGCGCTGGATAGACGTGTTGCTTGGTATAAAACAAAATATCTTGTAAAAAAACGGTAAGAAAAGTAATATTGAATTTTTTTCAAAGCCGTTGATTTGGTTGTGAATCGGTACAAAAGCATTAGTATTATTGGTTAAAATACGGATTGGGTCTTGTAGCTCAATATTTTAAAATGATATGAGCGAATATAAACATCATAAAAAAAAATACGATGTCATGTACAAATTGCTAATCAGACCCGGTTATGAGCCACTCGAGTTCCTGGTTGTGAGCCAGCTTGCAAAATTAAATATTTAGCATTTATTTTGTTTGTTGAAGCCTCACATAACCTAAAAAACATTCGAAAGTGGAAAACTTTTTAACTATTGTTGAAATGTACAGCGATATAGATTTCCAAAAACACTTTCGCTTACTTAGTTTTTAGCAATTCTTAAAAAAATTAATTTTTAAGAATTACATTTGTGAGCTTTATGCCAAGTAATTTCATGGAGCAACAGATTGCCACAACAACAATGTTCTTTACAGAATAACCACCAGCAGACTAGACAGTCGTTTCGTTGGTCGCTACACCAACTCATCAGTAATCTTCTGTGGCTCGTGCAGTCCATTAACTTTGAAAATCTAATAGACACAACTTCTGCCAAAACCAAAGCTTCTTAGCACAAAGCAAAGGTTCAAAAGCAATTGACTACATTCTTAGCACAAAGCAATTGACTACATTAATTCTGGAAAGACTTAGGTTGTTGCGCTTTTTGTTTACTTCTTTTCACGATTCCATTCCTTGGCACAAACAATTCGTTTCTTAATAAAATTATAATAGTTGCGAACATCATGACATATATTCCTTTTTTTAGTTCGATACAACATGTTATCATTTTTCAATACATTGTCCCATGGAGGATCCACAATTTGTCCACAAACGGGAATAGTTAGAACATTTTGAGATGGTTTTTAATTTACAAATTAAAAAATTTGTAGAAATTTAACTTACAAACGTTTTGAGCTTGATTTTAGCACATTTTTTTCTCTCCGTGTAGTCGCTCCTTTTGGGGAGAGGTGCAGCATTCGTTGGGGTATGGCTTCTAAGCTTCACAAGAGAATAATCACCCCTTGGTGTTTGCCATCCGTGGCGGACCGCCCCGCCCCCATTAAAGATGGAGCCAACGTAACTGGAGCCGGCTACACTGGAAGAAGTGCTGCAAAATTGGACCGACAGGATGGTCTTCATGAAAAGGAATCGCGGTGCACAAAGAAAAAAAGTTCTTGTAATACTGTAACCAAAATATCTTTACCACAATGAAAACATCGTTGCAATAATGATTTATCCTTTAACTATGCCAGTGCTGCACCATCGAAACAAAAGCCTGAAGCTCTTAGAAGCTAAATCAATGAAACAATCTTTGCCGTGAAGATAAAATATTTACTATAACGATTTAATTCTTTGTTAACAAGGAATTGAAAAAAGTATGTAAAATCAACAACTTTTCTTTGTTTTTTTTTAAAGTTTTTCATTGTTTCAAAGGCAAAGTCTGTTACTTTAAAGAATGTTTTCTTCAAAATCATATTTGTATACGAAGAATAAGAAAATCGTATGCGAGTGCGAACATTAAATTGTAATTGTAAAAAAACACACGTTAATATTCACACCAGTAAATTTTATCACATTTCATCAACAAAAAGAAAAGAAAAAAAACATTTCTTTGCCCGCCGTGCGGAATTGAACTTGGAATTTTTGGTGCCAGTTCATCGCTCTACCCACTGATCCAAATTGCTACTGTTTGCTGACATAACTGAAGCTATATCACAGTATTCTGTTGATATTATATTGTGTTATTCTACAGCATATTTGGGTCGATGCGTAGTGTAGTGACTTCTCAAGCGGTGGTATCGGTGGGTGTAGAGGTTCCAATCTCAACAGCAGGCGAAGGTAAGATTTTTAATTTGATATTTTATTTAATTTAATCTACTTGTTATAAAAAACGCAAGCAGCTGAGAGAAGCCATTAATTTCATGAAGCCATGTACTTAAAATCAAGGATCTAAGCAGTGATTAAATTGCTGCAGCAAAAGTCGTAAAATTATTGCGTTTTTAAACACTAACTGTTTTCACAACTTCAAAGCATACCACTGCTTCAACTTTTGCTTTCGAAAAATCAAGCAGTCGCAGCATAAGCAGAAGCAGAAAACTAGTTTGGATAGTTTGCAAAGTGCTTCGCTTATGATTTCTGTATATAAAACGATGAACTGCCGAAGTTGTCGACTGCCGAAGCACTTTGCGAACTATTGAAACTAGTTTTCTGCTTTTGCTTATGCTGCGACTGTTTGATTTTTCGAAAGCACAAGTTAAAGCAGTACCTAGAGCCTTAAAAAACTGAAAGTTTTTAAACGCTGGATCTAACATTCTGCGTCCTTGCCGTAACGAATAAAAGTCTTTGTGTCAAAGTACATATCTTTACTTTTTCGACTTTTCCCATGCTTTTTTAACCGTTATGTGACTGACGAGGTACCCGGGTACCTTTCGCAATTTAAAACAAAGAATTTGATCATTAATAACTACTTTAATGGGCCAAGCTAAATTGTTTTAAATTGTAGAATTACCGAAACATCGATCTAGCTGAACATTAAAGCATTTACACGCTATTTTTCTACATAAATTATATGAAAATACCCGGATACTCCGTTAGTCTGATAAAGATGTTTTTTTCGTCAGTCACATAACGGTTAAAGACGCACGTAACGATTGCCGATCTTTGCCGTAACGATGTTTTGTCTTTGGCCACAAACTAACCAATAAAAGTCCTTGTGGCAAAGTGCATTTTCTTTGGTTTTACGATTTTTTTTCCCCTGGGTGTATGAACAACGGCGGGGACAAGACCACATGTTCATAATAAAGTCTTTTACAGGCATGCTACACAGGCCAGTATACTGGCCCTGTAGTTCGAAAAACTCAATACACTCACACTTTTTTGCAAATACACTCACACTGAATTCACTTTCACGGCACTTTCATCGCTACTAGCAACGAAATTTCGGAGCCAGTAAATTTTGACAGCAGCGGCTAGTGTATGTCAAAAAGCGGGATATCAGTGTTGTTTTTAATTACTTTTGGTGGATTCATTTCGGGGTTTCCCTCGATTTCGTACTTTATTTCGGGTTTTCCTCGATTCCATACAGGAAGCAACACTGATAACTTGTTTACATTTACAAAGCAAATGAAACAAATGTGAAAAGTTGTAAATAAAAGTGAAAAATATACAATTTTATATACAATAAATATGGAAAAAAATATATAATGGAAAGAAAATTAACTCAAAAACAAATCATTAAATTAAATTGATTCAATAGCAGCGAGAACCTTCGCATACGATGAAATTTTTTTAATGAACTTTCACTAGCATGTGTAGCACCTCTTGCATGAAAGCATGAAAGTTCGAAATTCTTCGAATCATTCGAACAGTACATGTATTCTTTCGCACTTCCACTGTCACTGGCCTGTGTAACCGGCCTGTTAGAGCATTCACTTAACTAGATACTTGTGAATTTGTCGTTGCCGCTCTTATGAGACAGACTGTAGTTAAAAATAAATTATGTTCGATATAAAACCTACCTCTTTACTGCTGTGCGAAAAGGTGCTCAGGTGAGCCTCTGAATGATCGCCATTTTGTACGTTTTCACCTTAAAAGAGTTAGAAGAGTTAAAAAACATATAATTAGTATAAATTTATTTTCATAATCATGGGTTTTAATGTAATGCTTGATGAACGATAATTGAACGAAGTATATAAAAGAATAATTTTATACTTATTTAGATTATGCCATATTTACAATGTTACAATAGACATAAGATAAATGTTAGACTACAAAACTACATAAGCGTCGCTGCTACCCAGTGTTAGAACTTAATTTATAAAAAGCGAAAAGCATGCAAATTTTGAAACTTGGTTAATCGTGTTGGTATTTTTTTAAAGTCAAACATGGTATTTCAAATAAATTTGTTTATACATATTAGCAATAAGTTATGCGATTACTACTTAATGTAAATATATTAGCTTTACCTGTATTTTTGCATTTTTTTAACGTACTTTTGCTTGAATTTTGAAATTTTTGGCATATCGTTTTGGCATAAATCGTTACTGGGAGGTTTTTTTTTCATTTCATTTTTTGTACTTAGATTTCATAAGTTTAATTTAACAAAATTTTTCTTATTATTAGTTGTGCATGGATTTTTTTTTTTTACAAAATAAAACGTTTAACCTAAAAACTCTTTATCCATCCTCAAATAAAATGCTCTACAGAAAGTGTGTGATTAGTGTCAAACGATAATGGATACAATGTTTTTATTCATGTAAATAGTTTACAATTTTAAACTAATATAATTATATCAAAGTTACTAAAACAAAAATAAATACATTCTCAGTGTATATTCAATAGCAAAATTAAGAAAATCATTAATTTCATTCATAATGCATTTAAAAATTAAATTTAAACTTATCTTTGCAGCTCTGCATCTGCGTTTAACTAAAAAATTTAAAGAAAATCTTAAAAATAATTTAATATTTGCGCTTATGATCCTAGAATAAACTATTCAACATTGTTTGTCGCATCCAATGAGGCGCGAATATCTTGCGACAACTGGGTGATTTTGGTCTTGCAGTCACACATTATAGCGCGATTGTGCAACTCGTTGGCGCGAATGATGCTGTTAAAGAGATTATCTAACTCGTGTTCCAACAGTATTAAAGTATTGGCGTATTTAATTGACTTGGCAACAGTTGGTGAGGACGTAGTGAATTCTTGGCGTTCATGACTGCTGTCTTTCTGCAATCTATCGGTAGTCAGTTCAAAATTTGCAATATCACCGTTACCTTGAGGTTCATGGCCTGTATGACTGCAAACACTAGGGTTGCTAAACTTTTTATGCTGACCCGCCAACTGCTGCGTGATAACATTTATTTCATCATCAATGACTTTTTCCAGTTTTGTTTTGAACTCTTGCTCGTGATGTTGAAGTTTCTCCACGCAGTCAGAATTTTTGATTACGACATTGATGTGGATCTCAATGGCTTTAAGAGAAGCTCTTGAGTCGGGGGTTGAGCAGCTAGCAGCCCCAGACACTAAAGCATATTGACGCTTTTGCGATCGATGATTTTGATTCTGAAGGTTATCGCGTCTATCGTTGGTTTCACGTTCGTCCAATGAACGATGTTTTAGAGCATTCAGAGTCAAGGTGACGTGCTTGTGTGACCGCACATGATTTTGCAACGTTTTGTAATCATGATGCAAGGCTTGTTCGGACTCAGGTTTATGTTCTATGTCGTTAGAGGTGTGTTGTTGTTCTTGTTGTTGTTGCGACTCTTGGAGCGCATGATGACCAATCGGCGGAAAATTGCTTAATGTAAAGGAACGACGAAGACTGCCAGCTCCTATAGCAGCAGCATTTTTAGTCGAGTGCATTGCTGCAATCGATGTTGTACTTTCGTTCTCATCTCGATCGTGGAAATCATCATGTTCGTCGCTTGCATGACTAGGATTTGAAACTGCCGGATATGAACCGGACATAGACAGCAAGCTAGAAAATTGCTCGGATATGGCATCGTGAACATCATGCTCATCAGCGGAGGTAGCATGTTGACTGCTACTAAAGCTGTGCTTGCTGCTTTTCGAATGAAAGCGTTGTCGACGACGTCGTTGATTTGGCTCTAATTGAATTTCTTTCACAGAAATGTATGAGCCATTTATATCTTTGTTAAGAACTAAATCGGCGGTCATTGGTGTCGCATCTTTTATTTTCGTCGTTTCTTTGGGGCATTCGTAATCATTGTGGTTAGTTTTGTCCACAAAAATTATAGCTGTCGAGTTTATAAACTCAATGACTTTTTGTCGCTGTATCTCAACTGCTGTAAGCATGTTGGCGGGATGCAAAGCAATGCTGGGCATATAATTTAGTGGATAATTAAAGCCATAATGCGAAACAGTGCGATAAGGTGGCAAGGTCGATTCAAGTGGCGGTATCATGAGCTTCAATAGCTGATCATCGTGATCTAAGTTCGGGTTCGACTCGTGATTATTGACGCTGGCGAGTGGGTACGTGAAGTGCGGAAAGAATTCAATTTTATGTATCATAAATAGAGGCGTATTATTATTGTTTGAATGGTTTGAGATGGATTTTTCAAAGAGAAATGAATACTTTATGTAAAGCATTGCATACTTTATGGCGCTGGCAAGTGTTTCACGTTTAAGTTTTTGAACTTTATAATTATTTAAATGCTTTTTATTTGATTTGATGATATCCGAAATCATGGATGATATTATTGATTGTGATGTTGTTGAGGAATGATTACTTATAAAATTCTTTTTAGCTGAAAATGTAAGAAATTGTGTGTGTGTGTGTTGATTTGTATGTATGAGATGTTGGTTTACATGAAACACTGGACGGTAAACAAGACTAGGACTAATCTAAGACGTTCACAAAAACCTTTAGCCACACCCAATATACGCTCGCTTTTAAAAATATTACAGTGTTTGAAAGCAGATTAAAAGACCGACCAAAAATACTAATTTTTTAACAAAAAATGTGAAAAAAACTTTAAAAATTAACTATGTTATTAATTAAAGTATTTTAATTTTTTTACGGATTTGTGAAGTTTGCGTGTTTGGTTCTTTGTTGGACAAATAAAAAAGATAGTGCCAAAAAAACATTTAATATGATGAGAAAATAATTTTGAAATTTATTCTGTATGCTTTTTTAATGTTTTGCTCTCTTTCTCTCTTCCGATAAGGTTATCTAAGCAGGGTTAATAAGCAATTTGACAAAGTTTTGAAAATATATAACTCAAATAAACTGCTTGAGTATTCCAAGTGGGCTTGCTCATCTCACTGGGAAAACTTGCTCACTGGGAAAAGTACATGATTAATTTACATTTACGTTATTATCTTATACGAAGTTTTGAAAATTATAATTAAAATAAATTGCTTGAGTACTCCAAGTGGATTTCTTCATTAAGGATACTGGGGAAAATTTAAAGGTTTAATTACATATATGATATTGACTTATACCGATAATATAATTAGATCATTGAAGAGTTATTCCATAGCCATGAGAAATAACGGTTTTACTTTAAAATATATTAAATTCAAATAAAAAATATGCCTTTTTTATAAAAATTCTGAGTTTGAGCGATTCAAATATATTTATGAATCGCTTATTTAAAAACAATGATACAAAATGATGTAATTACTAGAGCCCTGTATGAATATATTCATCAAGCGAATATACCCTGATTCTCTGCTGTAGCAGTCACCAGGTCATGTAGCAACAGGTCGTGTAGCGCAAGAGAAAAACTTGTTATTTGTTCTTTGTTTTCTTTTCATACACTCTTACACTGAGGTGAGCTTGCGATCTACGCGTTGGTTCAGTTTTTTCTCTGATCACTTAATAAACTACACGAATACTCAGGAATCTGCTGCAGTGACCTGAATAAGAGTTTATATGCTGGGTTTTCCCCGCAATAAGCTTTTGTTATTCTTAATGCATATTTGTGTTATTTTTTGTAGCTTTATTCGCTACCTTCGATACAAAAAACACTAAAACTGTCAAACAAATATATGAGTTGGTCCTATTATTTTTTCCCCCTCAACATTTCTCCCGAACACACCTACCCCCTATCTACCACCCTTCTTTGGGCCCCAATACAAAAAACATATTTTTTCTACGAACGAATGAATAAAAAATATTCGCTAAATATCCAGGATATGAACACTGATATTTTTGTTATTTTTTATTGCTTTATTTGCTGCTCTTTTTCTTATTGCTTTATCTGCTGTGTTAGCAAAGCACCGTGCTCTTATTCTCTTCGTTTCTTATATAGCAACTCAGAAAAGGGATACAGGACATTTTTTATTCTATTGCAAGAGAATATATTCAGGGAGGCGAAAAAGCATACTCATCATGCAGGGCTCTAATAATTACAGGCAGAATATTTTAAAAATTTTCTGCGATATCAAATTTTTTGAATTTAAGGTTTAATTCCGAATAAATTGTAATGATAATGACAAAGGTAAGTAAACTTGTTCTATAACTTTTTGTTGTATCAAAATTTCAAGCTCTTACGTATTCCCTTGGATTTGCGCCTGTGCTCGTGGCACTGTGTGTCGGCATATCTGAGTTAAAAAGATTATAGAAAATGAAATACTATAACGTTTTATTAACGTATAACTTTGATACAAATTTTTACAATTTCACTTCACAATGGAGTTCTTTGGACATAACCCCAATCTATGAGTCCGGATTACCGACGTTTTGCATTAAAATACAACTTTTAGCGGTTCAAAATATGTAATAGATAGAACAAAAAAATTTTTTTTTCGAGTCGTTTTCATGGATTCTTAAATCGAATTTATTTATCGTTCTATGATCATTTAAATTATGTGAAAATTTAAAGTATTTACTTAAATTAATTTATTTGTTTCCGCATTAAAATATGTTTATAAGAAATAGTATGTTCCTTCTCTAATTACTTTTTAAATCCTTTCGTTATACCTTTGTTTGAATTGAAATTTTTAAAATTAAATCTTAGCAAGAAATCTAAATCAACCAATTTAAATCTTAAATCAACCAATACTTATTAATAAGCAAACGTTGTAAATACTGTATCATAATTAACTACAATTATTGAATTTATAAAAATCGAAAACAAAATCAATAAAATTTCAAATTAAAAGAAAGAAAATGTAGTTTCATGCCAATGTAGCATGCTCCTTACAAGCCACTTCCTGGCAATGGAGCTCGTCATAACATAATTGTAAATTATAACCAAATATTATGAAAGAAAAATAAATAAAAAAATTTCTCTGAAACGGTTCAAAATTATTTGAGTTACACCTTAAACTGAAACCACAAAAGAATCCTGTTAATTGGCTAACCATGAAAGAACCTGTAGCAGACAAAGAAACTGTTCTTGCGGCTGTTAAGTAGTGTTGTGATGTAATATATTAGTATATAATATACATTACTAATATAAGTATATTACTTTTTCCCTAATTCGGTCAGTAATTCATATAACTTATTACTGAGCGCGTAAGTAATATCATCCAGTAATATTATTACTTTTTTACTAATTACTTATGACATATTACTTTGTTATAATCTTTTAATCAATAGAATCTTATGTTTCGTTTATGGTTTAGTTTACACTTGATCCTGTTTTTACGCGTTTCTTTTATACGCAGATTTTTTATAAGCGGTTCTTTAAAACTTACCCCATACTTAATTTACGCGATTTTACTTTTAATACGCAGTTTTTCCTTTAATTTTGGTTTTGGGTTTTGTTTTTGCCCATGCAGCTATTGAAACAGAAACAAAATAAATGTAATGTAAAAAATGTAGAAATAAAAATACATATGTAAGTCCACGGTTACTTGAATTGTAGCGATTGCGATGGCTCGCAAAAAATTTAGTTCGCGCGAAAAAATCAAAATTTTCGACAAAATAAGAAGATGCTCCTTGACACCCATCCGATTAGCTTTGGTCTGACTACAAAAAATTAAAATTTAATGATGAAGATTGGAAGAAGTTCTTCATTACTATTATTTTTGACCGTTTGTGTTTTTTAACTACCATACAGCTAATATTTTTATAAAAATCCTGATTTTTAGAGGTTGTTTCAAACCATTCCAGCTCACGGATGGCTTAAAGTCGAAATATTTGAGGAATCATCCTAACATAGACCAAGCATTCTTTTGAGGAGCCGACTCGACCAACTTTTTTTCGTGCGGCGCCTTAGTGTATCCAAAAACGAAATCTGTTTCTCAATTGAGTTGGCACGAGTTAGGCAATTCCTATGAAATTTCGGTTTTTTCAGCGCGGATATCGATCTTACACGGTGTTTTCAAAAAAAAGAGTCCACAAAAGCAGTTCTGTATGAAAATTTGGTTTTTTATAGGCGGTTACCCAGTATACCGCGTAAAAACATGATCAAGTGTATTTATCACTATTGCATCGTATGTAAAAAATCAAAGAAATTAACTTAATTGAGCGCAGCTGATGTTATGTACACGGTTAAAAAATCTTTGACTAAATTTTAGCAAATCCTGTACTGTATAGATGACGACACCGAAATTGTATTTAAATTTAAACCCCGTCAAATACTAAGACTAAGTTTTATTCCCGCATGGGTTTAAATTGCAATACCCGATGTGGATTAAAAACCTTATTACAAGTTGTATTCGATTTTAAACCTACGCTAGGTTAAAAACAAAACTGGTTTTGTTTACACAATTACACTAACGCCTATTGTAGGTTTCGAACTCACGTCATCATTGAAATGAAAGTACAGGGTTGTCAATATTCGAAGCGCCCATCTGGCAACACTGTAACTTTCCGCAGTGATGCCAAATCGACTAATGACATACCGCGTTTGAAGCGTCATTCCAAGCAAATGTTTACAATGGAACAGTACACGCCACGCGAACGCTCTAAAATTGTTGAAATTTACATTCAACAAAACAAGTCAATAGTGAAAACTCAACGTGCTTTCAAAAAAATAAAGTGAAAAGTGCGCCTTCCAAGAAAACAATTTATCGTTTGTATGAAACTGAAAATCCACAAGAGATTCAAGAGGTACCTCTTCACGATGCAAAAGTCACTGTTTGGTGCGGCGTTTGTGCTAAAATGCTCATTGGGCCGTTCTTTTTCGAAGATGATAATGGCCACAGAGTTACTGTCAATCAGGAGCGTTATCGCGATATGATAAACAATTTTTCCTGCCAATCGTTCGTCGAAAGCGTATCAGGCACTACTGGTTTCAACAAGACGGGGCGCCACCACACACAAGCCGCACTACAATCAATTTTTTGAAGCAATTGTTCCCTGGCCGTTTGATGTCAAAAAAATGGTTTGATGTCAAAACGCCTCCAGACTTCTTTTTGTGGGGTTATTTGAAATCAAAGGTTTACGTCAACAAGCCAAAGACCCTAGAAGAGCTGAAAACCAACATCCGTCAAGAAATAACCGCCATTCCCATCGAAATGTTGAAGAAAACCATGGAAAATGCTGCAAAACGGGCACAATATGTCGTAGAGGCCAATAGCGACCATTTACGAGATATCATATTCAAGAAATGATGTAAGCAAATCTACTTGAACCCAATTAAATGATATTCATGACGAACAGACAAAAAATTGTGGTTTCTTTGATTTATTTAAAAATAAAATGGGCGCTTCGAATATTGACAACCCTGTAGTAAACGTTGCTTGTGCGCCTTAATCAAATAAAAAATGCTTCACAAAAAATGTATTAGAAAGCTTTGTTAACCGAAAGCATTGAAATATAATACAGCATGGTTTAAAATGTAATACATGTTGTATTAAATCTAATATCATGGCTATCTTAATTCAAAATCTATTCCAATTGTACTAGTTTTTTAAACCGATTGTATTACTTTTTAGTCATTTTGTATTAAATTTTAAACCATACGTACTAAAGTTCTAATTTTATTCCAACTTTATTAAATTTGAGTACAGCTTTGACTAAAAAATTTTTTAGTATTTTGAAAAGTATAAATTCTAATAAAAAATGGTTAAAAAAATACATTATTGTAAACATTGGTTTAAAAACTTCTCCAAGATTTTTAACCGTGTACATGTCATTATTTGCGATTAATTCAAATTACATATTCTTACCTCACGTTGTTCGTAAACGAAGAAATAAATTGAGTGATGGCTTGTTTGAAAACCTGCTACTTTTAAGATATACAGTAGAATCCGTATATAACGACCTCCACCAAGGGACCGACAAAACTCCGTCGTACTAACCGGACGACGCACAAAACGGACGAATAAATTAAGCATATTTTTTAATATGTACCTTCATATGTATGTATTTAAATGAACAGTGAGATAAGTTTCCATTTACGTACATAAAACTTTAATTACCAATTGCATACAACTTTAATGTTACTTAAGGTATAATACGTGTAAATTTAAAAAAAAAATTTTTTATAGTTTCTAAAATATACATAAACTCTAAAATATTTGTTGAAATTTCTTGTCAACATGAGTGTAAATTTTTGTTGCCTAATATTAATACCTTTTCGTCACGTTTTATAAAAAAGAAACAGTAATTGTTTAATTTTTAACAAAAAGTTATGCAAAATATAAATATCCGTCAAACATTTTTGCCTATGTCCGCTGTGTTTAATCTTTTTTGTGGAAGTAACTAATTACCTTATTACCCTTATTTGCTTGAGACTTGCATTGTGCCTAAATGTCGGGACATTTTCGCATAGACTTTTGCAATATCCGTGAACTGAGAGCGAAATTCTTCTCGGTCTATGCATATTGTGCTCTTTATAGGTCTTAAATAATGGCACTAAGTGAGACCCATCTGACGGAGGACTCAGATCCACTGGATTTTCATATTCCTGGGTATCACATACTGCCATTGTTTTCTTCGCATAGGGGCATCGCTCTTTTTATAAGAACAGATGTGGCATACCAGTTCAAGCGGGGTCTGAGCGTCACCGATCCGGAATTCAGCTCCATGTGGGTGAGGTTCAGAGTTCGTTCGCACTTGCTACATTTTTGTTTCGTGTATAGAAGTCCGAATTTAGGAAGAGAAGCCACTCTTAATAAATTGGACTCTCTCTCTGATTCGATTACGCACATTTTGGGGTTGTTTCCTGACAGCGAAATCGTTGTTGCCGGCGATTTCAATGTCTACAACTCGGCTTGGTTATGTCACTCTAGCCACACCACACCTGAAGGACAATATGTTGAGCTTTTTGCTGAATCAAACCAATTGATTCAACTCGTGAAGGAACCAACATTTTCCCCACGAAATGATTTGCAAAGCCATAATATCTTAGACCGTTTTCTGACTTCTCATCATGAAAAATATGATGTGAGTGTCAATGCACCTCTTGGTAATTCGGACCATTGTACCATCTCCGCTGTTTTTTCATATTCTGACCTTCGCACCTTTACGCCTAAAGCCCCGAAAAGAACTGCATGGTTTTATGAAAGAACAAATTGGAATGCGTTAAATAATTTTTATCGTAACTTCAATTGGAAATTATGTTTCGCTGATAGAAATGTGAATGCCGCGGCTGTCATGGTACAAGAAATTATCTTATTGGGTATGCGGTTTTTTATCCCCAATAAGAAGAAAAGCATTAAGCCAAAAGACCACTCATGGTTTAATGAGACTTGCAGGATTGCAGTCAGGTCCAAAGAGGAAGCCTATCAGAATTGGCGATCTGATAAGAATGCTGATACTAATAGACTTCGCATCGAGGCTAGGAATCGCTGTAACGCAATTTTAAAACGCGAAAAGTTTCTTCACGAATCTCGCATTAGAGAACAGGTTCTTCTCTGCCCTAAAGGGAGCAAAAACTTTTGGTCATTTGTTAAAAGTTAAAAATCAAACGTCTTCGTCGATTCCGACTATTTTAAAAGATGACCAAATCTTCACTGACTCGGTTTATAAAGCGAACCAAAAGAGTCCTTGCAAATCTTAACATAAACAAAGCCTCTGGTCCTGATGGCATACCACCAATTGTGCTTAAAACGTGTGCTTCTACACTGGCTCGGCCTTTGCGCAACCTTTTCAACATTTCATACAGGACAGGAGTATTTCCATCTTGTTGGAAGGTCGCAAATGTCCAGCCGATACCTAAAAAGTGCGATGCCACGAATCCTGCAAACTACCGTCCCATTGCGATTTTCTCTACGCTTTCCAAAGTTATGGAGAGCGTAATAAACTTCCACGTAATGAACTATCTGGAGCACAACGAATTGCTAAGTGACCGTCAATATGTTTTTCGTAGGGCTCGGTCCACTGGTGACCTTATGGCATTCCTTACAGAAAAATGGAACCAATGCGTTCACCTGTTCGGTGAGAGCAGGGTTGATGCTCTGGATATTTCAAAGGCGTTTGACAGAGTGTGGCATAAAGCACTCGTCTCCAAACTAATTGCATACGGTGTCGGTGGTAACTTTGCTCGGTGGATCACGTGCTTTCTTAAGGATAGAACTATTCGTTTCGTAATCGACGGCATTTCGTCCAGTGACGCCATCAACGCAGGAGTACCGCAGGGTTCAGTTCTATCGCCAACTTTGTTTCTGGTTTTTATCAACGACCTTCTGTCGTTGACTCATAACCCAATTCATTCGTTTGCGGACTACAGCAGCATTTGTCATTCAAATTTTTTCAAAAAACGCCCGAGTTCTTTGGAGATTGAGAGTAAGAGAGTAAGTTGAGTCTTGCTAATAGAGTAGAGTTTAATGCAAACAAGACCCAGTGTTGCCTGTTAACCCACAAGCGGATGAACTGTCCCTTAGCTCCCTTGAATATGAATGGTGTGGATCTTTTGCAGTCAGATGCTCTTGACGTTCTGGGCATGTCGATACAATCAGACCTTCGTCGGAATGATCACATTTTCCATGTATCGAAAGAAGCGGCCAAGTGCCTAGGTTTCTTAAAACGGTGCAAGCGATACTTCACCCCATCTGATCTTCAAATGATCTATACCTCTTATATAAGGCCAAAAATGGAGTACAATTCGCACATTTGGGCAGGAGCTTCGAGATCTTATTTGGAGCTTCTGGACCGAATTCAAAGACGTGCGATATATATGATAGGATATGAAAACATTTTATCTCCCCTGAGTTCTCTTGGGCATCGGCGTAATGTTGGTTGCAACCATTTGTTTAGGTTCTACCATGGGAAATGTTCAAGAGAGGTACATGGCCTGACGCCACCAGTTCGTGTATTTCCTAGGCCTACTCGGGCAGCTTTCCAAACCCATTCTTTTACCATTGCAACGGTGCCCAACAGAACCACGCATTACCGAGATAATTCGTTTTTTAGTCGCACGGTAAGATTGTGGAATAATCTCCCTGTGAGCGTGTTCCCCGGCAGTTTTGATCTGTGTCAGTTTAAAGCAAATCTGCACCGTCACTACTCCATATTGCCACCCTCCAACTAACTATCTCCCGTCTTCCGAATTAACGCAATGCTTTTGCATTTAAAGGGGGCATCCCCTGAGCGTTGGTTTAGTTAAAAAAAAATGTTTAAATTGCAACACAAACGTGTGTAATGGTGAACACAAGATATGTAAAAATTTCAAATAATACAGAAGCTGTTCAATTTTGAGCAAAAAATAGTGCAAAATTAAAATATAAATAAGAAGTTTCTAAATTCAAACACAAAAATGTGAAGTTTGAGCACAAAATGTGTATGCATTGATTTTTGCTTTAGTTCATATTAATATTTATCGTGTGTGTATCGGTGCGTGCTTAGCTCAGTTTAAATGTTTGATTAATCATTTATATGAAGTAGAATCTACGTTTAATAATATATATAAGGTTAATATAATAAGTACAATAATCTTCCTGAGAGCAGTGCGTAAACAACAGCTTAAAGGATTGCGCTTTGTTGAAGCTATAGAAGCGTATCAACAATCACTAGCCTTATACGCGTGAGTCATAATATCTGCGTGTGCTGCAAAAACCTCAAAGCTTACAAGGATGTGGTGGATCATCTGTTGGCTGTCCTTACTATGAATGAAAATTCGGAGTCATTGCATGAGCTGTCCGATGAAGCAGGCGCTGCTGCTAATAATCGACAATGTTTTACCGACTGTACGTAGATAAATATACGCACGTCCTCTCTTACATACTCTTTTGTTCATTATTCAGTAATAAATGTTGAATTTAAGAACATGTGTAAAACTGAGCATTTATAGTCGATAACACAGTCGGTAACACATTTACCGACGATTATCGTCGTAAAATTCAATAAAAATAATTAGAGTATACATATTTTTAAAACGATACCTGGCATTGCAGATTACGTAATAGTAAGTTTTATTTAACTTTTTACTCTAACTTTCGCCATAATTTAAAAAAAAAACCCCCGCGGGTCGTGCGTAGGGGGGATGCTTAACTTGTGGTCTGTACTTTAAAATGACATTTGATTTCAAATACATGGAAAAGGCGATATCTATCGAACCGTTTTGGATGTCTTTTTTTTAATGTCATTTTCAGCGTCCTCTATATAAAAGCCTAAAATCTATTTAAAAAAAAAAATATTTTTATAAAGTACTTTATTAGCTGCATAAATTTGAAACAAAAATAATAGCTCCTTGTATCTAAAAAAATTTTTGAATAAAGCTGCTGTTTTTTTGGTTGTTACACGTATATTTTACCTTAAACATTCCACATTAAAAACATACTGTAATATATACAAAGAGTTACAATGTATGAACCAACATTCTATGCAAATAAATATGTAGTTAGAGTGTGTGTCAATCGGAAACTTTTCACTCTGATGATGAAATTTTGACAGTTGGTAGAGCAATTTTTATATATATATATATCTCGAAAAGTGAACTTTTGACACATCCAAAATGTGAGAAAAAAAACATTACATTCATTTCCGCGCTGTATTTAAACTATCGTTCTTTTAACGTAAAGATAAAACCGGAATAAATAAAAACTAATATAATTTTTAACTGTGAGTTTTTGTGAAAGCTGCATTTTTATGTGTTTAGTTCTGTGCGGTAAAGTTGATGATAAATTGTGGCTTTTAACGCGAGATGCTTTAGTTGTTCCTTTTATTTCCAGTTAAATATATTTTAAAGTAAATTGTGCTTTAAAAGTATTGTTCCTTTTGTTTTAAGCGAGTACCAACCAAGGGCAATCCGAGTGCTGTGAAAATATTGCGAATGGAAGATAACAAAGAATGATGGCACACTCACGTGGATATCGCGGAACTGCTGGTGCATGCAAATGGGAAAAGGCTATTGCAATGATGCACGGCTACAGCATACATCCGCTCCGCTGCCAAATGCAATGCCGCCAGCAGGTAAACATTTCGCCGATCCGCAATTTCCACGTGATTGTTTAAAGCTGCCTTTGAAGCCGTCGTATATGTCTCTTCCAATCCAATCGGTCATGGCACTCGAATTACCCTTGATTCATAATTTAATTTATTGATACCCTTTACTATGTTGCTGCAGCCGCATAGCATAAGCTAAACTAGCAGCATATGAAGCGTAGACGCGAATAACGTTGTGAGCGACATATAAATATAAATCACAAATGGTTTTTTTGCATATTACCATTAAAAATGCTCTTAAACTCGACCGAAATGTTGAACGTCAAAATTTGTAATTGTCAAAATTTTGTCGTCCATTTGACACACCAAAAAAGACAAATTTATTTCAACACACACAAATTTTATTTAACTTGCTATTTTCTTTCCTACCACGAGTGAAAAGTTTCCTTTTGACACACACCCTTACTAACGTAGAAAGTCTGTAATTCTAGTTTGTTTTTGATTAATTTTCGTTCGATAGTAAGAACATCGTACAGCATTGTGAATACTCGGCATCCTAGTTTTCATAACATCATCATTAAAGTTAGTTTAAATAAACACATTGAGCGTTTCCTCAGCTTTCAGAGCTTCAGACACACTGCGTATCGTTCTAACCGGACGAATTATCCATAAAATAGGTCGCTATAAGCAGATGGTCGCTTAAACCGGAGTCGTACTAAACGGATATGTTTTCCTAGTACTTAGCTATGAAACCAAATTTGAGTTTACATCGCGATCGCTAAAAAGGATTAGTCGTTATAAGCGAAGTCGTTATATCCAGATTCTACTGTAATAACATATCTTTAATTAAACTGACCCCTTCATTTCGTATCACGAAAAAGCACACTAACGATGAGTAAGACACAAGAAGC
This sequence comes from Coremacera marginata, assembly GCA_914767935.1. Classification (NCBI taxonomy): domain Eukaryota; kingdom Metazoa; phylum Arthropoda; class Insecta; order Diptera; family Sciomyzidae; genus Coremacera; species Coremacera marginata. The sequence goes on along the minus strand of OU612044.1, from coordinate 59,936,617 downwards.
AATACATTTTTCTATAGAAACTAGTATTGCTTCTCGTGTCTTGCCTATCTTTGGTGTGCTTTTTCGTGACACAAAATGAAGCTGTTAGTCTTCAAAAATGTCTTTTTAAAAATGTATATAAAACATATGAGTTTATGAAATATTTAAAAAATAGTTTTATATAACTGTATGTAATTGTACATTGTATGTATTTTAATTCTTAGCAAAAAAAGTAATATAGTAGTTAGTAACAAATTCTCCAATTTTCAAGTAACAAGTAAAATATTATTACTTTAAAGAGTCGGTAATATGTAATAAGTAACGTATTACTTTGCAAAGTAATATGCCCAAGACTGCTGTTAAGAAGAGACTGTTAAGATTTTTTTCTTTTGCAAGCAAGTCAAAAGGTCTAGAACGATTACATTGATTCTCCAGCCAACTGGGACATTCCAAAAAACAAAAATGATATTTAATGCTCTCCTTTCGTATAATAAGTTAACAATAAAAACTAGTAGACAGCAAGCTTAATGATAGATTCTTATCTGAATCCTTTTGACAATCTAATTCTTATCTGAATCCTTTTGAGAATTATATGGTGTTCGTTATTCTCGCGATATATTGTAATAAACATTAAAGTTACATATTAAATTTATAGGATTTCTTTGTTTTTTTTTTCAAAATTTTTTTCATTCGACCTGCCAGTAAGTAACTGATGATTATTTTTTATTTAAAACTACTTAGAACTTAAAGTAAGAGATTTGATTATATAAACATATACATATTTAAGAAATAACCATTGGCCTTTATTAAAATGTTAGTACAAATGACGTTTATTAAAGCATATTAATTTCGTGAGATTTTATATTTGAAATGAAAGCAAGCTTACATCAAAGTTTACAATTTTAAAAATATTTTCATTTTTGTTATTTACATACATACATTTAATACAAGCATGTCAATGTCAGTTTTAAAAAAAAAAAAAAATAAACTTGCAATAAACAAAAATAGTTCAATTTAAAAATAATGTTAAAATTATAAATAAAATTTCTAAATATCAGAAATTTTGTAATAAACTCAAAACCACACATATGTTTGTAATTCATTGCAGTAGTACTATGAAAGGTAGTATATGTATATTTAAAATAATAAAATATTCCAAGATAACCAATTTATTTCAACTAATAATATTTGATTGAAAAAATAAAAAACAAAAAATAAGCGGACGGCAGCTTTTCATACGTTGGGCTAAAATAAAGTCGTTGTGGTGTGACGGTCAAAAAACAACTCAGTACAGTACTTCGATATGTATATTAAAAAGATATTAATGGGAGATTAGAAACGGAACAAATCAACCTTAAAAATTTGAGTTTGCTCCACCAAAGAGCTAATGCTCATGATTAAGTGTGAACAAATTAAAATTTTTAACATTTTTCTTTGTACCTTTTAATCATAAATATACAGAGACATTCTCTTAATCTTCCGTTTCCGATATGGAAAATGTCTCAACTTTACATGATATCTCCTCAACATACTGATTGAGCAGTATGTCACCGCATAGTTTTTTGTGCTCTTTCTGTATATCTAACTGTACTTCGATACATTCTTCCATGTTACGGGCACACTTGGCTACATGCTCACCGTAGTCGTCTAGCTTGCGTTTATAGCGCTCCAAATGTGGCTTTACATGCTCGATTTCAAGAGCCAAGGCTGCGAGGTCGACGTCAACCTTCGTTCGAGTGTACGAAGTAGATGTCGAGGGTCTTTCTAAATCGGTAAATGTTCCAGTGGAAATAGAAGAACTGGATGTATGCAACTTTGACTGCTGTTTTTTGCGACGCATTTGAAAATTTTTGGTATCCTGTAGTTTCTTGGACGAAGTCTGTGACAAACTAACCCAGAACCTGGGCGAGCCACGCACAAGTTTAGTTTGAAAAGCATAGACGTCTGTTGCATGTTCTTCGGTTTCATTTGTAGATTGATAAGGTTGATTGCCAGTGTCGGTGGAAGTTGCAGGTGTAGCGGCAGCCCTTGAATCAAAAGGATTCTTGACGAATATGGCGCTGGCGTTGGAGCGCTGTAGTCGTTTGACATTGCGCGGGATCGCCGCATTTCGAATATTTTCTAAAACAAAGTTTCGCTTGTAGGCTAGTGAAGGCTTTCCGAATTTTGTGCGAATTTCAGGTGAAGAGCATGTTGATTGTGGTTCAGCAAGAGTTGCAGAAATTTGGTTTGGCAATAGTGGAGGCGTTTTCTTTTCCAACTGTTTTTTGTTACATAGCGTAAGTGAACGTGAGCGACGGAAACGCACAATGTCTGATTGGTAAGCGTTTGGCAGGTCTCGGAATGTTTGGAATTTGTCGATTGGATTTGGCAGACTTAAATGGTTCTGGTGACTCGAAGCGTGTTTCTGATAGTTAAGTGAACAGCTTAGAGTAGAATGAGCAGACGGTGGGTCATTATCTTCTACAAATATTCTAGATAAATTCATGGAATTGAAACTGCCATCTTCAGCGCAGTGTATTGCTGTGGCTATCTTCGACGGTGTAGACGACGAAAATTGAAAGTTACTTGAACCAGAAATACCGTCTTTAAGTAGATTTTTCTGTTGCTGCAGCAACTCTTCGATTTTAGACGGTGTCAACTTGTTTCTTATCGTGCTTTCAATTTTGCCAAAGATCACTTCGGACTGCTTTAACTGATTCACCTCGATTTTTTCTAGGATAATGCGCTCCAGGGAATTAAATTCATTGTCTTCGTTATCGTTGAATTCTGTTACAGTTAATGTATTAGAACCACTGCAGCCCAACGGATCCGTCTCTGTCTCGGAATATTTTAGAGAGGCTTGGTCAACTGATTCAAGTGGCATTTTATTTTCTACATTATCAATATTAAAACCGTCACCAGTACAAGAATCAGAAACATCGTCAGGAAAAATCAGCTGCTCCTTGGAGTTATTAACATTAAAGGTTCGTGTAGATGTACAACCATCGCTGCTCTCTGCCACTTCTTCATTGTTGAGTTTGTCAACTTCGTCTTCAGTATCGCTGGTAAAATGCATGCGTCGTGAATGAGAACCATGACAGCTCTCCGATGCATCTTCATTGTTGGGCATAGTATATTCCTCATTATGGTTAAGAGTCGGCGGGTTGCAAGCATCACTACTTTTCACAACTTTATCGTTTAGTTCTTTGCATTCGTCAGCATTATGAGAATATTTAAAACGACAATCATCGACACTTTCAATATTCTCAACATTTTTTAGTTGAATCCATGCGTCAAACTCATTGCCTGCACGTTCATCTTCAAGCTGATCGCTAAACAAACGTTTAGTTACCATGCTGCGTCCGTGAAACACTTCGCGAGATTCTTCCAACTGCTGCGCCTGAACTCGAATCGCGTTTCCAGTCGTCTCGTCAATTGCCGATTCGGTATCACTCAGTGTTTCGTCCTTGTTATTGAAAAAGGTGATGTGATCCTCCCATAGTTCTTGAAACTCATGTTTGCGTTGATTGCGCTCTTCTCTTGACATAAAACGTCTTTTCTTAGAGCGCCGAGATTCATTGGAACCGCCACTGTTGTTTTTCGCTGTCAAAGTACGCTCAACATCGGCTTCGTCAGTCTCTGCGATAAGCGGTCGCTGGTCTTGCCAGTTGCCAAACTCCCAGATTTCAGTGACTGAACCGCACTGTGACAACTCATCTCTCGGCTCAACATTTAGTTTTAGCTGCTGCATTGTAGTACTTAGATTATCTTCGTTATCCTTTGTTTGTTTATGCTCCTGTTCGTCAGTTTCACCTTCCAAACTAATATTGCTTGATACAGTTCGGGGTGTGTTTAAAAAGTTAACATTGGCTGATTCTTCTGAATAATTCATTCGAGTTATTTTATCTATGAATGTCGAATTTGAAATGCTTTTTTCTAGAGATTTCCAGCATCCAGCAACGCCTTCCTCACTGCTTATCAACTCACTAGACTCCTCAATCACAGGTTCCAAGGGAGCAAGGAAAGCAGGCAGTGTTTCGGTAGTCTCCGAGCTTCCGCAACCAAGGACCTCAATTCCTTCGTCCTTGTTACTGCCATGAAACTCTACTAGATTACGCAATCGTGTCTTCATGTAAACCAACTCAGGCTTAAGACGCACAATCTTCTCGAAACAGTTTTCGCAGAGGTCAACATAGCGTGGACTAGAGAAGATTTCCTCATAGGATGTTGACTTGGTCAAGGGTACATATTTAGTGGTCAACTGGCGCGGAATATGTTTGTGTTCAGGCTGTGGAGTTGAGTGTGGCGAATTAAATCCAAAGTGGGATAGTGTGCGATATGGACTAGTCGGAGTTGTTGGTTCTGACTGCTGTAAATCTGAATGCAGTGCCTGATGCTTACGTGGCGTGGACGTGGCGGAAGAAGGCCGTTGTATTGGAATGCTAAAAGGGATATTAAGTATTAAATCGTTATCAAGTGGACGTGGGAGTGACTCGAATACCGAGTCGCAAACATTTGGGGTGTAGCAAAAAAGAGATTTCGTATAGAGCCTATCAGAGTCTGCAGACTCGAACGCATATTTGTAATCAGTGGAACGGGCTGTGTCATAAGTTGGAGGTTCACTGCTTGTTAATGTCAGTTCATAGTAATTGTTGCTGTTAAATGCTGGGGTAGGGCAAAGAAATGGAACCAACTTTTGAAAATTGGGATGTATAATAAGCTCATTATTAATGTTTTGGTTTGCATCGATTGAAATGTTCTTGTCTTCATGGTCCGTATTGGAATTAGCTTGAAAAATGATATTCTCATGATTTTGATTGCTTTGTATTTTAATGTTTTTAGAAGTAGTAAAAGTAGCAATGTTGTCGTTGTGTTTGGTTATATTGTCTTTGCTTGGGGCAGCCTCTTTTGTTTTTCTGTCTGTCTTATCTAATTTTCCCAAAAAGCTGCCGTCATTCGCTTTCCTTGCCGATGCAACTAGCTTCTCTTTTTGCCGCTGAAATAGCAAGTCGTTTTTCAACTCTGCGATCAACTCTTTATTGCGAGAAATATTTTGATTGCCTGCGAAGATGTTTTCTTTATTTCCTGCAGCATCAATAAGCAGATGATCTTGATACTTTTGATTTAGTTCATTTTGAAGGAATTGTTCTGTATCTAAAGATGAACATAGAAGTATAATAAATGATAGATAATGATAGATAGATAATGAAGATGAATACAATAGTGAAATTAATGAGTTGGATCGATTACTAAGAGATGCATCGTCATTAATGAAGTGGGATCAGGGTTGCCAGTTTGCGAGGAATTCCCTGAATTTCAGGGAATAAAGGCTTATGTACGGATTCGGGGATAAGAAGACTTACAGAAGACTCAGGGAATTACACAAGTTTACTGAATATTACAGTTACTAATGTTTTTTTTCTTATTTACTCTTGTGCAAAAACAGAAATCATTTAAAGGAAGCGATAACTTTCGTTGAAGAATATACGTATTTTTTTTATTGTTTAAATTGTTGTTTGTTTTAAATATAAACTTATCAGTCAGTTCCCGCCGTTTGAAGAGATTGATAAAAGATGTTATGATAAATGATGTCTAGTCACAATTATCATTCTTATTGGGGCGTTTGGAAGTTTAATGGGTCACAGAAAAGCAATCAATTTTAGAAACACTTCAATAAAAAAAATGTTTATATGTATATAGGCGGGAATATATAAATGAAAAGCCGGTTTTTATATGAGAAATCAAGAAAAGCATAATTGAAATAACCAAAATACAATTTAGTTTGGAGAAAAATAATCAAAATACCAAGTCGAATTCAGTTTATTCAGTGAAACCGTCCGGACGCGTTTTTGATTTTACTCCGCTATTTTTCGTTTAATAAACTCAGAACATCTTAAATCGACATAACTAAACCAAAATAATAAAAAGTGCACCTTCTGCTAAAATAACTTGAAACTATTTTTTGTTTGTGCTTAAGCTGCTGTGTTTATTCAATGCAATTAAATTAAAATTAAAAAGTGCAGTTTGCTTCACCTATAACAAAAAAACTGACCCATATTAAAAAAACACTACCTGAGGTTTATTAAATAATTCAGCTATCAATAATACACTAATACAGCTGCCTGCTGTGTTTAATCCAGAAAAAATGACCCATTTACCAAACAATACAACAATAGAAGTCACTTTTAATAGTATCCCAAATCTCGACTTGATAAATCATTTATCGGATGGCATATCGAGAGTTGAAACTTTGAGCAAATCAAACAATGCGAATATTTCAAGGAACATGGAATTGTTAACGGAAACTATAAGTGACAGTGATAAAACTCTCCAATGCAAAGCTACGACAGAAGAGCGAAGAACTTAAAAAATATGACTCAGCCAACAATATACTTAGTGCTCTGAGGTCTTTGCGTAATGATGTGGACACCGCGATGCAATCTACCTCAAGAAACCCCGATCCATCACCACTGCAGCCTGATCCAATGTTTGAAATATTATTTGAAAAAATAAGTGATATCAGCGACAATATGGTTGTGCTCCGGGCAGCGCTTGCAGATATAGTGGATGAAGTTAGATGTGAGCCTCACCATAACTAATCTTCCGTCTTTGATGAAATTTTGGAAGCGTCCAACCATTCAACATAAGTTAAGTCCTTGCCACCAAATAAACCAACTTATCTAAATACTTCCACTGCAACCGATTTGGAGCTTATAGCACCTATAGCAGCGCCGCGAAGAGTTATTGAGCGATTTGGAACCTCGTGGACTATCACAGAATGGGAAAACAGGATTCAAAAGCTTAAGTCTTCTAATCAATTTGAGTCTACTACAGTATTTAACAAAGGTTTCCCCTCAAAGACATCTGTATCCTCGGTGCGAGAATACTTCCTAAAAAAATTTCGCAGCTTTAAAGTATTCATGCCCACCAAATACGTGTATCTAAGTGGACAGATAAGCCCGGGAGTACTCCGAAAATATATAAAACTAGCAACTATAAGTCAAACTCATACACAAGCTCTAACATTAAAATAGGCAATAATCCTAAGCCCAACATCAATAAACCTAAAATTTGTTTAATTCTAAGCTTAATACTAATTCTTATTCTAAGAATACTACTAAAAGTAATTATTGTTCTAACTCTAACTCTTCTCATTCTAAATCTAATCTTAATTCTACCTCTAAATCCTATTCGCAACATAAGTCCCATAATAAGTTAAATAATCATTGCAATCTGAAAACTAACATCTTCCCCATGTTCTCTCCCATAGTCAATCCGAATACCGCTCCAACTAGCAATACGGTGAAAAGCAATCTAGTATCGAAAAAATCTTCCACTTATCCAAGACGGGTTTCATTTAATCTAAACAACAATGAAACCAACAATGATAAGTATCCTAATTTCATCCACTCCCATACTCTAAATCCATCACCACCAACCGAAAGTGTCCATAAACCTATCGCAGTTCTAAATGTGCCTTGTGATCAACCTGGTAGCCCTGTGTCATTTCTAGATCCTCTACTTCCTCCAGAGCAGATATGCTCTTTCTCGTCTTAGGGAGAACAGTGTGTACAACAACGTTCGTTTGTATCTCGCTTATATGCATAAGGCCCCAGATTCAACATGCATTGAAGGCAAGACCAAAACTAATCTTAAGAAGGTCGACCTACCGATGTTGACGCCAAATCATGCCACTTCAATGTACTAGTATTTACTGAGACATAGTTAAATGATACTTTCAATATTGAGGAAATTCTTGACAGCAATTGAACTGTCTTCAGAAATGATCGGGACTACTGCTTAACAGGTCTTTCTCGAGAAGGAGGAATCCTGATAGCATCTCATAATTCTCTCTCAAGTAAGCTAATGCATACACCTACCCATAAGCTCTTCGATCACCGAATAATTAGAATTTGCTTAGGAAATAGTCTATATATGTACATTGGTGTCGTTTACATTCCTCACGGCTCAAGTGAAACAATATATGTACAACGAGATATGTGAAACACTGTCCGCCTTTATCTCCACTCTAAAAGAGGAAGATAAGGTTGATATTCTTGGTGACTTTAACCGTCCCAATATATCTTTTGTCACCGATGAAAATGACAACCATCTTCATCCTGATAACCTTTCTAATAGTACCATAGATTTCACATTGCTTAGTACCTTTTATGGCAGTGACCTGCAGCAAGTTTCTTCTGTACAAAATTAAAATGAATCGCTAGTTGTTAAAAAGTCGTATGTGATGTTTGGCAAATTTTCCAGAAACTTAAAAAAACTTTCCCCCCCACTATCCTATGATTAATTTGGCGAATGATAATTAATAACCAAGTGTCTATAGAAAAGGTTTCATTTAAAATTTGGCAACATACGCCCTTTTTAAAAAATTTAACACAAAATCATAAAAAAGTGTATGGTAAATGTCATAGAAAAATCATTAATTTTCAATGGCTTTTATTTTAAAAGTAGGTACAAAATGAAAAACTATTTTTATAATCTATATATTTATTACTGTAAGGGTCCCCTTATTCCAGCAAAACTACAAATGATACAGCAACACTTGATATATGATTAGAAAGGTCTTGAGGCGTCCGTAAACCGAAAACTATTAGATTTTTTATATAGATTTTTGAAAAGTGGTAGCGTTTAGCAGATATGAGAGTTTAAAGTTGAAAAAATCTCAAAAAGACTTAAGAAACGAACTCGCTCTAATGTACATGAGAAAGTGTGATTTCCAAAGCGAAGTAGTTAAGTGCACCCGGACTTCGGGGCGTTATCACTAGTTGATTTAAAATATTGTAAGCCATTAAAATGTTTTTATTACAGACCAGTCAGAAAGCTGCACATAAAAATAGTTTGTCAAGTCATTAAGTTTATTTAGTTTTATAGGACCTTTTCTGTTGGATAGGCTGGATACCTTGATTGGGAAGGACGGCCATTCTTTATTTTCATAACAAAGTCTGCTTTTCTAGCAATTAATAGTTTCAAATGCAGTAATATATACTTTTTTTGTTTCAGTTTTCGAGTTCCTGAAAAAGCCTTGAAAAAACCTTTTATCAAACCTTATATAAGTTTTTGTATAAAGGAAATAATTTCATACGCCTTATTTTTTTTCCTCTCACATCTTCTTATTTGAATCTTGTTTTAAGGATTGTTCAAGGAAGTTAAAGTTCTCCTTCATAAATAAATTCCTTATACAGAGCTTTACTCAATGCTTATTTAGGTGAAATTGAATAGTTTTGTTAAAGAGGCGCATGTTACTAATTTACGCCTCTTTAACAAAAACTGGAGATTTCTCAAGGCCATTAGGCCCTCTTCCTTAGATTCTGCATACGTCCTTTTAACACAGACTGTTGGCCTATATCAGTGGACTCCAAATATTAAAAAAAAATGAAAATGTCCAAAATGGCAACATACGCCCTTTTAACAACTAGCGATTCAAATGGGAGATGGTTGGACCTAATCTTTACTAACGCATATGAGGAAATGAAGGTTAGTCCATGCATTGATGCAGAAAATTTGTTAGCCTTAACGGTTGCTTTCTCTTGTAATGAATGAAGTTACCTTTAATCTTATAATAACTGCCAAAAATAAAAAAGAAGAATGATCTTTTAGAGCTATGGCTAAATAGAAATCTCAGATTTTTGAGGAGTCAAAGAAACAAAGTCCACAAACTTCTCAAAAACACTGATAATGTAAGCGATGAACTCAAATTAAGATATGACGAGCTATCAAGAGTTCTTTATCAAGTCAAAAGAAGCGTACAAGTTGAACAATAACCTTATCTGAAAAAATTCTTTGACTTTGTTTACATGAAGCATAAATCTAGCGGTTTTTATCGTCTATGTTTAAAGGTAATGTCAATTCGTCCTACTCTCATGAAACTTATAGAAACTACAGCAACTTATAGCAAGTAGTGTACAACATCCGGTTGGATCTTAACAGAGTGTCTACACAACTTTGGGTTAGTTGCATAGCTATTTTTCTGCAGACTACTTTGTCTTTTCAAAACATAGCAAATACACCAAGTAGATTTTGCTGTACCGCTCGAAATAGATATAAAGATCATGTTAAAAAATCATATCTAAAAAGTCTACTTTGTTTTAAGATTAATTTTATTCACTTTCTTTTAAAAGTATCTAAGTTTAAAAAATTTTATTTTATTTTTTAGAGAAATCAACTATAAGCCTCGAAACTACAAGTGGTATATGATTTTTGTCTGAGGGAAGGATGTTTGTTATGAATTGATAAAAAATGTTCTTCCATTCTTTTATCTCCTCACCCCTCTTTTTCCCCATTGTTTTAACGTTTTTCAAAAACACTTTATTTTAGCATAGCTATATTCTGCAAACCATTGAGAAATGTAATATAATGGTTGGCAAAAAATCATCCCCATAAAAAAACATATTGCGTCTTCCCACAACAAAATTACCGTAGATCCACCATATCCAAACAATAGACCCCATAAATCGTATTTCTCAAATTATAATATGTATAGTACCTACTTCTCAACCATAGAACCATTATTCTAAAATAATAAACTTATGCTTGGTATTCACTATGTCAATTTCTGTCAATCAAATGAAAAATGACAACACGTTGGCAATGGAATGGAAAAAATTTAAAACCACTGAATTATCGAATTGAGCTATACAAACAATATAGAATAATTTTAATTAGGTGATATTTTAATTGATTAAGTTTTATGTCGTCATACAACTGACATAGTGAAAACCAGGCTTTAAACATGAACTGTAAATAAACTAATAAAGAACAAACAAACAAAAGTATTTTTATTGTTATTTTATTTTATTGTATTTTTATTGTTTTATTGTGTATTTTATGTTGTTTTTTTTTTTTTTTTGTTTTAAATATTTATTAATAAACTAATTTAATTATCGTAGACTTCTTTAACTTCTTTTTGAGTTCCAACATAGATCTACTAGTAAAGAATTCGATGTTTTCCAGTATACCATGACTCTAATGAATCTGTTATTTTGTGAAACCGCTCGCCATGGTAAACAGTGGGCCGTTATAGTTCTTCGGTTCGTTTTGCAGGAAGATGCAGTAAGCTAACTTATTGTATTTCTGCACAGTATTTAAAAATAAAACCCCCTGATTTAAATTGTTTGAGTGAATGTGCACATTTTGATGTTATTTTTTCACTTTGGTCATCTTTTCACAATTTTGTGGAGCCAAGCATTTTATATGGAATTTTTCTATGTCTAGTATATGTCTGTTACACGTTGCAAGAATAGACAAAATGCAATCGGCATTTGCACGAATTGCATATTTCCTACTCTTTCACCGTGTTACGGCATATAATGTACATGGATAGTGCCCCTACACTGTTATATTTCTTCTGTATGGAATATTCCGTACTCACTGTTGCATCAGAAAGTACTTTTGGACTACATAATTGTAGCACGTTTTCATTTTAAGAGTATGAAATATATATATATTTCATGTTTGGAAAATACGATTTATGGTATGGTAGGGATTCAGTGAAACCATAAAGCCCACAGGTTACCAGAGCAAAAAAACTTTGAAGTATTATTCGTGCATATCTCAACAGTTTAAGGGGAAAGAATTTAATTTCGAATGAAGGGTGCCTATTGTTTGGATATGGTGGATCTAAGGTAATTTTGTTGTAGGAAGACCCTATATTTTTTTATGGTGATGATTTTTTGCCAACACATTATATTACATTTCTCAATGGTTTGCAGAATATAGCTATGCTAAAATAAAGTGTTTTTGAAAAACGTAAAAACAATCGAGAAAAAGAGGGGTGGGGAGATAAAAGTATGGAAGGAAATTTTTTATCAATTCATAACAAACATCCTTCCCTCAGACAAAACCACGTACTACGTACTACTACGGTTCAAGTTGATTTCCATATGGACCATTTTTGACCTTGAATCACAGTTTTTTCAAAATCCTGACGTGATGGAGAGATTTGGGTGCCAGATTCATGATTAGGAGCTCGGGGATAATTGAAAACAGTTGTCGGTTTTTTACTCACAAAAAAATGGGGTCTTTTTGGTGCACAGTGTTATAAGAACCTTTTTTCGCCTTTCCTTATCTCTTGTTCAAGCGATCTCTATCCAAGTCTCTCTCTCTCTTCCTAATTATCCCAGCCTTTGATCTAGTATGTAAGTACCTTCTACTCTTTCTTTTAATTTTCTTTTTGTCTCTCCTTTTAGACGTGTTCGTGAAATCATGTCATTATCATGTCATAAAAATAAATGAAATTAAGTTAGAATAAGTAAATTGCCTTATTTGGCCAATAAATAAATAAATTTAGGAGTTTTTAAAGCCCTTTATAAATCCTACCTAAAATACTACGAATTGAAGGTTTATTTGTGAAAAACAAAACGTAACTTGAACAAGTTTTACTGCACTACATCGGGTGCATTTATTTTTAGTTAAATAAGATAAAATAAAGGGAATTCAGGGAATTCTTCTCAAAATCGCGAAATTTGGGCAGGAAAGCGTTGAGCCGGAAAAAAACTTGGCATCCCTGTAAATAAAATTATTGTCCATCAACCAATGCCGATGCTTCTTCAACAATTCGGAAAGGAGAAAAAGTACATAAGAAGAAAGAATGGTCTGCTAAAACTTGTTCTCTTTTACACGAGCCAAACTATTATTATTATTATCGAAACATTTTGGCATTGGTCTTTACTGCAGTTTTCAGTAATGTAAGAAAAGTAAGAAGTATAATGTTAATGTTTGCACTGATTACAAGTTAAACTCTGAACGATTGCTTTTTATTAAGATTAATATAACATTTATCCAGTTGTTAATAATTTTGACTGATATTGCCACCAACTTCGCCGTTCCATGTGCTGAATTTAAAAATGTGCTTTGTTAATTTTTTTTTTTTTTTCTTTTTTTTGTTAAATATACACAACAATTCTTATACGTTTAGTAAAAAATTGTATCAAAATGTTTACCTCTGCCTGTTGCTGGCTTTCTATTTGTTGAAGTATGCGAGCGTTCACCGTTTATAAAATCAAGGGTTGCTATAAATTTAATGGTTTTAAGCAGAAAAATTTAATAAATAAAGAATAAATAAGTAAAACTAAATAGGAATTGAAAAGTTTGAAATTTTGCATCAGGATAATATAAAGAATAGGGTTGTTTTCATCTAAATTATTGACACGCTGTCCTATGTTTAAAGTCATACTTGTCTTAAATTTCTAATATGAGCTCTACTAAATGCAACTGCAAATGCAGTGTGAACTGTGAAATCAAAAAGGAGTTGCTAGTTCATTCTTTTGTTAAGTTGCATTTTTCAAAAACATTAAAACAACTTGCTGCGCGTTGGATTTCTTAAGGTACTAGTACGGATTTGAAGCAAAAATACAAAAAAATACTTATCCTATTTTTCGACTTACATTTTTTTTTTCGGTGGCTTTTATATACATTTTATTAAAAAAGTGCACCTTGCTACACTACCTTTATAATTTACGAAAATAACAATTTTTTTCGCTTTTATATTATTTTTTTTTTTTAGAATTAACGTTGTTGAAAGGGGTTTAACATTTGCACATTAAGATTCCAAGATGTATTTTTTTTTTAATATATAAACTTTTTGAATGAAATATTATTAATTATTTTTAAGTGATTTATCTTCGGTGCGGAATGAGAGAAAAACAAGTCATTATAGGAATTTTCTTTTATATATTTGTACATTTACAAATGTTTATATTTGTACAATTAATCAATTTTGTATTGGTAAATTTTACCCATGGTGGGGAGATCAGGGTTAATTAAGGTCCCTTTGTCAAGTTTCGTCTTTATTTTTTGCAAATATTTGTATGCCGGATCATATGCATCCCACCCCTGTTGCTAATTATAAAATTTAGCTTCAAAATTTCAAAACGCCTAATATTTACTTCTGTGCTCAATTTTAAGACTTCTATATGTGATAAGCTGCCGCATTTTAAATTTGCAAGTCGTATGGGAAGTGCCACGCCCACTGTTCAAACGTGATTGTTTATAGTCAAGAATTGAAATAAACCTCCACCGGATGACAACCGCATACAAAAAGTACCGTTCCAGGCTAGATCGGCCACGATTCACACTTCACACAGCTCTCCGATTTGATACAAATTTGGAGGGTCGATAGATAGACATAAAAAACATAAAAATCCAATATTTTATTATTTTTTTAGTACAGTCATTTGGTAGTTTTACCTGGAAAGTTTTTCTGGAGGTTTGAAAATGGGTACATTTTATAGATTTCGATGTGCTCTTTTCGAATTTCAACTTTGCCACTTCGTATTTTTGCCGTATTGTAATAATGGCGAAATATAATTACAGTTCAGAGTTAATGCTTCCAACCCGTCGTAGTAGGACGGGCTTTTATGCTAGTAAGATATAAAATTTGGAAACATTTTTTGGAAGCTATCGCTACTTTTTCTAGTTTAAAAAAAAAAAACGTTATTTATTTATTTTTATTTAGGACTAGTTGGGACTAGTATTTAAAACTACTGAGATCGTAGTCTAAAATCACAATGAAAAAAACGAATAATAAAATACTTAATGAGAACTTCTAAAAATTGGTGAAAGAATATTCATTCTAATTCAGTCTATGGGGACTCATTTGCGGTCTCAAGAGTGACTACTGAAACCATCATATCCATGCAAGATTGCCAGTTCAAATTCGGATCAATTCCCACGGAAATTGCCTTTTTCCCAAAGTACCATAAATTAAATACCACCTAAATTACCATGGTATAGGTAAACAAAAAATTCCACGATCATTAAAAATTATCACAAAAATACCACGCTTTTTAAAAATACCACCAAAAATCCCAAATGCATTTAAAAATCCCAAACGAATTAAAAAATACCACAAAAGTAACAAAAATTTAAGGGATTTTACATACGTAACTTACGACATAAAATCGTGGTGTAAACATAGCGTTAATGCGTATAATGGCAATGATTTCATATGAAGTTTTTGCTTAACAAATGAGAAAAAATCATTTGAAGAAACATATTCCCAAATTCCCACGGCAATTACAAAATACCACACTGAATTCCCACGCTAATTAAAAAATACCATGCTGAATTAAAAAATACTATGGAATTCCAAAAAAAAAAAACCTCCCAAGGGCAATTAAAAATGACCACGAATGGGATTTTTCCACATAGCTGCCAATCTTGTGTCCATGTGATTTTGCTCCTTCAACCTCGCTCTAATTTAGCCACTCTAAACCGTTATCGCTTGCACACAGAAGCTCAGTAGCTCGTCACATCGACCCCTTTAATATTCTTTTATCTGTAAGTAACAGCGATGCGAATAGAGGCATGGTACGAAAGGGCGACTTAAAAGTGAGCAATCCGCTCCACATTCTACTTCTAATTTAAAATAGAAATAGCAAATATAACAACAACTAATATGCACAAAAGATTTTTCTATCGCACATACGATAATTCCTCCCACATTAAAAATATGTCCTCCCACAATAAAATATACAATTATTAGATTCTGGTTTAACAAGTACGCCTGAAGCAAGTACTTGGGTCTTCCAGACCTAGGGTAATAGTTCATAAAACAGACAACCAATACTTATGTGTTGTACTACAACACGGACCCGTTTATGTTTTAACTAGTAAAACATACGGGGCATCCGGTGTAGCAACACAAACATGGAAGCTGTTTCACAAACACAAAGCATCACCCAGTGCCCTACTGATTAGGAGCATTATGCAATAAATTACATACTGCCCGTAATAGCAGTACCAGTTTAGATTTCAGTAGTGACGTACTTACCATCCATCTACTGGTGAAGGCGAGACCTACCCAATCTCTTGCATATTAAGGCAGATATGCCAGCCCGGTCGTACCACTGCGCGATCCCGCCGGTCAATCTAGACCTGTGTAGCATTCACACAACCACAACCAGTACGAGACTCCCCGAAGGGCCAGCCCACGACAGTCATCTGGGCAACTCGATCCCGTCAATGAGGACCCACATCATCCCCGCAAAAAGATCAAAAATACACTAATGCAATTATGAAAAAGTACATTCTTATGCGTGACCGTGCTCAATGAGCACTGAAAGGGCTATTTTAACAATTCCCAACTGCCGGCTCAGCTGCAAACTATTGCACATGACTGGTACCTACTTTGGAGGACCTTTGCAAATGACACTTACTCTTACTCTGGCAGTCCGGATTTCAACATACAGACAGAGTATAGGCCACTGTTCTCAGAGACTGCCGTGCTCAGTATGAGAACCCAAGTTTCACAACCCATTTCTACTTTTCCCTCAGTGACAGCCGTGACAGTTTAAGGGTGCGAGTCAAAACGTCGACAAGCAAACCACAAGGAAAGCCAGAGCGTCGACATATATAGCAAGCATGCCAAAACACTCAACATCCAATTTTTCCAGCCGATTTAAAGTCTCAGTGCGGTGGACCTTCGCAGGCTTGTTTCATATCGATATGCCGAATATGACCTGCTACCAAGATGGGCGCCACCCCGAGCTCTTGGTTGGCCTTATCAGTTTTTACGTTTGCAGGACGTATCCTAAAAACAACCATCCTCCTTTATCCTGGCTGTGGACAGGCAGGCGCAACTAAGTTGCTAACCTGGCGGAGTTGTTAAAATATACAGTAAATTTTTGGCATATACGATGGCAAACCTCAAAGAGTAAAAACTGCCATGAAATGCTTCTTGAGAACATAAGCCGTTCGGAATCGGCACAAAACTTGTAGGTCCAGTTCTCAGTCATTTGTGTTCAAACATTTCAAAACACGCACTAGCACAATTGATCATAAGAAGCTCAGTCAAAGTCCTTTCAAGGGCTGAAATGGCCATTTCGTTTTTTATGCGTTGTAATATGTAGAACAATTTTGCATCAAAAAGTAAATTTCGAAAAAATGGCACACACGATAATTTCGTGCAAAGGGGTTATATTTTAATAGAGAAACATGTTTTACTCAATTTAACCCAGTTATATCATAATTCTACACTGCTTCTTGCGGATAAAAAATTACGTAATCTTTGCGAGAACCGCCCTTCTCTCCCCCAGGTGAGAGTGAGTGAGATTCGGCTTAACCCCCGCCCGCCTAAACGCCTCACGTAATTAATGCACGCTCC
Organism: Coremacera marginata; assembly: GCA_914767935.1. Classification (NCBI taxonomy): domain Eukaryota; kingdom Metazoa; phylum Arthropoda; class Insecta; order Diptera; family Sciomyzidae; genus Coremacera; species Coremacera marginata. Next base: position 59,919,537 of record OU612044.1, on the reverse strand, counting down.
GTTATATATTAAAATTATATTTTGTTTATTTAAATTTAAATTTTCAATTAAATTTCATATATATATATATATATATACATATGTTAAGTTCTTTACTGCAGGAAAAATAATAAATTCATATTCCGAAATATTTATTTCAGTTAATTAAACAAAAGATTGAACTATATTAATTTTTGACCAACATAAAAATGAACAAGAACAACAAATTTATCAACAAATATATCGAAAATAAAATTCTACGTCCACACTTACGATACTATCGAAACTGTGTCTTTTTTCCGCAAATCTCAAATGCATAATTTTTTTCAAAAAATATCATATAAAAAACTTAAAAAAACGGATTTTCGATAGCTTTTAATAGCTCAAATTATTTCATTGGGAACCATCGTTTACAATACCGCGGGGCATGCCCGATCCCGAATATTTAAGCATTTTAAATGCAAATCAAACGCAGTCTGGTACAATATACACTCCGCGTCAGCAGAATAGGTTCACTGATTCAATTGAATACAAACCATTTTTTCTCTTAAAAAAGAGCGTTAGGAAAAACTTTTTATTGTTGTTTTTTCTTAAGTGTTTTATTATAAAAAGTTAGGTAAAGATAAATTCTGTGGACTTTTGACAAAAGAAATTATCTCGAAAAAAGCAAAAGAGGGGAAAAAAACACTTTGAAACCTAATTAAAATAAATCGTGTATATAAAATATTAAAGAAAATATTTAGAACTAACAATACAAAGTGATTATGACTGATTTTATTAAAATTACCATAATAGTTTTAAAGAAAAATTAAAAAAAGGGAAATATGTTGTTTTGTCAAACGAAATTTGTTAAAAAAAAATCAACTTATCTCGTTTAAGTTCTTTTGTCAAATTAATTTTACGAATTAAGGTACCTTTTTTTCAAATTTTGTATTTGACAAAAGAACTTAATTCGAAATAAGTTTAAGAAAGTTCTTTTGTCAAAATGACGTTACATATTTTTCTTTGGAATCTATCAACTTATGTGGAATAAAGTTCCTTTGTCACATGCGATGAATAAAAAATTTGAGTTATGTTGATTTGATGCATTCAGTAATTTTGTATCTATAAACCCTAAAAGAACCCGGATAATACAGAAATAACATAACAAAAATCCTGGAAAATTGAGATAAATCTCGAGATAAATTGTTTTGTCAAAAGTCCACAGAATTGTACATAAACTAAACGTTCGTTAATTTTCAGTTGTTTTAGCTTTGGCATTACAAAAATATGGACTTTTTGGTACGTCATTAGAATAGGCTCACAGTTAACATCTTCAGTTTATTTCAGAGTTTCGGAAAATCGGTACTAAAATAAATTAAAAAAAAAGACGTTACAGTATTTTGTGGCAGTATAGGACGCGGTAAAACTTTAAGTTCGGAGGAAAAAGTTAAAATTGAGGTGTACAAAGGGCAAAACATAAGTACTCGTGAAATTGCTAGCAAAATCGGAAGAAGTCAAAACGTAGTATGCAATTTTTTGAAAAATAAAATCGGATATGGAAGAAACATGAAAGGGTGTACATATTCTGCGAAATCAGCTGCAGATAAGAGAGCAATTCTTCTAGTTATAAGATAAGCTACTATTCATGCAGCACGTGTCGTTACAAAATTGGATTAGTGACAAAAATTGTTCAACTGTTGTCATGGCCTCCATACTCTCCGGACCTAAACATTACTGAAAACGTATGGGGTTGGTTAGTTCGGGAAGAGTATCACTCCAGTCGACAATTTAAAGACAAAGAGTATTTTCACTCATTTCTGCCATTAAAGTGGCTTGGAGTGAAATTTCTTTGAACTACTTGAATCAACTTTATGATTCCATCCCAAATAGAATTTATGAAACTATTTTAAATAAAGAAGTTAGCACTCACTATAAAAAATTTGTTAAGAGATAAAAAAAATATTTTCGAATCCATTTCATCAATTTAATGAGATGAGAACCTATTCTAATGACGCACCAAAAAGTGCATATTTTTGTTATGCCAAAGCTAAAACAACCACAGAAAATTTACGGTTCCTTTATGCATAATTTCTCTTTAACTAACTTTTTATAATAAAATACTTAAGAAAAAACAACAACAAAAAGTTTTCTCTTACGCTCATTTTAAGAGAAACTAGTAAGGATGGAGCTTCGGCAGGGTACCGAAGCTAAAATACCCCCCGCGGCCATATTGAAGTATATTCGAAGTCTTTAGCCACGACATACACGATGATATTCAGTTTTATATATTAACGAAAATTTTCCTATTTTGATGACGTCACTTTGTATAGGCGTTGTTTTGACCCGATTTTGCCATATATCATAGGGATGGTTCATATTATATATCAAAGCTTATGTGCAAAATTTCAAGACATTTCATTAATTTTTGTGGATTTTTAAGAGATTTTATTTACGTGGTTTTCATCCGATTTTGCCAAATATCATACAGATGGTTTATATTAAATATCAAAGCTTATGTGCAAAATTTTAAAACATTTCTTTAATTTTTGCAGATTTTGAAGAGATTTTACGTTTAAAATAAAGCCAATTTGTATGGGAGGTAGGCGTGGTTTTCATTCGACTTCGCCAAATATTATAGTTAGGGTCTATATTATATATCAAAGCCTATATGCAAAATTTCAAGACATTTCTTTAATTTGAGCAGATTTTTAAGAGATTTCACTTTTAAAATAAAGCCACTTTGTATGGGAGGTAGGCGTGGTTTTCATCCGATTTGGCCCATTCTCGAACTTGATATTTCTTTTTTAAAAATAAACTTATATTTGGAATTTCATCGCGAAAATATATATATTTTTCTATACCTGCCATGCTTCCTTCTTGGCGTTACAAACGGAATGACAAAGTTAATATACCCCTTACGCAGTACGCGTTGGGGTATAAAAATGGTTAGCATTGAAGCAGTGAACATATTCCGCTGACGCGGTGTATATATTTTAAATATAAAAAATTTTTATTTTATTTGAAACACATTTTTCAGCGCTCCACTTTGGCAGTAACGCCAAAACTATTGATTTTACAAAAAAAATTATTATAACATGAATTGTAGGAAATTTCGCTAGTCTCATTTGGTACACATATGTTTTTATCGTTTTTATATATGTTTTATATATGTTTTTATCGTGAGTCGGAAAGGAAATAAAAAAACTGCTTTTAAGGCGCCATTTTGGCAATATGGCGGCGCGAACGGCAAAAATACGAAGTGGCAAAGTTGAAATTCGGAAAGAGCACATTGAAATCTATAAAATATTCCCATTTTCGAAACTCCCGGGAAACATTCCAGGTAACCTTGTTTTTTTCTCCCAAATGACTGTACTATAATGCATATTTGGAAAAGTTTCAATACAAAGGAAAAAGTTTTTGTTGATTTGCGATTAAATAAATACGCATCCGAAAGTTTTCTACCTAAAAATATTGTTTCATATTGCAAGAAAAAATTTTATAAAATTATTATTTTAAAAATAAATTCATTTTTTAAAAATCTGCAAATATAATTTTATGAATGTATTGAATGTTTCGCAAATTTTAAGAATGTATTGATGGGGTTGCAATGTAAAATTGTTCGAGCTATGAATTTTTTTTTTTTTTGTGAAGAAAAATGAGTGAAATATCCATTTTCACTGCACATTTTAGCTTCTTTTTCCAAAACACATACACAAAATTGGAAGTCGATATCTCTTTCGAAAATATTTTTGTGATTGATGATTTCAAGCGTTTTTCTTCACAAAAACATGTTTGTGCTTTAAACAATTTTAGAGTGCTAGTTTCTATGGCATACTCAAAATCCTTTTCTATAAATTTAAAAAAGTGTTTTTTACTTCTTTCTTTTTTTTTATATCTTTCCATTGTTTCGGTTTTTAAATAATCGAAAATCAACAAAACCGTATTTTGTTTTTCTCTGTACTATTACATACTTTTTAAAATGCAAAAATAAAACTAATTGCCTATCGATCCTCCAAATTTGAAGCAAATCGGAGACATGAAGTGTGAATCGTGGTCGATCTGGTGTGGAATGCCCCATATATAGATTTACACATACATTAGACCGAGTCAAATGGTACTTTGTATGGAATCCTCCGTGACCCTCCCCTTTCCTCTCCCCCTCCCCCCTGATAAACACAATGGTTGCAAATGAAGTAACTAAATACCCTGGAAGACCAAGAATTGTCAAAAATGGCCCGGTTCTGATTGGAAATCCAGTTTTCGGAGTCATTTTAGATAAAATGTATTTTTAAATTTTTCTAATGCATTTCAAATTTACGAAAAATAAAAGTACCTGCTTCTATGTTGAATTAGCTGTAGAATCTGATTCCGGACTTGGATTTAGCGTACAATGAAGTTCGGTCCCAATAACCGCATTTAAAGTCAACATTTTAAAATTTTTTCATATAATTTTTTAATAATGTTTGTCCTTTGTATTGATCTAGGACATTTTATCAAAATTAATTAATGCATTATTTCAGCTCATTTTATCGTAATAATAATTTTCAAAAAAACAGGATCGACCCATTTTTTAATGAGATACGATATTTCTTGTATAGTGATTTTTAAAGGTATTTATTTTAATCAATGTGAATGTATTTTCTTTTGCTGCATGCGTTCAGAAATATTGGCTTTTGTTGTACCGCATGGAAAGAGTTTAAAAAATTATTTTAACACGCGAACAAGAGCCTGTTTTTCCGTTTCCAATGACGTTACTTTATCGTTGTATAACAACATTAGATTTATTTCTCTTTTTCTCTCAGTAGCATCGTTAACGACATAAATGTTTTTTACGACTTCTTCCCGCAAGTATTTTTTAACCTTAAACGCCTGATTTTTTTGATTGGCATGAAAAAAATAAATGCTATGTAACTTGAATTCTGAACAACTTTTGTTCTACGAATTTTTTTACAGGTGCGTTTTACTCCCTGCACATACAAATTACCTGGTCGTACACTTTTTTGATAATTTTTTGCAGAAAGTTTATTTAATTTATATATTCAATACTTAAAAAAAAAAACGAAATGGCCATTTCAGCCCTTGAAAGGACTCTGACCGAGCTTCTTATGATCAATTGTGTTGTGCGTGTTGTGAAATGTTTGAACACAAATGATCAAGAACTGGACCTACAAGTTTTATACCGACTCCGACCGGCTTATGTTCTCAAAAAGCTTTTCATGGCAGTTTTTACTCTATGATGTTTGCCATTGTCTGCAGAGAGGTGACGGCCGAACAGAATCTATATACATAAAAATGAATGTATGTATGTGGGTATGTGTGTATATCACGTATAGACTCCAAAACCACGGAACCAAATTTTATGAAATTTTAAGGAATACTGAAGCAACATTCTGGAAGTGTTCCTGTGAAGTTTGGTGTTGATTGGACAAGGGGGCGTGGTACCTTTCATACAACCCAAATTGGCTCTATCGCCCACAAACCAAAAAAAAATGCTATATATCAGACGGTTTTAATCATATAAAAATAATATTTGGTAATTTTGTTCAGATAGTTACTTTCGGTGACTGTACAAAAAATGGGCGTGGTCACACTATATCTACGCCCACTTTTCAGCAATCATTTTAATTCCTGAGATGTTCAAGTTTTGATAGTGAATCTTGGTACGAAGGTGCTATGGATACAAGAGGCAGTCACTATGTAAATATAAACGTTGTCACGCCCACTTTTATCGCCCACAAATCAGTAAAAATGCTTTATATCAGACAGATTTTGCCGTAGAGACTAAGATTTGATAATTTAGTTTATATGATTACTCTCGGCCAATGTACAAAAAATGGGCTTGGCCGCTCTATATCTACGCCCACTTTATCGAAATCATGCTTATTCCTGAGTTGTACACGTTTACATAGTGAATCTTGGTATTCAAGTGCTATAGGTCCAAGTGGCAGTCACTATGTAAATGTAAATATTGTCACGCCCACTTTTATCGCCCACAAATTTTTAAAAATGCTTTATATCAGACGGCTTTTGTCGTAGAAGACTAAGATTTGGTAATTTAGTTCGTATGGTTACTGTCGGCCAATGTACAAAAAATGGGCATGGCCGCTCTATATCTACGCTCACTTTATCGAAATCTTGCTTATTCCTGAGTTGTACACGTTTTGATAGTGAATCTTGGGATGCAGGTGCTATGGATCCAAGTGACAGTCACTATACATATATGTATATACAAATGTTGTCCCGTCCACTTTTAGCGCCCACAAATCAGTACAAACGCTTTATATTAGACGGCTTTTACCGTAGAAGACTAAGGATTGGTAATTTTGTACATAAGGTAACTGTCGGCAACTGTTAAAAAATGGGCGTGGGCGCACCACATCTACGCCCACTTTTTCGAAATCATGCTTTTTCCTGTGTTGTACGCGTTTTGATAGTAACACTTCATATGCAGGTGCTCTAAGTGGCGATCAGTATATATATATATATAAAATTTGCCACGCCAACTTGTACCACCCGCAAATAAAAAAAAACAACGCGAAATGGCCAATTGCAGCCCTTGAAAGGACTTTGACAGAGCTTCTTATGATTAATTGTGTTGTGCGTGTTGTGGAATGTTTGAACACAAATGATCGAGAACTGGACCTACAAGTTTTATGCCGACTCCGAACGGCTTATGTTCTCAAGAAGCTTTTCATGGCAGTTTTTACTCTCTGAGGTTTGCCATTGTCAGCAGAGAGGTAACGGCCGAACAGAAAAATTAATTCAATTGAAAAAACTTTCTGTGTCAGGTGGAATTCGAACCAGGGTTCTATCCCATATGCACCACACACTCTACTCACTACGCCACGGCCGCCACTTTTTTTACCCGCAAATCAATAGAACTTCTATAAATCACACAATTCTCATCGTTAAATACTAAAATTTGGTAATTAAGTTCATACGCTTACTCTCGACAGCTTTGCAAAAAATGTGCATGGTAGCACTATATCTGGGCCCACTCTTCAGCAATAATTTTATTTAATTTATTTATTTATTTATGTATTATTTTAATTACAATTAATTACAATTTAACAATTATAACTAAGTAAGCACTAGCTGCCAGGGCTATCGGTTAGAAATAATTTAAATTCCTGAGATGTGAACGTTTTGATAGTCAGTCAAACTTTGGTATGCAGATGCTGTAAGTCCAAATGGCGGTCACTTTTTATATAAATTTTGTCACGCCCACAAATCCGTGAAAGTATATAAATCAAAATTTACAGTAAAAGTCGCACTTTATCTACGCCGACTTTTCAGAAATCATTGTAATTTCTGAGCTGTACATGTTTTGATAGTGAAACTTGATATGTAGGTGCAATAAGACCAAGTGGCGGTCACTATAAATGTTGCCATGTCTAAATGTTTGTTTGTATACTAGGGCTCCTCACAAAAAAAAAGGTGTTTGGGTCGGTTGCTCAAAATAACGCTTTTTGTTATGATGATCCCCCAAATATTTCGACAGTAGCTGGAATAGTTTGAAATAAAAAAAAAACAAAAACGAAATGGCCATTTCAGCCCTTGAAAGGACATTGACCGATCTTCTTATGTTCTTAATAACAAACGGTCAGACTTAATAGTTATCTGCACTAATCAGTTTTTAATTTTTTCAGTCGGATCAGATGTAATGCGGATTTTCATTAATTTTTTAACTTTTTTTTTTATATTATTTTCACTAAAATTCAAATTAAAATTATTTTTTTTTCTTGCCATGTTACTTTTGGTCAAATCAATTATCTATTGATGATAAAATATAGTGTAAAGTGAAGAATTAAAGTAAATGAAATTACAAAAAAATGTACACATTTTTTACATTTTACAATTTATTTGACTAAAAGTAGTATGGGAAAAAATTAATTTCAATTTTAGTGAAAATAATATGGAAAAAAATTCAGATTTTTTGATGCAAAAGAACTTTTTATTACTCTTATTTCTGACCGTTTGTTTTTTTTTTTTTAACTACCATACCAGGCAATATTTTTAGTCGAAATTTTTTGGGATCATCGTTACATAAGCCATGGATTATTTTGAAGAACCGGACTAAGCAACTTTTTTTCTAAGGAGCGTGAGGCGACTTAATGTATATACGTATGTGGGTATATGTGTATATCACGTAAAGACTCCGAAACCGCTAAGCCAATTTTTATACCAAAGCCTTGAGAGTGTTCCTATGAAATCTGGTGCCGATCGTAAAAGGCACCTTAAATACACCTAAAATATTCGATATCGAACAGTTTTAGGTTTTTTTTGTAGGTCGCACAGCCTTGGAGTTCAGTATTCTACCTCAATTTACACATGCCGTTCCACTGGTAGCATTTTATGGTCGTTGGACGAGGGGCGTGGTACTTTTTCAGCACCACAAATATTCGGTATAGTTTTCGAAATAAGACACACATATATAAAACTCGGTACGAACTTACTAGAAAAGTATGGTTTCACTAAAGCTACGCCCTCTTTTAGGAGATAAGCGCTGAGCGCAGCGAAGGGCGCCGGGTATAAGCTAGTAATTAATATAATTGAAAAAATTTTTGTGTCAGGTGGGAATTGAACCAGGGTTCTTTGGAGTATCGGCCACACTCTACCCACTACGCCACGACCGTCAATACTTTCGTTGAATATATTTAACACAATTGAAAAAATAAATAAATTTTTCGCTAGCGATAACGTCAAATTTTAAAAAAGAAACTTCCCGAAAATTCATAATGTACTAAAATTTGGTTTTTTGGAGGTGTTATCACTTGACCAACTAAAACACTTGTCAAACGAGTTAAAATCATGTGTCTTCAAATCAAAAATGGTGGGGCTTAGATCATAGAACAATAATAACATACAACAAAATTAACAAAAATTAAAGGTAAAAGATCCTCTACGCACGGGTGACAATCTTGACGCGATGTAGGGGCTTAAGTTGCAAAGACACAATGGCTATTGGGTTAGGCTTTGTGGAGCAACGAACAAAAAGTCACCCCCTCATTTCTAAGGTTGTAGACGCCATGCCGAGGGAGATTGCACCGGTGGTGCAGGGTCTAGGGGTTTTAGATCGCGAATGGTGTCTCCTCAGGGCAGCCCACTCCCTGTTGTACTTTAGTAGGGTAGGGCGGATAATGGGGATCTCTGTCCGTTCGGTCCGTTTTTTTCCCCAACTCGTGGGATATTAATGAACACTCAAAAACAAAAAAAACAAAAAAAGGAAGGGTGCGCTGTGGGGACGAGTCCCGAAGCGGTGGAATCCCAAAAGGATTTAACCGTGGAAGGGTGCGGGAAGCCGCAAGGTAACCCGCCGGGCCTGGTGGACGATAAAGCTCCGAAAGGAGTGGAGTTGTCAGCCAGACCCGTCGAAGCTGCAACACCAGGGAAGGAAGCTGAGTCCGAGGCTAAGCGGCTCCTTGATAGGGAGAAGCAAAGGCGGAGGAGGAAGCGTAAGAAGGCGGGCAGAACTGCGGGGGGATTGCTTTGGAGTCCCCAGTCAATAATATGACTGATCAATTCCAAAGCATGTCATGCGATGAGTCCACCCCGGAAACGAACAAGGGTAAAAGATTCAGGGAACAACCTGGATCTTCCGGCGAAGTCGATAACGGGGTGACTCGAACATGTGAGTCGAAAGGTGGACAGCTCATGGCTATTAGCTCTTCGGCTAAGGACGGGGAAGGTGGACATCCTGTAAAGGTTGATAGCCTTCCACATAAAGGAAGGACGATGGAAGTTGGTGGACGACCCTCAAAAGTCGATAGCCAGTGGAAATCGTGGAGGGCTGATAGCCAGAAACCGAGCGGTAGCAAACCTTTGCCTACACAAAGAGTTGCGTCCGCGAAGTCGAAGGCTTCAGCGGGAGGGAAATTCAACCCGGAAGGGATTATTGGAAGCGGCCGTGCATCCTATGCTACGGTAGCGGAATAGGACCTCTTAATGGGCATCGTTCCATCGATGGTCAGTTGGGAGAGTCCCAGTTGGCGGCCTTTAAATCCGCCCTCTTGGAGGCTCTCGACACCATCAATGAAAGCGATGGCGATGTAGGATTTGTTGGCAATGCAAACTTGGAGGATGGAATTATTGTACTCAAGTGCAAGAACCCATCATCTAAGGTATGGCTGTGCCGAACCGTGCCAAAGCTCATGAACCTATGGGAAGGGGCTGAGTTGCGGGTCGACCGACTATACGCATTAAAGGACGTTAGAAGGATGTTCATCATTGTTTACGGTACTTCCGAAAGCAAGGAGGTTATCCTTAGGAGGTTGCAGACCCAGAACCGGTGCGTTGCGGACACTTCTAAATGGAGAGTTAGCAATGCAACGAAGTTCGGAGATGCAAAGGAAGGAGGCGTCAAGTTCACTGCGTGGTGCCGGACGGATGAGGTGGAAGCGATCAGGCTGGCAGGGGGGAAACTCAACTGCGGCCTTGATCAAGCTCTCATCAAATTCCAAAAGGATGCAAGGTGAGCTCGACGAAACCCCTGGTACGGGGCTGGTGGGGAATTCTGCAAGGGAGGAACCACCAGGGCGGGTGGTGGGCCCGTATCAGGAAAACCTCGTGGTGTGTCAGCTCAATCTACACCATAGTAGGGCAGCATCAGCAATGATGATGCGTTGCATGGAGGAGGATGGAATTGACATAGCAATGCTCCAAGAACCTTGGATTATTCACAATAGAATCAAAGGTCTCTCAGAGCAGAAAGCCACGCTGTACCAACCGGTGGCAGATGGCAGACGGAGGACCTGTATCCTGGTGAGACATGGTATACTAGCGGTACATATGCCACACCTATGTTCCCCGGATCTTACCGTTGTGAGAATCGGGGATGGTACAGGTACTTGTATGATGGTTTCAGCGTATCTTTCTTACGACTCTCCGGACCAGCCACCTTCAAAAGAGGTGGAGAATCTGGTAAAGTACTGTGAGGAAAGAGGCATTGGAGTGATCATAGGATGTGATGCCAACGCGCATAATACTGCGTGGGGAAGCCCCAACAACAATGACAGAGGAGAGCAACTGCTTGAATTTGTGGAGAGGTATAATCTGTTGGTAGCAAATAGAGGAGTACGGCCGACTTTCGTTGATGCAAGGCGAGCGGAAGTCATTGACGTCACTCTTATTTGCATAAAGATTCTGAGCAGAATAGATAACTGGAGGGTCGTGGATAGGCTAACCATGTCGGACCACAGATCCATTCAGTTTGAAGTCAAGTTCGGAATCCGACGCCAGCAGAGGAGCAGGAAGGTCAGGATTCCCAAGAACACGGATCCTGTGAAATATAAGGCGAAGTTGAGGGAAACACTGACCCAAAAAGCTATAAAAGTACCAGGGAACACAGCGGAAGTGGAAAGCCATGTCAAACATCTTAGTTCGGCCATGGTCGAAGCTTACGAGGTGGCATGTCCTACAACTTCAATAGACGAGGGTGATCCGACGCCATGGTGGTGTACGGAACTCGAATCTCTGAAGAAGAAGGTTAGAAAGGCCTTCAATCGGCACATGAGAGGGAGAACCCCAGAAACATGGGCAGAATACAAGGCACGGAAAAGGGAACTTAAGAACCTCATACGACACCGTAAAAGGCAGTCGTGGAGAAATTTCTGCTCTGGGATAGAAACTATTTCAGAAGCATGCAGGCTTCAGAAAATTGTTTCAAAAGATCCATTCTCCAAAGTGGGACTGATCCGGAAAACGGATGGAACCATGGCAGAGAACCTGGAAGAGTCGATGCAAGTTCTGATGGAGGTGCATTTTCCTGGAAGTTTTAAGTCTGATGACCCATGGACAAACCTGAAGAAAGGGATGCACAGGGTTGACAGACTGGAAGCCGAAAGAATGATCACTATGGACGGGGTGAGGAGTGCTATACGCTCATTTGCTCCGTACAAAACATCAGGGATGGACGGTATATTTCCGGCTATGATGCAATGGGGGGAAGATCTCATTGCACCTAGGCTGTGGGGTATATTCGTTACTTGCTTAGCGACTGGGTATGTTCCGAGAGTCTGGAGAGAGGCGAAAGTTGTCTTTCTCCCGAAACCCGGAAAAAAAGATTATGCGGAGGCGAAGTCGTTCAGACCGATCAGCCTTACGTCTTTCCTTTTGAAAACGATGGAAAGAGTGATGGTTGACTGTCTTGAGAGCACTTCACTGATACATAATCCTCTGAGTAGATGCCAATATGCTTATAGAGCAGGCATGTCTACGGAGAGTGCTCTTCACAAATTAGTTAGAGTGGCTGAAAAAGAGATATTTTCAGGAGGCATCGCGATGGCCACATTTATGGACATCGAGGGTGCTTTCGACAAAATATGCTTTGGAAGGCTGCGACAGGTCCTGACAGAGCGCAATGTAAGCCCAATTATAACAAATTGGGTAGACAATATGCTCAAGCACAGGGCTGTCAACATTCAGAACGGTAGAGTCAAGACTAGAGGTAGAGTAAGTAGAGGATGTCCTCAAGGAGGGGTGTTATCGCCAACCCTGTGGAACATCACTGTGGACTCACTTTTGGCTAGACTAGATGAATCGGGCATACACACGATAGGGTATGCAGATGATATTGCGTTGGTGGTCTGTGGTAAGTTCATTGACACCATTTCTGACATAATGAAGGGACCACTCCGAACAGTGGAGGAGTGGTGTCGAGAACAAGGCCTCACCGTGAACGCAGGAAAATCAGACAATACTCTCTTTACTAGAAAGAGGGTAGGCCTGAGGAGAGGCCTCAGACTTTTTGGAGCTGAAATCAACATGTCCACGAAAGTTAAATATCTAGGGGTAACTCTAGATAGTAAACTGAACTGGAACGAACATGTAGGAGACAGGATTCAAAAGGCCAAGAGGGTTCTGTTTCAGTGTAGACGCGTTTGTGGTCTAAAATGGGGGCTAAACCCAAAGGCTATGAAATGGATCTACACTATGATGGTTAGACCTGTCATCGCGTATGCTTCGGTGATCTGGTGGACAAAAGTCAGTCAGAAAACCATTAAGAAGAGACTAGACAGAGTCCGACGGCTGGTGTGTTGGAATAACAGGGGCAATACGCACCACTCCAACAAGCGCAATGGAGGTTTTGTTAGGTATGCTGCCATTGGGTTTAGAAATAAAGAAAACGGCAGCTCTAACATCCCTCAGGATGTTGCGAAATGCTACGTGGCATGGAGCAACAGCCCTCCATGGTCATATGCGCATCCTGGACATGGCACAGCGAAATGTCAGGGAGACGTGTATGCCTATGGACGGAAGGCAGAGAGTGAGAATAACAGAAAAATGTTATAAAACTCTAATAACAGATGGATCCGTTTGTGAAGAAACCGCTGGTAGCGACATCAGTATATTCACAGACGGCTCTCTGATGAATGGCAGAGCCGGGTCAGGCGTCTACTCAGAAGAGTTGAACCTATCCTGTGCACTGAGGCTGGGGAGGTTCGTGTCTGTATACCAGGCGGAAATACTTGGTGTAGTGCATCGCTGGACCACTTGATAGATGACCGGGTAAATGGCAAGAAAATTGTCATTGCCCTTGACAATCAGTCGGTGATTAGGTGCATGCAACGGACAGATATTACTTCTAGGTTGGCCATGGAATGTCTTACCAAACTCAATAGGTGCGCTCAGACAAATGAGCTCACACTTATGTGGGTGCGAGGACATTCTGGCATAGAGCAGAATGAAAAGGCTGATTCTTTAGCAAGAGAAGGATCAGCAGAAGAATTCTGTGGACCAGAACCACGTATCGCCATAGGCGACAACATGGTGGCAGGCCTTATTAAGCAATGGACGGGACTCGGAACACCGTACAAGGTGGGAAAAAGCTGGTAAATGCAGGCAATCCCGATACAATCGGCAGACTTTAAGCTGGCTTACTGCACTGGTCACAGGACACGGTCCCTACATGTACCATCTAAGGAAGATGACTCTGACCGAGGACGATGTGTAGGTTGTGCCTAGAGGAGCCGGAAACAGCAGCACACATTCTGTGCCAGTGTCTGGCGGTGGCAAGCACAAGATTGACCATTCTGGGACTTCCATTTATTGACGAAGCCGAGATTGGTCAACTGACCTACAAGGACATGCTTGAGGTGAGAAAGGGTGCTTATATAAGGAGCATGCTCACTTATGAGTGCTCCGAGCAGTAGCATCCTTCGTCAAATAGGGGACGAACAGGGACCCACTGTGGTCTGATTCGGCCAATTCCCGACTTATTATATTAAAGGTAAAAGATGCGAAAAAATACGCATTTAAGGGTTCATTTTTAATCCCACAACTTAGATCGATTTTCAAAAAACTCATGCTATCATCAGGACTCGAATCATTCACAAAAAATGAGTTGAAAAATTGTTCAGTATTCGATGTAACGAAATTATCGATCATCGATGGAATTGAAATTGATGGAAGCTAGTTTGACGTTTTTAATTTCACCATCAATCGTTTTGTCTCTACGTCAATACTTCTATCAAAAAATGCAAGTCCTATTAGTGTTTCAGATAAGTACCATAAACGATTACCGAACTTGGTCAAAACTTTATTGGCGATTCGTTCATTTATGTTCCTAAATTCAATAAGATTTCTAATTATTTGAAGATCAAACTTCGGCGCAGGAAATGGTATAGTACATTGGAACCAGTAGGTCATATACACGATCACTGTGAAAACATTAATTTCTAGTAAATTTTCGAGTTCTTTATCTATGAAATAATTAAAAATAATGGAAAATTTGACCAATTTCTCGTAAATTTTCGAGATCTTTATCTGTTAAATAATCAAAAATAATGGAAAATTTTACCAATTTCTTAAACTCATAGTCGATTCTTATGTAACGTGTCGTAAATTTATAATATATAATTATGCAATTCATAAGGTGTTGTAAAGTTGTATGTTGTATTGTTGTAAGTGAAAAGTTTTCCCATTTTCTCCCTTGTCACTGAAGCGATTTTTTTGAAATTTTGGTTGTATGTATGATTTGTTTATAGTGGTTGTATGGTGTGCATAAAATTGGCGTGATCGGACTGGAAGTACGCCTACCTGCCATACAAAGTTATTTTTTGTACTTCACTTTGTATGGGAGGTAGGCGTACCTCCGGTCCGATCAAAACATACAACCAAAATTTCAAAAAAATCTCTTTACTCATAAGGGAGAAAATGGGAAAACCTTTCACTTACAACAATACAACATGCAACTTTACAACACCTTGTGAATTGCCCAAATATATCATTACTATACCTGTTAACTCAAATTGATCTCTAAACAGGTATATTTTGAGAGCATAAATTCCATGCGTCATGGAGCGAGCTCTTGAGACCGAACCAGGTACTTCAATTTTTCGAATGATTCCTTTTGGGCTGAGTGAGGTTTCTCCAAGGAAAAGAAGAGCCGTTCGTCTGCTTGCTAACTGTTCGTCTGCAAAATGAACCAATTAAACGCGAATGTTGGGAGGAAAATGCTGTTTGACATAACAGTCATTAACCGCACTGTTTGCGTGGATTGTATCGTAATCGACTTTCAATTGTGGCCGCATAATTTGGATTTTCAGAAACATGATTATATTCTTTGCATTTGATTCGGGCTCCAAAGTTATTTTAAAGGCGAGTTTCAGTACACGGTTAAAAATCTTGGAGTAAGTTTTAAACCAATGGTTGGAATAATGTATTTTTTTAAACCATTTTTTATTAGAATTAATACTTTTCAAAATACTAGAAATTTATTTAGTCAAAAGCTGCACTTAAATTTAATAAAGTTTGAATAAAATTTTAACTTTATTACCTACGGTTTAAATTTTAATACAAAATAACTAAAAAGTAATAAAATCGGTTTCAAAATCTAGCAGAATTGGAATAGTTTTTGAATTAAGACAGCCATGATATTAGATTTAATACAACATGTATTACATTTTAAGTCATGCTGTATTATATTTCAATACTTTCCGTCTTAATTTTCAAATTGTTAAGATTCAAAAGCCTTATGATTCAGAGTTACTTTTTCGGTTAACAAAGCTTTATAATACATTTTTTGTGAAACATTATTTATTTGATTATGGCACACAAGCAACGCTTACTACTTTCATTTCAATGATGACGTGAGTTCGAAACCTACAATAGGAGTTAGTTTAAAAATTATAGTATAAAAGAAACAAAATAGAAATAAATTGTGTAACCAATCAAAACTGGTTTTGTTTTTAGTACGCTATGGTTTAAAATCGAATACAAATTGTAATAAAGTTTTCAATCCACAAATGCATTAGAAAAATTTAAATACATTTCATCTAAAATTACTCTCCGAAAGCCAGATTTTCAAACAGATCCGGGCCATTTTTGACAATTTTTGAACTTTCAAGGGTTCTAATTTCACTTGAAACCATCGTGTTTTTAAGGGAGGGGAGAGGGGGAGGGCACGGAGGTTCCCAGATACTTTAACAAAATCCATACAAATGTGACTTGCTCTAATATGCATATATTATATATATATATAAAAAGCAATATCTTTTTGTCTGTTTATCAATTTTACTGCTATAGACTCCAAAACCGCTTTTCGGAGGCTGTGGTACTGATTTGCATGAAGTATGTCAAGTGTTTTGGCGCTATCTGTTTTGATCTAGCCTGAAAACTATTAGGCACTTAAGTACTATTAGGCACTTAAGTATCATTCAAAAAAACAGCAAAAAAATTTTTAGGCCTCATTACATGAACATTTGTACATGAAATTTTGGAGTACGGCAAGTGTTTTGACGCTATTTGTAGGGCCAACCAAAATAGACGATACGAGACAAAACGGTCGTACGTATTTGATCGAAAGAACCGTAAGAACCGAACTTCAAACGTCTGCTCTTGTCACAACAGCTGTTGTTGTTTTTTTTTTTCTGAAAAAATAAAAACTTAAATGACGGAGTTTGCTACGATTTAATCGCCGCTGTGAGGGATAAGCTGTTGTTTTCACATAATTCAAATAATTATAATAATGCCATAAATATCTGTTATTTCGAATAGATTTCTTAAATTTTAACCAAATTTTTTTTTCTTTTAAGCGTTGACAAAAAACAGCTGATCAACTTCATTGCGTTTGATAGCGCGCCATATTTTGGGTTAAATGACAAAAACGAAGTAACGAGTGCAGACGTAAATCCAATCGATATCGTTACATCTCGTCTATTTTGGTCGGCTCTTAACTCTATCTCTGTAGTACAAGAAATACATTAAAAAAACTAATTGCTATGAAGGCGTAGCAAAGCCCACCGGGTAATAGCTAGTATATATAGCTAAAACTTCGTTCATTTTTCAAGTGTCTTAAAAAAAAATGTAAGTTCTTCTTGAATGATGAACCAAAATAAATAAAAAAAAAAATAAAAAAAACATTTTTTTAAAACCTATACTAGTACCTTAATCAAGTAAAATAATCGTAAAGCTCTTTTTTGGTAGTGTTAGTGGTAGGTTGGTGATGGTGATGGCCGGTCATTACAAACAATCAACAAAAACAAGAAATTATGATGAAAGTATGCAAAAAAAGATTACAGAAAAATTATATTTTTATTTATATTTACAAGAAACATACATATATATCGACAAATGAAATTCTTTGGTATGTTTGCAACGTAATATTGAAGTTTCTTCAAAACTAAGCTAGGCTTGCGAAACAATAAATAAACTCACCGTTTTCACCACCGTCAGAGCGAAAAATCGTTTTTTAAGTTCAACATTATTTTGTGCTTTAATAGCTTGGAGTAGTATTCAGTTGTAGTTGTTGTTGAGGACAAGCTTTAAGTCAACAATTTTTGATGTGTTGTTTCATAGCATTCGAATCAATAAACTATTTATAAGAACTTACTACAAAAAGTTTTTCTGTACAAAATTTTAAAACTTATTTTTTTCTTAATTATTTTTGCCTTTTTTCAAACTAGAACATTTATTACCAATTCACTTTTGTTTACGATAGCTGGCTACAATAGAGGATAGGGTTTGCAATAAAAAAACAAAAGAGAAAGAATATAGAAGTATGTTTTTAAAATAAATTTGAAATCTTTTACATTTTGGCAAATTGTTGAAATCATAACAGAAAGAAAAAATTACAACTAAATTAACATCAAGAAACTGTAGCTGCAGTAGTGGTAGCAGAAGTAGTAGAAGTTGTAGTCGTAGTTGTAGAAGTTGGTATACAAAAAGTAGAAAATTATAAATCATTTAATGCACGCCATACAACATGTTGTTGCTCCTGTTTGTATATATAAAATATTTTTGTTCACTTAATTACAGCAAAGAAACCGAAACAATGTCTAAGATTTTCAACATTCGTTTATTACTAATAACTTAGATTATTATATTGTATATAAGAGAGGTGCGCAGAAAGGAGCATAAAGAAAAAATGTAAAAGAAAAACTTGTGTTAATATATAACTAAAAGAATTTTTTAAAAAACTTAAAAGGTGGTATATATTGTCATGTTAAAAATTCTAATATTTGGAAGAAAGAAAAACTTAACAAACTGGACAAAAGACAAACGCATCAAATCAAATTAAACAAAAATAGTTTAAATTGTTTAAACGTATTTAAAGAAAGACAAAACAATAAACAGTGTGCTATATTCAGATTGCAACAATTATTTCTTGGGTACTTACCATCGCTTAGTATGACTTCAGGTTGACTTGGAACTGGCGCTTGTTGTGTTTCTATTCTCATTACTTGGTGTTCTGTAAGAAAATAATAAAAAATTGTTAATAAATACAAGTATTATGCGATATACAATATCAAAAACCTAAAACTATCTATGGTCGTGATACCATACCGAAAGAAAAATATTGTACTACACAGTTAAATAGATAAAGATTATTATGTATTGAAAGATAAGTTTTAATCGGACCGTTCAGTTTACTTTGATATTTTTTCTTAAAAATACGTGTAAGAAAGTTAAATTTGACTAACAGATAGCATAACTTCTACATATCGTCGTTGGGCGTGCAATACAACGTATCAGCCACTTGCAATACCGCGTATATTGCAAAAAGGTCAAAATTGAAATTGGATTTGAATTCAATTTGATTTAGTTAATAAAGGGAGGATTTAACTAACAGATAGCATAACTTCTACATGTCGTCGTTGGGCGTGCAATACCATGTATCAGCCACTTGCAATACCGCGTATATTGCAAAAAGGTCAAAATTGAAATTGGATTTTAATTCAATTTGATTTAGTTAATAAAGGGAGGATTTAACATTAAATTCTTGTTTCAGAACAAAGCAAGTATCTAATTTCAATAAATGTTTTTAGTTTAGTTGAAAATCCATTCAATAGTTTAAAACAGGGACCGTAACTGTTATAATAAGTTTTACTAAAAAAAACATTAAATAAGAGTTATACTTTAACTTATATTTTTCTGCTTACTTATCACGGTTGGCTGGGATATTTTTTAACCCTAAAGTAAAGCACTAGACTGATAATTTTTCTGTAAAAATAATAAAAATCCGTAGGGCGCTTTTTTCCCCAATTCAATTCGAATTACAATATTGTAAATCGTATTTATTTAAACTAGTAATCCCGTCTGGCATTAAAACGCCAAAATAAAAAAATATGATACGTAATTTTGTTTTTATATTAAAGACTATTCTTCGTTTGAACCAAGGATTTCACAGCCCAGTTATTACTTATCATAGCATTGTAATAAAAATCGATCACATACTTTTAGGCCTCTTAAAAAAATTTGGGTTGTTTCATTGAAAATTGTTTCAGCTTTTTTTTTTAAAAAATACACAATATTTAAGAAAAATCACCTTATTGCACATTTACAGAGCAAGACCTTTTAATAGCTACCCTATTTACGAAAATCGCGTCTACTGTATAGATTTGATAGTCATCACAAAAAATGCGCTTGCGATAATAATTATTTAAATATTTTTCCGCTCGAAAAAGCTGGAAGATTTGTTTTTTTTGTCTAAAAAATTTAATTCCGCAAAAATTGGTAAAGAAAGAAAAGTGTTCACATGAAGGAAATTTGTATGGAAAATATTAATGTATGTAAAAGGTACTGAAAGAACTCAGCAATATATATATATATAGCTTTCGAGGATAATCGTTTGCCTCGTGCATTGTGTGAATCTTTTAGAAGAAAATTGTATCAATTTGATATGAAAACAAGCACAGTGAAAAATAAACCTAAAATAAAATTGCCTGATCATATTCTGACCCCAATAGAATCTAAAACATTGCGGTTGAGTATGAACTTGGAAGATTGTTGCAAGATATGTGAAATTGCAAAAGCACCTGTCAATAAAAATCAGCTTGTTGGCAATGTGTTTGAAAATGCATTGGAAAAAATAAAAGAAAAAAACAGAAAAAATTACCTCAGAACACGTCACTCTTGTGGAAAACGCGTTAATACAACAAAATATATTGTTTCAAAATTTACTCCTACAGATCAAAAAAATTATTATGATTAATCTAATCAAGAATAACATTGCCGCACAAAAGCTAAATTCAAACGTTAAAAACAGAAAACTATTTCTGAAGCAACCTCAAGGTGAAAAATATTTAGTCTCAGCAAGATGACATGCAGATTTTTGGAATTATACCACCACCAGAACTGCATTTACTTATTGGCGCTAGTCCAAGGAACTCCCAACAATTAGTCAACTCTTTTCTGAATTCTGTTACTGCTATGATTTCAAGGGAAATACATCTAAAAGACTGTTAGATAATGTTGACATATTGAGATTTTAATGTAAAAGTGAAATAAAGTGCTTTAAATACGTGGAAGCCTTTCAGAAATTTGTGGAAATGTAGTGGATTCATGTTTTCGACAAGAACTCCAACCTGAATATGTTGAAAACTGTTTTGCAGTAGCTACAACGATCTAAGCATTACTGTTACTCCCAAGATTCATGCAATACTTGCACATGTACCACAATTCTGCAAAAAGAAACACAGTACAAGGATTCTTCAGTGAACAAGTTATAGAAAATGTTCCTTTCGATTTTGTGACCACCTAGGCTAATTATTAAACAGATGAAAGGAAAGAGAATTATGCAGAAAAACTCCTGTAGTCTATATCTGAGTACAACAGTAAACCCTTGTAAAGATTTTAATGTATGATGGTTATATAAAAAACAGAATTCATTTTTAGAAATGCAGTAAGTAATGTTTATAACAACATCGCTTATTGCGATCTATCGGTTATAACGAATAAAAGGTTGGCCAGACAAATAAAACATTCGACGAGATGTCTTCGGCATCCATAAAGAAATTTGAGCAAACAATTGAAAATTAACCCTGCAGCGGAAAATCATACTAGTCATGAATATAACTAGTTCACTCACTAGTTTAAACAAAACTAGTCAAAAAAATACTAGATGTTTAACTTACTAGGCAAAGAGTTACTAGATAAGTTACTAGTTGCAATGCATCTAGTTCAAAAGACCAGGTATTTTACTAGTATAAAAAGGACTAGTTGCATAATTTAAGGTTAAGCCAGTCGCTTTTGATGTACTTAAAAAAAATCGTCCTAAATAAAATATTTTAAACAATACATATGTTATTAATTCAACAATTATTTGAATTTATTTATTTTAATTATTTATTATTCAATTATTCAATTATTTATTTTAAATTTTTTTTTTTATTTTTTTTTATTTAAGTCGACCTCTAGTTTTATTGTTTGTTGCATTTTTCGGGCTTAAGGTCCTATTTTGAAAAAAAATCTCGTTTTTGGTTTTCGTTATATATTGTTATTATTTGTTATTTGCAATTTATTTTTAAAAAGGTGTGCAGCTTTTCCAAAAATTGAATGCTTAAAAATATATACTGTTACATAGTTCGAATAATACTTGTATAAAGGCGGTTTACATAGTACTAGCATAAAACTAGTTTCCAAAACACTGGTAGAAAACTCATACTAGCGCATACAACTAGTATAACAACTCCTACACGGAGAAAACTGTTTGCTAAATTTGTTTGGATATTAAGCAAAACTTGAGCATAATTCTCAACTACTTCAAAATTTAGCTTGTTTTCAGTAAAAACCAATGAAAATTTGCTTTTTTAATTCATAAATAACTCAGCAAATATTTCCCTAAGCTTACTCAAATTTTGCCATTTCGATTTATAACAAAACCAGACAAAAAACAAAAACATTTTGGTGTCAGTCGTGGGACTTGAACCTGAGCTGTTTCGCTTACAAGTCAAGCACCTAACCAGTACGCCACTGTCGCCACAAATTTATTGGATACTTTGATGTAATAACAGAAAATTTAAAAAAAAAAAACAATGCACCAGCCGTGGAGCCGATCTTGGGCTGCCTAATTTAATTGTAAAATTTGGTTTATAATAACAGCATATTATAAAAAAATAACTTATATAACAGCAAATTTTTAAAACAAAACAAAAAACAATGCGTTTTACCAGTAAAATCCTACATTTGATTATACTAGTATTTTACTGGCTTAAATTATTCTATTATCACAACTAGTTCAAAAAATGCCAATAAAAATACTACTTCAAATCATATCGAGAACAGAACAATTGTCTTTTCCGTTGACATCAACACAGGAAAATAACCAGTTTGCGCAATGTAAAAAGCACTTGGGCTGAACAAGTGCTGGTATTTTTGGACCTAGTAAATAACCTAGTATTTAAACTAGTTGACTACACTGCAGGGAATTTATGTATCAGAAAACCAAATAAAAAATTACACATTCTTTCAAATAAATACAAAAATTTGTATAAATATTAACTCATTTTGTTGAGTTTTTAATAAAACTAAGAAAGAATGTTAATAAACTGCCAATATAACAATATCGCTTATAACGATCTATCGCTTATAACGAACAAAACTGCGGTCCCTTGAAGTTCGTTATAAACATTACTTACTGTATTCTTTTCTTTTAAATTTAAAGCTTTAAGCAAAAAAAACTAAGAAAAGCTCCCGACGGATTTTTATTTTGTTTACAGAAAAATTATCAGTGTGGTTCCTCGAGTAAGTATCAACATGAATTTTTGGAGGGAAGCAACTTAAGGGTTAAAAAATATTCCAGCCAACCGTGTTATTAGAGTTATTTTTTAAGTTTTATTTTTTTCCTTATAAAATAAATTTTTAATTCTATTTTCCCTTACAAATACTGTTAATTTTTAAATAATATTTTTTCCTCACAAAATAATACTTATATTTGAGTTTAAATTTTTTTCCTCCTCATAAATATCAGCTATTTTTTTTCTTTTTTTTTTTCCTCACAAAATAAGAGGTTTTTTTGAGTTACAAATAACTATAGTTACAAATAACTATAAATTTTTAGCTTTTTTTTCCTCATAAAATAAGACTTATTTTTGAGTTTTATTTTTTTTCGTCATAAATATGTAATTTTTTAAGTTTTTTTTTTCCTTACAAAATAAAATTAATTTGTGAGGAAAATAATTAACAAAATAAGATTAATTACAAAAAATATAATTCAGAGCCAATGTTTCCATACTCAGTACGAATGAAGGCCGATGCAAGTTGTAGATAACATATAAGCTGGGTTATTATGCGTATTTGAGAGCATAAGCCAGAACTAGTGTAATATCTTTACAGGATGGTTCTTCACCAAAAATACTTTCTAATTAAAAAAAAAAACTGTATGGGCTTATTGGAACAAAGATATTTTTGGAGATATTTAGAATCGATGTATGTTAGTCATTTGTATTAATACAATCGGTACGAGTAAGATGGAGCCTGTCAGCAAGAAAAATTTGTGTTTAAGCAGCTTTTGTGTATATGTATCGTTCAAGTTATGCAATGATATAAATAATGCAATAAAAGTTTTCAAAATTTTTTAAATTAGCTTAAGGTTTATTGTAATTTGAAGCTATTAATTCGTCAAATCATTTCATTGAAGAGACAAGTAATAACGAATACATTAAATGTTTGGTAAATTTCAATTTAATTTTTTTCAATGAAAAAGAAAAATTCAGGAAAGAGAAGCAACTGAAATGGATAGTGATAACAAAAAAAAATATATTTCCTTCATGTTCAAAATCAAATCAATGTAGACCTTATTATATACTTAATAAAAGTGGATCAATTTCTCTTATTGGCAGGTATTTAGTATTTAGAATTTATTGAGTCTTTGGATATAAATTTATTATTTATATCTTTATATATATATAGTATTTAGGATCTATTCAGGTTTCTTCATCAGCTGAGCAGTCGGACGATGAAGGCGAAGATGATGATCTTCACAAAGCATATTTGGAGATAGAAAAAGATGCTCCGAAGTACATTAATATTGAAAGTAATTTTTGAATATTGCGAACGTTAAAAAATAACACATCCTTTTTTATTCCAATTAGCACAAGTTAAATTAGCTTAAGGTTTATTGTAATTTGAAGCTATTAATTCGTCAAATCATTTCATTGAAGAGACAAGTAATAACGAATACATTAAATGTTTGGTAAATTTCAATTTAATTTTTTTCAATGAAAAAGAAAAATTCAGGAAAGAGAAGCAACTGAAATGGATAGTGATAACAAAAAAAAATATATTTCCTTCATGTTCAAAATCAAATCAATGTAGACCTTATTATATACTTAATAAAAGTGGATCAATTTCTCTTATTGGCAGGTATTTAGTATTTAGAATTTATTGAGTCTTTGGATATAAATTTATTATTTATATCTTTATATATATATAGTATTTAGGATCTATTCAGGTTTCTTCATCAGCTGAGCAGTCGGACGATGAAGGCGAAGATGATGATCTTCACAAAGCATATTTGGAGATAGAAAAAGATGCTCCGAAGTACATTAATATTGAAAGTAATTTTTGAATATTGCGAACGTTAAAAAATAACACATCCTTTTTTATTCCAATTAGCACAAGTTGTGCATGGGGATCTTTTTACAAAGATAAAATATATGCCAAAATATCAGTTGCATAACTGGCGAATGGAACGAATATGTAACTTTAGTTGTTGATGGCTTGTTGATTCGGCTTGTGCCGAAATCACGAACCCAATATCGTGAGGCTTGTTGAAGCGAAGTGAAGAAAAACATAAATTTTAAACTGTTAATTGTAAGGAAAAAATACAACCCAAAAATAAGTTTTTTACTGTGAGGACAAAAACTCCGCCAGGTCTAGCTTGCGCCTGCCTGTCCCAAGCCAGGATAAAGGAGGAGGGTTGTTTGTAGGATACGTCCTGCAAACGTAAAAACTGATAGGGCCAACCAAGAGCTCGGGGTGGCGCCCATCTTGGTAGCAGGTCATATTCGGTATATCGATATGAAACAAGCCAGCGAAGGTATAGCAATTGACCTTAAAACTTGTTAGTACGGGGACAGTCTTTACCCGCCAGATGGGGTAGACCCTATCTATCCACCGCATGGAGACCTTAATTCGGCTGGAAACAATGGTTGTGAAGTGTTGGCATGCGAGCATAAAAGTGTCAACTCTTCGGCTTTCCGAAGTGTTGCTTGTCAAGAGTTTGACTCGCACCCTCAAACTGGCACGGCAGTCACTGAGGGAAGTGTTGACATTGGTTGTGATAACTAAGGGTTCTCATACTGAGCACGGCAGTCCCTGAGAACAATGGCCAATACTCTATGTCTGGATGTTGAAATCCGAACGGCCAGAGTAAGTGGCAATTGCAAAGGTCCTCCAGAGTAGGTACCGGTCATGTGCAATAGCTTCCAGCCGAGTCGGCAACTGCAAGTTGTTAGCCTAGCCCTTAAGTGCTCATTTAGCGCGGTCATGAGTAAGAATGCACTTTTTCGTAATTGCATTTGTGTGTTCTTGGTCTTTTTGCGGGGATGTTGTGGATCCTCATTTGACGGGATCGAGTTGCCCAGATGACTGTCGTGGGCTGGCCCTTCGGGGAGTCTCGTACTGGTTGTGGTTGTGTGAATGCTACACAGGTGTAGATTGACCGGCGGGGTCGCGCAATGGTACGACCGGGCTGGCATATCTGTCTTAATATGCAAGAGATTGGGTAGGTCTCGTCTCCACCAGTAGATGGATGGAAGTACGTCGCTACGGAAGTCTAAACTGGTACTGCTATTACGGGCAGTATGTAATTTATTACATAATGCTCCTAATCAGTAGGGCACTGGGTGATGCTTTGTGTTTGTGAAACAGCTTCCATGTTTGTGTTGCTACACCGGATGCCCCGTATGTTTTACTTGTTAAAACATAAACGGGTCCGTGTTGTGGTACAACACAAAGTTCATGGTTGTCTGTTTCATGAACTATTATCCTAGGTTTTGGATAACCCAAGTTGCTTAAGCCTTACGGCAGGTGCAGCTTGACAATCTTAAACTCGTCTGTGAGGACAAAAATAAAACTCAAAAATAAGTCTTATTTTATGATAAAAAAATAAAAGTTAACAATTAACAGTTATTTGTAAGGTAAAAATAAAACTCAAAAATAACTCGTATTTTGTGAGGAAAAAAATAAAAGTTAAATATTAAGTTATTTGTAAGGGAAAAATACAACTCAAAAATAACTCTTATTTTACGAGGAAAAATATAAAAGTTAACAATTAACAGTTATTTATAAGGGGGAAAAAACTCTTATGTGAGGAAAAAATAAAACTTAAAAATTAACTGATATTTTTGAGGGGAAAAAACTCAAAAATAACACATATTTTATGAGAAAAAAATATAAAGCTTGAAAATATAAGTCTTCATATTTTTGAAGAGTAAAGGGCTAAACAAAAATTTTGGTATATTTAGTTCTTTTGTGCAATGATTTTTACATAATTATTTTTCCCTTAAAATTTTAAAAATAACTGTTATTTTCTGTTCCTGGTTTAAAAGAAAGCAGTTTTCTGCACTCCTGTAGAATTTTACTATTTGTCGGCTTGGAAATGTCGAATTTTGTGCCAGGTAAAGATTTTTGCAGATAGTTTTATTGCATTTTTTTTTCAAAGAAAACTGCTGCTGAAAGTCATCGAATGTGAATGGAAGTTTATGGTGAACATTCTCCAACTCAAAGGATTTGTAAACGTTGGTTTATTCGATTTAATAATGGTGATTTTGGCATCGACAACAAAGACTGTAGTAGACAAGAGAACAAAATTTGAAGAAAAAATATACGACATCAAGCAAATTTTATTAAGCACTCTCGCCAAATCTATGTTGAATAGAGTCAGAAGAAAGCTCAAACACAAATGAGATAACAAACTATACTACTTTAAAGCATTGCAGAATTATAAGGTAGGGCCGGTTGGCTGGTTATCCACGAATAGTGGATAATGAAAAGGTTGATTATTTGTCAAGACGACGAATTTCCTAGGAACTGCAAATGAAGAAAATATTTTATGTTTCCAAGTTGCAAACAGTCAGTCGCGTGTGTTAAATTTGTGATAATTTGAGTGAAAATATTATTAATAAAACAGTGTAATAACAACTATAAAATGTGAAAGAAGTCTTAAATTGGAAAAATTAGCCTGTATAAATTTTAACCTAAAATCAACTACGAAACATGAACATAAAGAAACTCGAGATGAACAGCTAATTTTGACTTCATGCTTTCTACTTCATTCCTCTCCGAGTCGGACCTACCTTATAATTCTGCCATGCTTTAAACGAAGTATCTTTATCAGCTCTAATCACTGATTTGAAGGAGTACCGTTAGTTAGCGTTGAAAAGCACTAATTTCTGTTTAACTGTAATCGTATGAAAACTATACGACAGTCATTTAAAAGTCCATCAATAGAGAGGTCGTGCTATTGTCAGTCTGAATATAAATATAAATTGTGATTCCAAGAACCTGTTGACTAAACTATCACGCGAGTCTTTGCTATCCAAAGAAGAAAGGCGCAAAATTTTAACATAAAATGACCAGGGGCTTAATTGACCACAAATTTTAAAAAAATTGGTTGCACACGTTGTGCACTGCCTCCTTTTAAAAAAATCCCGAAAATTTACGTCAAAAAAAAACAAAACGGGTCGTAAAGGTTAACAGGTTGTAAAGCTAAGCTAAGAGAATGATTATTAAGAAAGCCAAAAATTCAACCATATCTTGTGTCCAACTTGCAAACAAATGCAGCCAATCAGTTTCGAAAATGATGGTTTAGCGAGTATTAAACAGTTCCAAAACAATTGTTAGATCCATAATGACAAAAGCAGGGATCCAAACAATTATAATTTTTACAATATAAATCAAATTATACCAATTATTTTTTTATCGATATTTTTTCGATCAGAAATAAAAATAATTATTGATCGATATATTTTCGATCAAAAATAAAAATCAATCATTGATCGTGATTTTTTTTTTTATCAAAAATAAAAATCAATCAATGATTGATATTTTTTCAATCATATATAAAAATCAATCGTTGATCGATATTTTTTCGATCAGAAATAAAGATCGGAAGGAATTAACATATTTAATGAACAATTCAATCCTCAGTTTTCTCACTAACTGTTTAAGCAATGTTGCATGGCAATAATAAGACATATCGCATTCTATCATCTGTATTTATAACTGCACAATCAGTGACTTAGTTTGAGGGGGCACTATTGAAGCGTTTAAAGTGATAGTTGCGATGGAAGTGGACCTCTTACAAAAGCCGATTACATTAGAAAATTATTGTTATACTCTTTTTGTGCATTTTCTCCTTTTTGATTTTAATTTTCAATCGAAAAAATATCGATGAATGATTGATTTTTATTTTTGATCGAAAAAATAACGATCAATGATTGATTTTTATTTTTGATCGAAAAAATATCGATCAATGATTGATTTTTATTTCTGATCGCAAAAATATCGGTCAATGATTGATTTTTATTTATGATCGAAAAAATAACGATCAATGATTGATTTTCATTTTTGATCGAAAAAATAACGAGCAATGATTGATTTTTATTTTTGATCGAAAAAATATCGATTAAAGATTGATATTTATTTTTGATCGAAAACATAACGACCAGTGATTGATTGAAAATATATTGATCAAAAATTAATTGGTATTATTTGATTTATATTATAAAAATCATGTCACATAAAATCATGTCAAAAATTAATTCTTCAGCTTGTAAGCATCACGTGACTATATTAAAATGTATTTTACAATAACTTTTATATGTGATATTTTCATTTAAAAATTTAAAAATAACGATTATTTTGGGTTCCTGGACAAAAGCACCTACATTACTTGCCCACCATAAGACAGCACGGCTTTAATTTGCATCAAATAATTTGGATACCCACTAGGACTCGGTATATAATAATAAAAAGGGTGGTTAAATTTTAAGGGCCGATGTTGATTTTGAATAAAACACAAATTATTTAGGAAATTATTATCATTTCTTTTTATTATGATAATATTGGTATGGTTCAATTATGTATGGAACAAAATATTTGTCAAATGGCCTCCACGACCTCGGCGGCACACCTTCATCCGATGGTCCAACTTTTTCGATGACGCTGAGGCATAAGTGAGGTTCTATGCCGTTAATGTGCCGAATTACACATGTGGACAGTAAAATAGGTGTAAAAAAAAATTCCCAATATAACCATGAAATTTAAATATTAAAATGCCTACAAGAAGAATTACTTATTTTTTTATCTGGCAGCACTGTTTTCATGCGAAAATAGGAGTTCCCGTTAGTTTAAATGCTAACTGACGAAAAATACGATGAATTTCTTTGTTTAGCTAGCAATTTTGTGTGGACAATAAAATAGGTGCATTGCGTTTAATATCACAAAAAAGCATTTTCGAACGTAATTTAATATTAAAAAATAAACTTTAAGGTAATTTTATGTTATTTTGAATAAAATAATTTTAGTTTAAGACAATTTGTTTATCAAAAAAACGTAATAGATGGGTCGTGGACATCACTGTAGCGCAGAAGAGAGAAGACTTGTGCAGGAGCTTCGCAAACAAGGGCACACTTACAAATTTATTGCCAAATCATTAGGAAGATCTGAAAACTTTGTGACAAATGCTCTAAAGCCTAAAAAAATGGCTGAGAGGCGTGGAGCATCGAAGAAAACTTCTTCAGTTGCGGATAACCGCATTGTAACTTTGGCTAAACGTGATCCTTTTATGTCGTCTAAGGCAATTGCAGCCGAAATAGGTAATATTGTCACATCCCGAACAGTACGTCGCAGATTGGTGAGTGCAAAATTACCCGGAAGGATAGCTCGAAAAGTTCCTTTGCTAAGAACGGCAAATTTAAAGAAGAGGAAAAATTTTGCTTTGGCACATAAATCCTGGAGCGGTCTTGAAGGCGTAAAGAAGTGGCGAAACATTCTTTGGAGTGATGAAACCAAAATAAATTTGTTCGGTAATGATGCTGAGAGAAATGTTCGACGACCCAAAGGCAAAGAATTCCATGTTAGATTTACAAAAAAAACAGTGAAGCATGGAGGTGGCAACATAATGGTGTGGGGCTGCTTCTCGTGGCAAGGGGTAGGTCCAATACACCGGATTGAAAGCACTATGGACAGATTCGTTTACAAGGATTTATTAGAGAGCGTCATGCTACCTTACGCTGAAGAGAACATGCCTATTTTGTGGAAATTTCAGCAGGATAATGATCCGAAACATTCATCCAACTTCGTAAGAGCATGGTTCACAGAACAAAATTTGAACGTTATGGAGTGGCCAAGTCAATCCCCTGACCTAAACCCAATTGAGAACCTTTGGGGTGAGCTTAAACGACAAATTTCTAAGCAACCTTGCAAAAACAAAGCTCAATTATGGACAAATATTGAAAAAGCCTGGTATAATATCCCAGTAGAGACTTGTCGTAAGCTGATCACCTCCATGCCCAAGAGAATCGAGGCAGTACTAAAAAATAATGGTGGACATACCGGCTACTAAGTACTAATAACATTTTCTATTAAAAACTATGCACCTCGTATATAAAGTTCCTGTATTATTTTAAAATTTTTAACTTACACCTATTTTACTGTCCAACTAAAAATTGACAAGTACCTTGAAGTAATGATTTATAAGTTATTTTTTTGTTGTTGATTGCATACTTAAGGTTTTTTCTTTTACAATAAACATTATTTTTTTATATTCTTAAGTCAAAAATATTATAAAATAACTAAAACTATGAAACTACCGTTCTTTTGTGTAAAAACATAGCATACACCTATTTTACTGTCCACATGTGTATATCATCCTTTAGCTCTTGAATTGTTGCTGGCTTATCGACGTATACCTTTTCTTTCAAATAACCCCAAAGAAAGAAGTCCAATTGACATCTCCACCACGTGAGATAACACGGCCATTGAATTTGTCGCGCAAAACATCCATTGTTTCGTTAGCTGTGTGGCAAGTGGCACCGTCCTGTTGAAAGCACATATCGTCCACATTCATATCTTCCAATTCGGACCATAAAAAGTTCGTTATCATCTCACGATAGCGAACACTATTCACAGTAACTGCCTGACCGCCCTCTTTTTGGAAAAAATACTGCCCGACGATGCCGCCAGCCCATAAACCGCACCAAACAGTCAATCTTTGTGGGTGCATTGGTTTATCGACAATCGCTTCTGCTTATTGACGAATCCACTGAGGTGAAAATGTGCCTCATCGCTGAAGATGATTTTCTTCGAAAATTGACCATCCACTGTTGCCATTTCTTGTCACCATTCTGACTATTGACGACGCTTGAAATGTTCAAGAGGCTTTATGCATAATGTTCATCAACGACGAGCTTGAGAGGTGCAATTGTTGGGCACGACGACGAGTTGAGGTGGACGGCTCTTCAGCCAAACTATCACGAACAGCAGTAATATTTTCTGTAGTTCGAGCTGCACGAGCATGCACTGGTGTTTTCACATCTCATATACACATTTCACATTTCCGATTGTATGCACGTTTAGACGATTAAATTGACCGAAAAAAACACGCAGTGCACGATATGCATTTTGATTTGAACGCCCATTTTCATAAGCCTGAATAACTTTAACGAGTTGCTCGATTGTGTATCTTTCCATAGTTGAGTTAGTCTGAAATTGAGAAATGTCAAATGAAATGCAGAAAAAAACTTGACGTTTAGGTGTGGTTCACATTCAACATCGGCCCTTAAAATTTAACCACCCTTTAGTTATCATCCCTAACGCGCACCATTCTAACAATTTTTTTCGCAAAAACTCTTCTTTTCAGATGAAAATAAGTTTAACTTGGATGGCCCAGATGGATACCGATACTACTGGAGGGGCTTAAGAAAGGATCAGATATTTTCCAAAAGAAATTTTAGTGGTTGTTCCGTCATGGAGTGGGGTGCTATTCACAAGACGTGTTAGGAGGATAACTATTATTATATATCGAGTCCCAGTTGGTATCCAAATTATTTGACGCAAATTGAAGCGCGCCGTCTTACGTTGGGCAACTAGGAGCTTTCTTCATTATGGATCTAACAATTGTTTCGGAACTGTTTAAGTCTAGCCACACCGTCATTTTCGAAACTGATTGCTTGCAAGTTGGTGAAAGATATGGTTGAACTTCTGGCTCTGTTTTATATTTTTTTCCGTTCATTTTCGGGGTTTTGTAAAAAGGAGGCAATACACAACGTGTACGACCAATTTTTTTTATTTGTGAAAAATTTAGCCCCTGGTCATTATATGCTAAAATTTTGCCCCTTTCTTCTTTGGATAGCAAAGTCTCGCGTGATATTTTAGTCAACAGGTTCTTGGAATCACAATTTATGTTTATATTCAGACTGGCAATGGCACGACCTTTCTATTGATGTACTTTTAAATGACTGTCATATAGTTATGATACTATTGCAGTTAAGCAAAAATTAGTGCTTTTCAACGCTAACTAACGGTACTCCTTCAAATCAGTGATTAGAGCTGATAAAGATACTTCGTTTAAAGCATGGCAGAATTATAAGGTAGGTCCGACTCGGAGAGGAATGAAGTAGAAAGCATGAAGTCAAAATTAGCTGTTCATCTCGAGTTTCTTTATGTTCATGTTTCGTAGTTGATTTTAGGTTAAAATTTATACAGGCTAATTTTTCCAATTTAAGACTTCTTTCACATTTTATAGTTGTTATTACACTGTTTTATTAATAATATTTTCACTCAAATTATCACAAATTTAACACACGCGACTGACTGTTTGCAACTTGGAAACATAAAATATTTTCTTCATTTGCAGTTCCTAGGAAATTCGTCGTCTTGACAAATAATCAACCTTTTCATTATCCACTATTCGTGGATAACCAGCCAACCGGCCCTACCTTATAATTCTGCAATGCTTTAAAGTAGTATAGTTTGTTATCTCATTTGTGTTTGAGCTTTCTTCTGACTCTATTCAACATAGATTTGGCGAGAGTGCTTAATAAAATTTGCTTGATGTCGTATATTTTTTCTTCAAATTTTGTTCTCTTGTCTACTACAGTCTTTGTTGTCGATGCCAAAATCACCATTATTAATGGTAAAAAAACGGTACTCCTTCAAATCAATGATTAGAGTTGATAAAGATACTTTGTTTATAGTAGTATAGGTTGTTCTCTCATTCTGTGTTTGAGCTTTCTTCTAACTGTAATCAACATAGATTTTGCGAGAGTTTGTAATAAAATTTGTTTGATTGATAAGCACCTTACTAAGCGCTTCAAACTGTTGAAACGATAACTAGGGATCGGTACCGTCAGTCAACAACTAATAAAATTTAATTGAAGCAAATACGACAACGATATGTGCAAAGACATGAATCAGTTAATTTCCATCATATCAATGCTCGTTCACATGTTGCAAACCGAGTAAAAAAAGCAATTGGAAAGTTCTGCCCCACGTACTTTAGGAATAGCACCTTCATTATTGTGAAGAAATGAAAAATTGGCTTGATGAATAGCTAGTCTCGCTAGCTAAAGACGAGCAGTGGTATTGGGGAGAAATCCACCAATTGCAAGAAAAATGGGGGGGGGGGAAATGGTAACTAACGCTGGATATTACTCTGATTATTGAATTAATTCATGTTATTTTTAATAAATGATTTTTTACCGAAAAAGAAAACAATATTTTATATTGACACACCTTAATATTATTGATTTTGATTTTTTAAGCAATTTAAGGTTAATTAAGGAAAGCTGTGAGGGAGATCAATGTTAACGTACACAGGATTAATTGGTATGGCTCATGGAAATTCTTAATTTTTTTAAGAATATATCAAAATCGTTTTTAATATTGTTTTTTGTTGAACTCATCAGCTCGAAATAAAACCACCACCGTCTGTCAACGTTCCTTTGGCATGCATTCTTTGTTGAAAAGTATTGAACAAAAAAAAAAACTATTATAAACGTCTTCGTATATGTTATATGAAGCAAATGATGTTTTGGTGTGAAACGGCAAGCGGTTGGGGTTAATTCCATACCTAATTAACAGTTTTTTGACGCTGACGAAATTAAGGAAAAGCAACAACAACAACAATGCCACACAGCTCTATTGAAGTTTCTGAATCACTCTAACATTCTACTGTTCGTGTATGCTGCGCAAAGATGTTCAACGGAGCTGTGTCGCTATGTATTTTGTTGTTGTTTCTCATTGTCTCATTGGGGAAAAAGTGTTTTAGAAAAGTTCTTAATAATAACATATTCGAATAAAAATTATATCTATTATGAAAATCTACTAGAAAATACCTTTATGTGGACATGTTGACGTTAACACAGGTAAGAGTGTACCAGAAAATGTTTTGTTTGTTTATCTTAATCATACATGTTAAATTCCAATTAGAATTAGCAATTGATGCAATTGGTTTATATTGTCTAATTCATCAAACAATAAGAATTAGTTCAACTAATTCCCTTTAGATAACTGAAATTTTTATTCCAATGGTAAAACTAATTGCAATTAGTTGCCATTAGCAAAAAAAATTGGTTTACCGTTACAATTAGGAATCTAATTGAATTCTGCTAATGCAATTAGATATTCAATTAGCTCGAATCAGAATCAATTATTTTGATATTTTCAAAAACAAAAAAAAAAACTAAAGTATTCATAATATGAATTTCACACATATATGTATATGGGGAATTCCAAGTCAAATCGGACAGCATGAAGAATTTTTTTTTTGGATTTGTTTCATTTTTCACTATGTTGATGTCCCTTTTCAACAGCGTGTCTCAGTAAATTTTCAGATTTTTGGGGCAACTGGTTACAGAGATATCGACGTGTAAAATAATCGCATTATAAGGAAACTGTGTTAAAATAAATACTCATAACTTATTCAATATTAGTCCAAATATAACAAATTTTTTTTTATTGTTTTTATTCCTTTGTAAACTATCCAAAAAAAAATAGGAAAAAATTGTGCACAGTGGGCTTGTATTGTATTTTTGGGACTTAAAATTTAAAATAAATTTTTCTCAGTGTATGTAATCTTCGATTTTCTTCAAATTTTTTTTAAAATAAAATATAATATTTTTCACAAATTTATGCCAAATTTGGGAGTGGGGTTCGAAAAACTACTATATTTCACAATTTTTCAAAGTTTTGTAAGAACATATTTTTCACTTTAAAACACTGTAATATATTTGAAATGATAGTAAAAGAGGGAGAGAGAGAGCACAGGTGTAGAAAAAAGTAGTAAAATGAAAGAATTTGCATTGCTGCTTCAAAGCAAATAACAAAAATGTGTTTTTTCGATTTTGCTTTGTTCTTCTAATTCTTTATAAAGTTAAACAAATTTTCTAAGTTCTAGTGCTTTATAGTTATAATTGCAACGCCGAGTATTATTTTAAAGTTATAAAAAGCTTTTGGTGAATAGTTAATTCAATATGGAATACCAACATCGGTTTAAAGAATGCTGCAACCCATTAAAATTAGAAAATCACCGGCCTAAGAAAGATTTAAGACAAGCTTCTGCACAACTGCAACAATCATGGGGCCTAAGTCGTTCACATTATCTGTGTTCAAATTGTAGAAAAAAGTTG
Organism: Coremacera marginata; assembly: GCA_914767935.1. Classification (NCBI taxonomy): domain Eukaryota; kingdom Metazoa; phylum Arthropoda; class Insecta; order Diptera; family Sciomyzidae; genus Coremacera; species Coremacera marginata. The sequence continues at coordinate 59,883,721 of OU612044.1, read as the reverse complement.
CTTTCCTTAAAATCACCTTCCTCTTCTTCAACAATTGCAACGGATGATGCTCATTATGAAGTTGCAAGAATAATAAGTCCACTCTCTGAATTGAGTATTGACACACAATTACCTATAGTCAACCAAGCTTTACTTTTATTGAATATATCTGTAATAGATGAATATTCTGTACATAAGCCATCATATGTAAAGGACAAATATGAGGAAATTTGCTGTAAATTTGCAACGCTTTTTGGTCTGGAATATTCAGATAATCTTTATGAAAATTCTTTGCATTTTAAAAACATGATCGAAAACTTAAAAGAAAAATTTGACGATGAAAACACTAATCGAGATCAAAAAATGCAAATATTGACATTATTACCAGTTTCGTGGAGCATAAATAAAATTTGTTATGTCATGGGAGCAACAAAGCATATGGCAGTTGTGTCAAAACGCTTAAAGGAAAATCAAGGAGTTATGTCAGTCCCTGAAAAAAAAAAGGTAATGTGCTAACAAATTTTTATAAAATGGAGTTTGTTTTATTAAAAATTTTGAATTTTTTTGAAAATTACTTTCAGGGCGATTCATATCTCCTGAAGTTAAAAATAAAGTTCTAGAATTTTATAAAAGTGATGACGTTAGTGTCAATTTGCCTGGTAAGAAGGATTTTATTTCTGTGAGAAATGATGATGGGCAAAGACAACACATGCAAAAAAGACTTATTATGTGTAATTTAAAAGAACTATATAAAACGTTTAAAGGACAATATCCTAACTATTGCATCGGTTTTTCAATTTTTGCATCACTGAGGCCTCAACATTGTGTACTTGCTGGATCTAGTGGTACACATACGATTTGCGTGTGTGCTACACATCAGAATATCAAACTTATGATGTTAGGTAAATATGTCTAATAGTTTATCCTATTCGTGCACATATAATTTTATTTCATGATAGGTGCTAAGTTAGCAGTATTAACTAATAATGAAGCAGCACCTCTAGTGCAATATAGTGACTGTTTAAAACTGATTGTGTGTCCTTTTCCATCATCCGATTGCCATTTTGGAAAATGTGCAGATTGTCCAGGAATCGATGTCATTAAAAATATATTACACAACTTATTTGACAACAATGCTGTTGATAATATTACGTATAAATATTGGATATCTAACCCTCGTTGCAGCCTCGAGACATTAGTGAAAACTTCATCGGAATTCGTTGAAATATTTTGCAATCATCTTGTCAGTCTTTCAACACATGATTTTGTAGCAAAAGAACAATCTGCTTTTTTAAAACAAACCAAAGAATCCTTAAAAGAAGATGAAGTTGTGGTGATTTGTGATTTTGCTGAAAACTACGCATTTGTTATACAAAACGCAGCACCCGGTTTTCATTGGAACAATAATCAGGCAACGATATTCCCGATAGTTGTGTATTTTAAGAATAATGAAGAGCTCACTCATCGAAGTCTGGTCGTAATATCTGATGGCAATAATCATGATTCAATTGCTGTATACGTCTATCTAAGGATTATTAATGATTTTGTAAAAGAATTATTACCAAATGCATCTAAAATATTTTACTTTTCTGATGGCGCTCCCCAGCAATTCAAAAATTTCAAACATTTTGTAAACATATATTTTCACAAGGATGACTTTAAGATTGCTGCAGAATGGCATTATTTTGCAACAGCACATGGTAAGGGACCATGTGACGGTATTGGAGGCACATTGAAAAGACTTGCCAGTAGAGTAAGTCTTCAAAGACAAATTGATAAGCAAATAACTACTGCTGTGGAACTGTATCAATGGGCATCCGAGCCGAATAATTTACCAAACATTAAAGTAACATTTTCTCCAGAACAGCATTATTTTGATGCAAAAGAAACATTGGATAAGCGATATGAAACGGCTAAATCTATTCCGGGCACGCAAAAATTACATTCAATAGTTCCTACTTGTGGTGGTGCAATAATTGCTAAAAACTTCTCTAGATCAAAAAATGAAAACGTTTTTCAAATTTTAAAGAAAATAAAAAAAAATTAAGAACTTTCCTATTTTTAACAAACTATAAGAAAATGCGCAGTGTTTTAAAGTGAAAAATATGTTCTTACAAAACTTTGAAAAATTGTGAAATATAGTAGTTTTTCGAACCCCACTCCCAAATTTGGCATAAATTTGTGAAAAATATTATATTTTATTTTAAAAAAAATTTGAAGAAAATCGAAGATTACATACACTGAGAAAAATTTATTTTAAATTTTAAGTCCCAAAAATACAATACAAGCCCACTGTGCACAATTTTTTCCTATTTTTTTTTGGATAGTTTACAAAGGAATAAAAACAATAAAAAAAAATTTGTTATATTTGGACTAATATTGAATAAGTTATGAGTATTTATTTTAACACAGTTTCCTTATAATGCGATTATTTTACACGTCGATATCTCTGTAACCAGTTGCCCCAAAAATCTGAAAATTTACTGAGACACGCTGTTGAAAAGGGACATCAACATAGTGAAAAATGAAACAAATCCAAAAAAAAAATTCTTCATGCTGTCCGATTTGACTTGGAATTCCCCATATATTACTTATGTACATATGAAGGCGTGTCTGTAACATCAAAATCCTCATCATCACCAGAAAATTCACTTGCAAATGATATTTTTTCCGACATTGCGACAAATAAATATGTTTTTAAGTTAACAAAAATACCACTTTCATTTAGAATATTAAACAATGCAAACACTTGAAAGTTTGAACTTGAAACAAATTGCAAAGCACGTTTATTTATTTACATTTCAAACAATTACCAGTTGATAATAATTAGTCCGCTTTTACATTGGCAATTATAATTGCCGCAATTGCTGAGTTCGTTGGAGAGAGAGGTAAGAAGAATGGAACAGGGAAAAAACTTGCCCGTACTGGCAATTCGTTTTGTTATTCTCATTCGCAATTTTCTACGCGTTGTTTTGTACTAGAATTGCTCTAAACAGAATTGCCCGTGTAAACACAAATGGCAATTTCAAAAGAGAATCATAAAGAATTGCGGCAATTATAATTGCCAATGTAAAAGTAGACTTACGGTAATCGAATAACCACATGTTTCCACATACAGTGGCTTACATCATTATTCGTTCACTTCAATAATTCTTTGGAAAAAATTTATTTTTATCAAAATAATTGATTCTAATTCGAGCTAATTGAATATCTAATTGCATTAGCACAAGTCAATTAGATTTCTAATTGTAAAGGTAAACCAATTTTTTTTGCTAATCGCAACTAACTGCAATTAGTTTTACCATTGGAATAAAAATTTCAATTATCTAATGGGAATTAGTTGAACTAATTCTAATTGTTTAATGAATTAGAGAATTTCACAAAAGAAGGTTAATTAGCAGTCATTAGCATTATCTAATCATTATTTAACATCTTTGATCTTAATATATAAAAGGCAAGCACAATGCTCTGCACCTAATATCGCTCAAACTGTTATTATTATTTGCGATTATTGCAGTTTCTCAACAGCACAAAAAATGTATTTGATACTTATCAGTGACATGCTTGCCTTTTATGTATGTGCATACTTTCAGGCTGACAAATTTTTCAGAACAGTATGTTGTATGTTGTAGTAATGGCAAAAAATAATTACAGTTTGAGCGTTAATGCTTCCAACTCGCCGTAGGACGGGCTTTTTTATTAGTTCTGAATGTTCTGGAAATTTGGACAGCTTTGAAATTTGATATATGTATACTTAATCGGAACTAAATATGCACTTTTATTGAGACATCCTCTATTTCGTTTTGTCTCAATAACGAGTGTGTCCGGGAAGATAGGAAAGAAAAAGCAACAACCACAGATCTTTCAAATTATATAAATTTCATTCTAATGTGTTGTCTTTAAAGTGGGTAAAAATAGAGTTACATTTTTGTGTTCACGTATATAGATTATGTACGAGTTTTCATTCATTACTCCTTGTTTTTGCGTTAAAAATGAATTATTCTTTTTTAATTGTTCTTTGAACCAATCAATTTTAAAAATAATCGAAAATCATTTTTTTATTTTTCGTAACCGTTTTCTATGTAATCATGACATGACTAATCATGACTATACAAATTTCGTGAATAAAGGTGGGTTCAATGACCACCTTTCGCATGTTGAGTTAGTTTCCTTTATTTGGAATTTTTGCGCTCTATCTCCCACATAATGTGAGAGTAACACGAATTCGTTGCATGCACTTTTACTTGAATCAATTAATTTTAATTTTTTTGTTTTTAAGCTGAGAGGCCAAAATTTGATTTTCTTAAGAAATTGAACCTTTTACTTGTAAGTGAATCAAAATCGCTACACTCTATTTCTGAGAGCAATAGAGCTGACCAGCATTGCCATATGTTTTTTTTGAAAATCCTGTAATTTTCAAAAAAAATCCTGTATTTTTATAGAAAATACTGCTCTTATAAAAGGGCTAAAAAGAAATATTTTAAAATTTTTTTATTATAACATTTTTAATATTTTATTTAAAGTAAGTTATAATTTTACAAAAATATCACTTTCTTATTAGGTATGTAATAAAATTAACAAAAATAAATTAAATAATAAGTTTTTAAAGCAATTCATTCGCAATGTTGAGATCATTGACCATATCGCACACTAAATACAAAATAGTCACAACTCAAAATTTACAAATTGTTACTTTGTAATTTTCAACTATTTGTAGTGATCATATACATTGAATGTAGCACATCAAATAAATTTTGTACACATCTTCTTTCTCTATAGTCAAAAAACAAAATTTTGTCTCATTGCTTTGTAAGGAGCTCCATCAAAAATAAAATTGATTTTGGCTTCACCTAGAAATTTACAAATATTGAGTTGTGACTGTTTTGTATTTAGTGTGCGATATATAGTTACATTTTTTTTTTTCATAAACAATTTTTCCAAACTTCTTAACCATTTCTGATGACTATTCAAATCACAGAATCACATTCTAAGAATGTATTAAAATTAACAAAAATAAATTAAAGGGACATGACACCTTCAAAAAATTTTTTAATGTATTAAAATACGTATTAGTTCACTAAAAAATAAGATATAATTTAAAAAATTACACACCTATTATTAGGTAAAAACAATACACAAAAAAAATTTATCTAAATATTTTTAATCACACATGTATATGGCTACTGGAATTTTTTTAACAAACATCAAAAAATCACTGCGGGCGTGATGCGGCTCACTGCAACATCTGAACACAAAAACAAAAAACGGGGTCTTCATCAATATCAAAACCGCCGTTTAATGTACTAGAAGAAAAAATGTTTGTCGAAAAATTACGAAGTGTCGGTGTTTTTTTCGAAAAAAGTGTTTTTTCGTACTTAAAATTTCAGTACGATCGGTTGAGTAGTTTTTATTTTATCACGCCCGCAATGAGTTTTTTTTTTTTTTAAATTCCAGTAGCCTCATACGTGATTAAAAAATTAAAAAAAATTTTTTAACCTCAAAATATACGTTTTATTTTTCAAAATTATATCATATTTTTTATTGAACTTATACGCGTTTTAAGCCATTAAAAAAATTTTTGGAAGGTGTCATGTGCCCTTAAATAAATTATATTTAAAACAATTAATTCACATTGTTGAGATTATTAAAATTATATAATCAAAATATTTCTTTATTTTTCATAAGCAATTTTCCCAAACTTCTTCATCATTTCTGCTGACGTTTCGAAATTTATACAATTCTTATAATTTTTTCTTAAAAAATCTTTTGTACGAAGAATCCCACACAAAGTGGGAATTTCTAATTTATTTTTTATTTTTGTTTTTATTTATTTGAGAAAAAATCCGTTCAACATTTGCTGTTGCTATTGGAATCGATAAAATAGCATAAACAAGTTTTTTTAGTAATGGAAAGACTTCGGAATTATCTACACGTTTTTGATCAAAAACTACTTTCCAAAAAGTTTCAATATTCTTTTAATTTATAAGATTTAAATCTATGAAACTTAAGTGGCGCAGCTAGTGCCATTCATCGTCCACTTCTTGCCTTTCTTCATATTTAATTACATTAGGAAGAAAAGTACACAATCTTAAAATAGAGATATATTTTTTATTTAAAACAGTTGAAGGTGCTAAAAGTTCTACACATTTTAGAAAAGCACTGTCAAAGTCAAACTTTTTTAACTGTGACTAGAGTCTAAAAATTGAAAAATTAAGTTAAAACATTAAATAAACTACAATTTCCTTATCTTATCAGGTTTTGTTAAGTATTTGTCCATTTGTAATTTGCAAAAGACTAGCGAAAAGAAATTAACAAAAACGATGACAGCAACAATGACAGGAAAAGCGCTGACACATGATCAAATTTTTGAAAGGATGTAAAAAGTAGTAGCAACTTTATTTGCTACTTGTATATAAGTACTTACATATAATTTATAAACTTAAAATTTCTATTTTTTTTATTCAACAAAAATTAAAAAAAAACCTGCCCAAATCCTGGGAGAAATATGATCCTGTCTACCTGCTCAAAATACTGCCCAAAACAGGATTAACTGCCCATATGGTAACGCTGGAGCTGACGCAAAAAACTTTCCGAAAGCGATCAGTGAATCTTCTTTAACTGCAAATTTAAGAGCATCATTTAAGAGCATAAACCACAAAGAATCACCTCAGATTGTATCTTCGCTACAATAATAGTAAATGCAAAACATAAAGTTTTCCTAAAATCTCTGATCTACTGCTGATCTACTGCTACAACTGCTGGTTTGTGTGTTCCTGCTAACATTAGAAAAGATATTTTTGTTATTTGAAAACCCATGATACAATGAACCAGGTAGCTGCAGGTCGGCTCTCTTTTTGTCAACCATAACTGTTCTTAAAAAATCTTTCAACATTTTTTCGGCTTGTTTACATTCTGTTTTCCTTTTTTCTATGAGCTTTGACAGTTTTAAGTGTCTGCTCACTCCATTGCAGCTACCTAAATAATTTTATCAATTTGAAAGCTGTCAAATCTGAAGAAAGCTTTCAAATTTGACATTGTAAACAAATTATTTCGACTTATTAGTAACTACGACTTAACGACTTATCGACTTATTCGTAACTATTTCGAGCTATTTTTAACAAATTCTTTATCGTTATCATTTCGTTCCAGTAAATTTTAATTGTTATACGAATTTTTGTCAATTTAAAGAATTTAGAGAAATTTCGGGCTTTTAGGTAGAATTTTTCTTTGAAACACTGAACTTGAAACACTGAAAAATAAAACTGTAAAACAAATGGCCATTTTCAGCCCTTGAAAGGATTTTGGCCGAGCTTCTAATGATCAATTGTGTTGTGATTTGTTTGAACATAAATGATCGAGAACTGGACCTACAAGTTTTATGCCGACTCCGAACGGCTTATGTTCTCAAGAAGCTTTTCATGACAGTTTTTACTCTCTGATCTTTTCCATTGTCTGCAGAGAGGTGACGGCCGAACAGAAAAATTAATTCAATTGAAAAAACTTTCTGAGTCAGGTGAGAATTGATCCAGGGTTCTATGGCGTATGGGCCACACACTCGTTATTCTGTTGTCCTTGAAATTCTGAATATGAACTCCGATTTTACAGCTCTGGTCCAGACCCTACAAAGCTCACTGAATGGTAAAACCCTTGATAATGAAGGGCCTTATAAAACAGCACCTTGGCTTCTTTGCAGAGAAAATTGTAGACTTCTTTGAGTCAAATATAATTGATTAACCCTATTAGTTCTGGGTAAAATTACGAACACAAAGTACTGAAATGAGTCTTTCGGACTCACATACATTTTGAATGAAGAAAGGCGACAATAACATAATAAGTTTATAAGTATAGTTTATTTGAAGATTTAACTTATTTGGTTAACATTTTTAAAATAGTTTTTGAACATTGACTTGCACGGCTGATTGTTCATCCTTCCTCGTAAAGGTGGGCACATACAGCAGCGTCGTTTCTCGGCAACGGTTTTGTGTGTTTTTATAGAATCTGCTGTTTACCATAGAAATGCAGATTACCTTGGATTGATTTACGACGATATCGTCGATGTTTGATGCAGTTGACTTTGATAACCGATGTTTGTTTCGCCGTCGTATGTTTGGAATTAACAGTTCTTCTACCAACGAAGACAAAAATATTTTGCGCCAATTTACGATTGTGATGCTTTTCTGTTTTATATTCAAAATATTTGTGAAGTCATACTTATTTAGCTGCCACACCGGATATCTATATATTAATACGCAAACAAAAAGTCTGTGATCCCTTTTTACTTGTATTAACTTTCACATATTCACATAAAACTTATATCGATGGAAAGGTATTTTTGAGTAGATGTATACAATATAATTTTTATTCGAATATATTGCCATTAAAATAGGTTAAACTGAATATAAAATAGAAAAATAGGAAATGTAAAAACCCTTTTTCCTAATGGGACAATGAGAAAGCAACAACAAAATACATAGCTGCACAGCTATATTAAACATCGTTGCTGTAGTATACACGAGCTAGAATAGAATGCGAGAGTGTCGCAGACACTCAAAATTGCTGTGCATCATTATTGTTGTTGGTGCTTTCTCTTAATTTCTCTCTCAACAAAATAAATTTGCCACCGCATCAGCGTCAAAAAAATTGTTCTTGCTTCATAAAACACATGCAAAGACATTTATAATTATTTATTTTGTTCAATATTTCTGTTCAGGCTATAGGTTGGTGCGTTTAGGAAAAAAAACAAAGAAAACCCGATTTTGATATGGCTGAATTTCGACCACAGGCGATACTAGTATCAATTAAATTATAAAATAATGCCACTGGCCACTTGCATGATTTGCGTTAGACCGAAAAAGCGTCGGCTAGCTGGCCAAGCGTATCTACGCCACCTTTTGCTGAATTATAGTACAAATTTATTACCGATTTTTTTTTCGGTTTTTCTCGTCTATCTGATTGATGGTACGCATCGTAGTTGATAATAATATTTTCTGAGCCAAAAAAGATTTGTTTCAGCGCTCTTTGTGGATGCGGTTGAAAATGTTGCGAAATGCATCGTTTATTTTTCCACACACGTAAGGCCAGTTGATACGAGAGCCGTTTGATAATTCAGTGAAAAATTAAACAATGATTTTTACGACAAAAAACGTTTTATTTCTAATATACACTTTTTTCGTTTTAATTTCATTTTTTTCGATTCATATCTCGATTTAAATTCGAATAAAAATTAATGCCCCTATCACCGTCAGCGAGTTCAATAAAAAACTAGTCGAATTCGCGGGCGCGGTGTCACAGTGTGCGAACTTTCCAAATATCATTCGACCTAAACGTCAAAAGTAGGCGAATGAAAAAACTTTGTGAGTATCCGGCGAATGCAGGATTTGCTTGCAATTTATTTCTTTTAATCTAATAAAAATTCATTTTATCTTTTTTTTATTTGCATTTCACATTACATGCATTTATTTCTAACCTAATCTTTATAATTTTACACTAATATGCACGTTATAAAAACACTAACACTCAGCAGCTCCATGAAATTGTGCAGCTGCTATTGAGGCAGGGAATAAATGTTCCTTAGAAAATATTTTAAAAATTCAAAATCACTTGATAAAACTGTTGGCGTCTACACAATTGATTCAAAAATTACTAAAGAAAAAACCGGAACGAATTGAATTTGTTTCTTCGAAATTTAATTTTTTTGACGTAACTTCGTTTACTTTTATGTTTTTATGCTTTGGAAGCATTGAATCTGCGGCGAACAAGTAGACTCACAAACCATGATACGGCAGAATTGAAAGTTCGCCAACTGAGTCGAATCGAGTAGACAATTCGATTCGCTGACGGTGATAGGGACATAAATTCAAGCTTAAAAAGTGATACCAACTATCGAAATCATAGTGATTTTATTTAAATTTCACTCGAAAGAGAAATGCAGAACCTGCCCGATAGTCTCCTTTAAGCTCGATACACTTCGAACCACATTCCTCCAATTTTTTGATCCCATCCGAAAAATACGTTTTCGGAAGATCCTCAAAATAGGCCTCTGTTTCGGTGATGAGCTCCTCTCTGGTGGTGCATCTCTTTCCGCCGAGACATTTCTTCAGGTTTGGAAACAGAAAATAGCCGCTGGGGGCCAAATCTGGAGAATATGCTGGATGAGGAAGCAATTCGTACTTCAATTCATGGAATTTTGCCTTGGGAGCTGGGCATGTGTGAACGCGCGCATTGTCTTGATGGAAGAGCCCTTTTTCCTTGCCAAATGGGGACGTTTCTCTTTCAAAGCGTCCTTTTAACAATCCAATTCGGCTGCATAGTTTTCGCCATTGATCGTTCATTTCGGTGGATGGTAATCAATCAATTATATCGCGTACATCCCAAAATACTGTCGCCTTAACCTTTCCGGCCGATAGCACCGTTTTCACCTTCTTTGGAGCACGTTCAATCGGTGAAGTCCACTGTCTCCACTGTTCCTTTTCCAGAACGTTCGGAGTCACTGGTGCTTGTAGGACTGCATCGGAATTCAGTAAACCGCTTCTTAACTATTGAAATTGATTGTGCAGAGTCTCCAAAGTATTTATCAAGCCTTTCGTTGGTTTGGCTGATGGTTTTTTTGAGCAAAAAAAAATGCTTGATGAGCACACGAAATTCACTTCTTCTCATTTTCGCCAAAATTCACAAGAACGTCTGCTGTCAATGGCTGCCAAGCACAAACTAAGCGTTGCAGCGAGCTGAAACTTTGACAGTAGTCTATTTACAGATGGTAGTTGACAGGATCAGTGTAGTATTTAAAGTTTCAACGCGGGAAATTTAATTTTTCACTGAATTATCAAACCGCCCTCGTAGCAGTTTTTCAGCTAAATCGAAGCTCGTAAAATACAGCTCCTCTACCACTTTTTGCGGTAAATTAAGCCCTCGATTCTATTCCGAGATAAGGTACCCCTTTAGTGGATAACTGATCGTACTATCACATATTCGCCAAATCTTAATGCCTTATTTGTCAGACTAAGAGGGAATATACTACCGAAAGGATACTCTTCCTCGCAATATAACGAATTTTTCATCGGCCGTTCTGCTTATAATTACTAAAGCAGATGCGTAAACAATCACGCAAAAGTCAAATCAAACACAAGCATGCTTTGTATGTGTTCAGATTATTTTCTGCTGCACTCGAACTATATGAGTCTCTTAGGATTATTTCAGAACTTTGTCTTAGCTTTATAAATTAATTTTGTTAAAAAATAGAAAGGAAAATATGTATAAATTTTTTTAACAGTTGAAAATACAAGAAACCTCAATTGTTAAAAAAAAAAACATTAAGTCGACTTCTACCTTTTTACTTTTTTCTCTCTATTTTTTGTATAATTAACTTATGATAATTGGTAAATTTAGGTTTTTGCATAAGTTAAATCTTTTATCTTAAGTCACATCTTTTTGCAGGCAATGGCAAACCTCAGAGTAAAAACTGCCATGAAAAGCTTCTTGAGAACATAAGCCGTTCGGAGTTGGCATAAAACTTGTAGACCCAGTTATCGATCATTTGTGTTCGAAAATTTCACAACACACACAACACATTTGATGAAAAGAAGCTCAGTCTGTATATTGTAGTAGGGAAATCAAACATTTAGGTGCACACATGTTTTTTATAATTAAGTCTAGCTTTTAATATATTAATTGGCCAATAAGGCTTTTGTGTTACGACTAAATGAATAATAAATAAAATGAAAATAAGCAGCGCAAAGTCAAAATGAGTCTTAAAGACTCAAGGCAGTACTAATAGGGTTAATTTTGATTTAAGTTATGAAGTCGGTTAAAAAAATAAATGAGCCGTAACAGTAAATAAAAAACTGTACTGGCTTTTTAAACAAGCCAATACTGAACAAAATACTGCATTTGTTGTAGCACGAATCCTAGCTTTAATTTTTATAGTCGACTCTCATTCATTATGTGAATAAACAAACTCACCTGAAACATCTTCTGGTTCTGATTGACTTACAGCAGCCACAGTGTGTTTCATTAGTGTTGCGCCAGCAGAAGCATGAACTGAACTTAGAGCCTCGGTTTCAGAAAAATCGGTGTCAGTATCTATTCAAAGCATATAGCATATATTAAAAAATTCACATACAGCCAGTCAATTACAAAATTTTTGCACTTCAGACACTTACATTCACCATGAATGCTCTTCTTTTTTCTTTCAACAGTACGTTTGTATTCGTTGAGTTCGTCATCAGTTACATTATCGAATGGATTCTTAGCGTATGGCGCCTTATAAACAGTTGCATTGTGCTGAAAGCCACGTTGGATAATGCCCTTGGATGCAGCACCCATCAAAACCACATGATCGCCAGCTGAGGAGACTGTGGCATCCTTGATGCGATTGGCCTCATCCCATGTAACACCTTCGAGTATGTGTGATTGTGGGCCAGCAGAAATCTTGTCGGCTCGTCGATTGTCTTTAATCTATGCGAGTCGGTAGAAAAATATCAAAGTGAATAAAATTATTGATTTTTTGAAGCATGTTTATTTTCTGTTTAAGCACAGTACCTGTTGTTGAACACGTTTGAATTCTTTTGGATTTGTACCAGCTGGAACAAACTGCAATGGATCCTCAATACGCACTGGTGTTCCATGAGTTGGAGAGCCTTCAGCAACCCACTAAAAGATTTGTCATTTTTTGCACCAAATATGTTCATATTGCAGTAGAATGTGGTCAGTCCGTAAAATTTTGGCAGTAGATATAGAAATGAACGCATACAATACATATGCGAATGTGTACGAACGATATGGGAGGAACACATCGCAATAGACATGGAGAAAGAGCAAGAATGAAAAGACAGAGAAATAATATATTAGAAAACTGCTCATTTGCACATCTTTTGCTTTAACTATTTATATTTATATTCATGGTTTAATTAGTAAATCAGTTAAAATTTGTATTTTTAATGATATAAGCAATATCAGATAAATATAATAGAAAAAAATATTTTTTTTAGTTTAAGATTATTCTCAGTATTTAAGTCTCATTTTAAAGAAATCAATTAAGCACAGTGTAGTATGCTCAGTTTTATGTATTCAAAAAATATTTATTTTCTAGCTTTAGCACAATACCGGTGCGCTGTTATTTCTTTTATTACATTCACTATAACTACTTTGTTTGAATAATTATCCTTCTTATACGATGTTTCCATAATAAGATAAGAGTGCAAATGAAGGTTTAATTAGTTTAAAGACTTCAAAATGAAGACTCTATATCGCTAAGAAATTGGTAACTTATAAATAAAAATTAAATTCTTAATATTGCTGTTTAGTGTAGAAAATAATGTATGTTAATAATAAATAATAAAATCAAACAACATATATGTTATTTAAAATGTACAAAAATTTACTACATTGAAATAAAATAACATTGTGCCCGTTGCAAATAATTATGAATAAATAAAATTAATATATAAACAAACAAGTGTTTTTTCGGATGTCATCTCTCTCAGACAGTATGACAAACATGAGAGAGAACAAATGTGAGGATCTGAAGACTAAAATAATGTATGCAAGCAATTAAAGAACAACACAAACGATTATTATTGTTAAATGTTGATAAATAAAAATATGCTAAATGCACACAGACAGACAGATGGATGGATAACCACAAAATTAGAATTAAATAAAGAATTTTCTTGCATGCAAGTAAAAGAAAAATTGAAATTGCAGAATTAAAATAAAAAAATTTACTGTGTATCTTCCGAATATGTTTTATAAATTTGAATTTATTATACATAATCTCAAATAAATAAAAAATTTTATTTTAAGGAGTTAGTAGTACAGCAGTCAAAATAAATGCATTCACTAGGAAATTATAATATTAAAATTTTCCCTGCAATATAAATAGTAAAGGATCAGTGTTCTAATAAATTGTATATCCTTTCTCGTTCTTTTCCTTTCTTAGATCTTGCATTTCCGAATCATGTAGCAAAAACACCAAAGATGTTCATGGTAGGTTTATTACCTGGCACAATTTATTTTACTTGCAATAAAAATTTGCATTATTTGTTAATTTAAAATGCAATTTTTTTTTAATTATTGAATGACATAAATAAAAGATAATATAATTGTTTGATTTTTTATTTTATTATAATTTTGTGCATTTTATTTTTCTATGCATTATACAATGAAGCAATTGTTAATATTGTTGAATAAAACAGTTTAAATAAAAGAGAGCTATCTATAATTGTTGGTTACAGAATTAATAAATTATATACTCAGATTTTAAATTAAGAGCTTTATGTTAGGTGCAACAGTAATAATCGAATAAATGTTAACATATGTTCTATTATATTTTGGAGTTCTGGCTTACGTAGCACCCGAAATCGAAAATATAGGTAACTGTTACCAAATATTTGTAGCAAAAACACCAAAGATGTTAATGGTAGGTTTATTACCTGGCACAAATTATTTTCCTTGCAATAAAAATTTGCATTATTTGTTAATTTAAAATGCGATTTTTTTTATTATTGAATGACATAAAAGATAATATAATTGATTGACTTTTTCATTTTATTATAATTTTGTGTATTCTATTTTTCTCTGCATTATACAATGAAGAAGCAATTGTTAATATTGTTGAATAAGACAGTTTAAAGAAAAGAGAGCTACCTCTTTTCTTATATAAAATAAATTATATACTCAGATTTAATAAATGTTAACAAATGTTCTATTAAAATTTGGAGTTCTTGCTTACGTTAGCACCCGAAACCGAAAATACACGTGACTGCTACCAAATATTTGTAGCAAAACAAAAAAAAAACTAACATACGTATATATTTTCGTCTCTAAGATGAGGCCTAAAATATTTGTCAAAACCATTCAAAAAATATTTTAAAACGTTAAGCTTAAAGAAAAAACTTAAAAAGAAAACTCAGATTAATGGTTCCACTTAAAGTCTGCGTATACATGCGTGCATATTTTTTCCTTTAATTTTTGTAAAATATATCGTTATTTATGGCAGTCATGGCCGAACGTATAAAGGTATGGACCGTATGCTAAAGAACGTGACCCGGGGGTTACCCGATTTCCATCTGGAACACAAATGTTTTTTTCAAATTACCTCAGAGAGTAAAAAATGTAAAGTAAAGCTTCTCGAGAACATACAAATAGACAGTGTGACTGCTAAAAAATTACAAGAATCATTTGTAGAAAATCTCAAAGAGGAACGTTTTACGAATTCTCAATGTAATCTCAATGTCATCACAATTTTTTTTAATTGATTTTTAAAAATTATGTCTTAAACCAAAATCCACTTATATTTAGTAGAATTTTTGGTAAAATAAGACTGCACAAAAAGAAATCCGAAAAAGTGCCAAACGGAGAGTGGAGCAAGCCAGTTCTTGGAATTATTGTAAATTTCTCAAAAAATATGTTTTTTTTTAATATTATTTAAATAATCTGCCATGGAGGACATTTGTTTTTTCACGGAACTAACCTGCACTATAAAATACCTTACCATTGAATCCAATAACATAGACATCGGTTGAGAATTCGCTAAATGACAGCAATTTTAACGTTGTTTTTTTTTATCATAAAACACTGATTCCCATATATATTTCTGCTACCAAAGTCAAACATTAACCGATTTTGGTCATCTTTATCTCGTTGGAAAGACAATATGTAGCAGAATAGTATTTTGAGGAAAAAGCTACTTTGGTACGTTTTTTAGTTTTTTATTTTTGTGCACAGTGGAACAGTATGACTATTTCAAATTAAGAATATTGGAATGTATTTAACATTAGAGAAAGATTATCGTTAAGATATGGAAACTTTTTAATTTCAGTGAGTCGCTCTCTGAGGATCATTTAATCGCTTGGAATTTGATGAAGCAAACTATACTATACAGTAGTATATGGCTGTCAAAGCCATAAAGGCAATTTGCTAACATTGTTTGGCCCTAAGTTTTTTACCCTCATGGAAAACTTCGAAAATTGGCCGAAAGTCATCGTTTGCTTGTGAATGTTTATGGTGAGGATGCTCTATCTAGAACACAGTATTTTGAGTGGTTTAAACGCTTCGATAGTGACGATTTCGACATCAAGGACAAAGAGCGTCCTGGTCAAGTAAAAACAATTTGAAGACGAAGAATTAGAGACCCTCCTCAGTGAAAACTCGCGCCAAACATAAGATAAATTCGCAAAAGCACTAGGCGTGACACAGGCAACCATTTCCAGGCGTTAGAAAGAGTTAGGGTTCCAGAAGGTAGGAAAATGGGTGCCACACGAACTGAAGCCAAGAAATGTCGAAAAGCGATTTTGCATGTCTGAAGCGCACTTCGAACGCTAGAAAAAAAAAAGTTTTTGCATCGAATTATTACGGGCGAGGAAATGTGGATACATTATAACCCCAAGCGCAAGAAATTGTACATGAAGCCCGGCCAACCAGGAGCATTGATGTCAAAGCCAACTATACACGGCTCTAAGGTAATGCTCAGTATTTTGTGGGATCAGAAGGGTCCGATCCACTACGAGTTGCTGAAATTGGATCAAACCAAAAACATTTATGCTGTAAAAAATGTCTAAAGATAGAAATATTTAATATTTTTAACTTCTATTCCTCTAACTCAAATGTCTACACTAAATATCACACAATCCAAACAAATCCACAAAAGAATTATCAATAATTCTGACGAAAATTTATAACCGACTTTATCCATTTATATTTAACACATTAGAAGAATGATAAATGGATCCCCTTTCAAATAATTTCTTGGATTATACTTAAAAATATATTATTTTAACCGCAAGATACTTAACAATTTCACAGCTATTAAGAAATGGAGTTCAATGGAATATAAATAAAATTTTTTTGATTATTTAAAATGTACTGAAAAAAAACAAAGTTGTGCTATGCACTTTATAAAAATCTCCGTTATGAATTCTTCATGCAAGCTTACTTAAGATATTAAATTTAATTTTTAATTTTATAACTTTGCGAGAGCGGTTCCAGAAGTACCCGGCGACCTAACGTTAAGATTAAGTTTCAAGTTTTAAGACGCTACGTTTTTTAGTATTTGTTTAGCAGCCATTATAAGTGAACGCTCTGTGAATTTGTAAATATTGAAAAAATCGGTCATTGTTATGTGATACAATACTTTCATTTGAATGGCCTTAGTTCAACCAATATCAAAGCCGAGCTAGATTCTACTCTGGGGAGTCTGCTCCTTCGTTTACAACAGTAATATATTGGGTGGCAGAGTTTAAACAAGCCCGTACGAGCTGCCAAGACGAACATCGCAGTGGCCGACCAAATGAGGTGAACACGCCAGAAATGATAAAAAAAATCCACAAAACGGTATTAGATGACCGTCGATTGAAAGTGCGCGAGCTAGCAGACATGGTAGGCATTTCAAAAAGTGATGTACATCGCATATTGACTGTAAATTTGGACATGAGAAAGCTATGCGCAAGATGGGTGCCGCGTTTGTTCACAGTGGAACAAAAACAGCGTCGGGAGAATGTTTCGTTGATTCATATCCATGGAGGAAACATGGTTCCATCAGATTACACCTGAGACGAAGGAACAGTCAAAACAATGGACTGAAAGGGGAGAATCGGTTCCAAAAAAGGCAGACAGTTCCATCTGCAGGCAAGGTCATGGCGTGAGTTTTGGGATGCGCGTGGGATAATTTTCATTGATTATCTTCAAAGGGGAAAAACAATCAACGGCGAGATCAAATCTAGATAAAACGGCCGCATTTGGAGATAAAGAAAGTGTTGTTTCATCAAGACAATACCAGTTCACACATCCACTATCGCGGTGGCCAAAATCAATGAATTACATTTCGAATTGCTTCCTCACGCACCCTATTCGCCAGATTTAGCCCCCTTAGGTTATTTTATTTTTCGAACATCGCTGGGAAAAGTGTGTCGAGCTGAAAGGACTATGTTGAAAAATAAAAATATTTGTTCCCAAATTTATTTTGTTTTTTTTTTTTTGTTAGGTTGAATATTTTTTGAACCAACCTCGTAAATTCTATAACAGAATCATGTGTAAATCATTTGTCATAAATAAATAAATAAAATAAATGTGTGTGGTCAAAGAATTGAAGGTGTTGGAACGTACCGTGCTAAGACGATGTGTAAATAAAAATTTTTATTAATTTAAATTCATAAATAGAAAAGCTAGGATAAATCCAATATAACAATATGCCACATCTCTACAAAAAACGAATTGTAAATAAACTTCCTTTTCATGAAAATGTCTTGTTGAAGGATATCTTTGACTTCCAAAAACAATTAAATTGGTCTTCTGTTAACTATCTGTCTCCAATTGGTATTTTAAATGAGGAAATAGATACTGATTTTGATCTTGATACCCCACTGCGACCTGCGACTCTTTATTGCGATGCGCCAATCAATGCGATGTGAAAATGAAATGCGATCCATACGCAAATCCGTACAATCAAATCAATTTTACGAATTTTTTTGCCGTATCGCAATAGAGAGTAGGGCCCTGAATTTTATGTTAAATCTTGCCGTAACACCAAAAGAGGCTTATTTTCATACGAACTGTAGTTATTTAACTTTTGCATTTATACATTTATATTACTTTTGCATTAATACTTTCTTGCTTCCTTTACCATCAATTTAGTGGTTGTTTAATTTTAAGTATAGTCTTAAGCATGTAGTTTAGTTTTAAAGTATTGTAAATATGACAAAGACAATACGTCTCAACGTAAATTCTATAGCCGCGAGCAAGATTTGTATTCGTTTTACAATTTTGCAATCGTATGTATTTACTTTTACTTAAGCATGTTGCCTTTTCTTTTTTTTTTTTTTTTTTTTTTTTTTTTGTAATGACTATTGTATTTGAAAAAAAGTCTCAATAAAACTGAATTGAATTAAAAATCATAAATTTTGAACTCTGTAATTTCTTTTTTTATTTCATAGCATTTTTATGGATAAGGCTTTTTAATAAAAATTGCATAACAATTTTGGATTAGTATCGAACAAGTCAGATTAACTGATTAAGATAAATTTTGGTTGCAAAAGTATATTCCGTTGAAAAGTTAACGTCCGAGAGTTTATTTAACAACATTTGTAATCATTTGCTCAGTACTCTCTTTTTGAGAAACTCTTTTAATTTTTTTTTTAAAAAAAACCAAAATCTATTGTAAAAATAAAAAATTTACGGATGAAATTCGAAGAGATATCGTAACTAGCTGTTAGCTTTTCAATTAAAATAACATAAAATCATTACATCTTATTTTGACCGAAGTCTTAAGTTTATTTTAACCGATTGGCGCACACCTCATAAACCAAAATGTTAATTCCTTCATAATCCCTACGGGTTGAAAACTTTTTAAGTTATGCCAGCTGGTAAAAATTTGTCAGCGATGATATTGTAATGAATAATAGTGTTTTCAACAGCAGTGTGTTACTTCGAGATGGACTTTCTTTTTTATATATTTTATCCGAAACTTATTCGCTTTCGTATGAAATTCGTTTCAATAACGCTAATCGCTTTTTCCACTTTTTCGGATTCGTCTCGAACTGGGAAGGGACTTTATATACGAATCCGTTTCGGACACTTTTTTCGATTCGAGACGGACATTTTTTTTTAAATAATGCGAATTCGCGACGGACACGTTTTTTAAATTTAAAATAAAAATTCGATGGAATTATTGTGAAAATATTTTTTGTAGCAATTTGTGGCGTCATTTGCTTTCGTTTGTTTCTTTCTTATTTATTCCTTTTCTTACTTATTTTCAATCCTTGTAGGCTATTCTGAACAGTCACTTTTTCTAATCTTGACAGCTGTAGAATAAAGAATAAAACAAAACACTACCAGTAAACAGAAGAAAATTGTTTGTGTAACCAAAATTTAACTTTTAAAACGTTAACTTTTATATGGCACTGACCTTTAAACTAATTCTTGTCAGATATTCTTTTATTATATAAAAACAAAAAATGTTTTTAAATACTATTCTCTTTTTTTTCAAGTATGTATGTATGTTTTAAAAATCCAGTCTTTTTGGAAAAATTATGATTTTTCCCTACTAAACACTAATAAAGAACATTAATCTCAAAAATGTGTGCTCATATACGCAGAAACTAGTGAGTTCTATTTAAGTCTATTTTTAAAATGATGGTATATCCTTCATAAGGACGGTAAAGCAGGGCAGAGTGGGGAATCGTGAGCATATTTGGACAATTGAATATTTTAATATTTTGTTAACAAATTAAAATCATAATTTTAGATGGTCGTAGACTTTAGTGGAACCATTTAATAGATTTTTTACGTTTTTTCTTTAAACATTATGTTTAAAATATTTCTTAATTATTTTTTAATGGTTTCGACCATGGTATGGTTCGTTTTTTTATGAAAAAAAGGTATGTTTCAAAATAAATTTCAAATAAATGGAACACTTTTATGGATTGTATTAATATGTCTTTTTAGTTTTTATCAAAAAAAAAAAAGTTTGAAAAACCGGTAACAACTAGAGCTTGAAAAGTTTTGACCTTATGTCTGTTTACGTTGAAAAACTTTTTCAGTGAGTAAAGGAGAGTTTTTAGAAACAAATTTTTCGTGAAATTTTTATTGACATTCGAAGTTGAAAATCGCGTTTATGTGGATTTTCTTTTCAAACACATATTTATTAAATTTTTCAGCTTTTACGTTATAATGCTGTTTGTTTTATTAATTTTTGTTCATCCAAAATGGATTTATTGTTGTAGATCTTTGATCATAATCCAAAAACTGTCCAATAAAAATCTCAACAGATCCATTAAAAGTCAAGTAGAATTTTTCGATCTCAGGTGTTAATAAACTGTACAAAAAAGCAGCGGTTGATTTGTGGTATTTCATAAACATACACTTGCGTTAAAACAGAATTTTAATGTAAACAACTTACGAGTTAACAAATTAAAACAACAAATTAATTGCTTACATCAATACAGAGATATAATAATCATTGAGAAAAATTCGAATAAGATGACTTTATAACAAATACATGATTTTTTTCTGGTGCGAATTAATATTATGTCCATTTATTAAAATTATTCTGAAAGCTGTATTCAAATTTTATATAATTTGTATTTACTTTAAGTGTTTTAACCTGAATTTTAGTAATTATTTAGTTTTAAAAGCAATGGTAATGCTTAAGAGAACTTGATTTTTATTGTAAACCGGCAGGAAAATTTTTAAGGTAAATTTTTAAGGAATAGGAAGAATTATATGATTAAATTAATTGTATTGGTTAAAATGTCGTGCAAAGCTGGCAATTATATATTGAATTTTAGGTTCTCAATTTAGGTGTTATTAAATAAAATATTTATTTTGAGGCTAAGACAGCGAAATAGTTATGGAGTGAAAATATTCTTTAAAATAATGAATTTAAGCAATTAACAATTTACTAATTGGAATGTGATCAAGAAGTAATAGTAATAGCTTTGACACATTGACGTAGGTAATCTTATCTTATAGTAATAGTAATAGCTTTGACACATTGGCGTAGCTAATTATCGTTTGTAGTTTAAAATATAACCATTGGGGATGACACACTCGTCCCTCACTTTTTCTTTACTAGTTTGAGTAAATAACGAAAAATGTAAATGCAATGGGTGAGCGAACACTATAATCGTTAAATTTCAGCGCTTTTGTTCGAGTGACAGCACAATAGTTATCAACGAAAGTGTAGAAACAGGAATGTAAAAATCAGCTGTTAAAACTCGTTTAGCTGCGATAAACGACTTTCGGAAACTAGTTTTGACTAAACGAGTTCTAAACATAGTTTTGCAGAAAATTAAACTAGAAAAGCAATTAAAACAAGTCAAAGTCTGCCAATGTGTCGCTGGTATAAGAAGCATTGTAGCGTGACTTTAAAAATCTTTTAAACATTATCGTGACTTCATGATTTAATTTTTTCTTTCACATGATTTATATGAATAAATATTGTTCATATTTGTCCCTAAACATTTGAATTTATAACTTAAAAAAAAATGAACAATGTGCCCGATGTGCACAAAAACGTGCCGCAAAGAAGATGCTTTTAAAGAGGGTGATTAAGAGTTTAGCACTGCCATTATTTTTTATTTTTTTCAGAATTTATTTAATAGAGAGATTAAATAACTTCCCAAAGTATGCTCAGGTAAAGCTTCTATGTACTTAATAACGCAGCACAGTACGTGAATCATGCCTAACCGAGAAACAATTTGTGTCCGTAGCAAAGAACTCAGACACAAAAGTCCCGAGTAAAAGCTACGAGCAGTAACGAAAAAATCCGAAGTTCAAAAAATCTCCGAAAAAAAAACAAATTGTACATCAGTACCAAAGAACTGAGGCTCTAAAGACCCGAGTACAACTTTACAGACACAACTTTATTTTTGAAACGCTACGAGCAGTACAAAATACTTACTGAAATAGTATCGTAACAGGCCTGAGACTGAAAAGTACTCAATGTTTTAACTGTAATTTGCTCGATATTTTACCCACATTTCCCTGAAAAGCGTCCAAAAAACGACTAACTACATTCGGACACAATAAACCGACAAGTGCCCGATTAGATCTTCGTTCGGACACTAAGATAATGTATATCAAAGCAAAATGACTGAAGTCTTGATAAAAAAAGTGCGATGCAAACTTCTACTTAAAAAAAAAAAAAAATATTAAAAACCATATATAATTTGTTCGTCAATGTGGCTATATAAGCACACATCTGAATCATTGAAGCACTTATTATTTAATGTATAAATTAAACAGAGCGGAGCCAAGCTAAAAAAATTATAGTGTAAAATAACATTAAAGTCTCGTGCAACCAATTTTTAAATTTGAATGTTTTGATGTTTTTGTAAGCTATAAAATTTAATAGCGGACTTGTTATAGAGCTCAAAAATTGTAAAAGTATGTATACTGAAAATATATGATAGAAAACTTGACTTTAACTTTAGAAAGTTTCAATCTTTTGTGGATGTTTTTACGTTATGTTTCAGCTTCATTCAAGATATTATTTTGCCCCTAAGAGAGCGGAATGGCACTGATTTGTAAGTAACACTTTTGTAAAGTTATAGTAAGTATGTATATGCTTTAAGTATTCTTATATATATTTAAGCTTCCATATAGAATTGTTTTTTTTTTTCTTTTTTTTTTAATCTCCAACTCAGCGTCAAATTGTCATATTCAATTTTGAAAAATAAATGTTAAAATCTTTATATGTCTTTGGTTTAATATTTTGTTCTAAAAAATTTTGTAAATATTTTCTAACTTTCAATTTTTCATTGTATATAACTAACGCACACGTAGACTAGAGCTTTATTTTTATTTAATATGGCATTTATTCTATTTATTTAAAAAAGGCAAAATTAGCACTAATTCATAATAGAATTCAGAATTTTTGCATTTCGAGTCATTTGTGCATTAAAGAACATTAAAATGAAAACATTAAAGTGTCAAGATAAACAAAAACTAGTATTTGTATAAGAGGAATGACATATATAAGCTTTTCTTTAAGAATTCGATAGCAGCAGCATTTGTGGGTATAATTTTTTTTTTTAATTATTGTTTGAAACTTATTTTGAATTACTTTAGTTACATGCTTTCTTATCTTCAAAAGTTATAATCTCTACCTTTGTGATTTTCTTTGGATCTGGTGTACCGGTTTCCAGAACTTCAACTTTTTGATAGACATTGGGCGAGTTAAGCCATCTACAGCGATCACCACCTTTGCGCAAATCTCCTTTTTTCCAAATGCTTTTATTGAAAAAAACAAACATTAAAATTGTGTGTAAAATTGTGGGTTAAAAAAAATGTTTACCCCTGCCTGTAGAGCTCCTCCTCTTCGAGTAAATATCCTAAAGACGATACAGCCGGTGGCAGTTCGACGTCGTTTTTGGGTTTTGGCAGTTCCGATTTAACTAGGGGATGACGATAAATGTAGCCGGTACGGTAGCCAGCATTGTCGAGCATGCGCATGAGTGCCTCAAACTCGGCACCACCCACGCGCCAATTTGGTGCCTTTTGTGAAGCAGCAACTGTTTTAACAGCAGCACTGTCCTTTACATCTTCCCCATCCCCAGTGGCAGTTTGATTTTTTTCAGTATTCGCTAAAGCAGCAGCAAATTTCTTTTCCAAATCTTCTGGTGGACGACGTGCTTGCTCGTAAATGGTTTTACGTGATTCCTCAGAAATCAAAACAAGATTTTCAACACCAACGGGAAGCAGCCTTAACTGGGTTTCACATGCTTGCACAAGATGACAAGCTGCAAAGAACGCTTCTTCGATGGATTCACCACAGCAGAGAGCACCATGGTTAGATAGCAGCATAACCTTAGAGTTTGGACCAAGATTACGAACTAACTTATCGCGTTCTTCAGTCTCTATTAGCGAGCCTGTGTAGGCATGTGTAGTTATTTCGCCCAAAACACATGCATCCTTTGTAAGGGGCAGCAAACCAGTCTTAAGTGAAGACACAGCGACTACTGGACTGCAGCCGATGTAAATAGCGCAACGTATGTCTGGACGAGCTGCGTGCACAATGGAGTGCAATACAAAGTCTAACAAAAAAGGTTTAAGGTTGAGAAAAAAAAAGGTTTTTTGTTATGCTTAAAACTCACGATTCTTGTTAACTCCAAAGTTAGTTGTTCCCTGTTCAACCACCTGGCCTTGCATATCAACCTTATTTAAAGAGGAAGCCGTAATCTCGTGATACAGCATTCCGTATGGATTCACCAGAAACACTTCCTGATCAACCTTGAGGCGTGCGGTTACTTGTGCACCCAGACCTTGAGTCCAACCGTACAAGTCCAGCAGACGGAATGTTGCAGCCAACTTACATCTGAGTATTTTCTCGCCCTTGGCGTAGCCCATCGATTCCACACCGCGAATATCATTTATTGGCAGCATGCAGTTGGATGCCTTGAAAACGTTTCCCACACGCGCAGAGGGCAAACCAACTATATCGGACAATTGCTGCAGAATACCAGATGCACCGCCTTCACGTGCAGTGTCTACAATGCGCTCCAACTCTTCGCGGAAGAGTTTGGACCCCATTATGGCTTCGACACGTTTGCGACGTTCCATTTCACGCATGTCCTGAAGAGAAGGCATAAACTTAAAATAAATTTTTACTAAATTCAAAACGTAATGGAACAAAAACTTACCTGCTCAATATCAGCTGGCCTGGCTTTATTGTTTTCATCATCTTCTGTTGTTAAATCAATCCCATTTTGTGGAGGTTGCTCAATTTCGGTCATTTTCACTGTAGTTCTATTTCAAAAACGAATATTCTGTAAAAAAAAAAAAAAAAAATACCCAAATAAACTAAATATTTTACAAAATGTTTAAATTTAAATTTATTTAAAGTGTGAACAAAATCAATATTTCCCTTTTCAGTCAATAAGTCAATCTCCAACTTACTCACAGAATTAGCAACAAAACGCATTTGAACGATTCATGGATGTAAACATGTACAAATAATTGAAAAACGAAATAATCAAGATAACAGAGATCGAATCGAATGATAAAGAACTGATAAAGTGCTGCCTTTCAATAAACAGTCGATTCCTTCATAATACAAGAATTATTTTATAGTTATTTAAAAAAAAAAAAAATAAAACAAAATTCTCTGAAAGGAAAAATTCATATTCAATTATTTGTAGTATTTTATTAAGGTACACATATAATTGTTAAATTTGCCGGCCGAGATGTAGAACGTTTTTGAAATATTCGCAAACTGTTTATTATTTCAAAATCATGATTGTTATTCCTGATCTATACTCTACAATATTGCTGACCAATTAAGATATGTACGGGGAACAGGGGAACAGGGGGCGAACCTTCACATGGCAACGTGTCTGACCGCCTCAACCTGGCGAGGCCAGCATTATCCATGTCGAAATCGTCTCAAACCTCCAAGTGGTGTTCCCTGGGCAAACGGCAAACTGGCATCCGTCAGTTTGACGGCTAATTTGAGCGGCGGGTCGATCCATAAACCTTAAACATGGAATGTGCGCAGGGTTTGGGTCCCGCCACATTACTACTGCCCAATGAAAACTAAACCAGCCTCGGATAAGAACCCCAATTACGTTAACGACCACCGCAAACGAAAAACGGACAATGATTTACGGATATGCACCTGGAATGTCCGAACCCTTTATAGGGAAGGTGCCATTATCCAACTGGCGGAAGCCCTCAAAACAATAAAGGCTGACATCACCGCCATCCAGGAAATGCGATGGAAAGGGCAAGGCTGCTCTAAACAAGCACACTGAGATATCTACTACAGCTGCCATGCGGAGAAGCGCGAATTCGGATGTGGATTCGTTGTTAGCCGGAAACTACGCCACCTTGTTTCCCGGTTCACACCTGTGAACGAAAGATTGGCCACGATCCGCATCAAGGCAAAATTTTTCTACATAAGCCTTATTTGCGCGCACGCCCCGACGGAGGAAAAGGACGAAGCCGTCAAAGACGCTTTCTACGCTAGTCTTGAGGACGTATATGACCACCTTCCGGTTCATGACGTGAAAATAGTCCTCGGCGATTTTAATGCGAAAGTCGGAAGGGAAGGCATCTTTGGCCCCACTGTCGGTCAGTTCAGTCTTCACGAGACCTCTACGAACAACGGTCTAAGACTGATCGACTTCGCCGCGGCACGAAACATGGTAGTTAGTAGCACCAGATTTAAGCACCTCGACATCCACAAGGCCACCTGGCTGTCCCCTGATCAAAAAACGCGAAACCAAATTGATCATATTGTAATCGACGGAAGGCATGCCTCTAGTGTTCTAGATGTGCGTACATTTCGGGGGGTCAACATTGACTCCGACCATTATCTTGTTGCAGCCAAGATCCGCATGCGATTATGCAATGCGAAGAACATACGCACAGGAATGCAACGAAAGCTAGATGTCGCTAAGCTGCAATTACAACGGACTGCCGAAGCCTACTCCGCTCAACTCTCGGTTAAGCTCAACCAACCAACCTCTGGACTCGACGACGCCGGTGGACTTTGGGCGCATATATCCCACTCCATGCGCGCTGTCGCTGAAGAAGTCATTGGTTTCCGGCGCCCGCAACCTCGGAACCAATGGTACGATCAGGAGTGTCGCATCGCGACTGCAGTAAAAAACGCCGCATATAGAAAAACGCTGCAGTCAGCTGCAACGCGAGCCGTGCGAGAAAACTACCGCGAAAAGAGGAAGGAAGAGAGGCGCCTTTTCAGACGCAAGAAAAGAGAGCAGGAAAAGCGTGAGCGTGAGGAACTAGAGG
Source organism: Coremacera marginata (assembly GCA_914767935.1). NCBI lineage: Eukaryota > Metazoa > Arthropoda > Insecta > Diptera > Sciomyzidae > Coremacera > Coremacera marginata. The sequence goes on along the minus strand of OU612044.1, from coordinate 59,856,499 downwards.
TATACCAGGGCAAGAAGGATGCACGAAAATTCTATCAACAGGTTAAGCGTCTAACCCAAGGTTTCAAGCCCGGAGCATCCACTTGCAGAGACGAAAATGGAGATCTGAATACGGATACACAGTGTGTGCTTAGATTGTGGAGACAGCACTTCTCCAATTTACTTACTGGCGACGATTCCACCAATGCCGCCCATGGAGAGCGCAGTGCAGTGCCACCAATCGACGATGACGGAGTGGAAGTATCACCACCTAGCCATGAAGAGGTTCGAGTTGCTATCCAACGACTCAAAAACAATAAAGCAGCGGGTGCTGACGGCCTGTCAGCTGAATTGTTTAAAACCGGCGGCGATGAATTGATAAGGCGCATGCATCAGCTCATCAGCAAAATATGGCTAGAAGAAAGCATGCCCGACGATTGGAACCTCAGTGTACTGTGCCCTATACTTAAGAAAGGAGACCCTACAATCTGCGCTAGTTATAGAGGTATCAGTCTTATTTCCATCGCATATAAGGTTCTCTCAAGCGTACTGTGTGGAAGATTAAAGCCGATTACAAAAACACTGATTGGACCTTATCAGTGTGGCTTTCGACCTGGTAAGTCCACCATAGACCAGATTTTCACGCTACGACAAATCCTGGAGAAAACCCACGAAAATCAAATTGACACACACCATCTCTTTGTCGATTTTAAAGCTGCGTTCGATAGCCCGAGAAGGGATTGCCTATACGCAACAATGTCTGAGTTCGGTATACCTGCAAAGTTGATTAGACTTTGCAGAATGACGTTGAGCAACACACCCAGCTCCGTCAAGGTAGGAAATGACCTCTCCGAAACCTTCAATACCGAAAGAGGTTTCAGGCAAGGCGATCCACTGTCTTGCGATCTCTTCAACATCATCATGGAGGGGATCGTACGAAAGGCCGGTGTGCATCGTAATGGCACCATTTTCTATAAAGGTGTCCAGCTCCTTGCGTACGCTGATGATATTGATATTGTTGGCAGAACCAAGAGAGATGTTACCGCTGCTTTCGCCGCTATCGAAAAGGAATCAGCAAAAGTGGGTTTGACGATAAATGAGGGTAAAACAAAGTATATGCTGTCTACAAACAAGGGAGCGCGGCGTTTAGACTCCCACGTTTCATCCGGCAGCTATAACTTTGAAGTAGTCAAGGAGTTCGTTTACCTTGGCACCGCCATTAACACTAACAACGAAATCAGCCTGGAGATAAAGCGAAGAACAATAATTGCTAATAGGTGCTACTACGGGCTCAGTAAGCAACTAAGTTCCAGAGCCCTCTCTCGATCGACAAAACTAACACTCTACAAGACGCTCGTTCTACCTGTGCTGCTTTATGGCGCTGAGGCATGGGTAGTTTCGCAAACTGACGCAGCCGCTCTGGGGGTGTTCGAGAGAAAAGTTCTTCGCAAAATCTTCGGTCCTGTTCGAGTCGGCGATGACTATCGCATCCGAATGAACCACGAGCTGTATGAGCTCTACGGAGACATTGACGTAGTTCGGCGTATAACTGTGCAGCGACTACGCTGGCTGGGTCATGTCCATCGTATGGACGACGAAGCTCCAGCGAAAAAGGTGCTCGAGGCGAGGGTCGCTGGTCAACGACGACGAGGGAGACCATGCCTCCGATGGATGGACCAGGCTGAGGAAGCCCTAACCGCGCTTGGTGTATCCGATTGGAGAAGGCGCGCGCAAAGCAGAGGCGCCTGGCGAGAGCTGATGAGGTCGGTCGAAATCCGGACACGGGTTGTCACGGCCATCTAAGTAAGTAAGTAAGTAATTAAGATATGTGTGTTACTTCAACAAGACAAGACTTCATCAACAAGAAAAATTGCCGTTACGGGGCTTTACTTTGTTTTTTCTTCTTACAATTTCATTTTATAGGAAAATGTACCTGTATGTAAATAAGACAAATCATGGATTACGATTTACATGATTTTGATAAGAAAAAAGGTAGATCAGTTCCTATTTGATTTGAATTGAACTCAATTCTAAATATATATTGGGATCAGGGTTTAAAATGCTGTCAGAAAAATAGCAAAAGCAACGAATATTCCGCTTTTGCTTAACTGTCATTATTGTAAATGCAACAGTGCCAGCAACAGCAACAAAAATAATTTGTTGCTTTGCATTTCATTTCATTTTTGTTTCGTTAACTCCCAATAAACATTGTGGCGAGGGGGAGGATTCGTTAACAAATCGCTTATGAATCGCTTTTTAACTGTTTTTCGAATAGTTTAAATCCGACTTCATCAGAAAGAAAGCCCGATTGAAATTATGACTTTGTTTAACTCCATTTAAGATGTTTTGAAACAAAAAAAACAATTTTTTCCGAGTTTTCAATAAAAAAATTTTTTAAGAATAGTATTTTTTATTAACTTTCTGTTGTTAATACGTCATTTAAGCGAATATTTTTTTTAAAAGTTTTTTTTTTTATTTGAATTTTATTTTTGTATTTTTTTCATAAATTTTTATATAAAAAAAATTTTGTGAAATATTTTTCTTCTGTTATGTTATTTCGTGCCTATTCTTTATATAAATAATTTCCACTTATAATTTCTTCAAGATTTTCTTATGAATAGTTCTCGTTAACAAATGGCTTTTTATAGTTTTGGTGACTTGTTAACAAATTGCTTTTTGTAGTTTTGGCGCCTCGTTAACGAATTGCTTGTTATAGTTTTGGTGACTCGTACACGATTGCTTTTTATAGTTTTTATCCACTCGTTAACGAATGGCTTTTTTCGGTTTTGACGAATGTGTAACTAAGCCGAAAAAAAGTTGGTAAAAAAAAATGATAAAAAAAATAATTTCGAACTTTTATAAAAGCCAAATCTTTAAAAAAAACCTAAATAAAAAACAAAAAAAATCTTTTTTTTTTTGGACCAAGTTGGGGTTTGAACCCATGTTCGCGAATGCTGGCTTTTATTATCAAGCAAATTAAGCAAGATATAATCAGTATCTGAAATAGCAGAGTGGGTAAGGTGCCGGACTAGAATTCAGATGACGTGGGTTCGATTCTTGACGTGGTAAGTTTGAAATTAATTTAAAGTTAATAATTATAACACTTAGAGGGCCGTACTGTTCCCCTCTGGATATCTAACGCTATCCAGCCGATAACTTATCCAGGGCTTTAAATTTAAATAAAACCTCTGGATAAAAATTGGTGTTGTTCACCTCTGGATAGCAACTTAACAGGTCTGGTTATCTTAACGGCTGGTTAGTGATTTTTCCAGTTTTTTTCCAGTCAAAGTTATCCCGAGGTTTTGACAGTATGTCATATATTTTAATTAGGCTCTGTGCCATTCGAAAAATGTTCACTCGCGACATGTGCCAATGAAGAATTTTTACTGCTGCTTTTGTAAATTTGCAGCTTATTGGTTTTTTTTTTTTTTGTATAAAATTATTGGCAACAATATTTTTCTGCCGCCCAAAAAATATATCAGCAATATTCTTCAGCAATAGACCTTTTCTTACTCGAAAACTGTTTTGCGATTTCCTTAAAAATCAGAAAATTAGCAGCTGCGCGGTAATTTATTTATTTTTGTTGTCTGCAACACAAAATTCGCACGCTCACTTCAAAATACTAAACACAAAAAATTTTCTGCCAACCACAAAAAAACAAGTCAACAACACGAAATATGTCAAAACGCATGAAAAACCTTTGAATATCTCAGTTAACCAGCCGAAGAATTGCTTTTTATAGTTTTGGCGACTCGTTAACGAATTCCTTTTTTCGGTTTGACGATTCCTTATCGAAGGAGAAATTTCTCCCGCTCGCGATATTATAAATGGATCGCGACAAATAATTGCTAATGAATGAAATGTACGAGAATCCGAATCGTAAACGATAACATTAGTGAATCATTTTGTTTGTTGGGCTGTTGCTGTTTATTTCATTTTGGTTTTGGTAACTGTTGCTTTTCATTGTTTATATGCCACACTTTTTGGGAGGGTTACCATTTAAAAATGTTTTAAATAGACAGACAGTACTTAAAAAAGGATCTTAAAAGGGGGGGGACAACAATTTGACTTACAGTGGACATGCGCAAAATGGTAAAAATTTGCAAAATGGGGGACTGATATACCCCTCCACTTGTGCGTCTCAGAAATGCTTTCCCCTTAGAAAGCTCCAAAAATGGTTAATTTTCACCTATTTTGCTTCCTCTTCGAGATTTGGCACTTTTCCTATTTTTTCGAAGATTTTTCGATATCTTTCAATTTTATGTTGTTCCATATCTTGAAGGGGAAGCAAAATAGGTAAAATCTAACCAATTTTTGGGGATTAAAATGGGAGGAAGAATTTTTGAAACACACAAATAGGGGGTCTTTCTGCCCCCATTTGCAATATTTTTAAGAGGAGAGCAGAAACATGTGTTTGACTTACAATTTGGCTTACAGTGGACATTGGATTTGAAAAAATGAGATACATTCATTTTGAATATAAATCACATGATTTAAAATCACGAATGATTGCATTCTTTTACAGCTCTGATGATGAGCCACAAAGAAGCAAAACATAACTTCTGAGAGTTATGAGAAATAATAATGAATGCGGTTGTGCATTCATTGAATGAATTTATTTATGCAGATGTAAAATATATAAAGGTAATAGTTGGCAATAGAAGTTTGTTCGGTAGCATACCAAACCAAACTACAAAGCAGAATTGGATTACCTATATTTTCCCCCGCTACTACACTACAATTTTCTTTTTTTTTCTTTTGATACGAAATTATATACCGTTATGACTCTTATTTAAATACTTCCTTCATCTCTTATTGACAAAAACACACCCTCACAAGAAAGCCTACAAGAAACGTGTAGACTTGGCTTAAGTAGATTTTCGTGCATATACACTCCGCGTCAGGGAAAAGTCCCTTACCGAGCGTAAGGGAAAATTTTTTGTTTTCGTTTTTTCTTAAGTGTTTTATTATAAAAAGTTAGGTAAAGAGAAATTGTACATAAAAGAACGGTTAATTTTCTGTTGTTGTTTTAGCTTTGGCATTACAAAAATATGCACTTTTTGGTGCGTCATTAGAATAGGTTCACAGTTAACATCTTCAGTTTCTTTCAGAGTTTCAGAAAGATCGGTACTTAAATAAATAATAAAAAAGGTGTTACAGTATTTTGAGGCAGAATGGGACGCGGAAAAACTTTAAGTTCGAAGGAAAAAGTTAAGATTGAGGTGTACAAAGAGCAAAACTTAAGTAAAATCGGTAGAAGTCAAAACGTAGTATGCAATTTTTTGAAAAATAAGATCAGCTATGGAAAAAACATAAAAAGTGTACATATTCTGCTGCATCAGATGCAGATAAGAGAGCAATTATTCGGAAAGCCTCCAACTCTTGCCTTTCAGCATCAAAAATTAGACAAAAAGCTGGGGTAAGCGCCAGTCTTTCAGCCGTATAGCACCTAACACGACGTAAGATTAAGAAAAAACAACCACTAAACCCTGAACTGAAGGAAAATCGGTTGAATTTTTGTAAGAATCACATGACTTGGAAGGGAGAATGGAAGTACGTAGTTTTCTCAGACGAAAAGAAATTAAATTTGGATGGATCGGATGGTTATAACTACTAATTTCATGATCTAGGAAAAGATGAACTTTTTTTAACTCGTCACCATAACCGCGAGGGAGGTGTAATGGTTTGAGGGGCTATAACATAATTTGAACCACTGAGCTGGAGTTTGCAAGTTGCATAATGACGGTAAATTTGTATAGAGCGATGAAAGAACAAGCTTTTCCAAAGTCTCAGAATATTTTTGGACACCTGAAATGGATTTATCAACAGGATAACGCTCCTATTCATACGGCACGTATCGTTACAAGCTGGATTAGTGAGCAAACTGTTTAACTGTTGTCATGGCCTCCATATTTTCCGGATCAAAACATTATTGATAATATATGGGGTTGATAAGTTCGGAAAGTGTATGACTCCAGTCGACAATTTGAAGACAAAGAGTCACTCATTTCTGCCATTAAAGTGGCTTGGAGTGAAATTTCTTTGAACTACTTGAAGCAACTTTATGATTCAATTAATTATTAAAAATTTCTTGAATAAAAGAAAAAAAATAAATTAAGATAAAAAAAATATTTTCGATTCAATTTCTTCAAATTAATGACATGAACCTATTCTATTGACGCACCAAAAAGTGCATATTTTTGTATTGCCAAAGTTCAAACAACAACAGAAAATTGACGGATCCTTTATGAACAATTTCTCTTTACCTAACTTTTTGTAATAAAACACTTAAGAAAAAACAACAACAAAAAGTTTTCACTTACGTTAATATTAAGAGAAAAAATGGTTTGTATTTCATTGAAGCAGTAAACCTATTCTGCTGACGCGGAGTGTATCAAAGTTCATTTACCTTTCCACTACTCTGGAAAGGTGTGCCCATTATTACGATACTAATTTCAAGTTCCAACTCATTTCACTCTCCCTCTTCTTCATCGTTTATTGAGAAACGCCGTATGGTCATGTTAAGTTTCATATTTACATTGATTTTTTTAAGCAATAGTTATGCCTTAAATATTTAAACTACAATTGTCTAGCAGATTTTTGTGTCATGAAGCCGATGTAAATTCTTTCACGACGCACAGTTGTCAAAAAGGTAGTTTTTTTTTAGAGAAAATCTGTAACTCTTAAAACAATTCGGCCCTTTTTGCCCGTTACGGCTGTTCTTCGGCTTTAATATAGCCTAAACCAATACTACAAAAAAAAAATTATAGAAACATTTTAATTTATATTTATTTTTTATTGCATTTTTATTCTTTTATGTTGTGAAATGTTGGCTGAGTTCCTAAACGTCTTTTTACAAAGCGTCATTGTGCTTTTTCTTTGAATTGGTGCTTAGTAGATTCATCAAAACTGCGCAACTGGATTGGTATTTTTAAGCACGCTTTAGTTGCGCAGTTTTGGTGAATCTACTAAGCACCAATTAAAGAAAAGCACCGTTATGTTTTATACTTTCTTTTATAAAGCTGCATAAAGCAGCAATTTTAAGGCATTAAGATTATTGAAATGTTTTTTATGTTTAAAAAATTCGATCTTTATTGATCAGCACTAAACTTAGAATTGGCTTAGAATTGGCGGCCTTGGTCTTCGTTAGGGATGGCAAAATGTCGGCTTTTCCCCATCCCGGGATTTTGTTTTTTCTGAATTAGTAGAATTACAAAGTACGAATTTGACATTAGATAGTATTAGATGCCCAAATTTACTCCAATTATGAACAAGCCGAACAAAGTTCAAGTAATACAATTTTGAAGTTATTTATTTTGAAAAATAATTGCTTTATAACAAAGGGAAAATAATTATTTTAAAGTGAACACTTTTTTACTACATATATATATGCGACTTAAAAACTTATGATACATATATATATATATATAGACGAACCGCTTGGGATGAAGCATAATAAGCTATTTAATGGCAAGAAACTGCATATTTTTTGCACAAGTTGATAAGTGATAGGACGCCATTATACCTTTTTAAAAATCTACGTTGCAATGTCTTCAATAGAACGTATAATATAATGATAGCGCAATATATTTATGTGAACATTCTAAGCGAAATATTTATGCTTACATTTTCTTTTTCATCAATGTCATTAAGCTCCCAAATTCACTTCCTTCCATTCCATTTGCACAAACAAATTTAAGCTTTCAGTTATGTCCTTTTTCTCTAACCAATAATTTCCTTTTCCTTTCCTTAGTGCGTCTTTTTTTGCGATTTAATTGCGATTTAAAAGGCAACTGTTTAAAATTAAGTTTGATACTGAATTTATTTCGAATTGCTCTATGATTATTAGTTTTAAGTTGTTAAATGTTTGTTGTGAACAATTCCCTTATAGCTATTGTACGTTATGAGTGGATAGAGTATCTCTCTGTACTAATTTTTTAATAAAATACAATATACAAATACTATTGGTTTTTAAAGTACATTGTATGACATGAAAAACAATTAAAATATTTGTTTTGCTTATTTTTTTCAAATCACATAATTTTTATCTTAAAGTTAATTTTCGTTTTTATATGAAAATGTTTGTTATTTCAAAGCAAAATTAAATCAATTGTTTTTGATAAGCAAACCCTCAAACTTCTTGCTGAGTTGCATATTCAGAGGTGCCGTTGAATAAAAATACCTTTTGTGGGCTTAAAAAGGTGATGTGACATTCACTCACATGTTTTGAAAAAGAAAAAATGCTAATTAATCCCGGGATTCTCGACGACTAATCCGACAGGAATTCGGGATCCCGGGATTACCATCCCTAGTCTTCGTCCTCAAGTAATTTCGTCCAGCACACCGTTAAACACCCAATGCCAGAATGCCAGAATGGATAAAATTTATGGGAATGCTTTATCGCCGACCCCAAACACCGCAACCGCCTCTGCAGCGACTGGAAACGCGAAAAGGCATCGTCACATTGGATTGGCCTGCACAATCGCCTAATGCTAGTCCCGTCGAAAACATCTGGGCCTACATCAAGCAGAAGCTTAAGCAGAAGAAGAGGGAGACCCACCAATACTTTAAAACAGATTTCCAAGAAATTCGACACATTTGGAGAGCGATTTCCGTCGAATATGGCGAAAATTTTGTGGAAAGTATGCCGCGGAGATGCCAAGCGATTATTGACGCTGGTGGTGATTGGACATCTTATTGATCTGATTGCGTCATGCTTTGGAACATGTATAATGAATGTATAGTATGTAAAGAAAACTTTCTTAAGGTATAATATACGTGTAACAATAAACAAAAAACAGCATTTTTAAAAACAATTTTTTAGATACAAGAAGTTATTTTTTTTCAAATTTATACAGCTTATTGTTCATAAAAAGTAATTTATAAAAATAGTTTTAGAGGGCGCTGAAAATGACATTAAAAAAAAACACAAAACTCAAATATCATTTTAAGGCCAGTAGTATGATACTTAATTTTTTGTCCAATTGTAAAATCTGAAAACAAGTGGCGCGTGGGCAGAACAGACATATTTTGTAAGAAAAGGATAATAGTAGTAACTTTTTAATTTCTGGTGTTTTTAAGAGCAGCTACATTTAATAAAATAATTTTAGCTACACCCATCACTTCCAATTCAGCATCCAATTTTCTTAAATAGTTTTGTTTACTATAAAAATGTCAAATTAATTATTGGCAGCAAAATATTTCACAGTAAATATTTGATCGAAACTGAACGACGAACGAATTGAAAGAAACGGCAAAAACAATGCATTGAAAAAGCAGTCCGTCCCACATACTTTTCTCCAATTCGTACTATATGCGTACTTACTCACACCAATTTAATCCATGCAGTTGTACTATTTGAACTGCTCTAGCTTAATTTTCAATGACAAAACAATGAGCAATTTAATGAAGTATCATACAGACTTAAAGTGCAGACCATTAATTTGGCATCCCCCCTACGCACGACCCCGGGGGTTTTTTAAAAATTATGGCGAAAGTTTAAGTAAAAAATTAAAAAGATTTCCGCGCGCTTTTTTTGTCTGTAAAAGAAAAAAATAAAAAATAGTACGTACTTGAATTTAGGGGGGATGCTTAAAGAACAAAGTTACAAACAAAATGCTAAAAGATTCATTGAAATTGAACCAATAGATTTCGAGTCATCTATCGAAACGTTTTAAAAATACTAGTTTCGAAGAAATCGTGTTTAAAGCTTTTGTTTTTCGAAATTTTGAATATATTTTTAAAAATATTGGTTAATAAACTTACTATTACTTAATCTGCAATGCCAGGTTTTGTTTTAAAAACACGTCTGTATATTCTAGAAACTATGAAGAACATTAAGCAAATAAACATTAAGCAAACAAAAAAAATTTTTTAAAAAAAAAATTTTTTTTAAAGAATTTACACCAAATAATAACTAATAAGAATATTAGTAATACCAAATATAATTAATAAGAAATATCACCAAATTCCGAACGCAACAAAAAAAAAAATTTTAAAATATAGCTCTCAATCATTTTCATTGCTCTATAATCTTTGTCTGTCACATGATGCAAATAACAAGGTGTAAGTGACAGTTCGTTTGGCTTACGTTCTCAAGAAGCTTTTCATGGCAGTTTTTACTCTCTGAGGTTTGCCATTGTCTGCAGAGAAGTAACGTCGAACAGAAAAATTTATTCGATTGACAAAATTCTGTGTCATATGGGATTTGAACCATGAAAATGTCGGCGTAAAACATGTAGGTCCAGTTCTCGATCATTTCATGATCATTTATGATCAATTGATCATAAGAAGCTAGGTCGAAGTCCTTACAAGGGCTGAGATGGCCATTTGGTTTTTTTTTTCTATCGCATCCGTCTTTAAATAAATGCTTTCAAAAAATTATTAATTCCTGGTTAGACGAAGTTACATATTTAAACATGTGATACACTTTTGTTTGTGAATAATTTTTTTTATCTAAGAAATTGTCTATCTAAAATTTTGAGTCACTACAAAAAAAATTATAGTTTCATTTATACTTTTAAATTATAGCAAAGAATTTTTTATTTTTATGGTGTAATATTTAGTAAATTTTAGAGGATCACTCATTGCAAATATTTATTTATTAAATAATTTGTCCTTAAACAGCAAAAAATTCATGTTATTTTTGATCAATTCTTACGGTTCTATTCTTTCCGTGTAAAATATGCATGTTTAAACAGAATCAATTGAATTACAGCAAAGTAAAAAAAAGCCAATGCCATCATATTCCGTACCTTGAAAATGCAAAGCATTAAGATGAAAATCCTTGCAAAAGAAACAACCACTAAAAAAAATTCAAATATTTAACTATAATGATGACATCCACCGCAGTCAAACGGGAAAGCTTCATAAAATAATGTCAGCAATTGCCCCATATTTATAATGATTTCTTTGTGTTCACGTAATTTTAATACTTATATTTTTTACTTTTGGTCCCAATTTGATAATTATAGAATGTTTGTCTTTTAGTAGTTGTCAATTAAATCAGTTTAAATACTATAATAAAATTATCAATGATTATTTAAGATCTCAAGCAATTTTAAAGTATTTTTCTATGAGAAAGACAAAAAAGAGAGGGAGAGCTAATAATGCTAAAGCAAAAGTTATCTTTGATTACACATTGTTTGTCAAGCACTGTAAATTTATACTTCAATGGGGTCTAATATTATTTGTGCCAGCGCCGTTTATATAAATTATTTTCAATCAAAGTCTCGATTTAGTAAATGACGTAAACGTGCCACAAATAAACAAACAACATGAACTAAAACTGCAAAATAACTCAAACGGACTAGTTAATTTATGTTTCTCTTTTCATTCGCTTCCAATTCGCTTTCGCCAGATTATTCAATATATGCAAATTTGACTCATTTGACGGCCATTCATTAGAAGCAAGCATTCTGTTTTGTTCTCTATGGAATTCTTCTTTCCAAGCAGTTTTTTCATGTTTGTTTATTTATTTTTGAATTTATTTACGAGTATCTGAATATTATAGTATAATTGTCATGATAGTAGAAGTAAGAAGAATGAGGGAGAATTAAAAAAATTTAAAAGTGCAAATAAATTAAAAAAAAACAATTAGCAGACGGAGATGCAGTTTAGTTGTTAAAGCTTAGTATGCTGATGGAACGAAAATTTTTGGGCATATAATTCTACACGCGAAATTTTGGTGTAGTCAAAATTGTTTGTGTAGAGAAACACTTAATAAGCTAAATAAATTTGTTTAATAACAAATTCAACACCAGCACATCCTTACTGTTTCTTTTTTTATTGTTGAATGTCAAATTTCCGCGGCAATTAAATGTACGGGCACATAAATGCCAGCTAAATTCTGACATTTTAACTCTCCACACATGGTTGTGAACTTGGCTACACTGAACAAATGTTTTCTTCAACAGCGTACTACCTAGCGAAAAAAAATTGCGCTGCCTGTTCGCTGTCAAAAAAACTCAATGTAAAAGAAAAAATAAAGAAAAAAAATGTTGGTGTTGTTTGAACTGACACTTCCTTCGTTCAGGTCTTTGTGCAGTGGTTTCCGAAGAGAGCAAATAAAATTAAAAATTCGAGCCCTGACCCCAAAATCCGATGGTACTCACTTAACATGTTAAGGGGCTGTTCATGAATTACGCAGAATGTTTTTGTCCAATTGTTTAACCCCCCTATGTCACACTTTGTCACAAAGTCTTTCACCCTCCCTCCCACCGAGTAACGTGATATTTTTACTTTTTTAAATTTTTTGGATTTTTTTTTTATAATTTAGCACTTTGTTATGAAAAAAGCTAGAAAACGGTATATTTAATATAAGTTTTATTTTTATGGAAATAACGTGGAAAGTTCACGTTGTTCTATTGTGTTCGACCAACAATTTTGTGAAAAATTTTAACACGTGAACAAAGCTTAACACTTGTAAAAATTGTGAAAATTGTTTGTTTTACTTTTTTTTTCATAACTCTTTGATGTTCGCTTTGAACGTGAAGTTAAAGCAGCTATTTTCGATGACTGCTTTAGAGCAAGAATTCACACTTCAGTTCAGCAAAAAAAAAACTGTTTTTTGAAGCTGCTACACTTGTTGAAGGTGTTTCAAATGCCTTTTATACCTTTGTTCGGCTGAAACATACGAGTAGTTTTAGCTATCTTTTTCGTTTTGTAATCCGATGCGTTTTTTTAATTGATAAAAAATAGATAGATGAAATTAAATTTTATTTAAAATTAAAATTTTGGAAACTGAATTCAAAATTTTTTGTGACGTAACTCATGACCTCATTATTTACGCCTTCTGGTAGTGTGAGTTTTGAGTGAGTAATTCCCCAGTGAGAGGAATTAGATAAGGGCAACGGAAAAATTTGGGAGTCAAACGAAAATTTACTCGAGCGTTGATTAGGAGAAACGTCACTTTTTCAGCAGATATGAAAAAGTTCAGCAGATATGATAAATATCATGGTACGATAATAATTTACGAATACCGTTTTGTGAAATATTTTTTTACTAAGAGTACTATTTCAACGATATTCAAAATAAAAGCATCACATAACAAGGTCGATTCAATTAATTTTATTAGTTTGACCAAGTTCAGCCGAATTCAAATACCGAATCACAACACAAAAGGTAAACATCAAAGAAAAACACCGAGAGATGAGAGCAGATCGAAATAATAGAGATGTGTTGCTAAGCAATTTATCTAATTCTGTTCTATTATATTTATGTCAGCATACTTTGTTCAGCACTCCAGTCGCAGTTAAGTCATTTTATGACATAAAAAATTTTATTAAGCTCATTCACAAAACTAGACTCATTTGACAGCTCGAAATCACAATAATTATTTGAAAACTTCAAAAAAGCAGGGACTGTACCGGTTATGGCTTCTTTATCAAAAACGTCATATAAGGTGTTCCATATATATAACGCCACTACGAAATTTGAAATATTTTTGTTACGGCCAGTTTAAACAACAGATAATATTTTGCGAATTTGGTCATCTATGCGCAACCACAATAGTGAGCAAAAGTGAAGTCTTTTCGAATAACGGTACATTGCTTATTGCTTAATATCACTTTTGATGCTGTTTCATATTTATAACGCCGTTTCAAAATTTTTAATAAAAACGATTTTTATTGAATATAAAACAAATAAAATTTTTAAATTACTGTTTCAATAGGTCCAATAATACTGTAAATGAGATTTGGCATACCTGCAAATCATTTTTTTAATGTATTTGAATCAATTTTGCTCCATTCTTTGAGAATAACTGATTTCCGTTTCCGCGTACAAGTACACCTCATAAATTCTCGATGGGATTACAATCTGAAGAGTACGCCGGCTACTCCAATAAATCAATGTTATTGGCCTGAAACCATCTCGATTTACGTAGATTGCCGCATTATCTTGCTGGAAAACAAGTTGGGTCTGTCCGTTTTTTTCCAAAAGTGGAATCAAACTGCTCTCCAGCACACGAGTGTAGTCAGCGTTCTTCATGCTTGGACTTTCAATTTCAGAAAAAGCACCCCACACCGTCACATTATCTCCACCAAAACTTCTTTTTGAAAAAGGAAGTGGTTCGCGGCGTATGTCGTACTAATAATGCCGAAATCCATCCTGGCCGTCAAGATTCCATTTTTTAGCATCGGTAAAATGACATTTTTTAGCATCCCAACGTGGGAGCCTTTTTTAAAACATTATTGAAAAGCTGACTGTTGGTCAATTTATTCCTATGTTCCTTTTTGCAAATTCCAAGCTCGTTCTCTTATGTGTGCTAGTAAGAGCAGGAACACACTTCATAAGTTCACTGCGGATATGTTTACACTGATGTAGCACTCTCTATACCGGTGTTCGGGAAACTTCTTCAGCAACAACACTCCGCAACTCTTTTAAACTGTGTGTAGTGTTGCTCGCAGCTCGGATTATTTTCCGCTGATCGCGGTTATATGATTTTTTTTTTTTTTGGCCCGAATATTTTGTTTTGCCGTAATTTTGAGGATTGTTAAAAAAATTTTGAATGACTCTATGGCTGCGATTAATTCTACGCCCGATTTTCCGAATTCCATAGCCGTCTTCTTTAAGAATTTTTATTTTTCCAATTTTTTCGCAAAGAAAGTTGGGTTGCACGAGGCATTCCGGTCTAAATTTTTTTTCTATTGTTAAGGTCTTGAAAACTGAATACACAATTTTATTAATCTCTGCACTTCAAACGCAGCAGAAGGAATAATTGCAAGTAGCGTTATAAATATGAAACAGCATTAAAAGTAATATTTAGCAATAAACAATGTACCGTTATTAGATAGACTTCAAATTCGCAAAACATTCTCTTTTGTTTAAACTGGCCGTTACAAAAATATTTCAAATTTCGAAGTGGCGTTATACATATGAAACACACCTTATTAACAGTTATCTTTTAAATTTTATTTTTCCCGACAATTAAACTAGTTATGTGATTTTCGGGCAAAAATAACGGTTACTTTTGACTCTTATTTTATCGGTCAAAAATATCAGGTACTTTCAAAATGGCGGCCATATTTTCTTTGCTACCTATAGTGATATAGGAGTTTGTTTTGACTTATATTACTCAGCTCCTATTACACATAGAAAGATGAATTAAAAATCATTCAAAAATCATATGAACGCACTTTGGCCCTTAATGTGACATATCAAAAATGCTTATGAAATAATATCTTCATATTAAAAAATTATTACATTTTTTATTCAAAACGTGATATTTTGCATTTTTAAGAATTTTTTTATAGAAAGCAGTTAGTTAGAAAAGTGTTCCTCTTTGAAAAGTAGTTGGGGTCAGTCCAACATATTAACCCTCTCCTCCACTTTCGAAAAGGGTAAATAACGATTTAATTAACTGCATGGGGTTGCGGTGCATTGTATAGGAGTCCCCTAAGGGGGGTCGGAGGGGATTAGTCCCAAAATAAAAGTGTTCTTCTTTGAAAAGGAATGGAAGTCAGTAATACATATTAACCCTCTATTGCCCTCCCAAAGAGGTAAATATCGATTTCATTAAATGTAGGTGGTTAGGGTTCACTGTATGGGAGCGCCTCTCAGGAGGGGTCAAAAGGGATAGGTCCTTAGGAAAAATTGTTCGTCTTGGAAAAAATAATTTGGGTCGGACATACATTCTAACCCTCTTCTTGCCTCCCCAAAAGCGGAAATATTGATATCATTAATTGTAGGGGCTTAGGGCTTACCCTGGCCCCGCCTCCAGGGAGAACCTTACGTGATCCGAAAGAACTGAATTCATATTCGGTTTCAGTGATTTCGAACACATAAAAAAGTCATGAAACCAAACGGGTTTTTTTCGTGTTGTACAGTGTCATCAGCGGTAAACTCAAAGGGGAAGACGTGTTTCCTTTGCGTCTTGCATTTTGCGATAACAAATAACAAAGCGAGAGGGCAGTCATCAACCGTAACTGGTTTGAACTTAGAAAATTCCTGATTTTCACACTGTAAATTATACGTAGCCTCTTCTCGAATTTGGGACACCAACAAATTTATATATTTTCAATATTGTATATCCATTAGCATTTAAATAAAATAAAAAACCCTTCAATTTCACAGCTGTGTATTTGTTTTAGGCGCAGCAAGGCGGATCGAGTATTGCTATAAATTAAAAAAAAAAATATAAATCTGATGATTTTTATCGTATAAGACTAAAATTTGGTTAATTGGAAAGTTCACAAAAAATGGGAGTAGTTGCACTATAGTTACACCCACTTTTTTATAAATCATTAAAATTATAATGCATGCTTTGATAGTGAAATACCACGCTTGGTATGTAGGGTCAATTGGTCCAAGCGGCAGTCACTGTATCAGGCCCGTAGACAAGGGGGGTTTAAGTGTTCAAATCCCCCCTCCCCCCCTTAGGGTCCAGAAAGTATAAAGAAATAACAAAAATGACACTATTAAATTCAAAATGTGAATTTTTTTTTTTAGACAAACTGTGATAATGATGTTAATTTTCTTGAAAACTTCGCTTAATTATTGAAAAATTTTTTTGGCGAAGTGAAGTTATTTAATTTTGCTTATAAGAGTCATAATCATTATATTGGAATGCATCTTCAAGGAGATTGTATATTAAAAATCAGTTTCAATGCTCAAAAAGTCCCTGATATCCAGTAAAATATATATATGAAATTATGCCTAGAACGAATGTAATTTTGTAAATTGAAGAAAGTTAGCTTGACATTTTTTATGCCATATCTACCCAGTAAACCATAGTTGACGACTATGTTGAAATTCCGACTAATTCGTAACTATTCGAGAAAAATTTCCTTTTTTTTTCGAACTATCGGAACGAAATCGTAACTTTTTCGTTAGGAATCGTTACGAAATCGTTACGACATTTCGTTACGAAGTCGTGTCAACCCCTTCATACGATTTTCGTTACGATTTCGCAATATTTTTAACGAAATCGTAACAAACAATTCGCAATCTTTCCGATTTCGGAATCCAATTTCGTTACGAAATCGTAAAGAGTATCGTATGAAGCGGTTGACACGAATTCGTAACGAAATGCCGTAATGATTTCGTAACGAGTCTTAACGAAAACGTTAAAGAAGTTACGATTTCGTTCAGACAGTTCAAAAAAAAGGAAAGTTTGCATTTGAATATGTTTTACAAACAGTCGCATAACGAAACTCTTTATAAGTTCCTATAAAAAGTTAAACTGTTCCGATATTTGCAGACAGCTCGATATAGTTATGAATTCGTCGGAATTTCGACAAAGTCGTCAACTATGGTTTGCTGAGTAAGCTTATTAGACCCAAAATTTTTGAAAAAACATTCATTTGAGTGGATTTTTTTTTTCATTTTTAAAAGAATAAAGTGACATGAACCACAAAATTTAACATATTATGGGGTATTCCACGTAAAGCGAACGACTAAAAAGTTTGACTATTTTATTTTGTTGTTTTCTTGGTATATAAGACATCTAAAATTTCCAACTTGGCACAACAATTTAGCCCTGTGCGAAGCCTTTTCCAAATAACAGGTTTCGGAAAAGCACGTTAAATCTGAATATGCTTTTTTTCGAAAAAAAAAAATTCTCAATAGAAAAAGTATTTTGAAAAAAAATTTTATACAGTCCAATCTATAGTTATTTGATGATTTTTTAATCATTTTACCAAATTATCATACAAAAAATTAACAATTACAGCTTTTTAAGCTTTTTTATTTAAGTTTTTTTTTTAATTTAAGTTTTTTAAAATTATTTTTATTATATTAAAAAATTACAAAACAATTTGGAAGTTAAAAAAATTTTATTTTTAGTATTTTTAATTTGCAAATAATTTAAATATACATCCACTACTGATTAAATTCTTAAATATCCAAAAGTTGCTGTTTCATTCTTTTTATTAAAATTTATCTAGATGAGTAATTATTTTAATATTAACATGAACTTATTTTCATGTGATATATTATATAATAAATTGGGTATAAGATACTGGTGCTGTGCAAAAACCAGTTTTCGAATTAAGGTTTTTGAAAAATAGTCTGAAATTTAAATATGACTTTATCGGAGTCGATTCCTCCTCTGCTCAAAAAATGTTATTAAAATAAAATATATATAGTAATTGTTATTGGAATTGAATTATGAGAAAATGAAACTGTTAAATTTTTAAAGATCTTAAAATATATTCTTTTTAATTTATTTAAATTGTCGAAATCGTTTTCGAGAACAGTAATATTTTAGCCCTTAACGATAACTCGAACTAGGGTTCACACAGGTTCAAAAAGATGTACATAAGATGGGGATCAATAAAAGCGTAAGATAGCCAAAAAGAAACCAAATCTAAAGACTAAAATTTTTTTTTCTCCCGTTTATATGAAATGTCCATAAAAGTTGTGAAACAGCTTCACCAGCTGAACTTATTACAAAATGTTTGCATTTTTCATAGCCGATATTAATTTTGATTTTAATAAACTGCAAGAAATCTAACCTATTTTTACCGTTCACATTAATATTGTTGAATTAGCAAAATTTTGTTCGACACATTTTTACTTTTTGTGCTAATTTTCGGAATAATACATTTTTAAAGAAATTCAAAATTCTCAATTTTTACCATTTTTCAACAAACTATAGGCAAAAATCAAAAAAGTTTGTACTCAAAATTGATTTGTAAAAAAAAAATCTCATCTCTCTTATGGTCATTTAAAAACAGGCATATTCACAAATAGTCTTAAAAGAAAATGGATTTGCTTAAAAATTTTCATATCCTTTCTTTCAGTTATTACTGGTATCTACTTATAGATTTTTTATCAAAACCCCCCATTAGGTAAATCCTGGCTACGGACCTGCACTGTATATACAAATGTGGGCACTTCTTAAATTACCATCAAACAAGCAGACGCACAACAATAGTTGGATAAAGGCGTGGCCCCACCAGGCACGGATTCAGAGGGGATATTGGGGGTTGAAACCTTCTCTCCCCTCCCCCCCCGGAGAATTCTCGGAGAACCTGCATTTAAATGTGATATACTTGTATTTATTATGCGGGCTATGGGTACCAAAAGGAAAAACATTGATTTCTTCATAATAGTTCATAGTTCAAGGGCTCTATTCCGTAACTGTGCACAAAATTAAAAATTTCATATTCATTCGAAGTGCACACTTTTTAATTTCTAAAAATAAAATTCCTGAGTATAAATTTATGGCTGTCAATTTCAAAATAGTGATGAACAAATTTGAATCTTTGAAAAAATAGTTCAATCGTACACCGAGAAAAAAGCTTTTGTTAAATTGAAACAAAATCTAGTATAATTTATAAGATGGCAGTTTTCAGCCTCCCAAGTACTTCATCAAAACGCCTAAGTTTTACATGTTGATTTGCCAATTTTTATTTGGGTCGAAATTTATGTCGAAATTATGACGAAAAAGCCAAGAATAATGAATACTATTTTATAATCTAAAACACAGTTGATTTGATTTACTGACTACTTATTTAATAAATATACTACGCCTAGAGTGGCCCTTATTTTGTTTTTTATTTGACATGTGCATAGCTCTGGATTATTTCTTCATGATGCAAAAGAAATATTTAAAAATTTCAAAAAAAAATATTGATATTTAAATGTGCCTGTAGCGACCTCTATACTAAAAATTTGATTTACTATATATGGGAAAATAGTGCTGTTTTTCCAAAAAAAAATCACAATTACATTTTTTTAAGCTGAAATTTTCTAAAAACTGGTACGCACTTCGTTTTTGATTTATTTTTTCTTTAAAATGAGTTATCAAACATGAAAATCGACTTTAATTTTACTTTCAGAAAAAAATCTAATTTTTTTTTTCTTGTTGCATTAAAATCGCAAAAATCCAAATTTAAAAAATTCAGTTAAGTGCCATGGAAATATTTTTTAAGACTATACCTAAAACGGTGCGATTACGTTTTATAATTTGGTCATTACGGAATTTTTTGCTAGAAGTAAAGTATGCCTTTTTGAAAATATCGAGTTTTAGTATTTTTATGAAACAAGTTCCCAAAAACCCAAAAATACAAATTTTGAAAAATCAATCTACAAATGAACTAAAAATGGTTGTGAAAAAAATTTAAAAAAACCAAAAATCGGATAAGCAATAGCTGCTCAAACTTGAATTTTTTAAAAAAATCCTTAAAGTGCCGTTTGCATATCGAACACAAAAAAAAAATCATAAAATCTGGTAATATAAGTCCGATTTTCAAATTTTACTAACCCATTTTAAAGAAAATTGAAATAAAAAACGAAGTGCGTACCAGTTTTTAAAAAATTTGATCTTAAAAAATGTAATTGGGATATTTTTGGAAAAACAACTGTTCAATAAAGAGGTCGCTACATGCTTTTAAGTATCAATATTTTTTCCTGAAAATTTCATTATTTATTTTTTACATTTACAAGTACAATCCAGGTCCATGCACGAATTTGTTCCATACAGCTAAGGCCACTCTAATGCATATACATATACATAACGTACATTAAAATTTTTAAACGATCCCCCGAAATACTGGATCCGCACCTGGGCTTCATTATAGCTACGCCAACTTTTCAGAGGATAAGCGTGGAGCGCAGCGACGCGCGCCGGGTATAAGCTAGTATACGTTAACAAAAAACGTAAGAAATGATTTAAGTGTTCATTTTTTATCATTACTCGAAAAATTTAGAAACAATGAAAAATCAAAAAAAAAATGTTGCTTTCGGACGCCATTTTTTTCAATTTGAGGGTTAAGAAAAAAATTTCTCATTGCATATCTTTGAAGTCGAACCATCGGGAGGGAACAAGTTGTACGTGAATTTTACGTATATCTGAAAATTGGCAAAACAAATGACCTAAGAGGATTTAGATTAAGCTTATTAGATGCAGCCCATTTAGTTATTTCACTCAAATCCTCATTCATTCTAAAACATAAATGTAAGCATTATGTCTCAGAAAAATTCGCAGTTGTACTTATTTAAGTAGTTCCTAAAAACTGCAACACTGTTCCTTACATTGTTTGACAGCTACAATTATATCATCTCTAACTAATCAAAATTTTACACTAAAAATTAATTGTAGTTTTTGTTTAATTCATTTTTATAATTGGGAAAAGCGCCATTAGCATAATTCTTTTTGGAAAAGGAGCCTTAAGCGGAAGTTTATTTAATTTAGTGCTGTGATGAGCGAAAAAAGAAAAAATTAAATTAAAACAAGAAAAAGGCGCTTCGAGATAAAGAAGACAAGACTCTCCAAGGCGCTGTTTAAAATTTTATTACGTCATATCGTTGTTCACGAAAATTGCAAATTATGTACAAAACAATAACAAAAATGAAAAATTATGTATGGTCTACTGTCTAGCAAAATCCCTAGAGAATAGAAACTCTGAATTTGTAAGAGGGAGTTGTGATGTGAAGTGCTGTTGTAACAATTTCTTTTATATAAATTCTTCATATAATCTTAATATATAGGTATATATCTGTGGTCACAAATTATAAGAGCCTAACTCAAATCGCCTATCGTAAATACGGGTTGTTGTATTTTCCTTACATCATATTACATCATTACGTATAGAACTTGTAGATACGGAGATAGTTAACGGAACAATCGAACATGGAACTTGTAGACACATGAATGTCCCTTCATGTCGCACAAATACCAGATCGTTTTTTTACGATATTTTGAGTAAGGCTGTTATGACTTGTGACCAGAGATATTAAGGGGGTCTTCTCATTGAGGAACTTTTTTTTTCAACTTTTTTTTTGCATTTATTTATAGCTTGGGTAGTTGTGAATATGCCCTAAAAGGATTTTTAGAAATTCGAAATACTTTAGAAGATACAGCCTTTTTTGTGAAGCAAGGTCTGATGGACAAGAAGGTGATGGAGGTAATAAAACCAGCTTACGAAGCGCTGTCGGCAGATAACATGCTTGAAAGATGCCTTGGATCTGAAACTCAGAATTCCGATGAGTCCTACAATTCTGTTCTTTGGTCACTTTCGCCCAAACACATTAACTCAGGCGCACGCACCATCGAAGTGGCCAATTTCATTGCAACGTGCCTCTTCAACGACGGTTTTATACCCATACTTAAAATTATGGGTTTGATGGGTATTGCGATTGGCAAAAACGCATACGAATACGCACTATCTCGCAATGAAGACAGATTGAACCGATCAGAGACTCGAGCTGCGGCATCATCAAAAGCTGGCAGAACGGCTCGCAGAGCAGAGAGGGCAGCAGAAAGCAGTTTCTGGAGCTGGCATCGCCGACTAATATTTGTAAGTTAAAATTGTCAGCTCTTTAAAACTGCATTTAAACATTTTTGATTTTTTTTTTTTTTTCCCAAAAAAATTACTTCAAACTTTAAACGCGTTTATCTCGAACCCACGTTTTTCGAACTGGCGGCCATGATATCTCCAGTTCAACTGAACCGATTTTCATGAAACAAAATGGAATCGACGCAGAATTGTCACCATTCTCGGGTGAACTTCGACCATAATTTTAAAAAATTTTTTACTATTTTTTTTTTACACTAAACTACAAAAAAAAAACCCGAAATTGAAATTGTTTTTTTGAATGGCCGCCATTTTTTCAAAAAAAAATCACAAAATTAAGCTTGAGGTTCACCCGAGAATTACATCTATACTGATTATAACCCCGTTTTTTTTCATTTCAGACGCTCCGGAGACCCGGAATCGTGGCCGCCGTGACGACACCTTTTTTTCACCACCAACTTTGAAGTCTCATTACTTTTTGAACAGCCCACGTATCGAGGCAAAAAAAATTTTTTTATTTACTTTGAACCTTTTGTAATACAATAAATAAAAAAGTTTTCAATTATTCTTTGCGTTTTCAAATAAGAATTTTTTTAAAAAGGGTCCAAAAACGGGTTTTGAATGAGAAGACCGCCTTAATAAACATATAATAAAAAATGGATGGTAAAAATATTTTGTTTTTTTTTTTTAATTTTAAAAAACGCCCAAAATTTTTCCCTCTACACTACATACTGCTTTTTTTCGATTATTTAGAGGATAGATTTGTTTTAACAAAAGTTGTCTGCTTGCTAGAACTGTCCACATTTTAATGATAAAGAACAAAAATCTATCCATGCTTACGAATAACATTTGAAAGATACTGCTAAATATTGTGTTATTTTAAAAATGAGTTGTTTTCAGCCTCAAAAATATTACCTCAACCTCTTCTAACCTCAACCTCTTCTAACCCCTGACTGACACACCTCACTTCCGTAACATAGCTACCACACAAGGGTAACTCGTTACACCAACAACAAAACATTACTCTCAAAACGAATTTTGAGATCTTGGTGTTGTTTTCGATTCGAAATTTGCTTTAACGCCACACATCAGTTACATAATTTCAAAATCGTATGCTCTCTTGGCATTTGTACGGCGTAATAGCTCTGAATTTTCCGACCCGTACACTCTCAAGCTTCTTTACACTTCCTTTGTTCGCTCGAAACTCGAGTATGCGGTTGTGATTTGGAGACCGATCTATCATATCCACCTAAATCGGCTTGAACGCATTCAAAAGACATTTCTAAGATTCGCTCATCGTTCTGTTCAATATACTGAAATAAATCCATCATACAATGCAAGATGCTTGCTTTTGATTCTTAAGACCCTGAAGGGTAGAAGATAAGACCCTACTTTCTATCTATGATATTGTCTCCGACACGACTGACTGTCCATCTCTTCTAGAAAGAATTAATTTCAATATTCCGTCCAGACATTTTCGGAACTTTGACTTTTATTTAGTTAATTTAATTTCATCTAACAGAGATCAGAGAACATATTAACAAATTTATTAAACTATATTTATAAGTTAAATTATGTTTATATATATATCATAACTTCAAATCTAAGATTAGTCAGTAAGAAATTTATAAATTTGTTTGACTAATTAAAAAATAAATGAAATGAAAAAACTTAAGATTAAATTTGATACTAGCAGGCCACAGGGGTCCGCGGCTTCGCCATGGACTTTTTTTTATCAATAAAGAGCGGTATCATTTTTTTACTCCAACAAAAGCTTTTGAACGTGTCAAACGTGTCAATGCGTGTCAAAGTAAATAAAAAAACATTTTTTCTTTTGTTTTTTCTTGCTGCTCAGCACTGCATTTGTATGTATCTCTCGTTTCGCCTTGAGCGTAGCTCATCTGTTTTTTATGTTGTTCTGGAGTATCTGGAGTAGCAATAAACATGGACTTTATTGAAATTCTCGCAACACAAACACGTCGAAAGATAACGATCAAGCAATTCGTGGCATCGGGGATGATTTCTTTAAAAATTTAATGCTTTAATTAAACATACTTATTATTAAAATTCGGATATAAAAGCAATTCTATGCTGTGCTGTAGCACAAATTTTACAAAATTTAACAAAATTTTACAAGTTATTTCATAAAAATCGACCCAGTACTTTTGGAGTTTACCTGGAAACAAAAATTTCCACTTCAATTTTATATAATAGTATAGATATGCTTTTGAAGTACCGATGGTCCATTAATCCTGACCTTAAATATTTATTTACAAAAAAAAAAACAAATAAAGCCTAAAAATCTAAAAATTTTGAATTGCCAAAAATGCCTGGTGTAACGAACTACTCCATGTGGCAGCTAAGGGGTAAATCATGTGCAAACATTGGCCTAAACCACAAAATACCACCCTCGTAGATGATGACATCAGCCTATTATATTGTTATTATGACGTCATATTTTGGCATGTTGAGTGAAAAGTAATAACGACCCTTTTGCTCACACTTAACTTATTTTTATTTTCTTTTTATTGTCGAGCCAAATAATTGCTCCGGTTTATATAAAGCGAAGTGCGTGAGGTCTAAAAATAGGGGAGGCTTTTATTACAGTACACGGTTTATCGACATGCCAAGTCAAACCAGACATTGAATTATACAAATTAAATAGGAAAAATAAGAAACTTAGCTGTAGAGAAAACACAAATGTTGGCCTTAAAAAGCTGTTGCTAGGAGCAATAATTATCCCCATTGCTATGGGTGGGTGGCTCCATACATTGGGGCTAGGCAACGAAAAGTCTTCAGGGGTAGAAGTCATTGAACTTTCCTTTCTTTCCCAAACAGCACCAAATTTAACAGAAAAAAAAACAATAATTTATGCCGACATTTTGACGCCATCAGCAACTCCACCAACCGGCGTTTTGGTTGCACGCGATTTCTTTTTCGATAAAAAGTGTGTGTTGTGTTTTATGGGAAAAGTATGACAAAATGACAAAATGTTATATTAAATAATTTTTACTAGCATAATTTGGACGGACATATAAGATTACGAACGAAACAAACTAAATTTTAATTTTCCATTGTGCTTGATAGCTTAAGCAAATTTATTCAAATTGCTATTGTGTATGCACGAATACGCATACTTCCAATTCATTTATCCAATGCAAAAATCGATAATTATATGTTTGATACCAAAAACAACATTTTAAGATGTGTAAAAAATTTAAAAAAAGTAGCCATCTGAGAAAAACATGTGTCACATTCCATTTTGTAGTTTTTTGCATTTTTACTCATTTAATAGTGGCTGTACAAAAAACGGTGGGGGTAAAAACATATTTGATGGACCGAGGATATGCCTTCTAAGACATTTTATGCATTTCTAAAGAACAACTTTCAAAAAACCGAATATCGCACACTAAATTCAAAACAGTCACAACAACTCAAAATTTTTAGATTTCTAGGTGAAACAAAAAAAAATTTTATTTTTGAAGGAACTCCATACAAAGCAATGAGACAAAACTTTTTTCTAAAACTATAGAGAAAGATGTGTACGAAATGTATTTGATATTTTACAGTCAAAGTATATGATCAATACGAATAGTTTTACATTAAAAAGTAAAAATTTGTAAATTTTAAAATTTTGAAAATTGTAAACCAGCGCACAGTGTCGCGGGTGTGGACTAAAGTCAAAGTATATTTTTTGTTGCAATTTAAAAAATATTTTTTGGATTTTAAAGGATTTCACGATATCTTTTCAGTTGGAAGCATGCCACGTCCCTTATGTGGCTCTGAATTGTCATGCAATTTCATTTTTTACAGTTAAGTACCCTAGATTTCAAAACAGATCGTAAATTTTAGTATTATGAATATTTAATATATATTTCTTATACACTCAGCGAAATTCAATTAAAGGCACCTGTATTTTGTCAAAAATTTCAAAAATAAATTACTTTTGCAGGCATTTTTAGTTCAATAACTTTTATTTAATTCAAAATCAGTCCAATTTAAACATTATTTCATATTTTTATCAACTAAAATGCTATACATTAATTTTTAAACAAAAAACATGAGTTTGGAATGCGAAATTAAATTAAAGGCA
Organism: Coremacera marginata; assembly: GCA_914767935.1. Classification (NCBI taxonomy): domain Eukaryota; kingdom Metazoa; phylum Arthropoda; class Insecta; order Diptera; family Sciomyzidae; genus Coremacera; species Coremacera marginata. Next base: position 59,830,187 of record OU612044.1, on the reverse strand, counting down.
GTATAAAAAATAGTGGCGGCCGTGGCGTAGTGGGTAGAGTGTGTGACTCTTACGCTAGAGAACCCAGGTTGGAATCCTCCATCTGACAGAAAATTTTTTCACTTGACTTAATTTTTCTGTTCGGCCGTCACCTCTCTGCAGACAATGGCAAACCTCAGAGAGTAAAAACTGCCATGACAAGCTTCTTGAGAACATAAGCCCTTCGGAGTCGGCGTAAAACATGTAGGTCCAGTTCTCGATCATTTGTGTGCAAACATTTCACATCACACACAACACAATTGATCATAAGAAGCTCGGTCAAAGTCCTTCTAAGGGCTGAGATGGCCATTTCGTTTTTTTTTTTTTTTTGTTATAAGAAAATAACCAAAAACATAAAAATTACAAAAAAAAAAAAATTATTTTACTTAAATTAATAATGGGTCCAGCTTCCTGAACTTATAATGACTTCGTAAATCCGGCTTGGCATCGAGTTGACCACTTTTTGAAATACAGAAATTGGGATTTTTGACCATACTTCAGTTACGGCCTTGCCAAGCTGGTCCACCAACTCGAATTTTCGTCCATCGGCATAAAAACGACGAGTCAAGTTTCCCCAGATGTTCTCAGTTGGATTGAGATCGGGGGAACGGGCTGGCCCCTCTAAAAGTGTGATTTGCTTATCTGCAAACCACTGACGAATGAACTTTGACACATGTATAGCAGCATTGTCTTGCTGGAATATTGCATTTTAGTCCGTCTGCTGCTCCAGAAAGTTTACCAAAACATCATCTAATAAGTTTTTATAACTGTTGGAGTTCATACGAGTGGAAATTTTGCAAATGAGAGTTCTGTTGTCATAGTTAAAAGCCATTAAAGAACCGCTTCCAAAGTTGCGTCTGGTGGAAACATGCTCAATTGTATTCAAATCGTGCCATTAGTAGTTGAAACCATCCAGCCAAGGTTAAATTTTTTCTGATCAGAAAATATCACATTTTTCCAATTGTTGCCTTTTTATGTATATCTTTCAACACTGGCTTTGACTTAATTTTCTTTCAAACAAGACGACACTGCTTGCTAAAACTTGTTGTACTCGACGTTTACAAACATTTAACTGCAAATCCGATATAATTTTTGCTGCAGTTACATTTTCTTGGAGACCAGCTCGAACAATAACCGATTTTTGACGCGGCGAAATTTTTTGATTGTTATTTTTGCGGGTCTTATTGTATGCTTTTTTTAATTTGATGACATTATTGACTGATCAAAAATCTAACGGAACTAATATTCTGCGAACTAAAACAAAAATGCGAAAAAAAGCCCGAAGGAAAACAGCAAAGTGTATCGACTGTCATAGAGTTCGGACGTGTTGTAAATTGTAAGCTCCGCAGTTGTTAAATTTTAGTTCAAATTTCTTTCGTGAGTTGTTGCATTGGGCTGCATATTATTCGTGGACTTCAATAAATATAAATTCTAAAGTGCGAATTTAGTAGTTTCACTTGACCACAGCTAAAAGTTCAGTGTGCTATTTAATAATCAGTTCAACAGTACTATAAAATACGACCGAAATTAAATAAAAGTGCGAATTCTGCAAGATATTTCTCGTTCACTGTCAACTTTACTCATAACAAAAAAAAAAAAAAAAATTTCTTGTTGCGCTATTATTGCTCCCAACCTCTTACTGCTGTATTGGCATTTTTCTGCTAAAGAGACAGAATTATAAACAAACAATTGTAAACAAACAGAATTATTAAAAAAAGTTAAATATAAAAAATAGCAATAAGAGCAATTAAAACAAAAATGGATAAAATCTGTGCTTCACCTTCTTGTACCGCAGAGGACCGTAAGGCGCCCAAGATAACGTGCAAAGGCCTTTGTGGAAAATCTTTCCACACTTCTTGCATAGGCTTATCGAAAAGAAGCTTAACTTATCTTGACGAATATCTGGCCAATTTTTCGTTTTACTGCGATGAATGTAAAGAATTGTCACTCACGCATGTTCTACTCGCGATAAAATGCCTTAGTGACTTAACAAACTCAGTGCGGTCGGAAAATAAACAGTGTTTAAAAAAGACAGTCGACCTGGTGTCGAAATTTGATGAGGCATTAAAATCAATAGAAGACCTCAGCAGTGCTGTCGAAGTGACAAAAAATGAAAGTAATAAAAAGCTCGGAACACTAAACCAGAACATAACCAAAATCTTAAACTATGCCATAGATCATCAAAACGATATAAGCTGTGTTGAAACCGCAATAAGTGCTATAAATAAATCAATAGACACAAACTTTGAGAAAATAAACACAGTTGATTCAGTAAAAAATGTTACTGAAAATATCGCGTGCTTAAGAAATGACGTCGACATCTTGCTGCAATCGACCTCGGAGAAAACAACACAATCACCAACTGTACCAGATCCACTTATCGAAGTTTTGTATCACAAAATAAATGAAATAAGTGACGATCTTGTCTTATTTAGAGAGTCGCTTGCGGAAATATCTGATGCAATCAGTACTGGAACCAACAGAATCAATGTGACAGAAGCCATTGAACACAATTCATCCTCCCTCTTCGACGAAATCATGGAAGCTTCCGTGCTATCCTCTTCAGTGCGTCCCTTACCATCTAACTCGGATTCGCAACCTAGCCAACCAACACCCACACCATTAATACAACCACCTGTTGCTGCACCTCGGAAAATAATTAATCACTTTGGAACCTCATGGACCACATCAGAATGGAATCACAGAATTCAAAAACTGAAGACTGGAAACCAAAGTGATAGCACTGCTTTGTTCGTTAAAGGCTTCCCCACAACTACAGATGCAACTTGGGTAGAAAATTACTTCAAAAAGAAGTACAAATTAACCATCTCAGACTGCCATAAAAAGTCGTCAAAACGATCCAAGGTTAGCAGTTTTAAATTTAATATACCCAAGGCATATGCGTGGATGTTTTCTAGTGCAGGTATGCGAACGAAAGGAAACATTCGTATAACTGAATGGACGGAAAAACCAAAAACGGAAGTTAAGGCACCTAGTATTAAGCTTATCACTAAGCCTATGATTAAATCTATTAAGCCTACTAATATTAATAGTAATAAAAATAATATAAGCCCACCTGCCAGAACACCCTCAAAGCCAGCTCAAGATAAAAACTGGTCATATAAAACAAATTTATTCCCAAAGTTTTCTCCACAGTCAAAACTATCTTCTCAACTGTTATCTTCTTCTAAATTTCCTATTACTCAATCGTCGAAACTCCCTTATCCTAAAGTTAAACGTGTTTCGTTTAACCTCAATAACGACGAAAAAAATAAAACTTATTCATATAAATATCCTAATTTCGTCCATTCCCATACACTAAATCCAACCCCACAGCCCGCAATAGTCATACCTAAGCCTACTTCTACACAACCTGTTACTGCAACACGTTCACCAGCAATCACACCCTCCAATAATACACCTCCTCCCTTAATTACTTGCACTAATACTCCAACGTTCACTAATGCTACACCAGCCTTTCTGGATCCTCTTCTGCCACCTAATGCGAAGCTCACAAAAAATCTCGCTGACGTTAGTAGTGAAGGTCGTTTCGTTATGTCTCGTCTAAGAGACCGTCGGTTGTATGATAATGTTCGATTATACCTGTCTTATTTACATAATAAGTCTGACTCAGTCTGTATTGAAGGTACAACAAGAACAAGTGCTATGGTATCCATCCAACAAGAAGGTCTTCCTACCGACCCTGTCGAGCTGAAAAAAATTTTCATTAACTTCCATGAAAGCCTCAACATTTCACCCACTGATGTTGAAAACGACCTCACGGCATTTACATCGCATACTAGCTCAAAGTATATATGGCATTTACAAAGAGCTCGTTCTAACTTCAAAAATTTGTATTGTCCCTAACTCTCATCCTAAAGCAATGTCCGATTATCCAGCCTCCCGAAATACACTACCTTCAATTGCGTCTTTTAATATATCCTACCACAATTGTGGTGGCATGAGAGGCAAACTCAATAAACTGTTTGTTGAAGCTAAATCTTGTCATTTCAATGTTTTTGTCTTTACGGAAACGTGGTTGAATGACGCTATCAAAAATGTAGAAATTCTAGATAGCAACTGGACAATATACCGGAATGACAGAAACTATGCAAGCTGCGGCCTGTCTCGAGGAGGCGGTGTCTTAATTGCCACACATAACTCCTTATCTAGTGAATTGATTGTAACCTGCTCCTCCAAATGCTTTGAGCACAAAATAATCAAAATAAGGCTAGATCAAAAAGCTTCCGTATACATAGGTGTTATTTATATTCCTCCGAATTCAACCCACAATTCCTACAATGAATTATGTGAAATCATAACGTCAATAACAGCTGCGTTAAACGAAGATGATAGAATTATTATTTTTGGAGACTTCAACCGTCCCAATATAACTTTTGTGCACGATGATGATGACAACCATCTCCTTCCAATTAACCTGTCCAATGCGGTCGACTTCGATTTATTAAGTACTTTTTATAGTAATGATTGTCAGCAAGTTGCTCCTGCTCCAAACCGAAACAATCGCTGGCTAGATTTGATTTTTACTAACTCATATGACGATGTAAAGGTTAGTCCAACCTGTGAGGCTGAGCAGATATTTTCCAATACCCTCCACCATACTGCTTTTACTACTGAGTTATGTACTAACAACATAACTTTTATACAGTCATTCAATAATTCTATTGTATACGATTTCCTCAATGCCGATTACAATAACATTAAAAATGACTTAAATTGTTTGGACTGGAACCACTTGTCTGCACTAGAATTGGACGATGCTGTATCGTCTTTCTATCAAAAAGTCTTTTCTGTATTTGATACTCATGTTCCAAAAATAAAGAAAAAAAATAAACTATCGGAACCGTGGCTTGATTCAAATCTTAGAAATTTGAGAAATCAAAGAAATAAACTTTACAGAGTCATTAAAAATTGCGTCATTGTAAGTGATGAGGTAAAGGTTAGATACGAAGAGCTGTCTAAGGAGTTTTCCATTAAGTCCGAAGAGGCTTATAGGCTTTACACCAATTTAATTGGAGAAAGGATTATTGAAGACCCGAAAAAATTCTTCGATTTTGTAAATGTAAAACGGAAATCGACCGGATACCCAAACTTCATGTTTAAAGGCAATGTTACTTCATCTAACTCACAGGAAATTTGTAATCTCTTTGCGGATCATTTTAAAGAAGTCTTTTGTTCAACTACTTCCCAAAATCAACCTACATTTGCCAGTATAACTAGTAGACCGACATTGGTTTGTGAAATAAATATTACATGGAGTGACATAACCAATTCCATTAAAGAATTAGATTCAAATAAATCTCCAGGTCCAGACCTTATACCACCAATTTCACTTGTTCAATGTTTAGACCAATTAATTACGCCGTTACATATGATTTTTAACAAATCCTTGCATACAGGTATATTCCCAACTTTTTGGAAATCTTGTCATCTTACGCCAATTTATAAAAATGGCGACAAGAGATCAGTTGAAAATTATAGGGGTATTGCAATATTGTCAGCAATTCCAAAGCTATTTGAAAAAATTATATGTTCCAAACTCACGAGCATAATTAATCCGTGTTTAAACGAGCAGCAACATGGTTTTCGTAAAGGACGATCAACAACCACAAATCTTGCAATCATGGCATCAGACATTCTTACTAAAATGGAAAAGGGCCACCAAATAGATGCAGTCTATACAGATTTTAGTAAAGCCTTTGATCGTGTTGATCACGAAATCCTAGCTAAGAAACTAGAAAAATTTGGTATATCAGGTACTGTGCTGAAATGGCTCAAGTCTTATCTCTGTGAAAGATCCCAATATGTAAAATTTCAGGGTACTTTGTCTAAAAAGATTGTTGTCTCGTCGGGTGTACCTCAAGGTAGCCATCTTGGCCCACTTCTCTTCAACATATTTATTGCAGACATATCTGAAGTTTTGCATGATGTCCCCCATCTCTTATATGCAGATGACTTAAAATTATACTATAACATTAGATCAGAAGTGGATTCAGTATTCTTACAGAATAAGCTTTTTTCTCTGGAACAGTGGTGTAGTAAAAATAAACTTTATTTAAATATAAATAAGTGCTACGTTATAAGTTTTGCCCGTAAAAACGTAATCACATATAGCAGATACATGCTAAATAAGGTAGAACTTAAAAGGGTCAACCACATAGCAGATCTTGGAATAATTCTTGATAGTAAGATGCGCTTTAACCTTCACTACGATCATATCATATCCAGGGCAAACAAAATGCTCGGATTCATAAAAAGACGTGCAAAAGAATTCAAAAACCTTTGGGTAACTAAAACCTTATACTGCACATTAGTACGACCAATCTTAGAATACTGTTGCATAATTTGGAACCCAGCTTTTGTAGTGCATAGTGAAAGGCTAGAATCTATTCAAAGACAATTCTTGCTTTTTGCATTGAGAGACCTATACGATCCTCGTGACTATACAAATTTACCACCATACGAGAGTAGACTTAAAATCCTCAATTTAATGTCGCTGTCATCAAGGAGAATATTACTTTGCTCATGCTTTACATTCGATGTTATTACTGGTAACATCGATAGCAAATACATCTCGAGCAAGGTACTATTTAATGAACCAATAAGGCGAACAAGGTATACAAAATTGTTAAAAGAATCGCATCGCAACACTATTTACGCATTGAACGAGCCCTTGAATAGATGTTGTAAAATATTTAATAATATCAGCGAGCATTATACACCGCCAATATCGAAATTCAGATTCAAGCGTTCTCTTTCCAAATCACTTTCCTTTACATAACTACTTCAGAATCTTCTCCAATTCCTTTTCACCATTCTGACCCCTTTTCTATTTCCTTGATCTAGCATTTGTAGAAAAATTGTAAATCAAAAATTTGAATGTTAAATAAGTAAAACACCGCATTGTAATATTAACTCTATTCTCCCATATCCAAATGCCTCTTCTTACATTGCCGTCTACCACCCATACCTAAACAAAATTTAGTTGTTCTCCCACTCAGCTTTCCATCTTAATAATATTTTAGCATAGTATTAAAAATTTGTACATATTTTTACTATGTGTATAAAATCTGTTAGTATGTAAGCTTAGTATATAAGTTCCCCCTTCGTTCTTCTTCTTGTCTTTTCTTTTTGATGTGTTTTTGAAAATGTGTCGATTCATGTGGGCGGATTACGCCCACTGAGAATTGCATATCTTCTACACCTAAAACAAGGAAAGAGGAGAGAAAAACAAAAAATAAAAAAATAAATACAACAACAACCTGTTAGAAAAATAAGTTAGAATAAGTATATTGCCTTGTTTGGCTAAATAAATAAATAAATAAATAAAAAATAAAACCGTTACTTTTTAAACAGAAGATTTTAGCATAAATGCTTATGGATGTATGATACTTCATTAAATTGCTCATTGCAAATGATAACTAGAGCAGTTCAAATAGTACGAATCAGAGAACTGCAACGAGTCTATGATTCGAACGAATGACTATAAATTATCCTTCAAAAACCGAATGCGAGTGCGTGCGGTTGCGTCCACGAAGCATCCTAACAGCGATGAGCGACGAGTGCCGCCGCTTTCACTCATCGCTCATAAGAATGCCGCTCAATGATTCTAATGATTCTAGAGTCATTAAGGGGGGACATGACATTGGCAGTTTTTTGAAATTTATAATAATTTTGTATTTTAGTAATAAAAAAAATTTCATGGAAAAATTCCTACGGGTTCAAAAGTTTCAGCCGGATTAGTGAGAGCGCATTTTTAATTTTTGCGCTACCTACGTACGGCAGCTGGTATATACTTGTTTTACTTGCTACCTGACTTTTGGTGGTTGTTATTTCGTACCTACTTGAAGGGTGGGTTTTTTTTTTTTGTTTTTGAATTTCTTTATATTTCTTTATATTTATAACTTATATAGTGGAATTTTTATTTTATATGCTCAGTTATTTGGCATCTTTTGCAGCGTGAAGTCGTGGTTTTTTTGTGAAAAATATTGAAAAATGAAGCGTCGTTCTTTAGATCGAAAAGGCAAAAGAAAGGTTTTTTACACGAAATCATTACACCAAGAAAACCTATTTCAACAGAAGAAATGGAATCTGAGGTGGAGTTCACTAGAACTTCTGCTAAAAAACTTAATGGAGCATCAGTGGATGTTGGTTGTGATGAAACATTTTCCTACTGCATATTACAATATGCTGAAATATTTTTGGGCATTGCTGATTGCCTTGTTTGTCGAAAATGTGGTGGAAATATAAAATTTAAAAAGAAATCTATACGTGGCCTTGGATTCAAACTGATTATATTTTGTACAAAGTGCAATGACAATATCAAAACCATAAATTCATCACCATTGATAAACGGTAGAGCGTATGAAATCAAAGGGAGACTTGCTGACACTATGCGCGTTCTTGAGAAAGGACTGTCGGCCACGCAGCTGTTTTGTGGACTTATTGATTTACCAACATGCATCACTCAACGACCATATGATGCTATTATGGAACATGTTGAAAAAGCCGCAACCACAGTTGCTCAATCATCAATGAAGTGTGCTGCTGAGAAAGAACTATCAGAAACTTAAAAACAAGATGACTTATATGATGAAATAGTGCAAAAGGCAATCAAACCAGTTTACATGAATTGCTAAACAAGTGCTTGGGTGGATTCACGCAAAACTCCAATGAAAGTTTGAATGCAAAAATTTGGATCATTGCACCTAAGTGTATGCCAGGCAGCAACAGAATTGTTAATATTGCAAGTTGAAGGCAGTGTCTACTTACAATGACGGCGCTTATAGTTATTTGCAAATGTTTCAACTACTTGGTATCACCATAGGAGCTACAGCATTGAATTTTTCCAAAGGAAATGATGCAAATCGTTTGAAATGCGCCAGAGTGAAGGCATGTGAAGCTTCAAAAGAAGCCCGAATTGCTAAACGATTGCAAAAAACTATAAGAAACAGCACAACACTAGATAACGAAGGCATACAGTACGAAGCATGCATGGCAGATTGAAGGTAACCTTTTTTTTCTTTGTTCACAAACTTTGAACGCGTTTATCTCGAAACCATGTTTTTCGTACTGGTTTCGGCACTAGCGGGTTCATTTTTGACGTAATTTTTTTTTTTTTTAACTTGATTCGCTATCGTATGACACGAGCATTTTAAAAAAAAATTTTTTCGATTTCTTATGAATTTTTAAAGTCAATATTTTTTAAAAATTCGAAAATCCGAAAAAACACACTTTCAAATTTGGAACATCACCAAAAACTGAAAAAAAAGCTCGTGTCATACGATAACCAATCTTGTTAAGATTTAAAAAAGTCATTTTTTTCCAGATCGGACAATTTTTGCAACTCCCAGCCAGTTTGCCGCCAGTTTGGAGCTCTATAAAACCATGTTGGAGTGAAAATATATTTTTTTTAATTTTTTTTCTTGTAATTTGTTCAATTCTCTACAATAATAAAAAAAAATTTTGGAAAAATGTTTGTTTTTGACTGAGTTATGAATTTTTAAAAAAAGGTCTGTTTTCTCTGCCGCGAATGTCATGTCCCTCCTTAAGGGAAATCGCGTGCAGTGTTGCCGCTGATATATTTTATTATATAATATATAAATTTATTATTATATACATATAATACTAGCGGACTCGGCAAATGTATGAAAATTATTCTTAAAATAGTATTAAAAAATATTTAAATGCATATACTTAATAAAAAAAAAATTTTTAATATTATTGATAGAAATAAGTGAAAAATTGTAAAAATATTATTGAAAAAAATATTAAAAATTTTTTAAAAAATTTTTTAAGAATCATTAAAATATTAAATAAATTTGTTTCAAAATGAAAAAATTAAAAAATAAAATATTAAGATATTAATATTATATTTATGTACATACATAAAAAAATATTGATTTACATATTAACATATTTTCAACAAAAAAAACTTGGTTTAAAGGGCAGATTCAATTAACATTTATATGACATTTATAATTAACATTCTATTAAAATAAATGGAAGTAATATATACTATTACAGCTTTTAAAAGCGACAATCCGGTTTATTTTGGATTGCCGCTTTTCTTATGGCATCCCTAAACATAAAAGTTCTCCGCTATTCAGCATCTATATAGCAAGTGTGAAAGTGATTTAAAAAATTGATTCAATACCATAACAATAAAGTTTGCTACAATTTAATTCTTTGAACTAGCGATCCCCAACTTAGAAGATAGCTATTTATCTGAATCAACACATAAAACACAAAACAAAAGTAAAACAAGGAAAACGCACGCCAATACTGAAGTGCACGCAAATCATTCAATGACTCTGGAGTCATTGAGGGTGCTTAGAATCATATGCTTAGAATTCAGCAGTCTTTCTAATGAGCGATGAGTGAAAGCAGCGGCACTCGTCGCTCATCGCTGTTATGAGAATGCTCGCGTGGAAGTGATTGTTGTGCGCAACCACTCGCACTTGGTTTTTGACGAGTGATTTAGAATCGTAAAAAACGATTCGCTGCAGGTCTCTGGCATGAATGCATAGATTCAATTGGCGTGAGTGAGTACGCATATAGTACGAATTGGAGAAAAAGTGTGGGACGGACTGTATTTTCATTCCATTGTTTTTGGTCTTTTTTTCAATTCGTTCGTCGTTAAGTTTCGATCAAACATTTACTGCCCACGCGCCACTTGTTTTCAGATTTTAAGATTGGACAAAAAAATGAAGTATCATACGGGCTTTACTGCCTTTGATTGAATTTGTACATATATTTCACATGATATAACGTCAACGCACGTCAAAACGTGCGGAATCGAATCTGGAACTTTTTATGCCAGTACATCGCTCTACCCACTGATCCAAGCAGGCTTGCTACTAGTTGCTGACATAACTGCAGCTATGTTAACAGATGCTGTATTAACAGATGCAGTATGTCGCAGTATTCTGTTGATAGCTATACAACAAAAATCTTTTAATAGATTATTGTGTTATGCTGTTGTAATTAATGTTGAATAAATCACTCCGCGTAATGAAGGAGTTTGGCTCAATGCGTAGTGTAGTGACTTCATACATAGTGGTATCGGTTGGAGTGGGTTCGAATCTCAACGGCATGCGAAGGTAAAATTTTTGTATTTGATATTTAATTTAATGTTTTTATAATAGACGTCAAGCAGCAAGAGAAGTCATTAATTTCTAAAAAAAAAAAACGGTGTTCATAAAAGTAAAATTTGTGTTGTTGTCGATTTCAGTCAAGCAAATCACAGAACGAGAGGGCGGCAGCTTCAAACAAAAAAAAAGGAAAATAAAAAAACCAAAACCCGAAAAAAATTATATGTTTTCGAAATTCAATTTTTGAAGCGAAGCTTTTTACTCCTCGTTCTGTGATTTGCTTGGAGTGAAATCTGAAAAATTTTCGACAGATTTTTTCTTGGAAATTTTATGGTTTCTTTGTTGCTAGCGTTTATTACAACAAGAAAATTTAATACTTTAATATTAAATACTAAAAATATTTGTTGGCCAGCCCGTGGGCTTCGAACCCTTGTCCTCTTCAATTAGAATCCAGTACACTATCCACTAGGCCATAAGGACTTGTTAGAAGTAGTTGTTAATTCAATCGTAATTATAACAGAAGCTATGCTGCAGTAGATCGTCAACATCTATCAATAGATAGAGGATTGTGCATTTGCTATGCTACAACTATCAAAAATTTGCTTTTATTTGCCACCAGGTGTCTCCAGCATCGGTGTGTTTGTATTGTGAATGCGTTTGTGGTGTTGTTGGTACGAAGAAAATTAGCAATGCCCACAAGTGCGTTTTTAAGTGTCAAAAAAATAGATATCAATAAATATTGAATTAACAAACGCATGCACGACTCAGTGCAGCCAAGTTCACAACCATGTGTGGAGAGTTGAAATGGAGTCGCTGGCATTATATGCCCGTATATGTAATTGGCGTGGAAATTTGACATTCAACAATAAAAAAATAAGCAGTAAATATTTTCTGTATATATGTAATTTATTTTATGTTATTTTAAATTTTTGAATTTAAAAGTAAATTTATTAAAAAGTAAAAATTATTAAGCTATCAAATCTATGTAACTGCTAAAAAGCTTCGCTTCTCTCGTGTCTCCAACGACGCACCTGTGTTTATTTTTTTTTTAAAAGTAGTGCATGAAAAATTACCAAATACTTGGTTAATTTATCACCCAAATAAAAATTGGCAAGTCAACATGTAAAACTTCGGCGTTTTGATGAAGATCTTGGGAGGCTGAAAACTGCCAAAGCCATCTTATAAATTATACTAGGTTTTTTTTCAATTTAACATAAGCTTTTTCTCGGTGTCAATTTTGCCAATTTTTAGTTGGACAGTAAAACAGATGTAAATAAAAACTTTTAAAATGATACAGGAACTTCATATAAGAGGTGTATAGTTTTTTAATAGAAATGATTAGTACTTAGTAGCCGGTATATCCACCATTATTTTTTAGTACTACCTCGATTCTCTTGGGCATGGAGGTAATTAGCTTGCAACAAGTCTCTACTGGGATATTATACCAACGTTTTTCAATATTTGCCCATAATTGAGCTTTATTTTTGCAAGTTTGCTTAAAAATTTGTCGTTTAAGCTCACCCCAGAGGTTCTTAATTGGGTTTAGGTCAGGGGTTTACTTGGCCACTCAACAACGTTCAAACTTTGTTCTCTGAACCATTCTCTTTCGAAGTTGCATGAATGGTTTGGATCATTATCCTGCTGAAATTTCCACAAAATAGGCATGTTTTCTTCAGCGTAAGGTAGCATGATACTCTCTAATAAATCCTTGTAAACGAATCTGTCCATGGTGCTTCCAATCTGGTGTATTGGACCTACTCCCTACCACGACAACAGCCCCACACCATTATGTTGCCGCCTCCATGCTTCACTGTTTTTTTTTTTTACAAATGGAATTCTTTGCCATTGCGTCGTCGAACATTCCTCTCAGCATCATTACGAAATTTTGTCTCTTTTTTAATTTTGACGTTCTTAGCAAAGGAACTTTTCGAGCTATCCTTCCGGGTAGTTTTGCACTCACCAATCTGCGAGCCACTGTTCGGGATGTGACAATATTATCTATTTCGGCTGCAATTGCCTTCGATGACATGAAAGGATCACGTTTAACCAAAGTTACAATGCGGTTGTACGCAACTGAATAGGTTTTCTTCGATGCTTCATGCCTCTCAACCATTTTTTTAGACTTTAGAGCATTTGTCACAAAGTTTTCAGATCTTCCTAAAGATGTGGCAATAAATTTGTAAGTGTGTCTTTGTTTGCGAAGCTCCTGCATAAGTCTTCTCTCTTCTGCGCTGCAGTAATGTCCACGACCCATCCATTATGTTTTTTTCATAAACAAATTGTCTTAACCCTCATCGGTCCCTCGTATCAATTTGATACAATTCTTGTCTTTCAAGTTGAATAAAAAAAAACTGCCCGATGGAAGGAACCGGTTTTTGGGAAAATAGCATGATTTTGCCTGTAGAATCGGACTAATGAGTTTTTAATGTTCGGCCATTTCTGGTTTTACCTGAGACAAAATAGTTACAAATCGGTCCCTCGTATCAACTTGATACAATACATCCGCCGATGGTTATTGCAGTTGTTTTTTGGGTTAGACTCGTTTTATTTCATTTTATTGTTTTCAGTATGTTCTTGAACACACACGAGTGAAGATTGAATTGAATTTGTTTGAAGTGATAAGTGATTTTAGTGAATTTTGAAGTGATTTTTATCTGCCGCATACTTTCATTGCGTTATACATACATTTAACTGATTTCAAAAAAATGGAAAAAAATCTACGTGAAAACTGTCAAAGAGACGAATATGATATGGAAGTGAAGCAGAAAAATCTCCAGTAGGTAGTGACGATGATTTCACAATGGAGGAAGAATGCGTTGCAGAAATGAGTGAGCATTCTGATAAGTACGATGTTGAGCCACTGGAACAAAATGTGGCAGAGAAATTGCCAGAAATGCAACAGCAAAATATTCTTCAGAAAATAAAAAAATTCAATATTCAACGGAGCCATTTGAAAATAACCGAAGAAATTCATATACGAGTAGGCGCGCTGATAATATTGTTTCAGGTAAAAAACCTACCCTTCTTGTTTTGTGCTTCATATTCAGTGGTTGTTTCTTTTTGTTGTTGTTGTAGTACCAAAACTAGTTGCAGCTGCTCATGTTGTAGATGGTTTGTCTGCATTTGATTTGTTTCTGCGACCGATAGAAAATACTATTTTGAATATGACGAATTTATATGGTTTGCGGAAATACAAAGAAGAATGGGAACAAATACGTAGGGTGCCTTTTATATATCGGGATTTGGCAACCCTGGTGTTGCAATCTGTCAACTGAAAGCTCTATCGCAAAGTTTGACATTTGTTGGCTTATACGTACTCAGAACGTTTTGACATACGAGCGCTATTTGTGTTGTTTATAGTAACTTAAAAGATTCATCTCGGTCTAAAAATGGAATTAAATCGTGAACATTTTCGTGCGATTATTTTTTACAACTTTCGACGTGAATTAACACAGCAACAGTGCATGGATGAATTTAATTAAATTTTTGGCGATGAAGCTCCATCAAGGACCAGTGTTTATCGATGGTATGGTGAATTCAATCGTGGTCGTAGTTCACTCCAAGACGAATTTCGTGAAGGTCGTCCGAAATCAGCTGTTGTTCCGAAAACCATTGATGCTGTGCGCGAACTGATATTGCAAGATCGTCATGTTACCTATCGTGAGATTGAGGCAACCTTAGGCATAAGTGGGACCAGCATACATTCAATATTGCATAAACATTTGACTGTCAAAAAAATTTGTTCGCGTTGGATCCCACACAATTTGTCAATCGCTCAAAAAAAGGCTCGTGTCGATTGGTCGAAGGAAATGCTCAAAAAATACGATCGCGGTGCTTCGAAACACGTCTATGACATCGTGACAGGTGATGAATCGTGGATTTACGCGTATGAGCCCGAAAGTAAACTGCAGTCGACTGTATGGGTGTTTCAAGATGAGCCAAATCCAACAAAAGTTGTTCGCGCACGAAGCACTTCCAAGCAAATGGTCGCCTGTTTTTTCGGAAAATATGGACATGTCGCAACCGTACCACTAGAACAACGCAGAACAGTCAACTCTGAGTGGTACACAACCATTTGTTTGCCAGTTGTCTTCCAAGAAATCAGGAAAACCAACCGCCGAAGACGGATCACTCTTCACCACGACAATGCGAGCTCTCACACATCGGCTCAAACAACTGCATTTTTGAGCACCCAAAACATCGATTTGATGGGTCATCCGCCGTATAGTCCTGACTTGGCACCGAATGACTTCTTTTTATTCCCAACCGTGAAGAATAAACTGCGTGGACAACGATTTTCGACGCCCGAAGAAGCGGTTGCGGCATTCAGAATGCATGTTTTGGAGATACCTCAATCAGAGTGGCAAAAGTGCTTCGACAATTGGTTCAAACGCATGCAAAAGTGTATAGATCTTAATGGAGAATATTTTGAAAAACAATAAAGTGATTTTCGATGATTAATATTTGTTTTTGTTCTCTAATCCCGAAATATAAAAGGCACCCCTCGTAGATATGGATACTCTACATGCGTACTTCGGATTGCTACTGCTTGCTTGCAATATTTCGAGAGAATGTCACTGAAAATGTTCAAAAAAATTCATGGATGTATCAGATTTGACGATAAAGAAGCACGTAATGTCAATACTGCTTCTGTCCGTGATAAATTGGCACCGATACGCACCATATATGAAAAATGGAACCATAATTTACAAGTTGTATACATTCCAGGCAAAACCGTTACAGTAGATGAACAGCTAGTTCCATTTCGTGGACGCTGTCCGTTTCGACAATACATACCGTCGAAACCGGCTAAATACGGCATAGAGATTTGAATTTGCCCGATTCAGCTACCTGGTATGTTTACAACATGCAAATTTATGTTGGTCGCAATCGCAACGCCGCTCTAGAGCGCAATATTGGACGCCGTGTTGTTTTGGATTTGGTAAATGGGCTGTCGGAGAGGAATGTCACATGCGACAGCTTCTTCACATCTTATGAACTGGCTGAAGAGTTACATAAACGCCGAATGACTATTCTGGGCACTATACGGAAAAATACGACTGACATTCCTCCAGTATTGTTGGATGAGGGAAAAAACCTGTGTATTCGATTGTTATTGTATATGACCACAAATTACAAGCCATTTTACTGTCGTATGTGCCTCGGCGTTATAGATATGTTACACTGCTCAGTACATGGCACAATGCCGTCGTTATAAGTGAAAATGCTGAGAAGAAACCGAA
This sequence comes from Coremacera marginata, assembly GCA_914767935.1. Taxonomy (NCBI): domain Eukaryota; kingdom Metazoa; phylum Arthropoda; class Insecta; order Diptera; family Sciomyzidae; genus Coremacera; species Coremacera marginata. Next base: position 59,813,812 of record OU612044.1, on the reverse strand, counting down.
TCTAATTCAGGATTATAACAAAACCAAGAGTGGCGTGAACACTATGGACCAGATGGTGGCTACCTACACCTGCAATAGGAAGAATAATCCCGGCTTGGAAAAACTACAAAACCAATAAAAATATACGTCGTCGAATATTTATTGAGAAGCTTGGAATGGCTCAATGGGAATGCTCAATATTGAAGCACTACCGGCGATTACCCATTTGCCAAAAACTACGAAACGCGGCCGTTGCTACATATGTACACATAAAAACAATAAAAATTTGTATTCAAATCGTTGTGATAATTGTAAGAATTATGTTTGTAATAATCATCATTATGATATTTGCGAAAAATGCGCTAATAAAGGCACATAGCCACAAAAATAATCATTTTTGACATTTTTCTCTTTCAAATTTTCATTACTTATAAATGTATTTTCAAAATTTAAATTTATGAAAACAATAAAATAGAACAACAAAAATATAAAACAATCAGTTTTTTTAATCTTTAAAACGATTTTCTTAACTTTTGTTTTGAATGTGTATCAAATTGATACAATGGGACCGATTCGAAGCATTTCCTCGGGGATCGATGAGGGTTAAACGATTAAATTGTTTTATTTAAAATAACATCAAATTACCTTAAAGGTTACTTTTAACTCTTTATAAGGCAGAAGAAACCAGAAGAATAAAATAACTTTTGTGTATGGTTTTGGAATATTTGTATTACATAAAAATATAGAAAATATATATTTTTATATTCTATTTTCTATATAAAAATATAGAAGAAAATATTTTTATTACATAAAAACATAGAACTTAAAAAAAACGCCAACTTCTTAGGAACATTTTGAAAAATTTACGGGAAAAACATCTCCCCTGCACATCAGAGACTCATGTGCCGCATGAAATTGCGCAAAACAAGACGTGGTACAAAGTTAGACATTGCATTTACTGCATTGCTTATCATTCGTCTTTGTGCTGCAGAGCTTGCAGCGCCTGTAGGTATCCATGGCTGCGGGCAAATGCTAGCCTACATTTTTGTATCGAACTTCTACAGGCACAGTATTGACGCTTTTTTGGTAATTTTAATCAGATATTCGCGATTTATTGCCACGATAGATACCGACACTTGATTTTATTTTTCTGCTGATATAACCACAAATCAATCCTCTTGCAACAGCTACCCATAAATCTTAATTTGTAAGCTTTATCATCCTTGATATTGGTAAATATAAAATGAAAGCATTTGTGAGACTGGCGTCAACTAAGAAGTAGAATATACGCAGCCACCAGCGTTAGATAGATTGTCCAACAGACATTGGTGGTGCTGATGTCAAAGAACCTGCATCTAATCTATTACTTGGTGTAGAATTTATGTATTCCAACACAGAACAACTAGGAATCATCATCTGATTCTAGCATTTTTGACATTTCATTCTTCTGTCTCATCAGACTCAAATATACGTCTTCCGAACAATCATCTGAAGTCCCAAAAAGATTCTCCAATGCCTTCTCAATATCAAAATCATTAAAATAAAGCGACATCCTACAACCTACAACAAATAGGATTACTTGAACATGCATTACACGTCTCGGGCAGTGGGAACAATATTCCAAAGGATATCGCAAAAATACAATATAATTAATACAAAAAATACCAAAGCAACTGTCCTTACTAAAACAATAATATGATAATTGTAAATATACAGGCACCACACCAAGAAATAAGTACAATTCCATATAAAAATTAAAAAATTTGCAAAGAATGTTATTAAAAAAAAATACGTCACTTTACAACAACTACATTCGCCATAACAGAAAATGTCAAACACAAATCATTTTTGTTTAGGTTGGCTAGACTGCTCTTTTTAAGTGTTGCCAATGCATAAAACAAATATCCTACTTATTTTCTCACAGTATAGCTCATACTGAATTATCTGATGTTACGCAATATACTGCTGCTGCGCAAATTGTGGCCGCTGCCGAAACCGTGAGGCCGCCTGGTTGTCTATCAATACAGTCTTCTCCAAGCTACGCTTCTACACTCCTTATGAACGCATCTCAAGTGTCTGCTCTCGCAGCTACGTCATCTTTAGTTCGAGCTTACAACACTCGTGATAAGCCGGATTCTGCAGTGCCAAATTCATTCGATCAACAGTTGGATATCAATTAAAATTGTGAACTGGTGGTGGTTCTACGTCCGCCACGAAAAACTCTATTCATCTCTCGACTTGCTCCGTCCACTACAAAAGAAAATGTGTTAAATTACATAAAAAACAAAGTTGATTTTTCATCTTTGGCTCTGGAATCCTTGGGTTGTCGTAAGCTAAATATACCAGAATCCTATAAATTTTCATCATTCAAATTATCAATGATAGCCAGTGAATTTGATCGTATTCTTTCTAAGCACGTTTGGCCTATAGGTGCTGTCGTCCACGAATTCGTACCTCGTAATAGTGGCAATCGACGCAATATAAGACAGCATAGTTCAGTTCCCTCAAAAAACTAATGGAACCTTCTGGATGTCAAAACTCTGCATCCCTTTCTTTATACTATCAAAATGCTGGTGGCTTAAGGACTAAGATCCAAAAATTGTTTTTATGCTCCAGCGCACTTCCATATGGCATTATTGTTCTCAGTGAAACATGGCTTAATGCAAACCATTTGACTTCAGAAATTTTTAATAATTTCTCTTATACGTATAGTGTGTTTCGAAAAGATCGATGCTCTGTGGCCACGAGGCTCATGAGGGGTGGTGGTGTCTTGATTGCAGTACACAATAAATTTTCTTGTAAACTAATTGAGATGCTTATTCAGCATACCACTTACTCGGTTGATCAAGTCATTGTAAAAATTAGTCTTGGTCATGACTTTGAACTATTTGTAATCGTCAGTTACATACCTCTGTCCAGCTGCTTTGAGCTTTACGAAATTCACTTAGAAAATTGTCGGCATTTTTTGGATGTTTTGGGCTCCTACCAACATGTAATCTTTACTGGAGATTTCAATCTTGGTAGTATTGTTTGGCAGGTTGATTGCGAGGATAAATATTTAACTCCGTTTAATGTTACTAGTGAAATTGAGGCATTGGTCATAGATTTTTTTAGCCAGTATAATTTTATTCAGATTAATAACATCTCTAATGATATAAATCGTATTTAAGATTTAATTTTTGTTGATAAAGAATTATCTGTTGGGATTGACGTTCCAAGTGCTCCTATTTTTGAAAAATCAGTACACCACTCTCCATTAATTTTAGAGTTGTCGAATGTTTACTATCAAAAAATAAATTCAACACAAAGACTAGTCTATGATTATAATCGGGTCCATTTTGATGCAATGAGCCTTTTTCTTGATTCATGTAATTGGGATTTATTATTCTCCGGACTTGATCTAAAGTGCATGTATGATAAATTTTTTAATTACTTTAAGAATGCTATTAAAAATTTATTACCCTTAAAATCAGTAAAAAATAATAATAAACCTCCATGGTTCAATAAGCGACTATGTCATCTTAAAAATAAAAAAAAACAAGGCATACAAACGCTTTCGTAATCAAGAGAGGATATGCGACTTAAATCTGAGTATTTGAATTGCCAACTTAATTTTGATACACTAAACAAGTCTCTTCATCAATCATATTTATTAACTACCGAAGGCAATTTACAAAATAATAACAAACTTTTCTGGTCTTATTTGAATACTAAGAGAAAAACGAATGGATTGCCAAGTTTAATGCACTACCTTAATGACTTCTCTGAGGATACCGAAATTATTTGCAATTTTTTTGCTGAAAACTTTAAATCAGTATACACCAACGATAGTTTAGATGTGACTAGTTTATTATTACCCGAGGCAATTTGTGATATTAGTAGTATTAGCATAACTGAATATGATGTAGAATTTGCCCTCACAAATATAAAAGGAAAAATATCTGAAGGTCCGGACGGGATTTCACCTTTTTGTTAAAACATTTTGCTAAGTCATTAACTTATCCTTTGTATTTGGTTTTTAAAAAGTCGCTTGCCTGTGGTATATTTCTAGATACTTGGAAAGTATCTCACATTGTTCCTATCTATAAGTCTGGTCCGAAGCAAGACGTTTGTAACTATAGACCAATATCTAAAATTTGTGCAATACCCAAAATTTTTGAAAAAATTATTTATGATAAAATTTCACCATACTTTGTTAATGTTTTGTCAGACTATCAACATGGATTCCGGGCTGGTAGATCAACTGTTACAAATTTAGTTTTATTTTCTAAATATATTGTTACTTCTTTTTGTAATCGTTTGCAAACTGACGTTATCTTCACAGACTTTGCAAAAGCCTTTGACAAGGTACACCATGTCTCTTTAGTATCTAAACTTTGTAGTTTGGGAATCCGTGGGGTATTTATTAACTGGCTGGAATCATACCTATGCAACCGTATTCAACTTGTAAAAATAAATGACTGATTATCGTGTCCTATCAAAGTCTCATCTGGGGTCCCCCAGGGAAGTCATCTGGGTCCGCTGTTGTTTTCGCTCTTTATTAATGATCTTCCCAGTGTTATTAAATATTCGGAGTGCCTGTTGTTTGCCGATGATTTAAAATTATATCGTACAGTTGAATCTATTGTCGACTGTAGTCTTCTACAATCTGACTTAAATGCAGTTGCCTCCTGGTGTGCATCTAATAATCTATTTCTTAATATTTCGAAATGTCAGTCTTTATCCTTTTACAGAACAAATTCATCAGTAACATCAGTCTTGAAAGAATATATTTCAAAAAGGATTTGGGCGTAATATCTGATCACCGTCTTACCTTCAAAAATCATTTGGACTACATTATACCAAAGGCATATTCTATGATAGGATTTCTCAAGAGGAATTCCAAAGATTTTCGGAATCCCCTTACGGTCAAGCCTGGTTAGACCTTACTTAGAATATTGTTGCATCATATAGAATCCCTCGTATGTCTCGCATATTCAAAGACTAGAAAGAGTCCAGAAACTTTTTTCTAAATATATGTTCTCCAAATTGAATTGGCAAATCAGCTTACCATCTTACAAAACGAGATGCGCTTTGCTAAGTTTGTATACACTGGAATGTCGTCGCATTATGTACTCTGTTGTATTCATCAGAGATATTATTCATTGTAAAATTCAATGTCCCAGCATTTTAGCCATGGTTAATTTTTATTCACCACTTAGAAACCTAAGAGGGTGTTTCTATTTTCGATGCAATACGCTTAGATACAATTTTGCTCAACAAGAACCCTTAGCTCATTGCCCTAGTATAACTAATTTGTTGTTAGGTGAAATAGATATTTTCCATAATTGTTCTAGATATTGTTTCAAAAAGTCTTCTTCTAGTCTTAAATCAAATAGGAGCACTTGATCGTTTTTAATCATTTGTTTATTGTGTGTAATGAATTTTATTTTAAGCAAAAAAACAAGATCTCTTAGCTCATTGTCTTAGTATAACTAATATATTGTTAACTGTTATTGATATCTTCCAAAATTGTTTTTGATATTGTTTCACATAAATCTTCTTCTAGTCTTAAATTAAACAAGTGCACTTGTATCGTTTTAATTATTTGTTTATTATGTGTAAGGAATTTTAGTTTAAGCAAATTTTGTCTAGTCTGTAAGAGAGTAATCTCTGTTTGATAAGCAATAAATAAATAAAAGTATATTCAAACGAAAATATTGGTGGTAAAAATATCCCCTATGCCTATAAAAGGGTTAATATTTGATTACGTTCGAAAATGTTTTTTTGTAATATTAAAGGCTATGCACCCACTTTATTGTCCACATAAAATTGCTAGCTAAACAAAGAAATTCAACGTATTTTCCGTTAGCTAGCATTTAAGCTAACGGGAACTCCTATTTTCGCATGAAAACAGTGATACCAGATGTAAACATAAGTAATTCTAGTGACCATTAAAAAAAAAACACGAAATGGTCACTTCAGCCCTTAACCCTCCATTACTATCGCTATTCGAAGTAACGTCATTACTAACCTGGGTGTAATTCACCCATCAATTTTAATTCACGAATCTGTAAGAGAGAACATTAAAATAGTAAAACGGTGCTGTTTTTAATAAATTCATGTATTTTATTTTTCTATTAAACATAAAATTCGTTCAATTTAATTAATACATAATTTTAATAAAAATATACCAAAATTACGTAAATTAATTTTTATTTTCTATGTTTTAAAACTTATGGGTGTAATCCACCCTGCGTTAGTAATCGAGGGCTAAAAGGACTTTGGCCGAGCTTCTTATGATCAATTGTGTTGTGTGTGTTGTGAAGTGTTTGAACACAAATGATTGAGAATTGGACCTACATGTTTTATGCCGACTACGAACGGCTTATGTTCTCAAGAAGCTTTTCATGGCAGTTTTTACTCTCTGAGGTTTGCCATTGTCTGCAGAGAGGTGACGGCCGAACAGAGAAATTAATTCAATTGAAAAAACTTTCTGTGCCAGGTGGGATTCGAACCAGGGTTCTCTGGAGTATGGGCCACACACTCTACCCACTACGCCATGGCCGCCACCGTATATAACGCCGGCAAATAAATTCAAACGACTCAAATTTGCCAAAGATTTTTCTTTAAGACTTTGATGAGCTTTTGGGACCGAGTTTTGTGGACTGATGAAAGTACGTTTGAGTATCACGGCTCACCTAAAAAGATATTTATCCGAATTCCAAAGAAAACACGAAAAGAAGTAGCTCCAGTCCAAGGTTACAGCTACTTTGACAGTTCGAGCAAAGGCAACAAAAAGAGTGCTTTTCTCTCAAGTGACTTAACCTACATTAATGAACCTTTCTCCAGCCTTACAAGCAAATCGCAAATCGGATCGGTAATGTTCTGGGGATGCATTTCCTCTTGTGGTCATGGTGATTTGTTTCCAATTGATGGAATGATGAACCAATACAAATATTGGGATGTCTTAAATAATCATACATTTCCATCTGATGAAAAACTTGTTTATTTATTTTGCAACAAGATAATGCACCATGTCACAAGAGTAAGTTTATAATGAACTTTTTGAATCGAACTGGCGTAGATGTTTTAAACTGACCACCACAAAGTCTTAATTTAAACGTTATAGAAAATTTGTGAGCTTATATTAAAAGAAACGCTTCGCTTTCATTATTAATTAGTATGTAAGGACCATTGACCATAGACGTAAATAAATAAATAAATAAATAAATAAATAAATAAATAAAAAAAAAAAAATTTACCATTAAAGGAGTTTTGCAAAGATCGAAATAAAAAGTAATCAGATGGTGCAAGGTCAGGACTATATGATCGATGTGGCAAGACATCCCAACCAAGCTCCAATAATTTTTGCCGAGTGACCAAAGATGTGTGTGGCCTTGCATTGTCATGGTGGAATACAATACCTTTTCGATTTGTCAATTCGGGCCGCTTTTCTTCAACTGCATTGTTCAATTTTGTTAGTTGTTCAATGTAGACATCTGAATTGATCGTTCGGTCAAAATAGACAATTCTTTGTAATCCCACCAAACTGATAACATAACTTTCTTTTGATGAATATCAGCTTTTGATGTTGTTTGAGCTGATCACCTGGCTTGCTCAACGATCTTTTCCGATTGACATTGTTGTAAACAACCCATTTTTCATCACCAGTTATCAATCGTTTTAAAAATTAATCATTTTCACTGCGTTTCTTTAACAAATCGCAGATGTTAATGCGTTGTGTTAAATGATTTTCTTTCAGTTCATGAGGAACCCATATATCGAGTTTTCGTACAGAGCAGTTGTTTTAAGCGATTTTCAATTCATGTATGTGATACATGAAGCTTCTCTGCAATCTCACGTGTTGTACAGTGCTGATCCGAATCGATTATTGCTTTGATTTGGTCGTCATCAACTTCAACTGGACGACCAGAGCGTTTTTCATCTTTGAGTGAAAAATCACCAGAACGAAATTTGGCAAACCAATTTTGACACAGCCGTTCTTTTAAAGCTTCGTCACCATAAACAGCACATAACTTTTTGTGAGCTTGCGATGCGTTTTTTCCTTTCCGAAAATAAAATTGCAAAATATGACGAAAATGTTCGTTTTAAACTACACAACCGATCAAAAAAATTTTTTTACTGATTGACAGTTGGAGTACCAACTATCAAATAACAAAATGTGTTTGACATTTCGATTACGTCAGCAAACCTAAAAATTCAACTAAAGCCATCTATGAGTGAAATCCGCAATTACTTAGTTGCCAACCCAATAGAAGCTAATGACGGATATATTTTTTATTAAATTGTTAAGTTTTGTATTAATTTTTCTAATATTTAAGTTAAGTTTTGCATAAAATTGTGGCGGCCGTGGCGTAGTGGGTAGAGTGTGTGGCCCATACTCCAGAGAACCCAGGTTCGAATCTTCCATCCGACACAGAAAGTTTTTTCGATTGAATTAATTTTTCTGTTCGGCCGTCACCTCTCTGCAGACAATGGCAAACCTCATAGAGTAAAAACTGCCATGAAAAGCTTCTTGAGAACATAAGCCGTTCGGAGTCGGCGTAAAACATGTAGGTCCAGTTCTCGATCATTTGTGTGCAAACATTTCACATCACACACAACACAATTGATCATAAGAAGCTCGGTCAAAGTCCTTTCAAGGACTGAAATGGCCATTTCGATTTTTTTTTTTTTTCATAAAATTGAACTGTCAAAATAATTACGCCTTCTTTAAAATTAATTTTTTTTTAATATTTTATCTTTAAAAGTTATTTTTAAGAAATTAACATATTTTTGGTTACATTTTAAGCAAATAAAAATATATTAATTCGGGTTTTCTCAAACTATTTCAAAAACTCAAAACATTTGCATTTTCTGTTCGTCAAAATAATTCTGCCGACCACTGTATTAAATGTTTTTTTTTTAAAGGTTTAAGGCTTGCACAAACCTGTTAAAGAATTAACTTTTTTAAAATTTAAACAATTTCCAATTCAGAAGATAATTTAACCCTAAAATAACTGGTGGTACCGCGAGGAACCAACCAATTCAACTATTTTTGTTAATTTTGTTGTATATTATTGTTCTTTGATCTAAATTACGCCATTATTAATTTGAAGACATGCGCTTTAACTCGGTCAAGAGGTAACACCTCTAAAAAAGGAAATTTTAGTTAATTATGAATTTTCGTGATATTTCCTTTTTAAAATTTGGCGTTTTCGCGATCGAAAAATTTTATTTATTTTTTGAAAAGTGTATTTAATAACCAACGTAAGTATTGAATATATAAATTAAATAAACTTTATGCAAAAAATATTTACAAAAAATTACCAGGTAATTTGTATGTACAGGGAATAAAACGCACCTGTAAAAACAGTCGTAGAACAAAAATTTTTCAGAATTCGAAGATAACATAACATAAATTTTTTTCGTGTCAACCAAAAAAATCATGCATTAAACGATTAATAAGATTCGTTTAATAAGTTTTATATAAGTATTTAAAGTGAAACCTGGAAAATGAGTTATTATGAGTTATAAAATTTAATTTTTAATATAATTTTGTATTCAACAAGCAGCGTTACCATATGGGCAGTTAATCCTGTTTTGGGCAGTATTTTAAGCAGGTAGACAGGATTATATTTCTCCCAGGTTTTGGGCAGGTTTTTTTAATCCAGTATTTTAATTTTCGTTGAATAAAAAAAAAAAATAGAAATTTTATGTTTATAAATTATATGCAAGTACTTATATAAAAGTAGCAAATAAAGTTGCTACTACTTTTTACATCCTTTCACAAATTTGATCATGTGGCTTTTCCTGTCATTGTTGCTGTCATCGTTTTTGTTAATTTCTTTTCGCTAGTCTTTTGCAAATTACAAATGGACAAATACTTAACAAAACCTGGTAAGATAAGGAATATTGAAAATGTTATAATAAAAAATTTTTAAAGTATATGTTTTTAGTCCTTTTATAGGAGCAGTATTTTCTCTAAACATACAGGATTTTTTTTGAAAATTACAGTATTTTCAAAAAACATATGGCAAGGCTGAAGACAAGTCTTAAAGTCGGTGCATTTTTTAGGAAAAAGCTACTTTTTCTCCATTTTTTTGTGGATTTTAGAATTGTAAAATTGGCAACATTGGGGTGAGTGTTGCTATTTAACAATTTAACAGGCTTTATTGATTTTTTTCATACATTTCGTACAAAGTGGAAGTCGATGTTGACATCGAAAGCTCAACATCGATTATCGATGTTTATCAAAAAAAAAACATTAGTTTTGGCCAATATCGATGTTTTTTGCATACATAGCTAACAATAAAAAAAAAGGTTTGAAAACATAGGATTTTTTATTATGAATATAAATTATTAGAGCGGAAATTACAAGTTATAAAAAAAAATTATAAGTTCCAATATTTCTTTTCAATTGATTGAAAAAATAGTAATTTAGAAGAGTTAGCTAGAACTTTAAACAATCAGTGATCTACTAACAATATTCACTTAAATAAATCATAACTTTATTAAAATAACTCCCAATAAACCACAAAACGAACTCGGGTAAGTTTCGAACAAGTAACGAACTCGTAGACTCGTAGTAGAACTCGACTCAGATATCTCTTATTCGATTCGAATTCGAGATGAAATCGAGAATTTAAATAGCGAACAAATTTTTATATAAAATTCCACATTTCTAAGAGTAAAAAAAAAAATTAAAACTACTTTCTAATTGGGATGCTGGTAATGAAAATGACCCTTCCTTAAATTCAGCAATATTATTTGGTCATAATTATTTTTTTTTAGTGTTCCACATATGCTTTGCTCTACTTGCCTATTATAAATTTGAGTACAAAATTGTATTTTTTTTCTTTGACTTACGCTTAATTTGTGTAAGAAATTTTCATATATAAATGCACTGAATTTATTTAATGATCTAATATTTCGAGCATTGTCTGCCAAATGTTGCAAGCAATTCATATTGTAAGTCAAAACCTTCATAATAATCGATTTGGGTAAGTAATGAAAATTTAAAAAATTTCGTGTCGAAAATGAATTGCTAAAGTTATTCGAAAACGATTTGCTAATTTTTAAAATCTCTTTTCGTAAGTGATTCGATTATATTGAAAATCTCGTTTCGAGCATGAAGTGTGAATTTCTCCCGCTCCCGGATTCAATAGAAAATCGAGAACGAACTTCGTGTTCGAAATGAATATCCGAGATCTCGGTTTCACCTCGAATTCGAAACGAATTCGTTTGGTTTATTGGGTTATAACGAATAGCACACACAAACAACACAACTACACAATGTGTAGTAGACAGGGACAGACAAATAACTTTTTTTTTTTTTGAAAATGCAAAAAAAAAAACTACTGAATATTTTCTCAAATTTCTTTTTTTATTTGAATGTTCCGGTTAATAATGGAAAATAATTTCATTCAAATGGCTGCCTCGGCTGGCCATGCAGTAGCCTACACGATCGGTCCAATTTTTAAGCACATTATCGATTGTGTACAGCTGTATTTCACCAATGGCTTCACGAATATTGTCCTTTAAAGCGTCAATTGTCTCTGGCTTGTCGGCGTAACACTTATCTTTGAGGGCACCCCACAAATAATAGTCCAACGGTGCCAAATCGCAGCTCCGAGGTGGCCAAACGACATCAGCTCTGCGGCTGATAATGCGTTCTTCAAAAACAGGTCGCAAAACATCGAGTGTAGCTTCGGCTGTGTGGTACGTAGCGCCGTCCTGTTGAAATCAAATATTGCCAATATCCTCCTCTTCAATTTTTGTGAACAAAAATTCGTTCAACATGGCCCGATAACGATTGCCATTGACTGTAACGGCCACTCCTTGCTCATTTTCGAAGAAAAATGGCCCAATTATGCCTCTGGACCAAAATCAGCACCAAACAGTGACTCTTTTTGGGTGCATCGGCTTTTCAATGTATGCGTGCGGGTTTTCTGTGCCCCAAATGCGACAATTTTGCTTGTTTACATACCCGCCAAGATCAAAATGAGCTTCATCTGAAAAGATGATTTTTTTTGACAAAATCGGCATCTTATGTAAGTCGATCGCAGGCAATATTTCCCAGCGTTGTTCAAGCGTATACACAACCATATTCGTTCAGCGGAAGGATAAAACTAATTATCTGTTAAATCAGTCATGTGCTTAGTGTTACCATTCACGAAATAAGCACTAGTTGAAAAAAAAAAGTTAGATGGCGGACCCTGTATCAATGAAAATGATTGAGAGGCATTTTTCACATTTTGTTGCTTTCAGAAATTATTTTAAAACTTTGTGAAAGCGTTCGTATAAGAGTGAAATTTAAAAACGTAGATTATATGTTCGTGACATCGATGTAACGATGTTTCAGATAGGGCATAATCGATGTTAAAACATAGATTTTTGCCCCCTAACATCGATGAACATCGAATATCGATGATCATTGAACATCTCTACTAAGTAGAGTAGAGCAAAAACAGCAGCATTGTTTTGATAACGTGACTTGGTATCGACAACCGACTAATATAGTGACCGTGGTGGGCAAAATTTACTCTCGATTTTTCCATTCCTATTAAAACAACAATAATGCATGCCAACACGTGTTCGTAACAGCCATCATAACATAGCCCCTAGATTTAATGGCAAAGTGAAAGAAATGAACACACAATATGTCATGAAATTATGTGTACGTACAATTAATAGATAAAAAATTTTGTACAAGTTGTTTTCTATTTTTATTTCTCTTTTTTCAACGTTCTCCGTGCCACACAACATGACATCATTACATTCATAATTTTTTACTTGTATAAATATTTATCTAAGGCGTTACAAACTTAACGTATGCATGAATTAATTTAAGCATTTATTTAATTGTTAATTTTCAAACATTTACGAATCAATTTGAGATGTACGGTGATCTTTGATAGCACACAATACTCAATACAACGGGCGATCATTAGGAATAATGATAATTTTTATATTTCGTTGGTATTTTACTTAAGTAGATCTTAAAATGCCTTCACAAATTGACTTAGTCCGAATGGGTGTGACTTCTGCTTGCAAAAGCACCTCGAAGTTTTCATTTTTCATCATTCCATATTCCTCTCTTCAACAAGTAGTCACCACTTGCAGTTGTAACAATAAGTTTCAAATTTAATATCTTGTTTCAACTTTGAAAACCATATTTCTCATCTGTCGTGAATTAGTTTTGTATATACTTCAGTATGTCTAAATAAAAAAAAAAGCTGAAATGTGTAAAAACATCGATGATATATTGCGAACATTTGCATCAACTGTATAAGAGCTAAGTGGTCAATCTTATTCTCGAGGTTAAGTCTATACTAATCGGGGTATTCGTTTTATAAATATGAATCTGCCTGAATACAAAAAGAGCTTTTCAATTATCTATTTTTCTTTTTTTTTTTAAATATGATATGGATGTATATCAACAATGCTGATAGCAATGTGAAAACGATTGCCAATAGGCAGAAAGGTTGTAGTCTTAGTTTGAAATATGTAAATGCAAATGCAGACAGATGATTGTAAAAGCGACTTTGTTTGTATTATTTTAATCAGTGTTTTTTTTTTTGTTTTTGCTTTGTTTTTTAGGTTGTGCGACTTAATAAAGATATCTAAAATACTTTCATTAAATTTAAATGTTGTTTTGAGATACTTTTTGACAATTTAAAATTTTCATAGATCGACTAAATAATCAATAATAAAATTAATAACAAGGCCGTGAACTTACCTTCTTTCTACCGTTCTGAATAGTAATTATTTTATAGTATGTTTATGTGTCAGGGATATAAGTAAACACATCTAAGACGCTGATTCGCCTCCGCCAACAATAAAATGCGGACGGTCGGTTTTGCAAAGTGGTTCGTGATAATCAGGGTTTTTGTAGAAACCAAGTGCCCTTGGAATCAAAATTAAAACTGACAAATATGTATGTTTGAATCGGTTTCGATACCCCTTTTAAGTGTCACAAAAACCGAGAATATTCGATGACACCTAAGCGAAATATTTGTCGGCTTCAATTCTGATTCCAAGAGCACTTGATTTCTACAACTCTGAATATCACGACTAAATAACATGCAATTACAATAGAGTTCAGCTACTACAGCTTTCTCTCAGCATTAACGCATTTAAAGCCACGACCCCTAGAAATCAATGAAAAATATCAATGTTATGGATACCAGTGACCACAAACAAGTTAATGTGAAAAAAATTTACCCACCAATGAATGGGTTGGGCTCAGGGACAACAAGACGTAACAACTAACCATGCGTGTACATAGATCCATGATACAATAATAAGGTAGGGTAAGGAGATTCACCACCCCTACCTCGAATGTCAAAATGTGTTTTAGCATTGCCACTTTTCTGTATTATGGATAAATGTGGGACAAATTATAAGAAAGGAAATTATTTGTAGGAAAAATAGGATAATTTGGACAAATGTATTTACAATGAAATAAATCGCTGTTTTGTGATTTTAAAGCTTTGTTTTCAGTAAATTATTGCATATTAGTTTAAGTTTAGTTTTTGTGTTCTTTATTTCTTATTTAAAATTTTTATTCTAATGTCCACTATAAATGTAATACATAATTTTTTATTGCCGTTTGACGGAGAAACTGTTGAACATAAAAAAAAATTAGAGTTTGAAAATCGACACATTGCTTTTATTTCATCTTTTTAATCTTTTTATTTAATTTTCTAGTTGTATGAAAGATGATGAAGAAGATTACGTTGTATGAAAGCTGGCAAAACTTCTTTTTGGCATTACTAAAAATTTTTAAATTAACTATAAATATATATTTACTTAATATATTCACAAATTACAAGAACTGAAGTGCACTTCTGTATCAGACAACGATTTTATAGGGAATGTCCTATGGGCAAATGGCGAAAAACCCCAAAAAACTTCAAAACTTTTCTAATAATAAAATAATGTTCATTCCCGATTACCAGTGGCTACATTTAATAACTTCACTTTCGAAGCGAACGTCGAAGTGAAATATTAATAAGTGCGTGAAGATAAATTCGTAAATCCGACGCTAACTTAGCAAAGACACAAACCCATATTTCCAAAAAGTACGAATTTTAAATTCGTACTATTAAAAAGTACTAATTTAACTTTAAATACGAATTTAACTTTTAGTACGAATTTAACTTTAAGTATGAATTTATATTAAAAAAACTACGAATTCAACTTCGTTTGATAAGACATCTTTTTATTATCAACCAAGAAGCTTAAAATTCAAAATATTAATAAAATATAATAAAATTAAGGGAAAAATATAAAATTAGTCTAGAACTGAAAATTCGATGCAGAATTGATTAAACTTCCGATTAAGGATAAAAAATTTTTTAAAAAGTCACGAATCATATGTTTATGATACTCAATTTGATATAAAGGATCGTAAAATCTACATTTAGGATTTTTATTTTTTATAAACCAATGGACAGGTAATTAAAGCACCTTTTCAAGGGGATATCACTAATAGTGCCGCGCTGAGAATTTTGGCCAAAGGAAATTTCTTAAAAAGTAGTGAAAAGTTCCATGGTGCTTACTTTGAATAAGAAAATCTCAGTTCCAAAATGTACGATTTTTAAATTTTATATTTTAATAGACAGGTAATTAAAGCATCTTTTTAAGGATATATGACTCATTGTGGCGCGCTAAGGATTTTGGCCACAGGAAATATTTTAAAAAGTAGTGAAAAGTACTGAAAAGTTCCATGGTGCTTACTTTGAATAAGAAAATCTCAGTTCCAAAATGTACGATTTTTAAATTTTATATTTTAATAGACAGGTAATTAAAGCACCTTTTTAAGGATATATGACTCATTGTGGCGCGCTAAGGATTTTGGCCACAGGAAATTTTTCAAAAAGTAGTGAAAAGTTCCATGGAGCTTACTTTGAATAAGAAAATCTCAGTTCCAAAATGTACGATTTTTAAATTTTATATTTTAATAGACAGGTAATTAAAGCACCTTTTTAAGGATATATGACTCATTGTGGTGCGCTAAGGATTTTGGCCACAGGAAATTTTTCAAAAAATAGTGAAAAGTTCCATGGTGCTTACTTTGAATAAGAAAATCTCAGTTCCAAAATGTACGATTTTTAAATTTTCTATTTTAATAGACAGGTAATTAAAGCACCTTTTTAAGGATATATGACTCATTGTGGCGCGCTAAGGATTTTGGCCACAGGAAATATTTTACTAAATATTTAATACTGAAAAGTTCCATGGTGCTTACTTTGAATAAGAAAATCTCAGTTCCAAAATGTACGATTTTTAAATTTTATATTTTAATAGACAGGTAATTAAAGCACCTTTTTAAGGATATATGACTCATTGTGGCGCGCTAAGGATTTTGGCCACATTCACTACTTCACTACTTTTTAAAAAATTTCCTGTGGCCAAAATCCTTAGCGCGCCACAATGAGTCATATATCCTTAAAAAGGTGCTTTAATTAATTACCTGTCTATTAAAATATAAAATTTAAAAATCGTACATTTTGGAAATGAGATTTTCTTATTCAAAGTAAGACCTATGAACCGAACTTTTCACTACTTTTTAAAAAATTTCCTGTGGCCAAAATCCTTAGCGCGCCACAATGAGTCATATATCCTTAAAACGGTGCTTTAATTACCTGTCTATTAAAATATAAAATTTAAAAATCGAAGAATCGAGAATTTTTAAAATAGCGAAAATTTTTTATATCAAATTCCACATTTCTAAGAGTAAAAATTAAAACCACTTTCTAATTTAGATGCTTGAAAAGAAAATGACCCTTCCTTAAATTCAGCAATATTAATTTGGTAATAATTTTTTTTTTTTTTTTGTGTTCCACATATGCTTTGCTCTACTTGCCTGCTATAAATTTAAGTACAAAATTATATTTTTTCTCTTTGACTTACGCTTAATTTATGTAAGAAATTTTCATATACAAATGCACTGAATTTATTTAATGAGCTAATGTTTCGAGCATTGTCTGCCAAATGTTGCAAGCAATGCATCTTGTAAGTAAGTAATGAAATTTAAAAAATTTCGTTTCGAAAATGAATTGCTAAAATTATTCGAAAACAATTTGTTAATTTTTAAATTCTCGTTTCATAAGTGATTCGATTATATTGAAAATCGTTTCGAGAATAAGCAAATCGAGAACGAACTTCGTTTTCGAAATGAATATCCGAGATCTCGGTTTCGAAACGAATTCGTTTGGCTTATTGGGTTTTTTATAAATTAAAACAAGTATGTAATGTAATCAAAAAAATATATCGGTATATTTTTATTTAATGTTCTATTGAATTTTTCTACTTTATCTTGTTTTTCTTTACTATTCTTTTCTCTATTAATTTGTCTATCTATTCCTCTACTTTCTGGAGGTGTTCGAGAGAAAAGTTCTTCGCAAAATCTTCGGTCCTGTTCGAGTCGGCGATGACTATCGCATCCGAATGAACCACGAGATGTATGAGCTCTACGAAGACATTGACGTAGTTCGGCGTATAACTGTGCAGCGACTACGCTGGATGGATCATGTCCATCGTATGGACGACGAAGCTCAAGCGAAAAAGGTGCTCGAGGCGGAGGTCGCTGGTCAACTACGACTAGGGAGACCGCACTTGGTGTATCCGATTGGAGAAGGCGCGCGCAAAGCAAAGACGCCTGGCGAGAGCTGCGGTCGGCCGAAACCAGAACGCGGATTGTTACGGCCACCTAAGTAAGTAAGTATTCCTCAACTTTCTTTTATGCTTACAGTTGTGTTTTAAAGTTAATTGTCTATGGCAGCTAGTGTATCTGGCACTAGCGATATCCATAAGACCTTGATAGACGTTTTATGAAAGCAACACCCTGGCTTTAATATTGTTCACTTTACCGCGAGAGGCCTTAATGACATAAACTGCATCTTGCTGTAAAACGAAACGTAGACCCATAAATAACGAATAAACTAGCGACAATATAATTTAGTATGAAAAAATGTAATGCTTATCGTGTTTCACATCGAAAGTGTACGTTTCGTTTTACAGCAAGATGCATTAAACTACATTATGTCCGACACTGTTTTGAGAACTCTGACGTTGATGTTACTTGTGTCTCGGAAACCTGGTTTCACGCGGACGTAAATGACTACTGTGTGAATATTAATAAATTTAAGGTTTGGCGACATTATCGGACGAATAAAAAAGGCAGGAGGTGTTGCAATATATTGTAAGCAGAATTCTAATTTTAAAGTGTTGGGAATGTCAAAAGGAGTTGATGTAGAATTTCATAATGTAGAAATTTATAATAATTGTCTTACATGATGAATTGGTTACAGCTCTGTCAAATTGTGCAATAGACTATGATGACTTTGTTATGTGTGGTGATTTTAATATTAATATGTTATCCAAAGATAACAACGTTGGCCGGTCTATAAACTTAATGAAGTTGGTCTTCAAACAATAAATAATTGTATGCTCACGCGCAATGCAAATAGTGCCTCTCGAAGTCTTTTAGACAATTTTGTTGTTTCTGATTTATCCTGTTTTTATGTTTGACTAAATGTCTTTTATCTGATCATGATCTTCTTTTTTGTTCATTAAATGTAAATCTTTCACCTGTTGTCTGTCGTAAAACATTCACTTTTCGGGATTATAAATATATTGATTATAGGTCTTTGTTTTGTGATCTGCCTAATATAAATTGGTCTGATTGCTGGTTTCAGAGTTCAGTCAATGAAAAGCTTAATTTTTTTATCAATAATATATATGCGCTATTTGAAGCGCATGTCCTGTTAATTAGTCGCCGAGTCTCTACTAGAAGTTGCACGTGTTTTACCAGAAATGTGATGTGAGCCTTTAAAACATGTAATAGAAGTTACGATCAATGGAAAAGAAACCCCACAGCAGCTAATTGGGAAGAGTATAAAAGAGCTAGAAATAAAGCTAACTCGACTGTTAAGTCATCAAAACGCCACTTTTTTATGCACAAGTTAGATTCTTCTCTACCTTCTAAAAAGCTATGGAATGATTTAAGACAGGCTGGAGGTATGCAATGTAGAACCTGATGATTGTTGCATCGATTGCATTATTTTATTGCCAGCTCTGGGTCTTCTCATAATTCTTTGCATAATGTCTCTAGTACTTCAACTTCTGTAAGTTTTTCTAATTTTGAGTTTGTTGCTGTCGGTGAAAGTGATGTTGCTCGCTGCGTTAATAAAATAAAAACGTATGATGTGGGTGAAGATGGAATATCAATTAAGTTTATCAATATTATATTACCGCACATTATTTGGCCATTAACCCATATTTGGAAAGCAACGACAATAGTTCCTATTGCTAAAAAAACAAAAGCTCGTGATGACTGACTGTCGCCATGTAAGTTTGCTATTATCTTTATCTAAAGTACTTAGTCCCTAATGGCAGCGCAAATCTCGGAGCACATTAATAAAAAGGATCTCATGTCTCCACTTCAGTCCGGCTTTCGGCCTGGCCATAGTTGCGCTACAGCTATAGTCAAGATTTTAGATGATGTCAGACTGACATATGACCTAGGGCACATAAATCTGCTTTGCCTGTTGGATTTCTCCAAGGCATTTGACTCTGTCGATCACATAATATTGTGGCAGAAACTTGAAGATAACTTTAATTTTTCTAGCACAGCTATACAGCTACTTAGTAGGTGGGTCTCAAAGAGAAAGGGTGGGCAATAGTCTGTCCGATTTCCGTTACTTAACCTGTGGGGTCCCTCAAGGATCTGTACTTGACCCACTTCTATTCACGATGTTTGTTAATGACATTTTCAACAAATGCCAGTATGTTACCATGTAGCATATGCTGATGATCTTCAGCTGTACTTGTCCAGACCTATTAACCTTGTTGATGATTTATGTAGTAATGGATGTGGACTTAAGAAAAATAACTGAATGGGCTGAATCTAATAAACTTAATCTCAACCCCCCTTAAATCATATGTCTTGCCTATCTATAGGTCTAATTACTTTTTTTCTATTATACCGTTAATCTACCTTAAAATGGTGTCGAGCTGAATTTGTTGATAACGTAAAATATCTTGGTTATCACATTAACTCCTCGCTTTCTTGCGAAAACCATATAAATTTAGTTGTACGTAAGGTATACCACATCCTCCGGAACTTGAGGTGGACTGCGTCATTTGTTCCTATTGGCACTAGGAAAAAGTTAGTCCATTGGGTTATAATGCCAATCATTACATACTCAGCATTTTTGATTTTGTTCAGGAGACACAAAAACTGTATAGAAAGCGACAATGTAGAAAATTTAACATTTTTTAAATGCAGTTAGCTTACAAAAACACCAAAATATTTATGTTTTATAAAAAAAAATTTTTTTTTTTAATTAATGCCGGTTTTATATCAATTAGGGCTTTTTGTCATCAGTTTTATGTATACGGAAGTGTAATTAGGGCTTTTTGCAGTTACTGTATAAAAACCGACAATGTAGAATATTACAACTTTTTTAAAAGCACTTTACTTAGAAAAATATCCAGATATTTATTTACAATGACAAAAATAATTTTTTTCCATTGATATCTATTTTATTTCAATTAGTGCTTTTTAATATCAATTTTATTGGTTCAAAAGTGCAATTAAGGCTTTTCGCAAATACACTGAAAACCAAAGATGATTTTCGATATCATCTAATAAAATTGGTATTTTTTGAGTTACAGTTCCAATCTTTTGGGTGAAGGTGTATTTCAGGTTGGTTTTCAAGAAAATTAAAACAGTGGATTTCGAAAAAAATGTCCATTAGGGCCGTTGTACAAGTGAGCGACGATATAGTAAAATTGATTCTAGGTCCAAACTTCAGTTGCAACATGCTTTTAATAACACGGTTAGGTACGTTTATGGCCTTCGAAAGTTTGATCGGATCAGTCATTTGAGTAAACAAAAAAAGCTCCAGTTTTGTAGATCTAATAGACATTTTCACCTTAAAATTCCTGTTTATAATTATTTAGACTACTCTAATTTAGATTACTCTAATAGATTTTTTTTTGTGAACGCTATCAGAATGTGGAATTTGCTGCCTGCAAGAATTAATATTATTCCAAATAAACACACCTTTAAGCATGATATTTTTTAATACTTTTCTAACTATCTATATCTAATACTAATACTATCTCTGTCTTTATCTTTTTAATCTTATGTAAGTTTAACTATATTTCAGTCTCGATTTTTAATTGCGTTCGATTTTTTTTTTAATTAATTAAACAAACTTTGTTTTAACTTATATTTATTTTTACTTGTTTTATTAGATGTTGAATACATATATAATTACTTAATGGGTTTAGAAGACTATGTCTCACATGCATACATTACTTTAAATAAATAAATAAATAAATAATAAAATAAATAAAGAAATAAATATCCTGCATGGCAGGCAATGGCTCTCAAGCATACATGTTAAATTCCACTTAGAATTAGCAATTGATGCAATTGGTTTATATTGTCTAATTCATCAAACAATTATAATTAGTTCAACTAATTCCCATTAGATAATTGAAATTTTTATTATAATGGTAAAACTAATTGCAATTAGTTGCCATTAGCAAAACAAATTGGTTTACCTTTACAATTAGGAATCTAATTGAATTCTGCTAATGCAATTAGATAATCAATTAGCTCGAATTAGAATCAATTATTTTGATATTTTCAAAAACAAAACAAAAACTAAAATATTCATAATATGATATATATATATATCATATATCATATATATATATATATAATATTCACACATATATATATTACTTATGTACATAATATGTACTACATATATTACATACATGCACACCTATTTAACGTACGTACTAACTGTTTAATAACTAGAATGACAGGGTATATTCGCTTTCAGCAATACGAGCTTTTCAAAAGAAAAGTCCGTCAAGCGACCCCGCCTTGGACTATTAATAATGCCCGCAAAGGAAAATAGTCGCTCCACAGGGCCTGAAGACGTAAGCGGTGTGTTGCAAAACAGTGTTATTTCCTTTAATGTAGGATATTTGGACCATATATTGGAAGTTCACTTCAATAATTCTTTGGAAAAAATTTCTTTTTATCAAAATTATTGATTCTAATTCGAGCTAATTGAATATCTAATTTCATTAGCACAAGTCAATTAGATTTCTAATTGTAAAGGTAAACCAATTTTTTTTGCTAATGGCAACTAATTGCAATTAGTTTTACCATTGGAATAAAAATTTCAATTATCTAATGGGAATTAGTTGATCTAATTCTAATTGTTTAATGAATTAGAGAATTTCACAAAAAAAAAAAAAAAAAAACGAAATGGCCATTTCAGCCCTTGAAAGGACTTTGACCGAGCTTCTTATGATCAATTGTGTTGTGTGTGATGTGAAATGTTTGAACACAAATGATCGAGAACTGGACCTACATGCTTTACGCCGACTCCGAACGGCTTATGTTCTCAAGAAGCTTTTCATGGCAGGTTTGCCATTGTCTGCAGAGAGGTGACGGCCGAACAGAAAAATTTATTCAATTGAAAAAACTTTCTAGGTCGGATGGAGGATTCGAACCTGGGTTCTCTGGCGTAGGAGTCACACACTCTACCCACTACGCCACGGCCGCCACTTTCAGAATTTCACAAAAGAAGGTTAATTAGCAATCATTAGCATTATCTAATCATTATTTAACATCTTTGTTCTCAAGTAACAGATGCATTCTGCTTTTATTCAAAGGTTACAGCAATTTCTACTTGGCAATTCTGATAGCTTTTGAAAAGCATAAAAAAGGAACAAACAACTTCTGTTGGCTTATTAAACAAGACGTCTAAATCGTTCTTTTTCCCTCTTGTACTTCACCTTTCTGGTTATATATCTGTGATCGCAGTTAATGGACATAGTGGCTTTACTGATTTTTGAAGAATATTTTAAAATGTCCTCCGAAGTGATTGATAAAAAGTTAAAAAAGACTAGGTGAAAGTACTTGTTCTAAAACACTCGTAAGACATAAAAAATATACCGCAAATTCCGTAAATTCTTTTTTACGTTAATTTATTGAACATTTTGAATGTTAAAGAAAATCTATATATTTTTTTTTTAAATCCTCTAAACTAATATATATGGATTTGATTTTCTTTTAAATTCCAGAAACAAACTTTCGCAGATCATTTAAGCCCTAGATATCGCTTACATGCCCTAACCTTCATAGAGAAGGAGTAAAATTGGGATAGTACTGATGAATGCATGTGCATGTTTCGTCTATTCGACATTTGTGTATTCCTAAGGTTTTTAGGGCATGAGTCAAGATTTCATTAGCCAAAATATTTAAGCCCAGTTTCAATTATTTGAGTAAAAATATTATTACGCCAGCGCATTTTTTGTGATAACTATCAATATATACTGTAGATGCGATTTTCATAAATAGGGCAAAAATTGAAAGCTCTTGCTCTGTAGATGTACAATAAGGTCTTATTTTTTCTTAAATATTGTGTATTTTTAGAAAAAGCTGAAACAATTTTCAATGAAAAAAAAAATTTCTTTGTGATGCCTAAAAGTATGTTATAGATTTTTATAATAACGCCATAAGTAATAACATAGTAATTAATCCTTAATA
The DNA here is from genome assembly GCA_914767935.1 of Coremacera marginata. Classification (NCBI taxonomy): domain Eukaryota; kingdom Metazoa; phylum Arthropoda; class Insecta; order Diptera; family Sciomyzidae; genus Coremacera; species Coremacera marginata. Next base: position 59,790,258 of record OU612044.1, on the reverse strand, counting down.
TAAGAACAAAATAATCACTAGATATTTTTTATTTTAGCGTTTTAACGCCACACGGGATTACTAGTTTTATTAAATATCGAAATAACTTTTTTTAATTTTTATTTAAGTCTTAATTTTATTTTTTTATTTGCATTAATAATTATTGTTATACCGAGTGTAAAAGTTGAGGTCGCGGACGAAAGGTCTCTTGCGGCTTGCATGATATCTCCTCTCCAAGAAGCGAAAAACAAAAAGATCAAAAACATGTTTTTTTAAGTACAGTTTTGCCTTCTAAGGGCCAGTTTTTCAGAACGAGTTTAAACTTTAGTTAAATTAAACAGAGTTTAACTGACTAAAATTGGACGTTTAAGCTCGGATTAGGCAAAAAAGAAACACATTATATGACAATTTAAGTCAATTTAAATTCAACGAATGCTAAAATATCTAGTTAAACCGAATTTAAACGTCCAAATATGGTGAGTTAAGCCCGGTTTAATTTAACTAAAGTTTAAACTCGTACTGAAAAACTGCCCCTAAGTGAACCGACAAAAAGTTTAAAATCAAAAAAAAAATAAATGCCGCATAAATTAAATAAAAACCCAATTTTTCATGCACGACATCGGACCTCATAAATTAAATAAAGATCCAAAAAAATATTTTTTTTTTGATTTTGTCGGTTCACGCAAAGCGTATTTAAAAAAAACGAAATGGCCATTTCAGCCCTTGAAAGGACTTTGACCGAGCTTCTTATGATCAATTGTGTTGTGTGTGATGTGAAAATGTTTGCTCACAAATGATCGGGAACTGGACCTACATTTCACCTACCTTTTCATGGCAATTTTTACTCTCTGAGGTTTGCCATTGCCTGCAGAGAGGTGACGGCCGACCAGAAAAATGAATTCAATTGAAAAAATTTTCTGTGTCAGATGGAGGATTCGAACCTGGGTTCTCTGGCGTAAGAGTCACACACTCTTCCCACTACGCCACGGCCGCCACAAGCGTAGTTAGTTTTTAAAAATAATAAAACACGATTTGAGTTAAACGGACGAAAACTTTTCAAACAAGAGTGCAAACCGTTTCAAAAAATGTCATCCTTAAAATAAAAACTATCACCCGATATTTATACCCCAACGCGTACTTCGTAAGGGGTATATTAACTTTGTCATTCCGTCACGCCAAGAAGGAGGCGTGGCAGGTATAGAAAAATGTATATATTTTTGATCAGCATCATCTCTTGAGTCGATTTCCATGTGTCCGTCTGTCTGTCCGTCCGTTAAAGCTATCGCGATGAAATTCAAAATATAAGTTTATTTTTAAAAAAGGAAGATTAAGATCGAAAATGGGCAGAATCGGATGAAAACCACGCCTACCTCCCATACAAAGTGATCTTATATTAACCGTAAAATGTGTTAAAAATCCACAAAAATTAGAGAAAATACTTGAAATTTGGCAGGTGAGCTTCGCTCTTCAGTCTTAATTCTGGCTATGAAATTTGGTAAAATCTTTTAAAAATCTGCTCAAATTAAAGATGTGTCTTGAAATTTTGCATATAGGCTTTGATATATAACATAGATCACCACTATGATATTTGGCAAAATCGAATGAAAACCACGCCTACCTCCCATACAAATTGGCTTTATTTTAAAAGTTAAATCTCTTAAAAATCCACAAAAATTAATGAAATGTCTTGAAATTTTGCACTTTAACTTTGATATATAATATGAACCATCTCTATGATATATAGCAAAATCGGATCAAAACCACGCCTACTTCCCATACAAAGTGACGTCATCAAAATTGGAAAACTTTCGTATGTACAGAACTTATTTAAATTAATTTTTATACATTTCGCTAGAATAGTGTCAATTCATTCCACATTAGCTGAAGCATGAGGAAGGCAAGATATTTAAGGTGATTTGAGGTATTTTGTGGTAATTTGAGGTATTGTGGTATTTTGTGGAGTTTTGTGGTATTTTGCGAATGTGGTAATTTATGAGAATTAAGTGTTAGAAAGAATTTTGGTGGTAATTTCATCTGGCGACTCTGGTTTTAACGACAGACGGGATTACTAGTTAACTCAATTTGTACTGCTATGAGTCTTTGAGTCTTATTTTGACTTGGCGCTGTTTTCCTGGCGAAAAAATTGTGTTCAAGCAATTGAGGTTTCTTGTGTTTTAAACTGCAGAAGTTCTAAAAAGGATCACGATAAAAAAATGTATATGTTATTGTCGCTTTTTTCAACCAAATGTATGTGTTCGGAATTTCACCCAGGTCAAATAGGGTTAAATGACCATGTTATCACAGTCTGAACCAGCCATTAGTCTAGTCCAAATACACATTTTTGTATGTTTTAAACGCATACGCGGTGGCGCGAGATATTTCAAATAAAGAATTTATAATGATAAAAATATTTAAATAGTCTCTCCCAGAGCCATTTAATCACTAATTTATTTTGAAACAGGCGAAACAACGTTCGCTGGGTTAGCTAGTATATTACAAAAGAGTTTTTCAATAAGTACAATTAATTTTTCATAAAAAAATTGTAAGCAATGTTTTTTATTTTTTTCAACTCTGAAGGCGACACGATAAAGAGAAACCGTAAAAATTAACAATTGGTGGACATGACGGTGAGAAGTGCTTTAAACTGCATTCAGATGATAAATTTTATTGCTTTGCACCCGTGACCTCAGGACAAACAACGAAAAACCTGCAATAGTTGAAACAATATATTCTTTCCAAATCTTCACTTATTTTAGTACCACTCATTGCAATGAAATCTTTAGGTTTCATGAATACATTAAGCTTTATAGTGTAGCATCGATATGCATTTTCCATGAATGACAAAATCATATTTCAACGCAGAACCTGTTTCAGTTTCTAAAATTGTACGACGCCCTTTTGACTACATCCCTATATTATTAGTCTTTAAATAAGTTCAAAGGTAGATTTTATGATTAATATATACTATTTTTAGACGATTCTTTTACGGAACGTAATTACTGAAAATTAATATAAAGTAACAAATTTTTGTGTCCTAAAAAAAACAATGTACACTAGATAGGAAGAAAGACAGCGAAAAAAAAAAGAAAAATTTTTGAAATGACGTCATTTTTTTCTACTTGAAACATAGTACCTTTTTCATTTTTAAATACTATTTATCACCATTTTACTACATTTGAAGGAGACGTAGTAGCGAAGATGAAAATTTGGCAGTCACAGACGCGACGCGTTTTCTTGCGCATTAGAGGATGGCAGAATGATAAAATTCCGCCATGCGTTAGAGGAGCAAATATTCCAACGTATTTTTAATTACGCAAGTAAAATTCCCTATATTTTTTTTCCTTCCACACTTACCTTCAATCAACTGTTTTGATGTAATGTTTTCTCTTTCTAACTATTGACTTTTAAGGCCGGACTAAAACTCTGTCTCACTCCCGTATATTTTTTTTTAAGAAAACTTCGTTGTTTTTTTGTACCAATCTCAAATCCACTCGGAATTTATAAATTTTAATTAATTTTTTTTTGAGGCTGCCGTCTTAAATTCTTCAGATAAATTTTTAGTTGTTATAACTTTGCACAAAATACGATCTTTGAATATATTATGAAAATTCAAATTTTGCAATTTCAATCAAACCAAGTTGAAAATGGAAAATTTTTAATCTCTGACCGAATCGAACCGCAACTAACGAAGCACGAAAATAACGACACAACGTCTCGGGACACGAAGCGATACTGTGCTACCGCAAGGCACTAACAAAAACGAGAGTAGAGACGAACGCACGGACACAGAAGCAACAACGATGACGACACACGCAACGGATGTTGTTTTTGGTAGTAGAATAGTGTTGCCTAGTTCAAATACTATATCTTGTTATGATTGAGTAAAACAACAGAGCACAAGCAGTAAGGAAAATATAAACATACTGCCAATCATGATACAATAATTTACAAGGTAGCCTTGACAACTACCTTTTTTCTCACGAGCGGCGATCGGGAGTTGTCAAATCCATACAATGTTTAACTTTTCATCTGTTTTGCTGCTTCTTCGTTTTCTCTTTTTCAATGTGTTTTTGACAACTAATCGCCAACAGAACTGTCACTCCTACCTTGTAAATCATTATACAATGCTGCCAATGGTTGCATTCTATCCGAAAAAGCGCTCAGGTAGCTTTCTATCCGAAAAGCGCTCAAGAAGTAGAAAGAACAAATGCGGCAGTTGTCAAAGTCAGCCGTTCATCTTGAGTTTTTTTTTTATGTTCACGTTTTGCAGTTTATTTTAGGTTAAAATTGTTGCAGGTTTTTCTTGCAAATTCAACACTTCCTTCCATATTTTATAGTTTTTACTCCAATTATCACAAATTTAACACACACGACCGGACTGCTTACAACTTGGAAGCATTATATATTTCTTTCATTTGACGTTTCTACGAACTTCGTCGTTTTGACTAGCCAACATTTTCATTATGAACTCTTCGTTGACGCTGAGCACTATAATAGGCGATTTTCTTTTTAAAGTCCGAGCTGAGCAACAACTGTCAAAAACAAATCAGCGTTACGCAGCTGTTTTCAATATGCGTTTCTTTTCATAATCTAATGGCGTTTTGTTGTCTCGAAAAAATTCTGCATTTTTCTGTCCTCTTTGAGAACTCTGCACTTTTTGTTTTTTCTGAAAAAAATGTTGACCTCTAAAATTAAATCGTATTCTTTTCTCGAAAATTTTGACCTGAAAAGTATAAAAATGCAAAATTTTTGCACTCTCAAGATTGACGGTTTCAGAGTTCTGCCCTCAAATGACCCAACTGAAGAAACAAAAAGTGACATGTAAAGAAAATAAACATTGTATTGACATTTTATTAAAGAGTGAGCTTTTTTTTCAATAACAAATATTTATTATAATTGAACATAAAATGACTGATATTACTATTCAACAAAACTTTCGTCGCCAGACATTTTGAATTTAATTTTGTGTTCTGTTATTTCACGGAAGACTTTTGCAATGTATTTGACTTTTCTCGATATAACAGGGCAGCCAACACAACATTGGAAAAAAATGTTGCATTTTTATATTCCAATCTCGACTAAGGACAGGTCAACATTTTTTGAGTTTAGGTCAAAATTTAAAAAATTCTGCACTCTCAGAGGGCAGAACTTTTTGGCGAGAAAAGAAAACGCTATAAGCACGTCTGAGACTGAGTCAGATTCTGTTGACGAGCTCTGATAATTTTTACTGAGCACTAACAAACGGCTGCTAATGCATGCATTAAAAAAAATAGCAATAAGACAAAAAAACAAGAAAGAAATGGCGGGCAACAGTTCAGAACGTAGCCTTTGCTCATGCTCTCAAAGCGTTCTCTGGAACAAATAGAATAAATCGTTGTCTTTGCCTCGATCTAATAAGGATTTTCTGCCCGAACGTTTTACACAATTAATTTTTGTTTCTTTTTTTATTCCACCTAGTGGTAATGCAAATTAAAATTGCATTACCATTAATATGCAATGGTAATGGAAGAAAAAATGCCATTACCATTAATATGAAATGGTAATAGAAAAAAACTGCATTACCAATAATATGCAATGGTAATGAAAGAAAAACTTGCATTAACACTATAATTTGTTGGTAAGGATAAATTTTAATAATGGAAAAAGTTTCTTTACGACTAAATTTTTAATGGTTGGCTCCTTTTTTTTTTACGTTTTTTAATGCAACTTGCTAATGCAATATATCCTATGCAATTGTCAGTCTGTATACCACGAAAAATAATAAAGAATAAATATTTAACGTTATGATTGATGTGTGTAAGGGACAGCATCGACTCACACATGCACATGATTGATCGTGTAACGTCCGCATAAACCATAGCAAAAGGTTGGTCCGCATAAATCAATTAACAAGGTTGTAGTGGCAGAAAGCCATATTGCTTGAATATTTAACTCAATTTGTTTACTTTTTCGTTCTCGACTTTATATTATTTCTGACAACCATGTTCGCCAAACGAAGTCACTACTTAATTTATAATTGTATAGAGCTCTGACCTAATCTAATAAAATTTATTTTTTTTTTTGTAAATTTGTTGCACAGCAACACTAACACTTTTGACAAATTTCCCCAAATTTTATCATAATATTGGGATATTCGCAATATCCGTATACTACGAAATTATGTACATTAAATTCTGCGTTTGCACCACTTCCCAGGTGCATACGCCCAACAAAAAATAGACTAAAAATTAAAAAAAAAATTGAAAAATCCTTCAGACCTGAGGTGCGCGTGATAGAAAACAAATCTTAAAAGCTTTTATTACCGAAAATATATGAGCTGACGTATTAATTGGTTATTTCCTCTGTGATTATGTCATGCATACGCGACGAAGTGGGCGTCTGCCGGCTGCTTTCAATACTATTAAAACTGTTTATAGTTTATTCCGCACAAGTTTAAATTTTTTCGAAATCTATTTTATGCTTGCAGCATATAATTTATACTTCTTGATGCACCAAACAACTCATAAAAACTCTTCGACCATCGCTCACGGTTTCGCGAAATTAGAATTTATTATTTTTTTATCACTGAAAAAGAATTAATTACTTTTCTATTCTTATTTGAGTGGCACAACTTCACAGCAAGTATAGTTCGTTTTAAAGCTCTTCTCTTTCGATTCTGCCAGTGAATTCCTCGTTGCACTATGCAGCGTACACTAAATTTTTCCAAGCGTTAGTTAGAAACAATAAACAGTATATGTCGATAAAAAGTGCATATAGTTGATGCGGTTTAATTGTGTGGATTTAAAATATCCCTTAATTTTTACATTGCTGCCAACCTTGTGAATCAATGGAAAAACAAACTGCATGGGCCATGCTCATAATTTCCTGTTTTATGGGGAAAGGGATCATCAAAGGTTATGCTGTTACCTTTTCAACGAGCTATCAATCATTAAAATCCATTCATTACTTTTAAAGATATAGCATTTTACATATTATGCACAATTGGATTTATTTCGTAAAAGGGTGAACCGCCAAGTGTGTATAATATGTAAGAAGCTATATATTCAAAAGTTTTTTAATGATGGATTTTAATTATTGATAGCTCGTTGAATAGGTAACGGCTTTACCTTTCTTAAATAGGAAAATTCACAAGTTTTTGATGTCTATTTTCCTAACTTTCGAGCTCTATAACTTCTAAATCAATTGAGGGCGGCAATGGATTTAAGCTTAGAAGGTCTTAATATATAAATTCCACAAAAAAATTGTATATTTTAAGTTTTCGTTCATCTTCAATTATGCCTGGGGAAAATACCTTTTGTGATTTTTTTAATTGCTGTGGGACAAGGGAACTCCCACATAAATTTTTATTTTACTGCATAAAAGCTCTGCCTCCACGAAATAAAACCAAAATGAAATAAGCCCAAAAAAATTAAATAAGCCAAAAGAAACTCCCATACATTTTTGGGCTTATTTTATATGAAATAAGACGTGATGTCATGTGCCCAATGTCACAAAGCCCAAAGCAATAAATTTGCAATTGCAATAATTGCAATAATTTGTGTTGTAAAATTTTTACGAATTTGGGTTATATGACTTTACATTGGGACTTAAGATATATTTTTGTATAAAGCCCAAAACGTCATCATATCGCTCAACGCCAGAAAGCTAAAATCAAGAAAAGTCATAAAGCCCAAAAGCATATCAAAACGCCCAAATCTGCAAACAAATATAGTCACAGTGACCAAATGGAATGTCATATCACTCAAAGGAAAAGTTAAGGCGTTATCACATTCCGTGGATGTTTTGGGCTTTAAGACATTTCCAATTATTTCACTCTTCCTCTAAAAATAATACTTATCAACGCGACCTCGACGCGCCCATTACGCGGAATTTGTTTTTAACATTCCGTTCAAGAGCAAAACATTTAAGCATATTTCACAGAGCCGATAAGAGTAGGCCTAATTCATGTAGTTATACTCAAAGCATAATATTGACATATTGCAGCAATCAGAGCGCTAGTAAAAACTTACTTTACACCATTATACCATTTATTTCTCAAAGATTTTCACATCAACACATTTTGATGTATTCTAAAAAGAAATAAATCTGAATTGGAATCGTCCCATTTTCAAATGGAAATAAGTCAGATTTCGCAGGATTCTCTCAAAAATTGCGTTTGTACGAAATATTTCACTATGACTTTGGGTTTTATGGCGTGTGTCATATTGTAACGCTCACGTCATAAAGCCCAAAGCAATAAAAGTCACAATGCCCAAAGCATAACGCCCAAACTTAAAAGAAAAGGTCGCAACAGCCAAGCCGAATGTCATAACATCCAATGCTTTCATTTGGGCTATAGGGCATTTAATTACGATTTAGCAATGTCCAAATGGAATGCCACAACACCCAATATTTTACCCCTTGGGTGATATGACATTCGATTTGGCTGTTGTAACCTTTTTTCCCTTAAATTTGGGCGTTATGATATGCTTTGGGCGTTGTGACCTTTATTGCTTTGGGCTTTATGACATTGGGCGATACGACACCTCGTCTGAAATAAGCCCCAATCAAATTTTATTTGAGGCTTATTCCATTTTGGTTATTTTTCGGGATTATTTCATTAGACTTGGAGACTATTTCATTCCATAAATTTGGGGGTTGTCTCATTTTATTTAGGGGTTATTTAATTTTCTTTAATTTAAAGAGTTGCTTACAATAAAATTAAATAAAAGTAATGGTTTTCTTAAGTATTTTTACCGAGTAATTTGTTTCGAGGGAAAAGTAATGCCAAAAATTCTCAAAATTTACAAAATGTTAAGCTTTTCACAATAATATCAAGTGTATAACTGCATTACAATGCTAGCTATTTCTTGGGGGTTATTTCATATATTTTGGGGATAATGTAATTTTGAGTAAACAAATCTTTTGGAGCTTATTTCTTTTTTTTTTGGGATTTTCATTGGGTGCTACACGAAATACCCCCAAACGAAATAACCCCAATGAAATAAACTCCAACGAAACTGAAATAAGCCCCAAACTACTAAAATGCAAAAAATACCCAAATGCAATGAAATAAAACCCAAATAGTCACTACGAAATAGCACCCAACGAAAAAATGAAATAAGCCCCAATGAAATGTCCCAAAAAAAAAACTAAACAAGCCCCAAAAAAAAGGTTAAATTCAAAATAAATTTGTCCCCAAAATAAATAAAATAACCCCAATGAATAGTCACTACTGTACTTCAGTTGTACACTTGAAAATTTTGTGAAAGCTTAACATTTTGTAAATTTTGATAATTATTGGCATTATTTTTTCACGTAGCCTCGCCTTCTACAAACTATTCATTTTGTAAAAGGCACATACTAAACCAATTACAACTCTTCGATGACCTAAATTGAAGAAAATGAAATAACCTCCAAATAAAATTAAATAACCCCCAAACTTATTGAATGAAATAAAAAAACAAAAACGAAATGACCATTTCAGCCCTTGAAAGGACTTTGACCGAGCTTCATATTATTAATTGTATTATGTATGTTGTGAAATGTTTGAACACAAGTGATCGAGAACTGGACCTACATGTTTTATGCCGACTCCGAACGGCTTATGTTCTCAAGAAGCTTCTCATGGCAGTTTTTACTCTTTGAGGTTTGCCATTGTGTGCAGAGAGGTGACGGCCGAACAGAAAAATTAATTCAATTCAAAGAACTTTCTGTGTCAGGTGGGTTTCGAACCAGGGTTCTCTGGCGTATGGGTCACACTCTCTACCCACTGAGCCACGGCCGCCACATTGAATGAAATAAGCCGAATGAAATAAGCAAAAAAAAAAAAAACCAAAATGAAATAAGCCCCAAATAAAATTTGATTGGGGGTTTTTTCATTGGGTGTTATTTCGTGGAGCCAAAAGCCCTTACAAAGTGTGACTGTGTGTTACGACCTGTCGGGATTTTCAAGTGCAACGAATACAAAATATAGTTTTTTATGACACAAAAGAAATGTTGACATTGCGATAAAATTTGGTTTGATTTTCTTTTCCCCAAATATTAATACTCAATGGAATAATGTAAAGCATCCCTAGCTGATCGATTGTGAGCGTTACCGGTAATAGTACTCTGAGCACTCAGTAACGCTTCCGACCATCGTAAGCTCAACTTATTGAATCCAAGTTCTTTTCTTTTCAGACGGTTTTTTTTTTTGTTACCACCAAAGGATGGTAACTGATAGATCACTGGTAATGCTTGGTTGCAGAATACCAAAAGACACCCTTTTGGAAAGAAAAGTTACCAAAAGGTGAGTTTCTTCGGTAATAAGATTAATGTTAACGCGACAGAGTCGATCTGCGAGTATAACAAATATTTCGATAGTTTATTTTACTAAAATTTAATTTAATGAATGATAAATATAATAAACGTATTCACTACATTTGTTAAGTCCTGTCAAAATTTTGTATGGGTATAGACTTAGCGGCTAGTTAGCAAGTTAACAAGCTGAGCACTAGAGCACCAATATGTGCTCTATCTTTTTCATCTTTTCTTCTTTTTCAGATGAAAAAGATTATCTTTTTCAGATTTTCTTCGCTTTCCGTCCATTTTACGTTAGATTGAAGCTAAAAAATAAGATTGGCAAAAAAAAAACTGGACGTTGCTAGTGGAAAAAAGCCAGGCCCCCTGGGCTTTAAGGCCTCAAAGCCGTCCAAAAATCGTACATGGCTTAATTACGCTATAGCTTTTTATGTAACAGTTTTACACTATTGTATAACAGGCTGTCCCCACAGGCAATAGTTTATATCTTGATACTTTCTGCACATTGCTCATGAAGCTCATAACTATTGCTTGTCATGAACTGTCAGTTTGGTAGTTTGACAGCCAATTTTTTTATTTCGTTTTATTTTCTCAGCAAGACGCTTTTTTAAATTTAAAAAAATTGCGTTTTTTCATATTTGGCTGTTCTTCAGCAATTTCTTGCCATTTTTTAAATTTTTAGCGCTTCAATGCAGCGAATATTTTTGTTTGACGCCATCTCACAAATGCTTATATCAAGATATGAAATGCCCACACACAAAACTTTGTTTTGATATGGCTCATATCTGTCTGACAAAATTACAGCAGATCGGCAATAATTGATTGCCTCTGGAGACGCCGGGTAAAATAAACAATTTTATGCACAAGAAAGACATTTTTTTTTTCATAAACAATGTTGACCTTGGAATGGCCCTTCATGCTGTTTTAAGAGGTCAAAGCCACAATTTGTAGGTAACTTTTTTTTTGAACACCCTCGTAAATTTTTGGAATAACATATTTCTGGACAATTAAAATCACGTCATGGAGTATTAACTTTAGTGTATTTCTAAGTTTACTATTTTTAGATTTATTAATTTTATGGGGCTTGAGAGCGTTTAAAGTTTCATTCAAGTCTGATTTTCTTCACTCCAAGCAAAATTTTTAAACAGATTGAAGAAAAATTTAAAAATTTTCGGTAAAGTGGTTAGTGGAAAAACTCCATGCCCAGTATTTTTAAGGCCTAGAAGAATGAATTGGATTTATTACTACACTGCAAGAGTGTAATGTACCTGCTAGTAAACAATATATTGCTAGCGTATAAAAGCACAGAACTCTAAAAAAAACAGAATGAAAGAAAGAAACATCATGTTATAGTGTTATAAGTAATTAAATATAAAGTATTTTTTTAAGTTTTGATTTTTATGGGCATGAGATTATTTGAAATATTTAACAAATTTTGTAATGCTGCTCCATTGTATGCGGGATAAATTGCTTTTGCTGCTACTGGTGTATTTAGACAGCATTAAATCGTGGTTTAAGCGCAAGATTAGAAGTAAGTGCTGTTTGTTATAAAGTCATAATATGACAGACATGACCTCCTCATCAGGCCACTGAGCTTTTTTGGTCTATCAGGAAGACCTTCTATGTTTAAATTAGATACCTTTTAAATTTTCATTTCGACATCTTCTTCATCGTCTAATAAAGCCAATACAATGTTGCCTTCATTCAAGTACTATGGATGTCTACGTAGTTTCTTTTGTACAGTTTCTCCTATACCTTTGCTAATTTTCTTTTCTTATACTAAGTATAGTATTCTAGCAAAAATCTTCTTTTTTATTTGAAGCATCTATTGGTTGAAACTATTTTGTTTTTTGTATGCCTGCAACAAGGTAAGTTACATGAGCATTGGAAATGATATAGTAAGATATTATTTCTTAATATTTACCAATTAAGTAAGCAGTTTTGGTTGTACTTTTATCTTCCACGATTAATATTTTTTTTCTCATAAGAAAAAACCTTTAAACCATATTTTTAGTACAATCACTCTGTAGTTTTCTATATTCTAGATCTTCTACTCTCGTTGCAACCATTATGTTACATACTATTGGAAGTACAAACTATGAGTTTTTCAATGAACCCATTTATTTGAGAACACAATAAGATTAAAGAAAGTTTTCATTACAAAAATTCGTTATAGAGCAGAAAAGAATCCGAATATTACATTCAATATAAACAGGTTAATAGAACTGAAGTTGTAGTGAAAATTTTATCATTAAAATTAACAGAAATGTAATTTAAAGATGGTAAAGAAAAATTAGAAAACAATTATCATCATCTAGGCTGAAGCATTGATACCTCCCATACTAAGTAAGTAAAGGTAAGTTAGGGTAGTAAATTTCAAAGTAATTGCTTTGATTTTGTTACCTTTATGCTAACTTTCCTTCTATTATCATATCTTAGTCTCAGTGATTTTGATTTTTTGCCGGTCCATCCAACATGTAGTATTGTTTGAACACACGTTCATCGAACTCTCTGCATTTTTCATTCTGCAAAAATCGTCGATCGTCAACATCTACAGAAAAATAAGGAAAAAACAAAGAACTAAAGAAGAACAAAAAAAATTTCTAGCGTTTCACATAATAAATTTTGGAAGGCATTTATTGAACTTTATAGGAGTTTTTTTATAAGAGTAACAAGTAATTGTTTTGCCATTGTTATGGTGTGTTCTTTTTGAGAGCTGTAAAATAATGATGTCTATCCAACACGTAGTGTCTGAAAACTCATCAAAAAATGCCGTTATTTTGCTGAGCTACATGTCAGAAAGACATGTAGTATTGTCTGAAACCCCCTTTTGATTTTCGTACTACATTTTGGATGTACATATATGGGCTATTCGTCATTCAAATTGAATGAAGAATATCGCATTTTTTGTTCTCTCTTACCCTCTTCGAGATATTTGATTGAATAGCTGCTCACACGTGATTTTTTGATTGAATGGCCGTGGCCGACTAATGCCGCGTTTCCATGTGATCTTCTATTATCTTCTAGTATCACACTTTTTGTAAGAAAGAAATAGCATGTGAGCCCTACTTTATGGCATTGATGAATGTGAGTGTGAAACAGGTATACCTTTTTCATTTTTATAGCATGTGACATCCCCTGTGATGCTAGGAGATCGAAAAAGTTAAACTTCTTGAACTTTTGCTATAAAAGTTGATCACATGCTAGAAATATGACAATAATTTTTATAGTTGTGGTTTTTGTGCTGTCAAGCTGTCAATTTTATCTGCGCCAATATTAACTGTTTTGAAATAGTACAGAATTAGGAAAACAAATTGGGAAATAAAGAAAATCAAATCAGGTCAAGGGGTATGATTTAAAATAAATAAACATTCTTGGTTTTTCTAACCATCGCGTGGCTAAGCAATTAATGCAGATGATTTCCCGACTCGGGAGTATGCAATCTAGAGTTGGCCAGAGAGTTCCTAAGCGCAATTATGGAAAGAATCAGTGATTTTTTTTCATTAATTTGGTGCTTGGTAGATTCACCAAAACTTATTTTTTAAAACTTTTTTTTTATATTTTTTTTCGTGTGTATTTCACTGATGCTGCTGCAGTTGTGGCACACGAATTGGAGTACCTGTAACACCTGATGCTGTCTGCACAATAATAATTATATAAATCAATTTAGGGTACGTAGACAAGAAGTTATTTCAATAAGCACGTCTTGCAATCAGTAAACTTGTAGAAATTGATAAATTTATGATTTGTTTACATATTTTGCAAATGTCAAATTTTAATAGGAAAAAGTACATACGTGGCGAGCACAAGTGAGTGTATGTTCACGACACTGACTTTCGTCATCCATAAAAACCAAACCATACAAGCAAAACAAACAAAATTTTTAAGTTTATTTTTATTATTTTATTCGTAACAAATAGAAGTAAAACAACAATAACAAATCAGATGAATTCAAAGAGTTTGAAAGAAAAAACGAAAATAATCCGCATAAACTCAATTTTGCACGTTTCAAGAAAATTAATATCTAATCCAATTTCAATATTTAGTCCATAGACCCTTATTAGAAATAACTTGATTTACGCGGCTTGGCATGCTCTCTACCAAATTTTCTACAACACCTTTTGGAATTCGATTCCATTCCGCATTTACACGATCCCAAAGGTTACCCATGTTTGTTGGCGCTGCTTTGTACTGCCCGAGCCGTCTTTTCACGATTGACCAAAGATTTTTCAATCGGATTGAGGTCGGGACTTTGTGCTGGCCATTCCATTAATTGAATATTTTGTTTCCCAATCCATTCCTTTACAATTTTTGCTGTGTGCTTCGGATCACCATCTTGTTGAAAAACAATTTCTTTTTCGGGATAAGCACATTTGTCCATAAAATTGGGACGATGGGTTTGTAGAATCTGTAGATAGTCTTCTTTTCGCATGATACCATCTACTAAATGCAGTGGGCCAACATGCCACCATGTAAAGCACCCCCAAACCATTATATTTCCTCCGCCATGTTTAACAGTTTGCTTCACATGGCGCCTTTGAATACGTTCCCCGGGTCTACGCCAGCAGTATAACTTTCCATCCGACTGAAAACGCTTGAATTTGGATTCATCAGACCAGATAACACGTTTCCAATCATCAATGGTCCAATTTCTGTGCTCCCTTGCAAATTTCAAGCGCGCTTTAACATTCTTATCGGACAATGCAGGTTTGGTTTTTTTAATAGTTGAAATATATCCGATGTCATGTAGCGCTCTTCTAGCAGTCCATTCGCTTACATTTTTGTTAATCGCCAGAGAAGCGCCCTTTGGTGTTAGCAGCTTGTTTTTTCGCATTTCTGACATCATGAGTCGAGCATCTGAGTCCGTTAATAATTTTTTGCGAACTTTGACTTGCAATTTGGGTGTCACATTTTTTCTCTTTTGAGCTGCGATCACCGCCGATTGACTAATACCAAGCCTCTCGGAAATGGTACGTGAAGAACAGCCCTTCTCGGTTAGGCACACAACACTATTTTCAATTTCTGCAGATATTTTTCTCATTTTTATGCAAAAAATCTACAATTTATTTTAAATATGATAGGAATTGAAAAAACTGCTGGGAAAACACGTTTTAAACAGAAGAAGAAAAGAAACACGTTTTAAACAGCACTGCGAACAAGAAGAATAAGATAAAAACAAACATAACGGTAAATCTTCATGATTTCTGCTGGTAAAACAAGTGATAGAGCGAAAATAGGTTCAAATCACAAAACGTGCAAAATTGAGTTTATTCGGGTTATTTTCGTTTTTTCTTTCAAACTCTTTGAATCCATCTGATTTGTTATTTTTGTTTTACTTCTATTTGTTACGAATAAAATAATAAAAATAAACTTAAAAATTTTGTTTGTTTTGCTTGTATGGTTTGGTTTTTATGGATGACGAAAGTCAGTGTCGTGAACATACACTCATCTCGCTCTTTATAGCATGTGTTTTGTGATATGGGATAAGATAAGATACTGAAAGATCACATGGAAACGCGGCATAAAGATGTTGTTGTAAATACCAGAAAAGTTGAGTATGCAACCCTGTGATTGATTGATGCAGGTCTTGAGCTCCATCAAAATTTTAATTGATGCGATGAAGTGTTGAAAGTTCATTTTCGCTCTCGCAGAGAGTTCATTTTTTTTTCGCTGGGAAAACAAGAACAAATTTTGAATGACGTGTAAACAGTGCCTTTGTTAATTTACGTTTAAACTGGGAGCAGCCAAATAGTTTTAGCTTTCACACATCGTAGATGTCATCGGACTTGCAATGTCCATCGGACATGTAGTATTGTCTGAACCCCCTATTAACTGTACAATTAGCGTTGTCACGTACCAAATAATAGTTTTGGGGCGGTTAAAATGTATTTTTATGCACACTTTTAAAGAAATTCGGTCAAGATTGGAAAAATTGTTCTTTACTGTGTGGAAAAAACAAAACGGAGTACGCGTAAATGTTGTAGGATATGTACGCCTGTGTATGGGCCCTATTATAATTCTATCATGCTCAGGCGCTAGTATAAATTTTGGCAACCAGCAGTGAATTTTTGAGTGAGAAGAATGTTGGCTTCAGTGGGTTTTTTTTTTTTTGAAAAAGTATTTAAGGCATGCAAAAGAACAGCACAATTCTACTTTAGGGCTTGGACAATATTTATATTCTTAATTTTGTTAAATGTATTTGGGCCTTCTTATCCCAAATATGCAAAAAAAAAATTACCATTTGAGAATGGCTTAGGACAGTGTCGGGCAAAAAACACTTGCACTGTTCTTTCAGTTGTGTGCTAGTGCGCACATATGTGAGAGTGACAGACAGAAAGGGTTTCCTATGCACGGGTGCATAGGCGCTGCCCCACACTGGTTTAGGAGACAAAATTTGAGCAATTTGGGAATTCTGTACAATTTTTTAAGTGTGTGTGGAAGCTGGAAAGAAGATTGATAATTTGAATATGATCAAATTTACAAGGAAAAACACTATTTGAAATTACCTAGGAGAATAAAAATCTTGAATGCTCGTATTAGAAAACAAAAACAATTTTTATTAAAAATCGCTGCTTTGATTTATAAAAATTTTCATTATTACGCACAACTACTACAACGATAAAATGGCGCTGAATTTTATTTTTTACCGTCACCAAGTACCAAGTTTCATTAAAAATGATGGATCTACAATTACATTACTACTGAAATAAAAACATTCATATTTCCAAAACACCTTGTATTGTGTATTTTTTTTGCATTTGGAGACACGATTTATCCTTCGTATTCCTTGAAAGACAGAACAGATTTTTATTATTGATCTCATTCAAGAGATAATATTTTAATCTTATTAAAAGTAAACATTATTTTTAGACTACTTTCCCATATAAAAACTTTGGATGTTTTCATATATGTACTTGAGATATTTTTTTCCTACCTCGAAAATTTGCAAATTGAATGACAGTAGTCATAAACATTTCAAAGAAATAATTGGAAATATTTTAACGAGGTTTTATTTTTTAACTTAAAAACATTCCTTAAATTTGAAATTTCTTCACTGCCCTGTTAAGACTCTTGTCAACTGTCTGGATGCCTATTTTACTTGTGTCTTAACAGTACTGTCTAGTGTAAGCGATTTGTTACTGACGATCATAAAGTATGGGAGCATGCTGCGACTTATTTCCTTACCGCTGTCGAAAATTCCCAGTATTTTAATAACAAACGAGTCAGCTGTCCTTATGTCAGTGAAGGAGACAGTAAAAAGGTGTGGCAAAGCGTTACGGAGGCCGCGTAAAGTACATTTTTAGTTTTTAAGTTTAAGTTTCACTGCCGGTGTCGAATATTTTAGAAAGGCGCGGAGAGTAGAACAGTAAGTAGAAATTCGATAAGAATGTTTAGAATTGAAGATAGAAAATTGCAAGTTGAAATGTATGTCGTTACAGCAATTCTGAAACGAAAGAAATACAGGCAACAAACATTCTTCAACGCGTTTAGTTACAAGAAACAACAGAATGGGACGCAGTCCATCACCCTCGCACAGACGGCGTGAAAAAGAACGCACAGAACGTAAAAAGCGTCGTGAACGTCGGTCAAGGGAACGAGAGCGTGAGCGTGAAAGAGATGATGAGACCGGAGCCGGCAGCAGCAGCCGTACAATGAAGCGACGTTCTCATGAGCGAGAACGTGATAGAAGTCGTACGAGGGAAAGAACGAGCCGACGCCGTTCGAGGTGAATAACAAAGTGTAGAGTATTGCCAATCACAACATAAGTATAAAGTAATAACTTTTTATAAATATGAAACTGTTTTGAACAAAGTGCCAATTTACTAAGTCCCAATGTAGACATGCAGATATTCTTTCACCTATTTTCTTATTTTTCTTTTGTTGTGCTGCACAGTGTTGCGTCTAGAACAAACTAGCTGGAAAAAATTTTTTTATGTTTTTGTACTTACAGGATAAAAAAATTGTTCTAGAGGGAGAGTCGAATATGCACTGTCCACCAGCCTTTTACAGCCCCTCTTGTACTCTTGTACAAATTTAAATTTTTTTCTAACCCCCTAGCCACACGCTCCAGTTCGAAGACTGACAGTTCGATAAACTCACTCACGTAATTTGTTGATTATTTTGGAATATTTTCGAAGTTAATACATATTCTTTATTGGCATGCCGGTACTATCACGTGTGGCTGCAGCGTTACGCTGCGTCTATACCAGACAATTGTCATAAATATTTCATAATCTGTATTAGTTGTCAAATTATTGTCAGCTACAAGGAAATTGTCTGATTATGACGTAGGTGGGCAAGAAAACTGCAAGACAATAAATGACATTTGTTTCGTTATTGGACGTTTCCTTTGAAAGCGAATAGAAAAAGAATATAAAAGCGCTGTTTTTGATTTGCATATATGTTTTTCGATGTGAAAGTTGTGAGATCAAGAAGTATGGTTTTACGCACAAAATTTAATTTTTTTCGATGGCCAACGATCTCCAAGTGCCACCACAAGTGCAGCGTTAATTTTTGATAACATCCTCCAAGTGCCACCACTAGCAACACAGCAAGTGCAACGTTATTTTTTGTTAACGTCCTCCAAGTGCCACCGCCAACAACAAAGGATGTGTAACGCATTTTTCTTGCTCCTGTTGCTGGTTGTGGCACTTCGAGGATGTTAACAAAAATTACACTGCACTATTAAATTGTTAAACACTTATTAAATTGTTATTAAATAAAACACTTATTAGCATAACATACTTATGCTGCTGGTGGTGGCAATTGGAGAACGTTGGCCAGCGAAATAAGCAGGAAATTTGTGCTTCGCTGTTGCGGTATTCCCAAACGCCTTAACGACGATTGTAGCTGTAGTTAACTAGCGAAAACTGTCATTTACTATGAAACTGTGCATGCACAATGACCGATAACGACAACTATGATTATCGTTAACTGTTTGGGAATCCTGCTACTGATTTGTACTGGTGGCGATGGCACTGGTAGGACGTTGGCCAGCGAAAGAAGCAAGAAATTTGCGTTGCACTTGCTTCTGTTGCTGGTGGTGGCACTTGGAGGATGTTAAGAAAAATGTTTTAGAAAAATTTAACTAATGCACCGAGAGATCGTTGGTCAACGAAAAAATTAAATTTTGTGCGGAAAACAACTTTCACACTGAGTTTCTGTTTCGAAGTGCTTTTTCTAGTTTTTAAACATTTCTCAGCATTTTTTCGAAGGAAACGTCAAAAATTGTCAGCATACGTCAAATCGTTGTCAGCTCAATTGTCTGCCTGACAATTGAGACAATTGAGCTGCCGACTGAGAAAATGTGAGTGTGTTAGTAAAAAATGTGTGAGTGTATTGGGATTGTTAAGACAAATTGTCTGGTGTAGACGCTGGGTTAGTTTCTGAAAAGTTTACTGCGTTTTCGCTTTTGTTCTAAAGAAAACAACGCATGGCGGGAAAAAAAGATAATAAAAAAATTTATGAACTCCAGGAGATTTTTTTTTTTTGCCGAAATGGCCAAAAACATTACACTTTAAGTTCAGTTCTAAGTTTAATTACTTTTCTTTAATTTTTCCCCAAAATGTGAAACCTTTTCGTGAGATTTGGTAAAAGAATTTCGCTATGTACGCTTAACCAAATAGCTCATCGCTATATACGTTTAACCCAAAAAATACGCCCATATCCGTTTACGATTTTTCGTCAAAATTTGGAAGAATCAACTTGTCCTCTTTCAGCCGAACACTTTCAGACAACCAAATTTTGTTTAGAAAACACCCAGCAGAAAATGTTATGTCTGATCACGCTAGGATTCAGCCTTAATTTTTTCATACAAGTGTCCGCCTCTTCAGACCTGAAATTTGGTATTACTTTTTTTAAATGTTCATCCATGATTTCTGGTCTGAAAATCAATTTTTATTTCAAATTCAGATATGAGATCTGGCCTGTTTTTTTGAGGACTGATTTTTCATTTCATGTCAAAATTGAGGTCTGTAAAAAGCATTGAGGTCTGGCATGACTATGTTCAGAAATTATGTCCTGAATTCCAGTCTGACTATTAGAGGCCTGAGCGAGTTTTCTGCTGGGCAGAAAAAGAAATGTTGCTTACAGCCTTTCTCAAACAGAAAATTAAGTCTAGCATACCATGGACAAGGCAGTGAATAACAAAAAAAGATGGCGAAACCTCCAATATTTTACCAACAAGTGCCCGTAATGTAGCATGCCGCATAGAATCTACTTTTTTCTTGATGTGACATTAACATGGTTGTTTTCCAAAACTGCTCCCAATAAATTTCGCAGACTATAATTTTTTGATCCGGCAATAGTGTTCCTATCGGCAACTACGAACTAAGGGAATATAATTATCTTGTCTTATGGCGTTTTCTTTTCTCGAATAAGTTCCTCTAAAACTAAACCGTGTTCTTTTCTCGAAAATTTTGACCTGAAAAGTATAAAAAATGCAGAATTTTTTTACTCAAGATCGACGGTTTCAGAGTTCTGACCTCAAATGCTACCAACTGAAGAAACAGAAAAGTGACATGTTAAGAAAATAGTGAACATTGTATTGACATTTTATTAAAGAGTGAGGTTCTTCTTTACAACTTACAAATATTTCATTAAACATAAAACAACATTAACGGAAAATATAACAAATAAGTTAATTTACCTTCAACAAAACTTTCCGTCGCCAGACATTTTGAATTTAATTTTGTGCTTTGCTATTTAACGGAACACTTCTGCAATTTATTTGACGTTTCTCGATATAACAGGGCAGCCAACACAACATTGAAAAAAATGTTGCATTTTTATGTTTTTATTTCGACTAAGAGCAGGTCAACATTTTTTGAGTTCATATCAAATTTTTAAAAATATTGTCAATCGGATATAGCGATGTTAAAAAGCGGACCTATCATATTGTTGGTGGTGTATAAATCACCACAAAATTGTTTCACCTATGCCAGATATTTCATTATAAACACTTCGAAGTTCGTAAAACTTTGTATTTCATGAGGTTTTGAAAAACTTACATTTATTCAGTCTGAAATATATTATCAAAAAACCAAGTTCTTCGTTAATATTTGAGATTAATCGAGCACAATACCTCAGGCAATTTTAAACTGTACTAGAGAGTTAGAATTTTTTTATTTCATTAATTTCTTAATTTAATAACATCTATTTAAACGCTACACGTCAGGGATGTTATTGGCTTAGTAGTAAAAGGGTCAAAACTCACACAAAAATAGGGCCTTTTTGACATGAATGGGGCCTTTAGTGGTAAAAAAGTAATGATTAACACTTTTACATTTTATGAAAATTTTAAAAACAATTTAAGATTTTCTATTTAGATATTTTGCCATAATCACAAAAAAATAAGCACACGTTTTAATAATCTTAACAATGTCATGTTTCTCACATTTTGATTAAAAATGTTCTTGCAATGTTAAAAATTCATTTCGATTTAACAGTTTCAGGATTTAAAAAAATTCTAACCTTTCCTGTGTTTTCTTTCGGATTCGCTGTTTAAGCCGAGGCAGGGAAGATTTTGGACTATCACAAAAATAGAAAAAATTTTTGAATCAATGATGTAGGGTGAAATACACATGATAGCGGAAGAAAATCCGCTCCTACCAATGAATTTAACAAAGAATAAATCCATAACTGTTCTACAATTTTGGAATATAGAGCCTTCTAACAAAATTAAGTTAAGGGAGGTTTTAGGCAAAAGCAGTTAAAATTAAGGCAAATTTTAGAAGATGTTTTCTAAAAAGTGTAATATATAGAAAAAATTCCATTTGCATGCTAATTTAACATCATTAGTTTAAGTAAAAAAAATGTTTTTGTTTGTTTACATATATTTTTTATGTAATCAATTTTCAATTTTTCAAATCAAATTTCTTTGTGGTGCCTAAAAGTATGAGATAGATTTTTATTATAATGCTACGATAAAGCCCGTATGATACTTCATTTTTTTGTACAATTTAAAATCAACACAAGTGGCGTGTGGGCAGGACAGACATATTTTGTAAGAAAGGACAAACGTTGTTACTTTTTTATTTCTGGTGTTTTTAAGAGCAGCTGCATTTAATAAATTAATATTAGCTACACACATCACTTCCAATTCAGCATACACTTATCTGAAATTGTTTTGTTTACTCTAAAAATGTCAAATTAATTATTAACAGCAGAGTAAATATTCGATCGAAACTTAACGAAGGACGAATTGAAAGAAACGGCAAAAAAATGCAGAGGAAATACTGCCCGTCCAACAAATTTTTCTCCAATTCGTACTATATGCGTACTCACTCTCGCCAATTGAATCCATGCATTCGTACTATTTGAACTGCTCTAGTTTTCATTTCAAATGACAAAAATTGAGCAAAAAATTAAGTATCATACAGGCTTAAGTAATAACTGGGCTACTTTACAATTCAACAGAAACATAGAAAGTTTCTATGAGATCCTTTGTTCAAAGGTAAAAATATTCCTTAATAGAAACACAAAATTACTTATTACTAGGTATTTTTTATTTTGGCGTTTTAACGCCACATGGGATAACTAGTAACTTCTAAACTACGGTCTGAAATTTTTTCACCATTGCCTCTTTTAGATCCAAATTCAAATTTTGGAAAAAAAAAAAATGAAAAAAGTCACTTTTCCACTCATCTGCAATAGTTACATGGCATCCATTTTATTAAATCAAATATTTGGTCTATAAAGATATAGATGTTTTATGTTTTTAAAGATTTAGATGTTTATAGCTAGAAGAGATCTTTAAGCTGGAAAAACATTTTAAAAAAATCGATAACTAGTTGAGCTATCGATTTTTTGTTCAGCCACAATTTATGTTCTTCGTGATTTAAGTGCTCTACCAAAAAGCACTTAAATCATGGCGCGCCCGGATATCGTAATTCTGCCTTTTTTAAATGAATTTTGGGCGATTTAAAATTTTTGGTTTCTGGCAATGCTATTGCTCAAGACGATTTTGGCTTTTACTAATTTCACCACTGTAATATGTCTTCCTATCTTACATTTTAACACACTTTTACGTACCACGTGAAGTGAAATAAGTAATTCGTATAAAAACTACACGATTTTGTCACCGAGCAAAATTTTATGTTTCTACTCAAAGCATTTAATTCAAAAACAAAGAAAGAGTGGATTAGAATCATTATATATCGTCAATATTCACCACAATATGGCTCTTCGTGTACAATTTGAAAACAATGATGATATCGGTGTCTTTAGCAAACTAACAAATTCATATTGCTTGGTGGCTATCGGTGGTTCTGAAACATTCTATAGTGTCTACGAATCTGAGTTGGCTGAAACCATACCGGTCGTGCACGCCAGCATTGGAGGCTGCCGGATCATCGGGCGTCTCACTGTTGGCAACCGCAACGGCTTGCTCGTGCCACATTCCACCTCTGATGTGGAGCTGCAGCATTTGCGCAACAGCCTACCCGACACAGTCAAAATACAACGTGTTGAAGAACGACTTTCTGCGCTCGGTAATGTTATCGCTTGCAATGATTATGTTGCACTCGTACATCCTGATCTCGACAAAGAGACCGAAGAAATAATTGGCGATGTGCTCAAAGTAGAGGTATTCAGGCAAACTATAGCGGAAAACACACTTGTTGGTTCTTATACTGTACTCAGCAATCAGGGTGGTATGGTGCATCCTAAAACAACCATACAGGATCAAGATGAGCTTTCGTCGCTGCTACAAGTCCCGTTAGTGGCTGGCACAGTAAATCGTGGTAGTGAAGTACTGGCCGCCGGTATGGTTGTTAACGATTGGATTTCTTTTGTCGGCATGAATACAACTGCTACTGAAATTTCGGTAGTAGAAAGTGTCTTTAAATTGAATCAAGCACAGCCTTCGACGGTCACGACGAAATTACGTGCAGCACTCATCGAAGATATGTCATAAAACTGAAAAATTGCTCTTAAAAAAGTTAAAATGTCTTCTGTTTTATATCTATTTTGTTAAATAGATGTTAAAGTAGTGGTTAACGTTAAAAAATAAAATTTATTTGATAAAAATTGTATGCTTGTTCTTTAAAAAAACTATTTTACGTGGGGATGAAAACTGCCTAACTATTTTCTTGCCAGTGCTTTTTCATATCTTTGTTTTATTTATTAACTTTATATAGATCTCGTTCACGTGATTACGCTTCCACTTCAGCATCAACATCCACACGACGTGGTGGAAATGCAACGGAGCGACCCAAAATAAACGAAGCGGACTTAGAAGGCAAGTCAGCGGAGGAAGTTGAAATGTTGAAGACAATGGGTTTCTGCACATTCGACACAACTAAGAACAAAAAAGTAGACGGCAACGATGTCGGAGAAGTGCATGTGATCCTTAAACGCAAGTACCGTCAGTACATGAATCGTAAGGGTGGCTTTAACCGTCCTTTAGATTTTGTTGCATAGCAACACACGAAGTGTTTTATTTTTGTTTGCGATGCTATTTTTCTTTTCTTAAAGATATGATAGTAGTTAAACATGAGCAGACAAACATAAGACAATCCTGCAATTTTATGCAATAGACCGGTTTACAAAATTTTCAAAATTTCCACTATAATACCTCATTTTTAAATATTGAAAGTGATACTTCATTACTTAAATAAGATTATTTATTTAACCATGAATTATTTATATAAGTCTTTAGAATCGTGATATTAACGATTTTATCATGCTTTAAATTATTTTTGTTTGGCCAACAGTACCCAAGATAGTGAAGTTCTCGATAAACGATTCAATTATAATGTGACACAATCTAGCATTTATGTCGTGGAAGTGTAAATCGTTTTAAAATCAATGTTTTTAAAGTGAAAGGGGCAAAACTTCATCGCTTTTTGGGTTAACTGTCAAATAGTTAAAACTAATACGGATTTTTTAATAATTAAGCAAAGAAATATTGTTACGAATTAACTACATATAAAAGTTAATGCTTCAATTGTTATAAAAAAAAGAATACAAACAAATAATCCCATTTCCCTCTCACAACTTATCCTCCACACAATGCAATAGTACATTTTTTTAATATATTTAAGAGTTTTTATTTAAATGTAAATGAAAATATTTATTTACATACACACAATCTTGTCCCTCCTCCCCCCAATATTCATCCTACTTTCCAACCTATACCGCAACACACTTAACTTATCCACATTCAATAGACCAAATATGCAATAGCCAGGGATTTTATATACAAACTTTAAATAATGTTATAATTGATATATTTGTTATTATAAAAAAAAAAACCAACAAATAAATAAGCTGAAGAAAATGGTTAATTCATTCACAAGTGCCACATCAAAGCTACAATAAAACAATGAAAATATTTAAGGATTTTTAACTCAAATTAAAAACTTTATACAAAGCTGTTTAAAATAAGATTTTTTTTTCCTTTCACATTGTTAATCTGTAACCAACAATTTTACACATAATGCAATAGTTAAGTTTCGGCAAAAACAAACATAATCTTTTGGAAAATTACACACGTACATCTTGCAACTTATAACATATTGTTACCACGAAATTGCAGGTATCTTTTTTCTTATTTGAATAATTTTTCTTTTTAAGTTATGATTTTATAAAGAATAATAAACGTACATTTTGGAAAATGAATTTTAAATATTTTTTGTAATTTTTTTTTTATTTATAATATTGTGGTTAAAATGTATTGTTTAATTAAAATTTGTTTTATATTGTATCTGTAAGTCGAGTTATAAAGAAATTTAAAAAATATAATAAAAATTGTTCCGGAAACTCAAACTTTGTCCTTATAATAATCAAATGTTTGGTTTTAATAGAATTTGTCGCACATTCCAACATTTCGGTTAAGATAGCTTGTATGAGTAAGAGGAAACAGATGCAGTATACCGTGTTACATACAAGTTTATTTGATGAAAAATAAAAAAAACGGATTAAAAGCAAGCATTCTAGGATCCATGAGTTTAAAGTAAGTTATGTGCAGAAGAAGAAAAAAGTACACAGGAAATTTAACGCGCTCGCGGACGTGTACCTTACAAAATATTTTATCGCTCTCGTTCAAGCGCGCGTACGTTTTGGTGAGACTTTGAAATGAGATCTTGTTACGTGTGGTTACCATAACGTACGCGCTCGTGAACGAGAACGTAATTGAGACTTTTAATGCTCATGAGTCGCTCACAAAAATAAAACGCAGGAATGAAACCTTAGCATTTTTGAGAAAAATGTAGCTACCAATAGAATCGCAACTTTTATGATTTTTGTAGATTGTGGAGAAAGATGATCTAGGTTCCACATGGATTATGTATGGGCATTTCCGCAGAAAAGTCCACCGTGATCCAAAAATTAGAAGTTATTAAAAACATATTATTTATGATTTTATCTTAAAGAAACATTTATTTACTTAAGCAATTTGTGCATAAATTCATTTACCATGATGATCGAATCGTCTGCACTGTTTTATAAATGTAGTTTTTTATTTGGTAAATGTTTCATAAACGTTTTTGTTTTAGTGCAAATGGAAGGCATAGGCTAAATGTTATGAAAAAAAAGTTGAAGCAATTTACAGAGTTTTGCTAATTTTGTAATCCAATTCAAAAACCACTTCTATTTTTTGTCACGTATTAAGTTTTACACCTTGTATAGTGTGCTTAGTAAGCTATTGGAAAGTCAAAATAAGAAACTTGTAAGGTGAATTTTCTTTCTTTTTCCACTCATTAAAGTCGTACGTTACTAGTTGGGTCATTTGTACTTTTTTAGGTTATGTGAACTCCTTTGACCAAAATCTGGGATTTTTTGTCAAATACGTACCACTTCAAAATATAGGTTCCAATTGTAATATTTTTGAAACCAGTTAGGTAATTGGAACTTTTTGGGCTTGGTGGACTCTTTAAGACAAATAGGATCAACTTAATCAAATGGATTCCACTTTTAATATTTTTGCAGCTAGTTGGGTCATTTTAACTTTTTGTGCTTAGTGGATTCATTGTACATTAATTTTTGTAAAATAGGATCCACTTGGACAAATATTTTCCACTTACACTATTTTTGGAAGTGATTGGATATTTTAAGGGGACTCCTTGAACACAAATATTGAATTTTTTGACAAATGGGTTCAACTTGTATTATTTTGGAACTAACATAATTCTGACATTCTAACTTTAATGGGATTAGTAAACTTCTTGGACAAAAATCATGAATTTTTTAACCTATTACCCAACTATTTCCAAAAGTGCAATTGGATCCTATTTGACAAAAATCGAAGATTTTTTTTCAAGAAGTCCACAAAAGATAAAGTAACAATGATCCTATTAGTACCTTAATTTATCGAAGTGGAAGTTATTGGCTATAGAACCATATATTTTTGTCCAAGTAGTCCATCAAACCCAAAAAGTTCCAATGACTAAAGTAATTCCAAAAATATTGAAAATAAAACATATGAAAAAAACAAGATCTTTGTGCAAAGAGCACACAAAAACAAAAAAGTTCCACTGACCCAACAGTTCAAAATATATTTAAAATCGAAACTATTTGTCAAAAATATGTTTGTCTCAAGAGTCTACAAAACCCAAAAAAGTTCCAACGGAGCCCAATTACCAAAAATACATCGACTTTTCTCTAAGGAGTCCATAGAATCAATAAAAATTGCGTTTACCTACCTGTAAGCTCCACTGTGCCCTTTTTTCAATCATTGCCGTGCACGGCTCATGAACCGTCCCATTGGCATAAATTGTCTCATTTGAGTACACGCTCGTGGACGGGTACGCAAAATGTTTTTGTCGTTCAAGTACATGAGCTAGTTCTATTGCTTGAAAATTTGGCACACGTACACAGGCGTGAGACGTTATAAAGGTATACGAGCGAGTACCAAAATGAGCTGTGTATTAGCTCGTGTGACTTATAAGTTGATACTTCAGTATTTTAAATAAAACTCAATTTATTTCAATATCGATTTGGTTTCATTCACTTGAATCTTAAGACTGATTTTTGATTTTACATTAATATTTTACTTAGCTTTAATTTTTCGCTTTTGTGAATAAATAGGTATCGGATTTCAATTGTGTCGTTGACAGCAGAGGGTAATTACATAGTTGCACAATGTTGTGGGCATTGCTGATTGATATTTTGAATCAGCATAATTTAGTAATCAGCTTACGTAAACATTGTCGCTTTACATTTAGTTCTTATATTTTTCAATAATGTCGTTGACCGACATAATTAGAGGGTTGGAGTGCGGGTTAGTAACTTGGTACGTAACTTGTGCGTACTCGACCGGACCTTCCCGTACCCTGATGGTAATCCATCACGTAAGATTGTGTAAAATATGTGATCAACAAATTTCTATTCTGTGAATACATCAGTGTATAGCAGTGTAAAAATATTGTAATTAAAATCACATTGGAAGGTGGTCACTACATAGTTAAAATTAGTTAGGCAATTTCCAAGATGTTAAGTGATGTACAAAAAATTACTTTGTGTAGGGGTGGCGTAGTTCTGTGCTGACCCCGCTGACATGCTGGGTGAGACAAAGCATTGCATGCAAACTGATTCGTAAGTCCGCTGATAATGAGCAAGTCGGGTGTATTTTTGTTCATATAGCACATCAGTCCTATATAGCATCAGTATATGGCACATAGCTGCACAAAACAATCTATTTGCGCCACTTCAATACTGTACAGTACTTCATTGCACTGCATTTCACTGTACCGTTGACATCGCGTACACTAGATTAGGGATGGGCAGCAGCGGTGCACTTTCGCAGCTGCACGTGCAAAGCTATTTTAAGTACCTCTTGCCTACAAGCTAAGAGGAAAGGCGATTTGGCATTGCGTTGAATAGTGGTTAATAGACATCTGCACGAATACATCCACACGCCTCTACAAAACATTTGCTTGAAACACGTATACTTACATTCTATCATAGTCAACAACCAAAAATAATAGATACCAGATTACAAGACAGGCAAAAAAAAAGTTGCACCGTTCTGCGCATGACATTATAGGTGTGTTTCCGTACTCACACTGTGTAACTTGTGGGACACTATTTTCTGTTTCCGTACTTTCTGTGCTTAAAATGGGAGAAGAATAACAAGCATAAAACCGCTCTTTCGAGCACACAAAGTGCACAGAGAGTGCTAAAACTCAAGACTCCGAGCAAGGTTGATTTATAAGGTTGTCGCAAGGGAGAGAGCGAGTACCCATAATTGTCAAATCGAAGTTGACAGCTCATAGAAAATCTGCAAGTGCTCTCTATTATCATCCGTTTTTCTTTCGTAGTCATTCGCAAAATTGGCTTGTTTTGACAATTAAGGGTACTGAGAAGAGAGTGCGATCAGTCCTGCGACAACCTTATAAATACCCTTGCTAGAAGCCAAGGTTGATTTATAAGGTTGTCGCAAGGGAGAGAGCTAGTACCCATAATTGTCAAATCGAAGTTGACATCTCATAGAAAATCTGCAAGTGCTCTCTATTATCATCCGTTTTTCTTTCGTAGTCATTCGCAAAATTGGCTGGTTTTGACAATTATGGGTACTGAGAAGAGAGTGAGATCAGCCCTGCGACAACCTTATAAATCAACCTTGCTAGAAGCTATTTCCGGACTTTTGCAACTGTTCTCACATTTCATCTTCACTCTCTCAGTTTGAATTTACACAAATCTTACACAGTGTAGACTACGGAAACACACCTTATGTCTTTCGTGACGTATTAAGGAAATTATAGTTTCTCTATTTCTCACTCCGATTTTCTTTAATCGCAAGAAGGAGACGGAATGCGGTTCTATTTTTCAGTTGCAGTTCTGTTCGTTTATGTTTTACTAAGTGCCGGCCGGCTTACACTAGTCAAGACTTGACCGGTCAGTGTTTTGATATTTCCTTTTAAACTTGACGCTTCAGTTTACAGTGATCATAAAGTTTCTCGTATTTTCTTTTGAAATCAAATGAAAAATAAGAACAAAAGGAAAGAACAGAGCATAAAGTCAAAACGTTCAAGTCTGTTATCTCTCCTTTCCTCATGTTCCTCTTGATTTCAGCTATATGTCTTTGAAGACAGACTGAAAATGACAATTGGCGCTATGAGTTTTAATTTTCTTTATTCTTCTTATTTTCTTAAGCTTAATTTTTCAACGAATTTTTCGAATGTCAGCCAAAATTTTTACGTAAGAAATAAATTAACGTTGCCATTAAAATTCCATGCAAGCAAACATAGTATAATTTCAATTCCAGTTTTGAAGAAGCAAATGAAATAAAACAATATAACGAAATCGAAATTATGGTTTTATTTATTTAAGTCAAGGTCTTATTTAATTTTCTCCTTTTAGCATATGTATCACATATCTTTATTTAATTTTCTTATTCGAAAGTACATGCGGGCACGAAAAAATTATTTTTTCACTTTTTTATCACAATTTATATTTTTAGATAACTCTAAATGATACTTTAAATAATTGTTAGAGATAAATAAGGAGTCTCCATTAAATTTATCAAAAATAAATAAAAAAAAAAATAATAAAAAAATAATAATAAAAATATTGTTTGTTCTGATAATATTTCGATGGACGGCAAATATTGCCGCGATGTGTCATATTTTAAATGGCGTTGAATGAGACACACACACGTGCTATTAGAACATTAAAGACTATAGAGATTTTACATATTTGTGAAAATACAAACTTCTGCATAAGTTTAATAGTTTAAACTCTCTTTCACTCTTCAGTTGCAGCCAGTTTGTTTAAAATTTCAGAGTTGATATGTCAAAAATATTGCTCGCAAAAGGTGACATGTTCACTGACAACTCACTCTTACCTCACACCCCCTTAGCAAAAAATTGTTAATTATAACGAAAAAATAACAATAATATTGGTTTAAATAGCATTAACAGGCGATTGTTGATTTCATGTTAGAAATAACAATCGAAATTGTTAATTTTTCGAAATTTTGTTTTGATGGTGAAAACAACAAAAAATATATGCTGTCTACAAACAAGGGAGCTCGGCGTTTAGACTCCCACGTTTCATCCGGCAGCTATAAATTTGAAGTAGCCAAGGAGTTA
This sequence comes from Coremacera marginata, assembly GCA_914767935.1. NCBI lineage: Eukaryota > Metazoa > Arthropoda > Insecta > Diptera > Sciomyzidae > Coremacera > Coremacera marginata. The sequence continues at coordinate 59,758,966 of OU612044.1, read as the reverse complement.
GTTTACCTTGGCACCGCCATTAATACCAAAAACGAAATCAGCCTGGAGATAAAGCGAAAAACAATAATTGCTAATAGGTGCTACTACGGGCTCAGTAAGCAACTAAGTTCCAGAGCGCTCTCTCGATCGACAAAACTAACACTCTACAAGACGCTCGTTCTACCTGTGCTGCTTTATGGCGCTGAGGCATGGGTAGTTTCGCAAACTGACGCAGCCGCTCTGGGGGTGTTCGAGAGAAAAGTTCTTCGCAAAATCTTCGGTCCTGTTCGAGTCGGCGATGACTATCGCATCCGAATGAACCACGAGCTGTATGAGCTCTACGATGACATTGACGTAGTTCGGCGTATAACTGTGCAGCGACTACGCTGGCTGGGTCATGTCCATCGTATGGACGACGAAGCTCCAGCGAAAAAGGTGCTCGAGGCGAGGGTCGCTGGTCAATGACGACGAGGGAGACCATGCCTCCGATGGATGGACCAGGCTGAGGAAGCCCTAACCGCACTTGATGTATCCGATTGGAGAAGGCGCGCGCAAGGCAGAGGCGCCTGGCGAGAGCTGATGAGGTCGGTTGAAACCCGGACACGGGTTGTTACGACCACCTAAGTAAGTAAGTAAGGTTAAAACAACAAGTTCTCAATTATAAATGCCAAAATTCAAAAATAAAAACGCATATATGTCTATAAAAAGTCGCATATAAAGTGTTTTAAAGAAAAGAAGATATAACTAAAGAAGATTTAACTGCCAAAAAATTAATGATCTGTCAAAAATAAAAATTATCTGTCAAAAGAAAACTCTTATTTTTTTTCGTTTGAAATTTGATTACCTTCTTCGTGTTATTCTTCGTTTACCTTCTTGGTTTTAGATGTCATTTAATTTTAATTTACAAAATGATACTTGATACAAATATAAATCATCCATAGTTACTAAAAAGTATGCCATATTTATATTTTCTCTTAGTTGATGATGACTGGTTATTTTTTTTAACCAGCAATCCTTCCACTCGCACGTGAGCTCATCGAATTTTTGGTCAACAACCAACTACGATTGAATACACTACAAAACAAAACCAAAACATTCCAGTACTGTACTCAAAACCCATGATACAAGAATACAGGTAGATGAGACAGTTCCTTGGCAAAAATAATATACACCAGATTATGTCATGCGCATGTTTGCTTAGACCCCTTTTACATTGATCAAGACTTGAAGTAAAGTTTCAGAGTTTGTAGGCAATTCGCCGCACATCGGAAGCGACGGAAGGGGAAAAAAACTTGAAGCTGTACCGGCAATTTTTTCGTGTTCCTTTTGTTATTTTCGCGTTGTTGACAGTACCTTTTATTTTATTTTTCGCATATCAATGTGAGTTTGTTAGACTTCAGTTGCAGTAAAATTTGTGTGTGAGTTATTTAATGAGGTTTTTGTAGATATTTTTAATAATAATATATTTTTATAGCCAAAAAGTCGTTTAATTCAATTTGCAAATTTATTAAAATTGAGTTTGCTTCAGTTTGCTTGCAACCTATCTCGCTTTATTTTTTTAAGAAAACAAGGAAAGAAGACAAGAAATTGAACTCAAGTCTTGACCAATGTGAAAGCTTTCGTCAAGTTCAAAAGAGAACGTCAAAAAACTTGACTTCAAGTCTTGATCGGTCCTACGTCATGAAAGACACATTGTCAATATCAGCTGTTTTTCAATCGTTGTAGCTCTGTTCGTTTATGTTTGGCTTGTGGTGCGGGTCTACACTAGCTTTGACTTGGGCTTTGATAGATGAATACTCATTCAATGGAGCGTCACTTATGGCGTTTCTGTTCTCGAAAAATTTTGCATTTTTTCTGCCCTCTTTGAGAATTTTGCACTTTTTATGTTCTTTTCTAAAAACATGTTGACTTCTAAAATTAAATCGTGTTCTTTTCTCGAAAATTCAAAATTTTTGCACTCTCCAGATCGACGGCTTCAGAGTTCTGCCCCAAAATGCTACCAACTGAAGAAACAAAAAAGTGGCATGTTAAGAAAATATTGAATATTGTATTGACATTTTATTGAAGAGTGAGCGTCTTTTTTACAAATAACAAATATTTATTATAATTAAACATAAAATGGCAGAAATTAACGAAATAACCACATCAGTTATTTTAATGATATTAACGAAACAAATAATTCAATTTACCTTCAACAAAACTTTCGCCGCCAGTCATTTTGAATTTAATTTTGTGTTTTGCTATTTCACGGATGACTTGCAATTTATTTGACGTTTCTCGATATAACAGGGCAGCCAACACAACATTCAAAAGAAAAATGTGGCATTTTTATGTTCTTTTCTCGACTAAGGACAGGTCAACATTTTTTGAGTTCAGGTCAAAATTTAAAAAGTTCTGCACTATCAGACGGCAGAATTTATTGCGATAAGTCCAATAGAGAAACTGACATTTAAAAATATTAGCCGATGTGCTCAAACTATTTCCTAATCTGGTTTCAGAAAACGAAGTCTTGATTCTGAAGTTTTAAATGTAGAGTTTGCTTATATTTTCAGTGATTCAGCAGAATAAGTAGAAACTGAATATTACTGGAAAATAGTTTAGTCAATTAGAAGAGGAGAAATTTTGACCTAGCCTAATTAGTCAGCAAACGTTTTTCGCATTTTTTCTCAAATAAACTTAAATTAAACAAAAATTAGAGGCATTTTGAGCACAAAAACATTGATTTAAGAGTGAAGAATTCTTCTTGTTATAATTTGGACATAAGGAAAGAATTAACAAACAAATGCAATAGAATACAAATTTAATTAAATCTTATAATTTTTTAACCTTATTAATATATTTATTTTATTTGATATTCATAACATGAATAAACTCATAAAGGTCCTATTTAATTTTTCATTAAAGCCTTTATGTATAAATAAGCTTATGAATAAAGAAAAATTTATTGTAAAATTACGAAATTTATAGTACGAAAATTACTTTTTTTCATATCAAGCCTGTTCGAGAGAGTGATTTTATGCTTGTTCTTCTTATCTCTTTTGAGCTAGAAAAATACGGAAACACGTTCTAGCAGCTTGTAAGTTACTACAATCGTGTACCTTACCTAGCGTCCACACGTAAAAGTGAATGTTCGAAAAACTCAATACATCCAAACATTTTTATTAACACACTCACATTTTTGGACTGGCAGCCTACTTGCAGCGATACTTGCACGGAAATTTCCTAAGCAGTGAATTTTTTCACTTGTTGCAAGCAAATGTCAGAAAAGGGTAAACAAGTAATCAGCCTTATTCCAGGATCCGTCGTAGCTGTGATTTTCATTCGGATTCGTAAAGTTGTATTCTACGATCCGAATCGTTACGTCGTATTCGAAATTCGTAACATTTGTCATTCCACGTTCCGAACGTTTCAACATTTGACAGTTTTTTTGCGGGTTCTTGTACGACAGGTTTGCATTGTCGGAATTTATTTTTAACATTAATATTTTAAGTAAAATTGTGTTTTCTTTTAGAAAATATGCCGCACATAGGAAAAAAGTAAGTATTTTCATTTAAATCACCAAAGAAAGGTTTATTATCCCTTTTTATAGGTCAAACACCACAAATAGGAACCAGTACACGCATTTGGTCAGCTTAATGACTGAAAGGCCAAATTTAGCGCAGGAATTCAGTAAGGACTACAAAGAAAATGTTATGCGTTTCTAGGGAATGCCAGTGCACAGCTCAATAGTCTCGGGCCACCAACAAAAGACACTTCCAGTAGGAAAAAGATTTTCCGTGTGGAATAGCGTCAACAGAGGCAGCCACCAACGCTATCACCAATTCAGCTGCAGCTCCATACCAAAAGGCAATCGCTACTGCATTCTGCTTTCTGTCACGATGGAAGGTGCTGCCAGGAATTGGAGTCAATTGTGGAAATTGAATTGTGTGTGGAAATTGAAATGGAATTTATTGTAACGTAAAACACTAGTTATTACACACTTTAATTAATCAATTCTTTGCAAATTTTTTGTCTTCTGTCAAAAAGGAATGTTTTCGAATTTTCGAAATTTAATTTCAATGAAGCAACACTCAGCTTAGTTTTGTTCGGAACCTGGAATAGCAAATTTTTCGTATTCGTAGCGTAGTCTTACGTTCGAAGATTTATTACAACGGATCCTAGAATAGGGATGAATGTTTTTGTAGTGCTTTTGGGGATTTTTCCAGGATTTCCTCAAGTATATAGAAGAAGCAACATTAGTTACATGTTTTCCTCGTTTTCTAACTTCTTAATTTCAAGCAATACTGCAATTTCAGGGAGAACCTTCGCATTCGACGACATTTTTAAAAGAACTTCCACTTGCACATGTGGACCTGAACCAACTTGCAGCTAATTTCGAACTTTTTCGAAGACAATGGCCCGTATGCATAAAAACGAGTGAACGGTACAAAGTAGTGTTTGCTATTAAGTAGTGAAAGGTCAGTAGTGATCACTACTTTTGGTATGAATAAAAATTTTAAAGCAGGCTCTATTTTCGAATTTCGAACTTAAGTGTTCACTTATTTGTTATTTGTTTTGATTACATTTTCTTTTCTTGTCAAACAACGGAAATTCAATTTGTGGAATTTTAGTTTAACTGAAATCGATGTAAGTATTAAAAATTTAAGCTAAAAGAAAATTTATATATCAAATATATTTTATTTAAAATGAAATTTAGCGAAAAACATGGAATCATTTGATGATATGCGAACCTGGACATTGGAGGAAGGAAGCGAAGAATTTTTAGAAGAAACCGAAGTGGAATATTTTGCTGGGACTCCATCAAGAGTATCTGATGGAATGTTTATTTCATACATAAGCAAGTATGGAACAATTTTACTGTCCAAAAGCCAGAAGCCTTATGACAAAAATAAAAAAAAGCAGGCTGCCGAAAAAATTAGCCATCACTTGCAAGTCGATAAGGGCATTTGCTATTCTCCGCAGCAAATCTTCAAAAAGGTTCAAAATGTGAAATCAAAGTTAAAATCTAAAGCGGATGTTTCAAGGACAGGGAATAGAAAGATAACTTTATCTGCAGCAGAAAAAGAGTTGTCAGAACTTATTCATGCAGCTGATAATCCAGCAGTTAATCCTTTTAAAAGTAAGAAAATTAAAAAGTGTATTGTAGATGATTAGAGCAACGATATGGACAATGATTAGAAAAAAGAATTTAACAAGGATTAGGGCAAGCTAACTGAAGACTGCTTTCTTTGTTTTAAATTATATGCTTCTTTTTTGCAAATAATTTTTTTGAAAATGTTATGTTGAAATTTTTTTGAAAGTACTATATCAAATGTATTTTCAATTTCTTAAAGGTGGGATTGTTTTGGATTCATCAACAATTACCGAAGTTGCTGATGTTGACAGTGAACAAAAAAATTATGATGCAAACTTTCTAACACCAAAACAGGGTTTAACACTACCAAACGATGAAAAATTATCCACATATTCATCGGCTTCAAGAAATGTTCCACGCAAGACTCCTCAAAAAAAAATTAAAAACGTAAATGTTAGTGCTTTTCCTCCATTATATAAGGAGCATTCCTTAAAAGAATTCGCCTTTAAGATATACCATTTCATAAGCTTTGCTCAAAGGAGTTGATGGAGGAGATAAGTGAGGCATGACCAAACGTGTGATGAGTTCTTACGGAACAAAACGTATGGACAAGCTTTTCGTTAAGTTTTGTTAAATTACGTTTGTTCATTTTGGGCAACGACATTGAATTACATTAACGCGAACATTTTCGTCTGTACTCGTTACGGAGCAACTCGTCTATTTTGGGTTGGCCTTTACGGAGCGACTCGTCTATTTTGGTTGGGCCTTAAATTATATTATTTATTTTCAAGGCTTCATCCAGTCATCTGGTCTTTTTGAATTTTTCGTTAATACGAAATTTATTTACATTCAATTTTCATCACAAAATGTTTTATTTAACGTTTTTTTACCGCTATAAGCTCCTTTAAGAGCAAGATTTCCAATGTTGGTTTGAAATTCACTTTTATATGAACGTGTTAAGCACAGCCCAAATCCGTAGTTTAAAAATTTGATCTAGGTTTCAACGGCCAATTTTAGTCGATTAAGCTGAGTTCAAATGAAGTTTAACTCGCTCTGAAAGCTTATTCCTAAGTAATATATCTTTGTTCGGAAAAAAACTGCACATAAAATATTTAACTCGTTTTAGGTTTTTAACGAATTGGAGACGCAAGAAACCAACGGATTGACACTAGAACTTCTTCAGAGACTCGTTCTTTTGAAGCAGCTTAAAGTTTTTGAGAAACAGGAACGTTTGATAGATAAGCAGGAGAAGATTGCTGACAAACAACTGGAAGGATGTAGTAATTTATAAGTGTTTAATGAAACCTCAATTTCCTTTATAAAATGATTATTTAATTTTATTTTTGTGTTTCTTGTATGTTTTTAAAAGTTCTCTTCATTAATAATGTTGTTTTATTATTCTCTACACTGTTTGCTAATTAGAAACAGTGCAATGTTTGATGTGGAGTTAGTTATATTTGCGCCACACATACTTACATGAAATAAATGAATTGTTCAAAAGCCAAGCATATGTATTATATCTTTTTAATGAAAATCAACCTTAATCAGTATTTATAAAAATCTGAATTAGAAAATAAATAGTTTTAAAGTGTAAAATTTTCATAAATATAATTGGAAATTTCTGTTCTTCGCAATACTCCTCTTTTCCTAAGAGTATCGTTTGCATCATTAAGACTTGGAACAGGAATGTTTACCTCAATACATGGTAAGTGTGTTAAAGGATCTTCAAAATCGGATTCTTTTAAATGTTTTGATATATTATGCAATATAAAACACGCACTAACCATTGAAGGTATTTTACTAGTTTCCATCCGCATTTTGGATTGCAAAATCGGGAATCGCCTCTTTATTTGTCCAAACACTCGTTCAATTATTACTCTTTCCTTAGAATGTAGTCTATTATAGGTTTGGGCAACAATTGAAGTAGGGTTCCTAAATGGAGTCATGAGCCACGGTGTTAATCCGTAGCCTTCATCTCCAAGTAGGATAGCACCCGCAGGGTTTTCGTCCATTAGGTCTCGCACAACAGAATTTCTCCAGATTCTTGAATCATGAACCGAACCCGCCCATCTACAATCCACACTTGTGACCATCTCATTTCCATTACATGTCACCTGCACATTGAAAGATGCCTGTCCCTTTCGATTGACAAATTCATCGCCATGATTTTTTGGTTTAAGGATCTGCACGTGAGTGCAGTCCAAAGCTCCGATAGCGCTAGGGAAACTAAATTTGTTGTTCCATTCATTTTTGGCCGCTTCCATCTCTTCTTGCGTTTTTGGAAACTTAATCCAATCATTTGATTTCTCAAGAATTGAGCGACAAACTTGCCAAATGGTTCGGGACACTGTTGTTTGGTGGATTCCTAAATCTTCACCTACTCCCACCTGAAAGTTGAAATTTAACTGATGTTCAAAGAAAGTAAGAGAGTTGCTTACTTGGAAGCCTGGGTCCCCGACATATCGCAAAAATGTTTGCATTTTAGTTACATTACTTAATGCGCCGCCTCGAGTTTCCAAATTTTCTGGCAATAAATAAGTTGCTAGCCATTCAACGCTTTCGCGCGAGAATCGATAAAGTGACCGAAAATTATCTTCATGGCCAAATCGTCTTAATTTATAAATTTTATTTTTATTTTTTCGATTTAAGTTCAAAAACATTGCCATTTTGATACAAGTTTATAAAAACAAGTCTTATCAAAAGCAGACTACAAAAATCTATTAGAGTTCACTTTTTTTAAAGTATTAAACACTTGTTTTATGCATATCAAATTCAAGCAAGTAGTGTTTCGAAAATAGTGTAGTCAAAAAAAGAAGTGAACACTATATAGTGTTTTCTTTTTATGCATATCAAAAGTGATAAATCAAGTGTTTACTATTAGTGTAGTGTTCACTATTTTTTATGCATACGGGCCAATATATATTCTCCACTTGCAAGTGATTACTGTCACATGTGGACACAGGGTAAACAGGCCTATTGTTTATGTTTTCGCTATCGTTTATGTTTCAGAGTTTGCAAAGAAGAAACACTTGCTTATAAAATATTACCTATTTAATTTTATTATTAATAGTGAGTATGCAATAATAGTGAGTGATTATAAGTGAAAGTTAAGTAATTTGTTAATTCCATGTTATTTAGCAGCAAGTAACATGGCAAAGAAGCGAGCAAGCACAATCGGCCATTGTCTTTTTTCAGAGTTTGCAATTAACCAAACATTTTCTTATTCACGTACAAATATTTACCATGTCTTGTTTGAGTGTAAATATAATAAACTATTATTAAAACGGAGTTTAAGTGTTAATTAGTGAAAAGATAATAATTGTTGAAAATGTAAAAGTGCAGCAATAAAACAACCTTAGCAGCTGCACATGCATATGACCTAAATTAAATATATTTTCATTAACGAATTTCATAATATATCAGTGGTAACCGCTCAGGGGACATATTAAGGGTACTCACTTCAACGCTGAAATTTCAGAAATGCTGAAATTAATGAAAACTTCAATGCAATTGTTGTTGTTTTGGTTTTCCGAAGGTTGCTTAAATTTAATCATCTATTGAGTTGATGAAAAATAATCGTAGGAAATTTGCGAAGAAAAGATGTGTTCAGTAATCATAAGCGAATCTGTTTAATGAGGGTGAGTCATTGTGAATATGATAATTTCTATAAGAAGAAGAGCATTTTGACAAGTCTAGCCGACATGCTGATGAAATGTCTGCAGTTTAGAACGAAATTGCAATTCAACTAGTTTCTTTTAAGCGATTTATAGTTTTAATGGCCGCTTATAAAAATTATTAACGTATAAAGTACATATATGATGTATGTACATGCGACAAGGAGATTCTTTTTCAGCTGACATGCATCGCATCACTAACGAAATGAAGCGATGGTGATTTTAAGGTTGACAGATGCATGTGAAAAAAAAATTAAACATTAAAAACGGTCGGTCACTTCAACTCGTCGGAAATTTCCAATTTCTGAAATTTCAGCAAAGTGAGTACACTTATTGTGTGACTGGCAAATTTTCCGCTGAATGCAGCCAATGGGTGTATGTTAATTTAATTCCCTCTTAGCTGTGTTGCATGAACAGCTGTTTTTGACAACTTATGGTATGCCTTTAGAAGAGAAAATCAACACTTATCAATGCTACCTGGGTTCTTATATCATGCTCAAAACCAAAGATAAAGAGATAGTAAACTTCGATTTTTTACTGTGCGAATGGGATAGCCTTATGTACGGGCTTCTGTCAAATTGAGGTCAATACTAACACAAAAACCTCAATACTATCACAAACCACAATAGCTATCACAAAATAGTCTAGCTTTAAATAGTTTACAGATAACTAAAAATCTATTTTCATACCATGTGGATCTATATTAACAAAACTCATTTCCTGTTAATTATTAAATTTCTATATACTACCCTTGCTCATTTTTAGAATAACGTGCTCATTTTTAAAATTTTAAAAGGAACAAATATTTTTGCATTGATTTCTTTTTTTTATACTTATTCCATGGACAATTTTATCCTACTTTGTGGAACATATACATTTTTTCAACTTCATCGGAAATTTCGCTTGTGTATTGAATCTTTGTGCAATGACGATGTGCTTCTAATATTTTACTCCGACGATAAACCCTCTCTTTACACTTTGGAGCTTTGCTCGTAATACCACAAATTGGAAAAATCTCTAAAGATATTGTAACCAACATACTTTTCTGTATTTCGTTTGCTTAATAAAAGTATTATAAAAATAAGAGCAATGGAATAATATTTGTTTCTTAAAAATAAGCAAGGTTATTTTAAAAATGAGCAAGGGAAATTTAATAATTAACAGAAAACGAGTTTTGCTAATACAGACATGGCATGAAAATAGATTTTTAATAATAACTTTTGATTGAAAAGGAATATTGGGATATTTCAAATACATAATTTTTAAAGCTGGATTTTCAACAAAATTAAGTACAATAAATTGGAAAAAATCTCTAAAGATATTGTAACAAACTTCTTTTTCTGTATTTCAGTTGCTTAATAAAAATATAAAAAAATAACAATATGAATATGGTATGAAAATAGGTTTTTAATAATAACTTTTAATTGGAAAGGAATATTGGGAAGCTAGACTATTTTGTTAAAAATATAAAAAGAACATTTATAAAAAAGTTAATTTCGACAAATAATCGAATGGGGTGCCCTTGTTTTTAACTGACAGAAACAGTTAATTAATTTTTTGTGTAAAACTGAAACAATTTTTGCTAATAAATTTTAAGCCATTGAAAGGCAGTTTAAAATGCAATTTTTAATTTAAAATATTTTTACAAGAAAAAAAAAACTTTTAAGTTTAAGGCTTCGATTTTCAGTTACCACGTGAAGGGTATTTATATAAAAGAAACGTACCAATAAAAACAACTATAAAAAAACAATCGAAAATAAAAATGGCAAAAATACTTTTATGCTATTTCATTCATTTATTTACATTTTATTTTTATAAATTCGAAAGAATAATAATTTTAAATTAAATGAATTGTATTTTTATTATTCATTCACAATCAATTTATCGTGTGCGTAAAGTAACTGCTCTATTTTGTGTATCGAAAACGCAAACCAACGACAAGTAAGACACGAGAAGAAATACTTTTTTGTATACAAAATTCTATTGCTTCTCGTGTTTTACTTGTTATTTGTTTTGCGTTTCCTACATACAAAATGAGGCGGTAAGTGCTTAATTTTACAAATTCAAACATTTTAACTCACGTTAACAAAGATTTTGCCTTGGCACGATATTAAGTATATTTCCATCTGCATAACAGTTATAAATATAAATAAAGTAAATTTAATTGAAAAAGTTTGGTTTAATTTTTTGGTTCATTTTCTTTACGCAATGTAGAAATTATGGTGGCATTAACAGAAATGTGTTCAAGTTTTCAATAATCTAACATCGATTTTATTTCTATCAAATATAATACTATGTTCACACTGAGTTAAAATTAAGTAATTTCGTCAGATAATTTCGAAATTACACAAAAGTGTTCACACTGGGGTTTGATGATTTCGTTATACGTTTGAGCTTTTTTTTTTGCTAATTAATTATTCTCATGCATAGTTTTTGAACTGAATAAAGCAATATGAATCCCGAAAAACTTTCAAGAGTTATTTTATTATATTTAAGTGAGCTAGAAGATGCAGAAAAATGTGTAGATTCTTTCATAAATGATATGACATGTGAAAAAAAAATGGATAACGGGTAACAAGATAACACAATTTTCAGATTTAAGGGTTGCAATTGAATTTTGGCGTAATTTCGTGAGTAATTTCAACGAAATTACCTTATTTGAGATAATTTCGAAATTAACCAATTGTATGGGAAATGACCAAATTTATTATGTAATTTTAGACGAAATTACACAAAAGCTCGAAATTACGTAATTTGGCTCAGTGTGAACATAGTATAACAATTAAAATTTGACTTTTATCTTTTCAATCAAAAATATAAGTTAAAATTTCAATTTTATTTTTCCAATCAACAGTAGAAGTACATTTTAATTGCTTTATCAACTGCTTGTAGTCACTGCCTACGTCGATTGCGAAGTTAATGAAAACAATGTAAAATGATAAACAAAACTGTAAGCAAAAAAACCATCCCAAAATTTTGAAGACAATCAAAAGGATGTTGGACTTTTACTTTGATTTTTTTTTTTTTTTTTGATTAAAAAATTTGCTCTATTAGTTGTTTTAAATATATGAACTATTATTATAGTTAATAAAAAATAGCACTGCTAAATTTTAAACCTTTATTTTTTATCGAAAAAATAAGTCAAATTTTAGTTTCTATTTTTGATAGAAAAAATTTTAAGTAGAAGTCGAACAAACGGTGTTAATTTGGTTGAAGACGGAAAAATGAAAACTGGATTTAAATTATTATTTTTTTATTGGTATACAAAACTAAGCATAATGGTCAAACAAAAGTTTTGCTATTAGCTATTCAATAAGCTGTTAACCATGAAATTCCATACATTACTTTCGAAGATATAACACGTTAAATATAATATTAAGCACATTTGACGATCACCCTTTAAAGAAAATCTTCAAATGCAAAATTTTCTAAGTATAATCATTATTATCGTTAATAGCTTATTGAATAGGTTATAGCATAACCTTTCTGACATTTTAAAATTTACAGCAATTCTTATGTGATCCTTCCACATTTTTTCCAATAGTCACCAAATCCATGGGTCTCTTTATAATGGTATGGTAACAACTTAAATTAAAAGGAAAAACATTTTTATACTTCAACTTTAGCCGGCTCTGGTGTTTTAAAAATTTTATCGCCTAACAGCGACTTAATTAATAACCCCATTAATTTAGCACCCCATTTAGCGTGAATACTTCGTTGATTTTCTTGGCCAGAGGCATGAATTCCATGTTGTTTTCTACAGAGTATTGCAAACAAGTTACAGCCTGGCTCGGAGCCTTGTTGGAAATGCATGCAAAAATTTTTCGAATGTATAAGATTTCTGTTCTTAAATGAAAAAAAGAAATTAAATGCACTTGCAGAAATATACGTCATAATAATGGGTTGGGTACGAAATATCAACGACAAAATATCCAAACCAAAATATCCAAAGCTAAAATCTCCAAAGCACAAAATATTCAAAATCTCAAAAACTTAATCGCCAAACCCAAAATAGCCGAGGACAACATCTCCAAAAATGTAAATTGAAACATTTATGAATGAATTCACGCGAATTCGTAAATGATGAAATTTACATTTCTGAAGATTTAGTTAATTTTTTTAAGTACAAAGTTTATTAAAGTTTAAAATTAAAACTAAATTAATCTAAGCCTAAGTTAACGGCAATGTCAATGTCATAGTTTGTTTGAGCCATACATTTTGTATTCTCTTACAACGTTTAAATATCAATATGAAAGTAATGAAATTATGAAAAAAATTCCAAAGCATTTTTGATTGAATTAAAAATTACAAAAAATATGTAGTGTTTGGATTATAATTAAAAAAAAAATAAATTTGGTGATTTTGGTTTGGATGTTATGATCTTGGATATTTTGTCTTTGGAGATTTTCTAATTTGATATTTCAAATTTGTATATTTTGTAACGTGGAGATTTTGTCTGTGGTGGAGATTTTGGCTCTTGAGATTTGGTACCGCTCCCTATAATAATTAAATTAAAACCTAATTTGTTGTCACAGTTTTCGAGTTCCTGATTAAAAACCTTATATAAAACATACTTAAAACTATATATAAGTTCTTATAATAACGGAATTTATTTCATGCACCTTTTATACTATCATCTATCAAACTATGTCTGGCACAGCAGTGAAAAGTAGTGACGATAATAGATAAATCCTTTATAAGTTTCACCAATCAAGTTGTAGTTGCTGCCTACATGCAACAATGCATGCACCTTTTTTAACTAATGTTCTATAAAGCAAATGGTTGCGACACACATCCATGACCATAATAAAGAAGTATGTGTCCTTTTGATCAACAAATTCAAATTCCTTGCCTTCCAGTTCGTTTAATATATCTACAATAGCATGCGAGATAGGCCCACGTTCGCGACAGAATATAATCAGCAAGTAACAATAAGACGCCAGGCTGAATTGCATATTAAGTTGCTTGAATTTTTTTAAAACTTTCAGTATCGAATTACGTGCAAATTTATAAGTGTTAAATGTGCTAACGCAGTAAAGCTGTGCATTTAAGGTGCCCACATTGGCACGCAGTTGTTGCTGCGCCATTTGTTGCAATAAATCGTTGCACAGACCCCAGCGTTTATCGGTACTTTCCGTAGATGTGTAATAGCAGTAATGGAATTAAAGGTTTGCGTGTCCAACTCAAGTTGCTTTTCTGTTGCTTCTTGCAGCTAAATCTTTGTGCTCCTCCTTGTTCTACTTGGCAGCTTTGCGTCAAATGGTGCCCAGTTAAAGTGGCATGTGACCGAAATAGATGTAGCATAATAGCACTTTAAAAGCTTCTAAAGGAGCCTTTAGCTGCATTTCACGTTGTGTGGATTCGGCTAGTCTGCCATAAAGTAGCCAATATAAAAAGGTGTGCAGGCAGACGTTGACTTTCTACCAAGAACTCCAAGTCCGAGTAGTCATTGTTCATGCACAGATAAGCCATTTGCTCCGAGAATCCTTCAACACGGAAATAGAAGGATAATTATTTGCTGCTATTGTTGGTTGAGTGCCAGTGCTCCAGCCGCTTACCTGTCAAATCAACTTCATTCGAACGCTGCTGCTTCAGTGGTATTCCAGACAATTTATGATGAGCTTGACTGCTCATTGTTGCCTCATGGATCAAACAATCAATGGAATTGTTTCTAATTATATTTCTAATTAAATTAAAAGAAATGTTTCCACGTGCGAAGTTTCCTATCTCTTTATCTCTGCTCAAAACAAATGTTTTCAATATAAAATTCACTCGAATACTTGTGCTCGTATACCAAGTACACATGATAGAAACAGAAACACATCATGTATAAGCAGAAAGTTACGCTGCAACCACACGTGATAGTACTGGCATGCCAATAACGAATATGTATTTACTTCTAAAATATTCCGAAATAATCAACAAACTACGCTGCGGCCACACGTGATAGTAAATGTTCATTTGCAAAATGTCGTCATAGGCCCATATTAGACGATGTCCGTTTGTCCGACGAAAATGAACACTTTTTACTCTCTTGTCCGCTGGATGGTCACACGACAGAAAATTTAGGGCGGACACATTTGACATTTCATTTAGTTTGAGTACATTTTCTGCTGCACTTTATTTTGTGCACTTTGAAAACAATTACTTTTAATAGCAACGTTGCGTAGATACAAAAGTGATTGAAAGTTTTAGAGTTGAAATTGTTATTCTATTGTGTTTTTATTGATACGCGGTATTTCTTTATTTTTTATTCAACATAGAAATCGATTACGACTTAGTAGCTTTAAATATAATAAACTCGGCAAATCAATACGCATCAAACATAGTTTTTATGAACAACAAGCACAGGAAGGTTTTGCAGCGATTTGTAGCCTTGGCCAACGAAGCACTTCAGATAAGGGAAACAAGTAGGAGAAATCGCTCATGCTGGATCAAAAAGTGGCATGAAAGGCGATCCTGTAAAGGCTCCTTTTCGCAGCTGGCCAAGGAATTGCCATTTTGATTCTTTCTGAAATAAAATGCATTTGAGTTATTGCAGAAAAACAATCATTATGCTTACCAATAGTTAAACAACTGATTTTGCTTGCAAAATTCTTCTCGGATTGGCTTAACCTGTTAAGAATAAAGATTGAAATAAAATGATTCTCATTAAATTAATAAATGAATTCTATTAATATATTTATAACTAGCTTAAACCCGCCGCTTCGCCGGGTTTTCAAAAAGTTTTCATTCAAAAATTGATAGTGGGTAGGCTTGATTTTTCGCTACCAAAACGATTTTTTATTGTTTAAGTAATACTACAAATTATTAACCTTAAGATTGTTATATCATCTGATAGGAAATCGAAAACCTAAATTTTGGATTTAATTTTTTTTACAACAAAAACAACTTTTATCCAATTTTTTGGCTTAAACTAAAAATTTTTGAACATTTTTTAAAAAAATTTTTAAAAATATTAATACTTTGGTTTAGTAAAAATTTCAACTTATGTTTGAAGGATATTTTAACAAACAACATTTTTCAAAAAAAATTATTGAAACCCATTGCAAACTGACTGAAATATTTGCCTTCAAAGCTAAAAGTGTGAATTTCAAGTCGTTTTTCTCTCATTCTCAGCTTATAATTAATACTAAAAAGATCTGGTACTAAAATTTTTCACAGTTTTCAAACTACATACATGATTTTGGTATCAAATTGAAGGAAATTTAAAAGCGTTTATTGATTTTGTTCTCGTTTAACCGAAGTGCAATTTAATCCATTAGGACCGAAAGAAAACCATAAAAAACAGACATTTTTAGACTTGAAGCAACATTTTGGTGAAAACTATGTATGCCATTGAGCAGAAATAAGTTATTATTGCATGCTAATTTTACTTTTTTTAAAAAACTGGCACTAAAACTTTTGAAATATTATGCAGTATTTAATGAAAATTCGAGACGCATATGTTTCCATATAGTAACATTGGTTGTTAATGGGTTAAAATAAAGTATCCTATTGCACTCTCTGCTGACCTATAAATATGTGTACAAAATTTTATAAAAATCTGAGTTGTCGTTTAAACGTGATGAGTGAACATAAAAAGTGGCTACAGATTTATTAATAGTATAGATATAGATTTTACTTACCAATTCTTTCAACACCACTTTCTTGTCAATATTTTAATAATATAACCTGCTAAAAGTAAGTGTTTCAAGCAACTTCTTTTCCTTTATCTTATAGTAGGATATTAGTACTTTTCCTTAGAAAAAGTACTTTTTAGCTGCTAAAGTGTGGCAAAACTTTTATTTCACCACATCGCCACACTGTTGTGGCCGTTGTCTGCTGGCATCAAATGAACATATTTTGTCCGCCTTACAAAAAGTTCATCCGCTCTCACTCTCACTGTTTTTTGACAGTTTCACATTGAAAGCAAAAACAAAGATCAGACAAACGGACATCGTCTAATATGGGCCAAAGCCAAACCCCCTAGCCACACGTGCCAGTCCGAAGACAGTAACAGTTCGAAAAACTCAATACACTCTCACTTTTCACTAATACACTCACACCTTGACATCACTGGCAACAACTTTTACTGACACCCTAGCCACACGTGCCAGACCGAAGACAGTAACAGTTCGAAAAACTCAATACACTCTCACTTTTCACTAATACACTCACACCTTGACATCACTGGCAGTCCACTGGCAACAACTTTTACTGAGACAGTGAATTTCGACAACCACAGCCAGTGCGAAATCGAAGTAAGAAAACAGTGTTGTAATTTCTCCCTAAAATATTCGAACTTTAAATATGCACTTTTCTTTCATGTCTTGTTTTTTCTCCTCTCTCACAAAAATTGTTCCCGCATCTGTCAAAAACAGCAGAAATAAATGGCTGCGTTCAGCAGGTACAATCATGTTTCCATCATTGGCTGCATTCAGCGGAAAATTTGCTACGTAGCTGTTGAACAACTTTCGGGCTGAATGGTATGTTGCATAAAGTGCTGGCACAACACGTTCCCTGAGCGGTCGCCATCTTAGGTAGCGAAAATATTTTATGCTACTTCAGTTGAACGGCTTACGCTTACTTTATTTTGACGGATAAATATACCAAATACTAAATTTATTAATTACTAAATTATTGAATTGCTTAGTAGTGCTTTTAATTAAAACTATTTGTTTGAAACGTGTGCACACAGAAAATAAAAAAAAATAAATTTGAGACAAAAAGCATTTATTGTCGAACAGCTGTTTGTCTTTTGACGTTTCGAAAAAAAAATAGTTCAGCAGAAAGTATCACTTTATGCATGGCAGAATTATAAGGTAGGGCCGGTTGGCTCAGTGTCCTCACGCGTCAACGAATAGTGGATAATGAAAAGGTTGGTAAGTTGTCAAAACGACGAATTTACAAGGAATTGCAAATGAAGACAAATTTGTATGTTTCCAAGTTGCAAGTTTGAGTGAAAATATTATTAACAGTGTAATAACAACTTCAAAATGTGAAAGAAGTCTTAAATTGGCAAAAAAAAACTGTACAAATTTTAACCTAAAATCGACTGCGAAACATGAACATAAAGAAACGTGAGATGAACAGCTGATTTTGACATCTAGCCCACTTTATTCTGCTTTCTACTTCATTCCTCTCTGAGTCGGCCCTACCTTATAATTCTGCCATGCTTTATGCTACTTCGGTACCTGAGCGTTTTTTCGGATAGAATGTAGCCATTATAAGGCTATCCAGATATTTGACATACCCTTATTTTATGTAAACAAAAGACACAGATATAATCGTAGACGTAGAGTCTTTTGTTTGCTATATTTTTTGATAAACTTATTTCAATCTTAGGTTTAATAAAAGGAAATAAATATTTCGGAAGAATATGACTTTTTTATTTTTCCCAAGTAAAGTGCTTATATATCTTAAATTAATTTGAAATTTTAAAATTTTAACAAACAAAATATATTTTTAATGTGTAATAAGTATAAAATTAGTTCAATAAATAATTCGAATTTACTATGATATTTAAAGAATCAATAGAGTTTTCATAGCACAATGACCATGCGCATTCTCTGTATATGTAAACCTGCGTAGTAGTAAAACACATTTTTGTAGCTACATTCTGGCTCTACAGCACATCTCTATAATACATCTGAATTGTTTATTGTATTTATCTCGCTGAACATAAACAAATAACAAACGATAAGAATTAAAACAGCTGATATGCATATATAACATAAATGTAAATTTTACATACGTATTAATAACAACAACAATACAAGCCGTTACTGAGAAATATTCGTAAAACAATTCATTCTAAGAAACAACACGATGTTGCGTTCGTGATTTCGGCTCGAACAAAAGCAACAACGATATGAACGTCAGCAGCAACTGAAGCATCAATGTATGATTTTTCTTATTATATAGATATAAGATATAACTGATTTTTGACACATATTTTATCTTTGTAAGATGAATATTAAAGGCTGTAAGTATATTCCAAAGTGTCCTCCAAAAACGTTAGGATGTGCTTAAAAAAATTTTGTGGAAAAGACCCCCCCAAATGACAGACGTCCTGTAAGACGTAATTTTACGTCAAAAATATTTTCACGTACTTGAAAAAATGACAATGGTTATATCACGAAACACTTAGAAGATATATTAACACAACCATTAACTATAAAATATAGTTTTATATATAATATAAAAAAAAGTTCTGCGTTGACTGAACAAAACTAGCTATCTTTTGTCAAAAGAGGAAAAAAGTAAAATTTTTGATTTTCCCAAGCACATATGTAAAAATCACTATTTTTATACTTTTTGTTAAAGAAACTATTTTAAAGTATTTTGAAAACATTATTCCAATAAATTTTACATATAAACTGACTATATAATTTTTACTTATTTTTACTCAACTATAAAGAAAAACATATATGTAATAAAAATATTCATACAAACTCTGTAAGAAATGCGTACAACATTCAGAAGTTTTATTTTCTTCTGAATGAAAGAAAAATTGTGTTTTCTCGTTATATTTTGCGTTATTTATTTCATTTGTTATAAAAGCATACTTATTCTAAAAAAGCCAAATTTTTAACTTTAAATACTTAATACGTTGAGCAAATGTATCAAGCGGCGAAAGACAGACATTTTCACATGTTGTGATCAGACACAATGTTCATTAATATAGGTTAAGTCACTTGAGAGATAAGCACTCTTTTTCTGCCTTTGCTCGAATTGTCAAAGTAGCTGTTAGCTAAAAATTGTACAGATTCAGGTTTTTTTTTTTCTTGATTTCCTTTTATCCATTCTGACAGTTCGACCGAGCTTCTCTCAAGTGACTTAACCTGTATTAATGAACCTTGATCAGACACTGATATTTTTTCGTTCAGCAGACACACTCTAACCGATTGCACAAAAGTTGTACCTGCTGAACGCAGCCAATAAAATTTGGCACTAATCAACAGTTGCTCTCTCCCTGTCAGAATTTTTTGACAGACCAGGGGCAATTAAAAATGTGGTGAAAAATTCGCTTCCACCCGGTTTTCTTACACCATGCATCACACAAACACACTTTCTCCTGCACATCAGAGCGAGTTCGTGTCTTAAGTCTTTTTGTCATTTTCTCAACTTTGTAAAGTAAATTGTTCTTCACATGATACAATAATAAGGTAGGGTAAGGAGATTCACCACACCGACCTGATATGTCAAAATTATAAAGTACTGTGCTGCCGTATCTTATCAAATATCCACGAAAAATCCGTGATTTTTCTTTGCATTTTTGATGAATTGCTTACAGGCTTTGGCGACATGTTACAACTTCGTTAACTTCGATGTTCGGCAATTCGTCAAAAATTGGAATGTGTAACACATTCTACAGGCGATAATTTTGATAAAATATATTTCTATTTTTTAGACAATTTGTTTAATTTTTTTTTATATGCTTTAATGTTGATATTTCGCTTCGATGTTCGCTTCGAAAATTAAGTTATTAAATGTAGCCACAAGCAAACGGGGATGAAAATTATTTTATTATTAGAAAAGTTTTGAAGTTTTTCGGTTTTCGGGTTTTATGTTCAACAGTTTCTCCGTCAAACGGCAATAAAATCACAGGTGCGTTGTTGGACACACGAGAGAAGCGAAGCTTTTTCACAGTTACATAGATTTGATAGCTTAATAATTTTTTCTCTTTAATAAATTAACTTTAAATTCAAAAATTTAATATAACATAAAATAAATAACATATATACAGAAAACATATTTACTGCTAATTTTTTTATTGTTGAATGTCAAATTTCCAAGCCAATGACATATACGGGCATATAATGCCAGCGACTCTCCATTTTAACTCTCCACACATGGTTGTGAACTTGGCTGCACTGACTCATGCACGCGTTTGTTAATTCCATATTTATTTACATATCATCTATTTTTTTGACACTTTAAAAACCACTTGTCTTTGCTAATTTTCTTCGTACCAACAGCATAGAGTATATATTATTATCTAGAGATTGCATCAACTCTGCTAAATCTCCAGCATGTGTTAACAGAGGTTAACAGAGTTTTTTTCATGTTTTTAAGTGAAATAACTCTGTTAACACATGCCAGAGATTTAGCAGAGTTAATGCAATCTCTAGATAATAATTTACTCTCTATGCCTACAGCACCACAAACGCATTCACAATACAAACAAACCGATGCTGGAGACATCTTGTGGCAAATAAAAGCAAATTTTTGATAGTTGTTGCATAGCAAATACACAATCCTCTATCTATTGATAGATGGTGACGATCTACTGCAGCATAGCTTCTTTATAATTAGGATTAAAATAACAAGTATTTCTAACAAGTCTTTGTGGCCTAGTGGATAGTGCATTGGACTCTCGTTTAAGAGGACATGGGTTCGATCCCCACGGGCAGACCTAAAGATATTTTTTAGTATTTAATATTAAAGTATTAAATTTTCTTGTTGTAATAAACACTAGCAACAAAGAAACCATCAAATTTCCAAGAAAAAATCTGTCGAAAATTTTTCAGATTTCACTCCAAGCAAATCACAGAACGAGGAGTAAAAAGCTTCGCTTCAAAAAAATTATGTAATACATTTATAATGGACATCAGAATAAAAATTTTAAATAAGAAAGAAAGAACCCAAAAAACTAAACTAAAACTTATATGCAATAATTTAATGAAAACAATGCTTCAAAAACACAAAACAGCGATTTATTTCATTGTAAACACATTTGTCCGAATTTATCCTATTTATCCTACGAATAATTTCCTTTCTTATTATATGTCCCACATTTATCCATAATACAGAAAAGTGGCAATGCTTAAACAAATTTTGACATTCGAGGTCGGTGTGGTGAATCTCCTTACCCTACCTTATGATTGTATCATGTACTCGTATGTTTTTGGTGTATTTCAAAGAGAAACTGGTGCAGTTAGCTATGTATGCTGCAAACAAATTATGCACACACTCTGTTAAGATCCAACCAAATGTTGTACAGTACTCGCTTCAGCCTGTGTTTGATTTGAAAGTACTGTACAAAAGTTTGAAAGATGTTATAAAATGTGGTACAGTACGAAAGTGTACATTTTGCTACAGGCAAAGCAAATGGATTCATGCAGCTCTTTAGTGGTTACACCCTTAACATGCGAAACATTTGATCAAATACTGCAATATTTTGAAGCCTACAAAGAGCAAATGTATTTATATTACTTCAAATACAGGTGTTATGTGTGCAATGCATAGAATGTTTTGCATGTAATAAAAATGTCTAAAATTATTCATCAACACCTTTACTCCACTTAACATCATTTATTTACTACACTAAACAGCGTGAGCTCACTTTAATCTTCATTAAAAGCATAGGGTTAATTATCACTCTCCAGCATTCAAGAGAGGAACAAGGTGGTATTATTCAATAGCCTAGTAGAAAAAAGTACTTATATTATATCGACATTTTATGATGTTTAAGTGCTGTAACTCAATATAAAAATGCATTTTTTTATTTTTTTCAGAAAGCATTTTAAAACAAGCTTTTATTTATAATAAGACTGCAAAACCTTAGTACCTTTGCAGTAGAGAGTAAAGAAATTGTATAAGTTAAATATTCTTAAAAATAGCCGCCAACATTTCTCTAAGTGTAATGACAATAGAAGAAATTTGTTAATATATTGCGTTATTACTAGGGCCGTGCGATTAATTGAGTAATTATTTTGTTAATAAATTAGATTTAAAATTAACTGATTCATCAATTAACCAGTTTTTCGGATTAATCAAATCACTTATGGGTCGATTCAGGATAGGAATATGATTAATTCTTTGAGTAATTATTCGATTATTCAGGAATATGATTAATCAAATATGTTAAGTGCAAACAAATTTTAGAATTATTCTTGAAGTTTGTTATTTACTTGTTTTAAATTCATAAAATCTGAAAAATTAATTGCTCGATTTTTCGCACGGTCCTTAATCTGTGATTCTGCAATTACTCACACATTTCCTTCAGGGCATGTGAGATAGTTGCGTCTGCGGCACTCTCTCTCTCTCTCTTATATCTCTCTCTCTTCATTTGAGGAACGCCGAGCACGCTCTCAATTTTTCTCTCCTTTACCCGTGGTATAGCAAGCCCCTCATCATGTACGCTTGGCACGCGCTCAATTTTTCTCTCTTTTACCCGTGCAATGGAAATTCCCCTCTTCTAGTACGCTTAGCACGCAGTCAGCATGCTCGGTCGCACAGTGCTAAAGTGCTGATTTTGCCCAACTCTACACTAGATCATGCACTAGATCTATGATACACCTTAGCAACAAAACAAGCACTTCATCAGTTGAAATGCTTTTCGCTACAGTAATAGACTAAGAGCCAGCGCTTTAAAAACTGTTTTCATTTAAAAAGATTGATTTTCTTTGGATTTGATTATCGTAGTTATGTACACACACATACTTCGTTCACTCAAGCGAACTGTAGAACAGGCGGGTCATATATGCTATCAAACGGCAATTTGGATTTAAAAAGGCTAAAAATTGTTATATAGATTGTATATTGCTTATAAATAATAGAGCTGGTCAGTCAGCCACAATGTATGTACAACACCATGCAAACTCAGACAAGGATGTACATACATACAAACCACTAATCGCAGAAGAACGGTTGTGTTATCAAATAAAAGGTCAAAAGTCAGCCTTTAAGTCTACATCCTTGGAAAATTTTAAAATAAAGATTGTCCCATAATTGCATGTTAATTGCAATTTATACTTTTAAGTGAAGTTGTGCGTTTTTTGCTCGTAGTATCTAAACCACTGTTAGATACACACACCCCGCCTCAAGTGGTCAAAAGTTTCACTGCTGTGACGACAAAATCGGCAAATGTACATCGATTCTTCATTACTTCGATATGAAAACTTCGTTGAAATTAAAATCGTAGCTGCTTCGCTGCCTGAAATATTAGATTCGTGCTCAAAGAAATTTTTCAAGTAAAGTTCAAGCTCGAGAGAGTGACATTTTGCTTGTTTTTCTTCTCTCTCGAGCTGGAAAAATGTGTAAAGAAACGCTTTCAAGTAACTTCAAGTTACTTGAATTGAGTGCGGAAACAGACCTATTGGCTAAATAAATTTATACCCCAACGCGCACTACGTACTGATATATTAACTCTGTCATTCCGTTTTTAACGCTCATAAGGAGGCGTGGCAATGAAAGTTGTGTTTAATGTAAACACCTTCCGTGTAGACTTAAGTTTACATGTTCCATAACATTGGGACCGCGATATTGCGTCGGTCGACGCCCCTTTGAGGATTCAAAGGTCCCAAATTAACTCCATGTTGTGATGACACTTCGCAACCCTTGGTAGGGGTGGAGGCCTATCTAAAACTTCTTCGATACTAAAGGGTATGGCGCACGGTTTGAGAGTGCAAACCGCACTGAGCTGGATAGCTCTGCCCGCGATATGGGTAGTAAACCGCAGCCACCACGAAGACTCCCCGAAGGGCCATCCCAAACCAGTCAGCCTGGCATAAGCCAGGGACCGCTGACTGCCCGTGGTACCAGTTTTAAAGTCTTTGGTCAGACTTCGTAGCATTAAACCCAGCTTCTACCAGTTTAGGAGGGGGCGTGGCAGGTAGATAAAAGTATATATATTCTTGATCAGCATCAACACCTTAAGGGCTGATTACCCAAGCGTAAGGTAGCGTGGCTCTACGTCGCCAACTGTCACGTTAAAATCTGTTTAATGATAAATGTTTACAAGTCGTTACCGAAATCGTAACGTGGAGGGACATAGCGCAGAAGTCTGTAGAAAATAGATTTCTACGCCACGCTACGTTTTTTGACAATTTGACAACTGTGAGACAAGCGAACAATTTTGTTTAACTTCAAAAATTGTAACACTTAATATTATATAAAAAGTATGCAGTCTTTCATTGACGAGGAGCAGTTAGACAAATCGGCGCCTTCAAAAAGTTGCACTACGATTTCGGTATTTGTTCATCCTCGAGACAACTTCCCGCAATTAGTGGATAATGAAAAGGTTGGTTAGTTGTCAAAACGACGAATTTCCTAGGGATTGCAAATGAATAAAATATTTTATTAACTTTTCCAAATTGCAAACAGTGCGGTCGCGTGTGTTAAATTTGTCATAATTTGAGTGAAAATATTATTAAGGGGGTCTTCTCATTGAGCAACTTTTTTTTTCAACTTTTTTTTGCATTTATTTATAGCTTGGGTAGTTGTGAATATACCCCTAAAAGGATTTTTAGAAATTCGAAATACTTTAGAAGATACAGCCTTTTTTGTGAAGCAAGGTCTGATGGACAAGAAGGTGATGGAGGTAATAAAACCAGCTTACGAAGCGCTGTCGGCAGATAATTTGCTTGAAAGATGCCTTGGATCTGAAACTCAGAATTCCAATGAGTCCTACAATTCTGTTCTTTGGTCACTTTCGCCCAAACACATCAACTCAGGCGCACGCACCATCGAAGTGGCCAATTTCATTGCAACGTGCCTCTTCAACGACGGTTTTATACCCATACTTAAAATTATGGGTTTGATGGGTATTGCGATTGGCAAAAACGCATACGAACACGCACTATCTCGCAATGAAGACAGATTGAACCGATCAGAGACTCGAGCTGCGGCATCATCAAAAGCTGGCAGAACGGCTCGCAGAGCAGAGAGGGCAGCAGAAAGCAGTTTCTACGAAAAAGAGGAAGGTGGCCTGTATGGAGCTGGCATCGCCGACTAATATTTGTAAGTAAAAATTGTCAGCTTTTTAAAACTGCATTTAAACATTTTTGATTTTTTTTTTTTTCCCCCAAAAAAATTACTTCAAACTTTAAACGCGTTTATCTCGAACCCACGTTTTTCGAACTGGCGGCCATGATATCTCCAGTTCAACTGAACCGATTTTCATGAAACAAAATGGAATCGACGCAGAATTGTCACCATTCTCGGGTGAACCTCGACCATAATTTTAAAAAATTTTTTACTATTTTTTTTTTACACTTAACTACAAAAAAAAAACCCGAGATTGAAATTTTTTTTTGAATGGCCGCCATTTTGTCAAAAAAAATCACAAAATTAAGCTTGAGGTTCACCCGAGAATTACATCTATACTGATTATAACCCCGTTTTTTTTTTCATTTCAGACTCTCCGGAGACCCGGAATCGTGGCCGCCGTGACGACACCTTTTTTTTTTCACCACCAACTTTGAAGTCTGATTAATTTTTGAACAGCCCACGTATCGAGACAAAAAAAATTTTTTTATTTACTTTGAACCTTTTGTAATACAATAAATGAAAAAAGTTTTCAATTATTCTTTGTGTTTTCAAATAAGAATTTTTTTAAAAAGGGTCCAAAAAACGGGTTTTGAATGAGAAGACCGCCTTAAAACAGTGTAATATACGTAACTATAAAATGCTAAAGAAGTCTTAAATTGGCAAAAAACACCGGTAAAAATTGTAACCTTAAATCAACTACAAAACATGAACATAAAGAAACTCGAGATGAACAGCTGGTTTTGACATTTAGCCCGCTTTATTCTGCTTTCTACTTCATTCCTCTCCCAGTCGGCCCTACCTTATTATTCTACCATGATTTAAACTTCGTCTATTTGTAAGGCTTTTTTCACACAGAGCAATTGAAAAACAATGCAACATCAACAAATATTGCAAGTTCGTACAAGTATACCGAAACCTTCAGATTAAGCAACTTTTTCACAACTAGTTGGGGGCACGTTTGCGATAAGTTTTATGCAACACAGCTTGCTGCAATTTATATCAGCAACTTGAGTTTTTCTTGATCATTTAAAATAATTGTGTGGTACTTCAAGGCAAGAAAATTGGTAATTAAATTCAGAAAAATTGTGCCTTATGTTTTTTATTTTATATACAGAAAGCTGCAATGGCCGAGCAGTTAAAAAATATATAGCTTGTACAAGCAGTAGAGAAATATCCCTGCTTATTAAATTATACGCTGCAATCAGAGATCAGTGTTGCGTTGTGTGGGGCTTGCTCGTCTGAACGCATAGTTGCAATAATGTTTGGAATTGCAGTAGCTTGCAACTTTCTTAGCAGTTGTGTTGCAGTTGGATTACTTTTCAGTTTCTCCGTTTGGAAAATGCCTTATAATTTGATGATATGTAGAGTTCGCTCTTTTGAGACAGTAAAAACTAACTAAACGCTATAAAACAAACAACAAGCACTTCTTTCTGTATTGTGCACCAAATAAATGCGTGTATAAATAAATATTTCGAAACACTTGCATAAAACTCAATATGCCAGCAACTCGGGGCAGCAACAACAACCAAATCTCGCCGTTAACACCACGTTCAATTTCTGCGCGTGGTGACTCATCGCTTGCGAATTGGATGAAGGTTCAAGGACATAGTTGAAGCATAGTACCTACTCTGTTCGTTTGCGTGAAATTTCGCTGGCAACATCCATTTACATGTTGCGTGCTAATTTTGACAGCAGAAAATTATGCGAAGGAACACTAAGATATACAGCTTAAAAATTTTGATGAAACAATTAAAAAAGCAAGAATTTATAGAAGAAAAGCAGAAAATCATGTAAGTTTTTTTTTTATAATTTTTGGATATATTTATATAAAAAAACGTTTTAGAATGGATATGCATACGGATGATGTCCTTTGTTGTGCAGCTGGACAAGTCGTCAACCTATTGCTGCCAGCTGCAGATATTTGGTGGCACAAGCACCGAGAGAAGGTGCATCCATATTTGGAATAACACAAATTGAAATGACAATTCGCAAAGGATGTAAGTTATTGTTTGAAATATTTTATGTTTTTTATAATGCATTGAATTTAGTTTATAGATTATAAATATCTCCAAAAATTTTATGTGCTGCAGCGAGAATTGTGCTCGTTTTGCCAGGTGGCAAATCCACTGCAATTAATAATCAAGAAAATTAAAAAAATAAAAAGAATATATATACTATATATTAGAATATATATAGTATATATAGGAATATAGTACTAGATTTTTCGCAGCGAAACATAGTACTACTATGACGAAAATGTTGTGATATTTTCACGCTTGCTTCACGGCTATCAAATTTTATGGAGACTTGCGTGGAATTTCACGTGAAACTGAACAGACTACTATGCTTTACCGAAAAATTTTAGCAACAAAAAGAGTGCATCATCGAACAGCTGACCGCCAAAATAACAAAACTATATGAGAGGGTGGTGCTACTGGAAGAAAAGGTAATGCTACGAATAGAAGAGATTGCTGGTAAATTGAAGAGTTTGGACAAACAGCTCTCAGACTCACAGAAGATGTGTGCCGAAGCTTACGGACTGAAAAGCAATCTAATGGCAATGCAAGCACAAGTTGAAAAATATGAGATTGACTCCGTTGCTGCGCTTTCACATTGGTAATATAGTAATACCCCTTTGACCCCTTTTACATTAATCAAGACTTGAAGTCAAGTTTCAGAGTTTGTAGCCAATTCGCCGCACATCGGAAGCGACGGAACGGAAAAAACTTGGACCCCTTTTACATTGATCAAGACTTGAAGTCAAGTTTTTTTTACGTTCTCTTTTGAACTTGACGAAAGCTTTCACATTGGTCAAGACTTGAATTCAATTTCATGTCTTCTTTCCTTGTTTTCTTAAAAAATAAAGCGAGATAGTTAGCAAGCAAACTGAAACAAACTGAATTTTAATAAATTTGCATTAGCTCCTTGTTCCACTTAAACGACATTTTTGGCTATAAAAATATATTATTATTAAAAATACCTACAAAAACCTCATTAAATAACTCACGCACAAATTTTACTGCGACTGAAGTCTAACAAACTCACATTGATATGCGAAAAATAAAATAAAAAGTACTGTCAACAACGCGAAAATAACAAAGGGAATACGAAAAAATTGCCGGTACAGCTTCAAGTTTTTTTTCCCCTTCCGTCGCTTCCGATGTGCGGCGAATTGCCTACAAACTCTGAAACTTGACTTCAAGTCTTGATCAATGTAAAAGGGGTCTTGAAGCTGTACCGCCAATTTTTTCGTGTTCCTTTTGTTATTTTCGCGTTGTTGACAGTACTTTTTATTTTATTTTTCGCATATTAATGTGAGTTTGTTAGACTTCAATTGCAGTAAAATTTGGGTGTGAGTTATTTAATGAGGTTTTTGTAGATATTTTTAATAAAAATATATTTTTATGGCCAAAAATGTCGTTTAATTCAGTTTGCAAATTTATTAAAATACAGTTTGCTTGCTCGCTTTATTTTTTAAGAAAACAAAGAAAGAAGACAAGAAATTGAATTCAAGTCTTGACCAATGTGAAAGCTTTCGTCAAGTTCAAAAGAGAACGTCAAAAAACTTGACTTCAAGTCTTGATCAATGTAAAAGGGGTCTTTTACATTGGTCAAGAATTGAATTCAATTTTCAGAGTTTGTAGTCAATTCGTCGCAAATCGGAAGCGACGAAAGGGAGACAAAGTTGACGGTCTCGATGTCTCTGTACCGTCGATTTTTTCGTGTTTCCTTTTGTTCAATGTTCATTAATATAGGTTAAGTCACTTGAGAGAAAAGCACTCTTTTTCTGCCTTTGCTTGAACTGTCAAAGTAGCTGTTAGCTAAAAATTGTACAGATTCAGTTTTTTTTTCTTGATTTCCTTTTATCCATTCTGACAGTTCGACCGAGCTTCTCTCAAGTGACTTAACCTGTATTAATGAACCTTGCTTTTGTTCTTTTCGCATTTTTCTCAGAAAAAAGAAACGAAATGGCCATTTCAGCCCTTAAAAGGACTTTGACCGAGCTTCTAATGATCAATTGTTTTGTGTGTGTTGTGAAATGTTTGAACAAATGATCGAGAACTGGACCTACATGTTTTATGCCAACTCCGAACGGCTTATATTCTCAAAAAGCTTTTCATGGCAGTTTTTACTCTCTGAGGCATGTCATTCCCTGTAGAGAGGTAACGGCCGAGCAGAAAAATTATTTCAATTGAAAAAACTTACTGTGTCAGGTAGGACACGAACCAGGGGTCTCTGGCGTACGGGCCACACACTCTACCCACTGCGCCACGGCCGCCCCTACATTTCTCAGATCATTTAATTTTATTTTTTGTATATCGGCGTCTCTCTCTCTTTTTAATTTGTTGGCTTCAGTCGCTTTCGTTTGCTTGCTTTAGATTTTAAGAAAACAAGCAAAAAAAGATATGAAATTGAATTCAACTCTTGACAAATGTTAAAGCTTTCGTCAAGTCCAAAAGAGAAAGTAAAAAAAATTGCTTTCAATTCTTGACCAATGTGAAACGAGACTAATAAATGGAATTCCAATAGGTGAGAAAGAAAATTTGCAAAGGGTTTTTTCCAGAGACCATACCATGGAAGAATAAGAGAAGGTGGATGCATTTTGGAGAGGCAGACTGCCGTTACTGTCAAAACGAACTTGACAGGTCATAGAAAATCTGAAAGCAATGAAAAGCTTTAATTGGAAAAATTTAAACAAAAAAGTGATTTGTATTGACTTTGACAATTTTGGCTATGAGAAGGAGAGCGTGGTCCGAAATGAATCTACCATCTTTTGTTCTGCCATGGACCGTATCAATTATGCATTTTATACTAATCACAATTGATGTTTATATTCAGACTGACAATGACACGACCCCTCTATTACTCGAAAAAAGTCCGGGTAGCTCAAAAGCTCGGGTGTTTGGACATTTCGAGCTACCCGGGTAGTTTCAAGCTATTTCGAGGTAGATTAGAATTTTTTAAGTTTTTATTTAGAAGTGAAGTTCTGTGGACTCCGTGGTTGGCAGTTTTAGGGGATAGCTGATTCCGGAATTGATGCCAAAATTTAAAATTCAAAATTGCCACACATATTTTTTTTTGTATTTTTGCGAATTCTTGTAATTTTGCAACTCTGACAACGGATTTGATTTGAAATCTAATGTCACAAGCTTAAAATTGAAGATGGAGGTTAAGGATGCCACCTAAATTTTAACCACAGTATTGCCACATAGTAAAATGTATTTTTAAGACTTTTAAACATCATCTAACAGTGTTAGGGGGTCACTGACTTCGAATTTGATGTCAGAATTCTAAGATTCAAAATGGTGGATGGATTGCCACCTAAATTTTTTTATTTTTACGAATTCAGTGCTGCTGCGAACACTATGTAAAAATGGGTAGCTAAATCCGAGCCCGAACACAAATAGAGGGATATTTTTTCCCCATTTGCCATATTTTTAAGGTGGAAGAAACACGTGCTTAACTTCCAATTTGACTTACAGTGGACAGGTGAACACATGTTTCGTTTCTCCCTAAAATATGGCAAATGGGGGATGATAGACCCCAAAAAACGGTTAATTTTTACCTATTTTGCTTGCCCTTTGAGCCGAGTGATTCGAGTGAGTGTCGATTATGAGTATTTCGGTAAGTAGGATAAGTATCAGCAAGACGACAACAACCATAAGTATTTATGAACCGAAAAACCCGATCTCTCCCGATCCGACTCATGATTTACAGGCCGGTTACACAGGCCAGTGACAGTAAAAGTGCGAAAGAATACGTGTACTGTTAGAATGATCCGAAGAATTTCGAACTTTCATGCTTCCATGCAAGAGGTGCTATACATGCTAGTGAAAGTTCATTAAAAAAATTTCATCGTATGCGAAGGTTCTCGCTGCTATTGAAACAATTTAATTTAATGATTTGTTTTTCAGTTAATTTTCTTTCCATTGTATATTTTATAGAAATATTTATTGTATATAAAATTGTATATTTTTACTTTTATTCACTTTTATTTGCAATTTTTCACATTTGCTTCATTTGTTTTGCATATGTAAACAAGTTATCAGTGTTGCTTCTTGTCCGAAATCGAGGAAACCCGAAATGAATCCACCAAAAGAAATTAAAAACAACACTGATATCCCCTTTTTTGACATACACTAGCCGCTGCTGTCAAAATCCACTGGCTCTGAATTTTCGTTGCTAGTAGCCAAGGTTGATTTATAAGGTTGTCGCAGGGCTGATCGCACTCTCTTCTCAGTACCCATAATTGTCAAAACCAGCCAATTTTGCGAATGACTACGAAAGAAAAACGGATGATAATGGAGAGAAATTGCAGATTTTCTATGAGCTGTCAACTTCGATTTGACAATTATGGGTACTCGCTCTCTCGCTTGCGACAACCTTATAAATCAACCTTGCTAGTAGCGATGAAAGTGCCGTGAAAGTGAATCCAGTGTGAGTGTATTTGTAAAAAAGTATGAATATATTGAGTTTTTCGAACTACAGGGCCAGTATACTAGCCTGTGTAGCATGCCTGTAAAGAAAATTACCAACAAAAATAATACAGCATCCAAGGTTGATTTATAAGGTTGTCGCAGGGCTGATCGCACTCTCTTCGCAGTACCCATAATTGTCAAAACCAGCCAATTTTGCGAATGACTACGAAAGAAGAATGGATGATAAAAGAAAGCACTTGCAGATTTTCTATGAGCTGTCAATTTCGATTTGACAATTATGGGTACTCGCTCTCTCCCTTGAGACAACCTTATAAATCAACCTTGACAGCATCTAATGTTCTGTGTGAAATTTGCTTCTCTTCTCTTTAAAAGAAATATTATGAAAAAGAAATATGCAAACAAATCTAAACTGTGCTCAAAAATATTTGGTTGTGAAAAACAATAAAATCTTCGAAAATGACGTTCTGGAGTGACCAGATTCTTTTAAAAGAAGCTCTGTTTGGATTTCAAATGGCAAGGTTTTGTGTGTTGCAATAAATCCACTTGAGGATGTCAAAAATCTTAAAAATTTAAATAACAAATCTCTTGCTTAGAGTTTTTTTTCTATTTTTTAAAACCCTTAAATTTTATTATGTTTTGTGAAAACCAAGATACTCAGGCGAGTTTATTTTATGTTAATCCCCTTTCAAATTGCAAAAATGTAATTTTTTATGATATAGACAGAGATTGGAAACAAACTGTACGCAAAAACTAGCACTACAGCTGCGTAAGCAAACAGTCTCAATATCCCCCCCAGCAAAAATTTCGCTTACATGTAAAGACTAGAATATTCTAAAAAACATCAATAATTACTTATTTTCTGGCTTACAGAATGCATTACTTTAGCATAGGCATGCCATTGGCGGTAAGCGATTGCAATTTCTTATACCAGAGAAGCACTTATTTAAATGTTTACCGGAGGCAGATAGATAATATCTTACAATAATTTATATTTGTTTGTTTTATTATATGGCGGTTTTCTAGTCTTCCCAAAAATGAACCATTTATTAAATTCCTTTTTACTTGATTCTTACAAAGAACAAAGGAAAACAAATGTTATTATGAGGCATTAAAGTCTGCATTACTTAATAAAAAGGATAGCATTTTGGGCTTTAAGAATTTTAAGAATTATGAATTTAGAATTATGTATAAGCGAATCTATACTATTAATAAATCTGTAGCCACTTTTTATGTTCACTCATCACGTTTAAACGACAACTCAGATTTTTATAAAATTTTGTACACATATTTATAGGTCAGCAGAGAGTGCAATAGGATACTTTATTTTAACCCATTAACAACCAATGTTACTATATGGAAACATATGCGTCTCGAATTTTCATTAAATACTGCATAATATTTCAAAAGTTTTAGTGCCAGTTTTTTAAAAAAAGTAAAATTAGCATGCAATAATAACTTATTTCTGCTCAATGGCATACATAGTTTTCACCAAAATGTTGCTTCAAGTCTAAAAATGTCTGTTTTTTATGGTTTTCTTTCGGTCCTAATGGATTAAATTGCACTTCGGTTAAACGAGAACAAAATCAATAAACGCTTTTAAATTTCCTTCAATTTGATACCAAAATCATGTATGTAGTTTGAAAACTGTGAAAAATTTTAGTACCAGATCTTTTTAGTATTAATTATAAGCTGAGAATGAGAGAAAAACGACTTGAAATTCACACTTTTAGCTTTGAAGGCAAATATTTCAGTCAGTTTGCAATGGGTTTCAATAATTTTTTTTGAAAAATGTTGTTTGTTAAAATATCCTTCAAACATAAGTTGAAATTTTTACTAAACCAAAGTATTAATATTTTTAAAAATTTTTTTAAAAAATGTTCAAAAATTTTTAGTTTAAGCCAAAAAATTGGATAAAAGTTGTTTTTGTTGTAAAAAAAATTAAATCCAAAATTTAGGTTTTCGATTTCCTATCAGATGATATAACAATCTTAAGGTTAATAATTTGTAGTATTACTTAAACAATAAAAAATCGTTTTGGTAGCGAAAAATCAAGCCTACCCACTATCAATTTTTGAATGAAAACTTTTTGAAAACCCGGCGAAGCGGCGGGTTTAAGCTAGTATTAAATAAAGGCATTACAGAATTTTGAAAATGTTTTGCTGGGTCCTTACGTTTGGCTCGAACACAATATTTTTTTTTTTTAGATTTTGTTGTCACGATCGCAAACACAACAAGAAACAAATGTTGCCTTCGTTTTACTATGGAAATGCAAAAAGAATGTTATGTTTTGAGCAAAGTGTTTTTTAGCAATTTGACATGTTTTTTCTGCTTATTGTACTCATATTTGTATAACTTTTAAATGTCTTTCTTAATTTTTGCT
The DNA here is from genome assembly GCA_914767935.1 of Coremacera marginata. Classification (NCBI taxonomy): domain Eukaryota; kingdom Metazoa; phylum Arthropoda; class Insecta; order Diptera; family Sciomyzidae; genus Coremacera; species Coremacera marginata. The sequence continues at coordinate 59,724,661 of OU612044.1, read as the reverse complement.
GTTCTGTTGCAACACCTTGACCATTATTGTAAGAAAAAAACTGAAGCAACCCTTTAGCCGGACGCGGCATTTTGTCGATGTCTATGGAAACACTTGTTAAAGCAATAGAAAGTAAATTGAACTTAAAATGTAAAAATAATTAAATCAAATTGCAGCAAGCGGCGAATTTAACGGTAAAAATCGAATATTTTTTACGTTTGCTTCTGTGATTCAAAAACATGGAGGGGAAATAGAGTGTTTTATTTTCCTCTCACATCTTTGCTTGCTTCGATTTTCGGTGCCATCAGCAACCTGCAAAAGATCGCTAAAGATAGTTTACTTTGATCGTTTTAATGTCCGCGATTCAAAAGCATAACAGTGAGAGGAATTTTATTCTATTTGAATAACAAAACATTTCATTTTGCTTTTCTTTCCATCTCTATTTGCTTCGGTTTGTGTTACTGTTTGAGTCGGAGAACGAAAACAATAAAAAAACAAAAATACTGTTTGTGATCTTAAGAAACAAAAAAAAAAACAGAAAAATATTTTTCTTTAGAGTTTTTTTGCGATCCCTGATTATAGATAATCCAAACAAAGGTATAAACATTTTAGGAATAATTGGAATAAACTTTAGAGCCTAAGCTCAAATATTTTTTTTTATTTTTATTAGATGTATATGGGCCTCCTAAATCTAACGGCTCTCGTATGGTTTACGAGATAAAAATCGTGAAAATTTGAAAAATCAGTGCACATTTTTTGCTGCGTGGATGCAAATTTTACAGCTTAGAATATAATACGTACCATTTATGTGGCATATCGAACCTGTCAAAATAAGTAATACAGCATCATTCCATTTTATGATAAAATTATTTATTTTTTATCGATTTATTCGTCAGAATCAGTGCACGAATCTTGTGGTGACGATGACATACTCGCTATAACTGGGTTATACCATGGGTTATACAGCTCACCTGCAATTTTAAAAAATTCCTTTAGTTCGTTGACACCCATGGCATGGCACTGCTAAATAAACATATATTTTGCCAAGTATCCCTTAAAAAATCTTTTTTTGCGCCCATATTGCGCAAGATATGCTTTAGCGTGTCCCCCATTCCCTCAACTGTATTTGTGTGCGCTCCAGACATGGAATCCTCGAATCTCTCTGAATGGTTTACTTTTAGGTGAGTGAAGCCCTCATCATTCAGAGAATCGTATGCCTATAAGTACATAAAAAAAGGTACTACATTTTTGTAATGAAAACACCTTCCACTGCCTCGCTCGATTCTTCCAAAAACCCATTGTCCCTCCACCCGGTGACCACGATGATATTTTCTCCTACCAAATTTAGATTCGTCGATTTAAATTTTTTTCCCCGGACTGCCTATCCGATCGTGAATTGTTAACATTTTGTATACATCACGATTAAATGAAGCCCAATCTACAGCAGTATGGGAAGAAATCCGAATTTGTGTTGATATAAATTGTTGCGATGTGTTCTGCAGCCATAGGTAGGTCATCGCAACAATTTGGTAGAGCGGCAAATGGGCTTTTTCAAAAAATGTCTCTGTCCGGATCGACAGCGACATTTTTTGCTTGAATTTTTGAAGTATTCATGGCACCTCCATTGGAATCCATCTATTGCATCAGCGTTTTTCACTAATTGGAACGTGTGTCCTTGTGTGCATTTAAGGGTACCGTACTTCGCAATTAAGTTCCACGACTGTAAAGTTTCTACAACCTCTACAGTTAAAGCACTATTATTTTTAAAAATTTAAAAAATATCTGTTAAGTTCAGAAGCGACATGGTTGAATTTTGGAAATAGTTTGAATGTTAACATTATAGATAATATAAACCTTACTTACTTTCTTGCATTCGCAAATTTCTAAAGAATTCAACCAACAAGATTGAAAAGTTCGACATGACCAAATTTATAAGAAAAACACTACTTAAAATTATCGTGAAAAATAAAACATCTTTAACCCATACCCATACAAATTTTTTGTTTTATTTTTAATTGCAAACTAAAGCGCTGCAGTCGAAAAATTTTTATTAAAAATCGCGGCGATTTTTAATAAAATTTTTTCACTTGCCCTTGCAAATCTACCAATTTCTTAATGATTCAACTTTAACCTGTAAGGGTTAAAGCTGTTTTTCACGATAATTTTAGTTTATCGTTGTAAATTTGATCATGTCGAAATTTTCAAGCTTGTAATGCCCGTATGATACTTAATTTTTTTTGTCCAATTATAAAATCTGAAAACAAGTGGTGCGTGGGCAGGACAGACATATTTTGTAAGAAAAGGATAAACGTTGTTACTTTTCTATATCTGGTGTTTTTAAGCGCAGCTGCATTAAATAAATTAATATTTGCTACACACATCACTACCAATTCAGCATACATTTATATTAAATAGTTTTGATTACTCTAAAAATGTCAAATTAATTATTAACAGCGCAGTAAATATTTGATCAAACCTAACGAAGAACGAATTCAAAGAAACGGCAACGTTTATCCTTTTCTTACAAAATATGTTTTCTGATTTTAAAATTGGACAAACAAAATTAAGTATCATACGGGCATAAGCAACCCAATAAGCACAAAAATCTGATTTTCTACAATATTAAAGAAAACCTTAGATTCTCTCATGATAGAATTATAAGGTAGGTGCAATTCGGCGATAAAAATATGAAAAAGCAAAACATTGGCGTAGGTATTATGTCAGTTTTGACATTTGCCGTTTGCTCGTTTAGCCATAGGGATGTATAATTTAATTGTAGCCGTATAAATAGATTGAATATCCAGATTTTATGTGTTGAAATGTAAGAAAAGTAAGCAAAAACCTACAAATTTAATAAAATTAACAGTGTTTTTTTAGATATAATACAGAATCAATTGTATTTTGGCTTTTAACGAGACAAATAAAAGTTAACATTTAATATCTTTTCATTCGACTACTTAGTTCGTTTGTGCAGTAACCAATTTATTTGTGTCACTATGTACGGTTACTTTGAACTGTCAAAATATATTTTGACAAGGGAAATTTATTCTTTTTTAAAGAAATCTGCGATTGTTCGCTTATTTTATCGTTTAAAGCCACGAGATGATAGCGCATCTTTCAACAGTAACCTCGCTGTTAAGCAAAAACAGCAGCAGCAGCTGCGCCGCGATAGTAAAATATAAGCAGCCAAAATAAAACTGCCTTAACTACCGTCGGCTGATTTTGACATTATACCTATGCCTTTGTTATTGTTTTGTTGTCGGAGAGAGCGTGTCTCAAATGCACCTACCTTATAATTGTATCATGGTTTCTCTGTAAGATATCCAGTTTAACTCTCTAGCTTTTTTCCAATGCTGGAGAGACTCTAAGTCATGATACAATGATAAGGTAGGCCCATGGCAGAATTATAAGGTAGGGTCGACTCGGAGAGGAATGGAGTAGAAAGCAGAATAAAGCTACATTGGTGTCAAAATCAGCTGTTCATCGCGAATTTCTTTATGTTCACCTTTCGCAGTTGTTTTTAGGTTAAAACTGTTACAAGTTTTTTTTGCAATTTTAAGACTTCTTTCACATTTTATAGTTTTTATTATACTTTATTTATAATATTTTCACTCAAATTAGCACAAATTTAACAATCGCGACCGCACTGTTTGTAACTTGGAAACATAAAATATTTTCTTCATTTGCAATTTCTACGAAATTCGTCGTTTTGACATATATGTTGCTTCTCATTATCCACTCTTCGTGAAGAGTTTGAAGAAAATATTTTATGTTTCCAAGTTGCAAATAGTGCGGTCGCGGGTATTAAATTTGTGCTAATTTGAGTGAAAATATTATATAAAAAGTGTAATAAAAACTATAAAATGTGAAAGAAGTCTCAAAATTGCGAAAAAAACCTGTAACAGTTTTAACCTAAAAACAACTACGAAACGTGAGCATAAAGAAATTCGCGATGAACAGCTGATTTTGACATCAATGTAGCTTTATTCTGCTTTCTACTCCATTCCTCTCCGTGATGACCTTACCTTATAATTCTGGCATGCTCTAAGTTTTCGGTATGATATCCAATATTTTTCTCCAAGTTTACTCAAACAATAATTATTTTGTCAACGCCGTAATTTTAGTACTTTTGAAACATGGCCAAGAAAGCATGCCACCGAGATTCGTCTACAAATAACAAAAAAAGGTATCGTAAAATTTGTGTGTAATAAGAAACAAATTGAATTAAAAGTGAAATAATTATTAAACTAAAAAAAAATGAATTTTGTGAAAATACACAAAAATAAAAAATTAAGACAGTAGTGTGGCAAATGTTGGAGTTACAAGCGGTTCGAGGGTGCAGATAAGAAATATCTGTTGGCGATGTTGCTGAATCTTCTGCTGGTGTTGCTGGTTACACAGTCGCTGGATATATTGCTGGATCTGCTATTAGTAACTCCGGTGCTGGTTTTTAAATAACGGTAACCATACAGAGGTGACATTTCTGACAGATGAAATAACTTAAGTCAAAATAGTTGCATTTTAAATGTTATTTAAGTATTTTTAACGAACTGCGTTATGCTTTTATATTATGTGTTCAAAAAATTAAAAAAAAAAATAAATAAAGGAAAAAAATTTAATTGCTAACTGTTCAAATAATTTTTTAAGTGAATTCCAAAAATACAAGTTGAGAAAAAGTGGAGAAAAATATGTTGGAAAACAAATGTTCTAAAATTGAGAATTCAATTGGAGTTTCAAATATCAACCTGGAGGATAAATGGAGATCTCGCTGAGAAAATATTGGATGACTAATGTACTAAAATTGAGAAAAAAATTTTTAATTGACCAATGGAGGTCAATTAGATAAAATGTTTGAGAACTAATGTACTTTTTTCCTGGAGAATGCCTTGTTTCTCAGACTGAGATCAAATCGATATCTATGGTGGAGATTTGAGAAAAAGGCTGGAGACCTATTTGACTTCCATTGGATATCAAGCAAAATTGCTTATTGGGAATGAGGAATTCTTTAGAAATTGCATTAATGTTAAAATTTTCACGATTTTTATCTCGTAAACCATACGAGAGCGGGCAAAATTTTATTGCACCGTTAGGCTTAGGAGGCCTATATACACTTAAAAAAAATATCATGTCGAAATTTTCAAGCTTGTTAGCAATGAGCTTGATTGCGTATAGGCAATCTCTTTGTCGATTTTAAAGCTGCGTTAGATAGCCCGAGAAGGGATTGCCTATACGCGACAATGCCTGAGTTCGGTATACCTGCAAAGTTGATTAGACTTTGCAGAATGACGTTGAGCAACACACGCAGCTCCGTCAAGGTAGGAAATGACCTCTCCGAAACTTCGAATACCGAAAGAGGTTTCAGGCAAGGCGATCCACTGTCTTACGATATCTTTAACATCATCATGGAGGGGATCGTACGAAAGGCCGGTGTGCATCGTAATGGCACCATTTTCTATAAAGGTGTCCAGCTCCTTGCGTACGCTGATGATATTGATATTATCGGCAGAACCAAGAGAGATGTTACCGCTGCTTTCGCCGCTAGCGAAAAGGAATCAGCCAAAGTGGGTTTATCGATAAATGAGGGTAAAACAAAGTATATGCTGTCTACAAACAAGGGAGCGTGGCATCTAGACTCCCACGTTTCATCCGGCAGCTAGAACTTTGAAGTAGTCAAGGAGTTTGTATACCTTGGCACCGCCATTAATAACAACAACGAAGTCAGCCTGGAGATAAAGCGAAGAAAAATAATTGCTAATAGGTGCTACTACGGGCTCAGTAAGCAACTAAGTTCCAGAGCCCTCTCACGATCGACAAAACTAACATTCTACAAGACGCTCGTTCTACCTGTGCTGCTTTATGGCGCTGAGGCATGGATAGTTCCGCAAACTGACGCAGCTGCTCTGGGGGTGTTCGAGAGAAAATGTCTTCGTAAAATCTAGTCCTGTTCGAGTCGGCGATGACTATCGCATCCGAATGAACCACGAGCTGTATGAGCTCTACGAAGACATTGACGTAGTTCGGCGTATAACTGTGCAGCGACTACGCTGGCTGGGTCATGTCCATCGTATGGACGACGAAGCTCCAGCGAAAAAGGTGCTCGAGGCGAGGGTCGCTGGTCAACGACGACGAGGGAGACCATGCCTCCGATGGATGGACCAGGCTGAGAAAGCCCTAACCGCACTTGGTGTATCCGATTGGAGAAGGCGCGCGCAAAGCAGAGGCGCCTGGCGAGAGCTGATGAGGTCGGCCGAAACCCGGACACGGGTTGTTACGGCCACCTAAGTAAGTAAGTTAGCAATGAGGAATTCTTTAGAATTTGCGTTGAATTTTCAAACTTTCACAATTTTTATTTCGTAAACCATACGAGAGCGGGCAAATTTTATTGCACCGTTAGGCTAAGGAGGCCCATATGCATCTAATAAAAATAAGAAAAAATATATTTGAGGATGGGCTCTAAAGTGCAATTATGCTCTTTTTTATTATTCAACAAAACATTAGAAGCATGCGTAAAAATTTTTATAATTTTCTTTTAAACTTAGATTTTTTCAAAAATAAGCCCGATTTTATATTTTTAATGGAGATATGGATTTATGATGAAGAAGTGTCTCTGTTTGATATCCCAGGATATAATTTTTTTTGCTAAGTGTAATAATTAATACGCAGCAGGTGGAGTTGCGGTTTTTGTTAAAAAAGATATAAGTTGTGAATTCTCCAAAATAATTCTTCTAAGCTGTGATGTGTTTAAAATAATATGTTTAATAAATAATAAAAAGATTACTTTTATTTGCGTTTACAGATTTCATTCAGTTTTTGAATGAACTAAGTGAATTGTTAGAGAATAATATAAATGGTAACCTTGTTGTACTAGGTGATATAAATCTGAATATTTTAATAGAATCTAATTCTTTAGGTAAATACTTGCTGATATTATCGTATCACGGACTTGAATCTTGTATAAATCTACCCACTCGAATTACTAACTCTTCTGCTTCCTGCATTGATCATATTTTTCTCAGCGCCCTCTATAAAGAAGCCTGAAAATTTAAAAAAAAAATTTTTTTTATAAATTACTTTTTATGTACAATAAGCTGTATACACTTGAGAAAAAAATAATAACTCCTTGTTTCTAAAAAACATATTTGAAAAAAGCTGCTTTTTTTGGGTTGTAACACGTATATTATACCTTAAGCTATTATTAGTCAACTTTTAAACTAGTCCGGGAAACAGTTGATATATAAAAAATTGTACATACTGTAGGAAATATTTATTATATATTTTTTTTTTTTTTACATTAATTTTCATTCAGTTTTAATAAAAACATATTTGCTTTTTTTTAATACTTAATTTTTGTAGATAATACATAAAAAATACAGAAAAAAATTATAATGGAATTAATTTAATGCAATAACTTACAAGATGTACATTTTTCTCATTTTAAGTTCTTTCGCAACAGTTAAATGATATTTTTTTTATTCGTTATAAAATTTTAAATAATTAATATTTTATTAATGCACACTCAAGCTGGTGATAGACCATAGAAAGAAAAATAAAAAAGGTATCAACGCTAACCATAGATTTAACTCAAATAATTAAAGTTAATATTAGAAAAAAATGGAATACATTTTATGCGAAACAGTAAACAAGAAACGTGCAGTCGTTTAAATTATGTTTATTAATAATAATTAATTTTAAATGAGTTTATGTTTAGCTAGTGGCAATAGTAGTTAAACTTTTTAAAACTATATTTAATAAAAATGTGATTATACTTTTTGATTTAGTTATAATGAAAACTTTGATTCTAGTTTTAATTTCATTTTTAATTAAACGTTGTGTTATATTTCTTTTTATTTTTGTTAAATAAGGCAATTTTTAACATTAAAAATATGACAAGTATTTAAATTATGTACACATAATGACGAACATCGATCCTTACACAATAGGTTTTTGTTTATGGGACGAATAAAAACGTCGTCTTACATGTTTTTAAATAAGTCGATACATATATTTAGATAACAATCATGAGATTTTCAATTTTATTTTTATTGACATATCCTTGTTTGTGCATATTGTTTAGTCATAGTTAAATTTACCGTTTTATTATTTTGATATTAAATTTTATGTATATTCAATTTTAATATAGTAAATAATAAACAAATGTTTGAGTTCATGCATATTGGTATCAATTAATTTCCGATTAACAATATTTGCGCATTAATCAGCTTTTCTGGGCTTTCGCTTGCGTACTTCACTGGGACTAGATTTTTGTTGGGGTTTGTTTTCTTCTGATTTATTCTTTACGACAGCATTTTTATCGCTTTCCGGCTCATCAGATTCTGTTTTGGAATTTATATAATCGGAGGTAGAGTCATTCTCTGATTCTTCATCGACTGCTTCGTTTTCTTCATGCTCATTTTCATCGTCATCATGTTCCTCGTCTTCTTCTTCGTCGTCATTGTTCTCGTCATCGTCTTCATCTTTTTCTAGTTCATCAACGGCATCATCTTCGATTTCATCATTGGCAATATCTTCCACCGCATTATATGATTTTTCCTTAGACTCGGAGAAGCTCTGACGCTGAGATTTCTTTGGAGGATACAGAAAATCAACAATGCACACAAGCAGTAAGCCCAAAGCAGCTCCAACAAAAATTGTGCCAATAGCAAAGAGTGCATAGGAGCCCCATGTAGGAAGTCCATACTCTTCTTGCAGACGAGAGTTAAAGTCCTGAAAGAAATTATAAAATTACAGAATAATTTTTTTAGAAATTATTAGATTACAAAAAAATCCGCGAAATAATATTATTATTTATCACTCCAATCGTGAAACATTTTCTCCCGGGAGTTGTAAAAGGGAGTTTCCGTTTTTAAGATAAGATTCAAAACCTTTTTGGAAATTTTTAATGCACATTTACATATTGCATCAACCGTCAATATTCATGAGTGTCAAATAAAAAATTAAATATCTTCATCTCTGCTATCTTAAAAACGGAAACTCCCTTTTACAAATCTCGGGCGAAAACATTTAACGATTGGGGCAAATATAATTCAATGTTAAAAAAAATAACTTAAAAAAAAAAAAAATCACAAAAAATATCAATTCTTCTGCTTGTTTCATTTTTGCTTCTACACAAGAAAAAGCGCGTCATTTGAAGTGTTTTATTTATTCTGGCTGTGTTTAGAGAGATCCAATCTCGAAAATTTACGCATTCTATATAGAATTTTAACGGCTTAAAAAAAAAAAATTAAAAATTTTCAAAATCGGGGCAAGGGCATTAACATTAGATTTTGTTTTTTAACTTTGCTTTTAAGAGCCTTTCTCAAAAATGTTAAATGAGGCACTATTTATTTCGAAAAGGTAATATTTATTAAAAAAAAATTTTTTTTTTAAGTCAAACAACAAACCATGACAACAAATCATGATTGAAACTGTACATGATTGTTGCTAAAATAAAAAAAGCAAGAGAAAAAAATTATTTCACAAGTTTTTTACCATTGTCTTTAAATTAGAAAAGTTACAAAAATATCGCAGATGGTGCATTCTGCAGTTCACCGATAATTGATGGGATCGATCATATATTAATTAAAATCAATCCACTCTTCATCAATGTTTTTGTTGGCATAGATTGCATTCGACGCAATTACCATTAGATATGATTAGGGTATTAGGTATATTGCAGTCGTAGCCTCATTTCTGTGCATTCTTAAGCCGTATCTTGAAAATTAATATAATTATTATACATTTTTTTTTAAGACATACTGTCAGGGTAAAAAGTGAATAGACATAAAAAAAATCGAAGTTCTCTTTTCATTGCACAAAAAATAAGCGCAACCAATTAAATGCTATCTATAAGTGTAAATAAAACCTTTTTTATTGTTTGTAATAATTGCAAAAAGTCCTTGAATCTTCATTTAGGCTATCTTTCCATTCCTTTCATTTTGGATGAGTTCTTCAAACTTCTCTAAACTTTTAGATGCACGGACGCCTGCTTATTTTAATTTCGCACTTATTTAAATTTTTGGTATTATAACTGGCTTAAGTTAAGGTTACATTTTTGAGATGATTACCCGAGAAACAATTTGTGTTCGTAGCAAAGAACTCACGCACAAAAATCCCGAGTATCGGACACAATTTTATTTTTTAAAGACTACGAGCAGTAACAAAAAACACCGAAGTTGTTTTGACACCAATATGGGTCTTCTCAAAAAAAAGTTTGTGGTTAATTTAAAGACCTCTAGGGATCGCCGTGGCCCGATTTTGGAATTTTTGATTTAAAAAAAAATTTTTTGAGCTCAAAGTTAAAAGCCCGAAAATTGTTGACATTTTATGGTCAAAATCATTGATTTTTTTCCTTGTGAACGAAAAAATCAAAATCGGGCCACGGCGATCCCAAGATCGTTCTTTAAAGTTCATTAGGTCTTTAAATTAACCACACACTTTTTTCAGATGACCCAGTATGGACTTATTTGTCCTACCGGAATTTTTGGACACCAATTTGCAACGCCCCCTGTGGGCTTACATGCACATCAATTAAAAAAATAAAATATTTTTTGTATTCTTGAATACTTGACTAAAATAATATAAAAAGTTTTTATAAATATCTGCAGTTTTTTTTTAATCAGCCTTTAAAAGCCGATTTTAAAAACACGCCTCAGACCGGAACAGACGCCTTAGGACTTATAAGAAGACAAATCAATGATGCGGGACGAAATAGACATGATAGCAGAGAAATCAGATATATTCATGCATGCCTAAGTTTAATAAAGAATAATTTCATAAATGTTCTATAATTTTAGAATATAGAGCTGAACAACAAAATTACGTTAAATTACATCGAATAAGGAGACAAAAATGTTTCCCTTTTTTTTTAATAAAAGCTCGTACTTTTTGAGTTAAAACATTCTGAAATTGAAAAAAAAATTTTATTTTGGATGCCATTTTTATTTTATTTAAAACGGGACATGACATTCGCGGCAAAGAAAACAGACCTTTTTTAAAAATTCATAACTCAGTCAAAAACAAACATTTTTCCAAAATTTTTTATTATTGTAGAGAATGGAACGGAAATTACAAGAAAAAGAATTAAAAAAAATATATTTTTCACTCCAACATGGTTTTATAGAGCTCCAAACTGGCGACAGAGAAAAAACGGGGCCTCGTGGTTGCAGCGCTGGGAGTTGCAAAAATTGTCCGATCTGGAAAAAAATGATTTAAATCTTAACAAAATTGGTTATCGTTGGTTATCGAGCTTTTTTTTAAATTTTTTTTCAATTTTTGGTGATGTTCCAAATTTGAAAGTGTGTTTTTTCGAAAAAATATTGACTTTAAAAATTAATAAAAATCGAAAAAAAATTTTAAAAAAAGCTCGTGTCATACGATAGCGAATCAAATTTAAAAATATACAAAAAAAAAAAATTCGTCTAAAAATGAACCCGCTAGTGCCGCAACCATTACGAAAAACATGGTTTCGAGATAAACGCGTTCAAAGTTTGTGAACAAAGAAAAAAAAGGTTACCTTCAATCTGCCATGCCTGCTTCATACTGTATGCCTTCGTTATCTTGTGTTGTGCTGTTTCTTATAGTTTTTTGCAATAGTTTAGCAATTCGAGCTTCACTCTTCACCCTTCAAGTAGGTACGAAATAGCAACCACCAAAAGTCAGGTAGCAAGTAAAACAAGTATATACCAGTTGCCGTACGTACGTAGCGCAATTAAAAATGAATAACTTTTGAACCCGTAGGAATCTGTATTCCCTATGGAAAACCTGTCAAGTGATAGTTTTTATTTTAAATCAATTTCTGGACTTGAGTTGCTTTCAATTATAAATACATACTCTCGGAAACACGAATTCTTGTGGTTGTGATGAAATTTCAAACATTATACTAAAAAACGTTGCACTTAATATCGTCGATATTCTCAAGTATATATTTAACTTAAGTGTTTTAACAGGCACTTTCACCGATCAACTTAAGCAAGCAACTGTTATTCCTCTCTTCAAAAAAGGTAGTAAGAAAGATAAAAATAATTACCGTCCAATTTCTTTGCTGTCCTCAATTTCCAAAGTTTTTGAAAAAGCAATTAAGACGAGGGTGTTAGCATTTTTGCAAAGACTTAATTTTTTTAGTTCTCGCCAGTACGGGTTCAGATCACGTCTTTCAACAGAAGACGCACTTCTGGATTTCTGTTCGTCCATTTACAAAGGTTTAGATGAAAAAAAAAGTTGCGCAGGGCTTTTTGTTGATATCACAAAGGCTTTTGATATGGTTGATCACAACATCCTTATGAATAAATTATATTCTGCTGGTTTTCGTGGTTTTATGTATAATTGGTTTGAATCATATTTAAAATCTAGAACACAGAAAGTAAAAATTGGTAATGAATTTAGTGACACAAGAACCACGACCTTAGGTGTTCCCCAAGGCTCTGTACTTGGCCCCATTCTCTTTTTAGTTTACTTGAACTCAATATTTTCTCTGCACTTTACAGGAAAAGTTACAGTTTTCGCGGATGATCTAGGCATTATCTATGCATCTGTTAATCCTTTTAATTTAGTTGCAGATATTAACCATGATGTTAACTTACTGAGGGTCTGGTTTGCAGAACATAAGCTAATTGTAAGCAGAAAAACGAAGCTAATGTATTTTAGTTTAAGTGGAATAGAGACTCCTGATATTGACATCATATTTCATGGACATGAATGTTGTCGGCTCAGCTTGCCTTCGTACATGGCGCATAACTCTAATATATCTTATGATAACGAAATCCCATGTAGCGATAATTGTTTTATTGTGGAAAAAGTGCAATGCTACAAATACCTAGGAGTAATAATTGACGAACATTTAAGCTGGTTCGACCATACTTTAATGTTGAAAAAATATCTCCTTTCCACCATAAGATGCTTTTACCGCTTAAGATATTTTTGCTCATTTAATACCTTACTTAAAGTTTACTACGGAATCTTTCACTCGAAACTACAATATGGTGTAAGCTGTAGGGGGGGTGCCTATATGCAGAAATTACGTTCCTTGCTAATACTGCAAAAGTCTGCACTTAGAAAAATCTGCAAAGCTAATCGTTTTGCTTCCTCTATAAACTTATTTAGACGTTTGAAAATCTTACCTGTAAGGCATCTTTATTATTACAAAGTCCTCAAAGTGTTCTTTCAAAGACGTGGATATATGCAAAGCCCAATATCAGATACTTATAACTTAAGAATGAATTTAAGCACAGCTATATCAGTTCCTGTATTTCGCACAACTCACTATCGAAATTTCTATTCAATCTTATCCTGTAGACTGTTCAATAGACTTCCTATAGACATACGTCTTGAAAGAAAATTATGTTTTTCTAAGAAAAATAAAGCAGTGGCTTCTTGATTTTGACCACATGGCAATTGAAGTTTTGGTGCGCTCTATTCTCTAAAATTTGTATTTATAATACTCAATATATATTTTATAACTTATTTTTACATTTTCTAATGTTTTCATTATTAATAATCACCACACATCACACTTTAAAATAAACACAAAGAATTAATTTAAAATATTAAAACATTGAAGTGGCATTTAACACTATTTTTTTTAAAAAAATATCAAATGTCTTATACTATTCTTAAAATCTTAATGGATTTAAACTATATTATCTTTGTTAAGCATTTAAAAATAAGAATAAAGAATAAATAATAAATAATAATCAATTTTTCCATGAAATTTTTTTTCTTAGAATCTTAACAATTTATAGATTTCAAAAAACTGCAAATGTCATGTAACCTTTATGTCTTTATATTTCTTATATATTATCTTTATATTTAAAATTGTAAAAAAAAAAATCTGTACATGAAATATTTTTTTGAAATGCCTTTTGCGATGGGCGTTTTGAATGACGCTGAGTCCGAAAATCGCATTTTTAAAATTGTTGTCTGTCTGTCTGTCTGTTAAAGCGTTACGCGAAAACCCCTGGATTTAAATGAAACTTGACATCCAGGTTCCTTATATCCCCGGTCAACATATATGCTACTCTTTGTCCAGTAAAAAAGGTTGGACCCGGTAGGGGGCGCTGCAATCGGGTTCCAGGCATTCTATTTTTTTAGCTTATCTCCGAAACCGTTCATCCGATTTGCATGAAAATTTGTATATAGAGGTTTTCGAATAAGGTGAGTTTTTATGACTTATCTACTCTCTTCCATCTCGAATACCAGAGGGCGCTGTAGTACAAATATTTTTAAAAACCTCAAAAAACTCCTAAGCCGTGCATCCGATTTGCATGAAAATTTGTATATAAAGGTGTTCGGATACGGTGAGTTTTCACGACTTATCTACTCTGTTCTATCTTAAACACTAGAGGGCGCTGTAGTACGAATATTTTAAAAAACAGCAAAGAACTCCTAAGCCGCTTATACGATTTGCATAAAAGTTGGTATATAGAGGTTTTCGGAAACGGTGAGTTTTTATGACTTATCTACTCCGTTCTATCTTGAACACCAGAGGGCGCTGTAATACAAATATTTTAAAAAAGTCGAAAAAGTCCAAAACCGTTCATCCGATTTGCATGAAGTTTTGAATGTAGAGGTTTTCGGACACGCTGAGTTTTTTTGAGTTATCTACTCTTTTCTCTCTCGAATATCAGAGGGCGCTGTAGTACAAATATTTTGAAAAACCTCGAAAAACTCCTAAGCCGTGCATCCGAATTGCATGAAAATTGAAAAATATTTGATTTCTGACACGGTGAGAAATTGAATTGAAAAATATTTGATTTCTGACACGGATGAAAAATTTTATTCAAGGATTTACGTGTACGGCAACTGTTTTGGCGTTATCTCTTTTGCTCTGTCTCAAAAAGTAGAAGGCGCTATTGTACAATTTATACGTGTGTGTGTTAGTAAACTGTTCCTAAACGGCTGCACCGATTTTGATGAAATTTGTTGTGTGTTTAAGTGGATGTCTGGATGGACCAGATGGTGCTGTAGTACAAATCACTTAAGAAATCGTAAAACACTCAAAAACCACTCATCCGATTTAGATAAAAATTTGTATATCGGATATATAGGATTTGATTATCGAGTATGGAAAGGGCTTTGGCGTTATTTTTTTATTCTATCTCGAAAACCAGAGGGCGCTGTTGCACAAATACCGCAAAAAACTCAAAAAAACTCATCCGATAAGTATGATTTTTATAAGTGGTTTTTATTTCGATAAAAATTAGAGATGAAACCGATTTCTACGTAATTCGGATTTTAATTCAAACTGAATTACCTTCAAATGAGGTAATTCGCTTGTCAAATTTTGTATGGGGAATTACTTAATTCGGAACCTAATTCAGCCTCGAATTACGAATGAGAGCCGAATTACGTTGTTCAGGGTGCCGTGAGAACATGCTATAAGAAGCAAATGCGAAAAAGAAATAAAATATCATTTTGCTTCAGCTAACTGCGCACAGGGGTGGTATCGGCTCAAGTGATAATTGATAGTTGACAATTAAAATCGTCGCTTTTGCTCCATGTAAGGTGATTATCAAATTGACAATCGCTTTTTTCCTATTGATTTCATGCGATAGGTATTTAGGTGTCGTTTTCAAAAACGACAATCAAAACAGCGACTGTCAAATATCACCTTAGCCGATTTCACCCCAGTGTTTTGCTAAGTTAGCAGAATGAAATGCTTTAAAACGGATTACAGCAACTGTCAGCAGTAAGCTTTTGTTTTCGTTTTCTTTGCTTTGACTTCACTTTTTTGTCGCTCTAGTTCTTAGGGATGCTTAGATATCCCTAAGCATAATGGTGGAAACAGTAATGATGGAAACACTGCTAGAAAGTTCTTTAGAAATGCTGAAAAATGATCAGAAATAACCGGAATAAGCTTAGAACTAATTCAAAGGTTCCACATTTCTTTGGAGTGCTTAAGCTGTGGGTTTTCAGTAGACTCAAATGCTTTTGGAAGGTATGCAGCTGATACAAAGAAACTTTATTTGGATAAATATGCATGGTACTATATGCCAGAAACTGTTTACAAGGTAATAACTAAAATTTCATTATATTTTCAAATTATTTTTCGTAGAGTATTGATGTATAATTCCAATAGGACAGCTCTCTGAAGAGGCTCGCGAAGCTAGAAATAAGTAGAGCAGGCGTTTTAGAGAATACTTTACCAGAAAAACTTAAAGAAAAAGAACCGACACAAATGAAGATTTGCTACATCGACTATTAGTTTCCTCTGATCCAATTGTTAACTTTTTGCGACAACCGCCAAAGTATAAACGATTAAACTAGGAAGCATAATTTTTAATTAAAATAATTTGCATTACCATTCAAATTTTTCATTACCACTAAATTTTAATGGTATACCACTAAATTTTATAGCCTATCCACATTGCGCACGACAAGCGACGAACGACATGTCTCCACTCTTTTGTTGTAGAGAAATGTTGAGCGACTTGTTTATAATAAACTCACTATGGTTAAAATGCCAATTTTTTTTGGCCAAAACCCCAAAAAGATAAAAACTAGAAAGGAATGGAGCTTCGGCAGGGTACCGAAGCTAAAATACCGCCCCCCCCCCCCCCCCCCCCTCGCGGCCAAATTCAAGTATATTCGAAGTCTTTAGCCACGACAGACACGATGACATTCAGTTTTATATATTTACGAAACTTTTCCTATTTTGATGACGTCACTTTGTAGGGGAGGTAGGCGTGATTTTCATCCGATTTTGAATATCATAGATTTGGTTCATATTATATACCAAAGCTCACGTGCAAAATTTCAAGACATTTCTTTAACTTTTGTGAATTTCTAAGAGATTTTAATTTAAAATAAAGCCACTTTGTATGAGAAGTAGGCGTAGTTTTCACCAGATTTTGGCAAGTATTATAGAAATGGTTTATATTAACTATCAAAGTTTATGTGCTAAATTTCAAGACATTTCCTTAAAATTTCATAAAAACGCCACTTTGTATGGGAAGCAGGCGTGGTTTTCATCCGATTTTTTTCAAATTTCAGGATTTCACAGTCAGGATTGACATTGAAGATCAAAGCTTATGTGCAAAATTTGAAGGCATTTCCTTGTGCAAAAATAAAGTAACTCTGTATGGGAGGCAGGCGTGGTTTTTATTTGATTTGGCTCATTTTCGAACTTGATCTTCATTTTTTTAAAAAAGCTTATATTTAGAATTTCATTGCGATAGCTTTAAAATTACGGTGTATTAAAAGAAAAGGTAAATTTTTTGCACACTTGTCAAAAACAATTATCCCTTCTTGTGTACGTCGATGGAATCTTCATTGATATCACAGTTTCTCAGCTTATTTTCCATCTTTGTATGTAACTGCTGTACTGCTGTTTTGTAAATCCGTTTTCTAGTAAATATACTAAAGCTTCATTAATAAAGAACGGTACAGGTTTTTTTTCCTTATAAACAGTGCTTTTTTTATTTCAGAAGCTCGGTTGGGGCTCTTGATAAAATGTTTAAGGACGGTTGCCAAGTCTGTTCTAGGTCTGTTTCCGTACTCGATTGTATTAGTAATTTACAATCTGCTAGAACGTGTTTTCGTACTTTTTCTAGCTCAAAAGGGAGAAGCAGAACAAGCATAACATCGCTCTCTCGAGCTTGAAAGTTGCTTGAAGTGCGCTGGAAAAATTTGTTCTAGCTACATAGGAACAAGCATTAAGCTTTATAAGAAAAAGCATTAAGAAGAAAAAGCATCAAAAAGAACAAACAAATGTCAATTTGTCGTTTATGTTGTGCAATAAAAAATGAATTTACAAATTGTTAAATATCAATAAATATCAAAAAATAAATATCAATAAATTTAAAATATCAATTTAAAATTGGCGCTATATTGTACGTATTGCTAATTGCAGGGCTTGCAAAAACCATTGTGACAAAAGGTTTCGACCAACATAATGTTTGTTGCGCACCAGCATCAAATAGGTTAGGTTAGGTTAAAGTGGCTAAGTCAATAAACGACTCGACACCTAGGCCAATGCAGGCCCGTTGTGATACCACATAATCTCCTTTGAACCCTAGAGATGTCCGACCTCAAACCAGTTCGTGGGGGTAATGAATTTTAGGATATGCCTCATTTCCAGGCATGAGACTTCGGCAAGTCCATTTAGAAAGGGATGACCAAGAATTGCCATA
This sequence comes from Coremacera marginata, assembly GCA_914767935.1. NCBI lineage: Eukaryota > Metazoa > Arthropoda > Insecta > Diptera > Sciomyzidae > Coremacera > Coremacera marginata. The sequence goes on along the minus strand of OU612044.1, from coordinate 59,706,557 downwards.
CTCCTTTTAGCAAGGGCTGGATATTCGCATAGGAGTTGCTGAACATTTTCTTCTTCCTCCTCACATCTGCAGCTTCTGCAAAAATCATGTGCTATAAGTCCTAACCAAAGAGCATCCGTTCCGATTAGGCAGTGACCCGTGAGGATTCCTACTATTTTGAACAAGTTGACAAGTTGAATTCAAGCAGTGAGTTGGAACGTTTTAAGTCGTAAAAAGGCCACGTTAGCTTAGCAGTCCTACATGTATCAAGTTGTTCCCAGCGTTCTTGTGCCAGACTTAAGGATTTGTTCTTGCACTAGAGCTTATAGGAGGATATGGGTATACCAAAAAAGTTCTCATTTAAGAGGGTGTTTAAGATCGTAGCCTTCCTTGCCAATTCGTCTGCCAAGTTATTGCCCTCGATATCCCTGAGTTCGGGTACCCATATGAGGTGGGTCCTGAATAGCCTTGCCATCTCGTTAAGGGATCTGCAGCACTCAGTGAGAGATTAAGAGATGTGAGTATATAAGTTTAGCCCCTTGAGCGCAGCTTGGCTATCTGAGAAAATGAAAATACTTTTTCCTGCAAGGTCTTTTTGACCTAGAATCTTAGCGGTTTCGTGAATTGCCACCATCTCCGCTTGGTAGACACTAGAATAATTTGGAAGTCTAAAGGACACTTCGATTTCAAGGTCCTGGGAGTAAATACCTCCTCCTACTTGTTCTCGAAGTTTTGATCCATGTGTAAAGATGTTTATGCCGTTTGCTTTAAGGGGGTTTTGTTAGCCCAGTCTAGCCGTGACCGCGAAGGGATGAGAACTTCGTAGTTCTTTTCAAGATGTGTGTGACCACAATCATTACCTATCCAATTTCCTGATTCACTTAGTCTGAGAGCTGCACATTCCCTGGAAAAGATATCAAGAGGAGGAAGGTGAAGCGTGACATTCAAAGCGTTAGTTGGTGTTGTGGACAATGCCCCAGTAATACATAAAATTGCACTTCTTTGTACCTTTGCAAATTTCTGAAGTTTGAAATTTCAAAAAGAGCTATGTTTGCCTTCCTAACAAGTTCCTTTATATTATCATTCCAGATAAGCTTCTTATCCAGAATAACTCCTAGGTATTTCGTGCTGTCACTAAAGATCAACCTCGTGCCGTTTAGACGCGGAGGTTCTAAGTTGGGTAATTTATATTTCCAAGTGAAAATAGTGAGATACTTTTTCTCCTGGCTAACACTTAAACCACAAGAAGATGCTCATCTCAAAAGGATTGAGAGCGTTCTCTCCATGAGTTGACAGAGATGACAGCGATGTCGTCAGCATAAGCAATAACCTTGTAGCCTTCTCCCTGCATGTTGCGCAACAGCTGGTTAACCGTCACGGATCACAGAAGCGGGGACAAGACTCCTCCTGCGGAGTAACTCTTCTCACGAACCTGCGAGTACAGGATCCCTCCAGCTCTGAGTTTACCACCCTGCCCAAGAGCATCTGATGTATGAAGCTCACGAGATAATCCTCCACCCACAGTTCCGACAAGGCAGAGGTAACCGCACATGGAAGGACGTCAAATAGCATCAAAAAGCAACACAATAAAATATTATGACACACTAAGTTGCAAACCAAAGACAGCACTTACGATAACCAATAATTGATGCAACAACAAATTTTGGGACATTTGGAAATAATTAACAAAACTGTGTCAGTTATTTGATGCCACACACAAAGCCCAAGAAAAGGGATGGAACATAAACTGAAATTGTCTGTTCATCATTTTCTTTGAGCTAAATTTAATGTGTACATATGCATGGAATGTGTTACAACTATTTATAAAATATAATGAGAAAGAATTTTTGTATAATGAGTGAAGAGGAAATGTAACTTTTCACTCAATTGAAAATTGTGTATAAAAAAATATTTTTGAGAAATTAATGTGGGAACCAGAATGGTGTAGCCTGTAGTACGTAGCATGACCTGTCAAAAGTTAAAATATACTAAATGCACGGAATCGCACAGAATGCGTAGTACGTCTGTGGCACGTAGCTGTAGTTGTAGTGCAAGTTAACTTTAACTTTTGACTACTACGCTGTTCTGAAAATTCATGCTTCTTTTAGAATTGAGTATATCAAATCGATATTGCAAACGTTGCCGGTACCGAAATAAGTGTTCGAAATTAACAATATTTGTAAAATCGAAAAAATTGTGGACATATTTTTTGGCGTAGCGTGGTACACACTGAACAGCTGATGAGGTTACTACATGGAATCGCTACAACTACATCGCATTCTGTTCCACGCTTAAAGAATTAAGTTTTGAACTTCACTAAAGATAAATAGTTTTTTTTTTGAAAGCGAAGATACTGTGTAGCCTTACCAGGCTGACTACTTAATTGTACTCAATTATAGCCTTACAAGGCTGTGTAAGTGATACCTCAGGCGAGCTTCTAATTAAGCTAAAAACTTAATAAAAATTATTCCTTCTGTTCATTTCTAGACAGAATATTAACCCTTAGCGGCCACACGGAGTAACTCATTACCCCACGCTGAAAAACCTAGTTGCACAATACATATGGGTGTTTTAAGACTTTTAACCGATTGTTTCATGTTTGTTAAAGAGTTTTTGAACATTTATAATGATTTTTATCAGTCAATTTATAGATGGCGTTCTAAAAACTGGTCATATATGTGGAAATTCAACAAAAATGGCTTTTTTCAAAAACAAAAAAAAATTAATTTCTCCGCCATTTTTTAATATTAAGAGCGAAAATTTTAGGATTGTACGCACAACATATACCACTACCATAACAAATAACCGATCATTAAAAAAGTATATTTATTTTGCATAATTACATAATATTTTAACAAAAAAAAAAAATTATTTTGAATTCTTGTATTGAATTTTATTGACCAGCACACGTCATGCACAAAGGGAACCGATGTTGCTCGCAAGCCAGTCTTATACAGGCCGAACATCCAACGCTCCTTTGTTTGTCATTCTTTCGGTCGCGCAATACGCGCCTCCGAGTATATCATCATAAAAATTATAATATAAATATAAATATAAATATAAATACAAGTTTATAAATACTAGTATTTGTACATAAAATATATTCGAAAAAATATAGATATTATGCGTTTGAATGAATACGCGAGCGCCCCACGTGTACAGGAATATTATTGTAATCGTTCGTTCCAAAGAGAAAGTATACTATCCCCGTGGACACGTATACATTCTTACCCAGGAATAGATGAAAAAAGCCAACACGCAGTAATCAAACGAAAAAAATCTATTGCACTTCTCCTTAAGCCTGTATGATACTTAATTAAATTGATTATTGAAAATTATAACTAGAGCAGTTCATTATGCCCGTATGATGCTTAATTTTTTTTTGTACAATTTTAAAATCTGAAAACAAGTGGCGCGTGGGCAGGACAGACATATTTTGTAAGAAAAGGATAAACGTTGTTACTTTTTTATATCTGGTGTTTTTAAGAGCAGCTGCATTAAATTATTATTAGCTACACACATCACTTCCAATTCAGCATACATTTATATTAAATAGTTTTGTTTACTCTAAAAATGTCAAATTAATTATTAACAGCACAGTAAATATTTGATCGAAACTTAACGAAGAACGAATTGAAAGGAACGGCAAAAAAATGCAAAGAAAATACAGTCCGTCCTACAAATTTTTCTCCAATTCGTACCATATGCGTACTCACTCACACCAATTGAATCCATGCATTCGTGCTTTTGAACTGCTCTAGTTATCATTTTCAATGATCAATTTAATTAAGTATCATACAGGTTTTAGAATATAGAAATAAATTAAGATGTATTTCAACAAATGCGTGAGGCATCTCCTTTTTTGGTGTTGGTTCACCCACATAGAAAAATTCACACAATGCCGTAGTCGGGTGCAGCGATTTAAGGGGTAATTACTTATTAAAATATTAAATAAAATTTTGAATTCAAATAAATCAAAGTTCATAAATCATTTTATATAAACATTTATGTATGGTATTTAATTGCCTTTAAAATGTATTGTTTTATGAAGCTTTTGTCCGGTACGTACATATTAGTCAAAAATTATAAATATTAACTAGAAATAAATGCATTTAATGTGAAATGATAATGAAAAAAGATAAAATTAATTTTCATTAGAATAATAGAAATAGAAATAGAATTCTAAAGAATAGAATTCATTAGAATAATAATGCAAGCAAATCTTGCATTCGCCGGCTACTCACAAAGTTTTTTGATTCGCCTGATTTTGAAGTTTAGGACGAATGATATTTGGAAAGTTCGCACACTGTGATACCGCCTCCGCGAATTCGACTAGTTTTTTATTCGATTCGCTGACGGTGATAGGGGCCTACATTTATTCGTCTGCAGTATATTTCTACAACCGGAGAAGCAGTGTATAGTCCCTTGGTGAAAATATTCATGCAAGGCTCTAAAACATATAGATTAGATTCCAAGGCTCCATACATTTTATTATTATAAACTAAACTTTTTTTATGCATACTTTTATGTAAAATTGAAAAAAAAAATATATATATTATTTTTTTTTAGATGTTGAGTTAGCTGCTTTACAAGACAAGATCTTAATGTGTTCGTGGTAAGCGTTTTTATGCGCTATTGGTTCAAATGTCCGCTGCCACATGCTGCATCGAAGATCTACAAAATTATCATAGATGTTTTCAAGTATAGATACTTTCACGAAAATATTGCACCAGAAGTCCTGAATGTTTTTTTCGCGATATCTATGGTACCTTTAAGAGGCCATAATAGGGTTTGCTTTTTTTGATAGGAAGATTAATACTGAAACGAAACGGAAATAGGTTGGGAAAAAAGAAAAAATGCATCGTTTTGGACATTTTGGAATTGAGCATCGAGGGTTTCGTAGCATCACATACTCAAAAATGTTTTCACTTATTGATTGCAAACGATGCCAACAAAGAAAATCTTGTGAGTTTTTTAAACATTTATCCTAGCTGCTGGTTGAACGACAAATCGTATCTACTTGCTGAAGAAATGGTGTAGAATATTGTTGTATACCATATAGGGAATAAGTTTAATAACACGATTTAATACAAGTATAACTAACAAAGAAAATAAAAAACCAGTTGACTCTGCAAGTGATTGAAATTCAACAGGTTTTTTTTTACAACATTACAAAACACTTATCTTTTGTACGTTAGAACATTACAAAAAAAATATGCAAAAAGGGAAAATAAAATAAAGAATAAACCATTTTTTGTAAATAAGTCGTCAGAAAAAACTGAATTGTTACTAAAACTAGTAAGGAATGGAGCTTCGGCAGGGTACCGAAGCAAAAATACCCCCCGCGGCCGTATTGAAGTCTGATATTCGAAGTCTTTAGCCGTCTATAAAATGTTAATATATATTCTGTTAATAAAATATTTGTGTCATACGCTTTATTTTATTGTACCCTTGCAAATATTCAAGCTATCTCTACTGAAAATTTCAAGTGAATTGATCAAGTCTTGCTTGGTTGGCAGCAATAAAATTATCGAAAATATTAATAAAAATGGCACATACCTTGAATATACATGAATTTTATAGTAACAATGAAGGAACATTTTCAATCCTAATTAGTTTTTTTAATATATCCTTAGATATTTGCAAGGCAAGAAAAAAAAAATATTGAAGCTTCGAAAATATTCTGTTTTTGCCATGAAAAAAATTAATGCATTAAAAATGCTAGGTTTTTTTAAATAAATTACCTATTTTGATTCAAAAGTTCCCGAAGCTATCGAAAATGTAAACATGCCAAAGTATTCGTATTCTTTGGAATATCTATTTTAGTAAAAAATCCTTGGAAAAACCTCGAATTATACAAAATCTTATAATTTCGAAGACAATGCAATGAAGTGTATACGCAAAAATATTACAATATATGTAATAGACTCTATTCTATTCATTAATATAATTCCGCGGAGTTTCCCAAGGTTTCAAAAGTATTAAATGCCAAAATATTTTTAAAGATATATACTAAAATAAGAAAATGTCCAAAATATAATTTTTATAAAGTTTATATTTTTGTCTATTTTTATCTATATTAATAAAAATCATTTCCTGTTTGTTTGTTTGACTTTTATACAAATCTAAATGGCTGAACGGATTTCGCTAAAACTTAAAACATGTATTACTTGCGTCCTAGATTAAGTTATTGCATACTTAGTTTTAACCACTCCCCCTTTTGGGCGGTAATTTGTGGGCGTTAAATCAATAAAAATGCAATATTTCCGACAGTTTCGATTGTATGAGACGAAAATTTGGCAATTTATTTTGTATGGTTACTTTCGGCAATTGTATCAAAAATGGGTTTCCACGCCCTCATTTTACCGCCCACAAATAAATGGAAATGCTATATATTTCGCATTTATATAGTTTATATTTTATAACTACGCCCATTTTTAAGAAATTGTTAAGACTCTAAAACTTCAGGGCCGATTGCGCTGAAATTTTGGACGTAGATTTCGAGGTTTTCGAGCACGAGATGGTTTACGGGGAAAAATGTTTGCCACACCCCCTTTCACAGACGTTTTTTAAAAAAACGAGCATGGTGTACAGATTTGAAAAATCATGTTCCATCTCTGAATTAAAGCTAATTTATTGTTAAGTGTAATAAGGACTTTTGATCTGGTATTTATTAAATAATATATTTGTATTGACATGATTCTTCGAAAACAACAATTTGAAGAAAAAAATGTATGTATGTATATGGTCGCCAGTTATGATAAGGGCAAAACACATTAGGCCAAAACACATTGCAGGAATTGCGCATCAAGCATCGCCGAAAGGCTTTGACATTTCAGTTGAATACACGAATGCTTACGGGGCAACACACATTATACTTCCAGGCATGTAGGCATCGCATGCTTGATGCCTGAAGTAGGCAACTTTTCAACTTTTTCCAAGCTTTTAGGCATTGACAGCTAGAAAACAGCTGATTGTGAAAACGTTTTTTAGAAAACGTTTCAATTAAAATTAAAAAATGTCCGAATTCTAAGAGCTGCTCATAAATGCGATAAATAAATTCCCATGCATATTCGACAAGAAGAACTGGGAATTTAAAAACAAACTGCAGCAGGAAAAAGCTTGGGCTGTAGTTGCAGGAACTACCAAGTATCCAGGTAAGTTTCTGGTTTGCTGTCCGCGAATATGAGCTTACTTGTTTAAAGTATTTCAGTTTTTAGTATTTTATTTCTAATTTTGAAGCACAAAATATTGAATCACAAAACGTTTTTTGCTTTCAAAAGTTTGACGGAAAACATATATTTTCTTTTATGACTCTCACCATGGTTGCTTTAGGCATGATGCATGCTTTTAATGTATTTTAAAAGTGTGTGACGTAGAACCGTGAAAGGCTTGCGGCGATGCTTGATGCGCGATGCCTGCAATGTGTTTTGCCCTATTTCGCATCAAGCATCGCCGCAAGGCTTTGACATTTCAGTTGAATACACGAATGCTTACGGGGCAACACACATTATACTTCCAGGCATGTAGGCATCGCATGCTTGATACCTGAAGTAGGTAACTTTTCAACTTTTTTCAAGCTTTGAGGCATTGACAACTAGAAAACAGCTGATTATGAAAACGTTTTTTAGAAAATATTTCAATTAAAATTTAAAAAATGTCGGAATTCGAAGAGCTGCTCATAAATGAGATAAATAAATTCCAATGCATATTCGACAAAAATAACTGGGGATTTAAAAACAAACTGCAGCGGGAAAAAGCTTGGGCTGTAGTTGCAGAAGCTACCAAGTATCCAGGTAAGTTTCTGGTTTGCTGTCCGCGAATATGAGCTAACTTGTTTAAAGTATTTCAGTTTTTAGTATTTTATTTCTAATTTTGAAGCACAAAATATTGAATCATAAAACGTTTTTTGCTTGCAAATGTTTGACAGAAAACATATATTTTCTGTTATGACTCTCACCGCGATTGCTTCAGGCATGATGCATGCTTTTAATGTATTTTAAAAGTGTGTGAGGTAGAACCGTGAAAGGCTTGGGGCGATGCTTGATGCGCGATGCCTGCAATGTGTTTTGCCCTATAGGAAAATAAAATTGACAGCTTTATTTTTTTTTTTACATTTCTTTTGACATTTTGGTAACGTTATCAATATTTTTTATTTTGTAGTCAATTGCAAGTGATAAGAAAAATTTATTTTAAATAAAACTAAAATAAATAAAGTGGTTGTGAAATTTTATATGTGATGTGGAAAAAAGATTATGCTTCTAAGATTTCTGGTAAATTTATTTTGTTTAACCTTACTTTTCATATCGAAAAAGCGTCGCGAGAAGCCCAGACCGTAATTAAATGTCTCGATGATCTTCAAAATCCTATTTTTCATAATTCTTATATCGTCGCTACAGTATGCATTTGATGTATGTATATATATTTTAGGAATTGGCTTCTTGATACCCACCCTGTTTAGGAAAAATAAAGCTCTTTAAAATTTCATTATTTTTATTTTCTAGAACTAAATAATTGCATCTCTTCATTTTGTATTAAGAAAGAACACACCAACGATAGGCAAGACACGAGAAGCAGTACTATTTATTTTTCATACAAAAATTATTGCTTCCTGTTTCTTGCTCATCATTAGTACAAAAAATTTAAAACATATTAAAATTTGATACAATTTATATGAACTTTAAAAGCTTATTTTTGTTCTCCGAAGCAATTTTGAAAAAAGGAGTTGCAAGAATGCACTAGAGCGATGATATAAAAAAATTAAGCATCCAATCGTTAAAAAAATTATCCAATTCGTATGATAACGATCCTTTCTCAAATAACTACAATCAATTAAATTGACGATATCAATACCGAATCCCAAAATCGACAACTAATAAATAACCTTTAGATAATTGACAATCCTGACACTTGCAATAGGGAGCTTATTACTAACGGAGAATAAATTTATAACATTTGAAAGTTTTCCGAACAATGAAAAATTTCGCTTACCTTTAAGGTATGTGACAGCTTAAAAAAGTATGACAGAATAGACATATGTAGGGTGTCAGGTTTCTTCCAGGCTGAAATCGGATCTATTTTTTGCCACTGCTTTTGCTTTAGAAAGAACATTAGTGCATCGCCGTCGCGAGAGCCACGATATTGCCGAAATTCACCATCTTTAACACTTTAATTATTATAAGTTATTTAATAGTGCATTTTATTTTTGTTTTTTAAATCCTTACTGATAAATTGTTGGAAGAGCTGTTACGAAGAAACGTCCACTTAGAGATGGTGAGGTAGTTACATCAATTTTAGCCACATTAACATGAATGTCCGTAGTAGCCGCTGCGAAGCGTTCCCATGTGGATGCAAGATTCTTACATGCTGGACACCAAGGCGCAAAACTTAAAAAAGAAAATGAATCAAATTAAACCCGTGATAACATCTCAATTTTACAGAAAATAAAAAAAAAATTCAAAAACAATGTAATAAACTTCTTTAACTTTAATTAAAATTATGTTATATTAGTTGTTAAGCATTTTAATCCATAAGGGCACAGCCCAGTGATAAATAAAAAAAAAGTAGGCAGTGGAGGGACTGCCGACCGATGTGAAAACTTAGAGCTATGAAATAACAGCTGTTATGAATTTGCGATGTAGCTAGTGTCGGAAAATCAGACGCGTTCCACTTTTTTAACTCTTTTTATCAATTTAAGCGTTATTGAATGTATCATGATACAATGATAAGGTAGGCCCATGATACTAAATGCTCTCACTCGTCAACGAAGAGCGGATAATGAGTAGGAAGATGCTTGTCAGTTGATGGCTTGGCCATGCGATGTAGCACCAATTTAATTTCCTCCCATAAAGTTGCAAACATAAACATCCATAAAGTGCGGTCGCATGTGTTAAATTTGTGATAATTTGAGTGAAAATATTATAACAGTGTAATAAAAACTATAAAATGTGAAACTCTTAAAATTGCAAACAAATCTGTAACAAATTCTAACCTACAAACTGCGAACGTGAGTATAAAGAAATTTGCGATGAACAGCTGATTTTGACATCAATCTAGCTTTATTCTGCTTTCTACTCCATTCCTCTCCGTGATGAGCTTACCTTATAATTCTGCCATGGAATGTATAAACTGTCGTTTATTAATGTTTATTTATTAATAAATTTATTAAAGGGCTGCATGAATGTATTTGACACAAGAAAGTGCATCGAGCAGTTTATTGTCTTGTTCTCTATTTACTTTATTCTTTAAAGCATAAGCAAACATAATACAGCGTTTTCCCCACAAAAAAGTGCTCACTCTACAGTATTTGTTAGTCTCTCACTAAGAAGCACTCACGTGCAGTTTTTATAATATACTAGCTTATACAGTAGTAGTTTTAGTGAAGCCATGCTTTTATAGTAAGTTCGTACCGAGTTTCATTGATGTGTGACTTATTTCGAAAGCTATACCGAAAAATTTGGATGCTGAAAAAGTATCACGCCCCTCGTCCAACGCCCATAAAATGTTTCCAGTGGAACGGCATGTGTAATTTGAGGTCGAAAACTGAATTCCGAGGCTGTGCGACCTACAATTCCAAAACTGTTCGATATCGAAAATTTTAGGTGTATTTAAGGTGCATTTTACGATCGGCACTTCACTTCACCCTCTCAAGGCTTTGCTATAAAAATTGGCTTAGCGGTCAGTGGATATTGGTATGCAGGTGCTATGGGTTCAAGTGCCAGTCACTATGTATATATAAATGTTGTCACGCCCACTTGTACCGCCCACAAATCAGTAAAATTGCTTTATATTAGACTGCTTTTGCCGTAGAATACTAAGATATAGAAGACGATAATATATTTGTAACACAATTACTTTGGTTGGGTAATCTGTAATTGGCTCGGTAATCGGTTGGTAATCGCTTCTGCAATTGGTTTGTAATCGGTTCTGTAATTGGTTCGGTAATCGGTTGTTAATCGCTTCGGCTTGGTCGATGCTAGGTAATTCCTAAAACGGAATGATGTACAGCAGGCGCGCCCGGACCAGCGGACAATCCTCACCCCAGAGCCATGAAAACATCACCAAATATTTCAAGTTATTGCCAATTGATTCTGTAAAGTTAAGCACGAGTCCAAATGCATTCTTGAAATTCTTCTCCATTCTTCTTAAAATTTGATTTAGTTCTGCGTTTATTTTTCTAAATTGGTCAACAATAACTATAGATATAAGGACTGCGAACGAAAAAATTGTCCACTACATTTTTATCGATAACTTTTTCAAAAATCATTCAAACTCAAAAATTTAAACGTAGTTGGCTTTGAAATAAATGCCAGAAATATCAATGCAAATTTTTTTTCAATAAATGCATTAGTTATTTCTTTTTATTTTAGTTATTTTTCAATAAATGCATTACATGGCAAGCGAGTGGAAGTGCGAAAACAAAATTGTTAAAGTTTTTCAAGGCAATCCTAATTGGACTTATAAAAAAATTGCTCGGGAGCTAAAAATTTCGCCAAAAAATGTTTCAAGAGTTATTAAAAAAATTAATGAATACTTGAGCACTACTTGTAAGCCAGTTCCTGGCAGAAAAAAGTGTTTTGCAACCAGGAAACAGTAAACAAAATCAGTGCCTTGTTTGAAAAGAAACCAAACATTTCAACAAGAAAAGTGGCCCAAAAAGTGAACTGCTCCGAGAGCTTTGTTCGCAAAGTCAAAAAGGAGGCCGGTTTGAAGACTTTTAAGGTACAAAAAGTTCCAGACAGGAATGCCAAGAAGAACACGGAGGCTAAACAACGTGCCAAAATATTAAAAAATGATTTCTTCGAAAAATTTTCCTGCTGCGTGATGGATGACGAAACTTACGTGCTATCGGACTTTTCGCAACTCCCAGGTCAGGAGTTCTACAAATGCTGCTACTGCAAATGCTCGGGGAAATGTAGACGATAAATTTAAGACAAAAAAGCAGTAAAAATTTCCAAGAAAATTTCTTGTTTGGCAAGCTATCTGCAGTTGTGGAAAAAGGAGCCAGTCTTTTGTTACTCAGGGTACAGTTAACACCGATTTGTACATAAAAGAATGCTTGCAGAAAAGACTAAAGCCATTCCTGAATCAACACCAAGTCTCCACGTTCTTTTGGCCAGACTTAGCCTCCTGCCATTACAGCAAATTGGCCTTAGAGTGGTACGAGAAGAACAGTGTGCATTTGGTGCCTCGAGAGGCAAATCGCCCTAATTGCCCAGAACTGAGGGCAATATGAATTGAAGAATAAGTGGTCTGCAGCTACCCGTAAGGTATCACAAACTTCAATAAAATCGATGATGGAAATGGTACCATAAAACTCAAAAAATTCATCAATGAGCAGTAATAAAATATTTTTAAATAAACTGTAAAAATTTGTATGAAAATATATTTTTAAAAATGTTTGTTTTATTTAAATCGGAACAATGGTTTGGCAAATATCTCGATTTTTATGGAGGACATTTTTTCGTGCGCAGTCCTTCGATAGTGACATGTAAAGTAGATAACAGAGAACTGCACAAGCCTATTCATTTGCAGTTTCAAGTACTTGCTAAATTTATGAATACAAGCGCGCTTGAACTTGACAATTTTCAATCAAGTTCGAGTATACTTCAAATTAGTCAAGTCGAAGTCAGCTTGTTGCCCGAATTTATGAACGCGTGATCTACGACACGAAGTAAAAACAAGCGGCAGCAGACTTGAAACGTACGTCATAGAGATTGAAAAGCTTGAATTTGTTTGTGAATTTTCAACTAACTCAACTTACTTGCTTAAGAAAAGTATAGTTAAAGAAAAATTTGTTGGGCACAAGGGTGTACCCAAATAAATAGTTTTAAAAATATTTTGTGAAAAATATGGGTCGCTGATAAGGGTGGTCCTCAAAAATGTTTTGGAATCTGATGTGTTTCAACTATTTGTGCGTCTCAGAAATGCTTCCCCCCTTACTTACTTAGTTGGTCGTAACAACCCGTGTCCGGGTTTCAACCGACCTCATCAGCTCTAGCCAGGCGCCTCTGCTTTGCGCGCGCCTTCTCCAATCGGATACACCAAGTGCGGTTAGGGCTTCCTCAGCCTGGTCCATCCATCGGAGGCATGGTCTCCCTCGTCGTCGTTGACCAGCGACCCTCGCCTCGAGCACCTTTTTCGCTGGAGCTTCGTCGTTCATACGATGGACATGACCCAGCCAGCGTAGTCGCTGCACAGTTATACGCAGAACTACGTCAATGTCATCGTAGAGCTCATACAGCTCGTGGTTCATTCGGATGCGATAGTCATCGCCGACTCGAACAGGACCGAAGATTTTGCGAAGAACTTTTCTCTCGAACACCCCCAGAGCGGCTGCGTCAGTTTGCGAAACTACCGATGCCTCAGCGCCATAAAGCAGCACAGGTAGAACGAGCGTCTTGTAGAGTGTTAGTTTTGTCGACCGAGAGAGGGCTATGGAACTTAGTTGCTTACTGAGCCCGTAGTAGCACCTATTAAAGTAGTAGCACCTATTAAGTCTTATCAACTTTGCAGGTATACCGAACTCAGACATTGTTGCGTATAGGCAATCCCTTCTCGGGCTATCGAACGCAGCTTTAAAGTCGACAAAGAGATGGTGTGTGTCAATTTGATTTTCGTGGGTTTTCTCCAGGATTTGTCGTAGCGTGAAAATCTGTTCTATGGTGGATATACCAGGTCGAAAGCCACACTGATAAGGTCCAATCAGTGTTTTTGTAATCGGCTTTAATCTTTCACACAGTACGCTTGAGAGAACCTTATATGCGATGGAAATAAGACTGATACCTCTATAACTAGCGCAGATTGTAAGGTCTCCTTTCTTAAGTATAGGGCACAGTACACTGAGGTTCCAATCGTCGGGCATGCTTTCTGCTAGCCATATTTTGCTGATGAGCTGATGCATGCGCCTTATCAATTCATCGCCGCCGGTTTTAAACAATTCAGCTGACAGGCCGTCAGCACCCGCTGCTTTATTGTTTTTGAGTCGTTGGATAGCAACTCGAACCTCTTCATGGCTAGGTGGTGATAGTTCCACTCCGTCATCGTCGATTGGTGGCACTGAACTGCGCTCTCGATGGGCGGCATTCTTGGAATCGTCGCCAGTAAGTAAATTGGAGAAGTGCTGTCTCCACAATCTAAGCACACACTGTGTATCCGTATTCAGATCTCCATTTTCGTCTCTGCAAGTGGATGCTCCTTGCTTGAAGCCTTGGGTTAGACGCTTATCCTGTTGATAGAATTTTCGTGCATCCTTCTTGCCCTGGTATACCTCTAGTTCCTCACGCTCACGCTTTTCCTGCTCTCTTTTCTTGCGTCTGAAAAGGCGCCTCTCTTCCTTCCTCTTTTCGCGGTAGTTTTCTCACACGGCTCGCGTTGCAGCTGACTGCAGCGTTTTTCTGTATGCGGCGTTTTTTACTGCTGTTGCGATGCGACACACCTGATCGTACCATTGGTTGCGGGCGCCGGAAACCAATGACTTCTTCAGCGGCAGCGCGCATGGAGTGGGATATATGCGCCCAAAGTCCGCCGGCATCGTCGAGTCCAGAGGTTGGTTGGTTGAGCTTAACCGAGAGTTGAGCGGAGTAGGCTTCGGCAGTCCGTTGTAATTGCAGCTTAGCGACATCTAGCTTTCGTTGCATTCCTGTGCGTATGTTCTTCGCATTGCATAATCGCATGCGGATCTTGGCTGCAACAAGATAATGGTCGGAGTCAATGTTGACTCCCCGAAATGTACGCACATCTAGAACACTAGAGGCATGCCTTTCGTCGATTACAACATGATCAATTTGGTTTCGCGTTTTTTGATCCGGGGACAGCCAGGTGGCCTTGTGGATGTCGAGGTGCTTAAATCTGGTGCTACTAACTACCATGTTTCGTGCCGCGGCGAAGTCGATCAGTCTTAGACCGTTGTTCGTGGAGGTCTCGTGACTCGTGGAGGTCACTGAACTGACCGACAGTGGGGCCAAAGATGCCTTCCCTTCCGACTTTCGCATTAAAATCGCCGAGAACTATTTTCACGTCATGGACCGGAAGGTGGTCATATACGTCCTCAAGACTAGCGTAGAAAGCGTCCTTGACGGCTTCGTCCTTTTCCTCCGTCGGGACGTGCGCGCAAATAAGGCTAATGTAGAAACAATTTTGCCTTGATGCGGATCGTGGCCAATCTTTCGTTGACAGGTGTGAACCGGGAAACAAGGTGGCGTAGTTTCCGGCTAACAACGAATCCACATCCGAATTCACTCTTCTCCGCATGGCAGCTGTAGTAGATATAGCAGTGTGCTTGTTTAGAGCAGCCTTGCCCTTTCCATCGCATTTCCTGGATGGCGGTGATGTCAGATTTTATTGTTTTGAGGGCTTCCGCCAGTTGGATAATGGCACCTTCCCTATAAAGTGTCCGGACATTTCAGGTGCATATCCGTTAATCATTGTCCGTTTTTCGTTTGCGGTTGGTTGCAGAGAACCACGTCTCCTGAATACAAATTATATGCGGCATTTCATCAAGCGAGGCTAATTTAGTACGAAAATTGTTGAATTTGTCAAGTGACCCTAAGCTCCTTGCATTGAATGACAATATACTTAAAGAATGGTTTGAAGAATTGAACAATGTTGCGTTTTCGCAGCGGTTTATATTAGTTTGTACTGAATTCATAATAAAATATAAAGTATTACTCACATAGTGTAAGTCTGAGCATGTTAAATGTAATTTAATGATTTCTAACGATTGAAAATTGAATATTACTGTCATCCTTGTGACCAGCAGGCTCCTCCGGACCCCGGTTTCGATGACCTGTCGAGGATGATAGCTCTAACCACCCCGCTTGTGAACCTTGCGATTGGTTTCGCTGTGCTGCGGACGTGGTCGAAGCTAGCAGTAGTTCATCTATGGGCCTATATGAGTGAATATTTTCAGCGCGCGAGGCCTCCGATTTTTTACAAAAATTCTGTTGCCTCTTGTGTACACGAACTTGAATCCAACATTTTTTAACGATTTCGCATGACTAAAAAGTTGCAACGTTACTTTTGTGAGGAAATCATTGACAAAAACTTTGTTTTTCAATTCGGCATCTTGCTTTATGTCTTTTTTTGCTGCTAAAACCTTTAATTTTTAGTCAAGGCTGTTGAATTTGACTAATACTGACTTTGCGCCCGCAGCGCCACCATTTTCTCGATGAATCACACGCGATTTAAAAAAACTGGCATGTGCGATATCATTTGCTGAAACATTAACCTTTAGACGCTTCAGAAGTCCATCCACTAGATCCGCTGCTGATTTATTATCCGCCGGATCGTCTAGGCCGCGAATTATGTAGATAGAAAATTTAAAGTTTCCTAATGTTTGTAAATTCCGACATAATCGAGCTAAACTGGTTCGGTGGAAGATTGTTTGGATGTGAGGTAGACTTTTTGCACTCAAGGCAGACGTACTCCATATCATTATCCGCTGCTGCCTCCAAGTATTGTTTTTTATTTAGCCTTATTAAGTAGCCTCCAAGTACTTGTATTGTTTTTTATTATTGTTTTGTTAAGTATTGTTTTTTAATTAGATTTAACAATCGAACAAACCTCTTGCACTATTAATGACAAGATGTTCACTAAAAAGACTTAAACAATGTTGTCAAGACTTTGTTATATCAAAAGAACTTTTAAAACATTTTAAAAATTTAGTTTATAAAAAAATCGACTCATCTGACGATGAGAATGATATCGAGGATATAGTGTTGGACCTCTAAAAGTTTGGTGATATTATGGCGCTAAATTTCATTCAACTTAACGTTTGTTTTAATTTTAAATTCTAAGATCTCAATTAAAAAATCTATAACGCAATATATATTTTTTCTATTTTTATTTATGTTAATGTGCAAATAAATGTGTATATTAAAATAAAAAAAAATTTACTTTTTATTAGCTTTTGTTTGGCCTTTTGTTTTAGCCTCTTATTGTAGCCTTTTTTAAAAAGTTTTGCCTTTTTTAGCCTTTTTCTTTTTACTTATTTAGATTTTTTTAAAAATTGTTGGCAGCACTGGTTGCAACCACCTCATTTCGTCTATTTTATTATGCCTATAATCAAAATAATCACAATAAAGCAAAGACAAAGCATCCTTCTTGAATTCTTTCATATTTTTGCAAGCGAAAGCTTTTACACTCAACTCTCTTTTTACGAGGGAGATACGTTCCTAAGTTAAACGCGAAAAAAAACTTCGTTTAAAAAATACGCACACCATAAAAATTGTTGGAGAAATTTTTTTTTTTTTTCATCGCAAAAAACCGAAAAATTCGTGTTAAAAAAATGTTGATGGACCGTGTTATTTCAAAATCGTGCAAAAAAAGACCGTGTAAAAAGAGAGTTGAGTGTATTCATGTTCGAAATATTTTTAAAAGAAATGTATCCAAATTTACTCTGATGCTTAAGAGAAAGATTCATGAATATTTTACAAAAAAAAGATTCCAAATGGATACAACCAAACGGCAACGCTGATCACATCAAAGACTCCTTCATGAGTCATTTTATTTTTATAAAACACGCATAAAAAATACTCTTTTTAGAATATTTTTTTTTGTGGCACTCAGAAAATGTTTACAGGGAAATTTTAAGGAGAGTTTACTGTACATAAATAATTATATGCAAATTCATACGTACATTTTTTTAAGGAATTTAAAAAAAAAATTCTTATAAAAAAGTTTATGATTATACATATAAATATAACTTCACAGAGAGAAGTATTATTATAAGATTAAGGAACAGGATTTAGAAAAGATATCTGCATGTAAAGGGGTTATAAATCTAACACATACAAGGATGGTAATAATGGTGTAGACGGAAAAACGGGGTAGGGCTTCAAAGCTAACCTTAAAAAGCAGCGAATCGAAAAAATTAGTAAACATCTGTTAAGAAAATACGATATAAAATGCCGGTTGCGTACTTTGCACTTTTTTTCCATTAATTGAAATTTGTAAAAGTGGGTGGAAAGTGTTAACAGAAATCGACTGACACATCAGCAGATTGAATAGCACGCACCGCATACCACCCGGACGAATTCAAGCATTTTTTCACAACGAAGATACAATATTGTGTTATATTCTTGCACATGCAAAACGTGGATCATAAAAAAAAAAGAGTTAATGATATGGATATATAACTTACAATTCCACCATCCATTCACCTTTCAACATGGCCTGCCAGTTATCCTCATGCAATTCTATTAATGAAGTCTTTTGACGAGATTCCTTCGATCCATAGCCAGAGCCGGATGGGAGAGCCGCTGCTCCTCCCTCACCACCCCCCTGTTGAGCTAGAGCATAAGAGGTGACAGCAACTATGATGCAGCCAATCATCAAAAACGCTACAGAATTGCTAAACAACGCATATGTGCGTTTTCCCATCATCTTAATTTCGATTAAATAATTGTATTCACTCTTAAACTTCTTTCTATATAGTTAATCTACTTCTCAACTTGATTAATTATTAAATCGCAGCGTAGAAATGAAAAAATACGAATATGATTTTACCAAAATATGAACCGGAATTCCAGCACTTCGTCACTCTATAACAAGCAGAGTGTATGAGCAACATTTTAATCAAACATGCCACTTAACTTAAAAAAAATGTTTTTAATTACGGCTGCCAAACGATACTACATGTCCGATGCACCTGTCATGTTATCACACATGTAGTATCATTTGTGTGCCAACAATCAGGTGGAATGGACATGTCCAATGGAAGACAAATATTTTATACTTTTCTGTCGGTCCATCCGACGTGTGTGAACGTTCGCGTGCGTGTCCATCCAACCTGCTGCGGGATTCCCAAACGCCTTAACGACGATTGTAGCTGTAGTTAACTAGCGAAAACTGTCATTTACTATGAAACTGTACATGCACAATGACCGATAACGACAACTATGATTATCGTTAACTGTTTGATAATCCTGCTACTGGTGCATTTTCTCATTCGATTAAAATTATTGAGAGAATTACATCTCCCGTGAAAAAAAATCAAGATAAGATACTTAGAAAACAAAAAATTAAGAGTACAAAAACTATTGCTACAATCAACGCGTTCGTCACACCGAAATCGCAATACTGCGTTAGGTCGGTCGTGCGTTGAAAGTTAGAATAGAGATCAACGCGTACATATGGTGCAAATCGTAAAACAAGAAAAAGAGGTAAAATTGGACCAAAGTACGATCTAAGAGCCGGAACAGAATCAAAGCGATTAGCGATTGGCGACATTTTCAAGCAATAGAATGCATGAAGCGTATGAACGTGGTTATATTCGCCTGATTAGAATCTATTCTATTTTTTTACATAACTTTTTCTCCTTCACTTTATTTCGTACCATAAAAACATTTGGTATTGATTTAACATGGTGCTTATCTGAAATTGCTTGAATGTTCCCTTGTTTTTAAATTGTTATTTTGTTATTAGCGCATTTATTATGTTATATAAACTGTGACGCAGAAATTGAGTATTGATCGATTGATTCGATAAATTGAATGGCACTGTATATTACTTCTCATAGAAGACTACTTGGAAGTCCCCGCTTGGAAGAAATGGCTTTAGAGTTAATAAACTTAGCTAAACAATATGTGGCGAAAATAATCTTTATGAACCACAAGCATAGAAGAGGCTCTCAAGCTAAGAAAAAGAAATAGACGAAAATGGTGAACATACAAGTTTCACCAGAGGCGATCCCGCAAAGGTTCCTTCACTCAGCTGACATCAGAATTGCGCGAAGAAGACCCTCAAGCACTTCGGAAACTCCACTTCAACTCTTAACTAAGCAGCTATAATTATCCTATCAAAAAACATTTATGAGAGATATAAATACATTGAAATTTCAAACTTTAATTAATATTAACAACTTAATATTAATACTTATATATTTATTGGTTTCAAAAACACACTTTCTTGTCGGCTTTTTTCTTTGTTAGACCCCTTTTCCACACGGAAATTTTTCTTGCCGCCAAGTCAAGTTTTTGAGCTCTCGGAACATGACGAGAGGGGACAAGAGGGGACGAGAACAGACTTGCTCGTACTGGAAAGTTTTCTTTTGTGCTGTTCTTTCTTTGATGTTTCGTTTTATTCTGATTCGTCAAGTTAAGATGGCTGCGCATTAGCGGGCAAAGTATTCATATAAGAAAACATTGATTGTAAATTAATGTTGTAATCTTTCAATAATATGAACATTGAATAAAACAATGAATGCATAAAAATTTAATATTAACTACTAAAACTACCTCAAACTTTATTAATATTTCTTTAAGCAGTGCTACCGCTTTCTTCAAAGTAAAATCAGAATTGCGCAAGAAATCTTGCTGAGTGGAAACGCAAATGGCATGTTCAAAAGGGAATTGAAAACTTGCTGGCAAGAAAAATTGCCGTGTAGAAAAAGGGACATAACTTTATTAATTCACTTGTTAAGAATGCAACGATTTTTTCATTATGTTATTTGTTAAAGATCGTTACTACAGCGAGTATACAAATAAAAACGCCTTTGAGTTTCTTTCTTAATGCTTGTGAATGCGTTTTATTTCCTAATTAGAATAAACAATTAAAATGAAAAATGAAATGAAAATTACTTGCAGTATACATACACTTTTGTGTGTCCTTTACTCGTTTCGCTGTAACAATGGCGAAAACGAGCAGAACATATTTTGACATATTTTTCACTATTGCGTTTAAATCTTAAAATTATTAAAATAAGTGTTGCAATATTTTAACCTTTTACAATATTTTATGGGTATTCAACATCAAGTCTCGCGAGCATACAGGCTGGCCGCTTCACTCTACCTGATCTCACTTGGCAATCCTTCCCTGAGAAGACTCTCACAACTCTACCCATGAGCCAGTCGGAACGCTGAATGCTAGAGTCGCATATCATCACGATGTCGCCAGTCTCAAGAGGTTTTAAGGGTCGCTACCAGCTTCTCCTCGTGTGGGTGAGGCGTCTGCTCAGTATTAGCTGTACCTAAGAGAAAATGATTAGGTGTTAAGGGTTCATCATCAGGTGTGTCTAGCGGAATGTGGGTCAGTGGTCGTGAGTTTACAATATTTTCCGCCATGCACATCAAGCTGTACAAAGAATGTTCCTGCAGACTGCTTCCTTTTAATACGTGTCCCATCGCAGCCTTCACGCTGCGCACGAGTCGTTCCAAGCATCCTCCAGCATGCGGGTTGAGCGGACAGTTAAAACCCACTCGATACTTTCTCTTGAAAAGGCATCTGCTATGCGTCCGTTACTGAAGTCTCCTTGCTGTTTCTTTAGCTCTCGATCAGTGCCTACAAAGTTCGTCCCGTTGTCAGAGCGGATGCGCACGGGTTTGCCAGGCCTGCTCATGAAGTTTCGTATACACATTAGGCACGTATCAGTCGAAAGGTCACGTGCAACTTCTAAGTGAATCGCGGGCGTTGTCATGGACGTAAAAAGTGCGATCCAACTCTTCTCTGTACGCCTTCCAGATGTTATTAGAAAGGGGCCCATATAGTCGAGTCCTACGTAGGTAAACGGTTTGACGAAAGGCGTCAGCCTGTCTTCAGGCAGTTGTCCCATGATGGGAATCGCTGGTCTCGTTTTTCGAATTTTGCAGACTTGGCACTCTCGAGCTACTCGGCGCACTACTACTCTCACTCTCGGTATCCAGAACTTCCGTCGAATGGTGGTGTTGGCCTGGTGTTGCCAGGCCCGGTGATATTGTTCCACAATCAATTCAGTGACACGATGGCATTTTGGAAGAATCACTGGTCTTCGCGTGTAAGGTGGAACAGCTTTAGCATTATTTATACGCTCTAGCTTCTTGTTAAGACTTAAGGCATGGTGCTCATCCGCATAGGTTTCCAACTGCGCAGCTCAGCAAATCATGAGCTCCGCTCTCGGAAGCTCCGACACGCTTAAATATCCGGCCGCTCGCTTTGATGATTTCAAACAATTATTTTTAAAACTAAAAATCCATGCTAAAACTCTTTTCAGTCGTTCAAAGTTTGAAAATTTAGTAAAAACGTCACAATTTACGTTTATGTGAATCAATGTTAGTTTTGTTCGCAGCTCTTCGTTGGTGGTCGGGTAGGGTTCCGAGTCTGGCCATTCGCTTTCTTCCTTAACTAGAAATTTTGGACCGCTCGTCCAAAAGGAGTCGCGCTTTTCATTTGCCATGCGGCTGGGTTTTGAGCACTTGGAACCCACCTCCAATCCTCAATTGAACTTTCTTCTAGGATCTCGTTAATCCTATGAGCTACATATGGTTTATAGCTTCTGTAGTCGGATTTTATCCACGACAACACTGTTTTTGAATCACACCACATGACGACTCATGCTGGTTTCACATTATTGCTCTGAACAATCATTTGGCTTAAACGGGTGGCCACCACTGCTGTTTGAAGCTCTAGCCTAGGTATCGATGTCAATTTAACGAGCGCACACTTTGTCTTTCCGACCACAAACGCCAGCTGCTCTTCTCTAAGAATCCTCCAATATGCCGCCGCAGCATACGCTAGCTCACTGGCATCCGCAAACAAGTGTAGCTCCACCGATGTCAAAGAAAAGGCTTTACCATAGTAGCGTGGGACGCTCAGCTCTCCACTTCCTTAAGCATACAAAGCCATATCGTCCATAATTCGTTAGCTTCATCCGAAATCTGCTCGTCCTATCCGACTCGCTCTCGCCAGATCAACTCCAGCAAAAGCTTAGCCACCAACGAGTATTCTGAAGCGATTCCAAACACCGACATTGTAGTACTTAAGACTTCACGTTTAGTCGGCCTTCTTTCTCCATTTAATAGTGCTGGATTAACTTTGCCGAATGAGAGCTCCAACTTTAGGCGGTCTCGCTGAGTATCCCAGTGCATCCCAAGCACCTTTTGAAAACATGTGGCGTCATCTCTATCTAGGCTTAGTGTTGCATGCTCTATATCAACGTCGTTCAAATGCCGGTTTACTTGAAGCGATATATGATAGATATATATAATAGATATGAATCTATTAAGCTTGAAGCCACCTTGTGAGTGGATCCATCTCACCTCTTAAGATATCTTCACCACTTCTTCTTCATCACAAAAGCATTGAACAAAATCATGGACGTAGTGATTGTCTGTGATAGCCTTTACTGCGTCTGGAAATTGTGCTTCGAAGTCCAGGGTATTTCGGTTTTTAGCATGCTGCGCTGAGCAAGGCGTGCAAGTAGCTCCAAACGTCATCACCGCCATCACGTATTCCTGCATTGGGCTAGCTGGATTATCTCTCCACAGGAAGCGCTGAGTTTGTTGGTCCTCAGCTCGTATTCGCACCTGATGAAACATTTGGACTATATCAGCACAAACCGCCACTGCTCTCTGTCTGAAATTCATCAGTATTGTGGTTAACGGCTGGTCGAAGTCTGGACTGCTAAGAAGCGCCGAATTTAAAGAAACGCCTCGAACCTCATCGAACCGCATCGAACACCAGGCGCAGCTTCCCTGGCTTATTCGGGTTGTAAATGCCAAAGTGCGATTAATACCAGTTTCTACGTCCATAAGCTGAGGCTTCTTCTTCGCTTCTTCTTCCAGGCGAAAGATCTCATCTCTCTCGAATTTCTTTTTGAGCCCAAGTTGTCTTTTGGCAGCCATGTTCGACTTTCAGGAAGAGCGACATTGTCATCTTTCCACAGTAGCCCGGTTTCAAAACGATTTCCTATTCTGTCAGTGGTCTCTTCCAATATCCTTTTAGCTCTTGCCATATCTCGTGGTTCCAATGGCTCCGCAACGTCACGAGCTCCTACACTCTCGTCAGGGATGACATTTTTTACAAATGCCTCTAGTTCGTCTTCATGGCTTTCACGAACAAAGAATGAGTTGCTTGAATTCTTATCTTCACTATCTCCAGACCCGTATACGGCCCATCCTAGCTTTGTTCGTATAACTGCTGGTCCCTTTCGGGCGTCGGCAGCAATCCTACGCGCGAATCCTAAATGCGCGTTGTCCAACCCGATTAGCAGCTCTGGAACAGCAGACTCGTACATTTGTATAGGCAGCTTCTTTATGTGGCGAAATTTCTCGTCAAGATTACTCATATCAAGCGTTTGCATCGGGAGCTTAAGGTCATTCGTGGTTCTGACATTTTTCAACTCGAACGTTTTACAGCATTCCCAATATCCAGATATTTTCAACCTTACTCTTAGTGATGCTTCAGTTATCGTCTTGTTGCCAAACCACTGCAGGTGCATTCCACTCTTACGTACAGACAAGTTCAACTAATTTTACGGTTTATATTACATATAGCACTTAATTGTTTTATCAGATATATACTTTTTTTTCTCTAATTTAATAGATTATATACTAGTCTTTAATAGTCCGCAGAAACATTTAAAAAAAGTCATGAAATACTGAAGAAAAATGCAAACAACCCACGTCACGTACGGGACACATCAAGTCAACCAACATTCGAAATCGTTATAGTTTTATTCAGATTTCAGCGAATATATTACAGGTGCATAAAAAGTGTCTTCGAAAGAAATTATAACTAAGAATCATGCTTGCTACTAGCGAAAAAAAATATTAATTAAAACACCTATTTATAATTCAAAAACATTTTTTTATATTTGTCACGTACAGACAAGTCGTCACGTACGGGACATAGTTCAACTTAAATCTATAATATATGTAAAAATCAATAGGTAAATACAGTTTTGTCTTGGGAAAGGCAATGTTTTCTGCACTCCACAACTTTCTCCTCAGTTTTAATAAAATGGAAGTTGGAAATTCCAGTTATCGCTTTGGCATTGTCCCACGGTGATGCACTTTTAATCCTTTCATAAATTTCAGAGGATGGCACATAAATCACACGGGTTTTTGTGACTAATGGAGAAGCTAAATCAGAAAAGTCCTTGGCTGATTGGACAACAACATGTTCATTTTGGCTCATCATTTTCTCTCTTACCAGTCTTTTGATATTTCCGCCAACTCCGTCTATCACACCTTTTCCATGCGATGTAGCAAAATATTTCCAATAAAAGGGCCTTTTGTACTTTTCACTCAACATTGATGTTAGTTTAACCATATAACGGTTCTTAAATTCCGATGAAGGGCCGTCACTCCAAATAATTTCCGCTGAAGGTAAGTCTTCATTTTCTTTATGCATCAAGTCAAACAACTTATTGATGAAAACAAAAACTGTATCCTTGTCTTTCGAATTTGCATCTGAGCATATAAGATATGTTTGGCAATTGCCTTTGTAAAAACTTGCAGCAGTAAATAAAAGAACACTTGTTCGTGACCAGAGTGCGCTTTGAACTTCATTCTGGTATTCACAGCCAAAAGACATCGCAAAATCAACTTGAAGGATTCGCACATTTTCATTGCGTTGGTCTTTTTGAAATTCACCGGCTTGAACTCGTTTTAAATTAACATGCTTCATCATAATATGGATAGAATCAATCAATTTTTCTTTAAGTTCACCTGAACTTGTTTCGTGGTTTACTAAACGTAGTTTATTTTCTGAGTTTTTTTGCCATTCTTTCCATACACAGATTGTACTTAAATCCATAGAAATTAATATTTTTTTGCCATCAGAACAAGTATCACATTCATTTTTCCAGCACTTCGAATCCAAAGAAGGATCACATAAAATCATAGTCCACCAGTCGTTACAATACCGTTACAAATCTTTACAAACCGTTACAAACCTTTCAATTTGAACATAAAATTTTCATGAGTTAAACATTTGCACTGGTCTGAAGGTGTGTCTTTCATTAGCAAAACATTTTTCGGTCTTAGACTACAAAATTTTGAAAATCCAATTTCGATATTAGGAAAAAATTCTTTAAAAATGCAAAAGGCTTCTCGTAGGTACAAAGTCAAATAATGCTTTTGACACTTCTTCTTAATGCCGTTTTCCCAAACAACGATGAAATCATTTGCGCCTGGGCAGGTATACACAATATCCGGACGATAGTAAAATGCTTTCACATCGTCATAACGTGTATCGTCACCTGATGTGCTAATGTTTGGGCTTTCTGCTAGAGCAATGTTCATTTTACGCGCTAGTTCTGTAACAACCGCTTTTTTCTTTCTTGGTGATTGAGGCAGTGCTTTTAGAGCCTTTTGAACAGCTTTAGATAAAGTCTGTTTCGACTTGTACGGAGATTCAGTACTTACAGGAGAATCAGTAGGATTTTTAAGTTCCACCCGCTTTTTTGCCCTTTGCAATCTCTTCTTATCCCTTTCCTTAAAGGAAATTGCTTTTAACTCACCTTCAGAAAGATTTTCTGCTTTTCGTTTACGAAGCTCACGCAATCTTTTAGCCTCATAAGCGGTAAAATTAGGATCTTCCTCTTTTTGCTTTTCTCGAAATTTTCGCATGCGGCTAGCACTGGTTGCTGGTCGCTCATTTTTGCGTTATTGAGATTTGCAGTACAAAAAAGGGCTTTGTTTATTACAAACGCCAGTAAAAGTTGAAGATGTCAGATAACTTATTCTTCGGCGTCACGTACAGACACTTTATTATCACCAAGAATATATTGTAAGCAAAGCGATTTCAAACAAAATTGTTTCACCAGTTTTTAGACCGCTAAAAGTTAGCTGTTAACAGAAAAATTCAATTTGTATAGTCGACTTGTTTTACAATTATTAATAGAAAAAGGAATTAAGCGTCACGTATGGGACATCGAAACTTACCTTTCCGTTATGATTAATTTCTTATCAAAAAACACTTAACCAAAAAAATGAGTATCCAGTTAAATACAGCGGACCATACACTATAACTTAGAACAGAAATCTAGTTTCTATCTGATAAACAATAGCGGCAGCGACCTCGCAAAAAGTTGTGTAAAGACTAATGAAAAAATCCAACTTGTTGTTACTCTCAATAAATAACGGTATTTACAAAAAATGAGACATACTCACTACAACTTTTGTAAATTATTTTAGAAGAGAACATAATCTCACTATGTACCTGCAATAATATATAAAAAATGCATATTTGTAAAACAGTTCAGAGTTCCCCTTTTTCATGGAATGCTCCTGTAGCGTTAGGTGCTCCTTCTAACCCTGTACTCCGAGTCGCTCGGCCAAGCTTTCGTTCATCAGCGATATCGATGATCGTTCATCTAGGAACGCGGAGCACGACACCTCCTTGCCATTTAAAAAAAGCTTCACGGGCAAAACTTTGAAAAAAAGTATCGATTCGGCTGGCGTGAATATGCTGCTTGTAAAAACGTGTCGATCTTGATGGCTCTGCTGACTCCATACTTGCGGAGTTGGCGGTTGTTGTCTATGTCTATGTTGTCTGTGGTCCACCAGGTTGACTTCTTTGCCATTGACCACGTTGTACATGTTGAGACCCGCCTGATAAGTCATCCATATTCTCCTGCTGCTCATGCAGTAGCTTTTGAACCCTAAGCATACAGTTTCTTAATCCACACTAATGACGCAGCTCGCAGCTTGTACTCCGATGACCGTTCTCCAAACAATTAAAACACAACTTCTTTTGACGCACCAAGCGCCACCGTTGCTTAGGAAGCCTATAAATTTATTGCAAATTGCAATTTTATGCTGCATAGAACACATCTTGCACCCACCGATCTGGCTTGAACTTCTTGTCTCGTTAGCATGAAAGAATTTGGAACGCGTTGCACCCTTTTTATGAGCTTGTTCGTTAGTATTAAAGCTTACTGCGTAAGCTACCCTTGCAAGCTCTTGGAGCCAATCGCCAAAATGTCTGATGGTAGGTCGTTGTATAGTAATCGCATAACGCACCCAATCGAGCCGCCGCTGCATTGAAAGTTTCAACTCCAACTCTTCCATGAGAGTGGGATTTCAAAGATGGTGCTCACAGCCTGCAGCTTCCAAGAATGAAGCCAGTTTTTAAACTTTTGTGGCAAATTGAACAATCTGCTCGATATGATTATCTGCAATCGGAGGCACATTTTTTATCCTAGCGATTTGGCTCTTGACCAGCTTCTCTGGCCTCTGGATAATTCTGGACACGTTGCTACTATGGATGAGGAGACATTCTACTATCTCGCTTGCTGTGCCTTTAAGGGCCTTCTGATGCCGCAGCATATTCTGCCTTTCATTATAATGTCAAGTGGCAAACCACTGTAATGACCCAAACACTCCGTGGTCATTTCGAAAGCTTCCATAAACATCGGCCAGTCTTCAGGTCGGCTTATATGCTCCGACCTAGGCTCTGCCAAGGTTTGACTCAGCTGTGTTAGTGCTGAAGCCAGTGAAATTCCGCTGTCGTTATCGCCTCTATTCGCTGAAACTGTAGCAGCTGACTCAACTCGTTTTTCACGTTAGTTTTGTAGTAATAGCTGATTGCTCCTAGCCAATTCTGCTTGCAGACTCTGAATGTGTGCCATCATATCAGCCAGACGCACGCTTATTGTACTTGCATCCGAAGTATTACCACGCGCTGGTGCGATAGTTTCGTTAAGATCCTCTTGATCGCTTTCATTATCCCCCTGCGTATTCGACCTACTCGTTGACCTTGTTTCTGGCATCGCGAATTTATTATTTGATTTATTTTCTGACAAAGTATTTTAGGTCAACTGATCACCGTAGTAAATCCAACAACCCTTAATGAAACGCAAAGAACCCTAATCAATACTCAAAAATACACTAACCTGATTTTCCGATTATTTGGCTTATTTTTAGTGCACCATCTAATGATGTACGCCTGCGCTGTTCTAGGCTGGTCATTTGCGCGCGGATTCACCTGCGCCCACATGTAGACTTGTTCTCTGCAAAGCTTTTATACATCTGCTGCTAGCGCTAAACTCCAGATATTGCACTCGTTGCGGGGTTCTAGTGCTTGCCAAACTTTGGATGCAGTATCGACTGGTTGACTTGCAATCTAACCTCAGAATTTCAGCACACGTTACTTTACTCAAGACAGGCACCTAACCTCAAATTCATATTTAACCAAAATTGTGTTCTAATGTATGCGGCCACTTGCCAGTCACCTATGATGCGACTGCGAAACTTCGCTCGGTCAACAATTCGCAGGCAAGAATTTTTAAGCTAGCTCGCTTACACTGCCAATCAAGCTAGCGCTCCACTCATTAGTCTTCTTTGCAAACAATTTGATAGCGCTCCGCTGGCAAATTTATTAACTTAACCTCAAACTGGTTAGCGCTCCGCTGACCAAGGCTAATACTTTTTGTTGCGCACGCTCTGCTTGCACATGAACAACCACTTGTCTATCGCATTTAATGTTTCTAGTTCTCACACGAGCGTGCGATTTGCTAGCAACTTGCCCTTGAAACTTAGCGCTCCGCTAACTGGCGCTCCGCCGGTCAATCAAGTTGCCAGAAAAGTGAAATAAAAGATGTTGATCGTTGCGACAGCGAGTAAATGCGTTTGTGAATGCGTTTTATTTCCTAATTAGAAAAAACAATTTAAATGAAAAATGAAATGAAAATTGCTTGCAGTAGTATACAAACACTTTTGTGTGTCGTTTACTCGTTTTGCTGCATGGCAGAATTATAAGGTAAGGTCATCACGGAGAGGAATGGAGTAGAAAGCAGAATAAAGCTACATTGATGTCAAAATCAGCTGTTTATCGCGAATTTCTTTATGCTCACGTTTCGCAGTTGTTTTTAGGTTAAAACTGTTACAGGTTTTTTTTGCAATTTTAAGACTTCTTTCACATTGTATAGTTTTTATTACACTTTTTATTACACTTTTTATATAATATTTTCACTCAAATTAGCACAAATTTAACACCCGCGACCGCACTGTTTGCAACTTGGAAACATAAAATATTTTCTTCATTTGCAATTTCTACGAAATTCGTCGTTTTGACATTAATGTTGCTTCTCATTATCCACTCTTCGTTGACGCGTGAGAGCACTTAGTATCATGGGCCTACCTTATCATTGTATCATGGTTTCGCTGTAATAATGGCGAAAACGAGGAGAACATATTTTGATATATTTTTTAGGGTTGCGTTTAAATCTTAAAACTACTAAAATAAGTGTTGCAATATTTTAACCTTTAACAATATTTTATGGGTATTCACGGTGGGCAGCAATGCTCGTCAACATTGTTGCAAAAAGTACTACGTTTTTATTACTTTTCTGCTACCTACGTTAAGTTTTACAGTGTTGTGTGGTTAAAAATTTTGGAATAACGATAACTTTAATCAAAATAATGTTAATCTATTGGTACTGAAATTGGTCACAATAGCTAATAAACATGCAGAAATCCATATATTTAAAACAACGTGGAAAAAATCGTTTGTTTCCCTCTGCTGTCCGTCATTTTTAACCAATTTAGCTGATTTTATTTTAAACTACCTGAATACCCGGCTTAACTCGGGAGTTCATATAAATAATTTTCGATTTCATTCGTCGATTTGAAAAAACTTTTCACAAACTTTAGAAAAATTTTGTGTGCATCTTTCAAACCGGTAACTTTGGCAAAATGTAGCTTTAACATCTGAAAATTATGAGAAAAGTTAGGGAAATCGTGATTTGTGTGTGCGTGCCGCCGATAGCTTGCAAAAATATATTTTCAAGTTTTATATTGTATTCGATAGATTGCACATTTAAAAAAAAAATCAGATCAAAACGAATTTTTGATAAATAGCGAGGAAACTGGACAAAAATTAAATAAGCTTTGAAAATAGAAATTGAAATGTCAAAACAACGCCAACTTATGACGCAACTGACTTGCGGATGTGTTGATGCGTACTCAAATACCACAGAATTCGGCATCAGCTGTCCTGAATTGCGAAAGAAGACAGTGGAATATAAATACACATATATGAGGAAAGAAGATATTTATCACACTTCGCGCTTTGCTACGCCTTACTGCATTTTGTAGTACAGCGCCCTCTGGGGTTCAAGGTATAGCAAAATACATAGCGCCAAAAGACTCACCGTACCCGGAATACACTTATAAAAACCATATTTATCGGATGAGTTGTTTTGAGTTTTTTTGCGGTATTTGTACAACAGCGCCCTCTGGTTTTCGAGATAGAATACAAAAATAACGCCAAAGTCGTTTCCATACTCGATAATCAAATCCTATATATCCGATATACAAATTTTTATCTAAATCGGATGAGCGGTTTTTGAGTGTTTTGAACTACAGCTACATCTGGTTTTTAAGATAGCACAGAAAAAAAAAGTCCAAGATACCCACCGTATCCGAAAACTCCTATGTAAAAATTTTCCTAGCTGTAAAAAATCGGATGTAGAGCTAGGAGTTTTTCGACATTTTTAAAACATTTGAACTGCAGTGCCCTCTGGTGTTCAATCTAGAACAAAATTGATAAATCATAAAAACTACCGTACTCGAAAACCCCTAAATACAAATTTTCACGTAATTCGGATGAATGGTTTCGTAGATAAACTATAATAACAAAATTCGTGGAACCCGAACGCAGCGCCACCTACCGGGTCCAATTGCGAATCTGAACCATGCACTCAAACATACACACACAATTTCATCAAAATCGGTTCAGCCGTTAAGGAACAATTTAATAACATACACACGTACAAAATGGACAACAGTGCCCTCTACTTTCGAGAAAGAACAAAGATAGCACCAGAACCCTTGCCGTACTTGAAAATCGCTATTTACAAATTTTCATCCAAATCGGATGAGCAGTTTTGGAGTTTTTCACTATTTCCTAAGATTTGTACTAAAGCACCCTCTGGTGTTCAAGATAGCACAAAAAAGATAAGTCCAAAACACTCACCGTATCAGAAAACCCCTATATTCCAATTTTTATGCGATTTGGATGCACGACTTAGTAGTTTATCGAGGTTTTCAAAATATTTGTACTACAGCGCCCTCTGGTGTTCGAGCGTGAAAAGAGTAGAAAAGTCGAAAAAACTAAGCGTGTCCGAGAACCTCTACATTCAAAATTTCATGCAAATCGGACGAACAGTTTTGGACTTTTTTGACGTGATTTAAAATATTTGTAATACAGCGCCATCTGGTGTTCAAGATAGAACAGAGTAGATATGTATGTCATGAAAACTCACAGTATCCGCAAACCTCTACATACCAATTTTCATGTATATCTGATAAACGGCTTAGGAGTTTTTTGACATTTTTTAAAATATTTGTACAACAGCGCCCTCTGGTGTTCAAGATAGCACAAAAAAGATTAGCCCAAAACACTCACCGTATCAGAAAACCTTTATATACCAATTTTCATGCAAATCGGATGCACGGTTTCCGAGATAAGCTAAAAAAAAGAATGACTGGACCCCGATCGCAGCGCCCCCTATCGGGTCCAAGCTTTTTTCCTGGATAAAAGTAGCCTATGTTATGACCGGGGACATAAGGAACCTAAATACCAAGCTTCATTTAAATCCATCCAGTGGTTTTCGCGTGATGCTTTAACAGAAAGACAGACAGACAGACAAACATTTTAAAAATGCGATTTTTGTACTCTGCGTCATTCAAAATGTCCATCGCAAAAGGAATTTCAAAAAAATATTTCATGTACAGATTTTTTTTTTACAATTTTATATATATATAGATAGATAGATGTAAATAATTATGATGCGACGGTTATAAGCAACAAAAAAATTAGCCAACCCAGATTTTTTTATTTTTACGAATTCGGTGAGCGAACATAAGGTAAAAATGGGTCACTGAATTCAAATGCGTTGTCAGAATTTTAAAAATTATGTAATTTTCTTACCATAGGACTGCCACGTGCATTTTTAAATTTTTACGAATTCTGTGCTGGACGGTTGTGCTTGATGTTTAAATTTAAAAATGATGTAGTTCCCTAACCATAGGTTTGCCAGCTAAATTTTGTATTCTACGAATTCGGTGCCGGGGCGAACACTAGGTAAAAATAGGTCACTAAAATCTGCAACCGTTGACAGAATTTAAAACTCTGCAATTTTTTTATCATTGAGTTGTCAACTATTTTTTTTATTTTGACGAGTTAGCTAGTGAAACAATTTTTAAAACCGCTACAATTCATTTAGACAGGCTCAAGCCAACTTTTCTAAATAAAGAAACTTCACAGACACTTTCAACTACACATACATAGCTTTATAAATGCAAGCCTGTTAAAAAAGTGCTGCTAAAAAATTAGGAAAGCAAACAATTTCTAAACTGTCATAAAAATATCCTCCTAATTACAACTGCATCGAGACTTTTTTCAATATCCTACTATTTAATTAATCAATTTTGGCCAAGCCTCCCATACAAGTGGCCCACAGTCGCCCACAGTCGCACACAGGGCGACGTGAACAAATTTGAAAAAAAAAAAAACGGAATCGTCAAAATCCGTTATTACACAAAAGCGTCATATTTGGCATGGAATTACCGATATGTGCATAATCTATATATATAAAACAAAGTGGAAAAAAGCGTCTGTTTCCCTCTACCCGTAGTTTTTAACCAATTTAGTTAATTTTTTTAAATGTAGAAAGTGCGTAGGTTATAGGCTAAAAAATAGGGTTGCTACTTAATTTTTTTTTTTATTTTTACGATTTCGGTGTGCGAACACTTAGTAAAAATGGGTCACTCAATTCGTGTTCAGAATTTCAAAAATTATATAATTTTTTTACCATAGGACTGCCACCTGGATTTCTAAATTTTATCGAATGCAAAATTATGTATTTTCCATAGGACTGCCACTTAAATTTTTTATTTTTACGAATTCAGTGCTGGGGGGAACACTAGCTAAAAATGGGTCACGGAATCTGAATCCAGGGCTGCCACCTTAATTTTTACGATTTCGGTACTGGGAGAACATAAGCTAAATAGGTCGCTGACTCCGAATCCGTCGTCAGACTTTAAAGGCTACGCAATTTTTTTCAAGGAGTTGCCATATAAAACGCTAGGTAAAAATTAATCGCTGAATCCGAGCCCGTTGTTAGAGCCTAAAAAGGCTCTAGGAATGCCAGCTAAATTGTTTAACTTTTATGAATTCGGTGCTGGGGCGAACACTAGGTAAAAATGGGTCTGTGATTTGTTTTCAATTAATTGCCATTTAATTTTTTTTTATTTTTACGAATTCGCTAGTGAAAGGTAAAACAGCAAATTTCTCTACAATTTTTAAAAAAAAGCTCTACCGCTACAGTTCATATAGCTAGACCCAAACCAGCTTTTTTGAATACAGTGTCTGCGAACACCATCGCTGTTAGACGTATGGACTTATCCGTCCGAATTTTTTACGGATTTTTCTTGTTTTTTTTTTTATTTAAACATTTATTCAAACACTTTTATGTCATATTTTACAAATTACGTTTTTTATTTTGCCATAAGTAAAATTTCATTTCAACTTGAACCGTCGTACCGTTTGGACGTATTTATTCAGCTCCGCAAGTTTATTACACCCAAATATTCGCTCCCTGACCTACCTCAATTTTTTTTAAAAAACCATAACTCAAATACAGTGCATATAAATATGGTAAAAGTGTGAATATTGCAAGTCAGCAACACAATCAAAAGATAAAAAAATAGTAATAAAACAAATAAAAAAAAGAAAAAGAACAAATGAATTTAAATAAACAAAAATACGCAAACTAGCTTCGATAAAGTGCTATTATTGTAATTTCTTAATAATTAAAAGAACAACTGGAAGAAATAACTACAAATTGTGTTTGTGCATTAAATTTGTGTCAAAATTACGTTGCACAAAAGTTCCAACACTCAAACTTGCTGCCATAAAGTGCTATTATTGCAATTCATTAATAATAAAAAGAGCAACCAGAAGAACTAAATACAAATTGTGATAGTACATTAAATCTGTGTCAAAAGTTCGTTGCGCTTGAATACTTGCAAATTTTAAAAATGGAAATGTTTTGTGACAAATCCAATTGCCCAATCGATGACAGAAATACCACCAAGATAGCTTGCAAAGGACTATTTGGTAAATTTTATCATGGTAGTTGCGTCGGATTATCAAAAAGAAGCCTCACCTATCTTCAAGAATATGTCAACAATTTCGTGTTTCTCTGTGGTGAGTATCGTGAAATATCACTCTCTCACGTAATGCTCGCGATAAAATGTTTAAGTGACTCCCTCAATGTGATGTTATTAGATAACAAAACATTTTTCAATTAAACATCAAAACAATTATCAAAACCTGACATAAGCCATATTATTGAATCAACCAATAAAAATACAGAGTTGAAATTGAAAACAATTACAAATAACATAAATTCGCTAAATGAAATAATAAGTGCTTCTTGTAAAAGTGCGACCGTCGAATCTGCGATAAATAAACTTAGCAACGACATAAACAAAAATTTTGATAAGCTAAAATGTCTTGAGCTCAACCATGAACTAAACGATAATCTTATTGCTATCCGTAGCGATCTAGACACTATGCTCCAGTCAACATCTAATAAACCAGCACATTTACCCCAACAGCCTGATCCGCTTATGGAATTGGTGTTCCACAAAATGAATGACATCACCGATGAACTAGGTGTTTTTCGAGCAACACTAGAGGAAATCGAAGACGTTGTGAGTCAGCCAACAAATAAAATTAATGAAATTAATGAATCAG
The DNA here is from genome assembly GCA_914767935.1 of Coremacera marginata. Lineage (NCBI taxonomy): Eukaryota > Metazoa > Arthropoda > Insecta > Diptera > Sciomyzidae > Coremacera > Coremacera marginata. The sequence continues at coordinate 59,671,112 of OU612044.1, read as the reverse complement.
AACGATAACTCCTCTTCCATCTTTTATGAAATAATGGATGCATCTCTAAACGCACCTTCAATTGGACCTCCTTCATTAGCAGCACCCACAATTACGGTGGATTCTCCAACTCTTCCAGTAGCAGCTCCTCGTCAGGTAATTGAATGTTTTGGAACATCGTGGACCAGATCTGAATCGGAAAATAGGATCCAAAAGCTTAATAGCGGTAACCAAAATAGTAGTACTATTCTATTCATTAAAGGATTCCCTTCAAATGCAAAAACGTCATGGGTACAAAACTATTTAAAAAAAAATATAAGATCAACATTCACGATTGCCAAAATACTTCTTCTAGATACGCAAAGTTCAGCAGTTTTAAATTAAGTATACCCACTAAATACTCATGGTTGTTTTTGAATTTTCCCAGTGGGATACTGAGAAGTGGAAACATTCGCATTAGTGAGTGGATCGCAGTGCCTGAATGGATGCCGAGAATATCTAGCAATAATCCTATTAAAAACAATATTATTAAGCCACCTTCCAGAATCCCAAAAAACCCCCCCCCCACATTCTAACTGGACTTTCAAAACTAACATCTTTTCTACTTTCTCTCCTCTCAGACAGCAACCATCCACTCCCAAGCTATCGGTTCCAAATAACTCTGTCACATATTCTAAAAATAAGCGCGTCTCATTTAATCTGTCAACCAGTCCTACAAGTCATAACACATCAGAAAAAATATCGTCCTCCAAAGTAGTTTACCCGAACTTTATTCACTCTCATACATTAAACCCTTCAAAGCCTCAGTCAGCGGTCACACCAAAAAATACTCTCAATAGAGATGCAGCAACCTTCACTCCAAACAGAGCATTTAATCCCTCTCATGCTACTGCAACCGTTCCCTCTTTAGATACGTCTACCAGAACACCATCTTCAGTTGAAGCACCCCCAAGCTTTCTTGATCCTCTTATTCCACCCATGGCTAAATTAACAAAAAATCTCGTGGATACAAGTTCTGAAGGCCGCTTTGTTGTATCTCGTCTTAGAGACCGTAGGTTATATGAAAATGTGCGCCTTTACCTTGCATACCTGCACGATAAATCTGATTCGGTATGCATCGACGGATCAACAAAAACAAGTGTAATGGTAACGATACAACAAGAAGGTCTTCCAACAAATCTAACTGAACTCAAGGAAATCTTCATTCGTTCAAATCTTCAAGGACCTGGCAGCATTCGCCTCACATACCTCATCAAAGCGTCTTTGGCATCTAACGAAAACTCGATCAAATTTCAAAAACTATTATTGCTCCTAAGAACATCCGTCAAATTAAACCTAATAATCCATGCCAGTCAGCACCCTCTATTAAGTCTCTAAAAATATTTTATCACAATTGTGGTGGTATGCGTGGTAAATTAAATAAACTTTTTGTAGACGCAAAATCATGCAACTTCAATGTATTAGTTTTTGCTGAAACTTGGTTAAACGATTCCTTTAAAAATGAAGAAATTCTCGACAGCAATTGGACAGTCTACCGAAATGATCGAGATTATTCCCACACAGGTCACTCCCGTGGAGGTGGTGTTTTAATCGCAACACATAACTCCCTATCAAGTCAGATCGTAGAAACCATCTCCCACAAACTCTACGAACACCAAATAATCAGAGTATGCTTACATAATAATCAATATATTTATATTGGTGTTATCTACATTCCTCCAAATTCTATCGAAGATACATACATTCAAATATGTGATACAATCTCATTAATAACTTCGACCTTGAATGAAGAAGATACAGTGATTATCTTTGGCGACTTTAACCGCCCTAATATTTCCTTTGTCATTGATGAAAATGACAACTATCTTCTACCGGTAAGCCTCTCTAACTCGATTGATTTTACTTTACTTAGTTTCTTTTATGGCAACGACTTACAGCAAGTAAATTGGACTCCAAACCAGAATGGCAGATGGCTAAACTTAGTCTTCACTAATACCTACGATGTTATAAATGTTAGTCCTGCTATTGAAGCTGAACACCTTTTTTCTAACAGTCCTCACCACACAGCCTTATCTACGGAGCTATCCGCCACCAATATAACATTTGTCCACTCATTTGATAACTCCATTGTATATGATTTTCTTAATGCAGATTACGATAGAATTAAAATCGGTCTTAATACTTTTAACTGGAGTGATCTCTCAGCATTGGATCTAGATTGTGCAGTTTCACTTTTCTATCTTCGTATCTTCACAATTATTGATAGACATGTCCCAAAAATAAAGAAAAAAAATAAACTTTCCGAACCATGGCTAGATCACAATCTCAGAAACCTAAGAAACCAAAGAAATAAATTATACAAAATAATCAAAACCACAAACAATGTAAGTGATGAAGTGAAGACGAGATATGAAGAGTTGGCCAATGTATTCTAATAAAAACCAAGTCAAAAGAAGCTTATCAATTTTATATTAACCTTATGGGTGAAAGAATTGTTGATGAACCCAAACAATTTTTTGATTACATTAATGTTAAAGGTAAGTCAAACGGATATCCTACGTCCATGTTTAAAGGTGACGTAATTTCTTCAAAGATACAAGAAATTTGCAATCTCTACGCAGATCATTTTAAAGAGGTATTCTGTATACCTACCAACGAAACTCACAATCTCCCTCCATTTCCAAACACACCACCCATAATTAATCATATTCAACTTACGCAAGAAGAGATATCCAAAGCAATTAAGGAACTTGATCCATATAAAGGACCAGGCCCAGACCTCATACCCCTATTCTTTTTAGTCCAATGTGTAGACCCACTGATCATGCCTTTATTTATAATCTTTAATAAATCCGTTTCAAGGTGCTTTTCCATCGTATTGGAAAACATCACACCTCACACCAATTTATAAAAAGGGCGACAAAAGGTCGGTTGAAAATTATAGGGGGATTGCAATACTATCGGCCATTCCAAAACTATTCAAAAAAATGGTATCTGATAAACTAACATGTATTACAATACATGTTCCAAATTCTTCTGTTCTTCTCAATGAACAGCAACATAGTTTCCGTAAAGGTAGATCAACCACCAGAAATCTTATGATCATGGTCTCTGATGTTTTAAGTAAAATGGATAAAGGACATCAGGTAGATGCAGTATACACCGACTTTAGCAAAGCTTTTGATCGTGTTGATCATACTATTCTGGCTTGCAAATTGAAAAAATTTGGCATCTCTGAATCTGTGCTTAACTGGTTGAAGTCCTATCTCTGCGGACGTTCCCAATTCGTAAAGTTTCAAGGTACCTTATCTAAACAGATCTTAGTCACATCCGGCGTACCACAAGGTAGCCACCTTGGTCCACTTCTCTTTAATATTTTTATCTCTGACCTATCTGATATGCTTTGCGATATCCCACATCTGATGTATGCTGACGACCTAAAAATATACCATGTTATTCAATCGGAAACAGATGTAATGTACTTACAGTCGAAACTGTTGTCTCTTGAGTACTGGTGCAATCAAAATAAGCTATATCTAAATCTTGACAAATGTTACGTAATAACTTTCTCACGTAAAATTTCTATTGTAAATAACAAATACTTCCTTAATAGAATTGGGCTTAATAGAGTCAATCATATCGTTGATCTTGGAGTAGTCTTAGATAATAAGTTGCTATTCAATTTACATTATGATAAAATTGTATCTAGGGCCAGCAAACAACTTGGTTTCATAAAGCGACGTGCAAGAGAGTTCAAAAATGTATGGGTAACTAAGACATTATTTTGTGCATTAGTGCGCCCTTTTCTTGAGTATGGATGCATCATTTGGAATCCTGCTTTTGAATCCCACAGTGAAAGACTTGAGTCTATTCAAAAACAATTCTTGCAGTTTGCACTTAGAGACACTTATAACCCCCGTGATTACAATATCTTGCCACCCTATGAATATAGGCTAAGCCTCCTTAATTTAATGCCCCTATCATCACGAAGGTCGTTACTTAGTTCATGTTTTACCTTCGATGTTATTAACGGAGTTATTAATAGCGCGCATATATCAAATAGGAAAAAATTCAACGATCCATTAAGACGTACAAGGCATACAAGACTGTTAATTGAATATCAGCATCACACTGTCTACGCAAATAATGAGCCGATAAATAGATGCTGTAGGGAATTCAATAATATCACCGAGCACTATTTACCACCAATGTCTAAATTCACCTTCAAGAAAAACCTTTCTAAGTCGCCATTTCAGTCCGAATCCCGTACTACTTTCTCTATTTACAGTCTTAATCTTAACCTTATCTTGTTCCCTGTCAAAAAAAAAAAAAAAAAAAAACAAAGAACTTAGCTTCCCTCTCCCCCTTATACTTACATTAAGTTAAAATTGTAATTGTAACTATAAGATTACCTTGCTAGGTTAATAAATAAATAAATAAATGAAATAAATAAATTTCTTTTAAGCGCATGAGTCGTCAAATTTGCACCACATGTATGCATGACAGATGCAGGTAGAAACACTGATCGCGTTTCTTGTCAATGATACAGCATCACTGTATTTTACCTTTCTGGATTTCTTACTAGCTTTCTGACGGTAGTTCGTTATTTTACACTTATAGCTAAGTAACTTGCCGCCAAAGCTTGGCAAGAAAGTTATTATTATTAAAATGAAACTATGATGATCAGCTCCGACTGATTGTTTGAAAAAACTACAAAAAAAGTAAAAGAAGTAAGTAAATTTAAAATTATATTCTGCACTCATTAAAAATCTTATATAAGGTCATTGCAGCCATTTAAGACCGACAATACATTTAGAGAAGAGTAAAAAAGAGTGATATTGAGGTGATGGTTCTTATTAGAAGAAGTTTGTTTAGAGTTTTGAAACTTTCAAATTTTGGTAAAATATTTATTTATATTAAAAACAAATGTTTTGTTTTTGCAACGATTGTACAACGATTGCTCTTGTCGCACTCCGAGCGTTATGCTGGCTCCTAGATTGACCCAAAAAAAATTTTAATATTTTAAAACGTAATGAAAATATCTCCTATCTGAATGAGACGGAATTTTAAAAAGTTTTTTTTTTAATTTTGTATATACTTGGAATAAAAAAATTGCGGTTTTTACTTATTCTTTTTTTAAATTTTGAATAAAACAATATTAAAATCAGTTTCATTCAGATTGGTTAAAATGTTTTTATAAAATGTCTATCAAAATATTGTAAGGATCGGTCAAGTAGTTTTTGAGCTAGGTTTTAAAGGCGTAGTTTTGAGAAAAACTACTTTAAAGTTTTATGAAACAAATAATACGTTTTAATAAGACGTTAGTTTTCAAAACATAATTAAATCACTACATATACACACACAAAAGAATTATTGCTAACGTTCTTTCGAATGTTCCCCTTCTCAAATATACTGGTTTGAGTAGATAACATGAACGATATAATAAAATAACAGCTATAGTAACTTGATTTTTATATTATATCGAACTCACGCGCGGGTCTCTTCTCAAGCTTATAACTTTCTTAATATTCAAGATATCTTTATAAAATTTTTTTAAAATATTTTTTAAATTTTAAGTCATTTAAGATGAAAAAAAATTTATTCTGGGATGCCTCTAAATGTTTTGCCGGCCTTAAAGAACGCAGCGTTAAAAAGGATGAGACAGCTAGAATCCATTTACTCATTAAATCTCATGAAGACCAGGGGCATTACTCTGTAATGCGATTATAAAGTCAATTTGCTCGCATTCGAATAAATGGTACTCCTTAAACTGAGTTTCGCATTTACACACATGTGAACGAGTTAGAGAGTGGTATTTCACTTTCGTATTACAGAGTATGGCCCCAGGAATATTTCCAAAGTTTTAGGGCAAAAAGAAAAAGCAAAATCTGACTGTAAATAACTGGTAAGGTTTGATTTTTATTTTTAAGGAAATAATAAATAGCAAAATTTGCCTAATATTTTTTTGGGCACTAAATAACTGCAAAGTTTTAATTTTTATTTTTTAAGGCAAACATAAAAAGCAAAGTGTAGATCTAAGCTTACGGTTGAACCAAAAATGAGGTGTTGCTTCTATTGAAATACACTTTCTACACTATTGAAATATAAAAGCACATGTCACGAGAAGAAGACAGTTTGAATATTGCCGAGAATTCTAATATCTGTACCATATCACTACTTAGAAATACGATTATGGAAATGGTAATTGACAGTTCACCATAAGATGAAGAAGACTCTACAATCGATACCAATCGGAACTCCTTATTAGAAGTAGACAGTTACAAAAGAGTTCTTGTTGATATAGAGACTAATTTCCTAGAGTACTGGAACCTAAAGAAGTATGGAAATCTTTGGCTTTGGCGGCTAGTTAAACTACACAGTAGCTTTATGCTACTCAGGTAAGTGTGGAGCGTGCATTTTCTGCCTTAAAACTAGTCATGGGGTATCAGAGATACAACCTTAGCGAGGAACATTTATTTTTTTTATTATTATTATTTTTTTATTATTTTTTTATAAATTTTTTTATTTTGATAACGAGTTTCTGTAATTTAATAATAATTTCAATTGTAAAATTAATGTTGCTGGTTTCGATAGTCACTTCACAGACTATGTATACGGTGAGAGCTTACGCAGCACTTACGAAATGGTATGATTCGTCTTATTGTAATTGTTTAACTTTGTTTCAATCGTAAACTTCGATCCAAATTTTGTTTTTTATTTTTGCCTTAAAAAATAAAAAGCAGAAAGAATTATTATTTTTTGCTCAAAATTTTAAAAGTCAAAATATAATTATTATTTTTTGCTTTTTATTATAAAATGCATAATTGGTACGGTCTCTGCGAAAAAGTTATAAGCCTAAAAACGTATGATCAGAGATGAAACAGAATTCGACGAAACATTTTGGGAAAAAGATCGCAATTTATCAAATAAAGATGAGTCTTTGCCATTTCAACTGATTTTGGACATTGTTGATAGAGTCACTGTTCTTCCGCACTCATCAGCAAACTTCGATAGAGTCTTTAGTTCCATCAACTTAAACAAAACAAAATTTATTTTAAGAAACAACCTTATCACAGATACTTAAACTGTTATTCTAGGCGGTAAGGCTTTGAGTAAGGTAAGATATTCGAGGTGGAGTTTGACAATTTGGCAAATAAAATTAACAGCGACATCCTAATTATGCTACCTAATTAAGCCTCGCTGGTTCACTGAAAAAATCACTTTGAAAATATTTATCAAAAACACTATAGGAGGCAGTCCTTTGTGTTAATAATATTCCTCAGGCAAATATTGGGGGAGAAAATCTGAGATTGTTTTAAAATCAATAATATAAATAATAATATAATATAAATAATATAATAATATAAATAATATAAAATAATATTTTATTTTTACAATATTTTCAACAAAGCAATTAAAACAGATTAAAAAAAAGTATACGGATTTGTCCGGTTTTTTTCCGATTTTTTGTTTCCAAAATATTACAAAAAATATGGAATTTTTCGAAAAATATCTGGCGAATACTAAATAGGTACATAAATGTAAGCCTGTTGAAAAAGAGCCTGGTGAAGCGGGCTAGTTCAACATATTTGGATGAGACTGATAAACATGTTATAAAAAATAATTGAATTAATTTGCAAGACAAAATCTATTGCTTTTACAACTTTAATTAAATATTTCTGGCCTTTTTGGCCTCAGATTGGATGCAAATACTCTGTTTTATCTTTTCCCGACGTTTCGTTAGATTTTCACTTTCTTCAGGGTTTATCAATTATTGCAATGGCCCGTCAATACAAAACACTAGTTCTGTGTTTAAAACACTAAAATATCGTAAAAAGGCGATATGGCATTTTCTTTACTGCTAATCTTTAAAAGGATGCAGAAATCCGTTTATTGCACAGAATAGATTAGCACTTATGTCTGTACATATTTTTTTTTGAAACGGTTCATATATTTCAGAATAAGGGTCTTAGTAAGTGCAAAAAAAAAATACATTATTTAACGATGTCATTATTGCTTGTGATCACAGAATTATTAAATAGGTAAATAAATAATTTGTATAAAAAGCACGAACAGAAATATAAAACACAGTTAAATCAACTTAACTCTCGAAAAATTATCACAGACTAAGACTATTTAAAAAGGAAGCTTTATGCCTATTTTAGTTTTCTTATTGTTGTTGTTGCCTTTATCATTTGACGTTAAGAGTTCTCACAGCTTTGTTGCTGCAAAACTTGTTGTTTGAGCAGCCATTTAAATGCGAGCCCACCTTATAATTGTATCATGGCTTTTTTCTTTCTTAAAATTTACTACCTTGTTTGAATTATTTGCTACTAAGCAGTAGACAAGTAAAATTTTGCAACACTTTGATAACGCTGCAGCCACACGTGATAGTACTGGCAGGCCAGCAGAGAATATGTATTTACTACGAAAATATTTCGAAATAATCTACAAATCTACGCTGCGGCCACCCGTGATAGTAAATGTTCATTTGCAAAATGTCGTCAAAGGCAAAGGTTCGACCACTTTATTATTTCGGTTGCTATTATTCAGTGTGCTTTATATGCCAACACAGCACGAAACTTAAATGGGATAAAAAAAGGGGTCTAACTATTTTGTAAAATTTGTTTATCAATATTTTCCAAAATGAAATGCAACTTAATCATATGATCAGTTTGATTCAGTTGATCTCGTCTTCTTGTGGTGATCGGTTGGTTTTTTAGTTGTGTTGCTGTGATAAGTGAATTTTATAACTGTGTATTGTTGAATCTTGTAAACGTTAAGTATCAACAAATCTTTTAATAAACGTTTTCTATGTTTTTAATCAATTTAATTTAAATAGTGTTTATTAATAATCGTCTTTATTTATATATAATTAGTTGCAATAGTTTTTGTTGTTTATATTAAAATTCAGTGCTTGTTCGTCTGCCTAATTATTTTTCAATTTCTCTTTGTGCGGTGTTTGTTTATTTGTAGTGCAGTCAGCGTATCTAGTGTTGTTGTTTTTTAACGGTTTTGTGTACGCTGCACTTTTGTGCTAACCCCATAAGCACATTTTACATACAAAAACACTTGCTCACAGAATAATTTAAATTTTTTTTTGCAATGGATTATTTATCCGTTGACAATATTGCTGCTTGTTCTCTAAACGAGCAATGCAAAAGCCAGAATATTCTGTACCCTATGTTCAGCTGTTCTGGCCCTTGTGAGCGAATGTTCCATGCTTCTTGTGCTGGTATTTCTAAATCGTGCCTTGACGATTTAATGTCAGTCCGATCTGGTCTTCGCTGGTATTGTGCTTCGTGCAGGGCCCTTTCCCCGGATGAACTCTATTCTAAAATAAAGCTTTTTGGGGAAAGTCTTAACTTGTTAAATAATAATTTCAGAGAAATTGTTACATTTTTCAGCGAAGTTAGTGCCGCACCCACTACCAGCGTTTCTGATGAAATTACTGATCAGGATAACATTTCGGTTCCTTCGTCCATGACTGCATCTTCCGGAATTTTGTCAGTTTCATCAGAAAAAGACCTAAAAAGCTCTAAAAGACAGAGGAAAAACAAAAACAAAAATAAGCGTCGGAAGGCGTCCTCCAGACCTTCCAAGGCAGAGCAGCCCCCAGCAATGCCATCAGAAAATAATAATACGGTGATTTCTCATACACCATCTTCTATTCCTCCATTGACTAGTAGCCCAAATACGATTTCAACTACGCCTAACAGTCATTTGACTTTAAGAGCAGTTTCGAGGACCAGAAATGTTTTCATTTCACGTCTTCAGCCCGACACATCAATAGAAAATATATTGACGTTTGTCAGGCAATCCAAGTTAGTGAACTCAAATGCATTCTGTTCATGCAAAAAAATTGGTAATAAGCCTTCCCATGCTTCTTTTATTCTAACAGTTGCAGCCGAAGATTTTACAACTGTTCTTAAATCTAATTTGTGGGCCGATAATATTCTTGTTACTGAGTTCAAGCCAAAAAATAAGTCTAAAAGGGTGACTCAAGCCGCCCGCCAGACTCAAAAAAAACTAAATAGGCTTTCCCTTTACTATCAAAATGTAAGGGGACTACGTTCTAAGACGCAGAGCTTATTTCTATCAACTCAAAATTGCTCTGAGGATATTATCGCGTTAATATACCTGATTTAAAATGGCATTCTTCTGACGATGATACGTACTATTGTGCATCTAATTCGAAGACCCGCCAAGAACATATATTTGTTGATAATATATGTTCAGACTTACAACAAGTGAGTTGTATTTATAATAGTCTTGAAAGACTTCTTGACCTGGTCTTAACTACAGACAGTAACAATGTTGTTGTTAAGAGGGCCTTTCATGCTCTAACTACTGTTGATGAATATCATCCACCATTGAGTATTTGGTACAAATCCGACAGAGCAAATATAGTAAATTCTAATTCAGCAGATAAGCTTTATGAATTCAATTTTAAAAATGCTGACTTTTTGAAGTTGAATCAGTTGCTTCACGGTAAACTTAATGCAATTTTAGAATATATAAATGTAAATTGCCTTCATGACTCCATACATTTTTTTTATATGGAACTCTTTGCTGTGCTTTCTCAATCAGTACCTTATAGTCTCAAATTTGCGAGGAATTCTGCGTACCCGTGGTACACAAAGGATTTAAAGACTCTTCGCAACAACAGGAATAGGGCATGGAAGAAATACGTCTGTAGCTTAGGCTCAAACGACCTAGAAACTTACAAACGTTTGTTTCTGGAATTTGAAAATCGCTCAGCTACATTATATCACGAATATTTAGATAATGTTAAGCTGAGAATATTGACAGATCCAAAGAAATTTTGGGGATTCGTAAACACAAAGAAGAAATCTGATGGATTTCCTTCTTCATTTAGAACTCCTGAGGGATTTACTGACAATCCCGTCAAAATTTGTGGCCTATTCGCCAATCTTTTTAAAGAATCACTCTGTTCAGATTCTTTTAATCCTAATGGAGAGTACTTTGAATATATGTATTCCGAACCCAGAGTATCTTTGGAACATATATCCTTCACTCCAGAGGATATTTTAATGTATATTAGATCGATCGATGAGGAGTTTGGTGCTGGACCTGACGGTGTTCCTGCCGCAGTGTTAACACAATGCGGTTCCGTTTTGAGTCAACCACTTTCTTTATTATTCAACAAATCTACTAACGAAAGTTATTTTCCACTTTTTTGGAAAAAATCATTTATAAGTCCTATTTTTAAAAAGGGTTGCAGGAACGATGTCAGTAACTATAGGCCTATCGCTAAGCTCTCATCGATTCCAAAACTTTTTGAGCGGATGGTGTATGATCGGGTGAAAATTCACTGTGGGGAAGTCATAACAACTCGTCAGCATGGTTTTGTGAATGGCAGATCCACTGTGTCTAATCTTCTCGATTTTACAACATTCTGCTTAAATTCTATTGATTCTGGTAACCAGGTCGATTGTGTTTACACTGACTTTAGTAAGGAATTTGATAAGCTACCACACAATCTAATCTTATTTAAACTTGAGTTAATGGGATTTCCACAATATTTTGTGAACTGGATTAAATCGTATTTGGTGGAGCGATCTTATCAAATACGTTTCCGAGGCGCATTGTCTTCTGAATTTATTGCTGGATCAGGTGTTCCTCAGGGTAGTCACCTTGGTCCTCTTCTGTTTATTTTAGCTATCAATGATGTAACTCACGTCATTGAACACTCTCAACTGCTTATTTATGCCGATGATATGAAAATATACAGAACGATTAATTCTAGAGATAATTCAGATCTACTCCAGTCTGATCTAAAATCCTTTGAAGTTTGGTGTTCTAAAAATAAAATGTTTTTAAATCCAGATAAATGCCAAACTATGACCTTTTCGCGAAAAAGGAATAATTTTATATTTGATTAAAAGATTAAAGATACTGCCTTGAGTCGTGTAGACACCGTCAAAGACCTAGGTATATGCATGGATTCTAAGCTGTCGTTTAACATTCATATTGATAATATTTGTAAAAAGGCATCTTCAATGCTTGGTTTTGTAAAACGCTGGGCCAAAGAATTTAAAGCATGATTACAACTACAACGTTGTATTATGCAATCGTGCGTCCTCACTTAGAGTATGCAAGTCAAGTTTGGTCCCCAAGTTACAATGTGCATGTTGATCGAATAGAAAGAATCCAAAAACGTTTTGTTCAGTTTGCTCTAAGGGGCTTAAGTAGAACTGACATATTAGACCTTCCTCCTTATGAGGATCGTTTAAAACTATTAAAAATGCAGTCTTTAGGTGATCGAAGGAAATCGGCAGATATCGTATATTTACACCAGCTCATAACTGGTGTATTCGATTCTCCAGAACTTCTTTCTCACATAAATTTTAACACTAACCGTAGAAGCAGTAGAAACGCTAACAACTCAATTTATTTGCCATTTAGTAGAACAAATTATATGGCTACTGCTCCTTTATGTCGCATGAGTTCCTTTGTTAACAATTGTAGCGTTTTTGATGTTAATTTGTCAAAAGGTCAACTCAAAAGTAGATTAAAATTAGTTGTGTAATTAGATCTATATATACGCATGGTTAGTTGTTACGTCTTGTGTTGTCCCTGAGCCCAACCCATTTATTGGTGGGTAAATTTTTCCCACATTAACTTGTTTGTGGTCACGGTTATCCATAACATTGATATTTTCAATGATTACTGGGTAGTGGCTTTAGATGGGTTAATGCTGAGGAAGTGCGATATAGCTGTAGTAGCTGAACTCTATTGTTATTGCATGTTTTATGATATTTTATGTGTCAAATAAGGGTAATTAAAATAATTGCATATATTTCACTACAAGACATGAAAGAAAAGTGCGTTTTTAAAGTTCGAATATTTTAGGAAGAAAATACAACACTGTTTCCTTACTTCTATTTCGCACTGGCTGTGGTTGTCAAAATTCACTGGCTCAATAAAAGTTGTTGCCAGTGGACTGCCACCCTATAGGAACAAACTAACTTGTTTTTAAAAACATCTAATTAAAAACTAGTTTAAAATAAACCAGTATATGAACTACTTTGAATTATATTAAGGCGGCAACTACTTTGATTTTGACATGTTTTAATTGCAAATTTTTATTAGATTACAAGTTTATATATATTTAACCATGTTATTTCATCAAATATTATTAACTTTAGGCCATCAGTAATAGCTTTCAATTGGTTATTTTGAAGTCATTAAAAAATAATTTAAATATAACTAATTTAACAAGTAGTTGAAAATATATGCAGACGAAAGTCAATTGACTTATTTAGCGGACATCTCCATACAAAATATGTTAGTTCGTTCTATGGAAAAAAGTCAGAATTTCAACTAGTTGTGGTTGACAAAAAACTACTTTATCAACTACTTTTAAATTAGTTGATTTTCCTACAGGGCAGTGATGTCAAGGTGTGAGTGTATTAGTGAAAAGTGAGAGTGTATTGAGTTTTTCGAACCCTATAGGAACAAACTAACTTGTTTTTAAAAACAACTAATTACAAAACTAATTTAAAATAAACCAGTATATGAACTACTTTGAATTATATTAAGACGGCAACTACTCTGATTTTGACATGTTTTAATTGCAAATTTTTATTAGATTACAAGTTTATATATATTTAACCATGTTATTTCATCAAATAATATTAACTTTAGGCCATCAGTAATAGTTTTCAATTGGTTATTTTAAAGTCATTAAAAAATAATTTAAATATAACTAATTTAACAAGTAGTTGAAAATATATGCAGACGAAAGTCAATTGACTTATTTAGCGGACATCACCATACAAAATATGTTAGTTCGTTCTATGGAAAAAAGTCAGAATTTCAACTAGTTGTGGTTGACAAAAAACTACATTATCAACTACTTTTAAATTAGTTGATTTTCCTACAGGGGAACTATTACTGTCTTCGAACTGGCACGTGTGGCTAGGGGGTAACAGGCATGCTACACAGGCCAGTGAACTGGCCATGTAGTTCGAAAAACTCAACACATTCACACATTTTACAAATACACTCACACTGGATTCACTTTCACGGCACTTTCATCGCTACTAGCAACGGAATTTCAGAGCCAGTGGATTTTGACAGCAGCGGCTAGTGTATGTCAAAAAGGGGGATATCAGTGTTCTTTTTAATTACTTTTGGTGGATTCATTTCGAGTTTTCCCTCGATTTCGTACCTTATTTCGGTTTTTCCTCGATTTCGTACAGGAAGCAACACTGATAACTTGTTTAGATTTACAAAGCAAATGAAACAAATGTGAAAAGTTGCACATAAAAATGAATAAAAGCGAAAGATATATAATAAATATACAAAAAAATATACAATGGAAAGAAAATAAACTCAAAAAAAAAATCATTAAATTAAATTGATTCAATATCAGCGAGAACCTTCACATGCGATGAAATTTTTTTAATGAACTTTCACTAGCATGTGTAGCACCTCTTGCATGAAAGCATGAAAGTTCGAAATTTTTCGAATCATTCGAACAGTACACGTATTCTATCGTACTTTCACTGTCACTGGCCAGTGTGACCGGCCTGTAAAAGTTGTTGCCAGTGGACTGCCAGTGATGTCAAGGTGTGAATGTATTAGTGAAAAGTGAGAGTGTATTGAGGTTTTCGAACTGTTAATGACTTCGAACTGGCACGTGTGGCTAGGGGGTAAGGGCAGGTCTTGAGCATGGTATAATAATTTAGAAGGTAGTAGTGACAACTGGCTTTTTTCTCAGAGCGTCGACCAACACTTGTCAAAATCAATACAAAGTTGAATTTTTCATCTGCTTTGTTGCTTTTTCGTTTTCTCTGTTTCTATGCGTTGTTGACATGTGCTGGTCGACAAAAGAACTCTCACTCCTGCCTTAAAATGATTACATCTTATATTATTATATGGTCAACATTCATTTTCGCTCTCACAGAGAGTTAAAAGCAGAGAAAAAAAAAAACGAAATGGCCATGTCAGCCCTTGAAAGGACTTTGACCGAGCTTCTTATGATCAATTGTGTAGTGTGTGATGTGAAATGTTTGCACACAAATGATCGAGAACTGGACCTACATGTTTCACGCCGACTCCGAACGGCTTATGTTCTCAAGAAGCTTTTCATGACAATTTTTACTCTCTGAGGTTTGCCATTGTCTGCAGAGAGGTGACGGCCGCACAGAAAAATTAATTCAATTGAAAAAATGTTCTGTGTTAGGTGGAGGATTCGAACCTGGGTTCTCTGGCGTAAGAGTCACACACTCTACCCACTACGCCACGGCCGCCACAAAAGCAGAGAAACAACAACAAGTTTAGATTCATTGAATAGGGTCTTTCGCATGGTCCAACATGTCATATGATAAATGTCGTATGATAAATTGGATGGAAAAATTTGATTAAGCGCAAGGTTCATTAATATAGGTTAAGTCACTTGAGAGAAAAGCACTCTTTTTTCGCCTTTGCTCAAACTGTCAAAGTAGCTGTTAGATAAAAGTTGTACAGATCCGTTTTTTTTTCTGGATTTCCTTTCATCCATTCTGACAGTTCGATCGAGCTTCTCTCAAGTGAATATTAATAAAATTGTCTGCCTGACAATTGAAACAATTGAGCTGCCGACTGAGAAAATGTGAGTGCGTTAGTAAAAAATGTGTGAGTGCATTGGATTTGTTAAGACAAATTGTCTGATGTAGACGCTGCGTGATATGGCTGCTCAAACAACAAGTTTTGCAACAACAAATCTGTGAGAACACTAAATGTCAAATGAAAAAGACAAAAATAACAATAAGAAAACTAAAATTCTACCAGCCGATTTTGACACACAGTTTCCTTTTTACTCCAACTTGAGCCTACCTTATAATTCTGCCATGGGTTAGTGAATATTCCCTTGTATATGCCACAGACTCGTTGATGGCTTGATTGATCAAAACTTAATTATTCTGATATTGTTCAATGATTGTTGAAGAACATCAAGCCAGCGGCTTGATGAGCGTAATGTAATTAATAATTTATGTGTTTGTGAATATTTGTCTGTATGCGTCACACAGAATCGTTGATGGCTTGATTGACCAAAATTAAATTAATTTGATATATTTCAATGATTGTCCTGCGGCTTGATGTGTGTAAGGGCTTGATTGATTAATCTTTTGTCAGTTAGTTTATTTTTGCCGTGAGGTAATCATGTCTGCAGAAAAGACAGAGGCGGTAAAAAAAAAAGGGAAACCAATTTTTGTCTAATTTATTTACAATTTATTTATAATTTTTAACAATTTTAAGAGATTTTTGTTTGATAGGTTTTGTTTGATTTTGTTAAACCACTCTTTTATCAAAGCTCTTTTCGTTTTTTTTTTCTGTACGGTTTTTAATGCAACTTGCTGATGCAAAATATTTCATGCAATTGTCCGTGTCACTCTTCGCACGTCTGCTTTCCATGAAAAATAATAAAGAATGTATTTGACGGCATGATTAGGGGGTTTCAAACAGTACTAGATGTCTATCCGACATGTAGTTCGGCTAAATAACGGCATTTTATGTTGAATAGACATCATTATCTTTCAGCTCTCAAAAGGAACACACCACAACAATGGCAAAACAATTTCCTGCTTCTCTCATAAAAAACTGCTATAAAGTTCAACCTTTCAAAATTCATTATGCGAAACGCTAGCAATTTTTGCTTATTCTTTTTCGTTGATTCCTTGTTTTTTTTCTTTTTTTTTCTCTTGATGTTGAATGAATGAAAAATACAGCGAGTCCGATGATCGAACGAATTACTTCGTTCTTTCGCCCAGTGCATGGTAGAATTATAAGGTAGGCTCAAGTTGGAGCAAAACGGAAGCTGTATGTCAAAATCGGTTGGTCGAATTTTAGTTTTCTTATTGTTGTTGTTGCCTTTCTCATTTGACGTTTAGCGTTCTCACAGCTTTGTTGTTGCAAAACTTGTTGTTTGAGCAGCCATTTAAATGTGAGCCTACCTTATAATTATATCATGGCCCAGTGGAAACAGTTTGGTCCGAACCAAAGTTCGGAACATTGGTTTTTACAAAATGTTCGCAATGTTTTACAATGTTTTTACAAAATTCGTACAGTGGAAACACTTTTCCAGCACTAACGAACGAAGAAAACTTCGTTCGCTCTGATCGGACGACGCTCGACCTTTTTGGGCGAATCCGGTTTTACTTTGTAAATAGAGTAGTAGATTTGTTGGAATGGTAGTTAATAACGTAGGAAAAAAAGACAAGAACAAAATATATAAAAAGCTTAACACAAAAAAGCACTGTTTAACTTTATTTTATTTGTTTAAAGCTTTCTGCCTTCGTTCGTCATAAGATTTTTACTGGCACTTTATGTCATTGTTCTTAACCTTAGGTTAAAGGTTGCCCAAGGCTCGCCATCGCTTTTTGCAATGTAATTTTGGCGTTTTGATTTTTTCGAGCTTAATAGTGTTTGACAGCTCTTTAGAATTAACCAAGCTTCAAAATAGTGTAAGTCTTATCATCATGGGCGTCTGCAGGATTTTTCCTAGGAGGCAAAGGCTTACGTGGAAAGTTAACGTTTTTGGTAATTATTTAGGAATGTTCCTTAAAAAAGATGACCATTCAAAATCTGTTTTCTGAGATTTTTGGTGAAAATTTAGTGAACATTGTCGCGATTTAAATCATTCCACTGAGTGAATTTGACCGAACTATTAGGACAAAATTAAAAAGTTTTGTAATAAGATTCCCATGTTCATTCTTAAAAAATATATTCAGAAGATAGGGTATATCTGAAACACTTCTTTATGCAGGGTGTTCATAAAATTGACTATACTTATAAATACATTCTTATATATTTAATCATAATATTTTTAAATGTTCAACCCTAAGACACAAAATTATATTTTAAAATCGTGAGGTATTGTCCTTTTGTAGGACGTCGTAGAATTTCTAAGAAATAAAAGTATAATTTAAAATAAAAGTTGTAAAAATTTGCAGCTTAATGTATGTTTTATCTACAGGACTCAAACTTGGTAAACAATTTAATCTAATTGCACACATGTGTGGCTAAAGTTTATGACATTACAACAAAATGCAACCTAATTTTTTTTTATTTTTCGCATTAATTCCAATTGATAATTTTGATATAAATTTGGCTTATTAAGCTACTTATTATATTGAATATTCAACACAAAACCTGTTTACTTGCTTGAGGCTGAGAAATAATTTAAAAATACACAAAAAACAGTTTATCGACTGCCGTTTTAAACATAAGGGATCAAGCAATCATTCTGAAATTTTTTACATGGCTTTCTGTGTTTATATGCTGTATTTTAGAGAAAAAAAAGAAGTTTTTGCAATTTTTTTTTTATTTTGTCCCGCTAGAATGAGAGCACACTGTGCGTTCAACACATTTTGAAAGATGGGCTCAAAAGAAAAATTCATCCCAGTTTTATTGCATCAGTTCAGAAATATTTTTTTACGACATTGGGATTTGTGTAAGTAAGTGTTTAACAGGCCTATTCTTGAAAATCTACAATTGTAAGACAGTATTTTTCATATTTCTATATGTTTGTTCTAAGGTTTTGATTTCAAAAAAATTTGAAGCTCAAAAAACATAATTTGTCAATGATATTGTCAATATATGAAAAAAAACTGACAATTTTTATCAAAATTTACTATTTTTTTGATTAAAATTTTTGTTTTGAAATCCAAAAAATTGCAACAAACACATAGAAATATGAAAAATACTGTTCTACAATTTCAGACTTTCAAGAATAGGTCTGTAAATGTAAAATTGTATAAAGTACTATCAAGCCACCCAATTCTAAAATCCGTTGAAAAAAATGCAAAAATTTTCCGATTTTAAGCAATATAGTTTATGATTTCAAACATACAAAAGGGAATTCAGACCTGTATAAGCTCATCTTTAATGATGTGGATCACATACTTTAATGAACTCAGCTTAAGCTATTTGTCAGTGGATGCTCGATTTTTTAAAGAAAGCGTTCGTGTGATTGGAATATTCTAGAATGCTCAGGTATGGCAAGAACTTACGATATGAGGCGAACAGGCTTAAGAGTGCAACTCTAAAAAGTAAAATATTCATGACTTGTATATTAAAATGAGTACTTGACATATAATGACACATAAATTATTAAAAATGTAGTGTATATTTAAGAGGCTTTGAGCTATTATGGTATTTAAATAAAATATTTTTTAAATAAATAATATTTTAGCATTAATTTTATTTTAAAACTAGTATATTATTTTGCTTAAAAATATTTTTTTGATTTAGTCAAATGCTTAAGAAAACGTAAAATCACAATGCAATTTCAAATTCTTTGTGACATGACACAAAAAATTTAAAATTCGCGGGTACAATATTTAAATTATATTTAATAGTTAATATTTAAATAATTATATCACACCTAAGTCGGATTTCTTGACATGAATTAATGAAGGTGATGTGTCGCAATTATCTAGTTTCAAGAAAATCAAGTTCAAAGCTTTACATTTTTACTGAAATCTATATTTAATCGAACTTTGTCAAGTAGTTTATCTCTAAAATAGCCACAAACATGGTGATTTAAGATTTAAAATTGTTTTAATGGTTTTTAAGCCTTCATCCATGCATAGAACGCAAAAAATCCGAAAATGCGACATATCACCTTCATTCATTCATGTCTTCAATTATGTTACATATTGCATGCAAAATAACAGAAAATAATTTTATTTGTTTTACTGAATTTATTCCAAATTCTAAAAATTGTTTATGATTATGTATCATATTTAATATTCTAATATAAATTTTTTGGCTGATCTCTAGGGGAGGGACAGATCCACCCTGTCGTCCCCTGTGGACCCCCATGCTTATCAATTAAGTTTTGTTAGTAAATTTTTTTACAGTAATACAAAAGCGACTTTTTGTGTTTTTTGACGAAAAATTATTGAGTGCACTGCATAAAAATAAAGAAATAGGGAAAATATATTGTTTGAAGTGTCCAATGTCAATGAATTTTTTTTTGGAGTTTGAACAAAGATATATATTTTTATAATCTGTACTTTTTTATGAACCCATTATAGTTTTGTGAGATTAATCTGTCATTTTGTAAAATCCTCTGTTCGCGATGAATTTTTCTTTCGTTCGCTCTGTGGAAACGCTCGGTATAGGGATAGCATTAATCCACACGTACGCATGATTAATGTCAAATGATTGACCGTGTAAATCACCGAGAGCAATTTATTTTGAGCAAGACGGCAGTTTTGTGTTAAATTAGAATTGCAGCCCTGAACAGCTGATAACGTAAACAATAATTTATGGGGAATTACCAATGCTTTGTCTTGAATTATGAATCATTTGCAAACGAACGCTTTAATGTTAAACTTGTGTTGTTGAAAATCAGAAATCGTCACGTTGAGATAGTGTAGAAAACGAAAAATTTAGTGGCTGCTGGATTGAAACGTTGTGAAGGAAATTCAACAAAGTCTGTAAAAATGCAGAAAGCGCAGAGTTGGGGTATTTTTCACAATACAAAAACAAAAGAGATAAATCAAACAATTTCTATTCGTTTTAGAAGTTGAGATGATCGGAGAGTTTTTATTAAAACTTTTTCATCGCCAGGTTCTAACAATAAGCAACAATTTTCTCGTTTTGAAGTTTTGCTTACGAGAGGAATTTAACAAATTTTTAAAGCTTGCCGAAAATACGCAGTTTAAGCTTAAATTCCAAGAACAAAATGGAACAGTGAATAATGTAAGTACAGAGTTCAATTACAGAGGTGTCAGCAGAGTTGCCAACTCGGCGGCAAATCTGGCTTATAAATTTATTGTTGGTCTGTTGGATTGTTGGTTTGTCAACAAGGTGGCAGTGACAGCCACATAATTGAAGATCAGTGGAAACTCAAGTCTTACTTTTTTTTTGTAGATTATATCTAGTGTCCAAAGTTGCAAAAATTTGCCTAAAAAACTTTTGATTTGCTTCTTAAATTTTTTACAAAACTAAGCATTGTGGGTATTAAAAGAAAGGTTATGCTGTTACCTATTTAACGAGCTATTAACCATAAAAATCTGCATTACTTTTGAAGATATAACATTTTGGAATAATTTAACTTTAGGGCCCATGCCCCTTTATTTGTTTTTGTGGCATAATTGAAGATCAGTGGAAACTCAAATTTTATTTTTTTTTTTTTTTTGTGGATCATATGTATTAAGACCGTCTGAGTCCGAATCTGGAGAAATTTCAGGCCGGTCTCGAGTCGCTTGGAAGTTATAGTGTCCAAAGTTACAAAAATTGTCCTGAAAAACTTGTGATTTGCTTCTTAAATTTTCTACAAAACTAAGCATTATGGGTATCAAAAGAAAGGTTGTTGATGCTGTTACCTATTCAACGAGCTATTAATCATAAAAATCGGTGCATTATTTTTGAAGATATAACATTTTACATATTATGTACACTTGACGGTTCACATACTTGCACAGACGCTTTAATATGCGAATTAAAATACATGCAAAATTTTTATTAAAAATCGCCGCGATTTTACCCATAAATTCCATGCATTACTTTCGAATTCCATGCATTACTTACATAGGCGGTTTACCCTTTTACAAAATAACCAAAACATTTTTTATATCAATTTTTCATTCATAACATATCAAAAGGAATACCAGAATTGGACCAAAATAGGACCTACAGTATTGGTAATACCTCAAATGTTCTGAGTCAAAACCAGTTATATCTTCAAAAGTAATGCATGGCTTTTACCATTTTAACAAACTTTGGAAAAGTTTATGGTTAATGGCTCGTTGAATAGGTAATATGTTAACATAACCTTTCTTTTGACTTCCATAACGCTTTCTTTTCTAGGAAAACTATAAAAGTAAATCACAAGTTTTTAGGTTCATTTTACCAACTATTACCGAATATAACTTCTAAACTACACTACAGCGGGCTGTATTTTTTCACCATTAGCTTTTTTAGCTTCAAATAAAATTTCGAAAAAAAAAAAAATTAAAAAGAGATTTTAGCTAAAAGTAAATTGCTCAAAAAAAGAAAAAAAAATAAGTGCCGTTTTAATAAAATGGCAGTTGTGTATGATGAGGATAAAATGGCATGAGAGCTGATGAGGTCGGCCGAAACCCGAACACGGGTTATGGCCACCTAAGTAAGTAAGAAGTTGTGTGTTATGATGAAAATTGGTGCTGCAAACGAAAAATATCTATATAATAAACATTTTTCTTGTTTTCTAATATAAGTGTACCAATTTCGTAATGCAACTAGGACCTATGAGGGCTGATGTTTTTATGTTTTTCACGATAATTTCACTTTCCTTGTAAATGTGATCATAGGCTCTACATTTATGGTAGGTATCGTAATATAAAGGAGAAAATTAGCTCCCACACACTTAAAAAATTGCAATACAAGTTTTTTTGCATATATGGGCTTAGGAGGCTTAAATAGATTTTACATAAATAAGAAAACAAATATTCCGGTCCGACCCCTAAGTAAAATTTTGTCCTTACAATATATGTTATTAAGGTTATTATTAGGTATTAATTGTCCTAATAAATGTCCCCCCCCTTTTACCGACCACAAATCGATAAAATGCTATATTTCAGACAGTTTTTGTTGCAATAGACTAGCAATTAAGTTCGTATGGTTACTGTCCGCAACTGCAATAAAACTAAAAATGGACGTGATCACACTATTACTACTCCCACAAGACAGATCGATTCAATTATTTTTAACACGACCATGTAATACACGATAATAAATACGATGAACAGCAACAATTATACGCACTATTCTATGGAATAGTGACACCAAAATATTTTGTTTTTGAGATTCCTGGAAATGTATAAGGATTGAGTTATGTTAATATTCCTTTGAAGGAGCAATATATGGAAATTCAGCATATTTACGAAAATTAACACAGTAACGCAGAATACCTTAGCCCCTTCAATAAACAAGTACCAGCTACGCCAATAGGTGTTTATAAATTTATTAAAAAAAAAACCAAAAATTAAACAACAACATTAACATTAACTTGATGTATAAAAAAACAACAATATTTACTTGATGCATACATGCTTAAAAAGAAAAAAACATAAAAGTAAAAAGTAACAACTTGGTGCATGTATTTGAAATTTCCTTTCTTTTTTAAGTACTTGCATATTTTGAATTGCATGGGTAGTACACAAAAAAATTATTATCTTAAAAAACGCCAAGAATCCGCAAGATTTTTTTTCACTAAAAGTTTTCACAGTTATTATCTTAAAAAACGTCAAGAATCCGCAAGATTTTTTTTTTTAACATTTTACTAATTGTTATTCACAAAAAAAAAATAGATTTCTACAAATTTGAATGGTATTCACAACTATATGCCTATATATATATATATACTTAAAAACACACATTTTATTTGCCTTCACGAAAAAAGAAACATTAAAAATACAAACCTACACTTTTTAAAAAATATTTTTACTGGACGTTACTAAATTACCTGATGTAGAAGGTTCCATTGCACAAAAATTTATAGTTATTAACATTTTCAAGAGAATTCACTTGGAAATATCGAAATGTTTGTGCTTTTACTATGCGCCAAATTAAAGTAAACGTCAAATTTGTAACTGCATTGTACGAGTACCGTTGACTTTTTTCAATTATTTCATCACATAGTTATGTACAATTCTATCCTATTTCGATAGGTAGCAATCATTGTTGGGTATCCTCATTTCGATTATTTTAACTCATCACACAAACTTTTATGCATTACTCCAGTGTGCGTCAGCTCCAAAATTAAGGCAGTAATTGCTATCACAAATATATGGATAGACGGACAAACGAACAGACTTAAATCAACTCGGGTGATGACACTGATTAAAAACATTTATACTTTCCCATAGCCGCCACCCCTCCCTATAAGTGTTAAAAATGGAGTGACAAAACTAATATAACACTTACGCTGTATATTTAGGGGTATACAAAATTGCACAGTGCCTCACATCTCTAGTTTTCCCTCACTCAGTTATGAAAAGAGGCAAAATTGGCATATTGATCATCAAACACATATTCAATAAGAAATTTCGGAAATAAAGTTTATTAATTTATGCTGCATTATGGCCAGTTATGGGTTCCCTTAATCTAAAATTTTTCGAAAATATTAAAAAAAAAAATCAGAAAAAATGTCACTTTTTACTTTTTTAACATGAACAATTATATTGCTTAAATAACCACGAAAATCTTTTTGATATCCAAAATATTTTTGAATTTTTAATATTGTATATTATATTAATAGCTACAAATTGAACACTAGCCATCAGATCTTCTTCAAATTATATTGAAAAAATACTTGAAAATATCTTAAATTTTTCAACTACAAGTGTTCACGGAAGTTCGAACTCCGTAAAGTTGGTATTTAAAACACGTACTCGTACTACACGTGAATATTAAACACATACTACACTTGTAGTTGCAAAAGTACGTGTTCATGTTTTCACGTGTACACGAGTACACGGGTTCACTTTTCACGTTTTCACGATTTAGACGCATCCACGACAATTCCCATAGGTTTTTATTGTCACTGGACAAGAGATTATATTATAATTAGTGTGGCCAGCTCATATACCTTCATTGGTTCTTGTTGGTGCTTCATTGCCTTCAATGGCTGGCTATAAGGTGAATTTATCCTCGTTACAAGGCTGGTAATATGGTAATTTGTGGTTTTTATGGACAAATTTATATTGTATTCATTAATGGATGATATTATGGCCAATCGGATGTATTGGGAATACTCAGATCAAGGATTGAGTCATGGTATCACTTATGGCTTAAATGGAACTCTTGGACAAGAAATAGGTAGGGGAAAGTGGGGAACTGTAAGCCATGTAGAATTGTGAGACACTGCCATTTTTCAGCAGTATGTCAAGATATATAGTTCAACACAACTGTCAACGTCGTCTCATAGCCTAAGCATATTTTTATACCCCAACGCGTACTGCGTAAGGAGTGTATTAACTTTGTCATTCCGTTTGTAACGCCAAGAAGGAGGCGTGGCAGGTATAGAAAAATATATATATTTTTGATCAGCATCACCTTCTGAGTCGATTTCCGTGTGTATATCTGTCTGTTCGTCTGCCCGTCTGTCAACACGATTACAGCCGCAATTTTAAAGCTATCACGATGAAATTCAAAACATAAGTTTATTTTTAAACTAGTAAGGATGGAGCTTCGGCAGGGTACGAAGCTAAAATACCCCCCCGCGGCCATATTGAAGTATATTCAAAGTCTGTAGCCACGACATACGATGACATTCAGTTTTATATATTAACGAAAGTTTTCCTATTTTGATGACGTCACTTTGCATGGGAGGTAGGCGTGATTTTGATCCGATTTTGCCATATATCATAGAGATATATCATATTATATATCAAAGCTAATGTGCATTTCAAGACATTTCATTAATTTTTGTGGATTTTTAAGAGGTTTAACGTTTAAAATAAAGCCAATTGGTAGCCAAGAGGTAGGCGTGGTTTTCATCCGATTTTGCCAAATAGCATAGTGGTGGTGTATGTTACATATCAAATCCTATATGCAAAATTGCAAGACATTTCTTTAATTTGAGCAGATTTTGAAGAGATTTTACTTTTAAAATAAAGCCACTTTGTATGGGAGGTAGGCGTGGTTTTCATTTGATTTTTCCAAATTTCATAGCGATGATTTGAATTGAAGATCAAAGCTTACGTGCCAAATTTCAACCTATTTCTTCAATTTTTGTGGGGTTTAAAGACATTTTACTGTTAAAATAAAGTCACTTTGTATGGGAGGTAGGCGTGGTTTTCATCCGATTTGGCCCATTTTCGAACTTGATCTTCCTTTTTAACAGACTTCAAAAGGAGGAGGTTCTCAAGTTCGTCGTTTTTTTTTTTTTTTTTTTTTTTAATTTAATTTAAATGTATGTACATCGATAACTCCTAAACCATATGCCTAATTGCCATAATTTTTGGGGAACAGATAGATATCATAAGCATGGAGGTGCCCGTAAAAAAGTGGGCGGTATTCGAGAACTGGGCGTGGCAATAATAGATCTCGCAATACTAGATACTACTGGATCTCGAGTAATATTGACACTAGGGTACTGCAATGTAGTGTAAGGGTAGGCTCAATTATTACAAATTACGGGCAAGAAAATGGGCGTAATTCGACAAATGGGCGTGGCCATATTAGAAAAACAGTGTATCTTGAATAATTTTGAGACTAGAGTACTGAAATTTAGTATAGGGGTAGGCATTATTATTACAAATTATGGTCAAGAAAGTGGGCGCTATTCGACAAATGGTCGTGGCAATATTAGAAAAACACTGTATTTCGAATAATATGGGCACTAGGGTACTGAATTTAGTGTAGGGGTAGGCACAATTATTACAAATTATCGTCAAGAAAATGGGCGTTGTTTGACAAATGGGCGTGGAAATATTAGAAAAAGAGTATATCTCGAATAATATTGATACTATTGTACTGCAATTTAGTATAGGGGTAGGCATTATTATTACAAATTATGGTCAAAAAAGTCAGCGGTATCCGACAATTGGGCGTGGCAATAGTAGAAAAACAGTGTATCTCTAATAATATTGACAGTAGGGCACTGAAATTTATTGTAGTACAGGGGTAGGCACAATTATTAAAAATTACGGTCAATAAAGCAGGCGTTATTCGATAAAGGGGCTTGGCAATACTAGATAAACACTATAGCAGTTAATATTGACGCTGGGGTACTGAAATAAAGTACAGGGGTAGGCACAATTATTGGAAATAACGCTCAAGAAAGTGGGCGCTTATTTAACAAAGGGACGTGGCAATATTAGAAAAACTATCGAATAATATTAACACTAGCGTTATAAAACTCGTTACAAGAATGGGTATAATAATTTCAAAACATGTGCCATCTAATTTAAATTTAAGAGGCAGATATTTGAAATAACCAACAAACTTTCAGAATCTAATAGAACAAATTTTTTCGGAACAATTGTACTTATGTTGTTTATACACTTTTTTCGAAAATTTGTCATATTCTCTAAAAAGGAAGAAATAAAAAATTAAAAACAAAAACAACCGACTACAAAATCACTACAATGTAAAAAATAATTTTAAAAATACTTTTCCTTTTAATTTCTTGTTCATATTTGATAATTTATTAAAACACATTATTATATATGAAATCTTATTATCTTAATTTTTTTCTTATTTGTTTTATTATCTTAAATATATTAATTTCTTGATGAATACAAATGCTTTGAAGTTGGCGCTATGACCAAGAAATTAAAAGGAAAAGTTTTTTGAAATTATTTTTTACTTTGTTGTGATTTTGTAGTCGGTTGTTTTTTTTTCTTTTTTAAATTTTTAAAAATAAACTTATATTTTTAATTTCATCGCGATAGCTTTCAAATTACGGCTGTAATCGTGTCCACAGACGGACAGACAGATGGACACACGGGAATCGACTCAGGAGGTGATGCTGATCAAAAATATATATATTTTTCTATACCTGCCACGCCTCCTTCTTGGCGTTACAAACGGAATGGCAAAGTTAATATACCCCTAACGCAGTACGCGTTGGGGTATAAATATAAGAGAGCGAAATAATTCCTTTATCAAATCAACAAATTTTCTTCTTACAGTAAATTTTCCTTTTATGAAGAATTCTTATTTGTGTACGCATGCTCACAGACAGACAATAAAGATAAGTGTCTAAAAATAACCAACTATGTCATCCTTCTCTACTTAATCTTTATCTACAGATTTTTGTTTTTACTGTTTTGAATTTTGTCTGGTCGCATAGAGCTAAAAGTCAAAGTTAATTTCTTTAGAGTTGAATCGAAATCTAAATTTAGAAATTGAAGTCCAGCATTTTACTTATTATTAAGGGAAAATTTTAATTTAATCACTTTAACTGCCTGCAGACTTTGTTCAATATGTTAAGTAAGATACGAAGCAGGTAGTTATAAACTATGAGAAAAGAAACTTTGTAGGTAGCTGTAGCAAAAATCTTGCTTTTAAAATATCTGACCATCATATGCTCAACTTCATAATTTTTCGGTTAAGTCCCAAATAATTTTCTTGATAAAAAAACGAGAGTATTTCGTTCGTTTCGTTCACAATATTCAAATACAATACCGGCACACAGATATTTTTGGAAAACTCTTTAACCAACTTTTAAATTGGGCATATTTCAGCATTAAATAAAATTTGCATGTATCTACGTTTGCAATGTTTAGGTTTAATTTCAACAAAAAAACAAAGTGTACGTAATTATGTTTTGTAATTTTAATAGTTGTGTATATTATAATATGTATATTATAATAGTTTTGTATATAATAATTTTAAATATTTAACAATATTTCAACACAGGCGTATCTAATTGATTACATAGACCTTCAAAAAAGAAAAAAAAAAAATAAACAACAAGCAAAAACAAGAATAATCATTTCTGTCGTATTTTTCGATGCTGAATTTGAATCCGAATCCAGATTTAGAGATATTTTAAACAAAAAATAAGATCGCTTGAATTCAAAGTGTTAGTTTAAAGTTACTAAAAGTTAATAAAAGTGTTAATTTACTTTTAACTAAGATATCAGGTTTTATCTTTTGCCTTTCCATGCTATATAACCTTAAAAAAATTAAAAAACCGTTTGTTATTTTTGATATCCTGACGTGATAGAGCACTATTTTTGCTCTATTGGGTTTTGGTTTGTTATTGAATCCTTAAGTGTTTCTGTGTTTTAATTTACACACTACGTATTGTTTTCTTATCAATTTTCTAAGTTTACACATTTGTGCAGATCATTTTTCATTAAATGCTTTGTGAACCACTTGAATTTGTTTGAATTTCTAAAAAAAAAAACAAACAAAAAATTGTAAACAGTGTATACTCCAGTTCAAAACAACAATAAAAAAAATCATATTTTTTCCTGTGATTCACGAATACAATACATTACTATACTATACATGAAAGTGCTTATTTTATGTCAGTGGTATGTACGGATTTTTTTCTCTGGAGGTGGGGGTTAGGAGTATAATTTTTTTGATATATTTTTGGAGTTTGAATGTTTTCATGATTGAATGTTTTATTGAATGTTTTCATGAAGGTTTTAATGTTGAAAGAAAAACTAAAGAACTAGAGTAAAAATAGATGGGCATGGACATATGGGCATTTCCACAGAAAAGTCCACCGTGACCCAAAAATTAAAAATTTTTATTTTAAAAAAATTAAATTTTATTAATTTAAGTAATATATACATAAATGAATTTACCATTACAATCAAATTGTTTGCACTGTTTCACAAATGTAATTTTTCTTTTTAGCAAATGTAAACGTTTTTGTCAGTTTTGTCAGTTTGACGGCTAATTTGAGTGGCGGGTCACTCCATAGACCTTAAACATGGAATGTGCGCAGGGTTTGGGTCCCGCCACATTACTACTGCCCAATGAAAACTAAATCAGCCTCGGATAAGAACCCCAATTACGTTGACGACCACCGCAAACGAAAAACGGACAATGATTTACGGATATGCACCTGGAATGTCCGGACCCTTTATAGGGAAGGTGCCATTATCCAACTGTCGGAAGCCCTCAAAACAATAAAATCTGACATCACCGCCATCCAGGAAATGCGATGGAAAGGGCAAGGCTGCTCTAAACAAGCACACTGCGATATCTACTACATCTATCATGCGGAGAAGCGCGAATTCGGATGTGGATTCGTTGTTAGCCGGAAACTACGCCACCTTGTTTCCCGGTTCACACCTGTCAACGAAAGATTGGCCACGATCCGCATCAAGGCAAAATTTTTCTCCATCAGCCTTATTTGCGCGCACGCCCCGTCGGAGGAAAAGGACGAAGCCGTCAAAGACGCTTTCTACGCTAGTCTTGAGGACGTATACGACCACCTTCCGGTCCATGACGTGAAAATAGTCCTCGGCGATTTTAATGCGAAAGTCGGAAGGGAAGGCATCTTTGGCCCCACTGTCGGTCAGTTCAGTCTTCATGAGACCTCCACGAACAACGGTCTAAGACTGATCGACTTCGCCGCGGCGCGAAACATGGTAGTTAGAAGCACCAGATTTAAGCACCTCGACATCCACAAGGCCACCTGGCTGTCCCCGGATCAAAAAACGCGAAACCAACGGAAATCGACGCGAAATCGACGGAAGGCATGCCTCTAGTGTTCTAGATGTGCGTACATTTCGGGGGGTCAACATTGACTCCGACCATTATCTTGTTGCAGCCAAGATCCGCATGCGATTATGCAATGCGAAGAACATACGCACAGGAGTGCAACGAAAGCTAGATGTCGCTAAGCTGCAATTACAACGGACTGCCGAAGCCTACACCGCTCAACTCTCGGTTAAGCTCAACCAACCAACCTCTGGACTCGACGATGCCGGCGGACTTTGGGCGCATATATCCCACTCCATGCGCGCTGCCGCTCAAGAAGTCATTGGTTTCCGGCGCCCGCAACCTCGGAACCAATGGTATGATCAGGAGTGTTGCATTGCGACTGCAGTAAAAAACGCCGCTTATAGAAAAACGCTGCAGTCAGCTGCAACGCGAGCCGTGCGAGAAAACTACCGTGAAAAGAGGAAGGAAGAGTGGCGCCTTTTCAGACGCAAGAAAAGAGAGCAGGAAAAGCGTGAGCGTGTGAAACTAGAGGTATACCAGGGCAAGAAGGATGCACGAAAATTCTATCAACAGGTTAAGCGTCTAACCCAAGGTTTCAAGCCCGGAGCATCCACTTGTAGAGACGAAAATAGAGATCTGAATACGGATACGCAGTGTGTGCTGAGATTGTGGAGACGGCACTTCTCCAATTTACTTACTGGCGACGATTCCACCAATGCCGCCCATGAAGAGCGCAGTTCAGAGCTACCAATCAACAATGACGGAGTGGAAGTACCACCACCTAGCCATGATGAGGTTCGAGTTGCTATCCAACGACTCAAAAACAACAAAGCAGCGGGTGCTGACGGCCTGTCAGCTGAATTGTTTAAAACCGGCGGCGATGAATTGATAAGGCGCATGCATCAGCTCATCAGCAAAATATGGCTAGAAGAAAGCATGCCCGACGATTGGAACCTCAGCGTACTGTGCCCTATACTTAAGAAAGGAGACCCAACAATCTGCGCAAGTTATAGAGGTATCAGTCTTATTTCCATCGCATTAAAGTGTGAAAGATTAAAGCCGATTACAAAAACACTTATTGGACCTTATCAGTGTGGCTTTCGACCTGGTAAGTCCACCATAGACCAGATTTTCACGCTACGACAAATCCTGGAGAAAACCCACGAAAATCAAATTGACACACACCAGCTATTTGTCGATTTTAAAGCTGCGTTCGATAGCCCGAGAAGGGATTGCCTATACGCAACAATGTTTGAGTTCGGTATACCTGCAAAGTTGATCAGACTTTGCAGAATGACATTGAGCAACACACGCAGCTCCGTCAAGGTAGGAAATGACCTCTCCGAAACCTTCAATACCGAAAGAGGTTTCAGGCAAGGCGATCCACTGTCTTGCGATCTCTTTAACATCATCATGGAGGGGATCGTACGAAAGGCCGGTGTGCATCGTAATGGCACCATTTTCTACAAAGGCGTCCAGCTCCTTGCGTACGCTGATGATATTGATATTGTCGGCAGAACCAAGAGAGATGTTACCGCTGCTTTCGCCGCTATCGAAAAGGAATCAGCCAAAGTGGGTTTGACTATAAATGAGGGCAAAACAAAATATATGCTGTCTACAAACAAGGGAGCTCGGCGTTTAGACTCCCACGTTTCATCCGGCAGCTATAACTTTGAAGTAGTCAAGGAGTTCGTTTACCTTGGCACCGCCATTAATACCAAAAACGAAATCAGCCTGGAGATAAAGCGAAGAACAATAATTGCTAATAGGTGCTACTACGGGCTCAGTAAGCAACTAAGTTCCAGAGCCCTCTCTCGATCTACAAAACTAACACTCTACAAGACGCTCGTTCTACCTGTGCTGCTTTATGGCGCTGAGGCATGGGTAGTTTCGCAAACTGACGCAGCCGCTCTGGGGGTGTTCGAGAGAAAAGTTCTTCGCAAAATCTTCGGTCCTGTTCGAGTCGGCGATGACTATCGCATCCGAATGAACCACGAGCTGTATGAGCTCTACGATGACATTGACGTAGTTCGGCGTATAACTGTGCAGCGACTACGCTGGCTGGGGCATGCCCATCGTATGGACGACGAAGCTCCAGTGAAAAAAGTGCTCGAGGGTCGTTGGTCAACGGCGACGAGGAAGACCATGCCTCCGATGGATGGACCAGGCCGAGGAAGTCCTAACCGCACTCTGTGTATCTGATTGGGGAAGGCGCGCGTAAAGTACTATCACCCCTATTTATTAGCTAGATGATTTCGATAAAAGTTTATATATTTGGGAGAGTGTGCGAACATTAATCCTTTAATCAAATTGCAAATGAAAATTTTTGTTAATGGTTTGGTAGAAAAAGTGATATTTTTCAAAGTGTAAAAGAATGTTATCAAAACTATTTTTTATTAATGTATTCAAATTTATATAAGGTTCAATATTATTTATGTTAACCCTGAAAGGTTATACCTTTTTTACATACATTAAGGTTATACTTCGTCGAATCGACGAGAGCATTTCTTAAATTAGTCTTACATATATCCTTAACACCAACTTCTTTTAAAATGTCTTGTGTTTGATTGTTTACATTATTGAGAATAAAGATAAATAGCAATTTATTTTATATTAAATTGTAATCAATGAAAAAATCGATTAAAATTCAAAATTTATTAAAGAAAAACGAGAAATTCTGATTTTGCGTCGTTGGTTCGACGAAATATAACCTTCCAGGGTTAAGGCAGTAGAAAGTATCGGATATATTCACAGATAAAACCAGTTGCAAAAAGTTTTTAACAAATTAATGACTGTTGCTCTTAAAAAAACATCCCTTTTGAAGAAAATTATTGACTATGGTATAAAAATATGATTAAATATTAAAAAATAGCACAATAAGCAGGTAAGCGAATTACCTAGTCGGCCAATTTACCCAAGCTTGCATTAAATCGAAAAATGTTTCGTGTTAACATCAATGTGTTAAATATAAACTGATAATTTTTTTTTTCTTAAATATTTAGGCATTTGCATATTAGTTTATTATTTTTATAAATTGTTTCTATTTCTGATTCTTTTTACAGCTTGGGTCACTTTTGTACCGCACTAATTTTCTTATAAATACACCACGTGGGTCACAATACTATCAGATTAGAAATATTGCTTTGTTTCAATATGGCAATAAGAAACTTAAAGATTGGGACGACCAACGCATAAACAGAAATAATTTTGTGATCTCATCCAAAATGAAATCCGATCCGTATAACGATGTGGTCGACTCAGAATCTGTTGGTCGCGATGATGACATTGATCCAGAACTGATGGGTATGAATGAAATTAAAACAAAATAATTAAAATATTTGTCTTCATCTTAGTTTAAAAAAAATCTCTTTATGATTTTAAGAATGCTTTAAAATTGCTGATGATGCAAAATATTATCCGCTCGAATACCAGGGTAGCACTTTTGAAAGGAGAAATGACGATTTTAGCTTGTCCAGTATGGGTTGCTTTATATGTCTGCGCAACTTTGAATCACCGGAGCAGTTTGAAGAGCATATTCAGTGGCATGGCGAAGATTCAGACTTTGAATCATTAAAGAACATGAAAAAATTGTATGTTATTAAAATATTTACAACAAACATGTATTATAAAGACATACTTCTTTGTTTATCTCTGTATTTCTAGGGAGAAATCCTATTTTCAACTGACTTATACTGTCTGCAAGGACTCGCACTATTTCTGTTTTAGTTTGTCTACAAATGAACAGCATGTTATAATTGAGAAAATCATCATTGTGAAGACACGCTCCATGTTCTATGTAAACAATAATCGTGTTCCTTACGCAGTTAACGAATGTGAGTTACATATACATTCTGTCAAAAAGTACCGGGAATTGGTCAGTAAAATACCAAATATTTATTATTCATTCAAATTAACTGTATCGCCTTTAAATTAGGCCGCTTCTGAAATAATACACTTGTGCCGACGAATAATCCAAAATCCAAAGGTTTTTTAACGCATTTTTCGAAATCGAACTGAAGTTCTTTTATGTCTTCTATCGACTGAAAAAGTGTGTCTTGAAGTGGTGATTTGAGTTTTGGAATGAGTCAGCCGAAGTCATAACAGAAGAATACGTTGGTGTTCGATGATATTTGTTGAGTTGTTGGTCAGAAATTTGTTCACAATGATAGCCTTGTGAGATGATGCGTTGTCGTTGTGTAAAATTAATAAGTTTTCTTTCCGCAAACCTGGCCTTTTTCGAAGAATTTTATTCTTTTTTTCCGTCTATTCCGAATATGCTTTTTTACCGTTTTACCTTCCGGCAAGAATTCCATGCGCCCAACACCGCGATAATCTAAGAAAACAGTCAACATTACCTTGACTTCTAATCAACTTGACGTGGTTTTTTCGGTTTCGACTCAGTTGGAAGGTAATTTTGTAAACCCATGTATATCGCCAGTTATAATGTGTTTTATAAATATGGGGTTGGAATTGACTCGCCCTCTACCATGTCTTCAGCGATCTTTCGGCGATTAAGTTTTTGAAGAAAATTCAGGTCTTTCGGAACTAGTCGGGCGGCAGCGCTTCCATGGCCAAACAATAGTGTACAATGTTGCGAATTGATTCGTGAGACACAGAAAGTTCAGCGGCTACCTCTCTCAAACTTAAATAACAATTTTCCGGCACTATTTCCGATGTTAACTTCAGTTGAAGACGTTGATGGCCAACCGGAGCAAGGCTCCACCACATATCGACCGTTTTTAAATGCACTGTACGTGATTCTGCACGTGTTTTTGTTAATGCCAATCCACTATAAGCCTTCTGTAACATTTTAAGTGATTCGGCACACGAAATTCCTTAGCAATACACAATTTGAGACAAATTATTTGAAAAAATTTAAAATCGTAACTGAGAAATTTGTTTGGGCGCGAACATAGTGAAGCATATGAGCTTTGTTGTGCACGAAGCGTTTGCAAATCTGTTGCACTTATTAGCAAGACGCTTTGCGCACAGCAAAGAAACGCTGATATGCTTCACTATGCGCGCTGCCTAAGAAGAGGATTAGGACACGCTGCACAATAGGGCAGCCTGTAAGGCTAAGGCAGGTTTGACAAAAAAAAAAAAAAAACAACCGATTTCCAAAAATATTTTATACGGTTTTAATGCTGGGGAGTAATTTTCAAATAATTTAATTTATTAATTATTTAAGAATTTTATAAAATTAATATTTGGTATTGTGATCTTTCAAAATAAAGTGAGCGTAAACCGCTCAAGTGAAGCAGCATAAAATATTTTCGCTACCTAAGATAAAGACCGCTCAGGGAACATGTTGTGTGAGCGCTTTATGCTATATACCATTCATCCCGAAAGTTGTGCAACAACTCCGTAGCAAATTTTCGGCTGAATACAGCCTGCCCCATTGGGGAAAAAAAGGGTTTTTTACATTTTCTTAGTTTTTCCAACCTAAATGATAACGTATTCAAAAATATTATATTGTGCACATCTACTCGAAAATACCTTTCTATCGTTGAATTTAACACAGATAAAAAGGGATCAAAAATTTTTGTTTGACTATTAATATACGGGCAGTTCCATGCCAGATCGGTCTCGACCGGCGGAACATGTCTCCGGTTTAGTTCAAATTTTAAGGAACGATAGTCTAGTATGAGCAATAAAAAATCCTCAAATGTCAATTTTTTCAATCCACTCTTCTAGATTTTACAGTACGTCATAGAAGTTTGTAACACTTTCTTTGTTTTAAAATTACACGGGACTGGTTGGACTAAAAATTAAAATAAAACAAATATATATTCCAAATTTAATACTTTTGATTTTTACACTGAAAAAACTTTTTTAATAAAAGTTAAGTTTCTGAAAAAGGTTCATCCTGAAAAAAGTATATGTTAAAGCTGTGTGCTTTACGCAAATTTAAAGTCACCAATTGCAGCTGAATTGTATTGCTAACAATTAGATAGATTGCATAATGAATTGTTGGCAAAACGGCCAGCTTTGGTCAACAGAAAGGGAGTCATATTGCAACATGATAATGCCAGACCTCATGCAGCAAGATTATCTCAAGGAAAAATAACGAAGCTGGACTGGGAAGTTTTACCACATCTCCCGTATTCCCACGACATAGAGCCATCCGATTTTGATTTATTCCGATCCATGGAAGATTCTCTTAGGAATAAACATTTTAGAATTATCGATGATGTGCGAGCTCACCTGGAATCATATTTTTCATCAGAGCCAATTGAATTTTACAAACAGGGAATTGAGATTCTATTAGAAAAATGGCAAAAGGTCATAGATAACGACGGATATTACATTATTGACTAAATGTAAAATAATATGTTCAATAAATTCGTTTCTTTGGTTGCCACTAAGTAATTGATTACTTATGGGTACCCCTAATACTTATCACCCTTCGAACCCACGTTGACTATCATACAAACAAGTTGTCTTGGGCAAGGCTTTGAACAACTTTTTGACAAGGGTAAGAACAGGATTTTAGACATGGATAAGGAGAAGTACTTGGATAAGGATTTTGCAAAGGATTAGGACAAGTATTTGGACAAGGACTTGCGTAAGGATTCGGAAAAGGACTTGCGCAAGGATTTGAATAAGGATCAGACCAAGGTTTAAAATAAGGGAAATGTAGAAAATAGTAGAGGGTCACTGATTTAGAATCTGATGTTAGAATTTGAAAAACTTTTTTTGACACTAGGGTGGACCTCAAAAATGTTTTGTTTTTTACACATTTTGTACATGCGCTTGCAGAATAAGAGAGTCGCTGATTTCGAATTTGATGTAAGAATTTCAGAAGTTTTATGTGACACTGCGGTAGACCACGAAAATGTTTTTGCTTACTACTTATTGCACATGGCAGTATTAGACAATCGCTGATTTCGAATTTGATGTTAGAATTTAAAAAAAAAATGTATTACACGGGTGGACCCTAAAATAAAACCCCACCGTAGTGTCACATGAATTTTATGAAATTCTTACATCAAATTTGTAATCACCGACCCTCTTATACTCGCAGAACACGTGCAAAATGTATTAAACAAAAAAAAAAGAAAATATTTTTAGGGTACACCCTAGTATTACCAACAATTTTTAAGATTCTTACATCATATTAAAAACAGAGGCCGTCTTATACTGTCAACATTCGTTCAAAATGTGTTGAGCAAAAAAATAATTGAAGGGTCCACCATAGTGTCACATAAAATTTTTAAGATTCTTACATATTCTAAATCAGCGACCCTTTATCTACTTCCATATTTACTACTATTTAATACTACCATTTTCGAGTACTACTACTACTTTCCACCTTTTTCTTATTTAAAACCATGGTCTGGTCCTTATTCAAATCCTTGCCCAAGTCTTGCACAAATCCTTGCCCAAGTCTTGCGCAAATCCTTGCCTAAGTCTTGCGCAAATCCTTGCCCAAGTCTCGCGCAAGTTCTTGTCCCAGTCCTTGCCCAAATCCTAGTGTCGTCTTCCATCCGCCCAACATGATCTAGCCAGCGAAGTCGCTCGATTTTTATACGCTTTACTATGTCGATGTACTATGTTTACTATGTTGTCGGCGTATAGCCCATGTTATTAGGTACTCGCCATTGACGCAGATTGGTCCTTAGATTTTACGAAGAATCTTTCTCTCGAACGCTCCCAAAGTCTTTTCATCAGAGCTGCTCAACGTCGAGGTTTGTGCTGCATTTAACAGGACGGGCATGATGAGTGACTTATAGAGCGTGACTTGTTCGTCGAGAAAACGATCTGCTTCTCAATTGCCTACTGAGCCCAAAGTAACACCTGTTGGCAAGAGTTATCCTTCGTTTTATCTCGTTTTATATCTTCGGATCCGAGGAAGACGAAGTCCTTCACAACCTCGAACGAGGTGTTGTCAACAGTGACGTGGGTGCCAATACGCTGGGACTGTTTGTAGGTTGACACCAGATATTTCGTCTTATCTGCGTTTACTGCAAGACCCATACGACTCGACTCTTTTTCTAATTTGGAGAATGCTGCACTTACTTCGCGTGTATTATGGCCAATGATATCAATATCATCAGCATACGCTAGCAGCATAACACTCTTATAGAATATTGTGCCGCTTTGTCTCAGATCAGCAGCTCGAATGATCTCCATTATTAGATTAAAAAAGTCGCACGATAAGGAATCACCTTGTCTGAATCCTCGATTGGTAACAGATGGTGGGGAGAGGTCCTTCCCGATTTTAACTGCGCTGCTGATGTTGCTCAGTGTCATCCTGTATAGATGGATTCATTTTGCAGGCATACCAAATTCAGACATGGTGGAGTATAGGTGATTACTTATTGGACTGTCGAAACCGGCTTTGTAGTCGACAAAAAGATGGTGGGTGTCAATTTGCTTCTCTATGGCCTTCTCCAAGATTTGTCGTAGCGTGAATATCTAGTCGGTGATAGATTTTGCAGGTCTGAAGCCACACTAATAAGACCCAATCAGTTGATTTACGAAGGGCTTCAGTCTTTCACATAATACGCTCGACAGGACCTTATGGGCGATATTTAGGAGGCTTATCCCACGGTAGTTGGCGCAAATAATTTCTTGTGGATTGGGCAGAGTACACTGAAGTTCCAATCGTTTGGAATGCATTCTTCCGACCACATTCTGCATAGAAGCTCGTGAATGCATTAAACAAAGCTTCGCCTCCGTTCTTAAATAGCTCAGCGGGTAGACCATCGGCTTTGTTGTTCTTAAGCCGTGTTATTGCTGTCAAGACTTCATTATAGTCGGGCATCGGAACTTCAACGGTGTCATCCATAATTGGCGTTTCCGCGATATCATCTCTATTGGTGGGATTGTGGTGGAAGTGTTCCCTCCATAACGTCAGTGTACTGATTATGTGATGATGTGATGACACTGATGATGACAGTGTGATGATGGAATCTCAATCCAAATATAAAGTCCCAATGATTTCCTTAAGATAATAAAAGCAGTTTTATTAATAATTTTTGTTTTTTTTTTAAGATAGGGTAAGCTTTCTAAATTAACTTTTCGAGTTGATCCTTCAATATTGGCATTTGTTGTGTTTCCATTGCTTTTATAGTAGTTTATTAACACCAAAAACTTGATTCATAAATTATATAATATTTTGATAATTTTATACCACAATTTCTGTTGTTTTTATAATTATTTAATTTTTATTTAAGAGTTTTAACATATTAAGTACACATAATAAAAAAAAACATTGTTACACATAATTATTACACATAATAATGATCAATTGTGTTGAGCGTGTTGTGAAATGTTAGAATACAAATGATCGAGAACTGGACCTACAAGTTTTATGCCGATTCCAAACGGCTTATGTTCCCAAGAAGTTTTTCATGGCAGTTTTAACTCTCTGAGGCTTTTTATTGTCTGCAGAGAGGCGAATGCCGAACAGAAAAATTAATTCAATTAAAACAACTTTCTGTGTCTGATGAGAATTGAACCAGGGTTCTCTGGCGTATGGGCCACGCACTCTACTTTTCTATTTTTCAGCTTATCAAGTTGAAACGAAAATGTACCAACTAATGTAAATCGTTGCTTAAATGTAGTGAAACAAGTAAAGTTTTTAAAAACAAGCTTAGGTTTTGCATAACCTTTTATGGAGTATTTTGTTTTTTATTTTTTTAACCCGTTTCTTTAGGGAGGTTTTAGTCAAACAATTTTTTGAAAATCGATTTTTTTTTTAATTGATTTTTGTTGTGCAACTATTGAGAATAAGTAAAAAATGTTCAAATCAATCCCGCTTATTATACAGATTCAACAGCGCTTAAAGCCCGGTGCGCCAGAGTACCAATCCAAATCGAAGAAGCAGCTAAAACGCGTGATGTTCGCTGTATGTGTGTATCAGAGAACTGCAACGAGTCGCTTTTTTAGCACTCAATGTATAAAAAATAAGTATAAATAAATATTCAACCCTCAACACATGCTTCTCATATTCCATTCACTCTCACAAACATGCGCGCAAGGCACACGAAGTACGTGAGGCTCTGCGTACAAGAGAATCTAAATCGTTTGAATTATAAATACTTAAAATAGTTAAGCTAAATTTGCTCAGTGACTCTCTGATACTCATATAAAGTACTTAGTCATGGAAAATATCCACATTACTTACGTAGCTGCTAGCGCGACATGTTGGCATATGGAACAACATAAAATCGAAAGATCCTCTCTTCGAAAAAATAGAAAAAGTGCCATATCTCGAAGGGGAAGCAATTTAGCTACTAAATACTAACCAAAAATATAAACCATTTTTTGGGAATTTCTAAGGGGAAAAACATTTTTGAGACACACAAATAGAGTATCATCCCCCATTTTCTACATTTTTATGTGGAGACGTTGAAACACGTGCTTAACTGCCCACTGTAAGTCAAATTGTAAGCCAAACACGTGTTTCGGCTCCTCCCTAAAAACATGGTGAATAGGGGGTAAATAGACCCCCTATTTATGTGTCTCAAAAAAGATTCCTCCCTTAGTAACCCCCAAAAAATGGTTAGTTTTTACCTATTTTGCATTCCCTTCGAGATATGGAACAACACCTCGAAAAAATAGAAAAAGTGTGATATCTCGAAGGGGAAGCAAAATAGGTAAAATTTAAACATTTTTTAGGCGTTTCTAGGGGGGCAGTATTTCTGAGACGCAAAAATATGACAAATGGGGGGCAGATAGAACCCTCTACTTGTGTTCCGATTCGGATTCAGCGACCTATTTTAAAAATTGGGAGCCCTAATATATACCGATAGAACTATTGGCGACATTGACATTATATTAAATTTCCGGCTGGGCACTCCCTCAAACAACGTTGTGCGTCATGCCAGCATTGTGCCGCAGCAGCGAAGATCATTTGCATCCAAAGTATTTATGATACTCATACTCCCAACACTCTCTTTTGCAGGAGTATGCGCATGATTTATATTCAATTCTTCAAAAATTAGTTGAGTATTTATGGATATGATCAATATTTTCAAGAGTATGCATGCATATAAGTACAGAGAAATTATTGGTATACGATAAGTATACTCAAAGTGAATCACTCGTTGCAGATCTCTGGTGCGTATGTAAAAGCGAATGTATGTATGGAATGTTTCTATGTAAAGGGTGGTTTAATTTTAAGGGCCGATGTTGAATGTGAACCACACCTAATCGTCAAGTTTTTTTCTGCATTTCATTTGACATTTCTCAATTTCAGACTAACTTAATTTGAACCATGGAAAGATACACAATCGAGCAAAGCGTTAAAGTTCTTCTACATTAAAAAACTAAGTTTTCAAAAAACAAATCTTCATGTCGTCAGAGTTTAATATCAGCTAACTGCTGAAGCTAAGATCGACTGTGAAATACACTCAGTTCTGTTTTTACACGACTTTTTACACGCATTTGATTTAACACGAATTAAAAATAAATCGTACTTTTGTTTTTACACGCTTTATTTTGATTTAACACGATTGACCCAACTTCTGAAAATAACAATTTTAGTACTAACAGTTCTCACCGCTATAAATTTTTTAATTTTATTATACTCCCGTGTTGCCGCGTGTAAACATGCATGCTAACAGTCGTCCCTATTGTATTGTATGTGTACTATATTGTTTTTTTGCATTCTTTTCTAAGTTTCT
Source organism: Coremacera marginata (assembly GCA_914767935.1). Classification (NCBI taxonomy): domain Eukaryota; kingdom Metazoa; phylum Arthropoda; class Insecta; order Diptera; family Sciomyzidae; genus Coremacera; species Coremacera marginata. The sequence continues at coordinate 59,629,359 of OU612044.1, read as the reverse complement.
GAAATTGTTTTTTTTTCATTCTTTTATAAGTTTGTGAAATTGTTTTTTTTTGCATTCTTTTATAAGTTTATGAAATAAAAATATACGCACATATTGGCTATAACGCTCCAATATGAGTTTAAAAATGGTTTATTGTATTATTTCTACAGATTTGTTAAATTTGGAACCAATCTTCTACTTTTCCATAAGTGCAATCTTTGTTTTATAAGTTTATGAAATTGTTTTTTTTTTTTGCATTCTTTTATTAGTTTATAAAATAAAAATATACGCACATATTGGCTATAACGCTCCAATATGAGTTTAAAAATGGTTTATTGTATTATTTCTACAGATTTGTTAAATTTGGAACCAATCTTCTACTTTTCCATAAGTGCAATGCATTTTTCACGAAATCTTTGGGAACGTATCTACCGTGTAAAAACAGAACTGAGTGTATTTAGAAAAGCTTTGATCTATCTTCGAATAATAGAACTTACTTTCCCTGAAAGTATGCTTCACAAATTAGAAGAACTTTAAGCTGCTTTCATATCATTTGTATTCTCGTACATGCAATTCAGGGTAATTTACTAATTGCATTCGTGAAACAAGTAGAAAATTAAGAGCTTAGTGGATCACAGCAAGAATCACGAAAAAAAGGCTACTGATGAGTTGGTGTAGCGACCAACGAAACAGCTGTCTAATCTGCTATGTGATTGATACTCTATATAAGGTATTGTTGTTGTTAGTTGTTTTTCCTTCAGTTGTTTTCTTCGGAAAGCAACATTAACCTTGAGCTCGATAAAAATATAACCTTTAATAATTGAAAAATTATTGGAGTTATATAAACACATAACTTAAATGTTCTTCAGGCTTATTATGAAAATTGGCGTTCAAACCAAAATGCATATCGTGCACTTCGTGATTTTTTCGGTCAATTTAATCGTCCAAATGTGCGTACAATCGGAAAAATCGTGCAAAAATTTGAGCAAACCGGGTCTGTAGGAGATGTGAAAACACTAGTGCATGCTCGTACAGCTCGTACTGCAGAAAATATTGTATTTTTTCCAAAATGAGGCCGGTCAGGCAGTTACTGTGAATGGTGTTCGCTATCGTGAGATGATAATGAACTTTTTATGGCCCGAATGGGAAGATAAGAATGTGGACGATATGTGTTTTCAACAGGACGGTGCCACTTGCCACACAGCTAACGAGATGACTCTTTTGCGCGACAAATTCAATGGCCGTGTTATCTCACGTGGTGGCGATGTCAATTGGCCGCCAAGATCATGTGAGTTGACACCGTTGGACATCTTTTTTTGGGGTTATTTAAAAGAATTCAAGAGGTAAAGGATGAGATAATTCGGCACATTAACGGCATAGAACCTCAGTTATGCCTCAGCGTCATCGAAAATTTGGACCATCGGATGGAGGTGTGCCGCCGAGGTCGCGGCGGTCATTTGGCCGATATTTTGTTCCATACATAATTGAACCATACCAATATTATAATAAAAAGAAATGACAATAATTTCCTAAATAATTTGTGTTTTATTCAAAATCAACATCGGCCCTTAAAATTTAACCACCCTTTATATACCTATACTATATAAACTATACCTTATAGAGAAAAAAAAAACCATACCTCATAGAGAAAAAAATCTTTAATCGGTTTTGATTTGGAATTTGACCGCTGTGATGTTTTTAAAGTTTGAAGCTTTAAATGCGTTTTTCTTGAAACATACTTTTTCAAAAGGAAACACACTATTGCAAACAAACTAATCGTTCGATTTTAATTTTTATACCCTAACGCGTACTGCGTAATTGGTATATTAACTTTGTCATTCCGTTTGTAACGTCATTAAGGAGGCGTGGCAAGTATAGAAAAGTATATATATTTTTGATCAGTATCACCTGATTCAATTTCCGTGTGTCCGTCTGTCTGTCTGCCGTAATTTAAAAGCTATCGCGATGAAATTCAAAATATAAGCTTTTTAAAAAATGAAGATCAAGTTCGAAAATGAGCCAAATCGGATGAAAACCACGCCTACCTCCCATACAGAGTGACTTAATTTTTATAGTAAAATCTCTTAAAAATCCACAAAAATAAAAAAATGTCTTAAATTTTGCACGTAGTCTTTGATCTTCAATATAAATACTGACTATGAAATTTGGAAAAATCGGATGAAAACCACGCCTACCTCCCGTACAAAGTGGGTTTATAGTATCCGTAAATCTTTGTTCAAATTAAATAAAAAGCTGTTCAAATTAAATAAAGGTCTTGAAATTTTCCACATACTTAGGTGGCCGTAACAACCCGTGTTCGGGTTTCGGCCGACCTCATCAGCTCTCGCCAGGCGCCTATGATTTGCGCGCACCTTCTCCAATCGGATACACCAAGTGCGGTTAGGGCTTCCTCGGCCTGGTCCATCCATCGGAGGCATGGTCTCCCTCGTCGTCGTTGACCAGCGACGCTGGAGCTGAACCAGCTTTTTCGCTGGAGCTTCGTCGTCCATACGATGGACATGACCCAGCCATTGTAGTCGCTGCACAGTTATACGCCGAACTACGTCAATGTCTTCGTAGAGCTCATACAGCTCGTAGTTCATTCGGATGCGATAGTCATCGCCGACTCGAACAGAACCGAAAATTTTGCTAAGAACTTTCCTCTCGAACATCCCCAGAGCGGCTGGGTCAGTTTGCGAAACTACCCATGCCTCAGCGCCATAAAGCAGCACAGGTAGAACGAGCGTCTTGTAGAGTGTTAGTTTTGTCGATCGAGAGAGAGAGTGCTCTGGAACTTAGTTGCTTACTGAGCCCGTAATAGCACCTATTAGCAATTATTGTTCCTCGCTTTATCTCTAAGCTGACTTCGTTGAAAAATTAAAGAAATGTCTTGAAAATTTGCACATGAGCTTTGATATAAAGTACGAACCATCTCTATGATATTTGGCAAAATCGGATCAATGCCACGCCTACCTCCCATACAAAGTGACGTCATCAAAATAGAAAAACTTTCGTTTTTCAAATTCCACCCACATCGTTTATCCAACACATACCAAATTTTGCACATATATTCTATATACACATATGGTATAATGTGAAGACCTTACACTTGGAAAGTGGGCGTGGCATCTTACTTTTAATCGAACTTCTTCAACACCATGTGTCAGACATGAACAACATTGTGCACATATTATCCTTGGTAATTTGAGGAATCTTACGAGGAAGTTTGTAAAATTGGGCGGTACTAGAAAGGGGGCGTGGCACTTTATTTTTAATATATTTCCATCGACACCGTTTCTCCGACTTCAACCAAATTTCGCACATATATTCTTTAGTATAATGAGAAGTTATAAGCTAACAAAAGTGGGTGGGATTGGACAAGTGGCGTGTGAATTTTAATTCTAGTCGAACTACTACACCGTATTTCTAATTTCAAACAAATTTTGCAGATACATTCTTCGAAATAATAAGCAGTGAGTAGTCTAAAAAATTGGGCGGAATTAGACAGGGTCGTGCCATTTAAATTTAAATCAAACTCCTTCTACATATAGCCTTAGTCCAACTTCTTCCAAATTTTCCATATTTTTTGGAATAATGTGCAGTCAGCAGTCTAGAAAAGTGGTTTGGATTGAACGGGGCGTGGCACTTTAATTTTAAACGAAATTATTTTACACCTTTGGTTTGAATTTGCACATGCCCACCAAATTTTGAACATATACTCTTTAGCATAATGAGCAGTCTACAAATTACTCTATGTGGCAGCTATGCGTAAAATAAAATTAAGCGTATGAGACAAATATTTTTGTAGATTATACATTAACATTTTATAGACGGCTAAAGACTTCTAAAATACTTCAATACGGCGCGGGTGGTACTTTAGCTTCGGTACCCTGCTAAAGCTCCATTCCTTGCTAGTTTTTTTTTATCTGCTTGTAATGTTATTCTACACATCTTCTACCAAAATAAGCGTCTTCGAAAAATTTGTCTATTTTTTACACCTAACAAATTAGTCAAAAATGGGTGGGATTGGGATTCATAATTTTCTTAATTTTTCATATTTTCATTCCTTTTTGGTAAAAGATGTGCATTCAGAGGTCTATTTTCGAATGCGTTTTTAGACAATCTGGAGTCACGCTATGATGTGGGCAGATTTTCAGCTTTTTTTTAAGGACACCAACTTCAGCGCCATCTTTATATATAAAAAATATATGTTAACAAACAAAAAATTCTTTTTTACTTATACTAATAATGTAAAAATAACATGCAAATTAAATTTTTTGTATATAAAGGGTGGTTAAGTTTTAAGGGCCGATATTGAATGTGAATCACACCTAGACATCAAGTTTTTTTCTGCATTTCATTTGACATTTCTCAATTTCAGACTTACTCAATTTGAACCATGGAAAGATACACAATCGAGCGACGCGTTGAAGTTATTCAGGCTTATTATGAAAATGGGCGTTCAAATCAGAATGTATATCGTGCACTTCGTGATTTTTTTGAACAAACAAAAAATTCTTTTTTACTTATACTAATAATGTAAAAATAACATGCAAATTAAATTTTTTGTATATAAAGGGTGGTTAAGTTTTAAGGGCCGATATCGAATGTGAATCACACCTAAACGTCAAGTTTTTTTCTGCATTTCATTTGACATTTCTCAATTTTAGACTTACTCAATTTAAACCATGGAAAGATACACAATCGAGCGACGCGTTGAAGTTATTCAGGCTTATTATGAAAATGGGCGTTCAAATCAGAATGTATATCGTGCACTTCGTGATTTTTTCGGTCAATTTAATCGTCCAAATGTGCGTACAATCGGAAAAATCGTGCAAAAATTTGAGCAAACCGGGTCTGTAGGAGATGTGACAACACCAGTGCATGCTCGTACAGTTCATACTGCAGAAAATATTGCTGCTGTTCGCGATAGTGTGGCTGAAGAGCCGTCCACCTCAACTCGTCGTCGTGCCCAACAATTGCACCTCTCACGCTCGTCGTTGATGAACATTATGCATAAAGACTTGCATTTACACGCTTACAAGGTGCAATTGACTCAAGAATTAAAGCCTCTTGACCATTTCAAGCGTCGTCAATGATCAGAATGGTGGCAAGAAATGGCAACAGTGGATGATCAATTTTCGAAGATGTCAATTGGCCGCCAAGAGAGCTAAAGGATGAAATAATTCGGCACATTAACGGCTTAGAACCTCACTTATGCCTCAGGGTCATCGAAAATTTGGACCATCGGATGGAGGTGTGCCGCCGAGGTCGCGGCGGCACACCTCCATCCGATATTTTGTTCCATACATAATTGAACCATACCAATATTATCATAATAAAAAGAAATGACAATAATTTCCTAAATAACTTGTGTTTTATTCAAAATAAACATTGGTCCTTAAAATTTAACCTCCCTTTACAATAATATTTTTTAAAAAACATCTAAGTTTGCCTTAATTTTTACTGCTTGTGCATTAAACCTCCCTAAAGGAAAACATGTTTTTATTTTTTAAAAAATATAATTACAACTGTATCGACCCCTTTGGGCGAAATTATCGTATGTGCAAAATACCAAATTTTACAGAAGAGCGTTTTTCTACTTTTTATACACTTTAATACGTATTGTTTTGTGTAGTAACCGTTTTGTAGTAACGGTGAAGCGAATAGAGGCATGGTATGAAAGCGCTACATAAAAGTAGCCAATCCGCTTCACATTCTACTTCTAATTTAAAAAGAATAATATATATAACAACTACTATGTACAAAATATTTTTGTATGGCACATACGATATTATTGCCCACAAGAAAAAAATCCATTGTAACATAAGATAAAATGTTCATTCAATTTTTGGCGTAACTATAGGGATTTCAGCTACAATATTTTAACAAGTGATGCGTTGTGGTATGTAGAACAAATTTGCATCAAGAAGTCAATTCCGAAAAATGGGGCATACGATAATTTCGCGCAAAGGGGTCGATTTAAGCTTTAAGGCGGGACATGGCATTCGCGGCAGAGAAAACATACCTTTTTTAAAAAATTCATAACTCAGTCAAAAACAAATTTTTACAAAATTTTTTTTTATTGTAGAGAATTGAACAAATTACAAGAAAAAAAAATTATAAAAAATATATTTTTCACTCCAACATGGTTTTATAGAGCTCCGACTGGCGGCAGAGAAACAAACAGGGCCTCTTGGTTGCAGCGCTGGTAGTTGCAAAAATTGTCCGATCTGGAAAAAAAATTACTTTTTTTAAATCTTAACAAAATTGGTTATCGTATGACACGAGCTTTTTTTTCAATTTTTGGTGATGTTCCAAATTTGAAAGTGTGTTTTTTCGAAAAAAATATTGATTTTAAAAATTCATAAAAAATCGAAAAAAATTTAAAAAAAAAGCTCGTGTCATACCATAGCGAATCAAGTTTAAAAAAATGCAAAAAAAAAAAATTTCGTCAAAAAATTAACCCGATAGTGCCGCAACCAGTACGAAAAACATGGTTTCGAGATAAACGTGTTCAAAGTTTGTGAACAAAGAAAAAAAGGTTACCTTCAATCTACCATGCCTGCTTCGTACTGTATGCCTTCGTTATCTTGTGTTGTGCTGTTTCTTATAGTTTTTTTGCAATCGTTTAGCAATTCGGGCTTCACCCTTCAAGTAGGTACGAAATAACAACCACCAAAAGTCAGGTATCAAGTAAAACAAGTATATACCAGCTGCCGTACATAAGTAGCGCAAAAATTAAAAATGCGCTCTCACTAATCCGACTGTAACTTTTGAACCCGTAGGAATTTTTCCATAAAATCGAATGAATCGATTTCAAAAAACTGCCAATGTCATGTAACCCCTTAAAGTAAAACGTTTTCTAACTTTATTTTTTGCGAAATAAAAAAAAATTCGAGACTTATTTCAAATAGGAAGGCAGAGTTGCTTGGATTTTGCACAATACTGTATATATGTATGTATGATTTAATATTTTCTTCTTTCTTTTTACTTTCAATAAAAAAAATATAATGAAACATTTTTTTTAATCATTTTGGTTTATATTTTTTCATTTAAAAATGAGACTTATAACTAAAAGCTTAATTTTTATTTCTGTTTTCATTTATTTTAAGCTGGCGTTGATAAATTCTTTGTCGATTCACATTTGTTTAATATATATGTGGAACAACCAGTTGTAATAGTTTTTCGTTATAAATCGAATGAAGCAATGCGAGTTGTTGAGCAACATCATTTTATGGTAAGTTTTTTATTATGTCCCAACAGTTTCTGAACATTTCAACAGCCTTACTGCCAAGTTATCGTAAGTGTCACGAAGTAAAAGTTTTAGAAATTAATATCTACACAGAGCTTTTATAGGCTTTAAGACACTTGTTACAGTGGAGAGTGTTAACTGTGCCTGGCGAAATTTTTTTACTTTTTATTATTTCTTTTATTAAATTTTATCATCAGCTGGCATTGGCTGACGTAATATTTAAGCATTAGCTGTCAAAATATGACAGCCTGTTAATTAATGCAAATTTTGCTTCGCCAAATTTGTGTAGCAGAAAATATCAACATTTGAAAAAGGCTGGATTTCTCATTTTCGCTCTCTTTTGCGAATTTTGTGGGAACGGGAACAGGAAAAAGCAGAAAATTTCCGAAAATCGTACGAATTTTCAAGTACAGGAACAGACCTAATTTATTTACAATAATTATTCCTAATTAAAAAAATTGTTTCTGTGCAAAATTTTATGGGAAAGTATGTTAATGCAATATATTTTATTAATATGCTAAGAAATTTACAAAAACCTTTTTATATATTTTTTTCAAAGGATAGCAGCAACTTGACTCGCGAAAAAAAGTGGTGTCACTTAAAACCGTACAGTTGATCAGATTGTTTAAATTTCGGTGAAAAACTTGATTTTCGGCATTACGCGACATAGATACCGTTATGCACATTGTTTTCTAAGATTTCCAAAGATTTTTTCGAAATTTTCCTGCGACAACTTAAAACGTTAAGCCTACTGAATAACTTAAATTGGCGATTTGTCACCATAAAATATGAAAAAATATACGCAAAAATTTCGGAAATGCTTAACATGAGTCCCAGCACCACTCAGTATATCATAAAAAGGCATAAAAAATTAATCGGATTTCAAATAAAGTCAAAACTCGGCCCGATAAGAAGCTAACTGCCAGCGACGAATGGTAAATAATACGAAATGTGAAAGAGAACTATCGAATATCGACATCAAAAATCAAATGACAAAACTAATAAATCTCAAAAACCCTCAAAAAATTTAAGGAAATCAATCAAACTTTTCTTTTACATAAATCAATTTATATATATTTTTAAATAGAATAGTTAACAAAATTATTTTAAAAACAAAAATTTAAATATTTGATGTTTCATTATTTTATCAAAACACTAGCTTATACCCAGCGCGCTTCGCTTCGCTCCGCGCTTATCCTCTAGAAAGTGGGCGTAACTATAGAGAGGATATGCCCATTTTTTTGTCGGTGGTAGAAGTTTCCGACAGTAACTATACGAACTAAATTAACCAATTTTCAATAAAATTTCAACAATAAAAATCAATAAAAACCAATTTTTTCATAAAAAAAATAATCAATTTTTAGGTTTTATTGAAATTAAGATAACCAATAAATAATACGAGTAATTGTATTAAATTTAAGGCTGCATGATACAAAACATTTTTTTTGTTTTTTGCTCCGGAGCGTAAATTAATAGTGAGGATGGTTTCCCAAGTCAAGAACACGCCACATATAGCTTACTTACTTAGTTGGTCGTAACAACCCGTTTCCGGGTTTCAACCGACCTCATCAGCTCTCGCCAGGCGCCTCTGCTTTGCGCGCGCCTTCTCCAATCGGATACACCAAGTGCGGTTAGGGCTTCCTCAGCCTGGTCCATCCATCGGAGGCATGGTCTCCCTCGTCGTCGTTGACCAGCGACCCTCGCCTCGAGCACCTTTTTCGCTGGAGCTTCGTCGTTCATACGATGGACATGACCCAGCCAGCGTAGTCGCTGCACAGTTATACGCCGAACTACGTCAATGTCATCGTAGAGCTCATACAGCTCGTGGTTCATTCGGATGCGATAGTCATCGCCGACTCGAACAGGACCGAAGATTTTTCGAAGAACTTTTCTCTCGAACACCCCCAGAGCGGCTGAGTCAGTTTGCGAAACTACCCATGCCTCAGCGCCATAAAGCAGCACAGGTAGAACGAGCGTCTTGTAGAGTGTTAGTTTTGTCGATCGAGAGAGGGCTCTGGAACTTAGTTGCTTACTGAGCCCGTAGTAGCACCTATTAGCAATTATTGTTCTTCGCTTTATCTCCAGGCTAATTTCGTTTTTGGTATTAATGGCGGTGCCAAGGTAAACGAACTCCTTGACTACTTCAAAGTTATATGAAACGTGGGAGTCTAAACGCCGAGCTCCCTTGTTTGTAGACAGCATATATTTTGTTTTGCCCTCATTTATCGTCAAACCCACTTTGGCTGATTCCTTTTCGATAGCGGCGAAAGCAGCGGTAACATCTCTCTTGGTTCTGCCAACAATATCAATATCATCAGCGTACGCAAGGAGCTGGACGCCTTTGTAGAAAATGGTGGCATTACGATGCACACCGGCCTTTCGTACGATCCCCTCCATGATGATGTTAAAGAGATCGCAAGACAGTGGATCGCCTTGCCTGAAACCTCTTTCGGTATTGAAGGTTTCGGAGAGGTCATTTCCTACCTTGACGGAGCTGCGTGTGTTGCTCAACGTCATTCTGCAAAGTCTGATCAACTTTGCAGGTATACCGAACTCAGACATTGTTGCGTATAGGCAATCCCTTCTCGGGCTATCGAACGCAGCTTTAAAATCGACAAAGAGATGGTGTGTGTCAATTTGATTTTCGTGGGTTTTCTTCAGGACTTGTCGTAGCGTGAAAATCTGGTCTATGGTGGACTTACCAGGTCGAAAGCCACACTGATAAGGTCCAATAAGTGTTTTTGTAATCGGCTTTAATCTTTCACACTTTAATGCGATGGAAATAAGACTGATACCTCTATAACTTGCGCAGATTGTTGGGTCTCCTTTCTTAAGTATAGGGCACAGTACGCTGAGGTTCCAATCGTCGGGCATGCTTTCTTCTAGCCATATTTTGCTGATGAGCTGATGCATGCGCCTTATCAATTCATCGCCGCCGGTTTTAAACAATTCAGCTGACAGGCCGTCAGCACCCGCTGCTTTGTTGTTTTTGAGTCGTTGGATAGCAACTCGAACCTCATCATGGCTAGGTGGTGGTACTTCCACTCCGTCATTGTTGATTGGTAGCTCTGAACTGCGCTCTCCATGGGCGGCATTGGTGGAATCGTCGCCAGTAAGTAAATTGGAGAAGTGCCGTCTCCACAATCTCAGCACACACTACGTATCCGTATTCAGATCTCCATTTTCGTCTCTACAAGTGGATGCTCCGGGCTTGAAACCTTGGGTTAGACGCTTAACCTGTTGATAGAATTTTCGTGCATCCTTCTTGCCCTGGTATACCTCTAGTTCCACACGCTCACGCTTTTCCTGCTCTCTTTTCTTGCGTCTGAAAAGGCGCCTCTCTTCCTTCCTCTTTTCGCGGTAGTTTTCTCGCACGGCTCGCGTTGCAGCTGACTGCAGCGTTTTTCTATAAGCGGCGTTTTTTACTGCAGTCGCAATGCGACACTCCTGATCATACTATTGGTTCCGAGGTTGCGGGCGCCGGAAACCAATGACTTTTTCAGCGGCAGCGCGCATGGAGTGGGATATATGCGCCCAAAGTCCGCCGGCGTCGTCGGGTCCAGAGGTTGGTTGGTTGAGCTTAACCGAGAGTTGAGCGGAGTAGGCTTCGGCAGTCCGTTGTAATTGCAGCTTATCGACATCTAGCTTTCGTTGCATTCCTGTGCGTATGTTCTTCGCATTGCATAATCGCATGCGGATCTTGGCTGCAACAAGATAATGGTCGGAGTCAATGTTGACCCCCCGAAATGTACGCACATCTAGAACACTAGAGGCATGCCTTCCGTCGATTACAACATGATCAATTTGGTTTCGCGTTTTTTGATCCGGGGACAGCCACATATAGCTGGTCGTGTGAAAAGCATGACATTTCCAGATTTATGCTGCACACTTCCAGCGTCTGCCCTTGTGACTTGTTTATGGTCATCGCAAATGCAAGTTTCACTGGGAACTGATTGCGTTTGAATTGGAAAGGCAAATCGATTGGAATCCGCGAAATTCGGCATTCTTCTCCCTTGAACGGCCCTTTTAAAATCCTTGCCACTATCAGATTGTTCATTAGATTCGTCACAATAAGTCTGGTTCCATTGCACAGTTTCGTAGCATAATGAGGGCAGATTTGCCAGGGGCAAATCCAAAGAGTTTAGAAATTCCACTGGATAATTAACGACTTGGTCTTCGTTTTTAACACGATCGAACGATTTGTATGTACGCAATTCTCCCGGAATTTGATTTTGAATCATCCAATTCAAGTCATCGACATTAATATTTTTCGCTGCTAAAATTGCGTGCTCGCCCAACCAATCATAATTACGACAATTTTGACCAATGTTCGGCAAATGGTAAACGGCAGGTTGAATCGGTATTAAACCAATGGAAGTAACTACCGGAATTTGTCCATTTCCGATTCTCAGCAGTTCTTTAGAGAAAACTTCTGCGGCTCTATTCTGTTGCAGGAACACTCGCATATTCACACTCAATTGAATGGTTTTCACGTGCCACCACAAATACGATGACTTAAGACATGCGTTTAATTCATACGCCGCTGTTGATTTCGGAATCACGGGTAGTGTTTGTTGAAAATCGGCCGCCAACAGTATCATCAAGCCACCAAAGCGACATTATTGCTGCGCAAATCTTTCAATGTTCGATCGAGTGCTTTTAATGATCGCTTGTGCGCCATCGTGCACTCATCCCATATGATCAATTTACAATTTTTCAACACTTTTGCAATGGCTGATTGTTTTGAAATATTGCAAATATTTGATTTCGTTGATTTGCATGCTTAACGGAAGCTTCAGTGCTGAATTTGCCGTTCTTCCCCTTTCCAACTGTGTCGCAGCAATTCCGGTAGATGCAAGAGCTAACGCAATGCCACTTCGAGCACGTATTGCTGCTAATACCAATGATATCAGGAACGCTTTCCCAGTTCCGCCGGGTGCATCAATGAAAAATAGTCCACCGTTTCTATCATCGCCAGCCTTATCAGTTAATCATACGCACTATTTTGCTGTTCATTCAACAGTGGGACATTTGTTTGTTCTTGTTGCAAAATTGTCGTGTCGTAAGCCGCAAGTTGATTGTACTATGCCCATAACCTTCGCTCAACTGCAAGGTTTTCTAAACTATGCCGTCCGTTGCTTTCAAGTTTAAAAAATCCGAACAAACAATAATCTTTTTTTATTCATACAGCATTTTATTTTTTGAACAGGTTGCGCTGTAGGCAGTCATTCCGTTTGAATGTTTAGCATATTGCTTGTTCTTTATGAATTCATAATATGAGCTGTGCGGACACGATAAAATGATTTCCCGATATTTTTATCATTTTTCATTAATTTTTCGAGTAAAATAGTTAACATTTACGAAAATGTTTAATTGTATGAGTGGTGCCACACCCCGTTGTCCAATACTCGCTCAATTTTTCCAGTCTAAGGATACGACTAAATAGTAAGTTAGTACAGAGTTTCATTTATGTGACTTATAGTTCGAAAGTTATACCGAAAATAATGACTGCTGAAAGAGTGCCACGCCCCTCGTATAACTCCCATAAAATGTTACCAGTGAAACGGCACGTGTAAATTGAGGTCGAATACCGAATTCCTAGGCTATGCGGCTTATAATTCAAAAGCTATTCTATCTCGAAAATTTGGGTTGTATGGAAGCTGCCACGCCTACCTACTGTAAGCTAATTGTAATATGCCTATAACCTTCGCGCAAGTGCAAGTTTTTCTAAACTATAGAATAAACTGATTCAGGTCAGTCGGCACATGAGTCAATTTTAAGTAATGATTTCTGAAAAAGTTGGCGTAGCTATAGTTTGACCACGCCCATTTTTTGTACAGTTTCCGACAGTAATCATATAAACTAAATACCAAATTATAGTCTAATATATCAAAAATCGTCTGAAATATACAATTTTTTTTGATTTGTGGGCGGTAAAAGGGGGCCACCCCTAATTTTTAGTACAGTTGTCGACAGTAAGCATACAAACTAAATTACTAAATTTAAGTCTAATACTACCCAAACCATTTGGACTATAGCATTGTAATTGATTTGTGGGCGCGAATAGGGGGTGTGGCAGACTTTTCTTTTTTCTTAAACTTTTTTCTTTGTGGAACAATTATGAACAAACCCCCAGAAGGAAGTATTCAATCTGGCCTAGTCGTTTTCAAGTTTTAAGCATCCGAACAAACCACGATTAATTTTTATATATATATAAGATTATTTTAATTTTTTGTGAGGTAAAATTATAGCGCACTCAAAATATATTAGTCAAGTTATTGAAAAACAGTTAAAGTAAAGGCTCAATATGAAGAAATATTTCCACCACGAGCTTTTAGAATATACTTAATGCGATTTAGAACAGAAGAGACTAACTTAATACATTCATTGACTGACATTTTTGACCAAATATCCTTTATCGCATTCTTTAACCCACTATCTGTTGAAATCTTGTACTTTTGAAGGTCGCGATCAATTATTGACCAAAAGTTTTCGATTTAACTAATATCTGGCGATGTTGGTGGCCAATCCATCAGTTGAATTTTTTTTTGGTTTGGTTTTAAACCCAATTAATTGCCAAAGCTGCCTTATGACATGGTGCGTTATCCTTTTGAAAATAATATTGTATTCGGATAAGGCCTCAGAAATCAACCCAATGTACTTTCTAGCATTCAAACGACCTATATAGAACAGCAAAGGACCAATGCCATGTGCACTGGAGTAACCTCATACACTAATGGAACCATCATCGCTTTCTGCACGATTTTGAAAACAAAATGGTTGATCTCTTTCCTGATATGTTCAGCGCACAAATGCCCGATTTTTTCTGTTTATTATTTCCAAATGGAATTGGTCACTAAAAACAACTCGATTCCAATCTTTTACTGTCCAATTTTTGTATGTTTTACACCAGTTAAGGCTCTTCTTGTTTCTACAAAACGAAGACGAGTTGTTCTTGCACTGACTAACTTTTCAAGACAAAATGACCATTCGCTTGCAACATTGCGATTACTTGCTGCCCGATTTTTTTTACACAATTTAACTAAATGACGATCCCGAGCTGAAATTGTGTATCTACGACGTCCTTGACCTGGTGCATTATTAAGAGGGAAGCTCGCCGCAACATTTTTGGGTATATTGTAAACACATTATTGTGAAAGGTTACATCGTTTTGCAATTTCAGAATGTCAATATTTTTCCCAAAGTAGCGTTTGAAATGAAATTTTGTGTTCAAAAGTAACACTTTTTCGGCCCATTATTTAAAATTCAGTTTTTCTTTGTTTAAATGCAAAATTATAAACTCGCTTGCATCAACAACTCTGCAAGGCCAAATGTACCAAATGTATTGCTCTCTGGTAATTTTGCTATTAATCCCCGTTATTTTCAGTTTCAGTTAGTGTTCGTGCACTATAATTTTGCCACACTCAACTTTGTCAAGTTCTCTTCATTCTTTTTTTATTCTATTCATAAAATAAATACGAAATGGCCATTTCAGCCCTTGAAAGGACTTTGACCGAGCTTCTTATGATGAAATGTTTGAACACAAATGATCGAGAACTGTACCGAACAGAAAAAATTAATTCGATTGAAAAAACTTTCTGTATCAGGGGGGACTCGAACCAGGGTTCACTGGCGTATGGGCCACACACTCTACGAACTGCGCCACGGCCGCCACATTCTATTCATACCCAGCAGGGAAGCGAGCGCTCCATTAGCGCATCTGAAGCGCTTCAAAAAAAAAAAACACAGTAGAGCGCTTCATTCTCCTTGTGTATAACGCATTTTTATACCCCAACGCGTACTGCGTAAGGGGTATTTTAACTTTGTCATTTGTCAAAAGCGTTTCCATTGCATATATATTGCTTTGCGATGTCATTAGTTCAAATAATTCCTCATCAAAAAATTTTTCAAAATACTCTATTGGAGTTATTTCCTCATATACGTCATTACATTCAGCATTTTCCCTCCATATTACATCTCCAGGCAACATATCCCGTCTTCTCCACATCAATGTTGACGGCTCTATTTTCTCAAAACTAGGCTCAGCACTTCTTCATCATCACAGCAGTTTATATTCTCATCATCCTTCTCCAAGTTGTCAATGATTTCTGCTTCCACCTCCTCGCCCCTTTCTAAAATTGCCTCAATTGCCTCGTCCACAAAGTCAGGATCACCTTCAGCCTCAGTAGCTTCATCATCTGACATGTCCCAATCAAAGTTTGCAAGAGCTTCAATTTCAGCATCAGTCAGACCTTTCCTCTGTGTAAGCTTTTCTGCAAACATAATTAATTTATACTTTTTCTATATCCACTATGGACCAAAGTTGCTTATAAGCAACTTCAGATTTAAAAAAATTCTATCTCTCTTCTAAATATTGAATTTTTTTTTTATCTAAAAACATTAATAAATTTACTTACCCTTGTACTTCAACATTTTGTTCACTTTAATTTTTCCAGCTATGCAGAAATATTTAAAAATATTTTTTATTAGCAAATTTATAGAGTACTTATCGCGCACATGAAATCACACTGAATAACTGCGTTAAACAAAAAACCTAAACACATTATTGCATTTGCTTTTCTCTTTTATTGCACACACAACATCATTCTGTTGCTTGCTATTTACCGTTATAATACAGTGTATCCCATACGGGAATAATATGGTCATAAAGTCAGAAGTTTCTTATAAGCAACTATTGTCCTCAAAGGGTTAAACTGTTCACTATATTCACGTGGAACTATTTGATGAATTTTCAGTTTTTGCATTTTGTTTTTTGATATTATCTAATACTTTTATTTTAAGTGCAACTTTATCGTTACAGAAAGTGCTACAAATAAAGCGTTACGCAAAGAGCACCATTTGCAAAGAGAATGAAGCGCTTTTTATGTGCATACAAGTAATGCGCATTGAAATATTTTGCTGGGTAGTGTAAAAAATACTTTTGTTTTATATAATTTAACTATCTTATACCCGGTGTGCGTTGCTACACCCGGCAATTATATTGGAAAATAATAAATATATTCAAAACTTTTATTTTACCCTTTGTTTGATACCATGTTCATAGTCCAATCTCCGTTCCAGTTTCCCAGTAGCAGGACATCACTGAATGGTAACTATATTCTGAGTTTCAATGTTCTATGATTTGTACTTCTAGGGCTATTTGATAACAAAAATTTGACTTGAATGGGCGGATCCACATCTCTTTGTACAATGTGCGTCCAAGTTTTCTATTAGAAATACAGCACCAAGTGGTAACTCCATTCTGAGTTTTAAGTTCTGTGACTTTTACTTCCAAGGAAAATTGATTTTTATCGATTTTATATGAGAAATCGTTTGGGTGAAAGGGGATTCACTATTTTTGCAATATCTCAAAAACTGCTGTTCCGATGTACAAAGTTTTAAAACCCGTGCAATAACTGGCCAAACACACACTAAAACGATGCTATTGAACAACGCCATTGGAACGGTTCAGAAGTGATGGAGTAACATACGGACACCATTAGATTTTTATATATACTATATACTGGCTTATACCCGTCGCTTTTCGCTGCGCTCAGCGCTTAGTTCCTAAAACTGGTCGTAGCTCATTTTTATGAAAAAATGAACGAAAAACTGATTTTTAGCGATTTTATATGAGAAATCGTATGGGCGAAAGGGGATCCACTAATTTTGCAATATCTCAAAAACCGCTCAAGTTTTAAAACCCTTACACCCCTTGAACAACACCATTGGAACACTTCAGAAGTGACATGATTACATTCTTATATATATATATAGATATTTCTTATCAACCACACGCAAAGAAAAATACTGCTTATCGCCGGTTTGCCGCAAACGAACTTTGTTTATCGTGCTTGAAAACGTTTTTTGCAATAGTTCCAACAGTTAAGAGAAACGGAAGCAGTTGCGGGAAACGGGTTATTTAGTTGCAGAAAATGAGTTTTGTTTGTCATAAACGTATGCGATTTTTCAACTGTGGCAAATGAAGAACTTATTTGTTGTAACTTAAAACTTCGTTTGTAGGAAATGAACGTCTTTTCTCATAAACGAACATTTTTTTCAAAAGAAAATTATTACAATATTAGCTAGAGCCCTGCATGAGTATGCTTTTTCACCCCCTGAATATATTCTCTTGCTATAGAAAAAAAAATTTACTCTATCCCTTTTCTGCTTTACTCATATTTGCTCATACACTCTCTTTGTTTTATTCAGATATAAGAAACGAAGAGAATAAGACCACGATGCTTTACTAACACCAGCAGGTAGCAAATAAAGCAATACAAAACAACAAACATATCAGTGTTCATACCCTGAATATTTAGCGAATATTTTTTTATTCGTTCGTTCGTAGAATGTTTTTTGTATTTGGCACTCAAAGAAGTCTAGTAGATAGGGGGTAGGTGTGTTCGGGAGAAATGTTGATGGGCAAAAAATAATAGGACCAACTCATATATTTTACCCAGGCCCGTAGCCATGATTTACCCTAGGGGGTTTTCATAAAAAATATATCGATCTTTTTTGATATAGATGAATCAAAGGAATTTAGTATAATACTTTAATGAATTTTTAATAGTCTTCTCTTTTTTTTGCCAATTCTGACAATACATCATCCTCTGTGACTTTGCTATCCCTATGTACTCTTAAGGATGCACAACCATTTAAGCGGTACTCGCCCATAGAACTTCTAGAAATATATTTCAAATATCATTGCACTCCTTCAACTATCACGCTGCTGAATTCTGATTTAATTTATTCCTATGGTAGTGTTGCCAGTGCAAGGTAAAATTCTTGCATATTGTTTAATTAAAAATTTTGATCGTTCCTCGTTTTCGGATGTCATCAAAATCAAGTTGAACGATGACAAAAGCCAGTTGTGCTTTGTAAATAGTAGTTCCATGTTGTAAATTCTTGCACCAAGGAAAGTTATACAAACAGTAATTTTGTAAAAATTATTCACACCATTAGAAATGCGAACTACAATGCAAATTCCTTTCAAACGATATTTTTGTAAGCGTCTTCGTAAGCGGCTATCGGGTTAATATTTTGTATAAAGCAAGGTTGAACTATAAGCCACTAGAAAAATTACCACGATAAGAAAAATAATATTTTCTTATAAGTAAATCCGTAACCAACTCCTAAACTTTAACAGATCACTTAGCAAAATTTTTTAATTTAATTGACTTTTTCGACAACATTGAAAAGGTTTAAAAATTTTATTTTTAAAATTTGTGTTGTCCCAAGAGGTTGAGATTCCGCGTCAGTGCTGAAAAAAACGCAAAACTTACAATAAGCTCCGTTTCTCAATTTGGAGTAAGCTAACTAATGCCAACGGTTCAACCAAGACTGCTTAAATCGTAGATAACGCGAACCACTGACAGGTAAGTTAAAAGTTGGGGGGTATTTTAAATGTTTTAAAAACTTGAAATGAAATGAAATTGCAAATATCGTTGCTTGCATCTTTATGTACTGCCGAAGCCGAAGGCAGTTCCGATGTATCAAATGAAATTTTTGTTTCTGGAACAACTTCTACAATCATACACACAAAACGCACAAATTTAGAATTATTAGTATAAAAAGTAAAATATTCTTAACCATTAATTAACCAAATATTATTAACCATACCATTCTGGCAGCGCTGCACTCGGTTGGTACATCAGCAAAGTAGTTCTAATGTCGCTTCGACTTCGTTGGTGTCACCTTCTTTTTATAATTACTCGTATTTAATTTTGTAACATTGGATCAAAGTATTAAAGAATATCAAGAAGTCGATAAGGACGGTCGATAAGGATCCATAATAAGGACGGAAATTCATAAAAGCAAAAAATTCCTTAAAAACAAAGATTTACTTTCCTCCTTTCTGGCCTTTTTTAATGGCGGTTTCTGCAGCTAATTATGTGGAATCGTTTTAGTATTTTGGCACAATAAAATAATCAATAGAAAACACTTAACACAAATGGTTTAAATTTTAGAAAACCACAATTAAAACAATTGTATTTCATCACTTTCATTTAATACTTTCCAACGCAATAGATTCTTAAATCGCTAGTGATGGACAAGGCTCAATTGAATGTATCGAACTTTATTCGATATCTTAAGCGTGTTGCTGTTGCTGTTTATACTGTTACTGAAGAGAAACGTAGGCGCATTAAGTATGCGCATTTAAAAAAGTCATATTAATGATTATATTTTATTTTTTTATACTTTCTGGGCCCCAAGGGGGGAAGGGTTTGACCACCCAAAACTCCTCCCTTGTCTACGGGCCTGATTTTACCCCTCTAGGAGTCCAGCTACGGCAGATATAAACTATTTTCAACAGTGTTTGTGTTTTTTGTATGGAAGGTAGCGAATAAAGCAACAAAAAATAACACAAATATGCATTTAGAATAACAAAAAGCTTATTGCGGGGAATACCCAACATATTAACTCTTATTCAAGTCACTGCAGCAGATACCTGAGTATTCATGTAGTTTATTAAGCTCACCTCAGTGCAAAAGTGTATGAAAAGAGAACAAAGAACAAATTAAAAGTTATTCTGTTGCGCTACACGACCTGTTGCTACACGACCTGTTGTTTACATTTATTCGCTTGCAGGGTTGCTTGCAGTGACTGCTACAGCAGAGAATCAGGGCATATTCACTTGATGAATATATTCATGCAGGGCTCTAATATTAGCCGACTAAAAATACAATAGACTGGTGCAACAAACTTGACATCGACGGAGTCTAAGTTAGAAGTATATTTTTTTCAGTTGCGGTAAACGAAAACTTTCTTTGCGTGAAGAATTACAATTGTACAAACTCCAAATTCTGTTTCTTCTTCTAGTTCAATATTTTTAAGTTCAAAATGTAAATAATAGAGTGCGCTATAATTTGCTTATCCAGTGCTTTATGTTTGTAGAAAAACGTTAGTGCTTCAACGAACAGAAAAGTAGTTCGAAAAAATATTTCAATGGCAGCATTGCACGCAACAAGTCATATATCAATAAGTGCAAGGGACTTAAACGACTGGAGTAAGCGCGAGAGTACCAATCTAATAAGCAGGACTTCTGGAATAATGTTATTTTTCACGAATGAATCCAATCGAATCGTATCGAATGAATCTAATTTATGCCCGACTGTGAAGCATGGAGGTGGGTCCGTGATGATGTGAGGCTGCTAGCCAACACACGGAGTCGGTAATTTGATTTTCGTTGAAGGCATTATGATCCGATATATGTAATTTGATTCCAAGTGCTGAAAAAATGGGAACCCGAAGATATTTTTCTAAGCCTTATGTCCACAACGATCCTTAACATAACTCATTAAATGCAAGAATGTGGATACTCTATAACTGTCCAAAAGTCATTTAAACGCCCGCCCAATCACCGGACATAAATATCATCGAGCATCTTTGGCATCATCTTGGGAAAACAAATTCGAGCACATAAAAATTCTAACAAAGCTGGACTCAAGAGGCTCTCGAAGCAGAATGGGGCAATATAAGCTTCGAAACATGCAAAAGCTTAGTCAATTCCATGCCAAAAAGGCTGAAAGATCTTGCTTAAAAAAAAAGGTGGCCCAATGAAGTACTTAACTTTTTTATTTTGTTATTTTTTAACTATTTTTTGTAATTACAGCATACTGTATGATTTTAAGTGACTGATGAATTTTATAGTTGTGGACATGAAATGTTTTTTTTTTTCATATTAAAATTATAAGCACAGAAACCAAGTAAAACCAAAACTGAATTTAATTTATTTTTTGCCTCTTAAAACGAGCTTTTCTGCAACAAGTTATCTTTATTTGTAATGTGTACGATTTTAAGTGGCACTCACTGTACTTAATGATACTAACTCTCGCCGAGTAAAATCCAGTACATTCAGTACTGGATTCTAACAAATCCAGTTTTCCAGCTTTTCAGTATATCTGTGGCTACAAGGCATAACAACTTAACAAAAACTATCGTAAATAACGATAAAGTTTTGAACCTTGCCATGCGTGATTCTCTGAAGTTACCCTATAGGAACAAACTAACTTGTTTTTAAAAACAACTAATTAAAAAACTAATTGAAAATAAACAAGTATATGAACTACTTTGAATTATATTAAGGCGGCAACTACTCTGATTTTGACATATGTTAATTGCAAATTTGTATTAGATTACAAGTTTTTATATATATTTAACCATGTTATTTCATCGAATATTATTAACTATAGGCTTCACTAACATTTTGTATCAAAAAGACATATTTTTTATTTACGACATTGATCCGCAAGACAGACCTGGTAAACACAGTTTAAAACTGATAGACTGCCTCAAAACCCTGTGAAACGATTAAAAATCCTTTTTTATTTTTTGAGATATTCAAATTACAAACTGGTAGTTTGTTTAGCAAACATTGGAAAATTTGTACTCTGTACGGAAATTGATGCATTGCTTAACCATTCAGCAAACACCTAATCACTTCAGTAGTAAAGACGCACGCCTTTCCCTACGTAGCGTCGAGTCTACTCCATCACTTCATTGCGATTGACACTTAAAATAGGCACTAAGCAAAATATCGGTGTGTCCATCGACCATGATTGATGGTTGCAAAGCGTGGAAAATCCCGCCGACACGCTTGTTTACCTCATTTTTTGAAATAAAGCATCAAAAAGCTGGCTTGTGTTAAATAACAGGCGCAGTATCCACACAATTCCGATCAATTGGATCGGCACCTTCGCTCATGTATCCAGGTGGGTGCGTGCCCGTTTTTGGAAACTGCTTCCGTAAACTGCATTCACGTAATGAATTTATGTATATATATTTTTTATATTATATACACAGCCAAATAAATGATCTCTTTGATGTATAAAAATTTAAAATTTTTGTGTTAAGAAAATTTACTAGTTTTCGATTGATTTATTTTATACTCGTAGTAGTTAAAAAATAATTAAAATTTAACTTATTTAAAAAGTAGTTGAAAATATATGAAGACGAAAGTCAATTGACTTATTTAGCGGACATCACCATACAAAATATGTTAGTTCGTTCTATGGAAAAAAGTCAGATTTTCAACTAGTTGTGGTTGACAAAAAACTACTTTTAAATTAGTTGATTTTCCTACAGGGTAGTGAAACGATTCAACACAAAGAAAAAAATTTATTGTTCAATGTACATCGATATTTAAGCGGACTATCATCAGGTTGTTTGAAATTGTAGAATTAAATTATAAAATTTTTACATTTAAAAAAGAGAATTTTTAAAAATGTTGAAAATCCTCATATATATTATAAATATTTTAAAAAAATTTAATTTCCAGAAAAAACTTAGTACATGGTTTAATCCAGTACTTAGACCTCAAATCCAGTAGAGTACTAGAAAGTCCATTACGGTTGGTTTCATTACTCGTACTTATGCGGTATTTGTGAGTGAGTCATACAAAAAATAAGTATGAATTGAGTGTCCAAGCAATTGCGATACAACGCTGCAGATCAGAGAACAATTAGACGCTTTTTTAGCATTCAGAATATACTCAAAAAATAAGTAGAAGTAAATATTCAATGCTACATATAATATAGTAATATATAATATTTATAATATGTAATATATAATATTTATAATATGTAATATATAATATTTATATGCTACACATATCCTATGCCAAGTTTAATTGCAAGGCACATCAAGTACGTATGAGTCGGCGTACAAGAGAATCTAAATCGCCTGAATCATAAGCACTTATAAAAGTTATGCTAAATTTTCTTAATGACTCGCTGATACTTTAAGGCAAAATAAAAATTTTTTATTTTGCTTTCTTAATATGTTCTTCATAGTTTCTAGAATATACATACATGTTTTTAAAACGATACCTGGCATTGCAAATTAAATAATAGTACGTTTATCAACCGATAATTTTAAAAATATATGCAAAATTTCGAAAAACAAAAACTTTAAACGCGATTTCCTTGAAACTAGTTTTAGTTTTTAACGATTCGATAGGTAACTCCAAATCTATTGGTTCAATTTCAATAAATCTTTTTACATTTTGTTTATAATTTAGTCCTTTAAGCATCCCCCCTTAATTCAAGTACCTACTATTTTTTTTTTTAATAGACAAAAAAGCGCGCGAAAATCTATCTTTTCTTAATTTTTTAATTTAACTTCCGCCATAATTTTAAAAAATCCCCCGGGGGGCTGCCAAATTTGTCTGTACCTTAAAATGACATTTGATTTTTTGTTTCAGATACATGGGAAAGGCGATATCCATCGAACCGTTTTGGATGTCTTTTTTTGTAATGCCATTTTCAGCGCCCTCCATATAATAGCCTGAAAATTATTTTCAAAAAAAAAAAAAATTTTTATAAAGTACTTTTTATGTACAATAAATTGTATAAATTTGAAAAAAATAATAACTCCTTGTATAAATAAAAAAAAATTTTTGAAACGAGCTGCGTTTTTTAGTTACACGTATATTACCTTTAAGTACTTACAAGGAAAGGTCCTCAGGTGTCACTCACCGATTTGAATTATTTTTGGATATGTGATAGAGGACTAAAATCTAAGGTCGACGTATTTTTTTATACGTGCTCAATCGATAGTTTACGGTTTCAAAATGACGTTTTAATATGCGAAAATTTCGTTTTTTTGCCACAATTTCATTATTTTCCATAAAAATATATACAAATTTGGTATCAAACGAAAGGTATTTTAAAGCCACACATGATGGCATCCATTTTGGAGAAATAAATTTCATTGTAATTTTGTTGTAATTTTTAACAGTATTTATAGTATTTAGTATAAGGGGCGCATTGTCGAAATTGTTTAATTTTCATTTATATTTGGTTTAAGAGAATTCTAAAAGTTACCTTTTTGTTTTTTTAAATTTGTAACTTTTTATATTAAAATTTTCTTTATTATTTTCCTTATTTATGCATATTTTAATGCATTTATTTTCTAAAAAAAAATTTTTTTTAGAGATGACCACAATATGGGTATCAAAAATTTTGTTTTTCTCCAAATTTCCGTATGTGTAAATATTTGATCGGAAAAGTTTATATTTACCAGGGCTTCTATACAACTTTGTGCTTTTACCTTGTTTGCCCAAAGGAATGACCATCGGAAATTTAAAATATGACTTCCAATGTAAATATCTCCGCTAGTTTTGAACACATTTCACAAAATTTTTTTTTTGTTATAAAGTTTAATAAAAGTACTTGCCAAAAAATAGTTTAACAATACCAATTACTGTACATTTGTATTTTTAATATTTTTTTTAAAAAAGGCCCAAAATATTCAATGTTTCCTCAAAAAATTACGTAAAATTTATTTTTGTTGTCATAAATGCCACATGGTGGCATGACATTTATTAGCAAAAATTGATTCAGTTTTAAACAAAAATTTATTAACTATTTCTTTATTTAAATTTAAAGTAAATTTGAAACCCTTCGATTTTTTTGATGAAATAAATTTTTTTAAAAATGTTCTTTTTTAATTTTTATAAAAATTAAATGAATTTTTTTAAAAATATTCTTTTTTAATTTTTATAAAAGAGTATAGCTTCAAAAATAATTTATTTGAAAAAAATATCCCAATATTCTTTTCCAATCAAAATTTTTAATAAAACTATTTTATTAACAAAACTCCTTTTCTGTTAATTATTAAGTTTCTATATCCTTCCCTTCCCTTCCATGATTAAGAATAATCATGCCCATTTTGAAAATTTTAAAAGAAACAAATATTTTTTATACTTTTCAGTTATTAACCCTTGGCTGCCACACCTCGCTCCAATAATATAGCTTCCACCCTATGGTAACTCATTACCCCAACTAACCAAGGGTTAATAACTGAAAAGTATATATTTGTTTCTTTTAAAATTTTCAAAATGAGCATGATTATTCTTAAAATGAGCATGGGAAGCTTATAGAAACTTAATAATTAACAGAAAAGGAGTTTTGTTAATACAGATCCACATGGTATGAAAATAGGTATTTAGTAATAACTTTTGATTGGAAAAGAGTTTTGGGATATTTTTTCAAATAAATTATTTTTGAAGCTATACTCTTTTATAAAAATTAAAAAAAAAATATTTTTAAAAAAATTAATTTCATCAAAAAAATCGAAGGGATATACCCTTGTTTTTTTATGATAGAAATAGTTAATAAATTAAATTATTCAAATGGGTGAGTGACACCTGGGGACCTTTCCTTGTTAGAGATATCGAAAATATCTAAATAACTTGCGTAGCTGCTAGCGCAATACTTAAAAAAGCAACTCATAATTTTTCGTCGCACTCATTTTTTTGAGAAGAGAAGAGGTGTCCTTAAAAGAAATGTTGAGGGGGGTAAATAACGAAAAAAAAACCGAAATGGCCATCTCAGCCCTTGAAAGGACTTTGACCGAGCTTCTTTTGATCAATTGTGTTGTGTGTGATGTGAAATGTTTGCACACAAATGATCGAGAACTGGACCTACATGTTTTTTGCCGACTCCGAACGGCTTATGTTCTCAAAAAGCTTTTCATGGCAGTTTTTACTGCCTGAGGCTTGCCATTGTCTGCAGAGGGGTGACGGCCGAACAGTCAAATTAATTCAATTGAAAAAATTTTCTGTGTCAGATGGAGGATTCGAACCTGGGTTCTCTGGCGTAAGAGTCACACACTCGACCCACTACGCCACGGCCGCCACGGGGGGTAAATAACACTGTGTTTAATATTGTGGGTCTTAGTGATTTTGCCAAAAAATGGCACCATTAGCTTTTGTTAAATAACTCCGTCAGAAATGGAGATATCGGTTTACTTTTTCGGCAAAGTTGTAGTAACAGTCTAATTAACGATCATAAAAACAAAACATACTCGTTAAATCATTTGTTGCAATATTTTTTTATTAAAATGCCAAAAATATTTTGATTTATTTCGCTTTTTTGGGTATAACTTTAAGGGAATCCAAATTTTCCCTATACTACTAAATTGTAGCCTAAAAACAACAATTCTTGTTAACATACTTATGTGACCTGAACGTGTCTACACTACTGAAAAAGCTCAAAAAAAATAATTTTTTAAGTGAAAATATCGATTTTAGGTCTATTTTTCGGCCATAAATCCTAAATTAAGCTACTTTTTGTCCCAGTTGACCTGTTCAGATTACATAAGAATGTTCACAAGAGTTGTTCATTATATTTCTGCTTACAATTTTTCTGAAGATATTTGGCTTAAAAAATTGCTTAGTAAACGGCCCTAAAAATCGATATTTTTAAGTACTGTTGACCTATTCAGATTACACAGGTATGTTCCCAAGCGTTGTTCATTATTTTTCTGCCTACAATTTTTCTGATGATATTGGGTCAAAAATTTGCTTAGTTTAAAATCGATATTTTTAACTTAAAAAATTATCTTTTTGGGTTTTTTAAGTACTGTTGATCTGTTCATAAATAAGGGGCATAGGGGCTGTTTATAAATTACGTAACATGTTTTGTTTTAGACCCCTCGGCATCTCCTATGTCACACTTTCTCACAAAGTCTTGAATCGATATTTTTCACGTAAAAAAAAATCATCTTTTTGAACTTGTTAAGTAGTGTAGACACGTTCAGATCACATAAGTATGTTCACAGGAGATGCTTAGTTTTTCTACACGACTACAATTTTGTAGAAGATAGTATGGGGAAAATTTTAATTCCCTTCTAGTTATGCCCAAAAAAGGGAAAAAATCTAAATATTTTTGGTATTTAAATAAAAAAATATTGCAACAAATGATTTTACAAATATGTTTTGTTTTTATGTATGTTTGTTTATTAGACTGTTAGCTACAACTTTGTCAATGACAGTAAGCCCATATCTCCATTTCTGACGGAGCTGTTGAACACAAACTGATGTTACCATTTTTTGGCAATATCACTAAGACCCACAATATTAAATGGGATATAAAAAAGAAACTGTCGCCAAACTCGCGAAACCTAGCTAGGCTTTAACTCACCTTCGATCATAGAATCGTACCTATACCGTAGAATCCTGGTATTTTTCCAAAAGGGTTTTCTTGCGTCAAAGTGTAATAATACAATAAAACGGGACAAAAGCAACATTTTTATGGGAAAAAACGGGATTTTTAAATACATAACGGGACGATTAAAAACTGTTATATTATCAAAAACAAATGGTTTATTAAATAAAAGATTAATAAATTTTTATTAAATAAATTCGATGAACGAATTTTAAATTCAAGTCAATTAAGTTCATCATCCCATATATTAAAACAAAAAACACTTTTTTATGAAGTATAAATGCTTGGTTTTAATCATGATTTTACTTATATGTATTAAAATAAGATTTAAGACCGGCAATATATTTAGAGGAGAGTGATGGTTTTTATTAGAAGAAATTCGTTAAGAGTTAAGAGTTAATTCGTTAAGAGTTTTAAAATGTCAAATTTGGTAAAATATATATTTATGCTTACAAAAAAAATGTTTTGTTTTTTTCAAAAACGAACATGGCGCTGGCTACAACGATTGCTGTAAAAGACCTCTTGTCGCACTGCGGGCATTCTGCTGGCTCCTAGGTTGACCCGAAAAAAAATAATTTTAATAATTTAAAACGTAATGTGGCTGCGGCCACACGAGATAGTATTGTCATGGCAATTGAGAATACGTATATTCTGTCAAATCATTGTCGGCAGCCAAGCAATTGTTGATTATGACGTAGGTGGCCTGACAAAAACATGGCAATTAAGTTTAATTGTTTTTATTTCTTAACTTTGTCAATCACTTTTTGCTTTAATTTAACACAATTTGAGCCAATTTCAATCTTTCTTTTTTTTTTGTGCACCAACCACGATTATTTGCGTTAATTTCAATAGAAACGTGTAATTATTTCCAATGGATGTCAAATTAGGTTGGCAATTGCCAAAGCTTGCTTGTATTGGTGAAAAAGTGTGAGTGTATTGCTATTGTAATGACAATATTGTCACGTGTGGCCCTGGGTGAATGAGACGGAATTTTAAAAAAAGTTTTTTAAAAATGTATACGTACTTCGAATAAATAACCGGGACACGCTGATTTCTGATTCTACTTTTAAAAATATGAATTTTGGTATACAACACCTCAATATTAACAAACGGTAAATGGTCGCGCAAAACGCTTAAAGGGTTTTTGGCTAAAAATTTATTATTTCGAAAAAACATGAAATTTCTTCTTTATTATTTTGCATATATTTGAAATTCCCCAAAATACAAAATTCATACAATTAAAAATTCTTCCTCATGCTCTTTTAAGAGGGGGTAATAAGAGTTAAAGTCATCGAATTTTTGGAACTACTTTGGAAAGTAGTAAAACAAAATTAACTTATCAAAATTCAATGTATCTTATAGCAAAGATGGTAAATTTTATTATCTTTTAAGCAAAAACAAATTGGTAAAAATCGTTTGATCAGTTTCTTAGTTATATGCAAAATACTAAAGAAGAAATTTTATGGTTTTTCGAAATAATAAATTTTTAGCCAAAAACCCTTTAAGCGTTTTGCGTGACCATTTAACGTTTGTTAATATTGAACTGTTGTATACCAAAATTCATGTTTTTAAAAGTAGAATCAGAAATCAGCGTGTCCCGGGATCTTTTTGAAAAACGTTGAAAAAAATGAAACGGTCTAATATATATATATATATGTATATATAGTAACTTCGTTTTTATATTATATCGAACTCACGTGCGGGTCTCTTTTCCAGCTTATACATTTCTTAATATTCAAGATATCTTTATAAAATTTTTTTACATATTTTTGAGATGTTGTTAAGTCATTTAAAATGAAAAAAAAAATTTGATTCTGTGATGCCTCTAAATGTATTATCGACCTTAAAGGTATTAAATTTTATACAAGCTAAAATAAAATTTGCAATACAGTACCGCATAATTTGAATTAAACTACTTTTTTATAGGACCCTTCTTTTAAATTGATAACTCGTTCATCTGGAAAGTTCTTCTTTTCATATTAAATATTTTTTTGTAGGGTATAAATTATTGTTGTTTGGAAAATTTAAGAAAATATTTCTTTAAAATTCCATTGTATTTTATTTGTCAAAACCAGTTAAATTTTTAGATTTAAATTTAAATGTTTAGTGACTAAAATAGTATTTTAAAATGTTATTCAAAGAATCTAGTGAATTCTAAGAGAAAGTTTATCTTATCGCACATTTAAGCCGCAGAAGTTAATTTGCCGCAGAAGTTAAATTGTCATCATAACTAGTGTTCGTGAAACGTATACCGGCAGAATATTCTAACCTTTATATTGAAATAAACTGTTTAATTTTATTGAATTTAGTGATTGATTAAAAAAAAAAACTCAAGAAAGGATACTATTTAAAAGAAAAAGTGGAAGTAATAGAATGTCTTAATTTCGATTGTATTTTATAAATCTGAAAAATTATGATAAAACATGGTTGTTCCACAAACTGACATTTAAGTGGAGGAGAATATATTTGTTGGGGAAGAAGCAACATTTTTTTGAATAATCTATTTTTTTCGACAACTTTAAATTACACAAATGTTGTCACTATTTTTCAAAACATTAAGGGTACTCTCACACCGGACTCGTTAGTTTGTTAGTTGTTACTTGTTATTTTCTTAACATATACTTTCAAAAAAATCGACATGTTTTAAAATTGATCATAATGTTATCACTTTCAAATTGTATTTTTTCATATAAAATTTTTGAATTTTTCAAGTATTCACATATAAATTGATCACACATTATCTTGTTTTTTTTGACGAAATTTGTTTTAAGTTATTTTTTGATCACAAAGTTTTCAATTTTAAGGGGTTACATGACATTGGCAGTATTTAGATAATTTTGTATTTTAGTAAATATTCTTAAGTTTAAAAAAAAAAAATTTCATGGAAAAATTCCTACAGGTTCAAAAGTTACAGCCGGATTAGTGAGAGCGCATTTTTAATTTTTGCGCTACCTACGTACGGCAGCTGGTATATACTTGTTTTACTTGCTACCTGACTTTTGGTGGTTGTTATTTCGTACCTAATTGAAAGGTGAAGGGTGAAGCCCGAATTGCTAAACGATTGCAAAAAACTATAAGAAACAGCACAAGACAAGATAACGAAGGCATACAGTACGACGCAGGCATGGTAGATTGAAGGTAACCTTTTTTTCTTTGTTCACAAACTGAACGCATTTATCTCGAAACCATTTAATTTTTTGACGAAATTTTTTTTTTTTGTATTTTTTTAAACTTGATCGCTATCGTATGATACGAGCTTTTTTTAAATTTTTTTTTTCGATTTTTTGGGAATTATTAAAGTCAATATTTTTTCGAAAAAACACACTTTCAAATTTGGAACATCACCAAAAATTGAAAAAAATTCAAAAAAAGAAGCTCGTGTCATACGATAACCAATTTTGTTAAGATTTAAAAAAGTCATTTTTTTCCAGATCGGACAATTTGTGGAACTCCCAGCGCTGCAACCACTAGGCCCCGTTTTTTTCTCTGCCCCCGTTTTTTTCTCTGCCGCCATAACATAACAACGGATAACATTCCTTATCAGCCAAACAAGCTTCGTGATTGGAAAAAACTTGTAAAAATGGTTGTGAAATGCTTACGCGTAATTATCGAAATAAGCAAAAGGGAATCCTTGGAAAAATATTATTAAATTCCTATTACTACAATATAAATGTAAGCGTTTAGTATTCAATTGGAAATAAGTTTTGTAGTAAGCTTCTACAATAGTTTCTTTGCTATTGGAAAAAATAAATAATTGGAAGTAAGCTTTTTACAACTGTTTTTACGCAATTGGAAAAAAACGTTATTGCAATATCACAAATAACGAACGAATAACAAATTTTGTAAGCTTTATGAATGCTTAATCAGGATACTTAAGAATCGATTAGCCAGCATTCTGATTAATCAACAAATTCACTTAATCTCGAATCTGATTGATCAAATCATTAATTACTGCGAATAATGGCCCAGCCCTAGAACAACCTCCCCTGGTGACTGGATGAAACTACTTATCCGAGCTTTACTTCCTTTTTATTTCTTTATATTTTATTTGTTGGTTAAAACGGTGCTGAAGTAAACAAAGTTAAAGGTGAAGTAAAAAACAGAAAAAATATGTGATTTTTATAGCTTTATTTTCTAAGGAATTATTGTTTTTGATTTTAAACTATATAATAAAATAAAAGTATATTAATTAACATGAAAATGTTATTTTAAATTATATCATGTTGTGCTTTACACGCCAACATGCTTTTTTTTTTTGCCTTCTATTGGATCCTTGAAATTGATCACCTGATGACGTACTTCCCGCGGAGCTGAAGCAAAACACATCCACATTGCTTGAATCGTTCACATCATGTTCGCAATTAATTTCACTTGTAGAGCTATTTGATATTGAATCTTTATGCAGAAATTAATCCACAGTTTGCTTGCTCTGGTTACGCACTATTTTATTAAGTTTATATGGCATTTTATCACAATGCACAGAATTTATGGAGAAATTATAAAAGTAAACACAATCAATTTGTCACTTCACTCTTTAAATTTATTATGATTTGATTTTTTTTATAGTCATACAAATTTTTGAAACTAAAGTCCAATCTCCTATGAGTTTAATAAAAAATATAAAAATTTAAGAGTTGTGAAACTATAACCTCTGAAAGCATTTTCCAATCGTGCTTTGAAAAAACTTGTTATTTTAACTTAAAGTAATCTTGCTCCAAGTACTATTTCAAAAAGCTTTTTTCTCGTTCCAATTCAATTTTACAACACAACTTTTAAATTAGGTACGCAGAAGTGTTTTCTAAGCATGTTTGAGAAACACTTTAATTCTTCTGTTGTTCGTAAGCTTACTACAAACACTATTACATTCACAATGGTTGATTGGGTTGTGATCAATTTTAAAACATGTCGATTTTTTCGGTGTATATGTGGATACTTTTTTAAAAATCATGGACAAATCAAATTTTTGAAAATTCGGGAAAAATTTTGTCCCGGCGGGACATGAAAATTTAGTACAAAATACGGGATGTCCCGTTAAATACGGGACATCTGGTAATACTAACCAGCTCATGCATTTCACCCCTTTTGGAGTCCATTTGCGAGAGACATAAACTATATTCGATAGTTTTCGTGTTTTTTGTATGTTGACCCAAAGAAGGGTGGCAGATAGAAGGGGTAGGTGTGTTCAGAAGAAATGTTGAGGAGAAAAATAATAGGACCAGGGGCCCTACTCTCTATTGCGATGCGACAAAAAAAAATCGCAAATTTGATTTGATTGTACGGATTTGCGTATGCATCAAATTTCATTTTCGCATCGCATTGATTGGCGCATCGCAATACAGAGTAGGGCCCCAGGTCATACATTTGACACTTATAAGAGTCCATTTGCGAGAGATATAAACTATTTTCGACATTTAACTTTTTGTGTTTTTGTAGGAAGACTTCCAGAAGGGTGACAGGTAAGAGGGTATGTTGAAAAGAAATGTTGGGGGTGAAAAAAAAAATTGGACCTGGTCATACCTGGTTATCCCTCTAGGGGGCACTCCGGGAGAGCTATGAATTATTTTCGTCACATTTTTCCCCTTTTAGGACCTTTTTTGAGCAAGTGCAAAAATTGTATTGAATTGAGGTTGTCATTGCCAAAACTCCCGAGAGAGAAACATTAAATGAATCAAATGCCAAGCATTCGTAATCGGTTTAAAAAACTTTTTATATTCGAATAACTTTTATAGCTACTTGTTATATAACTATTTGCGACATTGACATTAAATTTCGTTACATTTTTGGCTGGGTAATTCCTCAAACAAGAGTCACTTATTAGCATTATGCATTAGTATTTATGATATTTATACTCGTAACACTCTTTATATGAGCATGAGTATGATTTATGTATATTCAATTCTATGAAAATGAGTTGAGTACTTATGGATATGATGAATATTTTTATGAGTATAAATGAATATAAGTACTGCGAAATCATGGCTATACGATAAGTATATTTAAAGTATGAATCACTCGTTGCAGATCTCTGGTAGTAGGTCTTCAGGTCGAAAGAAATAAGTGTATGTGTGGCCGGAAAAGAATTGTCCTGTTCTTGCCTTTTCTTAAATTGAATAAATGACACTTGTGGTAATTTGGCCGAAGAGATTTGTAGTTTTGCGACGTATAACAAATTTTAATTCTTTTCTTTATTTACAGCGCGGCGAAGAATTTCCTGAAGTTAATTTTTCTATCAAAGCCAATCGTCTTCCAAACAAAGTGTAAATAAAACCAAACCTTTTTAACACCTTTTGCTAGTGTTAGTGTAGAAGTTTTAATATTAACCAACGTTTTGATAGCTTTTTAAGATAAAACAAAATTTATTCCACAAAACAAAATATACCACATCCCAGCTTCCAAAAAGTGCTTCTAAAATAAGGTAAATAACTTTGAGTGGAATGCTTTCCTAAGTCTTCCCCTGAAGTGCTCCTAGAATTTCTGTAAACGATTTCTTTGAGGCATTCAATGAAAGGTGTGTTTGATGTTTGAGGGGGGCTGTTCAAAATTATGTAACATGTTTTTGGCCAATTTTAGACCCCCTCTCTCCCACCCTATGCTACGCTTCCTCACTTCCCGCTTCCTCACAAAAACTGCTACACTTGTTGAAGGTGTTTTAAATACCTTTTATCCCTTTGCTCGATTTAAACATAGTTTTAGCTGTATTTTTTGGTTTGTGATCCGTTCGTTTTATCCGTTTATTGATAAAAAATGAAAGCAATATTAACAACAAAATTCAAAATTCAATTAATCAGTTCTCAGTGAAACGTGCTCCAATTCAAACGTGTTTTCCCATTTTCTCCTGTTATGGAAAATAAGAATAAAACTTTTTGCGCAAAGTGCGCTAGCGAAATTAAAGCTGTTGTAAATAAGCGTGATTGCATAAAATGTGCATCGTTTTGTGGTCGGGTCTTCCATTTACAATGTGCTAATTTAACTGACATTTTCTTGAAAACTTTGAACAGTTCGCCAAACTTATTGTGGCAGTGCAATTCTTGTGTCGATCGATCTGATTCAACCGCCTTCAAAAATGTCGAGATTCAATTTAATGATATGCAGAATAAATTCACCTTGTTTGACTCTAAGCTCTCCGACGTCACTGATTGGATCAAGAAGTCAACGACCCCTGCCGCGGTGCTAAAAAAAAAACAAGAGCAACGCAATGGAGTAAAGCAGAGTGAACCTAAAAAAAATGTTGATAGTTCTTCAAGTTTGTCGTTACCGACTGTTGCCATATCTGCTCTTTCTGAAAATGAAGAGCAGTTCGAAGATGCCATCGGGGAAAGTAAAGCTGAGAACGACTGGGTCACAGTCGACAATAAACCGAAAAATCGCTCTAATAAGAAGAGCAAGAAGATATTCGGTACTGCAGCAGATTGTGATGCTCTTAAGGTGGTGCATACAATGAAATATTTGCATGTATCAAAATTCCATACTCTGACCGAGCCTGACGCTATCCGTAGCTTTGTAGCCGGCAAACTCAACGTAAATGTCGATATGCTTACTTGCCATAAACTTATTAAAAAAGATGCTGACGTATCGAAATTGCGGTTCATCAGTTTTAAGCTAGGTGTGACATTTTCCTTATACAACAAAGCTTTTGATAAGAAAATCTGGCCTCTTTCTGTCAAATTAAGCCCGTTTATCACATATGATAAGCCAAAAAACGTAAACGAATTTGCAACGATCCCTCTTCCGCAGCATACGGAAGAGACTTCATCTCACTCCCCCCAACATGGGCAGGAATTTCCGAAAACATCACCCACCACAGCCGGTAACAATAAAGCGTACTCTTCGTCCAAAAAACAAAGAATCAACTCTTCAAATTCAAGCTCTGCGCGGGTGAACTCTTCTACTGTTGATCAATTTCCTTTGCTACCTTCATTCGTATCAGACACTCACTCGCCAATTTGTGCTGAGTCTCTTCGTCGTTCATGCCTGCCGCCGCCCTCACTGACAACGCAGTGTACGCTCTCGGCACTATCACTTACCTCAGCTATTCAACAACCGGTTTCTGCTGCAACAACATTAACGTTATCAGCTGGAAACGATAACGCCGCTGCCACATCATCTTCTCAGAGTACATTAGAATCTTCTCATCGTGCATGCTCACCCCCGCAGTGGACGCTGCCAACACAATCACTGACCACAGCTTCTCAACAACCGGTTTCTGCTGCAGCAATAACAACGATTATAAGTAGCTCTTCAGTCACTCTCTGTAAGCCCATCTATTTATCTAGCATCGATTCATTCAACGAAAGCCATATACACACACCGCCGCCTGACACGGCCCCACACCAAGCTAAGAATGTACAATCTCAGTTGGTTCATCGTTGTCACTCTCTGTACTTTCACAATGTGGGTGGCCTCCGCACAAAAACTTGCCAGCTCTTTAATGCATCCAGTTCGCAAGAGTACGATGTTATTGCTCTAGTTGAAACGTGGATGACGTCACACTTCACCTCTAATGAAATCTTCGACTCTCAGTATGTTGTATACCGTAGAGATAGAGTGCTTGAACCAGGTGTATCGAGGGGTGGAGGTATTTTAGTAGCAGTATCTTCACTACTTTCCAGCAGACAGATTCAGCTTCCGCGTAATGCTGCAAATATTGAACAATTATGTGTTGCAGTATCTTGTGGAAATTAATTAATTTCCAACATAAATGAAATTATTTTACTTTTAAGCTATATTCCTCCATCTAGTTGCTTGGATATATACAACGATCATTTATTTAATATTGATTGCGTTCTTGGTGATTTTAACCTTGGATCCATTAATTGGAGGTACTGCTCTATAGAAAAGATGTTATTGCCGTTTAATGTAAAGAGTTCCATTGAATCAACATTTTGCGACACAATTTATGCCTTCAATCTTTTCCAAGTAAATGATATTTGTAACGATATCTTCAGAATTTTAGACCTCATTTTTATTAATAATGACTTAAAATACAAACTTTTTAAATGTGATATGCCACTCACCAATGACTCTGTTCATCATTAGGCACTTGTTTTAAATTTTAACTTTTATGTTTTTGAGAACCAACAGCAAGCTCAATTAAGTTTATCATACGACTTTAGAAAAGCAAATTACACTGCCCTTTCTTCGATTCAATTAATTGGAATTTGGTATTTGGGTCGAGTGATCTACATAATATGTACCTCACTTTAAAGAAAATTGTTGATGAAGGTCTCTATTTATTTGTACCCATAAAATCTAGTAAAGCTAGTTACAAGCATCCATGGTATAATCGAAGATTAATCAACTTGAAAAATCTAAGAAATAAAGCCCATACACAGTTTAGAAAAACAGGTTTATCAGTAGATAAAGATCTTTTTAATCTTCGAAGGCGCGAGTTCGAATTTCTTTCTACTTTTTTATATAAAAAATACATTTCTTCGGTTGAAAGTGATATTAAATCCAACCCAAAGTCATTTTGGCTGTTTTTTAATTCAAAAAGAAAGACAAATGGCTTACCTAAATCTTTGGAATTAAAAGGAGTTGTCGCCGATAACCCACTCGAAATAAGCGAATTGTTTGCCGACTATTTTGGTTCTGTTTTCAGAAATAATATTTCTCAGTCATGTCCAGACGATTTTTCTAATTTGAGTCAGTTGCTTTATATTGGTGTCTTAAAATAGCTGATGAGGAGGTATATGAATCTCTGATGTCTCTAGATTACAATAAAGGCGCTGGCTACGATTTGCTTCCACCAATATTTTTGAAAAAATGTGCCCTTTCTTTGAATGTTGCTTTTTAACAAAGATTTTTAACAAATCCCTTTTGGATGGTGTTTTTCTAAAAGAATGGAAGACTGCTTACATTTCATCGATTTTCAAATCTGGGCAAAAACAGTTAATCAATAATTACAGACCCATAACTAAGCTGTCAGTTATACCTAAGCTTTTTGATAAAATCGTGAATAAAAGGTTATTTTATCAAATACGAAACAGTATTTCAACACATCAACATGGTTTTTTTTCAGTACGTTCAATAAATACTAACCTAGCAGTATTCTCCAATTTTTGCGTTAATACTATTGAATCTGGTTCACAAGTTTACGTTTTATATACCGACCTATCTAAAGCCTTTGATAGTCTTCAGCATGATATATTGCTAATAAAGCTTGAAAAATTGGGAGTCCACTCACAATTATTGAAGTGGATTCGTTCATATTTAGTAGACTAGAGTACTTTTCGTAAAGATCAACGATAGTTGCTCGAAACCTATATACGCTTCGTCGGGTGTACC
Organism: Coremacera marginata; assembly: GCA_914767935.1. Taxonomy (NCBI): domain Eukaryota; kingdom Metazoa; phylum Arthropoda; class Insecta; order Diptera; family Sciomyzidae; genus Coremacera; species Coremacera marginata. The sequence goes on along the minus strand of OU612044.1, from coordinate 59,591,889 downwards.
CCAGGGAAATCATTTGGGTCCTCTGCTATTAATTTTATTTATTAATGATCTACCGCAAATATTTCAGCATTGTAGGTAAATTGTATGTAAATGTTTCAGCTTACTGTACGCAGATGATTTACAAAATTTTTCAGAACATAGATACTTTTGACGACTGTCTTCGTTTGCAAGAAGATATCAATAGGCTTTTAGACTGGTGCAAATTAAATTGCTTAAATGTCTTAAATTGAAAAAATGTCCCAATCAGATATGACTATAGTTATGATAGCGATAAACATTTTTTAAGAGAATACCAATTCAAAGACCTTGGAATATACTTTGACTCTAAGTTTAGTTTTGAAACTCAGCTAGAGTACGTTATATCAAAAGCAAACTCGCAATTCGGTTTTTTAAAACAAAACTGTATGGAATTTACAGACCCTTTTACGTATATAAAACAATATTTTTTAGTTTAGTTCGATCTATGTCAGAATATGGAAGTACAATTTGGGATCCATTTTACAAAAGTTTAATTAATAGAATCGAAAATATTCAAAAGCGATTTACAAGGTTCGCTTTAAGACGAACCTACTCATGGGAAAATATGCCCAGTTATTTGGTGCGCTATCGATTGCTTGGCATACAAAGTCTGGCCCAAAGGCGAGTAATGGCCAATATTCTGTTTATAAAAGATATAACTGATGGCAGAATTAACTCTCCAGAACTATTGGCACTTATTCCCTTTCATATTCCCGCTCGTTCTCTCAGGGGAAGTCAATTGTTCCACATAAATTACCATAGAACTAACTACGGCCTTAATGAACCGATTTCTAGGTGTCTATCACAAAGCAACTCAATTGCTAATCACACTGATTTTAGTGTAGATAGATCTATATTCAAGAAACAGTTGGAAGATATTCTTTTTCTGAACTTTACCAACTAATTTAAATTTTAAATTGTGTAATCTTAGGTTAAATGCTTGCATATATGTATGTATTTATCATTTCTCTTTCGTTTAGTATTAAGTAATGTAATTTGTAAGGGTATTAATAAAACATAAAATTTTAAGTTATGTGTTTATATAACTCCAATAATTTTTCAATCATTAAAGGTTATATTTTATCGAGCTCAAGGTCAATGTTGCTTTCCGAAGAAAACAACTGAAGAAAAAACAACTAACAACAACAATCCCTATATAGAGTGCCAATCACATAGCAGACTAGACAGCTGTTTCGTTGGCCGAGTAATTAGTAAATTTAGTAAGTAAAGTAAATTAGTAAAGTAAAGTTAGTAAATTAGCCTGAATTGCACGTACGAGAATACAAATGATATGAAAGCAGCTTAAATATCAGCTAACTGCTGAAGCTAAGATCGACTGTGAAATAGAAGACCAACAATAACTAGCACAACAAAATCTTTGAGTAGTTAGAAAGCTTTGATCTATCTTCGAATAAAAGAACTTACTTTCCCTGAAATTATGCTTCACAAATTAGAAAAACTTTAAGCTGCTTTCATATCATTTGTATTCTCGTACATGCAATTCAGTGTAATTTACTAATTGCAGTCGTAAAACAAGTAGAAAATGAAGAGCTTAGTGGATCACAGCAAGAATCACGAAAAAAGGCTACTGACGAGTTGGTGTAGCGGCCAACGAAACAGCTGTCTAGTCTGCTATGTGATTGACACTCTATATAGGGTATTGTTGTTGTTAGTTGTTTTTCCTTCAGTTGTTTTCTTCGGAAAGCAACATTGACCTTGAGCTCGATAAAATATAACCTTTAATAATTGAAAAATTATTGGAGTTATATAAACACATAACATAAAACTTATGAAAGAAGGTCGTAATTAATTTATACATAAAATTTTAAAACTGAATTAAAAATTTTTGTTGTGACGTAACGCACGGCCCCTTTGGGTGAGTGTAATGTTTTAAATAAAGGGTTACTGAAATATGACTTAACTATTATTAGAATGAAGTATGTTTTTGAACTTTAATTCAACTGAAATGCTATTTGAAATGGCTTCCAGAAGTAGTTCATTAGAATGCACTTTTAATGCGCTTCTGTAAGAGGCTGAGAAGAAGCACAATTAAACCTTTGGAATGTGTTCTGGGAGCAGTGCCCATAAGAATGCATATCAAATTTGTATTAAAAATTTTGCTGGGATGGTTTACATATGTATTGGTAGAAATATTAATTTTTCATTACGATACACTTTACAAAATGCGTCACAGTAAAAGCTTTCAAAATATATTTTGCATCATACCTTGAGGAAATTTAATCTTGCAAAAAAAAAAAACAAAAAATATGGCCAATTTACATGTAAATAGCTAGAGAGTTACGTATGCAGTTTTAAAAATATAAATTTTTGAAAAAATGTCTAGGTGATTATAAATGGACTTAGAATACTTTGAGTCTATTACTATTTATTTGCTTGGAAATATAATTTCATGACAAATAGCATAAAATATTCACGGACAATTGCTTACCAAATGTATATTAATTGGAGAATACATAATTTGGTTGCAGTCAAACAATAATTTTCAAAACGTTTATTAGGAATAACATTATATATTTACCGATGATTACACTATATTTACTTCGAAACATATTTTAGCAAAAGACATGCCAAAAGTTCACTGTGATTATAAAATGCTTGCTCTGAAATAATTGTTAGTTTCAAGGAAACAAAATATGTTTGGAGAAAACATAATATGGTTGTAGTCAGATATTACTTTTTAGAACATTTTACTCACCTGTAACCGAACACTATAAATGTTATATTAAAATATTTGTATTTATATTAAATTTAATTTACACTCACTTAAAATCAGCTACGCACATAATTAGCTCGCAAGCTAAGAGCTTTTTCAAAAATGTATGCGCATATAAATTCTTCCGCTGCAAAAAAGCTTTCAGTCTGCAGGCAGAATCTTTCTTTAAACAAACTCTTTAAAATTGATGTCAGTAATGAAGCTATTATGAACATCGGCATCTGTACTTTCTTCTATAATGAATGGCAATAAATGTTTATAATCATTTCCTTTTGTTTTGGCAATATATCTGTTCGGAGAAATGACAGTATCCGAATTTATCAGTAATGCAGCCATAAGATCTCGATTGCAATTTTCCCTAGATATTTTCTATATTCCTTATGACTAGATTCTAATACGTCTTCAGATAAAAATTGAATTGGTAAATTAAAATTTGTAATTATTTCACATAATTACAGGAAAACAGGGGGCAAACCTTCACATGGCAACGTGTCTGACCGCCTCAACCTGGCGAGGCCAGCATTATCCATGTCGAAATCGTCTCAAGTCGACTCAAACCTCCAAAAGGTGTTCCCTGGGCAACGGCAAACTGGCATCCGTCAGTTTGACGGCTAATTTGAGCGGCGGGTCGCTCCATAGACCTTAAACATGGAATGTGCGCAGTGCTTGGGTCCCGCCACATTACTACTGCCCAATGAAAACTAAATCAGCCTCGGATAAGAACCTCAATTACGTTGACGACCACCGCAAACGAAAAACGGACAATGATTTACGGATATGCACCTGGAATGTCCGGACCCTTTATAGGGAAGGTGCCATTATCCAACTGTCGGAAGCCCTCAAAACAATAAAATCTGACATCACCGCCATCCAGGAAATGCGATGGAAAGGGCAAGGCTGCTCTAAACAAGCACACTGCGATATCTACTACATCTATCATGCGGAGAAGCGCGAATTCGGATGTGGATTCGTCGTTAGCCGGAAACTACGCCACCTTGTTTCCCGGTTCACACCAGTGAACGAAAGATTAGCCACGATCCGCATCAAGGCAAAATTTTTCTACATTAGCCTTATTTGCGCGCACGCCCCGACGGAGGAAAAGGACGAAGCCGTCAAGGACGCTTTCTACGCTAGTCTTAAGGACGTATGCGACCACCTTCCGGTCCATGGCGTAAAAATAGTCCTCGGCGATTTTAATGCGAAAGTCGGAAGGAAAGTCATCTTTGGCCCCACTGTCGGTCAGTTCGGTCTTCATGAGACCTCCACGAACAACGGTCTAAGAATGATCGACTTCGCCGCGGCACGAAACATGGTAGTTAGTAGCACCAGATTTAAACACCTCGACATCCACAAGGCCACCTGGCTGTCCCCGGATCAAAAAACGCGAAACCAAATTGATCATGTTGTAATCGACGGAAGGCATGCCTCTAGTGTTCTAGATGTGCGTACATTTCGGGGAGTCAACATTGACTCCGACCATTATCTTGTTGCAGCTAAGATCCGCATGCGATTATGCAATGCGAAGAACATACGCACAGGAATGCAACGAAAGCTAGATGTCGCTAAGCTGCAATTACAACGGACTGCCGAAGCCTACTCCGCTCAACTCTCGGTTAAGCTTAACCAACCAACCTCTGTAACCGACGACGCCGGCGGACTTTGGGCGCATATATCCCACTCTATGCGAACTGCCGCTGAAGAGGTCATTGGTTTCCGGCGCCCGCAACCTCGGAACCAATGGTATGATCAGGAGTGTCGCATCGCGACTGCAGTAAAAACGCCGCATACAGAAAAAACGCTGCAGTCAGCTGCAACGCGAGCCGTGCTAGAAAACTACCGCGAAAAGATGAAGGAAGAGAGGCGCCTTTTCAGACGCAAGAAAAGAGAGCAGGAAAAGCGTGAGCGTGAGGAACTAGAGGTATACCAGGGCAAGAAGGATGCACGAAAATTCTATCAACAGGTTAAGCGTCTAACCCAAGGTTTCAAGCCCGGAGCATCCACTTGTAGAGACGAAAATGGAGATCTGAATACGGATACGCAGTGTGTGCTGAGATTGTGGAGACGGCACTTCTCCAATTTACTTACTGGCGACGATTCCACCAATGCCGCCCATGGAGAGCGCAGTTCAGTGTCACCAATCGACGATGACGGAGTAGAAGTATCACCACCTAGCCATGAAGAGGTTCGAGTTACTATCTAAAGTAACTAGTAAAGTACTAGTAAAGTAAAGGGTGCTGACGGCCTGTCAGCTGAATTGTTTAAAACCGGCGGCGATGAATTGATAAGGCGCATGCATCAGCTCATCAGCAAAATTTGGCTAGTAGAAAGCATGCCCGACGATTGGAACCTCAGCGTACTGTGCGTTACGCTTTTCTGCCAAATCTGCCAAATCAGCCAAAGTGGGTTTATCGATAAATGATGGTAAAACCCCGTTTCATCCGGCAGCTTTAACTTTGAAGTAGTCAAGGAGTTTGTATACCTTGGCACCGCCATTAATTCCAACAACGAAATCAGCCTGGAGATAAATCGAAGAACAATAATTGCTAATAGGTGCTACTACGGGCTCAGTAAGCAACTAAGTTCCAGAGCCCTCTCTCGATCGACAAAACTAACACTCTACAAGACGCTCGTTCTACCTGTGCTGCTTTATAGTGCTGAAGCATGGGTAGTTTCGCAAACTGACGCAGCCGCTCTGGGGGTGTTCGAGAGAAAAGTTCTTCGCAAAATCTTCGGTCCTGTTCGAGTCGGCGATGACTATCGCATCCGAATGAACCACCAGCTGTATGAGCTCTACGAAGACATTGACGTAGTTCGGCGTATAACTGTGCAGCGACTACGCTGGCTGGGTCATGTCCATCGTATGGACGACGAAGCTCCAGCGAGAAAGGTGCTCGAGGCGAGGGTCGCTGGTCAACGACGACAAGGGAGACCATGCCTCCGATGGATGGACCAGGCTGAGGAAGCCCTAACCGCACTTGGTGTATCCGATTGGAGAAGGCGCGCGCAAAGCAGAGGCGCCTGGCGAGAGCTGATGAGGTCGGTCGAAACCCGGGCACGGGTTGTTACGGCCACCTAAGTAAGTAAGTAAGTAAGTAATTATTTCACATCCATTTCACATCGCATTTTTAAAATTTTTGTATATCTGTCTATCTGTCTGTCTGTTAAAGCATCACGGGAAAACCACTGGATGGATTTAAATGAAACTTGGCATCTAGGTTCCTTATATACCCGGTCAACATATAGGCTACTTTTTATCCAGAAGAAAAGGTTGGCCCCGGTAGGGGGAGCTGCGATTGGGTTCCAAGCATTCTTTTTTTTAGCTTATCTCCGAAACCGTTCATCCAATTTGCATGAAAATTTGTATGTAGAGGTTCTCGGACACGCTGAGTTTTTTTGACTTATCTACTTTGTTCTATCTCGAACACCAGAGGACGCTGTAGTACAAATATTTTGAAAAACCTCGAAAAACTCCTAAACCGTGCATCCGATTTACATGAAAATTCGTATATAGAGGTTTTCGGATACGGTAAATTTTCATGACTTATCTACTCTGTTCTGATGTTCCAGAGAGCGCTGTAGTACAAATATTTTCAAAAACGTCAAAAAACTCCTAAGCCGTTTATCCAATTTACATGAAAATTGGTATGTAGAGGTTTTCGAATACGGTGAGTTTTCATGACTTATAAACTAGGTTCTATCTCGAACACCAGAGGGCGCTGTAGTACAAATATTTTAGAAAACGTCGAAAAAGTCCAAAACCGTTCATCCGATTTGCATGAAAATTTGTATATAGAGGCTTTCGGATATGGTGAGTTTTTAGGACTTATATACTCTGTTCTATCTTGAATACCAGAAGGCGCTGTGTACAAACATTTTAAAAAACCTCTAAGCTGCTTATCCGACTTTCATGAAAATTGGTATATAGGGGTTTTCTAATATGGTGACTGTTTTGGACTTATCTTTTTTGTACTATATCGAACACCAGAGGGCGCTGTAGTACAAATCTCTTAAGAAATCGTGAAAAAGTAGAAAGCGGCTCATCCGATTTGGATGAAAAATTTTATCAAAAGATTTTCGTCTACGGCAACTGTTTTGGCGTTATCTCTTTTGCTCTGTCTCGAAAAGTAGAGGGCGCTTTTGTACGTGTGTATGTTATTAAACTGTTCCTAAACGGCTGCACCGATTTTGATGAAATTTTTTTGTGTGTTTAAGTGGATCCCTGGATGGTTCATATTCGCAATTGGACTCTGTAGGTGGCGCTGCGATCGGATCTCTGAAACCATTCATCCGATTCACATGAAAATTTGTATTTAGCGGTTTCGGGTACCGTAGTTCTTATGACTTATCTATTTTGTTCTATATTGAACAACAGAGGGCACTGCAGAACAAATGTTTTAAAATCTCGAAAAACTCCTAGCTGTACATCCGATTTACGTGAACATTAGTACATAGGAGTTTTCGTATACGGTGGGTATCTTGGACTTTTTTCTGCGCTATCGTTAACACCAGATGGTGCTGTAGTACAAATCACTTAAGAAATCGTGAAACACTCAAAAACCTCTCATCCGATTTAGATAAAAATTTGTGTATCGGAAATATAGGATTTGATTATCGAGTATGGAAAGGGCTTTGGCGTTATTTTTTTATTCAATTTCGAAAACCAGAGAGCGCTGTTGTACAAATACCGCAAAAAACTCAAAACAACTCATCCGATAAGTATGATTTTTATAAGTGGTTTTCGGGTGCGGTGAGTCTTTTGGCGCTATGTTTTTTGCTATATCTTGAACCCCAGAGGGCGCAGTACTACAAAATACAGTCAGGCGTAGCAAAGCGCGAAGGGTAATAAATATCTTCTTTTCTTCTTTAAGTGTATTTATATTCCACTATTTGAGTACGCATCAACACATGCGCAAGTCAGTTGCGTCGTAAGTTTGCGTTATTTTGACATTTCAATTTCTATTTTCAATGCTTATTTAATTTTTGTCCAGTTTCCTAGCGAATTGCCAAAACTTGGTTCTTGCTCTGTTTTTTTTCAAAATTGTGCAATCTATCGAATATTATATAAAACTTGAAAATCACGATTTCCCTAATTTTTCTTATAATTTACAGATGTTGAAGCTATATTTTGCTTATTTCGCCAAAGTTACCGGTTTAAAAGATGCACACAAAATTCCTTCTAAAGTTTGTGAAAAGTTTTTTCAAATCGACGAATGAAATCGAAAATTATTTATATTAACTCCCGTGTTAAGCCGGGTATTTAGCTAGTCAATAATAAGACCCATTTTATCTCTAAACTCTTTGTATTTTTATTTTTTGTTCTAAGAAAATTCGTTTGTTTTCTTCGCCGCGTACCTGCCAGCATTTGAGAGGCATCCTGTATGCAATATGAATTAAGCATTCAAAAGTTTTAATCCATGCATGCAATGTAGATAATCTATATTGTAGATGTCTTCTGTCTTTAGTTCTTTGCATGCAATGAAAAGAATTCATTACAGATGGAGTCGTCCACATAGATAACAATTCATTGATGCCCGATTATGTGCCAAAACGTTTGCAACTTCGCCATCAACCATTTTTAATCACAATTTAAAATTAATTTCAACGTAAAAATCAATAACTTGTTTTAAATGGCAGAAGTTTACCTATTTGCTCCATTAAATCCATTTCTACATTATGAATTAATTTAGGGGTTTCTTGCATAAAAATAAGTTCAAAGGTCTGCAAAATAACACCGATGATGGGGTTTTGTTCAACCATACTTCTCCCTGGCTATCAATAATAGTCATTTTCAGAGGAACCATTGCAACAATAAACAAGAATTCATCAGTCATGTTTTCATCGGAAAATTTTTGTTTGTAAACACTATGACCGGAACTAACTCAGGAATAAACTTGAAGCAGTTTGATTAAGCAAGTCCTGCATTCTTACTTCAGCTGATACTTCTGAAACTATAATAGGCTTTGGTATAAGGTCGTTTTTGTGACTTTCAATTATTTTGTAATCAGGAAAACATTCAAGATGACTGTTTACAACCGAACGCAGTATTCTATAATTACCTTACCGATAATTTCAAGTCATAATATAGGCCAAGTGCTGGAAATGGTGTCAGACATTGATTTGTCGACTCAATAAGTTTCCTTTTGGCTAATAAACTCGCTGCACTTTCAGTTTTTTTTGGTGATTTCTCATTGACTAATTGCTGAACTTTTCGGCGCTTTGTTCAACTGGGTGTTTCTTCGAAATTCACTGGTTTTCTACCAATCGCCAATCGAATGCAGATGATTTTCGATGCACGGCTTTAAATTCTTGATTAAATTTAAAAACAATAAAGAGCACTTTGTTAAGAGTATCCATTACTTAAACAAGGCACTGAATAGTAAGGTTTAAAAAATGTTTCTATATCCTTCTCTTGCTTTTTAATTGTATAATAAACCCTTGATTGTTTCCATAAATTGAAAAAAGTGGTGGTGCCATTTCTAAAACATTGTTTTGTTAGCAAAAAATAAATTCACTCAATGTGAGAAAATTTTCACCTTTTATATTTTAAAACTGGGGTAACTTCACTGCACTGAGAACTTTTTGATAAATATGATAACTTTGAACGACTTTGATTGAATTAGGTAAAAATACTTTTGTTTATTTGAAAGATAACGACATAAACCATATGTTTTTGACAATCAGAAAGACTGATACAGTACAATTTTTTAAAAAAGGTGTGCATTCAAAAAGTTTGTAATATTAATATTTAATGGGGCTCTATTTTGGATAAATAAGTACGAGTTATAGACCAACTTGGAAATAACAGTACCCAATTTTGCGCATGTTTTAAGTGAGCGGAGTTTTTGGTACAAAACTTGATTCGATCATATATACTCTCATTTAAAATGTTCTCTCTCTAACTCATATACTATACTAGCTGGATACCCGGCTTTCTCGGGAGTTTATATAAAGAATTTTTTAATTTATTCGTCGATTTGAAAAAGTTTTTCACAAACTATTGAAGGAATTTTGTGTGCATCTTTCAAACCGGTAACTTCGGCGAAATAAGCAAAATGTAGATTCAACACCTAAAAATGATGAGAATAAGTTAGGAAAATCGTGATGTGTGGGATCGTGATCGCTTGCAAATGTATATTTTCAAATTTTACATTTTATTCGATAGATTGGAAATTTTTGAAAACATCAGAGCAAAAACGAATTTTTGGCAATCATTTATATAAATTTTCTCATACATAAATGCACTCTTTTGACCGCGTGTCGTAATATTACTGTAGCGTTTAATGTGTCAATGAAAATGAGTCAAAAAAGCAATTTTGAATTAAATTATTTTTGCAACATAAACTTTTGTGCCATTTCTTAAGAAAACATTGAATATTATGGACCTTTCTTTAACAAAAATTGAAAAATATAAATGCCTAACTAACTGCTATTATTATTTGTATAAAGTACTTTTATTGACGTTTCAATGTCAAAACTTAAAATTTCTGATAATTTTTTCTTGCAGCAGGCAACATTAATAAGTTAAAAAATTCATTTTACTAAGAATTTTTACTGTTTTGAAATTTATGCTATGAGTGATTAAAGGTAAATTTTTTTTAATTAATTATCCTAAAGAAATTTTGACAATAAATATGTACTAAAGTAAATATGTACTAAATATTTACATGCATTAAATAGAAAAATGCAAGTTGTAGCCTGTTCGTTAAAGATAAGCTTAACCAATGTTAGCTTAGGTCATATTTGCAGATATTTTTATGGTCAAGAATTCTTTCATACGCTATTTTTATGTAATTTTTTCTACGTTTTTTACAATTTCTTTTCTCAATTTTTTGCGAATAAGCCATTATTTAGTAAGTCTTTTTTTAATGGATAACAATTAAATAAGCACTGGAAATTGAAATTGAAATGTCAAAACAACGCCAACGTACGACGCAACGGACTTGCGCATGTGTTGATGCGAACTCAAATACAACAGAATTTGGCATCAGCGACAATAATAAGAATGTTGAACATACCCTATAGGAACAAACGAACTTGTTTTTAAAAACAACTAATTAAAAAACTAATTTAAAATAAACTACTATATGAACTACTTTGAATTATATTAAGGTGGCATCCACTTTGATTCTAAATAGTTTTTATTGCATTATATATGAAGTAATTGAAATACTACTCAAAAACAAGTGGTTGATAAACTACTTTGAATTATATTAAGGGGGCAACTACTCTGATTTTGACATGTTTTAATTGCAAATTTTTATTAGATTACAAGTTTATATATATTTAACCATGTTATTTCATCAAATATTATTAACTTGAGGCTTCACTAACATTTTGTTTCAAAAAGATATATTTTTTTATTTACGACATTGAACTGCAAGACAGACGTGGTAAACACACTTTAAAACTGATAAACTGCCTCAAAACCCTGTGAAACGATTAAAAATTCTTTATTACTTAAGATATTCAAATAAGAAACTGGTAGTGTTTAGCAAACATTGCACAATTTGGACGCTGTACGGAAATTGATTGCTTAACCATTCAGCAAACACATTATGACTTCAATAGTAAAGATGCACGCCTTTCCCTACGTAGCGTCGAGTCTGCTCCATCACTTCATTGCGATTGACACTTAAAAGAAACACTAAGCAAAATAACGGTGTGTCCATCGACCATGATTGATGGTTGCAAAGCGTGGAAAATCCCGCTGACACTCTTGTTTAGCTCATATTTTGAAATGAAGCATCAAAAAGCCGGCTCGTGTTAAATAACAGGCGCAGTATCCACATAATTCCGATCAATTGGATCGGCACCTTCGCTCATGTACCCGGACGGTGGAGTGCCCGTTTTTGTAAACTGCTTCCGTGGTGCGCATGCTCACATATAAGCGCAGAGTTCCACCAGCATCTGAAACTATCACCTGTTTGAAGCAGAAATGAAGAAAGGAATAATGAAATTATATCTACCATCGCAGCGTACTTCTGTTGCGCTCCTTGAATGTAATTACTAGTCCTTTTTTGAATTAAGTGGCAATGAAGCTTGGCATGAATCACTTTTGAATTATTTTAAATCAATTAAAACACCACAAAGAACGACATTTCACAATTTTTCATTAAAAAACTCGGATCACTTTTAACTTTGTTTACATTTTGCTTTCAGATTTTATATTTCAGAATTTATTTGTGTCGACCAGGCATTTTTTGGCATGATTTATGTATTTTTCAAAACAGTCAAATAAATTATCTCTTTGATGTATAGAAATTTAAAATTTTTATGATTTTAAAGTCATCTTCAGTAAGTGGAATATTAAATAGTTTTCAATTGGTTATTTTAAAGTAAATAAAAAAATAATTTAAATTTAACTAGTTTAACAAGTAGTTGAAAATTATGCAGGCGAAAGCCAATTGACTTATTTAGCGGACATCACCATACAAAATATGTTAGTTCGTTCTATGGAAAAAAGTCAGAATTTCAACTAGTTGTGGTTGACAAAAAACTAATTTTTCAACTACTTTTAAATTAGTTGATTTTCCTACAGGGTATAGGAACAAACTAACTTGTTTTTAAAAACAACTAATTAAAAAACTAATTTAAAATACACCAGTATATGAACTACTTTGAATTATATTAAGGCGGCATCCACTTCAATTCTAAATAGTTTTTATTGCATTATATATGAAGTAATTGAAATACTACTTAAAATAAGTGATTGATAAACTACTTTGAATTATATTAAGGCGGCAACTAATCTGATTTTGACATGTTTTAATTGCAAATTTTTATTAGATTACAAGTTTATATATATTTAACCATGTTATTTCATCAAATATTATTAACTGTAGGTCATCAGTAATAGTTTTCAATTGGTTATTTTAAAGTAATTAAAAAAATAATTTAAATTTAACTAATTTAACAAGTTGTTGAAAATGTATGCAGACGAAAGTCAATTGACTTATTTAGCGGACATCACCATACAAAATATGTTAGTTCGTTCTATGGAAAAAAGTCAGAATTTCAACTAGTTGTGGTTGACAAAAAACTACTTTATCAACTACTTTTAAATTAGTTGATTTTCCTACAGGGATATACATGTATTCGGATACACGGCTTAAGAGTTTTCCGACGTTTTTTAAAATATTTGTACTACAGCGCCCTCTGGTGTTCAAGATAGTACCGAGTAGATAAGTCATAAAAACTCGCCGTATCCGGAAACCTCCACATACAAATTTTCATGCAAATTGGATGAACGGTTTTGGACTTTTTCAACTTTTTTTAAAATATTTGTACTACAGCGCCCTCTGGTGTTCAAGATAGAACTGATTAGATAAGCCATAAAACTCACCGTATCCGGAAACATCCACTTACAAATTTTCATGCAAATCGGATGAACGGTTTTGGACTTTTTCGACGTTTTTTAAAATATTTGTACTACATCGCCCTCTGGAGTTCAAGTTAGAACAGAGTAGATAAGTCATAAAAACTCACCGTATCCGAAAACCTCAACATACAATTTTTCATGCAAATAGGATGAACGGTTTTTGGATTTTTTCGACGTTTTTTTAAAATATCTACTACAGCTCTAACAAACAAGCTCTCACATAAAAAAAAAAACATACTTAACCATGCTTATTATCATAACTTACCATGTAAATAGAAAAACATTGTTTTCTGCTCTTTTTTTTTGGTTTGATTAGCTGCTAATGTAACCAACTTTGCTTATCGAATGGTTTTGGATTTGTGGTTAGTGTATAAAACTTTCACGCGATGGTGTATATTTTTCATACCCATAAAGGGCAAATATTTTTTTAATATTGCATCCTTTTGCTATAATAGACGCAAGCAAAAAGCAACATAAATAATACGGAACAAAATTTAAAAAAAATTCAAATTTTGTTCCTAAATCGAAAAGCATTACAAAATCAAATTAGACATTTACAGAAGTGCCTGCGGGGCCCCCGCCTGCTCGGGGCCGGGGGCTGCAGCCCCCCTAGTCCCCAGTCAACGGCACAGTTGACAACACCTCCTTCGAGGTTGTGAAGGACTTCGTCTACCTCGGATCCAGCATTAACTCCACCAACGATATCAGTAGAGAGATAAAACGAAGGATAACTCTTGTCAACAGGTGTTACTTTGGGCTCAGTAGGCAATTGAGAAGCAGAGCCCTCTCTCGACGAACAAAAGTCACGCTCTAGAAGTCACGTATCATTCCCATCCTGTTATATGCAGCACAAACCTGAACGTTGAGCAGCTCTGATGAAAAGACTTTGGGAGCGTTCGAGAGAAAGATCCTTCGTAAAATCTACGGACCCATCTGTGTCAATGGCGAGTACCGAATACGATGGAACGATGAGCTATACGCCGACATCTAACAGTTATTGTAGATGAGCTGTATGAGCTATACGCCGACATCTAAACAATTGATTCGTGAGTTATAGGCTTTTGTGTGCAACTATTCTTATTGAAAAAAAAGATGGAAAAAAGTGAATTTCGAGTTTTGATAAAGCATTGCTTTTTGATGAAAAAAAAAAAAAATACAGTGGAAACCAAATAATGGCTTGATAACCATTATCCGGACTCTGCTCCATCAAGACAAATGGTAGAAAAGTGGATTGCTGAATTTAAACGGGGTCGTACCAGCACAAATGATGCAGAGCGCAGTGGACGCCCAAATCAGACTGTTATTCCACAAAACATCAAAAAAATCCACAAATTGGTTATGAACGATCGTAGATTGAAGGTGTACGAGCTAGCTGAAATTGTAAAGATATCAGATGGTAGTGTTTTTACCATTTTACACGAACATTTCGGTATGCGAAAGCTCTGTGCAAAGTGGGTTCTGCGTGAGCTCACAGTCGAACAAAAAAAAAAAACAACGAATTGATGCATCAGAGGAGTGTTAGGCGCTGTTAAACCGCAATAAAATTGAAATATATCGTTGATATGTGACAATGGACGAAATATGGCTTCACTATTGCACACCAGAATCCAAAAGACAGTCAGCTGAGTGGACAGCAGTCGACGAACCGAATCCAAAGCGAGCAAAGACCCAACAGTCGGCTTGTAAAGTGATGGCGTCTGTATTTTGGATGCGAAAGGAATAATATTCATCGATTATCTCCAAAAAGAAACCACCATCAACAGCGACTATTACTGTGTGTGCACTTTTGGATCGATTGAAGGCTGAAGTATCCAAGAAACGGCCACATTTGCAAAAGAAACAAGTGTTGTTTCACCAAGACAATGCACCGTGTCACAAATCGATGAAAAAGATGGAAAATTCAATGAATTGGGCTTCGAATTGCTTACCCACCCACCGTGCCCCCAGCGACTTTTTCCTGTTTTCAGATCTCAAGAGAATGCTTGCTGGTGATAAAGTAATGATTAAGTAATCGCTGAAACTGAGGCCTACTTTGACAAGAAAGAGAATCGTACTATAAAAGTGGTATCGAGAAGTTGGAAAATCGCTATACTCGTTGTATCACTCTCGAAGGCAACTATATTAAATAATATAATCGAGTTTTATCAAAATTTTGTTTTTTTTTTTTAATTATCCTACGGACTTATTGAATGACTTGTTTTGAAATTTTGGTGTAGAGTCAACATTTTTTGTGTGGAGAAAAAGCACTTAATAAACTAAATAGATTTGTTTAATAACAAAATCAACACATACTGATTTTTTTTATTGTTGATTTTCAAATTTCCGCGGCAATTAAATGTACGGGCATATAAATGCCACCGAAATTCTGACATTTTAACTCCACACATGGTTGTGAACTTGGCTACACTGAACAAATTTTTTCCTTGAACAGCGTACTACCTAGCGAAAAAAATTCCGCTTTCTGTTCGCTGTAAAAAAACTCAATGTACTTCTTATGGGAATTCGTATAGGAAATACAGCTTCAAAAAAATTGTTTAAATCGGTGTCTTTTTTTTCTTCGAAAAACTCCAGGAGGCCCTTAATTCAGTCCTATATCTGTAGAAGTTGCATTGTTAGAGTATACAAGAAAATTTTTTTTTAATTTTCAAAACTAAAATTTTAACGACTCAAAAGTTTTTGCAGAGCGAAATTGGACTATATTTGAAAAAAGATTCACCTGTAGTATATTCACTTTCAAAATTCTCACCGAGATCAAAACTATATGAAATTTAATTAATATTTTAAAACCACCCTTTTTTTTAATTCTTTTTGAATTTTTAAATTTATTTTTAAATAAATTTTTTGATGTTAATTCTTTGGCCAAATACATTTTTTTTCACAGCATATATTTTTTAACAATATATCATCAATTAAACTAATTTGAATTCTTAAAAGGATATTTCCTTCTAATTAAGTGATAAATTCACTAAGAAATCCATAGTTTGTGTTAATATAAGCTAGTTGAATTTTAAGAGAAGGTAAATTTAATAATTCTTTAGTATTTTTAGTATAAAATGCATCGAATCGTCAAAATCGTTGACTACATCTTTGAAAAAAAAGAGACATCTTAAAAAATTCATGAAAATAGGCATAATATGCGGAAAAATAGGCAAATAACTGCAAATATGCAAATATTGTCGAAAATATCAAAATATGCAAAAATATGAAAATACATTTAAATGCCATTTTAAAGCAAATTCAATGATTCGTTAAGGCATTAAGTTAATTTTATTCTAGAGATACACACAAAAAATATGCATTTGCATAAGAATCCGCACCCTAATAATGATGAAACTATTAATAAAATTCATCAATTTACATCATAATGAATTTTATGTAGGTAATATATCTAGCTTATATATTTTAAAATTTAAAAAGTATACCATCGTCTCAGTAATATAAGAGATTCACCTATTTTGCCTTTTATATACAACTCAAATTCCAAGGTAATCGTTTTAGAGGAGTTAATTCGAGAGTTTTTTCGAATTTTCTTTATTTCGAACAACTTTTATTTCGAACTAAATTCGGAGTTGAAAAAATCGTAAAGAACTTCGTTTCTAACCGGGGTGCGCCGACCGCAATACTTTTTTTTATTGCGAACTCAAAAACCGCAAAGTCAAACGACGACAACTTTAAGGAGTGATTATGGGTATGTTCAAGAAAGTTGTTTTGTATGCAAGAGCAGAGCAAGGTTATCAGCACATTAGTTATTTTGTGGAAAGAGTAGTATATTTTAAATTTGGATAGTACGAATGTTTAGTAGTAGTATTATTGTACATACACACATATATTGTATATACACATGTACTAATATTGTTCTACTTTCGGCAGCACAGGTTAGGGTCTTTTTTGATAAGAGAAAACGTCCGTGGCGAAGCCGCGGACCATTGGGCCTGCTAGTTTTATATCATACGCTGGCGTTTTTATGTCACACGGGCTTACTAGTTTTCCATATTTTGTGAAACCCGTTCTCTTCAAAATTGTATACAAAAGCTGTAGTTATAATTTGAAGTTAATCGAATGAAATAGGTTTTTTAACGGCTGGCCTCCTGTGGCGCCATTTTAAAAATGTTATAATAGTGGAAAATTAAACTTCTACCTTAAAATATATGTAAACGTATATTATATGTGTGGTATATTTTGTTTTGTGAATAACATTTTTTTTTTTAAATTTTATAAAAAGTGGCAACAAGCTTTTTCACAAAAATTATACAATTGGACATAAATGCAATTATATTTTTCCTCTTTAACGATAGGTGCATTATTGTTTTCGCAACTTCTTTTATGCAAAATGATATGAAATTTTTAATGACTTCAGTTTTAGTTTTGCTGTTCTTTTGAATATTAATCTTTAAGTTAATTTGAAAACAAGTTTTCCACAAACTTCATCTTTGTTTAAAGTGAAGAAAAATATTCATACAGTTTTTTTTTTTTTATGTGTGAGGTCATCCCAATATATATTAGTATCAATGTTTAACTTCTTTTAGTATTTTCAAACCTAAAGTATCTTTGTTACAATATCTACCTTCGAATGAAGTTAAACTGGCACTCAAGCAGCAGTTTTCCAACACAACTTTGAATAATATTGCAAATGAATTTGGGTAAGTCTCAAGAATTTTATTGGATCTAATTATATGTTTTCAAATGATTTTACTTGATTAAAGTTAATAACAATATATTTCTGTCTTTTACAAAAAGCAAATATATTGAAAACAAGCAAATAATCACAGCTGATACGATGATCCAGGTGTGGAATTTATTGTTGCAAATAGAAGATATGGATGCCATCCAGAAATTTGCATGCCTTGTGCAACGTAATGTTAAATTTCGTTGTTTTGGGGATGAATATTCGCTACAGGTAAAACATGTAAATTTCTGATGTCTAATTTCTAATGCTTATGAATATTATCTAGCTCAAAGTTAAGGGACGCATATTTGTTGAGAATATTCTCTCACCGTATGATGAGGTCTTGATTATTCCTGAAGCCAATGAAGTTAAGGCTGGAGATGATGAAATAGACTGGCTTTTGAGTTATGCTGATCATTATAAAGTACAAGGAAATAAGAAAAAAGTTTATAGTGGAATTGTGGAGCGTGTTTTCAATAATCGTATTGTGCTACTTTGCAAACAAAAACTATCCGATAAAGTATCATACAAGGTAATATTTCGACCAGCACGCCTTACCTTACGATACCAATATCGTGCTCTTCAACTCTTGGATGGTGTACCGACTAAATTGATGCAAAGCTATTTTTTTCCGAAAGTTCATGAAAATGATATACCAGAGCTGTCAGTTCAAGAGTAAGTATTAAGGTCAAAACTGTGAAATCATAAAAATAAATTTAATTAATTTTTTTTAACTTCCTAGTTTGGATTTATTTAATCCTAGCATTGCTGATAATCCTGAGCAATTGCAAGCTGTTCAAAATATAGCCAATGGACCTTGCAAAAGTGCACCATATATCATTTTTGGCCCACCAGGTTAGAAAAAATTAATTCGAAAAAGTTTCTATATTCTCTTAACATTGCTTAAAAATAAACATTCTTCCTTAATTTGTTACATTTTATCCAATTCTATAAATTCAGTAAAATTATTGAACTTTTAAGGTACTGGAAAAACAACCACAGTGGTTGAGGCTATTTTGCAACTCTACAAGTATCGACCTTCGACTAAAATCCTTGTAACTGCTGGATCAAATAGTGCTTGCGATGAGATTGCGCTTCGTCTGTGCAAAGTTTTAATGAGCATGGATGATCCACGTGCAATGGTTCGCATTTTCGCCAAGTCGAACGAGAAACGATTGGACAACATCGATGAAGAACTTTTAGAAGCTTCAAATATGTACGGAACTCATTTTTATCCAGACATTGCATTGCTACATGAGTATCGCATTGTTATCTGCACTTTAAGTGTTGTTGGTAAACTTGCCACCGGCCAATTCGGTAAGGACGAGATAGGCGATGGTGTATTTACGCATACTTTTGTGGATGAGGTGGCTGCCTCAACTGTAACGGAAGTTGTAGTTGGCATTGCTAGCACGATATCGCCAATAAATCATTTAATTATATCTGGAGATTATAAGCAGTTAGGACCGATTTTACAGTCTGATAGGGCACATGAATTGGGCTTAGGTTTGTCTTTGATGGAGCACTTATTGGCGCAGAATTGTTACCTAGTTGATGATCTTGGTAATTATAACAAATCCATACAGTCGCGTTTGAGGCGCAATCATCGTTCGCATAAAGAAATTGTTTACTTGTACAGTGAACTTTATTACGAAAGTCAACTTATTCCTGTTTCGAATCAAGGTAAGTTAAAATCTGATTGTAACATTTAATTGAATTAATGGTACCATGGAAGCTAGGGCGTTAATACTTTTATACAGATGGGTCAAAGCTGATTGACACGGTTGGGTACGAGGTATATTCAAAGGAGCTTGAGTATCCTTGGTCCGTAGGCTGCCTGACCACTGTACTGTTGATGCCTTGATTCACTAAAAGTTGCACCGTGGCCTCAAAGAACGTGGCCTCAAAAGTTGGTCAGAGAATAACATGCTTCATTAGGTGAAATGTCAAGTTACTTTAACAACAACTTAATTTGGGTACCGAGCAAAAAAAAAAAAAATGAAAAGGTAGACGAGCTCGCTAGAAATGGTACCCGGGCGACGTAAATGTTTCTAAACTCACACGTGATTCCGTTTACGACTCTCAAGCTACTGCTCAGAGATAATACATATTACACGAAAGCCCACATTAGATGGGCTAAACTCTATATGTAGAGCAACATGGCTTATTGGAAGAGGGGGAGGGGAGGAGAGGGAGGGTAGGGAGGGTAAGGGTTTCAGCGTAAAAAATGGATTAAGCAAATTTATTCAAAATTTTTTGTACATTATTATGTATACTTTTAACAAGCCGGTGACAGAGCTTGCCCCAGAACGTCTTAGAAAAATAGCAATTTGCGGTGTTCACTATATCTCGGTCGGAAATTATCTGCAATCAAAAACCATTACTATTAATGGAAATTAAATGAAAATTTTTTGGTTAAAAATTTTGAACTTGATCATCTTTTCCATAATGTTTTAATCTATTTTTGAAAGATGTTTTAATTTGATATTTTTTTTATTTAATTTCCTTCATTAATATGTCAATAGCAATATGAAATAGTTAGGAAAAAAATAAAAAAACATTAAAATAAGTTTCAAAGCCAATTTGGCTCAATCAATTTATAAAAACATTTTGTTTGTAAAAAAAGCAAACTCTTAATATGTAGGTACTTAAAAAATTTGTTTATTTTTCAAACAAAATTTTCTTTGGGGTTCCATATAAAATGATTGAGAAACTTGGCTTGAAATATAACAAATTATAAAATTAAAACAATTTTGGAAAATAGTTTCAAAAATTACGGAAGACGGTCAAAGTTAAAAATTTTTAACCAAGAACTTAAAATTTAAACTTTAGACTTAAATATCTCAGAGAAAAAACATGACATAAAAATGGTTAATACAGCTTATTTATTTATCTGTCAGGTGAAATACAAATGATTACTTTATATGAAACAGTTTACTGTCTACTGTAGAAAAACTGGATCAAAGTCTAAAAAATGCAAATCCCTTGTTTCTCAAAAATTCGACCTATTAAGGGAAAATTGAGTATAGACGTAGAATTAGCGTAAAAAGCTCTTCTATAAAAGCATTTAGGGTTTGTGGATAAAAAACTTGCTGACTAGTGGCATTTCTATTTATTTCAAAAAAGTATCTGACAAGATTCAATGTACTTCAAAATTGAGTTTTATTATAGCTAGTGGCATTAAATAAATTTACTGTTAGGCGGTAAAGTTATCAGTTAACTTAAATTTGGTTGTAGAAACAATTTTTTGGTTTTTACTGATAAACTATTTTGTTATTTGTTTTTTTTTCTTTTATTTCTTGGAAGAATGAGTTTGTACAACTTTTTTTTTGGCAGCTTTATTGATATCAAATTCTCTCTATTTGCAATATTTTAAAAAAATGACACATTTCACAAAATATTTTTTTTTTTACACAACATATAAAATATTATTTCAAAATAGCCCCATTTATTATTAAGTAATCCCTACATTTTTAACTTTTCAACTGAATCTCATTTCCGTCTTCGTGTTTAAAGTTATAAAATTATATTGAAAATTTATATTGCGGGCTTGTATTTAAAATTCTATTGAACTCCATTTCTCAATAGCAGTGACATTTTTAATTATCTTTGGGTTCAAATAATATCGTATTTAAGTGTAATGTATAGAAATTGTATTTATCACTCCTCCACTATGGTATTTTATTTATTCAGACTTGGATTCTATAAATGTTTTCTTTTTTCGAAGTATACATTTTAAGCACAGTGAACAAAAACAATTTCTTTCTCTAGGTAATTTTTAACCAAACAAATTTTTCACTACTTTTCTGCAAGCATTGGCTTTTGCATAAATAATTATGATATGAAAATACGTATTTGAAAATCAAGGACACATAATAAAATTGGTTCAAATACGGGACCACTTTTGTTCCGGCGGGACATTTAGAATTTTATGTGAAATACGGGACATCTGGAACCATTAAATGTATCACTTATAGGAAATTTTTTCTTCATATATCATATTTGAATAAAGTAAAATAAAAATGTTGCAGTTTTCTTATTTCATTCAACATTTCGTTAAATCTGAAAATATTTCTGCACATTTTGAACCAAAATGAACTCTTCGTCATCAAAAATTGCATTTTTTAAAAATTCAACTTTAGTTTTGAGCCAAAGAAAAAAAAAATCAACCGCCTACATTCTTTTGTAAACACATGAATAAGAGCTGCTCTGAAAAAGAGCATTAAATTTATTAAAATAAGGAAGGAATAGTCTACAAAATGAATATATTGGGTTGGCAACTAAGTAATTGCGGATTTCACTCATGATGGCTTTAGTTGAATTTTTAGGTTTGCTGACGTAATCGAAATGTCAAACACATTTTCGTCATATTTTGCTTTTTTATTTCCCGAAAGGAAAAAACGCATCGCAAGCTCACAAGAAGCTATGTGCTGTTTATGGTGACGAAGCTTTAAAAGAACGGCAGTGTCAAAATCGGTTTGCCAAATTTCGTTCTGGCGAATTTTCACTCGAAAGAAGAAAAACGCTCTGGTCGTCCAGTTGAAGTTGATGACGACCAAATCAAAGCAATAATCGATTCGGATCGTCACAGTACAACACGTGAGATTGCAGAGAAGCTTCATGTATCACATACATGCATTGAAAATCGCTTAAAACAACTTTGATATGTACGAAAACTTGATATATGGGTTCCTCATGAACTCAAAGAAAATCATTTAACACAACGCATTAACATCTGCGATTTGCAAAAGAAACGTAATGAAAATGATCCATTTTTAGAACGATTGATAACTGGTGATGAAAAATGGGTTGTTTACAACAATGTCAATCGGAAAAGATCGTAGGGCAAGCCAGGTGAACCAGCTCAAACAACATCAAAAGCTGATATTCACCAAAAGAAAGTTATGTTATCAGTTTGGTGGGATTACAAAGGAATTGTTGTAATCCCACCAGTTCAAAAAAACTTTGAACTTTTACCACTCAACCGAACGATCAATTCAGATGACTACATTAAACAACTAACAAAATTGAACAATGCAGTTGAAGAAAAGCGGCCCGAATTGACAAATCGAAATGGTGTTGTATTCCACCATGACAATGCAAGGCCACACACATCTTTGGTCACTCGGCAAAAATTATTGGAGCTTGGTTGGGATGTTTTGCCACATCCACCATATAGTCCTGACCTTGCACCATCTGATTACTTTTTATTTCGATCTTTGCAAAACGCCTTGAATGGTAAAAATTTCAATAATAGTGATGATGTCGAATCGTACCAGTTTTTTGCTGATAAAAACCAGAAGTTTTATGAACGTGGAATTATGATGCTGCCCGAAAGATGGCAAAAGATCATTTCTCAATCATTTCTTCTTTTACTTTTAAACAAGTTGTATTTGTTCAACAAGTGTATTCGCAAAATTTCAAGTTGCCACGCCCATCCGTATTGGCGCTAGAATAAGTTACTTTTACTATAGACAATTTTTTAAAACTAAACTTTTAAAGTGCAACTTATAAAAATATTTAATTTAATCTTTGCTGAAAAGTATTTCATTAACACGTTATCAAATGTATTATTATTATTAAAAAAAAAATTAAATTAAAGACGTAATTAAGTCTTTATAAATTTACAAGCATATTTTTGAAGACATAGCTACAGTCTTTTGAAAATATCTTTGGTAAATGATTCACAAATGAGTTCATATTTGGCTTCACTTCGTGTAGACACGTGTACTTACCGTAGTCATTACGGTTTAGCAATCAAAAACAAAAATAGCGCGATCGTATGCCGGCAAACAAGCGAAGTTGCTCTCAGGCAACTATGGGGTCGATAGGGTTAAGTAGCACTATTACAATAAAGAATTACAGAATTACAGAATTGAAAAGAATTACAATAATCGGTCCTAAGGATCTAAAGATATAAGGAAAACTATGCTCTGGCGTGACGTTACAAAAAACAGAAGTAGTTTTCGACTTGGATTACAAAATTTGCAAAACTCTGCGAATTGGGCAAGACTTTTTGTATAAAATCACTTTTAGAAGGTTTTGAAAGAATATAAGTTTATTTTCCAAGTAGTCAAATTTAAAAATCTTTTCCTGTTTTTAACCGACTTCAAAAAGGAGGAGGTTCTCAAGTTCGTCGGTTTCTCTGTTTTTTTTTTTATTTTATTTTTTTTTTTTTTTTTTAAATGTATGTACATCGATAACTCCTAAACCATATGCCTGATTGCCATAATTTTTGGGGAACAGATAGATGTCATAAGCATGGAGGTGCCCGTAAAAAAGTGGGCGGTATTCGAGAACTGGGCGTGGCAATAATAGATCTCGTAATACTAAATACTACTGTATTTCGAATAATATTGACACTAGGGTACTGCAATTTAGTGTAGGGGTAGGCACAATTATTACAAATAACGGGCAAGAAAATGGGCGTAATTCGATGAATGGGCGTGGCAATATTAGAAAAACAGTGTCTCTTGAATAATTTTGAGACTAAAGTACTGCAATTAAGTATAGGGGTAGGCATTATTATTACAAATTATGGTCAATGAAGTGGGCGTTATTCGACAAATGGGCGTGGCAATATTATAAAAACACATTATTTCGAATAATATGGACACTAGGGTACTGAAATTTATTGTAGTGGTAGGCACAATTATTATAAATTTCCGGCAAGAAAATGGGCGTTATTTGATAAATGGGCGTGGCAATATTATAAAAACACTGTGTCTCGAATAATATTGATACTATGGTACTGCAATTTGGTATAGGGGTAGGCATTATTAGTAAAAATTACGATGAAGAAAGTGGGCGGCTTTCGACTACTGGGCGTGGCAATATTAGAAAAACAGTGTATCTTGAATAATATTGACACTAGGGCACTGAGATTTATTGTAGTACAGGGGTAGGCAGAATTATTAAAAATTATGGTCAGTAAAGTATGCGTTATTCGATAAATGGGCATGGCAATACTAGATAAACACTATCGCAGTTAATATTGACGCTGGGGTACTGAAATAAAGTACAGAGGTAGGCACAATTATTGGAAAAAACGCTCTAGAAAGTGGGCGCTTATTTAACAAAGGGGCGTGGAAATATTAGAAAAACACTATATCTCGAATAATATTGACACTAGGGTAATAAAACTCTTTACAAGAATGGGTATAATAATTTCAAAACATGTGAAATCTAATTTAAATTTAAGAGGCAGATATTTGAAATAACCAACAAACTTTCAGAATTTAATAGAACAAATTTTTTCGGAACAATTGTACTAATGTTTATACTCTTTTTTCGAAAATTTATCATATTCTCTAAAAAGGAAGAAATAAAAATTTTTAAAAAAAAAAAATAACCGACTACAAAATCACTACAAAGTAAAAAATAATTTTAAAAATACTTTTCCTTTTAATTTCTTGGTCATATTTGATAATTTATTTAAACATATTATTATATATGAAATCTTATTATCTTAACTTTTTCTTATTTGTTTTATTATCATAAATATATTAATTTCTTGATAAATACAAATGCTTTGAAGTTGGCGCTTCTGATTAAAAGTCTGATTATATTAGCACCGACCTTTAAAGCTTTTGAATTCATCAAGAGATTAATATATTTATGATAATGAAAGTATTTTTAAAATTATTTTTTACTTTGTAGTGATTTTGTAGTCGGTTGTTTTTTTTTTGTATTAGGCTAAGTCGTCTGACGTGCCGTTACTGGCGTTACGTTACTGGCGTTACGTTACTTAAATTTCAGTTGTAATTCAATTGGGTAATTGAGTAGTTAGGTAATTAAGTAATTACGTTATTAAGAAATTAAAAAACAAATTTAATATATTCTGCCTCTGCTTGCCTCCATTCTCCATTATTTTTAGCCAATGCCATCCATTTTTACTAGAACAAAAACGCTTACGAAACATTTACTAAACATTTACTAAAAATAAAAATTACATTTGTGAACCAGTACACAGATTATTTGATCATTAACCCTCTACTGCACGCATTATGATCCAGCTAGAAAAAAAATTTTTTTTTGGTTGGATTTTTACTATAAATGGAATAATTAAATACGCAAAAAAAAATTTTTCGGAAAAGTAGTTCCGTTTTCTTGAAATTTTTTTTTTGCCATATAAAAATATGCACTCCTAGCTTTTTCAACCTAAAAAATAATTACCATATACTTATGGCGTTCTTTGCCATTTTTTATTTATATATTTTATTATTACGATATTTAAAATGTAATTTAAATAAATGGTAACGTAAGGAAAAAAATACAAAAATACAGACTTCAATGGTTTTTATATGTAGTTATTAATGAAAAGCAGAAAACATAAATAAGTAGGTATTATATAAAAACTGATATAATTCATTATGAATGAAATGAAGCAAAGCAATTTCTGTCTTTGTTCAAACAAAGAAAAACTCCGCATTTAGTGCATTTTATAAATGACTGAAATTTGCAATCATTTTGACATAGCTGCCTAGCACTATTCCATTCTGCTGCAAAGTCGGGATTGAAGTACATGGATCTGAACCTCTTTTCCTATTTGCTGTAGTATTTGCGGTTGAAGCAGGTCGACCCTTCTTTTTGGTTAGAATTTTGTTAACCTTGTTTAGATGTTCTACTACTGCCATCTTGAAATCGAATAGGGGTATGTATGCATCGCTGCCTCGACGCCACAATATCCATGCATTAACGATGCATAAGTCCAAGAAATGGAAAAAAATCTTCTTGTACCATTTCTTTGATCTTATTTCTATTCGGTACAGACCGAGCATTGAATCTAGAAGATCTACACCTCCCATATATTTGTTATCTATAACTTTTGGGCAATCTATTTCCAGATACTTTTTTCCCTTCTGCTGTATCGTATTTTTGATGTAGTGGGATCGCTTCCCACAAAAGTCGATAGCATGTTTACTAATTTGTTGTCGAACCACGATACGAAAGACACTTTTTCACCATCTATTTCTGCAACTTTTTCGACAAAACTCCCACGACCTTTCTTCTTCATCTCTTTTTCTGTTGGAACATTAATATTACGTACCCTATTGAGCCTCACCGTTCCTAATGCATGAATACCCGTTTTAGTGAGATAAACTTGAGTTTAGGACTATTAAACCAGTTGTCAAAAAACAGCTTATGATTTTGATGGCGTGGGACTGTACCTAGCAGCTAGCCGTGCAACAACATTTCCACTTACACCAAGATCTGGTTCACCATCTGGAATTGTGTTGCTTTGCTCTCCTGCAAACAGGTCAAAGTCGTAGCTAAACCCCGATATGCCGCTAAGAACGAGATTTTTGTATCCCCATTTATGTGGTTTTTTTGGATTATATTGTTTAAGTTCATGGCGACATTTTGTGGGAATTATTTGCTCATCCACTGCAAGACATTCTTCTCTTGGTACTAGAAGGATCTCTTATCTTGTTCAAATAAGGCCTTATTTTGAACAGCTTGTCATGTCCAGGCGAACCATATTTGACAAAGTTATCATTATTCGCAAAATGAAGAAAGCGCTTTATTTCCTCCCACCTCTTACAGGTCATGGTCTCATAAACGAGAGGCTGACCAAGATGAGAATTCCAATAACATCTAGTAGAAGGCAATTTCAATAATGACATGAACAGACAGATACCAACGAACTGTTCCACTTCGCCTCGCGTAATATTGGCTGGTCTGTTGATGTTGTCTTGTAAAGCCTTTCTGTTGCATTCTTCTACAATCATGTCAAAAATTTCATCGGAGAATAAGAACAGAAAATAATCAGCAGGCGTCTCGAATTTTGACAGCGCCATTACATTACCTTGGTTCCCAAAAAAGGTAAGTCACCTTCCTTGTATGCACCAAGTTTAGTTTCCTTCCAGTTTATTTTCTGCTCCTTGTGTCCTTTTTCTTTCGGAATGAAACTCGCCAGCGGTGCATTATCATCAGAATCATATTCGCTGCTTTCATCCATCTCAGGTGTCACCCGTGGATCTTGCCAAGACTGATCTGCCACGTTTTCATTGTCAGATTCAGGCATTTCTAAGTCACTTTCTAACTCATCAGAAGGAATCGAACAAAATCTTATTTTAGACATCGCATGGGAGGAGCTCCTAATTATGGAAAAATAAAAACAACAATACTAACTTTTTATCGTAAATGAATGAGAAACCAAATAGCAACCAAAGTTGGACGAATATTTCTGTGAATGCGTTAGACGCCATATATGGCTGTTCGAGGAAATGCATGATTTCATGAGTTTTACATGAACAATTGAAAAACAATCACATAGACATTAACCACTAGGCTATACATTCTATAAAAAAAATTATATAATAAAATTAACTTACATGTAACTTAAAAAAATAAATGTTTTATTTTCTGAATTCTCCGGCCACGAAACGACAACACGCACTGATAAACTAAACTAATATTTTCTTTGCAGCTGTGTAAAAAAAAATAAACAACAACATTCGCCATATATTCACAAGCGTCTACTTTTGCGTTTTAATAACTGTTGTTTTTAGTAACTGTTGATAGCCGTTGGAAATTCGAATTTTAAAACGAAAAGCCATATATGGCTTCGTGTGCAATGAGGGTTAATGTAAATGAGTTTATGTTCAAATTGCTTAAATCAATAAAATTTAAGTGTTTCTATAAGATATTATCCTTAAATAATAATTTTTTAATAACTTTTAATTTTCGTGTCAAGGTGGATTTTTTTCTGGAAATGCCCATATATATATTATTAGCTGAGACTCCCGTTGCATAAAATTCCATAACACTGAAAAATTTTCTATACTTTTGTTGATTGTTTTTGATTAAATTAAGAGTACTGATGATGAAAACAAGACTATCTTTTTTCAACAGCTCTGGTGTTTGATATATCCTATCCAAAAATATTAAAAAAAACAGTTTTTTCCTATACTTGAGGTTATGTGTTACCGTGAATTTTTTTATTTTTAAAAAGTTAACATAGCATCTAAAACCACACCTCTTTCCCTCTCAAATGCCGTTGAGTTTGCTCAAATATTTTTTTTTTTTTCGCTGAGATGTATTTTGAAATGTTCATGTTTGGCACCATATAAGCCACTATATTAAATTTTCTATTGCAATTATAATGCAAATTTCAAAACGCGATATCTCAGCACAAGCAAAAAAAAAAAAAAGAAATTTGAGCAAACTTAACGGCATTTCAAAAGGGAGACTTGTACTTTTAGATGCCTTATATATTATTTTAAAAAAAAAAAATTCGCTGTGCTACATTACCTCAAATATAGGCAAAAACAGTGCTTTTTAAACTTTAAGGATATCTCATAAACTAGAACTGTTAAAAAAAATGAGTATGATTTATGAAATCACCACATCAAGATACATTAAAATTTGTGTCAATCGCTTAGGAAAATTTTATAAAGTTAAAAATTGTTGACCAATGTTATATTCAAAAGTTTTGTAACTAAAACAAAATCTGTTTTTAGCATAGCGAACTGAAACAAAAATATTTTTATTGTTCGTATCGTCAACAAGTATTGCAAACAGTGTTGCCGCGGCGATAATAAGAAAAGCATCCACGAAAATATCAAAAATGTATCCAAATGTATTCAAGCCAGAGAAAAATAAGGATTCACACATTAAATCCGAGATAACAATAGCAGAGTTTTTTTTCCACAATATGACAGAAGAAAATAATAAAGACTTGCATACAAAGACCTACATACCTCATACAAATAATTATATGTATGTGCATGTTTCAAAATTCTGCTCTTGCAGTTATATTATTTATGACAACAGTAACATAACATAACAAAGACTTTATTCAATTGTACTTTAAATTAAATAAAAAATTTAAAACACAAAATTTTAATCATAGTAAGTAATTATACAGGGTGTCCCGCAATTGAGTGCAACTTTTTACAGAAATGAAAGGTTATGTCGAGCTGAGAAAAAAATCGTATGGGAGGGGGGCGGGGGGGTCTATTTTCACATTCTTAGGAATTTCAGGGCTAATTAAAATTTCACGACTTTGATTCACGTTATTGTTTCTAGCACAAAAACTAAGTTACGGAAAACTCATTTTGATAACTCATTGCAAAGGCAATAAAATCACCTTTTCAACGATATATTAACAAACAGTACCGAAATAACCGTTACCAAGCTGTGCTCGTTCAAAGATGAAATCAATCGGTTGAAACTACCAAATTTTTTATTTTTTATTTTTTTTTATAATCAATTTTGTAGTTTATTTAATTTGCTTTTCAATGACACCAAAAACATAAATTTATCAGTTATTGATTCAGATATCAGATTCCGTAACTTAGTTTTTGTGCTAGGAACAATAACGTGAATCAAAGTCGTGAAATATTAATTAACCCTGTAGCTCCTAAGAATGGGAAAATAGACCCTCCCCTCTCATACGATTTTTTTCTCAGCTCGACATAACCTTTCACCTCCGTAAATAGTTGCACTCAATTGCGGGACACCCTGTATATGCACAATTTATTTAACAATTTATAATAACAGGTCATTCAATAAGTCCATAAGATAAGTAAGAAAAAAACAAAATTTTGATAAAACTCGATTATATTATTGAACATAGTTGGCTTCGAGAGCGATACAACGAGTATAGCGATTTTCCAACTTTTCCACTTTTATAGTACGATTTCTCTTTCTCGTCAAAACAGGCCTCAGTTTCAGCGATTACTTAATCATTGGACTTGCATTTCTTTCCAGCAAGCATTCTCTTGAGATCTGAAAACAGGAAAAAGTCGCTGGGGGCTAAATTTGGAGAATACAGTGAGTGAATACGCAATAAGAATCCCAATTCATTAAATTTTGCCATCGTTTTCATCGATTTGTGACACGGTGTATCGTCTTGGTGAAACAACATTTTTTTCTTTTGCAAATGTGACCGTTTCTTGGCGATTTCAGCCTTCAATCGATCCAAAAGTGCAGACACAGTAATAGTCGCTGTTGATGGTGGTTCCTTTTTGGAGATAATCGATGAATATTATTCCTTTCGCATCCGAAATACAGACGCCATCACCTTACAAGCCGACTGTTGGGTCTTTGCTCGCTTTGGATTCGGTTCGTCGACTGCTGTCCACTCAGCTGACTGTCTTTTGGATTCTGGTGCATAATAGTGAAACCATGTTTCATCCATTGTTACATATCGACGATAGAATTCGTTTTTATTGCGGTTTAACAGCACCAAACACTCCTGAAGCATCAATTCGTTGTTGTTTTTGGTCGACTGTGAGCTCACTCGCAACCCACTTTGCACAGAGCTTTCGCATACCCAAATGTTCGTGTAAATTGGTACAAACACTACCATCTGATATCTTTACAATGTCAGCTAGCTCGTGCACCTTCAATTTGCGATCGTTCATAACCAATTTGTGGATTTTTTTGATGTTTTGTGGAATAACAGTGCTGGTACGACCACGTTTAAATTCAGCAATCCACTTTTCTACCATTTGTCTCGATGGAGCAGAGTTCGGATAATGTTTATCAAGCCATTGTTTGGTTTCCACTGTATTTTTTTTTTTTTATCAAAAAGCAATGCTTTATCAAAACTCGAAATTCACTTTTTTCCATCCTTTTTTTTTCAATATCAATAGTTGCACACAAAATGCTATAACTCACGAATCAATTGTCAGATTGTTGTCAAATTTTTATACGTATAGTTTGAAGGTTGGTACTAAATAAAAACCATATGGAAAAATCTAGTAACGCCATCTATGTGTCATTCTATGGACTTTTTCAACGTACTGTTATGTGTTTTTTTGCTTAATTTTCGAGCAGTAATTTATATTTTCCTTTTATTTTTACATAACTTGGCTCAGCCGGAATGGCATTGAATTAATCAAGAAATAGAATTTATTTACTATTTAAACTCCGTAGCTGTCTCAAATTGCCTTCCATCCTCACATACTTTTCCATAGGGGATTCCCCAGAGATCCTCAATGGGGTTTAAGTCTGAACTTATTGCTGGCCATTGCAGTAATGGTATATTTCTGGCTCTAGAAAACTCTTGTACGTTTTGCTGCACAGTGTATTGGCGCATTATCCTGCTGATAAGTCAGTCCAATTATTGCCAAAAAGTTGGCCGAAAAATTATATTAGTTCATTGTCCAATAAATAAACGTACATATTTCAGCATTAATTTTTGTTGGTATAAAACACATTGGAGTCTTTCCTTCATAACAAGATGCAGCCCAGATCATCACCGATCCTCCCCAATGGACACGCAAGTGGCAAGTGCGCCGCAACTGATCCCTATGCCGCCAATACTTCTTGGAACCATCAGGTCCATCTAAATTTAACTTGTTTTGGCACTAAAGATAATGTTACGCCATTCCTCATCCCAAAATTGGAGGCAAAAGGTTAGGTTGTCGCGTCTTGGAAGTAAGTGTAACTTTAGGATTTTCATGTAATATTTAAACTATTCTACTTCTTGTTATGTTAAAACCCATTTGACTTTTTATTTGTCCGGTACTCATTCCTTCGACTACTGCAATATGTTAAATTCTCCGTTTACACCGAGCGTCGATGTGTGTTTTCCTACCACTCCGTCTTACTGTGCCATAACTAAAAGGACATTTTAAAAAATTTGTTATAGTGTTACTGTGGCGATTAAGCCTTTCGGCTGTTTCTTTTATTTTAGCTCCATTTCCGCTTATTCTCAGTATTATTCCCTGGTCATGTTCAGAAAGTCTCGTGCCGCTGGGCATTTTCAATATCTAACACGTTATAATTAAATGAAAACCTAAAAATAAATAAAACCTTACCTTATATTTCGCAACAATTATTTCCAATGCGAGCATTTAAAGCTATCAATTAAGCAACCAAACACTAACTAAATGCGTTATGTACATATAATTCTTTAGTACTGATTATTCAATGCAACGCCACATTTTTCATATAACGGTACATTAAATGGACTACGAACTGCGTACTAAAGCTTGTTAAACAATAACAACGAATAACAAAATCAAACTGCATACATAAAAATACTGTACTATTCTAGATGGGAAAAAAAATTTGTATGAGGTACAAGTTTTGCAATCAAATTTTATTTAAAATTATGAGTAAAGAAACAAAAAACTGTATATTGAATTAAGAACATAAATTTGAGAAGGTTCATTGAGAAGTATTGTATATAAAGGAAAAAATGGCACGAATTTCCATAAATGAAATTACTAAATTTAAACTCCGTTTAATTTAAAGAAAATAGGATTTTTAAAAGTAGGTATTCATTTTTGACAATTATTATATTTTCTACCATTTCCAATGAAAGTAATAGAATAATAGCTTATCATTATTAGTAAGTTATAAATTTGAAAAAATACTTTCAACGACAGCAAAGCTGCAAGTCAGACTTATAATATTTATAACAAAAATTTTGAAGTTCTTTGCAGGTTATGCAAGGTTATTGTAATGCATTTTCCATTAAGTTAATATTACCCCAAAATGACACAATGTGCTTTAACTTTTTGGTTGAATTTAAGGGACTGCTACTACGAAAATATTTCTTTTTGATTTTCTTCAAATAAATGTAGAAAGTTATTTTAAAAATTTTTTTGGATCAACCCATGAAATATCTTAAGTGATATCATTTTGGAAATCATATTTTTTTGTTTTGTGACAAAGATCGATAAAGAAATTTCTTCTATTAAAATTCTTCTTACAAAACAAAAAATGCTTTCCCTCAAGTTGGTATGCCAATATAAATATATGCGCTTTAGCAGTAGTTTGTTTTGTCATTTGTATCAATACTTTTACTTTCTGCAATAAAACAATCGAATTTTCAAAAAATTTGTTTGAAATGCTGGTAAATTATAAAAAACATAATAAGGACCAACTAAAATAGACGAGTATTTCCGTAACGAATAAAGACTAAAATTATAGCTTTATTGCAATTGCAAAATAAACAAACGTAAACTCGTCGGAACTGATTGAAACGCTTTTTTTCCGTAAGTACAAAGTGGTAGTGGCAGCAGGCTATATTCATACAAAAGGCGCACGTAGGTTGTCATTTGTCTATATATTTTACTTTTCTTTCTACTTTTTTCGTTTTTTTTTTTTTGTACCATTTTCACAACCTATGATCGCCAAAAGAATTATCACTACCACCTTGTTAGTTGCATCATGGTTGCATCAACCGAACTTTTAGCGTCTCAACTCGTCAACAACAGATGTTTACACGAGTTAAAGAACTCGAAAACTGACGTAGCGAGTGCATTATTCGGCAAGTTGCAACCGTCTCGTTTCGTCTATTTTGATTAGGCCTATAATCACAATAAAGCAAAACCGAGCAAAGACAATGAGCTGTCATCCTTCTTGTTGTTTTGCAGGCAAAAACTTTTATTCATAATCAAAATATTTCTGAAAAAATATTATTTTTATTTAAAAAAAAAAAGTATCCAAATGAATCCATTCGTATCCAAACGGCGGCAACACTGATTGCAAAGTAGCACTCTTAATATGCTTATTAAGTTAAGAAGGATAACTTTTTTGTATTATTTCATGCACTGAAGGTTCCCATTGTACAATAACACTAAATGAATTGTGCTTTACCTGGTTTTGCACCTAGATTCTATAACTGTAATAAGATTCTGTACGAGAAATTGTCAAATCCAATCCAAATTGAAACATCAATCTCCCACATCGAAAACTCCCACAAAATCACTCCAATTCCCTTATTCCATTCGAGGGGTCAAAATTACCACAAAAAGGAATTTTTCCCCACGAGCTCCCAGCACTACTGCCGAAGCTTTTGGCTATATTTTTCACTCTCGCATTCTACTCTCCCACAGCAACGTTGTTCGAAAGAGGTCTGTGTCTTTGTATTTTGTTATTTTTTTTTTATATATAAAAAAAAACGAAAACAAAATTTCCATTTCAGCCCTTGGAAGGACTTTGACGGAGCTTCTAATGATCAATTGTTTTGTGCGTGTTGTGAAATGTTTGAACACAAATGATCGAGAACTGGACATACAAGTTTTATGCCGACTTCGAACGGCTTATGTTCTCAAGAATCTTTTTTTTGGCAGTTTTTACTCTCTGAGGTTTGCTATTGCCTGCAGAGAGGTGGCGGCCGAACAGAAAAATTAATTCAATTAAAAAACTTTCTGTGTCAGGTGAGAATTGAACCAGGGTTCTCTGGCGTATGGGCACTCTACCCAGAGCGCCACGGCCGCCACATTTCTTTTATATAGTGCTTTTAATTTTAATCTATCTTAATGGTAAAACATTTCAATTAAAATTATATTGTGCATTAGGTTTCATTCTAATGTGTTGTCTTCAAAGCGCGTAAAAAAGGAGTTAAATTGTTGTGTTCACCTATTAATATATATATATATCTATTAAACAGCTGCACAAATATATTTGAAATATTCCCTACAGTACAGCACACTAAGAATTTGAACAGTACAGCACACTAAGAACATGACAGTATTTACGAAAAATTTTCAAAATATGTTCTATGCTTGATCAAGCAAGCCATGCATGATGCTTGCGAATTTTAACGAGATCAGCAAAGTAACAGTAAATGTTTTGCTCATGATTGAATAATATAAGGTTAGTCGTATTTATTTGTCGTATGCTTAATTTGACAATCAAAAGTATTTGGACAATCTGCCAACAGTGTTTTGTGATGTTGGAAAAAAGGGTATGTTTCAGTGTTTCATTGCGTAGTTTTTTAGTGTAAAAATGTAGTAGTTAAATAAGGGTTTCTCTCCAGGTTAATAAGTCAAAAAACTGTGTCAAGTTAAAAAACTGCTTGTGCAAATTTATAATAGCAAGTATTTTTTTTTGTAAATTAATTGCGCGACCTCTTTTAATAAGTTTAATGTTATGTTATTGGGTTTTTATTGTTTTTAATGTATTTTATATGCACAATTTATAATCGCATTTCAATTTTATATTTATACCCAACGCGTACTGCGTAAGGGGTATATTAACTTTGTCATTCCGTTTGTAACGCCAAGAAGGAGTTGTGGCAGGTATTGAAAAATATATATATTTTTGATCAGCATTACCTCCTGAGTCGATTTCCATGTGTCCGTCTGTCTGTGCGTCTGTCCGTCTGTCGACACGATTACAGCCGTAATTTTAAAGCTATCGCGATGAAATTCAAAATATAAGTTTATTTTTAAAAAAGGAAGATCAAGTTCGAAAATGGGCGAAATCGGATGAAAACCACGCCTACCTCCCATACAAAGTGACGTCACCAAAATTGAAAAACTTTCGTAAATAAATAAAACTGAATGGCAGCGTGTCTGTATGAGAGAACTGCACAAGCCTACTTTAAATCGATTTCAAGTACTTGCTTAAAAAACAAGTTCAAGCTAGCTTGAGCTTGATAATTTTCAATCATGTCTGACTTGTGATTGAAAATAAATAAGCCCACGACAGCTTGTAACTTGCAAGTAGGCTAGCTTACAAGCGAACGGCACGAAGTCCCAAGTAAAGGAAAAATTGATGCCTTCGGCAAAAAGCTTGAAAAGCTTGAAATTGAAGGCAAGTATCCAATATGAAAGCAAGTATCCAAAAAATTCAATGAGCTTGTGTAGGAAAAGCTCAAGCGTATTTGGACTTCTTAGAGTTCTGTGGACTCCGTGGTTGGCAGTTTGAGGGGGTTGCTGATTTTGAAATTGATGTAAAATTTAAAATTCAAGATGGCGAATAGAGTTGCCACCTTGATTTTTTTTTTGTATTTTTTTCGAATTCTTGTTATTTTGAATTTCTGACAACGAATTTTATTTCGAATCTAATATCACAGTTTTAAAATTTAAGATGGAGGATAGGCTTGCCACCTAAATTTTCACCATAGTGTTACCACCTAGTAAAATTCAAGATGGTTATTAGTATTGCCACCTATAATTTTTTTATTTTCACGAATTCGGTGCTGGAGCAAACACTACGTAAAAATGGCTCGCTGAGTCCGAATACGTTGCCAGAATTTCAAAATTGTGTAATTTTTTTTTATAACAGTGCTGCCACCTACCAAAATGTATTTTTCAGAGTTTTAAACATCATTTAACAGTGTTAAGGGGTTATATCTTGAAAGGGTAGCAAGATAGGTAAAAATGAAAATAATTTTTTGGGTGCTTATAAGGAGGAAAGCATTTCTGAGACCCACAAATAGAGGGTCTAGTATCCCCCCATTTGCTACATTTTTAGGGGTGATCGTCAAAACGCGTGTTAAACTGTCCACTGTAAGTCAATTTGTAAGTCAAACACGTGTTTCGGGACCCTCTTAAAAATATAGCAAATGGGGGGGCCTATTGTTCGCTCCAGCACCGAATTCGTAAAAATAAAAAATTTTTGGGTGGCAATACTTTTAACCATCTTTAATTTTAAAATTCTGACTTCAGATTCGAAGTCAGCGACCCCTTAACACTGTTAAATGGTGTTTAAAACTCTTAAAACTACATTTTGGTAGGTGGCAACACTCTTATAAAAAAATTACACAATTTTTAAATTCTGGCAATGTATTCGGACTCAGCGAGCCATTTTTACCTAGTGTTTGCTCCAGCACCGAATTCGTGAAAATAAAAAAGTTTTAGGTGGCAATACTAATAACCATCTTGAATTTTAAAATTCTGACATCAGATTCGAAGTCAGCGACCCCTTAACACTTTTAAATGGTGTTTAAAACTCTTAAGAATACATTTTACTAGGTGGCAACACTATGGTGAAAATTTAGGTGGCAAGCCTATCCTCCATCTTAAATTTTAAAACTGTGATATTAGATTCGAAATCAAATTCGTTATCAGAAATTCAAAATAACAAGAATTCGCAAAAATAAAAAATAAAATCAAGGTGGCAACTGTATTCGCCATCTTGAATTTTAAATTTTTACATCAATTTCAAAATCAGCTACCCCCTAAAACTGCCAAACATGGAGTCCACAAAACCCTTAAAAGTCTTAATACGCTTAAGATTTTCCTAAACAAGCTTATTTGGTTTTTTTTGGATACTTGCTTTATATTCAATTAATTGGATACTTGCGAGCTTACAAGCTTTTGCCGAACGTTTCAATCTTTTCAACTTTCTTACCCGACATAGTAAGCCTCAACAAGCAAGTCAACGAGAAAGCTTGGATATGACTTGTATTTGTTTTGTATTTTTATAAGCAGGCCAAAGCTTGCTTTTTCAAGTTTGGATACATACTTGAATTCAAGTACTTGAAAAATCTTGAATTTCAAGTAGGCTTGTGCAGTTCTCTGGTTTGTATGTACCCAAGTTTCGCCCACATCTTTTATCCAACCCATACATATATTCTACGGTAAAATGTGGAGTCTTTATACTAGAAAAGTGGGTGCGTCATTTTACTTTGTTTACAAATTACTCTTTGTGGCAGCTAAGGGTAAAATTAAATTATTTCTTATTATTTTTCTTTAGCAAGAAATTTGATTTCAGGTAAATGATCTGCTATAAGTGCGAATGACGATGCAATCAACAGCGTAATGTTTACATTTTAATTTAAATAAGACCGACATGCTTGCAGAATATACTATGCCGCTTTAAAAATTCAAATTTGATTGTTTGCCATCTTAATGTCGTCCCAGCTACATTTCATGCTATTAGTAACGTAGGGTATTATATTCTAAACAACCAAAAAAATATGGAAAATTATACTTAACGCATTCACTGCCAAGGCCGTTTTTATAAATCTAATTTCACGTGCCAACATAAATTAAGGCATTTTGAGGTAATACGAAATATCTCGTAGTGTGGCCTACTTATATAAAATTTCATTTGGATATGCCCACTACGAGATAGTTCGAACCTTAATTTTCCATAATACCTTATTTAATTTCAAGATAAACAAACAAAAATGTAATAAAAAGAGCATTCAAATTTATTTCAATAAATAAAACATGACGCAACAAAATATATTGAATTCTTTGTTAATATTATTCTTCATAATATATATTAATTTTGATGATAAATTTTAAAACAGTTATTCACGCAAAGAGCTGGCCTTTCAGGGCACTCTGCACAAAAATACCTTGTTTCACATCTTTTGTTTTCTTTATAACAAACACGA
Organism: Coremacera marginata; assembly: GCA_914767935.1. Taxonomy (NCBI): domain Eukaryota; kingdom Metazoa; phylum Arthropoda; class Insecta; order Diptera; family Sciomyzidae; genus Coremacera; species Coremacera marginata. Next base: position 59,553,050 of record OU612044.1, on the reverse strand, counting down.
CATGGCTTAGTTGGGTTAATTTTCTTTTCCGTTGGTGGAATTGATTCCAAGTAGTGAAAGCTGTCTCTAGTTTCGATGCGAGCATCAATGATTTTAGGTTCACCAGCTAAGTTTTCAATAACCTTTTCTCTAAATTGTAATAGTGGCAGTTTTTTGTTTGAAGAATTTTTTTGAGTGTAAAGTAGCCAAGCATTATGCATAAACATTTCGAAAAATTGAAACCCAAGTTTTTTGTACCATCGCACAGATTTTCTTAATGATGAATAATATGAAATGTTCGATCTACTCCAGCCATTCCCAATGTGTAGTCCCGAACAATATCCGCTTTTATGGAGATTTTTTATTTCTATTCATTACTTCCACCATGTTTCCATAGTGTTTGTTGGATATGGTGAGTACGTCCCTTTTGTCTTTCCACTTACAAACTACGACCGAATCTAATCGAGCCCATGTTAATTCGCCTTTTTTAAGCTTTTTTTGAATTACGTTTTTCGGATTTTTTTTCTATTGGCTCTCAAAGTTCCACACACATGTGAAGATATATTGGTTAAGGTTTTTGTTAAGCCCACGGAATTATAAAAATTATCCATGTAAAGATTATATCCTTTGTCAAGAAAATCTTCCATTAAGCTCATCACAACCTCACTGGCATGATTTTTACAACCGTCAACTTGTTTTCCTTCATAAATTTTCACCCTCAATATTATTCGTTTTGATTCGCAGAGTTGAAATTATTTTATCCCATATTTATGCCTTTTGTTTTTAATATATTGGCGAAAAATGAATCGGCCTCTCCAAAGAACCATGGACTAAAAAATGTGATCCATTGTATCATTGAAATGTTGTAGGATTGGCTTTATTTTAAATAAACGGTCGGTGGTTTGATGCTCGTTATTTGAAAAATGAAGAAATCGAAGAAGCATTTGAAACCGATTTCTTGACATTTTGTTACGGAAATATTTCAGACCATAGAGTTTACTTGTGTTCCAATAATATGATATACTTGGTAAAGTGATAGGCCCCATGTGTAATAATAATCCAAAAAACACTCTTAGCTCTTCATTGCTTGTATCTTTCCAATTTTTTAAACGAGATGATCTCAGCAATGGTGCTTCACTAATTTCTTGATTGGCGTAAAGGTTGGTTTGTTCAACCAAGTAAGTTAAAAAGTTTTCTGTTAAATATAAATCAAAATAATCTCCAGGAGTTACACAATTTTCAGGAACATTCATAAATGGTACCCCTTTAAATGGAAACTGAGGAGGATCTTGTTTTATTTCACTCCAATCATTATCTGAAGATGCAATATTCTCACCAACGCGAATTCGTTTAGGTGGGATATTTTCAATATCACTGTCAGACTCAGAACTTTCACTGTCAGAACTGCTACTTTTATCATCATCATCATCATCATCTAACAAATATTCATCTTCATCAGCAGAAAAATCATTGTCACTGGATTCTTCTAAAGTATCTAAATATTTTTCTATGTCTTCGTCCTCCATTCCAACTCCCAACAAAAATGTGATTTAAAAACAAATACTATTTAATTAAATCAAAAACGACTTTTAATCTCAAAAATCTGAGCACGACTAAATTTTATGTGTATAAAAATTCAACTTCAATAAAGTATTATTTTTTTGGGGATTCCCAATTTAATTAAATTCACCGGTTGTTTTTTGAAAAAAGTACTTTTCCCTGTGCCAAAATGAAATAATATAATTTATTCAATATAATCACAAATTTCTTGCTACGAGTTATCTCGTAGTTGGCCTGTTGAGTAAGGTTTGCTACAACGAGATAACTCGTAGTTGGCAGTGAATGCGTTAATTGCTTTACTTTTACCACTTTTATTTACTGTTTAAATGAAATGTTTCTTACTTTTTTTTAAATAGAATTATTTTTGTTCAATATTGAAAGTTTCCTTTATTAAAAAAAAACTCTTATTTACAATGGCCAAATCTCATAGTAAGTTTTAAAATTCATGTTTATTCTGGAATTATATAATAATGTACAGAAAATACTATGCATGAAACAAAACACATCAGAGCAACAGCACGCAAAGAACGAATGTGGCTCTAAGTACTCCCTGCATTGTACTAGTGCTTGCAAGACATGCATGAAAATGGGAACAGTGCTTGCTATGACAGTGTTTGTTGATGGAACAAACGATCAAGCACTTCGTGTAAAGCACAACTTCGGTTGCTTACAAGACTAGAACTCTATTTGCGTGTGCACAGCAAGACAACGCAAGCAGTGAAATCAAAGCGAATGTCTTGTTCGCTCTAACAAGCATGCTTGTGCGGCCCTTTAATATCAATCTAGGATATTTTTATAACTTTTCTAGTTTGAAGACATTGGTGAAAAATATGTAGAAATTTTTTTATTTACCTTTTTTATTTGAGCTAGATTTAGTTTAGTTTGCTTGTATATGACGTCATAATTAACAAGTTAACGGACGCTCAAAATTTCAGTGAGCTGCAAAAATAGACAGACAATTTGTTTGAAATGGAGAAATTTACGGAGAAAATTATAAGAGAAAAGGTAAAATAATTGATAGTATCTAATGAATCCGTTTTTCATTACTTTGAAATGTATATTAATTACAAAATTTTAAGGTTGTATAAAAATTTATAAATAAAAATTGGTTATTAAATTTGAATGCTATAGATTCACATCATTTTGCATCCGCGTCCGCGGACGTTTTAAAGTTACATAAAAACTCAGCATAATTTTCCATACACAAATTTGGTAAGAACTTTGCAGGATGTAGTATTTGCGGCTTATGCCGCGTTTCCATGTGATCTTTCAGTATCTTATCTTATCCCATATCACAAAACACATGCTATAAAGAGCGAGATGCATATATGTACTTTTTCCTATAAAAATTTGACATTTGCAAAATATGTAAACAAATCATAAATTTATCAATTTCTACAAGTTTACTGATTGCAAGACGTGCTTATTGAAATAACTTCTTGTCTACGTACCCTAAATGGTTTTATATAATTATTATTGTGCAGACAGCATCAGGTGTTACAGGTAATCCAATTCGTGTGCCACAACTGCAGCAGCATCAGTGAAATACACACGGAAAAATATATAAAAAAAAAGTTTTAAAAAATAAGTTTTGGTGAATCTACCAAGCACCAAATTAATGAAAAAAATCACTGATGCTTTCCATAAATGCGATTAGGAACTATATGGCCAACTCTAGATTGCATACTCCCGAGTCGGGAATTCATCTGCATTAATTGCTTAGCCACGCGATGGTTAGAAAAACCAAGAATGTTGTTTATTTATTTTAAATCATATCCCTTGACCTGATTTGATTTTCTTTATTTTCCAATTTGTATTCCTAATTCTGTACTATTTCAAAACAATTAATATTGGCGCAAATAAAATTGACAGCTTGCCAGCACAAAAACTACAACTATAAAAATTAATGTCATATTTATAGCATGTGATCAACTTTTATAGCAAAAGTTCAAGAAGTTGAACTTTTTCGATCTCCTAGCATCACAGGGGATATCACATGCTATAAAAATGAAAAAGGTATACCTGTTTCACACTCACATTCATCAATGCAATAAAGTAGGGCTCACATGCTATTTCTTTCATACAAAAAATGTGATACTAGAAGATAATAGAAGATCACATGGAAACGCGGCATTATGATCCGTAATAAGAGTGAAGTGACGAGCATAGAGATACTTAAAAAAATTTCTTTACCGCTCAAATTATAGTCAACGCTTCCTTGTCCATCTGAGGATAGGAAATTTCCATTTTATTTAATGCTCTACTAGCATAAGCTATGGAACGCTCTGAGCCATCGCCCATTTTGTGTGACAGGAAGTCCACATTTGCTCGCGTCTGTTACCAATATTATAACCTAGGTAGAGCTGGGTCATATGTAGTCAGAACTTGTGGCGAAATTAAAGGAGCTTAAATGTCTTCATAGGCTTAATTTGCATCTGTGTTCCATTTAAAATTTTGCTTCAAAAAGATTCTCCTTAAGAGTCTTGACCTTGTTGACAAATTTGGTATAAATGCATTATAATATGTAGCCTTTCTTAGAAATATTTTTAATCTTCAGGTGTTGATGGATTAATAGAGTTTTTAACTGCCTTTACGATGATGTAACGCATTGGGAACGGTTCAAACGGATGTCTTCACTCCTCAATTTGCCAAAAACTGCTTTAAAAGTTATCATTCTATCAAATGTATAACATTTGGTATTTCTTTTAACATAGACTCCATTCATCTCTGCTATAAGGCCGGAATGTTTTGAGCAGCACCATACACTCTTGTTGGTCGTATCAAACCATGCCTTGGTGTACTCATAATAAGCATCAGTTACGTGTTAATGGCAGAATATTGTTTAGTGTTTAATTTTGTTAAGCAAGTCTTCGACTTTTGGAATTGGATGCTCATCGATGATAATTCTCTGATTGACGGTAGGCTTACAATTACATGTAATCCTGATAGCATCATTCTTTTTTGTAACAACATGAGTTATAGACGCCCGTTCGGAATAATCGACTCGTTCTTATAGGCCTGAAACAATTTTGGAGTCGATTTCTTTAATGTATGCCTCTCTTAATGTTATTGGTATCTCTCTTGCTCTAGTAAAAATCGGCCTCGCATCAGGTTTCAAGTGCACTTTCGCTGGAGTGCCAACTAACCTACCTGGTGTATCGCTATATATTATCAAATTCTTTGAGCAATTGTTTTTTGTTGTTGTTGTTATCTGGAACTCATTTCAAGAGGAATAGTAGCAATATTATTTATGTTATCAGGTGTAACAAACATATTGACGAAATCAATTTAATGGTCAAACTGCGATATCCAATCGCCACCCAACAAAGTATCAAAATCACCATCTACAACAAACAGATTCGCTGAATAATATTTTTTTCCGACAGAGGGTTTTACTGGTAATCTTCCTAACCATTTGATTTTATGGCCGGAATAACTAAAAAACTTTTTATTTGTTGGAAGCAGATTAATTTGACTTTTGAACGAGCTTAATATTATGCAGTTCATTGAACAAGGGGCACTAGTGTCCAGTTCCATTTTAAGCAAGTGGCCGTGGCCGTCGATGATTACATCGATTAACTTTTTAGTGTTCGTTCTGATTGTATTAATCTATTCTTGCCTTAGCATTAGTATGCCATCTAAAGGCTCCGATTCATTTTCTGAAATTTGAAAGTTTTGCTTTTACAAACTTTGCTCTTACAAAAAAATGTGACCTATTTTTTTTTACATAAGAAACATTTCGATTGTTTAAACTTTCATTGCTTACGCATATGTTGGCTGTCGCACCCATGATAAGTAGAATGAGCGTGCTTGCTTTGTACTATTGACGACTTATTTTGAAGTGGTTCTTTTACTTGAATTGGTGAATAGCCAAGTTTATGTAATTGATCTTTCGCTTGTATAATATCTGCACCCGCTTTCATTTCTACAGTCGTGTGGTGGGATAACTCCATTGCTTTGCAATCTCATAAGCAGTCGTAAAACTATCTGGTTTTTTCGAAATTATTTCGTCACAAATACGCAAACATAAGCCATAAAGTAATTACTCTATCAGCATACGATATAAGAATTGTCCTTATTCGCAATAGATCGCTGACTGTCTAAGGCGCAAAACAAAACATTCTGCTCTGCTGAATATTATGAAATTTAATGCTTTTAGAGTATTTATTCCTTTTCACGTCAAAATGATTAATTAATCATTCTTCATATCCTGAATTTCTTCATAAGTCAGTGAATCCGGAGTCTTAGGCGAAATCAAAATCCTCAAAAAATTATTCAATTCAGCACCCATGTGTACTCTTGAATATGTAGAAAACTCCTCAGATGGAAGTTTACTTAGTTTTAATGCCCAGTCAAGGCGAGTGAAGTCAGAAGATTTTTATTTAGCCATGCAGAATGTGGTACCTTATGTGTAGATGTAGACGTGTTTGAAGTGCTAGCGCTTGCAGCCGACGACGCCTCTGCTACTGTGTGGCGAATTGCCGCAGTCGGCGATTCCGTGAATTCTTTTAAAGTTTCTGGATTCATTGTTTAGTTGCAGAATCCCACTTTTTTTTTTTTTTTTTTTTTAAACATGCAACTTGCAATAACAATAGAGTTCAGCTACTACAGCTTTATCGCACTTCCTCAGCATTAACCCATCTAAATTACTACCCAGTAATCATTGAAAAAAAATATCAATGTTATGGATACCCGTGACCACAAACAAGTTAATGTGGGAAAAATTTACCCACCAATAAATGGGTTGGGCTCAGGGACAAAACAAGACGTAACAACTAACCATGCGTATACATAGATCTAATTACACAACTAATTTTAATCTACTTTTGAGTTGACCTTTTGACAAATTAACATCAAAAACGCTACAATTGTTAACAAAGGAACTCATGCGACTTAAAGGAGCAGTAGCCATATAATTTGTTCTACTAAGTGGCAAATAAATTAAGTTGTTAGCGTTTCTACTGCTTCTACGGTTAGTGTTAAAATTTATGTGAGAAAGAAGTTCTAGAGAATCGAATACACCTGTAATGAGCTGGTGTAAATATAAGATATCTGCCGATTTCCTTCGATCACCTAAAGACTGCATTTTTAATAGTTTTAAACGATCCTCATAAGGAGAAAGGTCTAATATGTCAGTTCCACTTAAGCCCCTTAGAGCAAACTGAACAAAATGTTTTTGGATTCTTTCTATTCGATCAACATTCACATTGTAACTTGGGGACCAAACTTGACTTGCATACTCTAAGTGAGGACGCACGATTGCATAATACAACGTTGTAGTTGTAATCATGCTATTAAATTCTTTGGCCCAGCGTTTTATAAAACCAAGCATTGAAGATGCCTTTTTACAAATATTATCAATATGAATTTTAAACGACAGCTTAGAATCCATGCATATACCTAGGTCTTTGACGGTGTCTACACGACTAAAGGCAGTATCTTTAATCTTATAATCAAAAATAAAATTATTCCTTTTTCGCGAAAAGGTCATAGTTCAGCATTTATCTGGATTTAAAAACATATTATTTTTAGAACACCAAACTTCAAAGGATTTTAGATCGGACTGGAGTAGATCTGAATTATCTCTAGAATTAATCGTTCTGTATATTTTCATATCATCGGCATAAATAAGCAGATGAGAGTGTTCAATGACGTGAGTTACATCATTGATAGCTAAAGTAAACAGAAGAGGACCAAGGTGACTACCCTGAGGAACACCTGATCCAGCAATAAATTCAGAAGACAATGCGCCTTGGAAACGTATTTGATAAGATCGCTCCACCAAATACGATTTAATCCAGTTCTCAAAATATTGTGGAAATCCCATTAACTCAAGTTTAAAAAAGATTAGATTGTGTGGTAGCTTATCAAATGCCTTACTAAAGTCAGTGTAAACACAATCGACCTGGTTACCAGAATCAATAGAATTTAAGCAGAATGTTGTAAAATCGAGAAGATTAGACACAGTGGATCTGCCATTCAGAAAACCATGCTGACGAGTTGTTATGACTTCCCCACAGTGAATTTTCACCCGATCATACACCAAACGCTCAAAAAGTTTTGGAATCGATGAGACCTTAGCGATAGGCCTATAGTTACTGACATCGTTCCTTGAACCCTTTTTAAAAATAGGACTTATAAATGATTTTTTCCAAAAAAGTGGAAAATAACTTTCGTTAATAGATTGATTGAATAATAAAGAAAGTGGTTGACTCAAAACGGAACCGCATTGTTTTAACACTGCGGCAGGAACACCGTCAGGACCAGCACCAAACTCCTCATCGATCGATCTAATCGATCGATCTCTGGAGTGAAGGATATATGTTCCAAAGATACTCTGGGTTCGGAATTCATATATTCAAAGTACTCTCCATCAGGATTAAAATAATCTGAACAGACTGATTCTTTAAAAAGATTGGCGAATAGGCCACACATTTTGACGGGATTGTCAGTAAATCCCTCAGGAGTTCTAAATGAAGAAGGAAATCCATCAAATTTCTTCTTTGTGTTTACGAATCCCCAAAATTTCTTTGGATCTGTCAATATTCTCAGCTTAACATTATCTAAATATTCGTGATATAATGTAGCTGAGCTGTAGCTCAAATTCCAGAAACAAACGTTTGTAAGTTTCTAGGTCGTTTGAGCCTAAGCTACAGATGTATGTCTTCCATGCCCTATTCCTGTTGTTGCGAAGAGTCTTTAAATCCTTTGTGTACCACGGGTACGTAGAATTCCTCGCAAATTTGAGACTATAAGGTACGGATTGAGAAAACACAGCAAAGAGTTTCTTATAAAAAAAATGTATGGAGTCATCAAGGCAATTTCCATTTATATATTCTAAAATTGCATTAAGTTTACCATGAAGCAACTGATTCAACTTCAAAAAGTCAGCTTTTTTAAAATTGAATTCATAAAGCTTATCTGCTGAATTAGAATTTACTATATTTGCTCTGTCGGATTTGTACCAAATACTCAATGGTGGATGATATTCATCAACAGTAGTTAGAGCATGAAAGGCCCTATTAACAACAACATTGTTACTATCTGTAGTTAAGACCAGGTCAAGAAGTCTTTCAAGACTATTATAAATACAACTCACTTGTTGTAAGTCTGAACATATATTATCAACAAATATATGTTCTTGGCGGGTCTTTGAATTAGATGCACAATAGTACGTATCATCGTCAGAAGAAAGCCATTTTAAATCAGGTATATTAAAATCGCCCAATAATAAAATGTCGTCATTAACGTCAAGTAAATCAATTATGTAATCTATGCACTCCGCAAGGCTTGCGTAGACCTCTACACTACTATTAGGAGGAACATACGCATTAATAACATATACATTAGAGTTACAATGTATAACTTTAACGCAAATTAGTTCAATATTAGAAGAGCAGGGAATGTTAACAATAAAACGGACAAAGCAGTTCCTTACAGCCAAAAGGACACCACCACCGACAGAAGAAATATTGTCAGTGTATCTGTCTTTTCTAAAAACTTGAAGACTATTGTCAAACAATTCCAAATCAGTAATGCTTCCGTTCAGCCACGTTTCTGTTAACGCGATAATATCCTCAGAGCAATTTTGAGTTGATAGAAATAAGCTCTGCGTCTTAGAACGTAGTCCCCTTTACATTTTGATAGTAAAGGGACAGCCTATTTAGTTTTTTTGAGCCTGGCGGGCGGCTTGAGTCACCCTTTTAGACTTATTTTTTGGCTTGAACTCAGTAACAAGAATATTATCGGCCCACAAATTAGATTTAAGAACAGTTGTAAAATATTCGGCTGCAACTGTTAGAATAAAAGAAACATGGGAAGGCTTATTACCAATTTTTTTGCATGAACAGAATGCATTTGAGTTCACTAACTTGGATTGCCTGACAAACGTCAATATATTTTCTACTGATGTGTCGGGCTGAAGACGTGAAATGAAAACATTTCTGGTCCTCGAAACTGCTCTTAAAGTCAAATGACTGTTAGGCGTAGTTGAAATCGTATTTGGACTACTAGTCAATGGAGGAATAGAAGATGGTGTATAAGAAATCACCGTATTATTATTTTCTGATGGCATTGCTGAGGGCTGCTCTGCCTTGGAAGGTCGGGAGGACGCCTTCCGACGCTTTTTTTGTTTTTGTTTTTCCTCTGTCTTTTAGAGCTTTTAAGGTCTTTTTCTGATGAAACTGACAAAATTCCGGAAAAAGCAGTCATGGACGAAGGAACCGAAATGTTATCCTGAACAGTAATTTCATCAGAAACGCTGGTAGTGGGTGCGGCACTAACTTCGCTGAAAAATTAAACAATTTCTCTGAAGTTATTATTTAATAAGTTAAGGCTTTCCCCAAAAAGCTTTATTTTAGAATAGAGTTCATCCGGGGAAAGGGCCCTGCACGAAGCACAATACCAGCGAAGACCAGATCGGACTGACATTAAATCGTCAAGGCACGATTTAGAAATACCAGCACAAGAAGCATGGAACATTCGCTCACATGGGCCAGAACAGCTGAACATAGGGTACAGAATATTCTGGCTTTTGCATTGCTCGTTCAGAGAACAAGCAGCAATATTATCAATGGAAAAATAATCCATTGGAAAAAAATTTAAATTATTTTGTGAGCGTTTTTAAATGTAAAATGTGCTTTTAGGGTTGGCACAGTTAAATGCAGCGTACACAAAGTGTTAAGCACAATAACAACACTAGAGACTCTCACTGCACAACAGATAAACAAACACCGCACAAAGAGGAAAAATTAGGCATACAAACACTAGATTGTGTGAAGTACAACAAAAACTGTTCTATATTATTAACATAAATTATGTATTACTAAAAGAACACTAAACAAAATAAATTTTTTTTTAAAAACAACATAAATACAATTCTTAATAGTTTTTAATACAAACGATTTAACAAAATTTTAAATTTTCCACTATAATAATTACTTTTACAACACACACTAAAAAAAACAACATCGATACCGACAAGTAGACGAGATCAACTGACGCCATTGTTGTATCCATCGTCTTATTTATTAATGATTGCAGTTGTATGCTTTCCAATTTAAAAAGCAATGTTTTTCTACTTCTTAGCACAAAGCAAAGGTTCAAAAAATTGACTACATTAATTCTGCAAAGACTTGTTGTTGCGCTCGTTGTTTACTTCTTTTCACGACTCCATCCTTTGGCACCAACAATTCGTTGATATTAAACCATAGAAGGCGTGAAAAAGTTTTTTTGAAAATAAGATGACTTGACTCATCTTATTTTCTGAGGTCGGGCTCGTACCAGTTTATGCATGAAAATTAAAATATGACATTTTTATTTGCTATTTAGTTTTTAGTAATTCTTAAAAATATAAATTTTTAAGAAAAACATATTTTAAGAAAACGAAATACGCATAACGAGATGTCTGCTGCGATGAGTAATAAAAATATGCGCAAAATATTCAATGCATGGAAAACTCATATTTGTTGTCTTTTTTTTATTGCTTTATTCGCTACCTGCTGGTGTAGTAAATCAACGTGTGTTTTCTCTTGTTCTTTCTTATTTGTGTAAGTTAACACGTAAAATATTTAAAAACAAAATTAAACTAAGCAATTGGATACCAGCAACAACTTATCTGGAATACCGACGAAATGCAATGCTGACACAGCGTCTACTGCGCTCGCATGGGAAACAGGCAAGTGCAACAAAATTCAAAGAACGCTGACGCAACACCCACAGCACTCCAGTTTGAGTTATTTAAGTTAGTTTAATTTATCAAACATAGAGAATAATAAAAATTGTAATTCAGTTGCATTAAACTCGTAATAAAGAACGGTCATAGACCGGAATAAAAAAATATTTTTTTAAATCATTTCGGCAAGTACGAAATTAACTGGCGCCCAACGTGTGTGATAAAGTGTTAAGTTTTGATTAAAAATATAGACACGAAAACAAGCTCGAACGATAAAGTGTTAAGTTTTGATTAAAAATATAGACACGAAAACAAGATCGAACTATAGTTAAATGCGAAAAACAGTGCAAAGTTTGCTTCAAAAATATAAATGTACCAAATTGTTTTTCAATGTTAAAGCCTTAAGTTTTGTATAAACGGAAAAAACAGTGCAAAGTTTGCTACACGGACTCAAAATAACAACACCGAAAAGCAAGAAAAAAAAGCGTTAAGTTTGGAAAAGAAAAACAATAAACGCATAACAAGGAAAAAATAGCTTAAACGATAGTTTCGGCTAACTTCGCGAGTGTGTGCGACGCAGGATCCCGAGTAGCGAAAAGTGCAAAACGGATAAAATCCGGTCGACCAGCGGAAGACAACAAAACTAACCAACGTCAGGATGATGACAAGAATATATTTGTAAGAATTTAATTTTTGAATTGTAATAAATAATAAGTTAAAATTAAGGGAAATTGTGAATTTAAAAATAGCTCTGAAAACAAAAAGAAAGATTAAAAAAATTATTCTTCGCAATCTTAGACAGTGAATTTAAAAGAAAATAAAACTATAAGAAATTTTTAAGGATTCAAAAATAATTTATGTAAAAAATTAAGTAAAAACACTTTGTAAAAATACTGCAAAGTTTAGTAAGATTTTAACATTTCTTAGACAGTCAATTTAAAGAAAAATAAAACATTAAGAAATTTTTACTAAGGATTAAAAAAATAATTTATAAAAAAATTAATTAAAAACACTTCGTAGAAATACTGAAAGGCTTAGTAGGATTTTTACATTTTAAATAACCACAATGTCTAACCCAAATAATTTAATAAGGCCACCGGTCTTAAATAGTCAAGGAACTCCCATAGCGAGCCAAATTACCCCAGAAATCCAAGCCTTAATCCGCCAGGCTGTCGAGCAACAATATGCAGCTTCAATTAGTTCTTTGATAAACCCCATTCCAACCCAACTAACGGACGAAATTATAACAACTGGTAGCATTGACGACTGCGACAAAATACCAGACATCGTACGTTGTTTGAGGGAATTTTCAGGGGAAAGTTCAGAGTTCGCTTCATGGAGAAAATCCGTGGAAAGAATCATGTCCCTTTACGAAAGTAAAAAGGGGTCTTCAAGATATTTCGGTATACTAAGCGTTATACGGAATAAAATAATCGGACAGGCTAACGTAGTATTGGAATCTTATAATACACCGCTGAATTGGGAGGCGATTAAAATATGCCTCACCACTCACTACGCTGATAAGCGGGACATTGGTACATTAGAGTACCAAATGGCGACTCTCGTGCAAGGCACAAGACCCTTACAAGAGTTTTACCAATCAGTTTATGAACACCTTTCACTAATTCTAAACAAAATTTCTTGCATGAACATTAGTAAAGACGCTGAAAAAACTTTAACAGACTCCTACAGAAACAAGGCTCTGGACACGTTCATAAGAGGCTTGAACGGAGAGCTTCCGAAACTCTTAGCCATTAAAGAACCTTCGGACCTACCGCAAGCCCTCTATCTTTGCCAAAAGCTAGAAAATCAGAACTTTAGAACCAATTATGCTTTAGGAAATAGGAAAGCTGTAATTCCACCACCTGTACCCAAAAGGAGGCCTTCTATAATTCCTCCTATAACAAGAAATTTCTATCCACAGCTAGCGCATTTTCCAAGGAATGCAACCATACAACATATTCCTCAACCCTATCAAAATAACTTGTGGCAACCACAACGCCAACAATTTCATACCCCCGTAGCTCAACCGAATTTCTTCAGATCAACAAACCCTCCACCGAGACCATTCGCTGCTAAACCACAGCCACGGCCAGAAGCCATGGATATTGATCAAATTATCCAGAGTAGAGCACTAAATTATGTTAATCGCCCCAAACCAAACGATTTTTATGGTAAAAGACCAAGCGACAATACCCCCCAAACAGGACCGAGAAAGCTTCAGAGAAATTTTAATATAGAACAAACGTTCCCTGATCAGTACCAGTACACTAAGTTATGTAACGACATGAATAATTTCCAACTTAACGACGCAAGACGATACAATCCGACTGAACAAATAAATAATACAGAAGCAACTCATAAATATCAAGATTCAACAGCTCAGCAAGACGCAGAACAAACATTTAACGAGTACATGCAATATTACGAGAATCAACAAGAGCAATTTGGGACACATGAGACCCAAACAGAAACCACAGTTCCTTTTTCAGATCTAACTGACATACATTTTTTAGAATGAGCGACTCCTCACTGCCTTATATTCAAGTTAGGACAGTAGGAGGTAAAATACTTAAAATATTAATCGACACAGGTTCAAACAAAAACTATATCAAACCTTCCGTTGTACCTAAAGCGTTTGCTAATAAGGAACCTTTCTTTGCAACTTCCATAGCGGGTAATATTAAAATAACACACTTCACTCGTGTAAATCTTTTCAATATACCACAACTCGAAATTAAGTTCTATTTACTTCCCACCCTAAAATCATTTGACGCCATTTTAGGAAACGACAGCCTTAAGGAATTATCTGCTGTTATTCATACCAAACATAATTACATGCAATTATTCAATGGACAAAAAATATTAATCAGACAATGTCAATCAAAAACAGTCAATACAATAGACATAAAAAACGAACAAATGACAGATAAACAAAAGAAAGCATGTGAACTACTCGTCGAGAAATACAAAAATCTATTTGCTGAACCCAACGAAAAATTAACCTATACAAGTAGAGTCAAAGGCGAAATTAGGACTACCTCAGATTCTCCTGTCTACACCCGAAGCTATCCATATCCCGTTTCTCTAAGAGATGAAGTTCAAAAACAGATACAAATACTATTAAGAGATGGTATAATAAGACCATCTCGATCCCCGTACAATGCCCCTGCGTGGATTGTACCCAAAAAACCTGACTCAAATGGCAATAAACAACATAGATTAGTAGTAGATTATCGTAAACTCAACCAAATCACAATTCCTGACCGTTACCCGATCCCCGAAATAAATGATGTTTTAGCGCAATTAGGAAAATGCAAATATTTTTCGGTGCTAGACCTCAAAAGTGGTTTCCATCAGATACCACTGAAGGAAACAGACATAGAAAAAACAGCTTTTTCCATAAATAATGGAAAATTCGAGTTTACAAGGCTCCCCTTTGGCTTAAAGAATGCACCTGCAATCTTTCAAAGGACCCTTGATGACATTTTGCGCGAATACATAGGTTCATTCTGTTTCGTCTACATTGACGATATTATAATATTTAGTAAATCTGAAAATGATCACTTAGACCATATTCAACGCATTTTCGAAACCTTAAGTGAATCAAATATGAAAGTTCAATTAGAAAAATGCAAGTTTTTCCAAAATGAAGTAGAGTTCCTCGGATTCTTAGTTTCGTCAAATGGTATAAGAACAAATCCGAAAAAAATCGAAACTATTAAAACATTTCCTCTGCCAAAGACACTTAAAGACCTACGTTCATTCTTAGGCACGTCAGGGCATTATCGACGTTTCATAAAAGATTATGCAAAAATTGCCAAACCCCTGACATCGCTCTTAAGAGGGGAGGATGGACGCGTGTCCAAGACAGAATCGAAAAAAACTTTAATTACGTTAAATGAGGACGCGCTTGACGCAATAGAAAAAATTAAAAACATACTCACTTCTAATGATTTACTACTATCATATCCAGACTTTAAAAAACCATTTCAACTTACTACAGACGCTTCAAATTTTGCCTTTGGAGCCGTTCTGTCCCAAGAAAATAGACCCATCACCTTCATATCCCGCACACTGTCAAAAACCGAAGAGCATTATGCGGCAAATGAGAGAGAACTACTAGCCATAATTTGGTCGTTAAATGCATTAAGGAACTATTTGTATGGTTCGGCAAAGGTTGAAATCTATACGGATCATCAGCCGCTAACCTATGCCTTGAGTAATAGAAATAATAACGGAAAAATGAAACGTTGGAAGTCCATTCTGGAAGAGTATAACTATGAAATAAAATATAAACCCGGAAAAGCAAACGTGGTAGCCGATGCCCTTTCCAGGCCGCCACAGAAGGTACCAATAAACTCTTTAACTGCCACTATTCATAGTCACGAAAGCTCAGCCGAAAATCTTATTCCATCAATAGAAGCCCCTATCAACGTTTTCAAGAACCAACTTTTTATTCTAACCGGTGAATCTGATAGTTATAATTTCTCGATACCTTTCCCAACATACCATAGACACATAGTAATAAAGCCTCAATATACGCAAGAAGACTTGATACAAACATTCAGAAACTATTTGAATCCCAGCGTTATTAACGGACTGTTAACCAGCGAAGAAATAATGGGAGTGATTCAAGAAATCTACCCTCTACATTTCAGCTCTTATAGGATTTGTTATACACAGAAGCAGGTCGAAGATATTATCAACGATTCAGAACAAGAAGAAAAGATATTACAAGAGCACAGAAGAGCACATAGGAGTTTTAAAGAAAACAAAATAAAGCTACTTGACAAAATTTACTTTCCTAAAATGACAGAGAAAATTAAGAAACTCTTAAAGGAGTGCACAATATGCAAAGAAAATAAGTACGACAGACATCCCACAGTACAGAAAATACTAGAAACACCAATACCAGAACATCCTGGACAGTTATTACATATTGACTTATATAACACCGAAGGGAAAACAGTATTAACAGCATTAGATAAGTTTTCCAAATACGCCCAAGCACGATTAGTAAAGTCCAAAGCGATAGAACATGTAAAAGAACCCTTAAGGGAAATATTATTATCATTTGGGAAACCGAAAAACGTTGTAATTGACAACGAAAAAGCGTTCAATTCTGCCACCATTACACATATGTTGAATGAACAACTCGGAATTCAAATTTTCACAACACCACCTTACTCCAGTACTATTAACGGGCAAGTAGAACGTTTTCATAGTACCCTTTCTGAAATTCTAAGATGCTTAAAAGCCGAAGATCGCTATTCTTCTTTCCCAGCTCTACTTTTCTCAGCAATATTTGAATATAATAATTCTATACATTCGACAACCAATAGAAAACCTATAGAACTTTTCATGGGACGAACGCTAGGTGACACAGACGAAGAACAAGAAAGAAAGAGACTAGAAAATATTCAACGGTTGAAGGATAAACAGGAAAAAGACATGTTAAATCATAACAAAAAAAGAAAAACACCCACAGACTTTTCTGAAGGCGATACCATATATGTAAGAATAAACTCAAGATTAGGATCCAAATTGACTCCTAGATACAAAAAGGAGATCGTAGCTCAAAATAGACGAAAGACAGTAATAACGGTTTCTGGACGAACGGTACACAAAGATCGTATTAAAAATTGACAATGTTCTTAACATTTACAGATTACTCATCGGGATACTTACAGCAGAAGGAGAAATTCAAATACTCGACTACTCGCATTCCCAATTAGTTACAATTAACACTGGGACAGCAAAACTACAAAATGGAACCTTTCGTTTAATACACACCATAGAAATCGGACAATATGAATCATTAGCTAATAATATAGAAGCCCATATAAACGAATTCGTTAGCAAGAGTAACCCTAACTATGCGTTCCTCTATCATGAAATATCCGAAATCCGTAATTACCTTTATAGATTAAAAACCAAAAATAAAAAAACAAAAAGATCAATAGATGCCATAGGCACCTTGTGGAAGTGGATCGCGGGAAATCCCGACCACGAAGATTTTAAGATTATCGAAAACAAGATAAATAATGTATTAGAAAATAATGAGAAACAAATTATTATTAATAGACTAACTGCAGAAAAAATTAATGAACTTAGAAATGTTACAAATATGATTATGAAAACTGTTAGATCTAAGGAAGAAATAAAACAAGATTTAATTCTAGGCTATAAATTTAAGTTGGAAATGTTAAAAGAAGAATTAAGAAATATAGAATTTTCCATAAGTTGGGCAAAAGCCAATGTAATCAATACATATGTCTTAGCAAACGAAGAAATAAAAATTGTAGAAAGATTGCTCGAAAGAAATGATATCCCCTATGTTAATTTAGATGAAGCTCTTGAATTTTCCGATATTAAAATAGCAACAAATAATGAAACAATTCTTTATATTGTAACCTTACCTACAGTAAAAATAGACTCATGTAAATCTCTTCTAATAAAAGCAGTAAAAAAGCAAAATGTAATTAATGACATAAAATACGAAAATATTCTAAATTGTAACAAAAATATTTTTGGAATTGAGACAACTTGTAAAAAATATAATGAACTCACTATTTGCGATAGTAAGAATATTGTTAACTTGAATAATTCAACTTGTATTAGTAACCTATTAGAGAGTCGTAAACCCAATTGCACTTTGATCAACAACCAACACGTTGCCTCAATAGAAGAACTTATGCCTGGATTGATATTCCTAAACCAATTTAATGGACAAATCAATATTGATGGAGAAGCCACGAATTTAAGCGGCACATTTATCATACGCCACCATAATAGCACAATCAATATTAACGGGAAAATGTATTTTCATCACGAAGTATCCTATGGAAAACCTTTACCAGCGGTTCTTCAACTTCAAAACCAGCAAAACAAAATAGAGGAAGTCCTTTCATTAAAATTTATCAACGAACTACAAATAAATAACACCCAACATATTGATCAACTCGAATTAAAAAATAGACTTAGCTACGCAACCAATATTAGCCTATCGGCAGTTATCCTCGCAGCATTTCTGGTATTGATAATAAGAAAATACCTAAAAGTTAAAACAGCTAAAATTAAAATAACAAATAGCCCTAAGGACGATTCCATGGACATGACACCGAATGCAGAACCAGTTCAAATCTTTGAGGTTAACTACGCATCATAGGTCAAACGAGGACGTTTGAACTTAACGACGGAGGAGTTAACACGTAAAATATTTAAAAACAAAATTAAACTAAGCAATTGGATACCAGCAACAACTTATCTGGAATACCGACGAAATGCAATGCTGACACAGCGTCTACTGCGCTCGCATGGGAAACAGGCAAGTGCAACAAAATTCAAAGAACGCTGACGCAACACCCACAGCACTGCAGTTTGAGTTATTTAAGTTAGTTTAATTTTTCAAACATAGAGAATAATAAAAATTGTAATTCAGTTGCATTAAACTCGTAATAAAGAACGGTCATAGACCAGAATAAAAAAATATTTTTTTAAATCATTTCGGCAAGTACGAAATTAACTTGTATAAAACAATGAGAGTGTAGGGTTCTAATAACGAACGACCACTTTCGATCGTGCGAGACACGGTAAGCACTTAATTTTTTCGTACAAAATTATATTGCCGCTCGTTTCTTCGTTCTTTCTTATAGGTCTTTGTTTCGTTATACAGTAAGATGCAGTAAGGTTTTTCTATGATAATGTTAAGAGAAACTTGAGACGAAATATGAGAAATAAATAAAATTTATAAACACCAGGTATTACATAGTACATTAAAATCGTCTATACGAACGGTAATTGGTCATTCAACTTACCAAAAACTTATAAAATTCAATATATATTGACAAAACGTCTAATTCTCACACTCTTAAGCATTACATTGCGTTATATTTGTCATGTTATGCAAAACATAACTTTCCAACAAGTGTACGTTTACGAAGAAGTAATTTTGTATTAACATGAGGCTTATTCACAATCTTGTTGCATCGTTGCAAATGCATTTTTCCAAGAGAAGATTTTTGTAAACACATCATATTGCAAATGCATATCAATGCATTTTGTTTTTGTAAAAGCAGCTAATTTTGCATTTGCAACGATGTAACAAGATCGTGAATTACCCTATGGTATATAAAAGTTTCTCGTTTTTCCAATTTTAAGAAGGGTGGTTTTGCTGAGTTGCTCCTTATTTATCTTATTTTATCATTAATGTTTTTATAACTGTTCTTTTGTTTCCTGTGTATAAAGATGACGTGGACTTGGTCTCAAAGTGGCATTTTTCACCAAATCCACAATATCCCATTATTTTCCATTCGGTATTTGGGCGAAGTATGAAGGGCAAAAGTTCTGTAAGGTGAGTAACTTTTAATTTTTTAATTTTTATTTTTTAGTATTTTAATTTTTTCTAACAGTTGTCTCAATAACCAATTACATTTTAAGTCTGATTTTAATGTTTCGAGAAATCCTGCTTCAAAGTTTTTAATTGTCCTATAAGATCTGTGAAAGCTTCTTTAGTTTCTGTGTCAAAATTTTGTGTATATATCATTATATAGTCTTGAATCAGATCATTAATAACTTCATTTCTGTCTTAAGTCGATTGAAGTAAAATTTGCTTCTGGGCACAGTTTCCAGCTTTTTTTTTAATGAACTTTACGTTTCGAACTTATTTCTTACTACACATTAAAAATTCAAAAAGTAAATATTCAAATAAAATACCTAAAAGGATTTTTCGAAGATTAAAAAATTTGTTATCGATTATATAGAAACTAGAGGAAAATTTATATATTGTATAAATTACGTTGATTATACAGACTAGAGTGCATGTGTGCCTAGGGGTGCATGAAAATGACACATGAAGTTCATTGAGAATGAGAGCAGCAAATTCTTTGTTCACGCACCACCCATTAACTGCACTTAGCAGAACGAGATAAATATTGCTCATTGCTTATGTGGATGGGTGTGGTAGGTGCATTCAAAAGATTTGAATTATAAGAAAGAACTTCATTACATTAAATGTAATTACTCCATTATATTAATAAGCTTTATATTTTAGAACATTTAAGTTATTTCATGTTTATTTTCTAATATACATGAACTTATATGTATATTCCGCCTGTTTCAAAATAAATTAGTGATTAAATGGCGCTGGGAGAGACTATTTACATTTTTTTTATCATTTGAAATAAAACAAAGTATCGGGCAGGTTCTGCATTTCACTTTCGAGTGAAATCAATTTTTACGTTTTAATTAAAGTTTTTTCGATGCGTATTTCGACTCAAGTTCGAAAAAAAAAATTAAATTAAAACGTTAAAAGTAGTACCAACTATCGAACTCATAGTGTTTTGATTTAAATTTTAAATTTAATTTTAAAAACTGTTTTTCTTATGATAAAAATAACTAAAACTAATATAAAACAACCAGGAACGGATTCAGGGGATTTTGGGGTTCAAACCCCCTGCTCCCCCGAAATTCTCGGAGAACCTGTATATAAATGTGATGTACTAGTGTTTGTTATGTGGTCTAAGAGTACTAAAAAGAAAAACATCGAAGTTTTAATAATTTATTTTAAATATTCACACCTGAGTTCTGTTCCTGCTTATTATGTACTTTGCGATATCGCGTCCTTAGTTGTAAACAGTCAAACATCGGTGATTCCATGTCAAATCGGACGTTTTTGTCCAAAAAAGTGATTTTGACGATACCGATTTTTTCAAATTTTGCACGTCATAATACTTAAAAAATATAAATATTATCATATTTATTTAAATTTTTTTTATAAATTTTTACACAGGGGAAATTAAAAAAAAAAAAAAAAATCAAAATTTGTCATTCGGACATGTAGGAAAACAACTATATCTTCAAAACTTTAAGTCCTACCTAAAAATGTTCAGGATTTTTTAAAGATTTTCTCATTTTATAAATGTGCAGTTTCTTACCAACACTTTAATGAAAAATTTTAATTGTTTTGACCACTTAAAATTTCATTCACATTTTTCAAGTTCAGCACGACTATTTTTTTGGAGTTTTTAGAACATCGTCGTGTTGAGGCATTCATTCTTAATGCATTCTCAAATTGTACGTCGAAGAATCAATGCTTACTAATTCAAACGAATTTTTCAAAAACTGCCTACACAATTTTTATATAAAAAATACTTTTATTTTAAATCAAAAATGTTATATTAGTATTTTTTGTACTTGTAGCATTTTATAATTTTTTAATTATTAAATTATTATTTTTTAATTTATACTATTTAATTATTATTCTTTTATTTCTTAATAAAAGAAAAGCCGTAGAAGGTATACAATCTGAAAAAATTAAAAAATACAGTAAGAAGTACAAAAAATACTAAACAAACATCCCACTTTTAGTTTGAAAGTGTTTGTATGGAAAAATTGTGTACGGAGTTTTTGAAAAATTCATTTAAAATAGTAAGCATTCATTTTTCAATGTGTAAAATTTTAAGAATGCATTAAAAATAAATGCCTCAATACGACCATGTTTTCAAAACGTCAAAAAATGGTAGTGGTGACCTTGAAAAGTGTGAATTAGTTTCCAAAAAATTTTATACCCGTATACTAGGGCGGGTCGATTTAAAAATCGCTCAATGCTCTGTGAAAATCGTATTCTAGGGATCAAAATAAGAAACTGCCGGAGGAACCATACCTCTAAAACGAATTCTGATGTCCCCCAATTTGGGTCGAACTTTTGGGTAGGGGCAAATTTTGAAAAATCCCACTTTGACCCATTTAGAGTGCTCCAATCGAGTCCAAATGTATGACCGACCCCCACTAACTTTGGAGGCTTGACCCACCCATGCCAGTGGCACACCCCCTGGAACCCCCTGTGGGTTCCCTATACAAACATTTCAAAAAATCACCAGTTTTGGCACTTTACATGAAAAAATCAGCGAAATGGCTATGTTTTTTTCTTTATTTTTATTAATTTATTTATAATAATATTTATTATTTATTTATAATAATATCAATTTTTTCTCTTTTAAAATTTATTTAGTCAGAACATATGTAAATGAAAAAAATTAATTTAAGTTAGTTATAGAAAAGAAACTAAAAAAATTATTGTTTGAAGTCTTTTTTACTTTCAAGTCTGGGCAATTTCGCACGGCTCTCTAATGTCGTCGCCATAACGCCTCTACATTTTCCGGTATAACCCGTTTGGAAACGCTAGCTAGCAATTGAACATGTCGTTCCGTTCCTTGTATGTGTGATGCAATTTTTGGATCATTAAACGGTGGATCATCTTGATTTAAATATTCTTTCAATGTATCGTACGGAATGCTTCGCGTGAATGGTGGTTCAAATACGTTATTTATGTCATTCAAATTGATCATTTCCGTGTAACTTGTGCAATTAAACTTTATATCTGGTTTTTTATAAGCTCTAAGTTGCGTTGTGTCGTCAACATCTGTTCGATAGCGTAGAATTATGTTGATAGCACAGTCGCGCTTTTCTTTGCTATCATCAAACAACATTGATAACAAGATATTTTCCGAATGCGCATAATATGAATTATCTGTAATTACTTGATTGATAATTTTGCGTAAACGAGGTTCTAGAAATCGTGACCAACTAATGAAGTTGAAAAATAATGCACTGCCGTTTTGAAGTACATTGGCACATAACATTTAATTATAAATTCAACCAGAATTCTTAAATTTGCATCTGGATTTTCCGTTGTCACATATAATCGTAATAATCTGGGGGCCTTGGTGAGCCACCGAGAATGTACAATTTTCCCTGGTTTGATGTTAGCCAGATCCACCAAAACCACGCCGCTAGAAATTGCATGGGCCATGTCGTATAAGTACTTCGAATCGGTGGAAAATTCAATTTTTTTCTGGAGCGGGGGCATATTTTGCAGCTCAATTTTCTGGAAGCCGTCCACCACCTGAAAATATATAATAATAAAATAATTAAAAATGGTTGACAATTATAATAAATGAGTGATAGCAATAACTCACCGGAAGAGTTTCACAAGTTTCGATTTGAAGGCTCAGTTTTCCGGTTGCCGATCTTGGTTCAGTGCTGGTTGATTTATCCGAAGCTTCAAACAAATGCCGAAACGGAAGTTCGTTGAAGTGTAGAAGGCAAACGAACCAATGCAATGGTCTTTTTAACAGCAATTCGAATCATCGTATAATTCCACCGTGTGGGCCAGTGTTTGTTGGCTCACCGCCAGTGCATATTCCAATTAATGCATCCAGTGATATATTTTTATCGTTGAAAAAATCATTTAATTTGGTTGTTTTGTATTCAGCGGTTTCATGTTCCAGTCTTACGTAACCAATCAATTCAGAATTGGGTTTTCTCAAAATAACAAGATGAGGTTCTTTTACCATCCTAGTATGATACTTCTCATCAACTTTAGCTGTCGTTAAAGTATCATCTTTTCTGCCATCGAATGAAAACGCTAACAAATTGGTATGATCTAACCGTTTGCGAACCACTTCTTGTCTGCATTTCTCTTTTTCTCTGCGAACTTTCGATTTATCCAAGATGAGAGGTTTGCCATGCTTATCTTTCATTTTAAAATCTTGGAAAAGAGCGGTTCCCAATGCCGATGCTACTCTATCAGGCACACCAAATCTGTCACATACCAAGGCAAAGTTAAAACAATCGTATCTCTCTGTGTATTGTGAACTTGTGCTTCTATCCATATCTTCTTGAGCCGGTGGCGGTGCGTATGTTGAATCATTGGGATCTTGGTATGTTGGCATTGATGACATAGACGTTGCTCCTTGCTCTTCAGTTTCCATCACAACTGCATCCATTGTTAGTCTTCTCTGATTATGTTGATCGTGCATGAACTCTTTGAGGCGTTCGGGAACCCAGCCGCATGCACATGGAGCTGCCTTCAAATCGCATTTACATGTTCCAATGTAAAAAATTGTTTCCAGAGATTTTACATACTCTGTAGATTGTTGGGTTTTGTTTCTTCTCTTGATTTGCTCTTGATACTTGTCAAGCAATTTATTCAATTTATTAAAAACACTTTTTTCAGCATTATTTCCATACCAAGTTTTTCCCAAATTCCATTCAACTTATCTTGTACTTGAATAGTGAATGATTTATGGGAAAACTTTTTTTGTTCTGTTTTAGCACGTTCGCTTAAGTAAAAATAATATCTCAAGATATCCAGATGGGTTGGTAAATTAAGATCAGTCAAATCAGTAGACACACCAAAAACAGTAACATCGTGCTTGGGTATATGACTCATTGGGTTATCGATAGTTGTTGATGTTGTTGTTGCTTCATCTTGCGGTGTAGAGGATGGTGGATTCATTGTAAACTTTTTGATTTGGAATGGTCAACTTCACTTATTATTTTTTTTTTAAATATTTTTTTTATCTGAAATTAGCACTTCACACTTTGAGTTCTTCACAACGACTTAATGCATTCACAAAAACTGTTGCGTTATATATGGTCTACGAGACGAGGTAATAAGAATGAAATGGTAATTTCAATTCTACCTGCTGTGTCTTGTGGTGGCTTAAAAACGCACACAAGCAATTTTAGGATCTGCAATTGTGTCACAGTGATACCTTAATTTTTTAAAAGGGTTGCGGTGCATTCCAGTGATACCTTAATTGTTAAAATGGTTGCATAAAACGCGCATTCCTTAAGAAGGTGCCATAAAATACCCACTAAAAGGGTTGTAAAAACAACCTTAATTTCTTAAGTAGGTGCTATAAAAAAACTACACAAGTAAGTTTACGACATGCAGCTGTGTCTTGTGGTGCCTTAAAAAACGCACACAAGCAATTTTCCGATTTGCAATTGTTCATTTTTCATTCATTCATTTTTTAAAAGGGTTGAATAAATTTCTAAAGAGAAAAAAAACTAGGCATTTCGCTGATTTTTTCATGTAAAGTGCCAAAACTGCCGATTTTTTGAAATGTTTGTATGGGGAACCCCCAGGGGGTTCCAGGGGGTGTGCCACTGGCATGGGTGGGTCGGGCCTCCAAAGTTAGTGGGGGTCGGTCATACATTTGGACTCGATTGGAGCACTCTAAATGGGTCAAAGTGGGATTTTACAAAATTTGCCCCTACCCAAAAGTTCGACCCAAATTGGGGGACATTAGAATTCGTTTTAGAGGTATGGTTCCTTCGGCAAAGTTTCTTATTTTGATCCCTAGAATACGATTTTCACAGAGCAATGGGCGAATTTTTTGCCTCACCACAAATCGACCCGGCCTAGTGTATACCACCGGGTATACGTGTATATCGGGTATTTGTGTATTCCGGGTATACGTGTATGCCGGGTATACGTGTATGCCGGGTATACGTGTATGCCGGGTATACGTGTATACCGTGTACAACTTGCAAAAAAAAAACATAGGTGCGTCGTTTGACACACGACAGAAGACAAGCTTTTTCACAGTTTCATAAACTCTACGCAGATTAAAAACGTTTCTGCGAAGCAAAGCTAGTGATGACCTATTGAACGGCTTGGCGTTGTTGAACATGCATCGTGACATGGAAGTAACGTGTCAAAATGTAATCAGCATTATATCGAAACGCCAAGAAAAATTAATAAAAACATCATTTTATAATCTAAAAAACAGTTGATTTGATTTACTGATTACATATTTTATAAATATGCTATGCATATCGTCGTTGTGCGTGCAATACCGCCTATCAGCCTTTTGCAATACCGCGTATATTGCAAAAAGGCTAAAATTTAAATTTGGATTTTAATTCAATTTGATTTAATTAATTAAGGGTGGATTTTCCATTAAATGCTGATTTAAAAAAAAAAGCAAGTATATAATTTCAATAAATGTTTTTAGTTTAGTTGAAAATCCATTTAATAGTTTAAAAAAGCAGTTGTTCTGCACTAATGTAAAATTTTACTGCAAGTGGCTGATACGCGGTATTGCACGCCCAGCGACGATACATATAAAGTAAACCTCTGCACGGATTAACTCGTTTCTACTACAACAATAGTGCATTCGGTGTCGAGTTCAGTAGTTTACATAATAAGCGAGTGAAATTAACACCATAGCCATAACACATTCGTTTGGAAACGATTGATTGATTGATAGCCGGTAGCATTCGTCGGACAAACGAATCTAAACCAAACATAGCAGAATTAAGGAAATCAAGGATTTGTAAAAAATGAATGCAGCAAAAATATATGAGTCGAATGAATGTTATGTGCACAACAACATTAACATTCGGTGCATACATTGAATTTAAGATTTTAAAAATTGGAATTGTACATGCGATGGCAGAATTAAACGGTCGCAATTTAGACTGTCAGAATTTTAAAATTCAAGATGGTTAATGGTGTTGCCACTTAAAATTTTTTTATTTTTACGAATTCGGTGCTGGAGCAAACACTCTGGAGCAATTCGTTGCCAGAATTCAAAAATTGTGTAATTTTTTATAACAGTGTTGCCATCTACTAAAATGTATTTTTAAGAGTTTTTAACATCGTTTTACAGTGTTTAGGGGTCGCTGACTTCGAATCTGATGTCATAATTTTAAAATTCAAGATGGTTAATGGTAGTGCCACCAAATTTTTTTATTTACACGAATTCAGTGCTGGAGCAAAAAATAAAAAAAAAATTTGAAAAACTTTGAAAACAGTTAATTCGAAATATATTTGGATATGTCATTGCAGAATATTCAAATAGAAAGTCTTTAATACTGAATTACCACTAAGGGCCCCATTCTTGTCAAAAATACCCTATTTTTGTATGAATGAGTAGTACTATACGAAATGCTTCGTATATACTCGAGCCTACTCTGTTTATAACTACTTCCTGCAGATCTCTGTTGTGCATGCACAGTTTCATAGTAAATGACAGTTTTCGCTAGTTAACTACAGCGACAATCGTCACTAAGGCGTTTGGGAATCCCGCAACAGGTGGAGATAATTAGATTTATCTAAACTGCACTTTGAATGTCCTCTCGAATAATTCTGCTGCAGCTTCTAGGATCCTAAATTGCTCTTCTTTTTTATCTTTTTTTTTCGTGCCAAGCTTCATTTAAAATATAATGTCATGGTGATTATCAATCAAACATAGGAATGTTAATGACCAGATTTTTCTGTAATAATAATTTTATCACCATACTTTAATCGTATTTTAATGGTTCTGTTATCTATTGTTGAATTTTCACAAATACTTTTCAATTCGTCTAATGTGAATTAATGTGAATTCGTCTAATGTAAATCATATGGATTCGGTTCGCCGACTGCTGTCCACTCAGCTGACTGTCTTGGATTCTGGTGGGTAATAGTAAAGGCATGTTTCATACATTGCCACATATCGACGATAGGATTCGATTTTATTGCGGTTTATTTAACAGCGTCAAACACTCCTGAAGCATCAATTCGTTTTTGTTTTTGGTCGACTGTGAGCTCACGCAGCACCCACTTTGCATAGAGCTTTCGCATACCCAAATGTTGGTGTAAAATGGTATGGTAATTGTCAGATTTTTGTCAAATTTTTATACGTATCGTTTGAAGGTTGGTACTAAATAAAAATCATGGAAAAAATCTAGTAACGCCATCTATGTGTCATCCTATGGACTTTTTGAACGTACTGTTAGAAAACTGTCTTTGAACGTAGGTGTAATCACTTTAAAAATTTTATGTCGGTACTGCAGTGCGTTTTTCTTCTCCAACTTTTCATTTAATTCATTGCCGCAAAATAAACAACACTGATTGAAACAAACCGCACATTGACTTACTCGTGCTCTAGTACGAGGATTTATTTTTGATGAACCAGCTTGTTCTTCTTGGCGCTGTCTTTTCACGGCAGCAATGCTACTCTTTCTAGTATAATTTTTTCGACACTGCACATGAATTTTGACAGATGTCTGGTCTTTCAGGTACTCCGAAAACTCATTACCTCTTTCAATACTTGCATTAATTAATGCTTTCATACCACGATCCACAGTAACAACTCCACTTTCAGTCAAGTACAAATAAAGCAGAATGCCAACATTTTTTTAACATTTTTCGAACAGTAAACTTCACAAACTTTGTTTCACTACGAAGTAATGCTTATGACTAACAGTATTTTGTTGATTATGAAACCTTTGAAACGGAGCAGGTATAATTAAATGGAAGACAGATGTTATTCAAAGTTATGCGTGGAGGCCATGCGACTAAATAAAATTAGGGGCCGATTTTTTGACTTTTATATACAGGGTGTACCGCAATCGAGTGCAAGTATTTACAGAGGTGAAAGACTATACTGAGCTGAGAAAGCAGTCGGATTGGAGGGGGGGGGGGGGGTCTATTTTTCCATTCTTAGGAGCTACAGGGCTAATTGATACTTCCCGACTTTGGTTCACGTTATTGTTCCTAGCACAAAAACCAAGTTACGGAAAACTGTATGTGATAGCTCATTGCAAAGGCAATAAAATCACCTTTTCAACAAACAGCACCGACACAACCGTTACCAAGCTGTGCTCGTTCAAAGATGAAATCAATCGGTTGAAACTACCAAATTTTAACTTTGAATGCAAATTTCTCAGAATTTTAATGTAATAAATTAAATTTTTTTTTATAATCAACTGTGTAATTTATTCAATTTTCTTTTCAATGACACCAATAACATAAATGTATCTTAAAAAACAAAAAACTTGGCTGTACTAAAAAAATTATACTTATTAAAAAATAACGATATTATCTACTGCATAAGTAATTGTATTGTCATTATTTACTATTATTTTCTAATAGGTATTCTTTTTTTAGTACAGCCAACTTTTTTATTTTTTAAGATAAATTAATGTCATTGAAAAAAAATTAAAGAAATTACAAAATTGATTATAAGAAAAAGTTTAATTTATTACGCGAAATTCTGAGAAATTTGCACTCAAAGTTGAAACTTGGTAGTTTACACCGATTGATTTCATCTTTGAACGAGCACAGCTTGGTAACGGTTATGTAGGCACTGTTTGTTGATATACCGTTGAAAAAATGATTTTATTGCCTTTGCAATGAGTTATCAAAAAACGTTTTCCGTAACTTAGTTTTTGTGCTAGACACAATAACGAGAATCAAGGTCGTGAAATATTAATTAACCCTGTAGCTCCTAAGAATGTGAAAATAGACCCCCCCCTCCCATACGATTTTTTTCTCAGCTCGACATAACCTTTCACCACCGTAAATAGTTGCACTTAGTTGCGGTACACCCTGTATATTCTAATGATCTTATAATTTGTATGTAAGTTAAGTTTTTTACGACTTTGAGTTGTTTTTAAAAAAAAGGCTAAAGCCAACTTTATTGGTTCACTATTAATTGACAACTGAACTTATTTTAAAATAATTAAATAAATGCAAGCCAAATTTACTAACTGCTCTGCCGGACGCGCGGATCATATTGCATATGAAGTTTTTATGCTTTTTCGTAGTTGTTGTTTTCGAGTACGTGACTGTGGAAACTGCAGACACTGCGTCAGCATTCTACTTTGTGGGAATGGAATTTTGGATCTAAGTTGCAATTTATTTGTTCTTAACTCTTCCTCTCCTGATTTCGACCGTCCTCGGTTGACCCGTTAAAGATTTGATTAAGCTTTTCTATGGCCGATACCGAAAGTTGAGGGTGTCGTTCCTTTAGGCTTATTGTGTCTGTTGGTTGACCTTTCATTCTTCTGCGTATGTGACTTACTGTCATAATTATCCCAAATAGTACGATAAGAATAGCATAGCTACTACGGTGCCAGATGTTAATGATATTTTGTTGCGTACATCTAAAGATTTGATAAACTCAGTGTTTTTCACATTCAGCTCTTTCATCATTTCTAATGAAAGTACCTCTTCTGCATCTCTTGGAAGGATTTTCGGTTGTAGTAAAGCGGGTAATGGTGCGTAGACGACGGTTTCATTTGAAGTATATGTTATGTTCCTGATATTTATGGTTTCATTGTGGTATTTTATTAAGAATGTCCCTTCTAGAATGCTTGTCTCGTTATTTATAATTATGGATCCATTAAATTGATTTAAGAAAATCAGCCCTGTTGAAATTTCTTCTATTTCTGGTATGTGTTGGTTGTTAATTAATTGGCAGGAAGACTTTTTGCTTGCGAGTAAATTTGGGATGCATGTTGAATTTCTTAGGTCTATTACATTTTTATTTAAACAAATTGATAATTTATTATATGTCTTACAATTGTTTTTGATTCCATAAAACTTATTCTTGCATTGCAATATTGAATTATAATTAATTTTGTTAATTTTTGTTTTTAATTTAACTGGTTTTACAACTATTTTTTTACAATATTCAGTATTGGTTTCTGGTAAACTTATGATATAAATAATAGTCTCATTCGTGGCTATTTTTATTTCTGCAAATTCAAAAAATTCATCGATGTTAATGTATGGTATGTTTTCTTTATTGAAAATTTCTTTAGCAATATTTATTTCGGTATTTGATAAAATATAAGAATTAATTACGTTAGCCTTTGCCCAGTGAATGGCATACTCTATATTTATTATTTCCTCTTTCATGAGGTCAAGTTTATATTTTAATTGAATCAAAGATTTATCATCACTATTCCTGTCTGATTGAATCACCTTTAAAATTGTGTTCGTTTTATTAGTTATTTCATTAATTTTGTCTATTGTCATTCTATTAATGATGAGTTGTTTATTGTTATTTTCGAGAGCGTTATTAATTTTTTCCGTCAAAATTATTTGATCAGAGTGGTCCGGGTTTCCGGCTATCCACTTCCATGCACTGCCGATGCAGTCGAGTGATCGTTTGGTCCTTCTGTTTGTACTGAGTCTGTTTAAATGTGTTTTAATTTTCTCAATCTCATCTAAAATAAATGGGTGTAACGAGTGGTCCGTACTAATTTTGGTTCTAAATATTGTTTAAAGGTTATTGATTGAATCTTCGTATTTCTTTAAGTGTATGATGTGAATTATTCTGAATGTTCCTGTTTGTAGTTTAGCTAATCCAGTCTCTATTGTCACCAGTTGCGAGTTTGAATAATCTAATATTTGAACGTTGGCTTTGCATAATGCAAAGAGACAAATTATTAACTGTAAAAAAAAAATAAAGGAGAGAAAAAAAAATTATTCATTTCTTATCAAGCTTTTGTGTACTATTCTGCCAGTATTGGTTACTACTGTGCTATTTCGGTTTTCCCTGACTATTTCCTTGACAAACGGCTTCGAGAGTTTTGTTCCTTAGCGCCTATTTCTTTTGACAAAAATTATTTGTCCTGGTAGATATTGTTTAGGGTCTTGCTTGTTTTTGTTGTGGTATTCTAAATCTTTCTGTTGTTTTTTCTGTAGGGTCTCAATGTTTGAATTTCAAACTCTTTCATAATCGTCAGGTGTAAAACCCACTTTCTACCAAAAAATAAATCGACAGGTTTTTTTCCTGTAACTGAGTGAACTGAATGGTTATATTCGGAAACAGCGCGTTCCAGAAGTTCTTCAAAATTCCTTTGGGTTCCATTCTCTTTGAGACATCGCATAATTTCTACCAAAGTTGAATGGAAACGTTCAACCTGTCCGTTAGCCTGACTT
Organism: Coremacera marginata; assembly: GCA_914767935.1. Taxonomy (NCBI): domain Eukaryota; kingdom Metazoa; phylum Arthropoda; class Insecta; order Diptera; family Sciomyzidae; genus Coremacera; species Coremacera marginata. The sequence goes on along the minus strand of OU612044.1, from coordinate 59,521,323 downwards.
CGGTATGGTGGCGATGTATAAATATCAACACCTAATTCATCCTTCATCATGAATTTCATCGAGGCTGAGTTAAGGGATGGTTCATTATCGATGATAATAGATTTTGGAACTCCAAATGCAAATATTATATCCCTAAGTGGTCGCCTTATGTCTTCTATTGATCTACTTTTAAGAATTTTTGTTATGGCATATTTCGTAAATTTGTCCAGAGCTGTCATAACAACTTTATTTTCAGTCAGGAATAAATCTATGTGAACTGTATGTCCTGGAAAGGACGGTATGGGTGTTTCTCCTAATTTAATTTGATTGGAATGCCTTTCGTACTTGTTTTCTTTACATATCTGACAAATTTTTGTTATGTTTTTTAATTTTGTTTATCATTGAAGGAAAGTAGTACTTTTCGAGAATCTGAGATTTATTTTCAAGGGCGTTTCGATGAGCGCGGTTATGGATTTCGAGAATTATATTTTCTTGTACTTGTTCATTAGTTATGTCTTCAACCATTTTTTGAGTATAGCGTGCTTTGTAGTTTGAAAAATTGAGGGGGTAAATTTTTTGTATCATTCCCGTAATCCTTTCTTCTGTAAGGATACCATTTATAACCGAGGGATTCAAATATCTTTTAAAAAGTTGTACAAGTTTTTCTTCTGTATATTGTTGCTCTGTAATTATGTGTCTATGTATTCCTGGGAAAACTATTTTAAATTGATAGGTGGAGGTTTGATCGATTTTAAGAATAACTTGGTTTCTGAAAACATTTATTGGGGTTTCAGCGCAAGGTATCAAATTATGACTAGAGCTTTCGTCGCTATGAACTGTAGCAGTTAGTGAATTTATTTGGGCCGGTATTCATGATAAAGTATCAGCCACCATGTTTGCCTTACCAGGTTTGTAAATGAGCTGGTAATTGTATTCTTCTAAGATGGCTTTCCATATTTTCATCTTGCTGTTATCATTTTTCGAACTCAAGGCATAGGTGAGTGGTTGGTGGTCGGTGTAGATTTTAATTTTTTTGGAACCGTACAAGTAGTTTCTGAGTGAATTCAGTGACCATATTATTGCCAACAATTCTTTTTCATTTGTGGCATAATTTTCCTCTGTTTTTGATAGCGATCTTGAAATAAATGTTATCGGCTTATCATTTTGCGAGAGCACTGCTCCTATCGCATAATTCGAGGCATCTGTGGTCAATTCAAATTCGTTCTCGAAATTTGGATGTGAGAGAATTACTTCTTTCGATATTAATGCATTTTTTATCTTATTAAAAGATTCAACTGCATCTTTATCAAGAACAATCGATTTACTTTTGGAAGCATGTTTGGACACTCGTCCATCTTCCCCTTGTAAAAGATTTGTTAGGGGTTTTGCAATTTTTGCGTAATCCCTAATAAATCGCCTGTAATAACCGGACATTCCTAAGAATGAACGGAGTTCTTTTAATGTTTTTGGTTCTGGCATTTTGTTTATCGCTTCTACCTTGCTTGGATTCGTTTTATTTCCATTTATTCCTACTACGTACCCTAAGAATTCTACGTCTTTCCTTAGAAACTCGCACTTGTCCAGCTGCACTTTCATGTTTGCGGCTTCAAGTGTTTTCATAATAATTCTCAGATTTTCGAGGTGTTTCTCTAGATCTTTTCCAAAGATGATTATATCATCGATATAGACATAACATCTTTTACCGATGTGCTGTCGAAGTATGTCGTCCAATGTTCTCTGGAAAATTGCCGGGGCATTTTTTAATCCGAACGGCAATCTGAGAAACTCATATTTTCCATTATTCACGGAAAATACGGTTTTTTCGATATCGCATTCCCTTAGCGGAATTTGATGAAACCCGCTTTTTAAGTCAATAATTGAAAAAAATTGGTTCTTTCCGAGATTGGAGAGTACTTCTTGAATTTCCGGAATCGGGTACCTATCAGGGATAGTCACCTCATTGAGCTTACGATAGTCAATAACCATCCGGTATTTTTTCACTCCCGATGCATCCATCTTCTTCGGGACTACCAATACTGGCGAGTTGTATGGTGAGCGTGATGGTCGTATAATACCATCGGCCAAAAGTTCCTCGACCTGTCTCTCTACTTCCTCTTTCAAGGCTAAGGGGTAAGGGTAGGACCTAGAGTAAATTGGGGTATCGTTGGTTGTTCGAATTTCTCCTTAAATTAAATTAATTAATTTTTCTTTTTGACTCTCTGTTAAATGTGAAACGCACATCCTGTGCAGCTTGCTGTTTTAAAGGAATCACTAAATTTTGTAGGATTGTCATGACATTCTTATCGGTGTGTATTACAGCTCCTATCTGTTTAAGCGTATCGTTACCTATTATACCATGGAAGGATTGGAGTCCAGGTAAAATAAAAAATTTTAATTGTGGTGTCTGTGGTCCAAAAATGGTTGCAAATGTATGGTAATTAACTTCAATTTTTCCCGCTACTGAATTGACGAAAAATTATTCTTGGTTTTTTATAGGATTTGATATTTTTGTAGATTGAATATAGTTTTTATTCGATCCCTTGTCTATTAGAAAATTGAAGGTGTCTCCACTTCTAGTGACATATTCAAAATAAGGAAGTGAAGACGATCTTACTCTAAAAAATTAATATGGTCTAATTGTTTAGGAATGGAATTAAAATATTTTTCTTATAAAATTGAACCAGCACTCTGGCTTCCTTGTAGAATATAAGAAGATGTTTGATTTGCTTCACCCATGTGTGGTGAAAATATGTCATTAGGGTCGTTGTAAGCCGGTGATTGTAAAGTTTCCTTGAAATAATTTTGCTGAAACTCGGCATAAGCATTTGCGTCATGGTCTGGATATTGATATCCAGTTTCAAAATCTTTGGGACTAGGCTAATATATGTCATAATTGTAAGTTTCGTTACTTGAATATGGATGTTGAACTTCGTGACAATTCTGAAGGTCTGTGCTGACAAAGAAATTTCTTTGAACCTTGTTTGGAGGGTGTGTTTGGAAGGTCATTGGTCGGTTTTGTCCATTGTTACTGTGCTGAAAATTAGGCCTATTCTGGTAATTTATGTTTCTCGTTTGTATCGAATGGTCTATCTCCATAGGCTGTGGTGGTTTGGGAGGCATGTTCGGTCTGGAATTAAATGTTTGGTTTGGTTTTGGAAATTGGAAGTTTGGCTGAAATGTATTATTTTGTCTAAATGGGTTACCGGTTTGAATAAAAGGATTTGTTCCCTGGTAATTTTGGGTTCTCCAAGTGTTATTTAGGAATGGGTTTGTTCTATTTTGAATGAAGGGATTGGTATTTCCGGCAGATGGCCAATGAACTAATTCAGGATGAAAATTATTTCTATTTGTGGGAAAATTTAATTTTTTTTGTGGTCTAGGTGGTATCATTTTGTAATTGTTTGAACTGTTCTGTGCGTAATTCATACGGAAAGTCATGTTGTCAAGTTTTTGACATAAATTAAGAGCCTGCGGAAGGGACGTAGGTTCTCTTATGCTAAGTAAACGGAGTAAGTCTCCGTTGAGCCCTCGAATAAATGTATCCAATGCCTTGTCTCTATAGCAGTTGGTCATAGCTTGCAGTGAGTCTTCACTTATGTCAAGGCAGGAAATGTTGTCTAGTATTAATGATAAGTGCTGATACACTTTCTGATAGAATTCTTGAATTGAATTATTTCGTTGCGCTAACGTGGTGAGTTGGTACTCCAAGGTACCAATATCCCTCTTATCAGAGTAGTGCATCATTAAGCACTGTTTAATTTTCACCTAATTTAGTGGAGTTTTATAGGATTCCAACACGGTATCCGCTTCTCCTACAATTTTATGCCTAACCGTATGGAGTATCGCATAATACTTTGGAGTTCCTTTTAGGTTATCATATACTGAAAATATGCGATCTGTGGTTCTTCTCCAGGAGTTAAATTCTCCCGGAGCTCCTGAAAATTCCCTAAGACATTTCACTATGTCTGGGACTCTATCTAGCTCATTAATATTTCCCCTAGTCAATTCTACTTGGCAGTCCGTGTTATCTTCATTTAGAAAAGGATTATTTAAATTTTGTATCGTTGAGGTCACTAAGTCAGTTATTTGTTGTTGCAGTGTTTTGTCCATTTTTAATGGTTGATTTGAGTTGCTGGGTGTCGTATTATTAAAATTCAGTCTGTTTAATTGTTCTGCTAATTCGTCAGCAGTTACGTTAGTCATTTCTCACAAATGCGATTTTTACTTTATTTTTTTGTTTGTAAAAAAACTGTCTTTATAAGTTTTTTTAATTTACTATGGTTTGAATTTGGAATTAATAATAATGTGTTGTTTTCAGTGGAATCAGACAATATCCAAATATAAAATTTAGATATAAATAAAGTTATATATTTTCTAAGTTGAGTAATTAATTCTTTCTTTCAATTAATTTTTCTTAAAAATTTTTTCACTTTAGAATTTTTTTTTTTTCAATTTCTTAGTTTAAAATTATTATTCCCTTTAGAACTATTATTTTTCTTTAGTTTAAGATTATTATTAATTTTTCTTTTAATTTTTCAGACAAATTTTCTTCACTTAAGATTTATTCTTTTTTTATTCTCGCTTTAGAATTCAAAATTTCTGCACTTAAAATTATTATTAATTTTCCTTTTTTCGATATATTTTTTTCTTTCACTTAAAATGTCTTAAAACTAGTCTTACGAATATCATTCCAGCTGTGTCAGAGGAGGTTGAGCTCTTGGTGTTCTCCCTTTCCGTTCGTACTGAGGCACCTCGTAGTTACTTTATTCCTTGACTTTATTGTTGAAAATCCGCCAACGGTTGTCCAAAGATCGATTTTATCCAGAACTTCACTGTTGGGTTTTTTTGGCCCTAAATTGCTGCTCCAAAGATTTAATATATCCCGAACTCTACATTTGGGTCCCTGCTCGGGCGCCAGTTAAGTTTTTACGACTTTGAGTTGTTTTTAAAAAAAAATTGAACTTATTTTAAGATAATTAAATAAATGCAAGCCAAATTTACTAACTGCTCTGCCGGACGCGCGGATCATATTCCATATGAAGTTTTTATGCTTTTTCGTTGTTGTTTTCGAGTACGTGACTGTGGAAACTGCAGACACTGCGTCAGCATTCTATTTTGTGGGAATGGAATTTTGGATCTAAGTTGTCTGTGATCTAAGCAACAAATAAATTGTTCTTAACTTGTACAACTTATAGAGACTTTTTATATATATATAACGGTTCAAAAATGTATATTAAAGTACATTAACGTGCATATTACGAGTGAAATTATTTTTTTACTTGTTTGATCCGCTATATACTTGCGAAAAAAGTGTCGACATTTTATGTAGAGAATCGAATGATCTACAATTTGTCAAATAATAGAAAAAACTCACAATCACTCAAAAACCCATTTTTGCAAACTTTTACCATGGGGGATTTTAGGGGCTTTTTACAATTTATAATACTATTCTGAACATTAAAATTTTTAGCTCTATGGGAATTTTTGTAACCTTCAATGTCTTATTTGACTGGACTAATATCTCACTGCAGTCGTTGCTCGGTGGCCTTTCACTTATTTTCTCTCGTGATGAACAGAGTGAAATCGGGTTATTTGTATTAAATTAAATGAAAGAAAAGTTTATTTTGGATGGACTTGAATCAATATATTAAAAAGTAAAAGTTGAAAACTGATCATAGCTGCTTGTGCCACATTGCCTTTTGCTACCCCACCCAGGGTTGCTCTTTTGTAACATTTCTTCGTGGCGTTTACAGTCGGCCCTCCTGATAGTCTGAAGCAACCTCGCTTCGGATAATTTCTGATTCTTCGTCGTCACTTTTGTCGAACTCATCATCGAATATGGGCAACGTACACCAGGGTTTAATCTTGTCGGAAGTATACACCGATGAATAGTGTCGTTTAGTACGATGCGATCCTGGAAGATCTGCAACGACATATCTATCGCACCCGTAGACTTGCTTTATTATAAAAGGCCCTTTGTACCGAGGCTCTAATTTTCGTGAGCCGCCTGTACTCGCTGGTTCATTCTCTACCAAAACTAAGTCGCTGTTGCTGAAAGATGTTGGCGAGGCATGCTTTTCGTCGTGCCGCACCTTAGCTTTCTAACGATATTGTCTTATTCGTTCTGCTGTTTGTTCTCGAAGGTTTCGTAGATCGTCATCTGCTACAAGACTGCTCGAATGTAAAGCCAACATAATCTTCTTCTGCAATACATCTCGAGGTTGAAAATCAAAAAGTAGTTCATTCGATGTACGCCCTGTGGTGGCATTTTTTGCTGAATTAATTGAATTTTGAATTTTTCGGACATTTTCGTCCCAACGCTTGTCTTTCGTCGTCGATGGCAAAAGCATCAAGAGTATTGTTCTGTTTGCACGCTCGACTTGCCCGTCGGGATGTACGTATAGTTTACGTAATGGCTCGGAAATTATAGCATAACCTGCCACAAATTTCTGGGTAAACTTTTGAATAGCCTCTACTTTGACGGCCAGTGAACTAATACCCTGTGGAGTAAGCTGATGCCCAATAAACTCTACCGTTTCTTTTACAAATTCGCATTTCTTTATATTAAAGTTAGTTTCGCCTTTCGTATTTCATTGAATACTCGTGTGAGCTTCTCATACATTTCAGAAACCGTGTTACCCCCCACGAGAATGTCGTCCATGTAATGAGTCATGTCGTCACACTGCGTTTTCTTTTTAAGCTTTGCCATTTACTTACTTACTTAGGTGGCCGTAACAACCTGTGTCCGGATTTCGACCGACCTCATCAGCTCTCGCCAGGCGCCTCTGCTTTGCGCGCGCCTTCTCCAATCGGATACACCAAGTGCGGTTGGGGCTTCCTCAGCCTGGTCCATCCATCGAAGGCATGGTCTCCCTCGTCGTCGTTGACCAGCGACCCTCGCCTCGAGCACCTTTTTCGCTGGAGCTTCGTCGTCCATACGATGGACATGACCCAGCCAGCGTAGTCGCTGCACAGTTATACGCCGAACTACGTCAATGTCTTCGTAGAGCTCATACAGCTCGTGGTTCATTCGGATGCGATAGTCATCGCCAACTCGAACAGGACCGAAGATTTTGCGAAGAACTTTTCTCTCGAACACCCCCAGAGCGGCTGCGTCAGTTTGCGAAACTACTCATGCCTCAGCGCTATAAAGCAGCACAGGTAGAACGAGCGTCTTGTAGAGTGTTAGTTTTGTCGATCGAGAGAGGGCTCTGGAACTTAGTTGCTTACTGAGCCCGTAGTAGCACCTATTAGCAATTATTGTTCTTCGCTTTATCTCCAGGCTGATTTCGTTGTTGGTATTAATGGCGGTGCCAAGGTATACAAACTCCTTGACTACTTCAAAGTTATAGCTGCCGGATGAAACGTGGGAGTCTAAACGCCGCGCTCCCTTGTTTGTAGACAGCATATACTTTGTTTTATCCTCATTTATCGTCAAACCCACTTTAGCTGATTCCTTTTCGATAACGGCGAAAGCAGCGGTAACATCTCTCTTGGTTCTGCCGACAATATCAATATCATCAGTGTACGCAAGGAGCTGGACACCTTTATAGAAAATGGTGCCATTACGATGCACACCGGCCTTTCGTACGATCCCCTCCATGATGATGTTGAAGAGATCACAAGACAGTGGATCGCCTTGCCTGAAACCTCTTTCGGTATTGAAGGTTTCGGAGAGGTCATTTCCTACCTTGACGGAGCTGTGTGTTGCTCAACGTCATTCTGCAAAGTCTTATCAACTTTGCAGGTATACCGAACTCAGACATTGTTGCGTATAGGCAATCCCTTCTCGGGCTATCGAACGCAGCTTTAAAATCGACAAAGAGATGGTGTGTGTCAATTTGATTTTCGTGGGTTTTCTCCAGGATTTGTCGTAGCATGAAAATCTGGTCTATGGTGGACTTACCAGGTCGAAAGCCACACTGATAAGGTCCAATCAGTGTTTTTGTAATCGGCTTTAATCTTTCACACAGTACGCTTGAGAGAACCTTATATGTGATGGAAATAAGACTGATACCTCTATAACTAGCTCAGATTGTAGGGTCTCCTTTCTTAAGTATAGGGCACAGTACACTGAGGTTCCAATCGTCGGGCATGCTTTCTGCTAGCCATATTTTGCTGATGAGCTAATGCATGCGCCTTATCAATTCATCGCCGTCGGTTTTAAACAATTCAGCTGACAGGCCGTCAGCACCCGCTGCTTTATTGTTTTTGAGTCGTTGGATAGCAACTCGAACCTCTTCATGGCTAGGTGGTGATACTTCCACTCCGTCATCGTCGATTGGTGGCACTGAACTGCGCTCTCGATGGGCGGCATTGGTGGAATCGTCGCCAGTATGTAAATTGGAGAAGTGCTGTCTCCACAATCTAAGCACACACTGTGTATCCGTATTCAGATCTCCATTTTCGTCTCTGCAAGTGGATGCTCCGGGCTTGAAACCTTGGGTTAGACGCTTAACCTGTTGATAGAATTTTCGTGCATCCTTCTTGCCCTGGTATACCTCTAGTTCCTCACGCTCACGCTTTTCCTGCTCTCTTTTCTTGCGTCTGAAAAGGCGCCTTTCTTCCTTCCTCTTTTCACGGTAGTTTTCTCGCACGGCTCGCGTTGCAGCTGACTGTAGCGTTTTTCTGTATGCGGCGTTTTTAACTGCAGTCGCGATGCGACACTCCTGATCATACCATTGGTTCCGAGGTTGCGGGCGCCGGAATCCAATGACTTCTTCAGCGGCAGCGCGCATGGAGTGGGATATATGCACCCAAAGTCCGCCGGCGTCGTCGAGTCCAGAGCTTGGTTGGTTGAGCTTAACCGAGAGTTGAGCGGAGTAGGCTTCGGCAGTCCGTTGTAATTGCAGCTTAGCGACATCTAGCTTTCGTTGCATTCCTGTGCGTATGTTCTTCGCATTGCATAATCGCATGCGGATCTTGGCTGCAACAAGATAATGGTCGGAGTCAATGTTGACCCCCCGAAATGTACGCACATCTAGAACACTAGAGGCATGCCTTCCGTCGATTTCCGTTAGTTTCGCGTTTTTTGATCCGGGGACAGCCAGGTGGCCTTGTGGATGTCGAGGTGCTTAAATCTGGTGCTACTAACTACCATGTTTCGTGCCGCGGCGAAGTCGATCAGTCTTAGACCGTTGTTCGTGGAGGTCTCGTGAAGACTGAACTGACCGACAGTGGGGCCAAAAACGCCTTCCCTTCCGACTTTTGCATTAAAATCGCCGAGGACTATTTTCACGTCATGGACCGGAAGGTGGTCGTATACGTCCTCAAGACTAGCGTAGAAAGCGTTCTTGACGGCTTCGTCCTTTTCCTCCGTCGGGGCGTGCGCGCAAATAAGGCTAATGTGGAAAAATTTTGCCTTGATGCGGATCGTGGCCAATCTTTCGTTCACAGGTGTGAACCGGGAAACAAGGTGGCGTAGTTTCCGGCTAACAACGAATCCGAATTCGCGCTTCTTCGCATGGCAGCTGTAGTAGATATCGCAGTGTGCTTGTTTAGAGCAGCCTTGCCCTTTCCATCGCATTTCCTGGATGGCGGTGATGTAAGATTTTATTGTTTTGAGGGCTTCCGCCAGTTGGATAAGGCACCTTCCCTATAAAGGGTTCGGACATTCCAGGTGCATATCCGTAAATCATTGTCCGTTTTTCGTTTACGGTGGTCGTCAATGTAATTGAGGTTCTTATCCGAGGCTGGTTTAGTTTTCATTGGGCAGTAGTAATGTGGCGGGACCTAAACCCTGCGCACATTCCATGTTTAAGGTCTATGGATCGACCCGCCGCTCAAATTAGCCGTTAAACTGACGGATGCCAGTTTGCCGTTGCCCAGGAAGCACCACTTGGAGGTTTGAGTCGACTTGAGACGATTTCGACATGGATAATTTGCCATTAACGAAAGCTTTGCCATTAACCGTTGAAAAACTGCCGGAACATTCTTAAGCCCGAATGGCAATCGCTTAAATTCGTATAGTCCTTCAGGGGTCACGAATGCTGTGAACTTTCGGCTATTCGGTTGTATTGGTACCTGATAGTAACCACTATTTAGGTTTAACGTTGTATAGGATTTAAACCTTTTCGCATCTTGCAATCTTCCTTCTATGTAAGGCATCAGGTAGATTTCCTTTTTCAGAAACTGGTTAATTCGTAGAAAATCAACGCAAAGTCTCTCGTCACCAGACTTATTTTTCACGAAAATTATTGTGCTCGCGTACTCAGACTCCGATTCGGTAATGATGTCGTTTTTCAATAACTCTCCGACCATGTCAGCTACGATTGCCCTTTTAGGTACAGGAACACGATAAGGTCGCTGTGCAATTGGCTGATCAGAGGTTACTTTAATCATCCGGAAAAATACCTTTATACTCGTTCAGCAAATTGACCAGGTCCTCTTTTGTCTTCTGACCATCTACGCCCCATTTAATTCCGTCAACCTCGAACGCCCGCCTATCGCTTTCGGATGTCGCTGCCGTTTAAAGATTTCGAAATACCACGCCACCACTGCTTACTGTAGCGCAAATATTCATGTTGTCTATGGAATTCTGCACAAGCAGAATGTTCGTGGTCAATAAGTCATCGTCAACAATGAACCAATCTGTTGTAATAGAAATGTCGTCGACCTCAACTCTGGCTACCAACTTTTCGTTTAAAAATCTAGCACCACCACATATGCCCCTGATTTTTATAGAACTACCCTCGCGTTTTATCGGAAAATTACTTGCAACCGATTTACGTATCATAGTATATTGGCTCCCAGTATCAAATAAAGCAACAAAATTCTTACATTCAATGTTACAGGTATTTCAAGTGATTTTTCGATCACGTTAAAATCCGATTTTCTTATTACTGAATTTTTCTTACCGCAGTTCTCTGGCTCGCCTTTAGGGTGTACTTTTTGGCAATCAGTGCACCGTCGTCGTCTTTGTGGCTTTGGACATTGATTCGAAAAATTACCCATTTCAGAGCAGTTGTAGCATATTAATTTTTTTGTTTTTACGTTGTGGTTTTTCGGTACGTTGTTGTTGCTCAACATTTCACTCGCACTTTTGTTTTGGTTAAGATGAAATTCGTTTTTAGGTACCCCCCCCGAGTGCTTGGTAAATTTCTTAAATAGTCATCAAAACTTTCACACATTTCTTTAAATGACTCGAACTTATTTGCCGCTGTCGCGATGTTTTAACCCGTCACGAGTATATTGTATTACATCTTTTTATCTAAGCTTAAAACGCCGACAAAGTGCACACATGTGCGAAAACAATAATAGTTTACTTTTTGATTTTGTCTTCTCGTCGATTGACTCATCTTAAAATGTATGTCCGCCTCATTGAGTGTACATCCGAATTCGTCAATAAGGCTTTTCGAAAATGCATGCCAATCGCAAAATAATTGTTGGGATGCATCCAGTCACAATCTGGCGAAACCCTTTAGACGGCTAAATATCGCGAGCATTAAACATTTTTCGTCCTACAGATATGCGTTTTTAGCGCTATCGACCCGCTCCACGAACTGTTCAGTTGAAAGTGACATTTCGTCCGTAGGGTCAAATTCAGGAATCGTCTCCGCGATTTCTTTAACTGAATAGTTGCTACGATTTATAGTTATTCTTGAATCCGTTGAAACACCAGATCTTGTATTTTGTACGTTAGAAGACGTTTTACGTGAAGGCGTAGACACGGTCTCCGCGTTTGCATTGCTTGTTGAAGCGGACGGCGACCCGATAGTGTTGTTGTTCTATATAACAGTCAACACAGCTTGCATAGTTTCGCGTAAATCTGTAATTTGAGCTTGCAGATTCGACTGCTCACTGATCACTGTAACCTCATCGGTCTTTAAAGCTTCCGTTAAACGCAGCACTAGTTCAGGTTTTGTCCCGGACGTCGACAAATTCGCTTCGCGTAGCAACTGTTTCGATTGCTCTGTTTTTAAAGACGTTAGTTTCACCATTTTCACTTGGTTTGTTTGTTTACGTCAATTGAAATGACTTTTTGTACCGCACTGCACTATTTCCTGCTTTTTATTTTATTAATTTCTATGTTTCTACTTTGAGACTCGTTTTTCAAACTTCAACCGTTGCCGCACTTTACAAATTTCACTTTACTCGTCGCACAACAGAACAACTTTTACTTTTGTTTCGTTTGTTACGTTTCTTTGCGACGCCACTTTCAACCCCGTTTTTCGTTACGTTCCGTTATACTTTAGCCTTGAAACTTTCACACTTAATGTACAGTTTGCGCTTTTCTCACGAAATTAGATAAGAAATTCAGGCCAAATACTCTTTAAAACTTAAATTTTCAATGGTTTTATGTTTTAACATACTTTATGTTCGCTAGCATTGATTTAGCACTTTTTTTCAAAACGAAACAAACGCACTTTCTTTATATCACACACGAGCCATATCCCACTTCTGAATTGTTAAATTAAATGAAAGAAAAGTTTATTCTGGATGGAATTGAATCAATATATTCAAAAGTAAAAGTTGAAAATGATTATACACTGCACGTATCGTTGCTGGGAAATTTCGCACGTGTTTCTCGTTTCTTAGTCTTCGAAATCTGATCATAGCTGCTTGCGGCATTACCAGCCATGTCTTTTGCTACCCCACCAAGGGTTGCTCTTTTGAAACATTTCTTCGTCGCGTTTACATTTGGTTGTATGAGACAAAGAATAACAACTTCAATGGATGTACCTATCAACATTCATGCAAAAGCATTAGGTTGTGTGAGTTATAAGACATACCCATGATTGCGGTTGTGCATTCATCGAATGAATGAATGACTTCATGCAGATGTCTAATAGAAACTAACAAGCACAAAAGAATATTAAAAATTCTTACACTATTGTAAAAACATTTGTTTCTCTTAACACACAGACAACAAAAAATTTAACTAAACATCAAACCATAAGTAATTTTAAAACTTGTTCTTTTTACATAGCTTGTACAACGATAAGGAACTTGAAGTAGTCTTGGATTATGTGAAGGATCTTATATGTTTTGGTATAAATGGAGAAAAAGTAAAGGAATGTGATATTGGCATTATATCACCATATAAAAAGCAGTATTTGCGCATACAAGAGGAGCTTAATTCGCGCCGTATGTTTGCAATTGAAACGGGATCAGTTGAGACATTCCAGGGAAAGGAGAAACCTATAATAATTGTTTCTTTTGTGCGATCCTTTACCAATAAGTTGGGATTCCTGGACAATCCACGGGTAAATATGTTAAAGAAAATTTATAAAACATCGTCGACTCGTATAAAATCAGAACATGAATGTTAATATTTTTTCTTTTTCCTTATTCAGCGCTTGAATGTAACACTATCACGTGCCAAATCTTTGCTTATATTAATTGGAAATCCAAAAACACTTGCAAATAATGCAGATTTTAATCACATTATTGAAAGATGCCGAATTAACAATTCTATGGTCGGAGCAAAATTGTATGATGATACACCATTGGTTAATGAATTGGAAAAACAATCGGAGACAACGGAAAAGTCTCCTAATATTGAAAAGGACAAGAAGAATTATACCAAGGATCGTGTTCGACAACGTACATCAAAAAAGAAAAGTAATGGAAATAATAAGAACGAGGTAGCAAAACCAAAGGCTGAAATTCAAAATAAAAAGGAAACTAATGTAATGCCGCATCTTGGAATACAAATGAAGAAACGTAAGTGTGTAAAACTACAGGCTAAATTCTTTAGTTTTAACAGAATTATGTCCAAACAATGTTAAAAGTCGTAGAGTAAATCCATGAAAAACTTCTTGAGAATACAAGCCGTTCAGAATCGGCAAAAAAAGGTTTAATTTTTTTGGGGTACATAATTTTTAACACCTATTAAATGTGCGCGGTGAAACAAAAACTTAGTTACGGAGGTCCGATTATACTTTCGTAATCTCTATACGCCCTACCAATTTATAGCCTGGATGGTTCAAAGACCCAATAAAAGACTAAAACTTCGGCAGACAATTCCAAGAAAACAGATTATCATACAAATTTGAAGACAGAACCAAATTTAGACAAAATTATGAGTATTTCTAGTATTAAAGCCCGTCCTACGACGTATTGGAAGCACTAACGATGAAATGCAATTATTTTTTGCCATTATTACAGTGCTTTTACAACATACTGTTCTGAAAAATGTTCAGCCTGAAAGTATGAATCTTACATAAAAGGAAAGCATGTCACTGATAAGTATCAAATGAAATATCTGTGCATACTTTCAGGATGATCGCAAAAAATAATTACAGTTTGAGCGAAATCAGGTGCAGAGTACCGTGCTTGCCTTTTATATTTTAGGATGAGGAATAATTAAATAATTGAAACTTATTTTCCTCTAACAAATGATATTTTGGACAGTTTAAGATAGGCTGATTTTATTAAACGCGTGTTTTTTAATGAATGAGTCGGAAACCTATCAAAGGGACCTTGATAAAAAACTTTTTCATAAAAAAATTATAAGGTTTCCAAACAAATTAAAACCACCAGAGATTCGGTTCTCAAATTATGACTCACAAGGAAAGGTTCCCAAATGTCACTCGCCGATTTGAATGATTTAAAGATATGTGATAGAGGACAAAAATCTAAGGTTGATGCATTTTTATTATTATTATTATTATTTATTCTTATTTTTAAATGCTTAACAAAGATAATATAGTTTAAATCCATTAAGATTTTAAGAATAGTATAAGACATTTGATATTTTTTAAAAAAAAATAGTGTTAAATGCCACTTCAATGTTTTAATATTTTAAATTAATTCTTTTTGTTTATTTTGAAGTGTGAATCAAGAAGCCACTTCTTTATTTTTCTTAGAAAAACATAATTTTCTTTCAAGACGTATGTCTATAGGAAGTCTATTGAACAGTCTACAGGATAAGATTGAATAGAAATTTCGATAGTGAGTTGTGCGAAATACAGGAACTGATATAGCTGTGCTTAAATTCATTCTTAAGTTATAAGTATCTGATATTGGGCTTTGCATATATCCACTTCTTTGAAAGAACACTTTGAGGACTTTGTAATAATAAAGATGCCTTACAGGTAAGATTTTCAAACGTCTAAATAAGTTTATAGAGGAAGCAAAACGATTAGCTTTGCAGATTTTTCTAAGTGCAGACTTTTGCAGTATTAGCAAGGAACGTAATTTCTGCATATAGGCACCCCCCCAACAGCTTACACCATATTGTAGTTTCGAGTGAAAGATTCCGTAGTAAACTTTAAGTAAGGTATTAAATGAGCAAAAATGTCTTAAGCGGTAAAAGCATCTTATGGTGGAAAGGAGATATTTTTTCAACATTAAAGTATGGTCGAACCAGCTTAAATGTTCGTCAATTATTACTCCTAGGTATTTGTAGCATTGCACTTTTTCCACAATAAAACAATTATCGCTACATGGGATTTCGTTATCATAAGATATATTAGAGTTATGCGCCATGTACGAAGTCAAGCTGAGCCGACAACATTCATGTCCATGAAATATGATGTCAATATCAGGAGTCTCTATTCCACTTAAACTAAAATACATTAGCTTCGTTTTTCTGCTTACATTTAGCTTATGTTCTGCAAACCAGACCCTCAGTAAGTTAACACCATGGTTAATATCTGCAACTAAATTAAAAGGATTAACAGATGCATAGCTAATGCCTAGATCAACCGCGAAAGCTGTAAATTTTTTCTGTAAAGTGCAGAGAAAATATTGAGTTCAAGTAAACAAAATAGAATGGGGCCAAGTACAGAGCTTTGGGGAACACCTAAGGTCGTGGTTCTTGTGTCACTAAATTCATTACCAATTTTTACTTCTGTGTTCTAGATTTTAAATATGATTCAACCCAATTATACATAAAACTACGAAAACCAGCAGAATATAATTTATTCATAAGGATGTTGTGATCAACCATATCAAAAGCCTTTGTGATATCAACAAAATGCCCTGCGCAACTTTTTTTTTCATCTAAACCCTTGTAAATGGACGAACAGAAATCCAGAAGTGCGTCTTCTGTTGAAAGACGTGATCTGAACCCATACTGGCGAGAACTAAAAAAATTAAGTCTTTGCAAAAATGCTAACACCCTCGTCTTAAGTGCTTTTTCAAAAACTTTGGAAATTGAAGACAGCAAAGAAATTGGACGGTAATTATTTTTATCTTTCTTACTACCTTTTTTGAAGAGAGGAATAACAGTTGCTTGCTTAAGTTGATCGGGGAAAGTGCCTGTTAAGACACTTAAGTTAAATATATACTTCAGAATATCGACGATATTAAATGCAACGTTTTTTAGTATAATGTTTGAAATTTCATCACAACCATAAGAATTCGTGTTTCCGAGAGTATTTATAATTGAAAGCAACTCAAGTCCAGAATTGATTTAAAATAAAAACTTAATCACTTGACAGGTTTTCCATAGGGAATACAGATTGTGTTGAAGAGAACGAAAGTGGCCCAATTGAGGTGAAGTGGTTGTTTAATTCATTCGAAACTTCTTTCGGATTAGTTATGTTACTGCTTCCTTTAATTAAGACAATAGCCTCCGGATCATTAGCCATGTTTCGGTTAAGAATATCATTTACTAGTTTCCATTCTTTTTTAGGGTTCCCTTCTGCAGATTGAAACTGGTTTTGATAGTAATAATTCCTAAAAGATGTAATTTCGTTTTTTAACTTTTTACACATTCGATTGTAGCGATTTTTTAGACTGATATTCAGTGGATGCTTCCGACACCTATTACGAAGTTTGTTTTTTAACTTGATTTTCTTAAGTATTTGGGGGGTAATCCACGGCTTCAGAGTCCGTTCAGAGCTTTCTAAAACTCTTGTATATTTAGAACTATTGATATAATTTTTAAAAATTCTTAAAAATAAACCATGTGCATGCGATACATCTTGTTCAGCATAAACAGATTGCCAGCTTTCAAAGCGAAGGGCATGGTTAAGATCGGCAAAGTTAATTTTTGTTATACAAGCGGATGATTTCTGCTTCTCATGCGATTGGTATCCTATATTTCTCAGTAAAATACCACTCAAGCAATGATCACTTATAGGGAGATCTAGGTTTATACCATGGCAAGAGTCAATACTTATTTTTGCGAAACGACCAAATATATGGTCAAGACAAGTACCTGACACAGGTCTAGTGCGCTCATTAATAAATGAAATAAGTTCATGTTCAGCTATTAGAGCATGATATGAATCAACACCATGATTAGCATTTAGAGTATCTATATTGAAATCACCTAATAAGACAAGATTTGCCGCATGCTCTCTATCTAGAAATGTTAAAAATTCCTCCAAAAATAAATGCATAGGTTGCGAATGCAATCTATATACGCAAACAAAGTTAAATATTTCTAAACCTATGCTGCAGGAAATTTTAACTACATCCGCGCTAGTCATATTGCAACAATAGAAATCACAGTCATACGAATTACGCACGAAAACACCTACTCCACCTGCAGAATAAGAATCATTGGTATAAGCAAAGAACGTATATCCAGGAATCTTATAGTCTTCAATTTCAAACGAAAAAATCCAGATTTCAGATACAAAGATTATATCAGGCAAATAATTAAAAGCTTCAAGATTGCATACCAAAGAATCGAAGTTTTGTCGCAAGCTCCTTATATTTTGGTGTACTACTAATAATTTTTTCTGGCTTAGTAAAGGGAGGTTTTCAAAATTGTTAATGATATTTATGGTTGGGTTGTTATTTGTAAGATCAGTATCGCTGTTATTCATATTATTAAGAATTTAATTCATAAGAACTATATTAGTTATATACTATCGAGATCTTCAAAAGATCTTACAACAACAACCCTACCATTATCATCTTTCTTCATAAAAATGTTAGAATTGCTAAACCATAAATATTTATAATGTTTTTGCTTTTGAGCTTTTTTGGCTGACATAAACAAGGCTCTATTATATCTAGTAAAAGAATCATTTATATATATATTTTTTTTGTACTATCCATAAACAGTGATGTGTTCAGCTTCTTTAACGCTTTTTTCTTCTAGTTCATAATTTCTTTTTTGAATCCATACGATGATAAGTAAACACACAAAACGTCTCTGTGTAAATTATTTGTATTTTCAGTGCCTCTCTTTTTATTAATTCTCCTAACAAAGCATTTCTGGATTCGCTCAGCAGGAACAGACATATTCAGCGCTTCGGTGAAGATCTTTTGCACGCATTCTTCAGCATTTAGGTCATTAATGTTAGGCACACCAACAATTTCAATTATATACGTGCTCAAGTGTTTAAAAATCAACGGCAATTTAATTTTTAAACCCCAACTCGTACTGCATAAGGGGTATATTAACTTTGTCATTCCGTTTGTAACGCCAATAACAGGCGTGGCAGGTATAGAAAAGTATATATTTTTGATCAGCATCACCACCAGAGTCGATATCTGTGTGTCCGTCTGTCTGTCCGTCTGTGGACACGATTACAGCCGTAATTTTAAAGCTATTGCGATGAAATTGGAAGTATAAGTAAAAATATATATGAAATTCAAAATATATATGAAATTCTAAATATATATGAAATTCTAAAAAATGGAGATCAAGTTCGAGAATACGCCAAATCGTTTGAAAACCACGCTACCTCCCATAAAGAGTGATTTTTTTAACCGTAAAATCTTATTAAAATCCACAAAAATTCAAGAAATGGCTTGAAATTTTTCACGTAAGCTTTGATCAATATAAATCCTTGATCAATATAAAACTATGGAATTGGGAAAATTTGGATGAAAACTACGCCTACCTCCCATACAAAGTGGCTTTGTATTAATCGTGAAATCTCTTAAAAATCTACTCAAATTACAGAAATGTCTTGGAATTTTGCACATAGGCCTTGATATATAGTATAGACCATCACTTTGATATTTGGCCCATTTATCACCTACCTCCCATAAAAATGACCACGCCTACCTCCCATACAAATTGGATTTATTTAAAACGTGAAATCTCTTAAAAATCTGCAAAAAAATAATGAAATGTCTTGAAATTTTGCACATTAGCTTTGATATTTAACATAAACCATCTCTATGATATTTGACAAAATCGGATGAAAATCTCATGCCTATTTCCCATATAAAGTGACTTCATTTTAAACGTAAAATCTCTTAAAAATCTACTAAATTAAAGAAATATCTTGAAATTTTGCACATAAGCTTTGATATATAACATGAAACATCTCTATGATATTTGGCAAAATCGAATGAAAACCACGCGTACCTTCCATACAAAATGACGTCATCAAAATAGAAAATCTTTCTTTAATATAAAAAAACTGAATGACATCGCGTCTCCAATTCCACCCTCATCGTTTATCCAACCCATACATTTATTCTTCAGTATAATGTGGAGTCTTTAGACTAGAAAAGGGGGTGTGGCATTTTACTTTTAATTGAACTTCTGGTACACCATGTGTCTGAATTCAACCAAATTTTGCACACATAATCCTTGGTAATTTGAGCAGTCTTAAGTATATAAAATTACTAGACTTACTAGTCTAGAATTACTGGTCTTAAGTATAAATGCGGTACTGGTAGACAAGGAGCGTGGCTCTTTATTTTTAAACTATCTCCAATAACACCGTTTGTCCAACTTCAACCAAATTTCGTACATATATTCTTTAGTATAATGAAAAGTTTTAAGCCTACAAAAGTGGATGGGATTGGGCAAGGGGCGTGTCCATTTAATTCTAATCGAACTCCCTATAGACCGTGTGTCCGACTTAAACCAAATTTTGCACAAATATTATTTGACATAAGAATCAACCGTTAGTTTATAAAAGTGTGGGGTAATAGACGGAGGGGGGGGACACTTTATTTTTAATCTATTTCCATCTACACCGTTTTTCCGACTTCAACCAAATTTCGTATAATGCACATATTCTTTCGTATAATGAGAAGTTTTAATCCTACAAAAGTGGGGGGGAATTGGACAAGTAGCGTGATACTTTAATTTTAATGAAACCCTTCTACACCGTTTTTGACTTCAACCAAATTTTGCAAATATATTCTTTGAAATAATGAGCAGCGATTAGTCTAAAAAATTTGAGGGGGAATTAGACAGGGGCGTGCCACTTTAATTTTAATCGAACTAATTCTAAAGCCTTTGTCCGACTTCTTCCAAATTTCCCACACATATTTTTTGGAATAATGAGCAGTCAGTAGTCTAGAAAATTGGGCGGAACTGAACGAGGAGCGTGGCACTTTATTTTTAAATGAAATATTTTTTACCATTTGAATGAACTTGCACATACTAACCAAATTTTGTACATATATTCCATAGCAAAATGAGCAGTCTACAAATTAATCTATGTGGCAGCTACCCAGCTAAATTAAACTAAGCGTGTGACACAAATATTTTTGCAAATTATACATAAACATTTTATATACGGCTAAAGACGGAGGGGGGAGGGGGGGGAAGGGGAGTATTTTAGCTTCGGAAAAGTTTATGTTTAACAGGGTTCCCATACAAACTGTGTGCTTCTTACATGTTTGTCCGAAGGAACGATATTTTTTACAAAATAGTCTAGTTTCAAAAACAATTTATTTGAAAAAAGTATTCCACTATTTCAAACCAATCCAATCAAACGTTATTACTAAAAATTTGTTTTCATACCATGTGGTGTGGATCTATATTAAGAAAACGTTTTCTGTTAATTATTTAATTTCGTTATTCTTCCCTTGCGCATTTTTAGAATAACCTTTCTAATTTTTAAAGTTTTAAAAAAAGCAAATATTTTTCATTGATTAATTTTTTTTTATACTCATGTCATGAACAATTTTACCCTATTTTATGGAACGTATACATGTTTTTTCAACTGCATCGGAAATTTAGCTTATGTATTGAATCTTTGTGTAATGAGGATGTGCTTCTAGTATTTTTCTCCAACGATAAACCTTCTCTTTACACTTTGAAGCTATAATCGTAATACCACAAATTGAAAAAAAAAAAAAATCTCTAAAGACATTGTAACCAACTTACTTTTCTGTATTTCAGTTGCTCAATAACAGTATCATAAAAATTTGAGCAATGGAAAAATTTTTGTTTGAGAATCTAGAGAAAAATGAGCATCTTCTCTTGCTATAGAAATTAAATCATTAACATGAAATGAGTTTTGTTAATACAGACCCACATGTGTGTGAAAATAGATTTTAAGTATCTAAAAATTTTTGATTGGAAAGGAATATTGGGATATTTTTCAAATAAATTATTTTTGAGGATAGACTATTTTGTAAAAAATATAAGAACATTTTTAAAACAACAAATTTCGACAACAGAAACAGAACATAAAGAGTTAGTTAAGGACAGAAACAATTAATTAATTTTTGTGGAAGACTAAAACAAATATTTGTTAATTAAATCCATTTTTAATTTAAATCATTTTTACAACAAAAACAACTTTTATGTAACTTTTTGAGAAAACTCTTAATATTTTGAACACAGCAAACGGTATTGGTGAAATAGCTTTTGTAAAGTAATTTTAGTGAACTTTGTGACAAAAAGAAATTGAGCGATATATATTGAAAAACAGCGGAGATATTTAAATCTTCAAATTTCGGATTATTTTTTCTCATTCCTTCGGACAAACAAGTAAGAAGAACACAGTTTGCGTGGAAGTCCTGTTAAATGTAAATTTTTTAAATTAAAGATCTATACTACGCAAAGTTCGAGAACAACAAAATTTTTGATACCCATTGTGTAGTCTTTATCTATAACAAAAATTTTATTTTCAAGAAAATAAGTGCATTTTTTAATAAAGAAAATTTTAATATAAAAAGTTGAAATTTAGAAAAAAAAAAAACAAAGAAAGGTAAATTTTAAATTTATCTAAAATTAAACATAAGTAAAAATTAAATAATTTCGGGTATGGGCTCTTCAAGATATCGACTAAATACTGTTTAAAATTTCCACAACAAAATTAGAATAAAATTTATTTCTAAAAATTAGATGCCATCATGTGTGCCTTTTTAATAATACCATTCGCTTGATACCAAATATGCGTGTGTTTTCATGGAAAATAGTAAAGTTATGGCGAAAAAATTAAATTCCCGCTGATTTTGGAACCCTAAATAATAGGTTCTCAAACTTTTTAGGTCTACCGCCCCTTTTTGAGTTAAAATTTTTTCCAGCGCTCCCTCGGAAAAAGTACTTTCTTGAAAATGAAACTTGCTTATTTTATTATTTACTAGCTGGAAAGGCTGGCTTCGCCAGGGGTGTGTTGCATTCAGGGTGTGTAAAATGTGTGGAAGGTTATACAACTAACAATGCGCAACGATCAACAGATCCAATCTCGACCATACATTTTTTGTCAGAAATAAAATTATGAATTTTAAGACTAAAGCCCGAAGTACAATAGAGCGAGAGTGCGTTGCGAGACAACGTACAAATCTCGCATGAGCTGTCAAAGCATTTTCATAAGCAGAGATTTTATGTAGCAATCTACAATTACACTGTGGAACAAATTCAGGTTAGCAAAAGTTAGGTCGATTCTGAGAGTGAGGGGTGAAAATAGAGGTTAAATTAGAAGCCCGTATCGCGGCGTTTGTTTATGTTAGTTCGAATTTTTTTTTAATCGACCTTCGAACTTTGCAGTCAAATGCCGATTTTCAGCATATTGTTTATATGGGTTTTTGGCTATAACTCGTCGACTAATTGATATTTTTTCAATCTGTAAAAGCCAAATTATTGCTAGAGACATGTGCAACAATTAACATTTTTCAAAAAATTGATTTAAAAAACTTTTATGGTACTTATGAAGCGAAATGTTGGAAGAACTATTTTTTTTTATGCTTTTTGAAAATATTTTCCACAAAACTAAGTCTTTTTTGCTTTCTGTTTGATCTATAATATGCTTCTCAATATCTTCAATAAATTTCGTTTGAAAAGAAAATGGTCTTAGTCGATAATTTGCGTTAAAAATCCCAAAACCATTAAATAAATAGCGAATTAGGTAGAAGTAATTAAAAAGAGGGTTCCAAGAATTAGGAATTAGTAAAACAACTTTTTTGTTTTCAACCACCGCACAGGTAGCGATTTCTTTATTTCGTACAAGCGAACTTATTTCAAAAATAAAGATTCAGTTAAGACTCGAAACTCAGCCGAAACTGATGTCTTTTAATTTTCGCTCGGTAGTGATAAAATTCGCTATTAATTTTTTTGGAACTTATTTAATTTTGTGAGTGATTTAAGTTAAGTGCATCAGATTCATAAAAATAACAAAGATAACTTTGTATAATATATATTGTATGAAAAATGTCGGAACCAAAATGTAAAATGGACCATTTTTGTAATGTTTGTGGACTTTTCATAGTAAGCGATGAAAAATGTGGCAATGCGAGTGATTTTTTTTTTTGGAAGCCTATAAACAATATTTCTCGCAAGAGTTTATCACTGACGTAAACTATGCTCCTAAAAAAGTTTGCTTTAATTGCTATTCAACTCTTATGCAATGGAAAAGTGAAAAGAAGAAGGCTATGCCTTTTGGTATACCAATAATGTGGTTAGACAACAGCCCGCATCAAGAAGAAAATTGCTATGGATGTATCAACTACCATAAAACTTTGAATAGAAGGAAAGCAAAGAATTAAACTTATGTAGCAGTGCCAAGTGCCCAATTACCATTACCGCACTCAGAATTCGTTCCAGTACCAACACACCGAAGTATTGATCTTTAAACAGATATCAGTACTACAACCGCCGCTGCTACATCCATGGATTTCTTTTCAGAATACGACCCTGGTGAAGGTACATCCTATGAATCAGCAAAGGACCCAATCCTAGTCACACAAAACCAATTGAATGGAATTGTTACAAATTTGTGTTTGACTCAGAAAAAATCAGAACTAATGGCTTCATTTTTGAAAGGAATACATGGCCTGAATACAATAGGTAACACGAAATTCTTCTTCCTGAAATGAAAATTTTGTTGCCGTTGCTCCACATTAAACTTGGCATTGCTAAACATTTTTTGAAATGTATCGCAAAAAGACCAGCAGTATTCAACCGCTTAAAAGACATTTTCCCAAGACTAAGTAACGCCAAAATTCAGGAAGGGGTTGTTAATGGTCCCGACATACGGAAACTAATGAGTCGTCAAGATTTTGACCGAAGTTCTGACAGACCGAGATTTAAATGCAATGCTCGCATTGAAAGCAGTCATTAAAGGACTTTTGAGTAAAGAACGCAAAGAAAACTACAGGCAATCTGTTGCAAACATGTTGGCAGCTTTCGATGAAATTGGGGTTAATATGTCGTACAAAATTCATCTCTTGCATCAGCATCTTGACCAACTCGCTCAACAGTTGCCAACTGAATCTGATGAGCAAGGCGAACGTTATCACCAAACTGCGCTTCCATTTGAAATAAGGTAACTATAGAGTGTGCATATTTTGAATTCCTAGATTTTTCTAATATCTTTGTCAGAGTGCACAATTTAAACATGTTAACGATTGAAAACTATTTTCGTTTCAGGTACAGAGGAAAGAAATCTCCAGATGCAATACTCGCTGAAATTTGTTGGTGGTATAAAAACACCTTTGAAGAAGAGGAAGACGAGGAGAAAGAGGAAGACAAAGATGAAATTCTAAAATATCTGTTGGACGAAATTATCCGATGACGACGATGGCCAAGATATTAGAGAGAGCAGTGATGTTGATCCACAGCCGCCTGCTAAACGGCAACTGGCCAAATCGTTAATTTAATTTATTTAAGTTTTTTTAATTTTTTTAGCCAAAAAACCATATAAACAATATGCTGAAAATCGGCATTTGACTGCAAAGTTCGAAGGTCGATTAAAAAAAAATTCGAACTAACATAAACAAACGCCGCAATAAGGGTTTTCTAATTTAGCCTCTATTTTCACCCCTCACTCTCAGAATGACCTAACTTTTGCTAACCTGAATTTGTTCCACAGTGTAATTTGGCACGCGATTGAGCGG
Source organism: Coremacera marginata (assembly GCA_914767935.1). Taxonomy (NCBI): domain Eukaryota; kingdom Metazoa; phylum Arthropoda; class Insecta; order Diptera; family Sciomyzidae; genus Coremacera; species Coremacera marginata. The sequence continues at coordinate 59,496,402 of OU612044.1, read as the reverse complement.
TGCGAGGCCAGTGTTGCCGTTTTGGCTATTTATAGCCAAAATTGGGTATTTTCTTTTCCGGCATATATTTTTGGCGATTTTATTTTTCGTTTGGCTATTTTTTTATTCCGGTATTTTTTTTTTTTGTAGTTTTGCGAAAATTAATTTTTTATCCTGACCTAAATGATTTAAAATTTAACCAGTAATGTCAATCGTGCAGTACAACGCAATAAGGCTGTGTTTAAAATTGCAACTAAAGCTTAGTATGCTGTAGGAACGAAAATTTTTGGGCATATAATTCTACACGCGAAATTTTGGTGTAGTCAAAATTTTTTGTGTGGAGAAAAAGCACTTAATAAACTAAATAAATTTGTTTAAAACAAATGCAAATTTCCACGGTAATTAAATGTACGGGCATATAAATGCCAGTGAAATTCTGACATTTTAACTCTCCACATTGTGAACTTGGCTACACTGAACAAATTTTTTCCTTTAACAGCGTACTACCTAGCGAAAAAAAATCCACTTTCTGTTCGCTGTCAAAAAACTCAATGTACTTCTTATGAGAATTTTGTTTTCGTTTCTACAGCATACTGAGCTTAATTCAGAAACACTGTACAAAAAGAGCTGGCTATACTGACCTCACTAAGCCGACTTTTTTTGACATTTGTAGTGAGGCCAGTGTGGACAGCTCTTTTTGCGAATTGTTCCTGAATTAGTTGCAATTTTGAACACTGCCGAATATATTAACGTTCTTAAGAAAACCCAAACGCAGTCTTCAGTGTCTCGGGAAGAACTGAAATCTTTATTCAATTTTAAATCGGCAATTTTAAAACTCACCAAAATTGGATGTTTAAACTCGGTTTAACTATATATCTTAGCATTCGTGAATTTAAATTGACTTAAATTGAGAAAAAAAACTGGGATTTGAGAGAGCTTTCTTTCATCCAAAAATTCTAAGCACCCAACAAATTATGTTCATGGTCCGAAGCTGTCAACACGACAGGTTTTCATCAAAAACCAGAATTAAGAATGTTGTCTTCAGCCTTGTTAATCAGGCAACTTGTGTAGCATACCTAGGACAAAACATTGAGCGAGAAAAAAAAAATAAAATGACAAAACTTTTAAAACTTGACAGACAAGTATCCGAAGTGAGACATGCTACGTGGCTACGTAGCAAAAATTTAAAAATATTGTGTCTTTACTTATATGCAACAAATTTTTCTTAGTTTTTTCTCATTAGTCTTGTTTTTGAAACAGTCCTTTTATTGGGGGTTTTTTCACATGTGCACGAACCGGTTTTGACTTTCTAATTTGCCAACTGATTGCAGCACTGTCAGAATGGGGTATCGGTCAATGTTCTCGGTGTCCATACATTTATTAATTTCGCTTCACTATTCAAAAGCATCTAATAGACAGGGTGATTGAATCCTTTTCTTTTCTCTCCTTATTTAGAGTGATAAACCACTGAGGAAATATTACATTACAAAATATTTGATATTCGGATATCGTTATTCGGATATCGGATATTGTTTAATTTAGCTTATCAAAACTATTTATTAAAATAAAAAGTTGTTTCTATCTTTCTACCGCCCACTAGCAGCATCTTAGCGCCCCCAAATTGTTGTGAACTCAATACCGTCCCCCAGGGTGCCTTCAGCGCCCTCAGGGAGAACCTATGCCCTAAACCATCGATTGAGCACGTATTAAAAAAATACGTCAACCTTAGATTTTTATCATATATCACATATCCGAAAATCATTCAAATCGGCGAATGACATCTGGGGACTTTCCCTTGTCAGTAAAGTAAAGCCTGCTTTTCACTGTCAGTTGTATGATGACATAAAACTTAATCAATTAAAATAATACCGAAATAAAAAAAATATTCTATATATTTTGTATAGCTCAATTCGATAATTCGGTTGATTTTTTTAATTTTTCTCCATTGTCAAACATAGAAAAAATGCCGACGTGTTGAAATAACGGAATAACGGAAATTTTTTATTACACATTAGGGTGGTTCTTATTTCTAAGAAAAATAATAATAAATTATTCTTTTAATTTGACGGGGCAACACATTCATCCCAATTATGAAACATTTTCTCCCGGGAGTTGTAAAAGGGAGTTTCCGTTTTTAAGATAGCAAATAAAGACATCTCATTTATTTTTATTTTAGACTCATGAATATTGAGGGTTGACGAACAAATTTGCATTAAAAATTTCTAAGAAGTTTTTAAACTTTGTCTTAAAAAAGGAAACTGCCTTTTACAACTCCCGGGAGAAAATGTTTCATAGTTGTGCTGATTATTTGAATATATACCAAAGAAACTAGTACATTTTTTTTTTAATTTTTAAATGATATTTAGGGGTCGCTACCAAGGCTCATTGCTAAAATCGGCAGGAAAAAGTAGCCAATACTAGAAGACGACCTACACACCCATAGGTATCTAAAAACCCATAGATATTTACATGAAATCAAGTACCTATGGGTTTTTAGGGTCGCTAAACACGAATCTCGAGTCAATGGCGGCTTCAATATGGCCATTATGTGAAAACACGCAGTTATATGAAATTTTCGGAGGCCATTTTGAGCCTGTAAACCGCAGTGTCCACACCTATAAAAAAGAAATGTACCTTAGATTTTTGTCCTCTATCACATATCCGAAGCTCATTCAAATCGGCGAATGACACTAAGGGCCGTTTTCTTATGAGAGGGCTAAACTTTGACAACTGGTAGCAACCTCTAAATCATTTAAAAAATTAAAAAAAAAACACTTTTTATATTTAGTTGTATATAATCGAATAATGATCGAAACATGCCGCGATAATAAGTCAAAAGTCGAAAAATAAGGACCACCCTAATACACATTATTGTTTTTGTTTTAATTTCGGAGGTACGCTTAAAAATATAATCAATGCACAAAATATGTGCGCATATTCGTTTAATAGCGTCGGGTGAAACAACGTGCAATTAGCGAAAATTTTGAAATCATTATCATTCTTTACCTTAAAAACTAAAAATTTGTAAGTTTTAGATATTTCTTTTATTATTTAAGTAACATTAAATGCATAATTTTCATTTTCAAATTGTTATATCACAGTTGCAACCATATATGAAGGGAAATAACGAATATTAAAATTATCCACTCGTGTTAAACAACTTAAGAAACTAAGAAACTTAAGAAACTTAATTTAGAAATTAAGAAACTTAATTTAGAAATTAAGAAACGAATTTTTCAATTGGGCCAGGTTCAAACCTGGCTGACGGTGCATACTTTTTAGTTTTTGTTTTGTTTTAAAAATTTGCTGTTATAAGTTATTCTGTTATTATAAACCAAATTGTACACCTAAATGGTGGCGGCCGTGGCATACTGGTTGGGTGCTTAATTTGTTAACGAGATGCCCGGGTTCAAACTCGTGACTGGTGTTGGGATCCTCCCTATATGGATACCCGTAGGTTCTTTTTACGAATGTCCTGAAACTTGTTCCTACTTCCCTATGCACATGAATTATATTTATGTCGTCAGGACATAAAGACTAATTGATGCACGCGCTCTGAAGAACTTTTGTTTGTCGTAATTGGATCATGCCTGGTATCATGAATTGAGGTAGGTCGGTGCTTAAAGCAATTTGTGCTGCGTTTTACTTTACTATCTGTTTATGCATACCGCAATTCATGATCAAGGTTAGTCGATATTTGCTATCGGCATTAATTTATTAAAGTTTTAATTGGTTTGTGACGACTGAATCACAACATTCCTCCCCCCTTTGGCAATGAACAAATTATGCTATTTATCTAGCCATAATTTTTTCGACATATTAAACGTGTGTTATTTCTTTCTTTTAACTATATTTGTATGTTTATATATTTATATTTATATATGTATGTTTATATATGTATGTTACCTTGCACAACATGAAATATATTTCAATTATTTCCTTATTTCTTTTGAATTACATATTCTTGCTTAATTTTTCTGTTTGTTATCAATATTTCATTTTTGTAGTGCTTGAACGTGTTTCATTCTAAGCTTACAATCATAGTTTCTTAATTTTCATATATTTCTTAAATAAGTTAATAGTATCATAATTCATTTATCATTATCTCTATATATTAAGATTTTTATATTATTATTAGTATTATCATCTTAAGTTGAAAATTGAAAATAATGTTTCGTCTTCCTGCGTGCTTTCAATTTCTGAGATATTCTCTGATTTATCCTCTTGTTCGTTTATTCTGGTCCTCGATCTCGTTTGTACTAATCTTATACCCTGCTCTGGTTGTGGTATCCTACTTAACGCGTCTGCATTTAAATTCCTTTTTCCTGGTTTATATATTATTTCAAAGTCGTAACTAGATACGATATGGCCGTTCTGAATCACGGAGCAAAGGATCTTGATAACGACAGTACGTGTACATATACGTTTTGTGTGTATGTATGTGTGTGTAAGCAAGCGTAGATTCATAATTAATGTGTATGTTTGTGTGTTTAAGCAAGTTGACGTACATAATTTATGGATGTGTGTTCCCTATAGGAACAAACTAACTTGTTTTTAAAAACAACTAGTTAAAAAACTAGTTTAAAATAAACCAGTATATGAACTACTTTGAATTATATTGAGGCGGCAACTACTCTGATGTTGGCATGTTCTAATTGAAAATTTTTATTAGATTACAAGCTTATATATATTTAACCATGTTATTTCATCAATATAGTTTATCAATAGTTTTTAATTGGTTATTTTAAAGCAATTAAAAAAATAATTTAAATGTAACTAATTTGACAAGTAGTTGAAAATATATGCAGACGACAGTCAATTGACTTATTTAGCGGACATCACCATACAAAATAAGTTAGTTCGTTCTATGGAAAAAAGTCAGAATTTCAACTAGTTGTGGTTGACAAAAAACTACTTTATCAACTACTTTTAAATTAGTTGATTTTCCTACCTGAATTATTGTTGATTATCCTTAAATTCATTACGTGAATGCATAACGCATATTATAAAATTAAATAAAAAAAGTCTTTTGAAAAAAGTTTCAAAGAAAGTCTGTTTTGAAAAATATATACACAAATTCATTACGTGAATGCATAACGCATATTAAAAATCATCAAGCTTTCAGTCTTTAACGAAATTAAAATTTTAAACTTAAGATTATTTGTTTTTAAGTAGTTTTCAATTACTTCATATATAAATAGTTTATAAATAGTTTAACTATTTAGAATTGAAGTGGATGCCCCCTTAATATAATTCAAAGTAGTTCATATACTAGTTTATTTTAAACTAGTTTTTTAATTAGTTGTTTTTAAAAACAAGTTAATTTGTTCCTATAGGGTTATTATTGTTTACAGCAGTGGACGTGCATATTTTGTGTATATGAATGTATAGTGGTATTCGCTCTTTCGTGTATTAGATGTACTGATTGTAATTGTACCGATAAATACAAGGGAAAGAGTGATAAAGAGTGAGTGTAATTGTACCGATAAATACAAGGGAAAGAGAGATACACAGCAGTGTATCTACTATTGGCTACACTGGTGGCAATTGAACGTTTTTTCCTTATTTTAACATTTTCCATTACAGATTCCATTACAGATGGATTTTAAACAGTTCTAATTAGAAAACGATATGATGTGACGAGCTAGCGCGAAAAATTATGGCGAACAAAGGACAAGAAATGGTACCAAGAATGCTGCCAAGTAATGTCAAAATGATACAATTAACACATACAACTACATTACAATCATCTTTTGATGTTGTAAAGAAACACATAAAGTGTAACTTCAAAAGCTATGGTATTTGTTGTTGCATGTGTATTTAGTGTAATTTTTTGACAGAAGTACACTAGTGTATTCATAAATACACAAAAGAGCGAATACGAGTACTACTTATATGTTAGTTGTTAAGCAAGTTCACATACATATACATATATATATACGTAAAACTTATAAAAATTAATCCAGCGGCGGAGATTTAAGGGTATTATCAACTTGAGCTACTATGATTTAGTAGGGGTACTAATAACCCAGATGGCCCCCACTGACACTTTCACCCTAATTCAAATAATTGTTTACATTATCACTCGGTGTGTGTATCTATAAAAATGTTGATTTTGCAGTTTTTTTTGTTTTTTTTCTTTGCTTAGATATTCTTAAAGCAGAACTCTGAGCTTAGCTAAGATAAGATGATATACATTTTGTTAAGCAAGTTCACAAACATAAATAAATATATATAGTATATGCTTAACATGTTTGCATGCATTTGTTTCTTAACCCTCAAATGCCTAGCAACAATGCATTAAATTCTACTTGACGACTTTGACTTTGACAATATGAGTGTTTCAATACGAAAATCTACATTTATGATGGCTATATCAATTTAGGTACAGTGAAGATTTAAGGATTAGAATATATGAACATGTTTGGGCGTAGTAATAGCATTTTCTTTTATGCCTTTTATATGACATTACAGTCGACATCAGATGTTGTTTCAGTTTTACACTAAAATTAATATGTAAGTCCAGTGACAATGCAATGTTATGATAAAATATTTTGCCACACCCCCTTTTACCTTCCACAAATCCATAAAAATGCCTTATCATTAAATTACTAGGCCGATTAGCTTTATTTTATTTATTTATTTGTTTATTTAATTGAATGACAGATGATAGAGTAGAGATTTATATTAGTCAGAACTTAGTATAGATACAAGGTAATATATATTACAAAGGTAAGTCTTAAGTTAACAAAAAAATCTCGCAATGATTGCTTAAATAAATCCCTGGGCATGGAGAAATCCAATAAAGTCATTGAAAACAAGTTATTGTACGTTTTAAGTGCTCTAGTAATGGGTTCGCATCCAGCATAGTTTCACTTGTAAGCTCTGAGATAAAATGGTACATAAAAACAAGGTTCTTAAAGGAATTCCTGAAGGAAATAAATTTATACGTTCGAGAAGCGATGTGCAATTATTATTACCACTTATTAAGCCACGAATAAACTCTAAGGGCTGAATGGTTCTTCTATCTTTCAGGGAGTTTAAATGTAATAATTTACAGCGTATACTATATGATAGAGGCTCAGTAAAATTTAAAGGTCTTAAGTGCAAATTTCAAAAATCTTTTCTGAATAGACTTAAGTCTAAACCTTACAAAGGCGGAGAACAAATATAAACGCGTATACGGATCATTAAAATCAGAGCAATTACGATATATAAAAGCTAACATCGAAAAAGCTTTAGTAATTATATAATCCAAATGCTTTGTAAAAAGGAATTTAGAGTCAAATAAGACTCCAAATCACAGATTTGATCATTAAACTTTAAGGAAGCAATGTTATTGAATCATTTGAAAAAAGTTACATGTAAACATTTTTTAAAATTTAGTGCAAATCCAAAAAACAAGATTTGATAGATCAGCCTGAAGACTGTTAATATCCATAATAGAACGTATTGACCTGAATATTTTTAAATCGTCAGTAAAAAGCAGGTAGTTGCAATAATTAAAGCAACTTCCAATCTTATTATAAATAGAAGAAATAACAGTGATCCTAGAATACTACCTTGAGGTATTCCTGAGGTAGCAAGAAAAACATATGAATCGATATTTCCAATAGAAACCACACAACGACGGTTTGAAAGATATGAATTTATCCATCTCAGGAAGGTAGAGTGAAAACCCATCTTATTTAATTTAGCAATTAGGGCATTGTGGCACACTTTGTCGAAAGCTTTGGTGAAGTCAGTGTCAATTACATCAACTTGGCAGCCAATTTCGAAAGAGCAGATGCAATATTCGGAAAAGACAGTTAAGTTTGTGACGGTGGAACGGCCAGCAACAAAACCGTGTTGGAATGGGCTAATTGCGTTCTTCACTACAATGCAAAGTTTATTTTTTACAATTGATTCAAAAAGTTTGGAAAATATTGAAAGCTTAGAAATTGCTCTATAATTTTCGACATTATTTTTTGAACATGATTTAAAAATAGGAGTAACATGAGCAAATTTCCATTCATCAATGAAGATACCAGCACTTAGAGATTTATTGTGCATAATTGATAGCGGCTTCATCAAAAAAGACACACATTTTTAAACCGAAGCGGTGAGAACCCATCTATATCGGGCTTAGATGAATTTTTTAAGGACATAATCCCATTAAAAAAATTAAGTGGCGTAATAGCAAGAGTATCAAAATTAGTAAATGGTAAGATATTATTTAAAATTTCAGTTTCCGACCAACTTTTAGGTGTTTCATACACCGAACTAAAGAAGTTTACAAATAAGTTAAAAATATCTGATAGGGCATTAGATGAAAATGCTCTTTTCGACTCAATAAAACTCCAAAAAGCTTTTGGGTTGGACTTAATATTATTTTCAAAACCAATCACAAATTGTTTATACAAGAATTTATGTAGAAAATCAAATTCTCTCATATAGTGTTTATATTTTGCCTCAAAAATCTCATTCTTCGTCGTCTTAAATTTTTTTTTAAAATTTATTGCGTAAGTTTCTCAATTTCATTAGGCCTTTAGTATACCACGGTCTCTTGAAGTCTTTTTTACGGAATCTCGGAATATGCCCGTTTAAAATATCCGTGAAATCCCTGGTAAAAACTGTAAAAGATTCAGCAACATTATTGCAGTTTAAACGACACTGCCAGTCAATGCTGCCTATGTGAGCATTAAGGCAATCAAAATCACAGAAACTATAATTCATATTTAAAACAGCCCTGTCATTGGGAAGTTTTAAATAGTTAAAAAATTCAACTTTTAATATCAAAGGCACATGATGCATGTCAGTTGACGACAATGGAAACATGCATTCCTCAATACCGAATTTTATTTCAGAACTTACGAAAACAAGATCCAAAAATCTACCCAGCTTATTGGCAAATGTATTTATTTGGTTTAGATTTAAACTAAAAAAAATTATCAATCAAAAAAAAATTTCACTGGAATAATTCACATTTATTGGATAAAGAATTTTTTCATTCCCAAGAAATGACCAAGCAATTTTACTGAGATTGAAATCGCCTAATATACAAAAATGATTTTCAACAGAAGTTGATGATAAAAGATGAACAACATTATCCACATGTGCATGATACAACTCATCATCATTATTTGGAGGAATGTACGACATATTTTAAAACGACAAATGATCGAGAACTGGACCTACATGTTTTACGCCGACTCCGAACGGCTTATGTCCTCAAGAAGCTTTTCATGGCGGTGTTTACTCTCTGAGATTTGCCATTGTCTGCAGAGAGGTGACGGCCGAACAGAAAAATTAATTCAATTGAAAAAATGTTCTGTGTCAGATGGTGGGTTCGAACCTGGGTTCTCTGGCGTAAGAGTCACACACTCTACCCACTACGCCACGGCCGTCACTAGCAACAACATCTTCATAATCACCAACAGCACCACGAATAGAGTTTTTTAAAGAATGCTCAGTAACTAGCGGGCATCATTTACATCAGCAGTGTCGACTACAACAATAGCATCTTCAGCAGCATCAGCAGCGGCACCAGTATAAGAGTTTCTTAAAGAATGCTCATTAACTGAGACAAGACTATGCTCAGCACCAACATCAGCGCGGGGATCATCAGTTAGACATCAAGTACCATTTGCAGTCACATTATACTTTGTTACAGCAGCATCAGTGGAAACAAAACTTGCTTTTTTAGAGACGGCTGGAGAAACAGCTCTAAAAGATTTAGGTTTACAAGCTTTTATCAAATCCCCTTCATTGAGTTTGGCCATTGAGCGTGTCAAAACTGCGTTTATTTGTATGCACTGCAGCACTTTGAGAATTTAAAACCGGTTTCTCAGTCAGCGGCACATTGTGAGAATTAGCAGAAACTAATACCTCTTTAATAACATTTAGATTATTTAAAAAAAAAACGAAATGGCCATTTCAGCCCTTGAAAGGACTTTGACCGAGCTTCTTATGATCAATTGTGTTGTGTGTGATGTGAAAAATGTTTGCACACAAATGATCGAGAACTGGACCTACATGTTTTACGCCGACTCCGAACGGCTTATGTTCTCAAGAAGCTTTTCATGGCAGTTTTTACTCTCTGAGGTTTGCCATTGTCTGCAGAGAGGTGACGGCCAAACAGAAAAATTAATTCAATTGAAAAAAATTCCTGTGTCAGATGGAGGATTCGAACCTGGGTTCTCTGGCGTAAGAGTCACACACTCTACCCACTACGCCACGGCCGCCACTAGATTATAATTTGGATTATTAAGCGAGCCATTTATTTTTTTTCAAAATATTCACATTTAAGAATTTTAGGCAATTGTCACATTTGTAAAAAATGTTTATAATTTTCTAAATGTAACCATAGAAATGAAGTTATTTTATATTTAGATAATTTTTCTAATTTCGCTTGTTAAAGGTGAATATTCAATTAAACGATGTTGGATGGAGGAACATCTAGTCCCTCAGAAGAAAAAAGAAGAACTTGTTACTACTATGTATGCGGCTGACGCGAAAATGCCGACATACTACCACGAAGAAGATCGAGGTAAGCTGCTTACTTGTATTTATTTGCAAAAGTTAAATTAAAAAACTTAATTTTAATATTTTTTCTTTTCAGCTTCTAGACCCTACAAGTCTTATTTGAAGCTATGGGATACTGATGAAGCTTCAAGGGACTCTGTAGCCTCGTCTGAGACGCTAAGCAATATTTGGTCAGGATATTGCAAATATCTATCTCTGCATAGGCATCAAGAAATAGATGATGGAATAGCCGTAGAAGACGAGGGTCTACGGTTATGGACCATTAGACCTCTTGATTTCTTAGAGCGATACCTCTATATTTTATGTGAGAACTGTTGGGACGATAACGTTTCCCCAACCCTGACACTCTACGCCAATGTTGTATAGATGTCATTAGGATAGAGACTCGTTTACAAAAATTTTGATACTATGACACCTCCCCCCGACAGTTTTTTTGTTGGGTTGGGAGGAGTAATAGTATCAAAATGCATTTATCATTATCCCTATATATTAAGATTTTTATATTATTATTAGTATTATCATCTTAAGTTGAAAATTTAAAAAATTGATAAATACATTTTTTAAATTGAAATTTCAGTTATTAATACTTGTTTTGTTATTAATACAGCTATAAAAGAAAAAAAACTTCATTCATTTAACTTTTTTTATATATTCCCACCCCCAACTTCGCACTACGTTAACGTTTACATGCATCATCAACAATAACACCAATAATCTACGCTTGCTCAACGTCGATAAGCTTTATGTATGTATGTTTGTTTAGTAAAATCATAAAATTCAGTGTGCTTGTTACAACTTAAATGTTTGATTCTTCTACGCTTTCTAGAACAAATCATATGTCTATTTATTTATTCTACAAATTTATTATAATATCAATACGCTGCTTCTATCACTTACCGATCCTATCCCTAGTTCACCACCTCATTACTACGTCATCAAACACTAGCGATACATCGCTATCGACTTTCAGTTACACCTTGCTTCCTTTGAAATTCATGTTATTAGAATCGAAATAATCATATGGGAATATACCCTTTCTCTTCATATGATTGAATTCGTCTTCGTCAATTAACGTCAAAGTACGTCAATTAACGTAGAATGTACTTTTAAATATTAATAAATAAAGACAAAGTCAAATTTAAATTTCAAAGTTACACAAACAAACAAAACAATAAACGATAATAAGGTCTATGCTAGCGTCTATGAAATTTATAAAATTTAATTAAACTTCAGTATTAAATATTCTCAAATAAATTGTACTCTTTTATTATTTTGTTTCATTAATACTCTTCCTATTCACCCACCGACACAGTGCTGTCGACTTTCGGTTTTGTTAGCACGCACGATGAAATTTTAAAAGAATATATTCTAACCCTTAAACCTTCATCGATCCTAAATTGATATAATCATTTTGTCACCATTTTGTCAAGGTAAACGTCGTTAAGTAGAATTTGATGAATTTATGTTAGGTTAATGAATTGATGAGGGTTAAAAAACAAATGCATGCAAACATGTGAAGCATATATTATGTTTATTTATTTATGTTCGTCAACTTGTTTAATAATAATAAACATATGTTGAAGATGCTTCTACACTTGCTTAACGTCGATATGCTCGCTGCATATCAGTTTAGCTTTAAGAAGATTGAATAAAAAAATAAAAAAAACTGGAACAACAACAACTTATAGATACATACTAAACCTCTGCACGGGTAGTCTTAAACCGACTTTCAACACATTCGTTTCGAAACGAGTGATTGTTCGGAACGACTCAAACATAACATAGCCGGTAGCATTCGTCAGGCAAACGAATCTAAACCAAACATACAGAATGAAGAAAATGAAGGATTTGTAAAAAATTAATTAATTTCAGTGTAAAACTGAAACAACATTTGCTGTCGACTGTAATGCCATATAAAAGGCATAAGAGAAAATGCTATTACGACGCCCAAACCTGTTCATATATTCTAACCCTTAAATCTTCACCGTACTTAAATTGATATAGCCATCATAAATGCAGATTTTCGTATTGAAACACTCATATTGTCAAAGTCGTAAAGTAGAATTTGATGAATTTTTGCTAGGCATTTGAGGGTTAAGAAACAAATGCATGCAAACATGTTAACCATACACTATATTTATTTATTTATGTTTGTGAACTTGCGCAAATTTCAGTGAGGGTCTCATGGGTAGCTTTTTTGCATTCATGCAGATGTCTAAGCAAGTGGACGTATATGTTTTGTGTATAAGTATGTATTATTGTTGATTAAACAAGTTTACATTCATATTTTGTGTGTGTTGATTTTGTTTAATAACAGATACAGATCAGTTTAGCTGTTAGCTGTTTAACAGATACAGCTCAGTTATCTGTATAGTGTCAGTTTAATAGATAAAAGTTGTGATGTAATCATTTCAGTTGTTTTTGTTGTATTGCTTTTAAAATATTTCTGATAAGGTCTATGCTATTCTTTACATGATATTCATACAATTTAATGAAACTCCAGCATGAAATATTCTAGAATAAATCATACTACTTACTTACTTACTTAGGTGGCCGTAACAACACGTGTCCGGATTTCGACCGACCTCATCAGCTCTCGCCAGGCGCCTCTGCTTTGCGCGCGCCTTCTCCAATCGGATACACCAAGTGCGGTTAGGGCTTCCTCAGCCTGGTCCATCCATCGGAGGCATGGTCTCCCTCGTCGTCGTTGACCAGCGACCCTCGCCTCGAGCATCTTTTTTGCTGGAGCTTCGTCGTCCATACGATGGACATGACCCAGCCAGCGTAGTCGCTGCACAGTTATACGCCGAACTACGTCAATGTCTTCGTAGAGCTCATACAGCTCGTGGTTCATTCGGATGCGATAGTCATCGCCGACTCGAACAGGACCGAAGATTTTGCGAAGAACTTTTCTCTCGAACACCCCCAGAGCGGCTGCGTCAGTTTGCGAAACTACCCATGCCTCAGCGCCATAAAGCAGCACAGGTAGAACGAGCGTCTTGTAGAGTGTTAGTTTTGTCGATCGAGAGAGGGCTCTGGAACTTAGTTGCTTACTGAGCCCGTAGTAGCACCTATTAGCAATTATTGTTCTTCGCTTTATCTCCAGGCTGATTTCGTTGTTGGTATTAATGGCGGTGTCAAGGTATACAAACTCCTTGACTACTTCAAAGTTATAGCTGCCGGATGAAACGTGGGAGTCTAGACGCCGTGCTGCTCCCTTGTTTGTAGACAGCATATACTTCGTTTTAGCCTCATTTATCGTCAAACCCACTCATACCCAATCATACTACTTTAGTATTTTAATTCATTCATTCATTATATCATCAAAACTCAATGATTGTACTTTTTTCCGGTGAAAGGACATTATCGTTATTGCAAAATATTGAAAAAGGTATCTCTTTAAAAGGGTTAATTAGGTTTTCTAAGTACTTAAATTTAGACTGCTGTGATGACTTTGATCATGCATAAATATTTGTATCGATCATCGCATTTGTTTTCCCAAAATTTGAAGGTTTCACATTAAAAGCTCGAATAGAGTTCGGTATCAGTGAACTGTACCGAATTTTATTTGCTTTTGTCGAATTTGACTTGGAGTCATTATTCTTGACGTCAATTGCTTATGTTGTTTTAAAAAGCGCATTATGACTACTACTGACACCACAACATATAAAACGGTTCATTTTATGTGTTTTCAACCAGTTTATTCTGATGCTTTATTCAATAAAGTATAATTATTTATGCTATTATTATTTATGCTATTATTTTTTAATTATATTGTATGCCTTATCTATAAAAAGAGAAATACTCAGTCGTCATCCATCCATCCTTTGTTTGAGAAGGAATTCTAAGTAAAATAATCAACAAACTTCCGATTTACCTTCATTTGCCTGGATATCAGTTTTATGGACCTGGTACAAAACAATATAAATATTTAGCTACAGGTGATCAAGCATCAATTTTTTACTTGAATGCTGCTTATAGACTACACGCTATAGCATACTCAAACAACAAAGATTTGAAAAAAAGATATATTGTCGATAGAGTTTTATCATAAAGTTTTATCAAAGAGATAACTCATGTGATAGATTACAATCATAGATATTGAAGAAACAAATATGCTTTGATATTTAATTATTCGCTCAAACGAAAATCATATAAAAAAAGGATCTGTGATACAAGAGATACTATATAATTTTTAAAATAATTGGTATTTAATGTTGGGAATCGAGTAAAACAACAGGTTTTACTAAGCAGATAACTAATAACGATCGTTAGTCCATAATGAGTACCCGTAATGATAATAGCAATCTCTTTAAGCGGAACCATAACAACACAGGTTGTAAAAAATATTTTTCCTTCAATTGACTTGTCTACAAAATATGTTTGTGGACTTATCGATTTTAAAGCATTTAATTCGATTTCCCAATATATATACATATATATACAGTGATGGAAAAAATAATAGAAACGGTAAGCACTTAAACATTTGGAACAATGGTATTAAATTTAAAAGCAATTTATATGAATGTCACCCACTGTACACGACAGTTGGATAACGGTACTCTATTTTGGTTACGCTTTTTAGCATATTTTCACAAAAATATTAGTTGTGTGTGCGCATTTATGAAGTAAACACGGTTTTGGTTTGGAAAAAAAAATAGAAACGCAATTATATTTTGTTTATAATTTTACAAATACAAGCAGCACACAGTTTTATTCAGGTAGTAGGTCGAAATAATTTAAAAAATTATTAAGAAAACTAATTATTAAAGTGGTATTCGTGTTTTTATAATTTTATTGCTCCAGAATGGGTCGCGGATCGCATTGTACGGAAGCTGAAAGGGAAATTATGAGAAAATTAAAAAATGAAGGCAAAACAATGAACGAAATAGCACAAGTAATGAAATGCTCTAAAAAAAAAGTGTTCTCAGCAATTCATTTTGAACTTAAAAAAGAGACACGAGGAAGAAAACGCGGAACCTCTGAAAAATTTGATAATTTGATGATTCGAAAAACTAAAAAAAATCCATTTCTTTCTTCAGAAGAACTAAGGAGGGAGTTAAATGCTCCAGTATCCAGCCGAACAATTCGAAATAGGTTGATAGAAAAAGATTTGAAGGCACATTCTACAAGAAAAGTACCTTTCCTTAGCAAGAAAAACATTCGCAGTAGAATAGCTTTCGCAAAGAAACATCTTCTGCGAAATAATTGGAAAAATGTGCTATGGTCGGATGAAACTAAGGTAAATTTGTTTGGATCCGATGGAAAGCCGCATGTAAGACGCCCAAAAAATAGTGCTCACGATCCCAAGTACACAAATAAGACCGTTAAACATGGTGGTGGCAACATCATGCTATGGGGATGTTTTTCCTCATCAGGTGTTGGTCCAATTTATTGGATAAGAAATAAAATGTGCGCCACGGACTATGTAAATATTTTAAATAGTATAATGCTGCCATACGCTGAAGATGAAATGCCATTAAAGTGGGAATTTATGCAGGATAATGACCCCAAACACTCCTCAAAACTAGCAAAAAAATGGTTCCAGGACAACAAGGTTTCTTTATTAGAGTGGCCTTCGCAATCACCGGATCTAAACCCCATTGAACACCTTTGGGGTATCTTAAAGAAGCGGATTGGCGGCTATAAATCTAAAAACAAGGAGGATTTGTGGGAAAAAGTGCAAGCCGAATGGTATGGTTTTCATCCTTCTATTTGTGGCAATCTTGTGAACTCTATGGGTCGCCGGTGCAGTGAAGTTTTGAAAAATCGTGGTGCATCAACAAAGTATTAATATGATTATAAAAATATCTGGGTTAAAACGATTAATGTATTTCTAAACTAGTTTTAAGCGTTTTGTTTCTATTTTTTCTTCCAAGTAAAAAAAAACTAAGCTAAGTTATTTTATAATAAATGAAAGAAAATACATTTTTTTTATGTTATAAATTTCAACAAACTTGATATTTAAGAAATGAAGTAAATATTAAAATAAAAGTAATTTCACATGAAATTATTGAACAGAATAAAATAGTGCAAGTCGTTTCTATTATTTTTTCCATCACTGTATATTAGAGGTGTTCTTATTTGTATGGCGAAATTTCAAAGTGTTCTGAATTCATTTCGCCGGGCAGATTTTTGTTCCTTTATATTAAAAAATGATATAACTTAAATACTGAACGAATCCGATAACTTTTAGTGGACCCGGAAACGACTTCAATATGCCTATGCGAATAAATAAAACAACATGGGCAATTTTGAAAATTTTTTTCGAAAAATATTTTTATAATTTTGGTAAACATAAAAAAATCAAAATGAAGTAGGGAATAGTTTTCTGGATATATACACCTTGATATTATGGATGTATTATTAGATCCGATTTTTTATACGATGGATATTTGTGTCTATATGCCTCAACAACCTGGAGCAGCAGTTGTTTTTCCTCTTCATCATTTGTTAATATTCTATTAAAATCTTGAATGAATTTAACTCCTCTCTCTGCTGTATCATTTACAACAAATAAATCCTTACAGAATGTCCAGCCTTCCTCAAATTCAAACGACGTTTCCCAAGTTGAAGGATCAAACTCTAGAAATTCCAGGGATAAATTAAATCGACTGAAGAAACACTGTTTTCTCTGATACAAAATCACTTATGGAGTATCTTTCGAAGTCTTTTAAGTTGAAATAGGATCGCCCATTTTTAAATTTCACCGTTGGTTCTTTTAATTTAAGTTTTTCAACCATGTTACGTTTTTCTTCAAAAGATATATTTGAATCGAAAAAGGCTAGAGCTATTGTTTCCTCAGAAATATACCATAAATGGTGGCTACATTTTTTAAGTATTACTGCTGAGATTTCTGTGCTGGTTTCAGAATACTTTATAGCACCTTGAATGAAGGTCAAATCTTGAAGCGCTGCGTCTATGGCATTCGTACATCTGAACCAGGCTTTAATATAAAGTTTTACTAGAAAAGTACATATATCACGTAATCCATTTGATTCATTTTTCGTAAGTGAGAATTGGTCACGGAATAGAAATATTTTTAAAGAATATATTGCTTTTGACATCCAGCGTGCATGACTAGTTGGACCTGGCGTTCGAAAATTATACCGTTCTGCGCCAAGAAAGATTAAGACCAACTGTAACAGTTCTGTATAGTCTTCTCGATTTTGAGATTTAGTCAGTTGATCAAAACAAAACTTTACACAATTTTCACGTTCAGATGGACTTATTTGTAGACAAACAGTTGTATCTTCATTGCCACTTCTGAATAATTCTTTCTTAAAACCTGGCCATGATTTTGCAAATCTTTCAAATATTGAAACTTCTGGAGCAGAGGTTGAATATAATTTGGTTTCGAAAACGCTGCGCAATATAATCTCATACACATGGTGGCGGCAAGGTAGGTTGATTACACTACGTCCAATTTTTTTTTCCAAGAGAACAGCAGCGCCTGTGTTGATACCAGTATTTGTAGACGTTGTATCGTATGAGAAGCCGCTTACTTGATCAACAATATTCCATTTAACTAGAACTTCATAAACTGCGTCTGCAATATTTTTGCCAGTTGAAGATTCCACTTTCGGTGCACCAAGAAACTTTGATGTGCCGTTGTAGCTAACCAAAATTGCAATCCGCTCAACTTTTGTGGATCCAATCAACTCTTTCATAAACTTTCCGTCGAAATGAGCTACCAGTGAACCAATTTTACTAAACTATAAATAGTAATGAGATTCTGCTAAAAATCCTTTTTTTGAAATATTTTTAAAAATCAACTTACATTGTCTTTAAATCCAGTCGTAATTTCATTAGATTCTTTTATACGATTTTCTTGGCGTAAACGATGAATAGTTGAACAATTAATGACAAGGTCCTCTACATGATGTCCTAATGCCTCTGCTGCTGCTATAAGGATGTGAACTGCCATTCCATCAGACACTTTGGCATTGTCTAGCGCTGCTACTAACCGAGCTGTAATAAAACTTTTGCGACCCCGTTTTTGGCCTAACACAGAGTTTGAGCTTAGGTTTTTCTTGTCAATAGATGTGTCGTTAACCGGTAAGTTGACAACACTATCATCATCAGACCACTCCATAAGTTGAGAAACGTCTATAGAAAACTGGACGGTCAAATCTAAAATGTATTAATATACAAAACATACCTGCTTGACTCGATTTTTCTTCTTCGTACTTCCTTTTTCGCGCAGCTTTTTTATCTTTTCGTTCCTGTGCTTTTCTTTCTCGGTCCCATAAAGCCATATCCACGCCAGCCATGCAACCAGGGCGTCCTTTTTGTCTTTGCATTTCTAGAAACTGCCTATCTTCCACAATAACAATTTGGACTAGTGCATCGGCGGCGGCAATATCAAATAACTCATCCAGATGTTCAACAAATGTTTCAACGGCTTGTTTTTGGGCATTTGATCTTTTCCCAGAGATTGTTTTTTGAAAATTTTTCCACTTTTCATATAATTTTAGTAATTTTTCAATACACTTATGCCCTTCTCGAATCGGTATACGTGCTTGATGCCAAAATATTTGAACTGCATCGATTGCCAATTTTGCACTTTGCTTTGCTGAAAGATTTACAAAACGCATATTGTAGAATAGGACTTGTAAGACCTGACGATTTGACGGAAGCTTTGCGCCAGTAATTTGGTGAGAAACATTCCCTATTAAGTCGATTTTCTGTAAATTTTCAATGGATTTACGTGTTGTAACGATTGAAGTGCTTGGTGCTTCTTCAGTAGTAGATTTCGATGATATTTTGGACATATTAATTGTTATACATGTATACTGAAAACACCACTTGAATTACAAATTAATTAATTTCACTGTTTAGAACTTATTACACTCCGATCAATACTCACATTACAAATGAAAAAATCAACTGAACTACGGATTTTTCAACAATGACATTTGCCGTTTTCCTGATAATGTTAGGAAATGCCAGTGCATGCATATGTACGACAGATGCAGCGACTGACAAGACAACGAAACGCCAGTTGGGACCGCCAACTGATGAACCAAAACAACAACAATAACAGTAGTAGCGGACCGGCAACTGATCGAGACAAACCAAACGATAGTTGGGACCGACGAATGATGAGACAAAACAACAACAACAGCATTATCGGACCGGTGACTGTTGGAGCCAAACGACAAGAAACATCATTACATGATGTTGTTGTTGTGGTGTCGTAGAACAATATATTTCTATGTTAGGGTGATTCCTTATTTTACAGTTTTAAGATAAAATACTTAAATAAATGAAAATGATGGTAAATACTACCGTAAATAAAATGAAATTAATGAAATAAAATAAAATTAGTAAAATAATTAAAAATATTATAAATAAATAAAATAAATCTCCAACACCCGTTATCACCAGCAGGGGCTGATCTATTTTTTTGAGGGGGAGGGGGTCGCAGGATTGAAAAAAAATCAAAAATAAAAAAACTAACCAAATAATCAAAGCAAACTGGGCTGTTTTTTGCGGGGGGGAGGGTTATGAACCCCCTGACCCCCTCTGGATCCGCGCCTGATCATCAGCGTCTCTCGTTGAGAAATAGATAATTTCCAGGAAAAGTCTACGCAAACAGTAGTGTTCTAAACAATACATTCTTTTTCGAATCGCATATACTTTTAAAGCTTCAATAATAACTACTATAGTTGGTAGAGTGATAAAGTGGATTGCGGTTTAGGTTAGCCACCTATATTTTTTAACTTAAAAAAGGTCTATTTTATGGAGTGGACTTTTTGCATAACAGAAAACATTTATTTTGGCTTATAATTGATATTTCACATACCTCATTTGGGGTAACGTGCCACATTTTATATTTGAAAAATTCCAATATTTGATGTCGTTTCCGGGTCCACTAAAACATATCGGATTTACTCCAGATTTGTTTTATTCACCATTTTAATATAAAAGGAACAAGAATCTGCCCGGCGGTTTATAAAAATCCGATATTTCAAAATAAGAACACCCCTACTGTATATATATATATATATATATGGTTATTACAATTTATTTCATATAAGTTCTCATACTATTATAGTATCAGAAGGTTCATATGAGTTTGAAGATTTGTTAGTCAAACAGTATAGGGTAGCTGTTGGGATTTAGTAATAGAAAGTTAAAAGTATATATCGCTACCTTAATATAGAAAGGCCCTAACTCATTTCTTTTTACATTATGAAAGAAGAAAAAAACTTGATAAAAAACAAAGTTCTTCAAATTCTGCAATAAAAAAAAGTGGTAACATCATTATATCACTTATAGTTTTTATTAAAAAAATTCCTTTACAAAAAATTTTAAACAACGGAACTTTATTTTTTTAAAGCTTTTTCCTTTTTATGTTGAGTTAGGGCCTTTTGAGATAGGGCTTTTTTATATTAAGGTAGCGATATGATTACATATAAAGAATCTTAACATATCTGAATATTAAATCATCTTATATCTTTGGTTGCTTGCAATTATAAAATTATAAACCCTTTTTTTTTATTATAAAGAAATATTCCTATAGAACTCCACTACTTTCTTCTTTATTCGTCTTTTTCTGTTTTATAAGATTAAGAATATTATACATGGAGGTTTTCGTGAGAAAAAATTTTTGTTACATTTTGTTTTTTTTTAACTAATAATGCATTAAGTTGAGCTGTCGATAAACAAATTATTTTATCATTTCCTCTGATTATTTTTTTTTATTTTTTGGCAGTTTTTTTTTTTGAATTGAAGGAAGACTCAATTTTCTCCTTTCATCATTTTTCGATTGAGGGAGTCTTAGTTTTGTCGTTCCCTCTGATTAGGATTTTTTTTTCTGTTACAAAATTTTTTCAAGTGAAAGAAAATAAACAAAAACTTGAATTTTTATAGTTTTATAAGAATTGATCCTGACAAACAATTTATAAATTTTATAGTTAGTAAGAATTTTTTCCTGATAAAATCTATTTTTCCCTTATGTTTGTTGACTAAAATTGAGTATAAAAGAACACACCAAATGATTTTATATTGTCAGATCGTTTTGATATTTAAACTTGTACTACGTTTCAATACATAATTTCAAATTTCAAAACATAATGAACAACAACAATAATCTAGAAGCGAGTTATAAGGCCTTTCAGTTGTTTTGCATGGAACATCATCTGTCTGTCTTTCTGTCTGTTAGAGCATCACGCGAGCACCATAGGATGGATTTAAATGAAACTTGATATCTAGGTTCTTTATACAACCGGTCAATATATAGGCTACTTTTTATTCAGTAAAAAAGGTTGGGCCCGGTAGGGGGCACTGCGATCTGGTTCCAGGCATTCTTTTTTTTTGCTTATCTTCGAAACCATTCATCCGATTTGCATGAAAATTTGTATATAAAGATTATAGGCGAGAGCTGATGAGGTCGGTCGAAATCCGGACACGGGTTGTTACGGCCACCTAAGTAAGTAAGATTTTAGGATACGGTGAGTTCTTATGACTTATCTACTCTGTTCTATCTTGAGCACTAAAGGGCGCTGTAGTACAAATGTTTTAAAAAACATTGAAAAACTCTTAAGCCTTTCATCCGATTTGCATGAAAATTGGTATACTATGGTTTTCTGATACGGTGAGTGTTTTCGACTTATCTTTTTTGTGCTATCTTGAACACCAGAGGGCGCTGTAGTACAAATATTTTTAAAAACGTCGAAAAACTCCTAAGCCGTTTATCCGAATACATGTTTATATTATACATATAGAACATACATACATATACATGGGCGTAGCGAGGGAAGGGGAGGGAGTTTCCCCTTTCCCCCTGATATGTATATGTACATACATGCATATATTATACATATATATATGTGGTGACTCAATACTACCACCACAATCTAGAAACACGATATTACACTTGACACAAATTCACTTTGCTTTTAATGATGTTTATATAATTAAGTTTTCCTTGAAATCAAAATTTTATATATCAAAAATTTTCATTTTTGATTTTGAGTTTATAAAATTATTCAGATAGCAATATTGAACGAATTCTGTTGTATTTGAGTTCGCATCAACACATGCGCAGTCAGTTGCGTCGTACGTTGGCGTTGTTTTGACATTTCAATTTCCATTTTTAGTGCTTATTTAATTGTTATCCAGTAAAAAAAAGACTTACAAATGGCTTACAAAATGGCTTATTCGCAAAAAATTTAAAAAAAATTCATAAGAAACACGGAATGTTTGGTTTATTTTTATGTATATATTAATTTCTTTAAGATAGTATCTGTGAATTATAAATATTTTAAAGCCTTAAAAACAACACACAAAGGTTACGTCAACAATAATAACACATGAACTGTCCACAAGCTTAGTAGCTTGAACACATTACGACACAAGGTCAAAGGAGAGCATGTATGAAAAAATGTACAGAAATTATTGCCATAAATTCGTTTTTGCTGATTTTTTAAAAAATATCCATTCTATCGAATACAATATAAAATTTGAAAATATACTTTTGCAAGCAATCGGCACGCATACACAAATCGCGATTTTCCTAACTTTTTCTCATAATTTTCAGATGTTCGAAGTTTGTAAAAAGTTTATTCAAACAAGAATGAGTTCAAAAATTATTTATATCAACTCCCGAGTTAAGCCGGGTATTCAGCTAGTTCTGTGGTTGCCTGAGGTGTTACTCCGCTCCTGCACGGGAAGGTGTGCACAATTTCTGTTTATTGATCTGTCCGTCTGGTTGTGGTTGGAGGCAGTTGGCGTTCTTAAACGCGTTGGTGGTTGCAGTCGGCGTTAAAGAAAGATGTTGTCGCTGCTGAGGGTTGAGTCGACGTTTCGGTCTGTTGCTGGCGATGCTGACGTATGTTTCGCCGCTGGCTTGTGGCCTTAGGGACGCAGCCGACGTTGAGTGTCGAATTTTGGCGTAAATGACACAGCCGGAGTTGACGTAGCACTCGACATTGGCCTAATAAGGTCGGCGTTAGCTGCGCAGTCGACGATGACGAAAAATAAAGTCGACGCTGATATTGGTGCTGCGGTCGGCTTATAGCGTTAGGGACGCAGCCGACGTTGGCTTCTGCAGTTCGGCGTGAGCTGCGCTGTCGACGTTGGCGCTGCGGTCGGCTTGTGGCTTTAGGGACGCAGCCGACGTTGAATGTCGACTTGTGGCGTAAATGACGCAGCCGACGTTGGCGTGACACTTGACGTTGATGTTGCTGACGTTCACGTAGAATTCGCATTCGACGTTGCTTAGACGCGCACTTTATGACTTCACTCTTAACTAAACTTCACCAAACATCCCGCGCACTGGTTGAATAAGAACTGCCACTGGTTAAACTATAACTGACCACGATTGAACAAGCACTGCCTCCGTTCTCTCTGGCGCTCGCTCTTTTATATCCTTCCCTCGATGGTTTACGTGACTTTTGTCACAGTAGTTAGTTTCTTCGATTAAGTTTCTTCGATGTTCTAGAATGACATCAGGCGATAATCCAGTTCGCCATCACTAGTTTGCTAGGAGATAAAAAAACAAATTAGCAATAGTCAATAACAACAATCACCCCACCAGGGAAAAGAGCATGTGGTCCTTCAATAGGGATTGGGGAACCAGTACTGGTGCCCAGTATCAATCCTTCAATAGCGAGCCTTCCTATCTTCCCTTCACTTCCTTATTCCTCTGACCTGCCTACTGCTCCCTACTCTTGTAATCCTAGAATCAAATAAATAGGTCTAGACAGTTGATAGTCTCGGTTCAGTTGTTTTATTCTTTTCATTCATATATATATGTTTTGTTTCCTATATTCTATCTTATTTTTAGTGTATTAAACTTATCCTAACTTAAATCTAGGTACGATGTATCGTAGGGCCATACAGGCAGATGTCGGCGCCTTCCACCAGATTCCTGCTGGGTGGGTTGCGACATTTTACTTCAATCTGCCGATCCAGTCGCAAAGCTGTAATAAAAGATCAGATCAAAATCCGTGCACGAAATTTGATTCTTACAGTGTTAAAAATAGTGAGATGTTCACATCTCGCAAATTAAAATCCCAAAAAAAAAAAAAATCATAAACTACATGCCCGTGTTGGAAAGTTGCACGAAAAATGAAGCTTTATGTTGTATACAAATTAAGCTGGTTGACTGTACATATGTTTGTGTGCCTGCCAAGTTCTACTGTTCACATTGTTTCAATTCAAAACTTTAATTCACATATGGCTTCCCACTAATTCTTCGATCCAAGACCAAACATTGGTTGTATATGGCGCAGACTTATATATCCAAAAAATTATTAATGATTAATTTTTTAAATATTTTTGGTCCGGTATAGATCTGTAATGTTAGTGTAGAAAAGCTAGACGTAGAAACCCTAATACTACATCCGCATATAAGAAACCTAAATTCCACGTCTAAATCTACTCTTTCTAAATGTACGTGCAGAAAAGCTAAACGTAGATGTAGATACTTACTTCTTAGGTGGCGCGGCGCCTACAACCGTAAACCGGTTTTCGCCTGGTGTAAGAAATTGCGCTAGCCATTTCTGTTTTGCGCTTGCTGGCGCCAGTTGGAAGCTCCAACTTGGTCCTTCCAAAGGAGATGCAGTCGTCCTCTTCCGCGTTGTCCCATCCGCTCAACATGACCTAGCCAGCGAAGCCGCTCGATTTCTATGCGCTTTACTATGTCGATGTTGGCGTATAGCTCATACAGCTCATCGTTCCATGGTATTCGGTACTCGCCATTGACTCAGATTGGTCCGTAGATTTTACGATCCAGGTTTGTGCTGCATATAACAGGACGGGCATGATTAGTGGCTTATAAAGCGTAACTCTTTTTGTTTGTCGAGAGAGGGCTCTGCTTCTCACTTGAATCCAAATTGAACCCAAATAACACCTGTTGGCAAGAGTTGTCCTTCGTTTTATCTCTTTACTGATATCGTTGGTGGAGTTAATGCAGGATCCGAGGTAGACGAAGTCCTTCACAACCTCGAAGGAGGTGTTGTCAACAGTGACGTGGGTGACAATACGCTGGGACTGTTTGTTTGTTGACACCAGATATTTCGTCTTATCTGCGTTTACTGCAAGACCCATTTTACTCGACTCTTTTTTTCTAATTTGGAGAATGCTGCTCTGACTTCGCGTGTGTTATGGCCAATGATATCAATATCATCAGCATACTCTAGCAGCATAACACTCTTGACGCATATTGAGTCGATTTGTCTCAGATCAGCAGCTCGAATGATCTTCTCCGTAATTAGATTAAAAAGTTGCACGATAAAGAATCACCTTGTCTGAAACCTCCTTTGGTAACAGATGGTTGGGAGAGGTCCTTCCCGATTTTAACTTCCCGATTCTAAATATACAACTATTTTGAATCTTATCTTGAGTTGACGTTTTGACAAATTAAATTAGTTTGTTCATTAACTTGTTGTTTTCAGTTATTTTTTTTTAACTGGCAATGAAGATGAATTTTTCTCCCAGTGAGGATTAAGCAGACCAATAAGTGCTGACATCAACACTGTACGATCAGTACTTTAAGCACACCAAAGGCTCAAAGTGTGACATAAAAACGATTTCTGATCGCAATCAACCACCCTACTAGCCTCCGAGAATGACGTATTTCTACGTCAAAATATTAAAAAATTTAATAATTACACTGCATGAATCAGGCACTTTTTTTTTTAAACAAACTTGCGACATAACATTTCAGCATAATTCAGAGACACTGAGTTAAATGGCGTTTTCCGTTTTTTAATCCTTCAGCCCATTTTCAAGTTATTCTAGTTTCAATGTCAAGTTTGTGTTAATGCAGTTTTTGTTAGAAACGTTTTTTTATTAGCCTTAGCGGCTTCATGTCTTCAGGAGAAACATTCAAAATAACCTGGGAAATAATTTCATAGAACAATTTAACTCTCAAAACCAAACTCTTAGGGTCCAAATTGACCCCATAAATTAAATAAGGCTGTGTTTCGTATAAAAGCTTTGTTTAACAAAAAAAAAAATTAACTTTTTTAAGCAATAATAAAAATTAACACAAAATAACCAATGGGTTTCCAAAATGACCCAAAAGAAATAAAATCAAGTATCTCCATATGTGTTTCTTCTTGTAAGTAAACTTCAACAAACGTTTCCTAACAGAGCATCTGAGCTGAAAATAAATTTCTTGCATTGCCACGCATGGCAAACGCATGGCGAATGAGCATGGCGAACGTTTCCATCAGGCGACGGCGAGACTCGAGCACTGGTGTTGTGGTAAAAACCTTGATGCTCTGTTAGGAGATATTTGTTAGAACTTACAAATATGGGCAGAGGAAAGAGAAGAATTCATCTAAAAAAACCTATATAAAAAAACTTTATGTCAACTTTATTATTATTTGGGTTAATTTGTACTTTTGTTGAGAGTTTTTATTATAGGGAAATATTATTCTTAAACAGCTTTGTTTTGTTTACCCAAACCTTTTATATGGAACGCAGGCTTTTTTTTTAATTTATGGGGTCAATTTTGCCCCTGGGGTTTGGTTTTGAGTGCGTAACTGTTCTATGAAATTATGAAATTATTTTCCAGGTAATTGTCAATATTTCACCTGAAGGCATGAAAAAACCATTGTTGTTTATTGTAACATAAACTATCTTTAAATAATCTTAAAATCGAAGAAATAATATGTATAAGTGTTAAGGTATTCAAAAAATACCTTGAAATTATTTTGATAGCAATGAAAACTGACATTTTAAATTTTTAAGTTGCAAGTTTTTTGCATATCCTTTGCGTATTGTTTGCATATACTTGCATATACAGCCGAAGTGAAAATATGTATCTTTATAACAAGTTTAAAAAGAAAGATTTTAAAATATCGTTTTCTATTTTACTTTACACAGGTTTTTAGAAATAAAAATTATTCTGATAAAACTCATCTCAATTTTTTTGTGCTGGCAATAATGTTGAACTAAGTGCAAAATCAGCTGTTCGAAAAATTAACCCATTTTGGTTCGCTACCAGAACGCGTTGGAATTTACATGGAAATGAAATTTTCAGATTTTGTTATTAGTGATCAAATTAAGAAATTCCAAAGTTTAAGATTTTTTCAAATTAAAATTTTTCGGCTACAAAGTGGTCGAAAAATCGAAAAATAGCCCAATCTGTATACAAAAATTCAAAGATTTTAAATAAAATATTGTTTTTTTTATTAAATTAAATATATGTAAAAGTGACATGTGAAAATATTATAATAAAAGTATACATATAGAGCCATTTGTCGAAAAATCCACCATCTGTGTTTTATGACAGATAACACATAGTTAAATTAACCTGTGTTGTCCAAAACCAACTGATTCTCATATTTTAGTATTTTGGCTGCCTGGTTACGGAAATAGTTTTAACATACATTACATTTATATATTTTTTTTTGATTTTTTCAAATATTGTCAAAAAAGGTATATTTTTTAACCTCTTACCAGAATAGGTAAAAACAGGAAATTTAAAAAATTTATTTTTTTATCTGAATTTCCATTTAACTGAACCGTGTATATTCGGAAAGAATATAGTGACTAAGTTATTCGGAATAGTGACTAAGTTTTGTACAAATTTTTCGAAAATGGGAAGAATTCAGCACTGCTCTATTAAACAACGGCAGGTAATAAAAAACTTGCTCAGCGAAGGCAAAACGTTTACTTTCATAAGGGGACTCCTTGGCGTTTCCAACGGAATGATAACAAATGCAAGGAACTGGTCACCAAAGATCGAAAGTCGGGGTAGGCGTAGAAAAACCAGCAAAAGGCGGGATAATGCTATCACGCGAATTATTAAAAAGCGCACCCTTAATAATGTCTACACAGATTAAAAATTAATTACACCTACAAGTTGCTACATCGATAATAACGAAGCGGTTGATTGCAGCCAATCTTTTAGCAAGTAAAAAAAAAACAAAAATACATTTATTGAAAAATGCATCTAGAGACTTCAGTTTGCCAGAATGTTTGTCAATGAACCTAACACTGGTGTAATATATTATGGACCGATGAAACAAAAGTAGTCCAATTCAGCCATGTTAAAGATAAACAATACGATATACGCCCTCCTAATCAACCATTCAACGAAAAGTTCACCACCAAAACTATTAAGCATGGTGATCTCAGGTTCATGCTATGGTATGAGGTGCTTTGGGTGGAACGGCGTGGGAAAAATGGATGCCACCTACTACGTCAATAATATTTTAGAAGCTGTAATGTTGCCTTATGCTGAACAGGAAATGCCTTTGCGATTGGGCTTTCAGCAAGACAACGACCCAAAACATACCTCAAAGAAAGCGAAGCGGTGGTTCCAGGATAATAATATTCATGTTATGGACTGCCCGGCACAATCGCCGGTCCTTAATCCTATCGAACATCTTTGGATGGATGTTAAGAAAGGTGTAAGAGACGCAAGGCCCAAAAATATGGAAACAATTTGGCTTGCAGCGAGGATTACATGGGAAAATATTCCATTCTCCAAATACCGCACTTTGATAGCTTCTATGAAGTCCAAGTGTGCCGAAGTCATCGAAAATCGTCGAGGGGCTACTTTATATTAATTATTTATAACCAAATAACTTTAATCTGTACATTTTATAAATATTAAACTAAAAAGTTACACATTTTTTCACTTTGTTTTTATATTTTCGAACAGCTGATTTTGCACTTAAATCAACATTATTGCCAGCACAAAAAAAAATGGAGATGTATTAAGAGTTTTATATTTAAGCTACGGTTTTTTTTAGATAAATTTTGTTTTTACATTATAATTATATATGTTTTAAAGAAAAGTTTTTGAATTTTTGGATAACAAATATTCAACCATATAGCAGGAATTCGTAGCTTAGTAATATACCTTAAATATGCGGTCGACACGATTTTTCACAGCTTGTTCACCTAAAAAAGAAAAAAAAAACCGATTGATTAAGGTTCTGCTAAGGCTTTTTAAACTTTTTATCGAAGATTTAAAAAAAAAAAAACCATGATTATTACCAAAATGACAGCTAATAATCTGATTTTTGACTAAAACAGTCATTGTTTTTAGGTTATAAAATAAGAAGTATTTCTCTAAAATAAAAAAATCTAATAATCAAAAGTACCGATCGTATTTGCTTAACAAGTTAAATAAATTTGGTAACGATCCTTGGCATAGTCAACAGCCTTTTCCAGAAAAATGAGCTTAAAGTTTAAGAAGTAGTTTATTTAGATACACATTAATTTTTTTTCACTTGTGTTCAAATTTTAAAAATTTCGGCGCAAAAGAAATGAAGTTTGGTGCCTGGTGCATTTTTTATCCTTTTTTTTTTTAATTTCGGTGACACCAAGTGTGTTTTAGCTTAAAAACATACACTTAAGTGTATGAGTACATTGAGGCAAGTACATTGTCTTCTCTTCAGACGATTGTACTTATAACTACAAACATTTTTATTTAATCGACTCAAAACTTTCTGAGAATATTTTCAAGATGTTATACATTCGAAAAATGTAAGAAAAAACAGGTGCGTTGTTGGACACACGAGAGAAGCGAAGCTTTTTCGCAGTTACATAGATTTGATAGCTTAATAATTTTACCTTTTTAATAAATTAACTTTTAAATTCAAAAATTTTAAATAACATAAAATAAATAATATATATATACAGAAAACATATTTACTGCTTATTTTTTTATTGTTGAATGTCAAATTACATATTCGGCCAAGCCAACTACATATACGTGCATATAATGCCAGCGACTCTCCATTTTAACTCTCCACATATGGTTGTGAACTTGGCTGCACTGAACTAATTTTTTCCTTCAACAGCGTACTGCCTAGCGAAAAAATCTCTAAAATTTTTCAGATTTCACTCCAAGTAAATCACAGAACGAGGAGTAAAAAGTTTCGCTTCAAAAATATATTTTGAAGAACGCACACGAAACAAAAGTTAACAAACATTTTAGATACCTTGCCGATGTCTTGAGTGCTTTTGTTAATTCCGTATTTACTGACATCATCTACTTTTTTGGCACTTAAAAACGCGCTTGTGGGCATTGATCATTTTTTTCGTATCAACAACACCACAAACGCATTCACAATGCAAACACACCGATGCTGGAGACACCTTGTGGCAAATAGAAGCAAATTGTGTAGCATAGCAAATACACAATCCTCTATCTATTGATAAACGGTGCCGATCTACTGCAGCATAGCTTCTGTTATAGTTAATATTGAATTAACAACTATTTCTAACAAGCCTTTGTGGCCTGGTGGATAGTGTATTTGACTCTCATTTTAGAGGACGCGGGTTCGATCCCCACGGGCGGTCCAAGAAATGTTTTTAATATTTATTTATATTAAAGTATTGAATTTTGTTGTTGTAATAAGCACTAGCAACAAAGAAGCCATAAAATTTCCAAGAAAAAATCTGTCGAAAATTTTTCTGATTTCACTCTAAGCAAATCACAGAACGAGGAGTAAAAAGCTTCGCTTCAAAAAAGAAAAAAATTGATTTTTGGTCGCCGAAAAACTTTAGTAGGCCCTTAATCAGAATAATTTTTATTTCTAAAACTTTTTTATTTCATTTTACTTATGTACAGTAAAAGTAATAGAAACTGTTCAAAGTTTCTTCTAAAACTCTTTCTAAAACTCTTTTATTTCATTTTACTTATGTACAGTAAAAGTAATAGAAACTGTTCAAAGTTTCACTTTGAGTTTCACTTTTTTGTTTATAACCATGTAAAACAAAAGTGAAACGCTTTTTATAAACATCTATCTATCTGTCCATATTTTATTACGCAAGCGCATTTTTTGTGATTACTATCAAATCTTTACTGTAGACGCGATTTACATAAATAGAGTAGCAATTGAAAGGTCTTGCTCTGTAGATGAGCAATAAGGTTTTATTTTTTCTTTGAAATTGTGTATTTTTTAAAAAATGCTAAAACAATTTTTTATGAAGAAAACCGAATTTCTTTGTGATGCCTAAAAGAATGTGATGGATTTTAATTATAATGCTATGATAAGTAATAACTGGGCTACTTAAGAATTCAACAGGAACATAGAAATTTTCTATGAAGTCCTTGGTTCAAAGGTAAACATAGTCCTGAATATAAAAACAAAATTATCTATCACTAGATATTTTTTATTTTGGCGTTTTTAAGTCACACGGGATTACTAGTTGTATATAAACACGTTTGTGTTCTGAATCTGATGTCGATATATGACGATAGAGTTGCCACCAAGATTTTTTTGTATTTCTGACAGCGGATTTGAATTCGAATCAAATATCACAGTTTTAAAAATCAAGATGGCGGATAGGGCTGCCACCTACATTTTGTGTATTTTTACGAATTTTTGTAATTTTAAAACTGACAACAGATTCAGCAACCTTTTTTTATCTAGCTTTCGCCCCAGCACTGAATTCGTAAAAATACAACAAAATTTAGGTGGCAACTCTATCCACCATCTTCATTTTTTGAAGCGAAGCTTTTTACTCCTCGTTCTGTGATTTGCTTAGAGTGAAATCTGAAAAATTTTCGACAGATTTTTTCTTGGAATTTTGATGGTTTCTTTGTTGCTAGCACTTATTACAAGAAAATTTTATACTTTAATATTAAATAATAAAAATATGTTTTGGTTCCCGTGGGGATCGAACCCGTGTTCTCTTAAGCGATAGCCCAACACACTGCCCACTAGGCCACAAGCACTTGTGGAAAACAGTTGTTAATTTAATGTTAGTTATAACAGAGCTATGCTGCAGAAGATCGTCACCATGTACAAATAGATAGAGGATTGTGTATTTGCTATGCTACAAAAATTTATTTGCTTTTATTTGCCACAAGGTGTCTCCAGCATCGATGTGTTTGTATTGTGAATGCGTTTGTGGTGTTGTTGGCATAGAATATAAATTATTATCTAGAGATTGCATCAAATCTGCCAAATCTCTGGCATGTGTTAACAGAGGTTAACAGAGTTTTTTTCTTCATGTTTTTAAGTGAAATAACTCTGTTAACACATGCCAGAGATTAAGCAGAGTTGATGCAATCTCTAGATAATAATTTACACTCTATGTTTTAAGGGTCAAACAAAAAAAAAAATTATATCAATAAATATGGAATTAACAAACGCATGCATGAAATCGGCAAGGTATCTTAAATGTTTGTTAAATTTTGTTTCGTGTGCGTTCTTTAATATATATGTTTGAAGCGAAGTTTTTTAATCCTCGTTCTGTGATTTGCTTGGAGTGAAATCTGAAAAATTTTCAACAGATTTTTCGCTACGCAGTAAGCTGTTGAAGGAAAAACTTGTTCAGTGCAGCCAAGTTCACAACCATGTGTGGAGAGTTAAAATGGAGAGTCGCTGGCATTATATGCCCGTATATGTAATTGGCGTGGAAATTTGACATTCAACAATAAAAAATAAGCAGTAAATATGTTTTCTGTATATATGTAATAAATTTGATGTTATTTTAAATTTTTTTGTTTAAAAGTTAATTTATTAAAAAGAAAAAATTATTAAGCTATCATCTCTATGTAACTGCGAAATAGCTTCGCTTCTCTCGTGTGTCCAACGACGCACCTGTGTTTTTTTTTTCATTTACCGTTCCATGCTGATTTACGGTCAAACAGGTGTTGATGCTCTTGGTAGAAGCGAAGCTAAAATCTCTGATTCTTGGGGGAGATTTTAAAGCAAATTTTGCATCTAATGATTCTTTTATGCTTACTTATTTTCTTCACGAAATATTTGGTTTGCACATAAATAACAATACAAACGAATCAACAACAAAATCCGGAACTACTATAGAATAAAATTTGACATATATATCATATTTTAGTTATCACAAACCATTAATATCAGTATTTTCAATTGAAGCACAAATGAATTATAGTATAAATATTGAATAAACGGAATATTTTTTATGGAATTTCGTATTGCATTTCTTTTGAGATGCTCTCTTTCTCTATCTCTTTCTCTTTGTCTCTTATACTAAAATCTTTCCTATTCTAGAAGAGAAAAGTGTATACAGGTAAGAAGTTTAACTTTTTTACTGTATACACGCTATACTGCTTTTTTTTTCTAAAATAAAATAGAAAACTATCGTTGAATTATAAGGTTGTCGCAAAAGTGAGAGCGAGTACCTATAATTGTCAAATCGAAGTTGACAGTTCATAGAAAATCTGCCATTGCTCCCTTTTTTCATCTGTTCTTCTTTCGTATTCATTCGCAAAATTTGCTGATTTTGACAATTATTAAGGGTACTGAGAAGAGAGTACGATCAGCCCTGCGTTATAATTCAACCATGTAGAAAACAATTTATTCATATAAGAATAAAAAAATTTTATATAGAATGGACAGGGACATAACCGTTATGACCAATTTTAGAAAAAATCTCCAGATAATTGTTATTTATCAACCCTCTTTGATACTGCTTGCTTATAACCATTATCGCAACCTAAATTTTTTGTTTGTTATCCATAGCCATTATCGCAATAAAAATTTTTTTTTTTGTTATCCATCAACATAATTGAAACTAAAAACCTACTTATACCAAGTATCATAAAATACGAAGAGATTTTTGTAGAAGAAGATCCTATTGCACAACTGCAGAGCAAGACCTTTCGTTTCTTAGATATCTCTATATATATAAAAATTACGTGTATGTTCGTGATGGCTAAACTCAAAAACTACTGCACCGATTTTGACCAAACTTTATGTACATGCTCTATGGGGCGTGAGGAGTGTTTCTGTGTAGTTTGAAGTTCGTCCGACAGATGGCGCAATATTTAGTGTTTTTGTGTTTTTGCACCGTAACTCAAGAACTACTGCACCGATTTTGACCAAACTTTATGTACATGCTCAATGGGGCGTGAGGAGTGTTTCTGTGTAGTTTGAAGTTCGTCCGACAGATGGTCCAATATTTAGTTTTTTTGTGTTTTTGCACCGTAACTCAAGAACTACTGCACCGATTTTGACCAAACTTTATGTACATGCTCAATGGGGCGTGAGGAGTGTTTCTGTGTAGTTTGAAGTTCGTCCGACAGATGGCGCAATATTTAGTTTCTTTTTGTTTTTGCACAGTAACTCAAGAACAACTGCACCAGTTTTGACCAAACTTTAATTAATATTTAAATACTTTTTATTTTATCACTATAGGGGTAGCGAAGCACACCGGGTTCAGCTATTATAGTCATAAAAAAATATAAGTCTCGTCAAAGCAAAATTTCCCTCACCAAAGTGGTTGTTAAAACCGCCAATTTGGCGAGATATCGCTTTTACTGTAAAAAAAAAAAATGCTATAGCGATAAAGGCCATAGGTAACCAAAAGAAAAGATTTGTGTGGCCGCCACGCACGGTAGAAGTGAAACTTTTGCCCTAAAATGGAATTTCTGGAAAGATTGTTAATTTATTTTATTAACATTCCCTCCTTCAGTACAACCAAATGGATAACAAGCAGCCTGGCTTGGTATAAACCAGTATAGTTCAAGAACTGTCTTTTTTCATAAAGCCAACTAGTATTTTCAACATGGCGATATCATAGAAAATATCGATTGTCCATTTTGTTAATTGACAATTACTGAAAACTTCAAAATCGACGTACAGAATTTGATCGCAGTTTTTTTAACTTTCGTGACACCAGATCTTGCTGTTTTCTTTTTTTGTTAATTATATTTTTATTTAAAAATATTTAAAAGAAAAAATTTGTCGAAAAACCTGTGGCGGGAATAATGCATTTTTCCTTTTCGGTACTCGCATCGAACCGCGTACAATTCGGCTGCAAGTTGAACGTGCTACCATCGCATCATTGCCTCCCTTGTACGAACAAACCCGAAAGCAAGCATAGCATATGGTACATCTTTCAATTTATTTCATAGAATTGATGACAAAAAAAAATTTATTGTTTATCCAAAATAACCATTAATCGAAT
Organism: Coremacera marginata; assembly: GCA_914767935.1. Lineage (NCBI taxonomy): Eukaryota > Metazoa > Arthropoda > Insecta > Diptera > Sciomyzidae > Coremacera > Coremacera marginata. Next base: position 59,461,020 of record OU612044.1, on the reverse strand, counting down.
ACAACTCGAACTTCATTTGTGTAATTTATTTTCAGTTTTTCTTAAAAAAAAAAACAAAAACTGCCAGTATAATTGTATGTTTATTTTAAAAAAACACAAAATTTAACTGCAGAAGGGACCACTAAACCTTTGCTTCGTGGCCAGAAGCACTGACCTTATGGTACCGCGCATACTTGCTTAGGTTTATTTTTCCGTGCCTACACAGTTAAAAATGTCGATGCGTTTTTCGGTACAAGACTTGCATCGTATTTTATGTTGCATTTGCTACGATATTTCCCAGTAGTCCAAGTATTAAAGAATTGATAAACGAATCATGAACGGTTTTTCTTCACCTTTGACGAAACATGCTGATTCGGCCATACATTTCATTGACGAAAATCCCATATAAAATTCTCACGATTACAATACAGAAATGTTGTGATTTTTCGTGAATGAAAATATTACTGAATCGTTGCGGAAGTTTTGTCAACAAACAAAACAGAAAAATTAAAAAAAATTGTTTTCCATTTTACATATTCTTTGATTTTATTTTACATGTTTTTATGGATCAAATTATTTCAGATTTGTAATTTTTGATATATCAGTCATGCAGTCCATTAATACACCAAGTTTTTAAAATGATATATATTGCAACTTTTGACGAAAAAATTACTCCAAAACAACATAAGCCTTTGTAGGGAAAACATGAACGAACACAAAGCAGAAAGGTTTAAGAATTTCCAACAAATTTTTTAATGAACGAATACAAGCCGGACGCGTTAAAGAATTTTCGACAAGAGATAAGAGTTATCGGTTATCGCATGTTCTACTGTTTCCGTTGTTTCCTTGTTTTGTTTGTTTTTTTTTTAAAGTTGACGAAACCAATGCAGATGAGTTAAAGAATATTCTGCAAGTCTGTTACTGACGAATACAAGCCAGACGCGTTAAAGAATATTCTGCAATTCTGGCTTATGCAGCAGTTTGTTTAATATGTTTAAAAGTAGAGTATGTAGTCCGCTAGCTCATTACCGCAGCATGCAATTTCTTTTAATTTCGATATAAATGTGAGTTAAAAACTGCATTTGAATTATATGAGAGATATGTTATTTATATGAAAATTCACAGATCTAAGAATAAAACAAATTTTAAATTCAAAGTTGAATTCGTTAATATTGCAGCATGTGCTGTTTCCAAATCAATTAATGCAAGGCAACGTTTTTTTTAGGTTGTTATCTAAGTTTCTTATCTTGTTATCTTTGATCACACCGCAAGCGCAGTATTAAGACAAAGTGTTTAGCGGGGAGTAAAAATAAAAAGTGCGTACGCATACAGTAAAATAATTAGAAGGGTTAGTCATGTCAGTTGTACAATAAATATTTAATTCATCATCAGCTAAATTTTAAGTAAAGGTTTAAATAAATAGATTTGAAAGTAACCTAGTAAATTATTTAAAATGTCTGCGATCGACTGTCGAACTGTTCGCGATCGACCGTTTGCCCACTCCTGTTATAGACATACAAAAATACATTATTGTTGACGTAATGGTTATGCATTCTTTTTTTTACGGTTTATACTCATTTATATCATATGAGCCAGGTTTTTATTTTACCTTTAGGTTAATAGATAGATAAAAAATAGATTAACATTTTATAAACTGTCACTCACTTAACCCTTTGATCCTCGAATTATTTCTAGCAGAGGCAAAAATGTAAATTGTGTGTTTTTAACCAATTTGGCCCTAAAATAAGATAGTTTTAAAGTTTTTTCAAAATCGGTTCACTGAAACGTAGTTTTGAGAATGTTGCGTATGTGCAACATTGGGTACCAACGGTAATAATTGTTCAAATAAGTACTGTTTGTTTTAATGATTTAAATTCATGTTTATATTAATGAAAAGTAAAGGTTAGGATATATTCACATATGGTAATTAAAAAAACAGTTTTGTTTCGGATTACAACATAAGTAAATACCACATTTGACGCACTTAGAACTAGGAAAGGCAGTCTTACAGCCACGACAACGTCCACGCCCTTCCCATTTTACCCAATGGTGAAAACCATCGAGTCTAATGTTATTTTCCGGTGCTGGTGTTATTTTATATCGAGATGACGATGGTGGTGATACCGGAGAACTCTCCCGTGAATTGGTTTCCGGATTATTTGAGGGACGACCTCTTTTTTTAGCAACTTGCACCGCTTTACTTTTATTTATCAAACCGTTTGCAACACTTGCTTGGAACTCTATGAGCGGCATTGACTTTATTTAAGGGCTTTTTGACTTCATGTGCCGTCTATAGAGAAGCCAACTGTTTACAACAGCCGTACCTAGATACCAATACACAATACGCGTATAGTACTTTGTGGATTTGTGATCGATTCGGTATAATTCTAGCAACATATCCGCCAAGTCCACTCCTCCCATAAACTTGTTGAAGTCAACAATAATTGCAGGTCGAGGAATTTCTTCAAATTGCTTAGTTTTTCCGTTCCATCGGCGACACTTATCTTCTGGTTGGGTACAAAGGTAATTTGAAATTAATTGAACTGCGCGAGTATCGTACCAACGTACAGTTGCTAAATTATGAGTAGTCTCAACTCTATAGTCATATGTGCCTCTTCCTTTTGCTTTAAGCTGTGCTTCTGTCATCATTTCACATCTTCCACATCTATTGCTACGGATCGTGCCGACACACAGTATCCCCCAATCTTTTAGAGCAATTACCAGATTTATTGAAGAAAACCAATTGTCAAAAAAGATTTTAAAATTCTGCTGACGTGGTAAGTTTTTTGCTAAATGCAAAACTATATCAGAGGAAAATCCTAAGCCAAAGTCTTCACATGTGCCCCTGCCGACATAAATTTCAAAGTCATAAATAATTCCGGATGACCCGGCTCTAGTCATGACTTTAAATCCCCATTTGTGAGGTTTCATTCGTAAATATTGTTTCAATTGAGATCGTCCTGTTTAATAATAATATAAAGTAATATAAAAGCACATAAGAAATGAATTATTATTTATTTACCTTTGAATGGAATCATCTGCTCATCTATAGCCTGAAACTCTTCTGGAGGTATATTAGCATATGTGCTTTTAAACTTATCAAGTAATGGGCGAATTTTGAATAGCTTATCATATTTGGGATGATCTTTTGGCTTTTGTTTGCAGTTGTCATTGAAATGTAAAAATTGTTTTAATTTATCAAATCGATTGCGAGACATGACATCGGCAATCAAAGGTATTCTCATTTCTTTTTTCCAAGTCATTTTTAACTGAGGAACTTTAATCAAACCAAAGTATAATAAACAGCCAAAATACTGCTCTATTTCAGTCGGCTTGCATTTCAAAGCTACACCAGTTTTTTGCATACAATATTTATTAGTTTCCTCAGAAATTAGTTCGGTTATTTCACTATCAATAAATTGCATAAAATAATCCAGTGGAGTCCCTATCAATCTCGTTACTTCTGGCATTTGGGACTTCCATTCTGAGTTAACCTGTTCCATTGCTATTTTGCGCCATCTGTATGAATCTGTTTTTTGAATTTTCCTGATTGTTGTTCTTCAAGTGAATCTTGCTGAATACCCTCAACTCTTTCAGCTGCATCCGTCGCATATAAAAACATATCAACTTCATGTTGATCATCACTCTCCGCATCCTCAACAACATTAGCATCCATAGCATCATTCTTTCCTCTCTCAAATAATTTTTCAATAACATCGTCTTCATCGTCTTCCAAATCACCATCTTGATCGGAATCGTCCCAATCATAATTTAAAAACTTAATCATCTCTGCCTCAGTAATTTTTTTACGAGCACTAGCCATATTGACCTACATATGTAAAAAAAACACAAAGCACTCACATTAATACCCAATGTTGCATATACGCAACATCAACAAATTCAAAATTCAGCAGATCACATTTCACTTTATATTTTAGCAAAGTTAACTGAAATACATTATTTAAAATCTTTTACATCACATAATGTTTTCCATTTGCACTAGGAAGTTATAAAACTAATAAATAAACACATTCGAAAAACTCACCTTCAAACGAAAAATGCGAAATTTTTTTAAAGTCTCACTAATTGCCACGTATGTTTTCGCGTCGATTGACAAATATGCACTCAAGTATACGAATGAAAAGAGAAACAAATAAACAAACAACAAAAATTAAATACCGTTAGTTTGAGTACATAAAAAAAAGTTACAGTGGGCCAAAGACAGAAAACATATACGCAACATTGGGGATGAAAGGGTTAAAGCTGCGCCTGTTTGCGAACTAAAAATGTCGTTATAAAGTTTGGTGGTAGTAGCTATTAAAGAATTTATTATTAAATCTTAAATTTTATAACTTTTTGCCTTCTCTAAAGGAAATTATTGTTATTTTGAGTCCCTGAAAATTAATAATAAATTTTTCCAGTATTTTTTTGTCGTATGTCATACAATATATGAGATTTTGAAGTTTTGATTTCGACCATACTGAGGTCGAGCAACCGTAACTGATAAAAAGAGCCGAAACTGGTCTGAAACTGAATATTCGGTTAACAAGACTTAAAAGTTGCATCTTTATATATATTCATTGGCTGTAACTAAAAGTAATTGAGATAATATTTTCATTTTTTTTAGATGCAACTCCGATATCACAACAAAAGCAACGGCAGCACTTTGATAAATTTCAGAAGCTGACTACAAATGATGCTAATAGGCCTGTTTGCTCTAAAAAGTTAAAAGATGCAGAAGTGGAGGAAGTTTTTAATTCCCTACCAAAAGTTCCCAATCAGCTGCAACAAATATCCACACAAATATTTGAAAAAAATTCCTCTTCAGAGAAATATGATGATTTTATAAAAATGGAAAATGAAATTCACGAGAAAGTGCGTAAATTGAGAATAAAAAATCTAAAAGCAGCAACATTTTCAAATGAACACGTTATGAGTTCTACAACAATTGACCCGTTAAGTTTAAAATCAGGTTTGACGGCAACATCATCCAAGTTTTTGTCGTCTACTTCATCTTCAAATTATGCTTCCAAATCTACTGCAGCATTTAGCTCAGATCCTTCAAAATCAAAAACGGATAGAGAAGCTCCAAGTAGTCATGCTTCTTTTAATATCAATCAAACCGATTTCTATAAAATTTCATCGCCTGTTACAAGACTGGATAATATATCGAATCCCAGAACAGCCACTAATACACTTCCGAATACTGCTGCTCTGAAGAAAGATATAGTAGCCTCACGTAATGCTAATTTAGATGCTTATACTTTAATAAACCGACCAAGTCAAGTTTCAGCGCCCGTCAATAGACCAGAAAATATGTCTTTTCCATTTAATACGTCCTCAACGGGAGTAGCATCTTCTAACCTAAGATCAGCGAATTTTACACAACCGATAAATGCTGCTCAAGTGGACCCAGCTAGAATGGTTTATAGAACGCATACTAATCAAAATAATGAGATGTACAACAATTTATATGAATGGCGATCCAAAAATATTCCTAATACTGCCAAATCACGGGAACCAATGAAAGAAAAAAAAAATTGTATTATTGCATAAAAGCATAAATAAGCTGTCTTAACATGTGGAGAGGCTGGTATATGAAATAGCTTAAGTGGTCTTTTCCTTGCCAGCTTAATTTATATAAGAGTTTTGTTTAGATTGCCAAAACTCTTTTTATGTTATGCGGTATGTTATGCTTCATGAGTTAAGTATTTTAAAATATTGTCTAGAGCATCAATATTTTTTAGTAAAACATCTATGTATGTTTGTTATGTTTTTATGAAAATGCTGTAAAATCAAATTCTTGTACGTAATGCATTTTGGCGTTAGTATTGGTATTAGCAAAGTATGTTTATTATTGTCGTCGAAACAACGACATTCAAAAGTGAATTATGATTGCTTATACTTATATTCTGATGCACTTTTCAAATGCATTTAGGCATTTAGAATAAAATTCAGTTAAATATGGCTGTGTTGGGAAATGCAGCTGATTCAGCAGCGGTCTACACTGGCCTTACTAAGCCAACTCTCTTTTGCGCAGTGCTGCTGAATCAGTTGCATTTCCAAACAGTCTATCCCCAAGCCATTTAACAGATACTGTTTGCCGTACAAAATTTTTTTTTTATTAAACCCATGAGTTAAATCCTTATTGAGGGTTTCGTGATTCCCATATTCGATTGTTGAAGTTTTCCAATCTTAACCTTAAAAGCGTCGGAAAATTTCATATCAGACACTCAAAAAACAGTTAAAAAATTATAAAAAGAAAAATAATATGAAAATTATTGCTTAAGGTTAAAAAAAAAAAAAATTAATAGCGGTATCTCTAAGCATGAGGGATTCAAAAATCCCTAATTTTAAATTAAAAAAAAAATTTCATGACCGTTAACCTGAGATCGAGATTGCTATCGAAGTCCAACGTAAAAAACGGGAATAAGTTACGAGAATTTTTTAAAAAATAAAGGGTTAAAGAAGGCTAAAGGTTAAGAAAATAGATAAGCTTATTTTTTTCAAACAGGCGAATATTAAAACGCGAACTCCTATTAATGAGTAAAACAATCTGGGAAAAATTTATTAACTCGAACCTTACGATAAGTTGATTTTTGATAATTAAAAAGCAGAATTTTCTTTTACTAATATTTTCTCACCTTGAGGACTGATGATTCGTTTGATGAGAAATTGAATAATGTGAAAGTCCTTTATACAACCAAAATAAACGAAACGCAATGAATGTATCTTGCCGAATGTCTGCATTCGCCACGTCTGTTTTGACATGTGACCCAAAATGAGACGAATTCAAATTCTAATAAATAAAATACCGTACGCTTAAACAGCTGTTGTTGACGAGTTAAGACGCTTAAAGTTCGGTACTTATGGAATAAAACATTTGTCAAACCTTTTCGTTCAGTTCCGATGAGTACGTGTGCTTATTTTTGGACAAAAAAGTTGAATTGCACTAAATCGAACATTTTCGTCTTTACTCGTTACGAAGCAACTCGTCTATCGTATAAAGCTAGTCGGAAATGCAACCAAATTTAGCAACACCAAAAGAGTTGTATACCCTAGTCTCACTACACATATCAAAGTGAGTCGTCGTAGAAAAGTCAGTGTAGGCAGCTGTTTTGAGCAGTGTTGCTGAATTTGGTTGCATTTCCGAACACAGTAGATTTTAAATGTAAGAAAAAAAAAAGATTTTCGAAAAAAATAGATTTTCTAAATAAAAAAAGAGAAGATGAGCCTCAAAATATGTTAAAACCGAATACCATAATCGATTGGATTGGATTCTATCGAAACATTTAACAATTCTCAACTTATTAAGTAAAAAAATATTTTTAGAGAAAGATCTCAAATAATATAAAATAAAAAGCTTTTAACCCGAATTCTTTGAAGTCTTTAAGTTTGATGTCTACAAAAAATGTTTAATTACTATTTTATTGTTTTGTGAATTATATATACCATTTTTTTAAATATATATTATATATTAAATACTATATTAAAAAGTCTTCCAATTGATGCTAAAAGTTGTTGCTAAGAAAGAAGGAAGACATTATTAAAGTTATTTTTATTTATTTTAATACTATATTGCACCTAATTTTTTTATATGCACCTGTAATAATTTTCAAAATAAAAACTGCTCAAAAGCGGAACACACCATGTTTTTATTTTGACCAAAATATAAAAAATTTTGAACTGAATTGGAAAAATCTGAGAGGGCTTAAACATTAAGGATAAAATTCATTAAGAGGATTGATCACGAATAGATCTATGTTAAATTTTAAGGACCGATGTTGAATGTGAACCACATCTAAACGACATTTCTCAATTTCAGACTAACACAAAAAAAAATCGAGCATCGCGTTAAAGTTATTCAGGCTTATTATGAAAATGGGCGTTCAAATCAAAATGCATATCGTGCACTTGGTGATTTTTTCGGTCAATTAATCGTCCAAATGTGCGTACAATAGGAAAAATCGTGCAAAAAATGGAGCAAACCGGGTCTGTAGGAGATGTGAAAACACCAGTGCATGCTCGTCCAGCTCGTACTGCAGAAAATATTGTATTTTTTCCAAAATGAGGCCGGTCAGGCAGTTACTGTGAATGGTGTTCGCTATCGTGAGAAGATAACGAACTTTTTATGGCCCGAATGGGAAGATATGAATGTGGACGATATGTGGTTTCAACAGGACGGTGCCACTTGCCTCACAGCTAACGAAACAATGACTCTTTTGCGCGACAAGTTCAATGGCCGTGTTATGTCACGTGGTGGCGATGTCAATTGGTCGCCAAGATCACGTGATTTGACACCGTTGGACTTCTTATTTTGGGGTTATTTGAAAGAAAAGGTGTACGTCGATAAGCCAGCAACAATTCAAGAGCTAAAGGATGAGACAATTCGGCACATTAACGGCATAGAACCTCAGTTATGCCTCAGCGTCATCGAAAATTTGGACCATCGGATGGAGGTGTGCCGCCGAGGTCGCGGCGGCCATTTAACCGATATTTTGTTCCATACATAATTGAACCATACCAATCCTATCATCATAAAAAGAAATGACAAAAATTTCCTAAATATTTGTGTTTTATTTAAAATCAACATCGGCCATTAAAATTTAACCACCCTTTACAATAGAAATTTAAGATATTAAATGAACATCGTATCATGATATCGTTCTAGAACACGCCACACTAATAAGTTCTATCTTGCTAAAGCTGATGGATTACGGGCCCAGCAAGGTTGGAGTTCGACAGACTAGGTCATATTCACCACACTAATATCATGAATATGTATACAATTCTTTAGTGTGGTTGTTTATTGGGAAAGTCTCAAACCATCACTGTGCGGCAGATTAATGAGGTCAAAAATTCCAGCGGAATCAGTTCTATTCAGATTGTAACGGTATTGTGTTAACATCCATCACCATCAGAGATCATAATCAAGATCAATGGCGGTGCTGTATATAATCTAAAATTTTATTTTAAAATTTTATTTTGAAATGATAAAATTTCGGATAAACATTAAAGTCTAAACATGCACTTCTTGGTAGCGTTCGTTTTGTAAATAGTTTGTTCTACAATAGTTTGTTCCCCTCTTCCCCCTAGAGTTAAAAAAAAAAAAATTATATTAGTATATTATATGTGTTACATAATCATAAAAGTTTTAAGAATTTGGAATGAATTCAGTAAAAAAAATAAAATTATTTTCTTTTATTTTACATATGCAATATGTAACATAATCGAAGACATGAATGAATGAAAGTGATATGGCGCATTTTCGGATTTTTTGTGTTCGATGCATGGATTATGTGCATAAAAACAATTTTAAAACTTAAAACAACCATGTTTGTGGCTATTTTAGAAATAAACTGCTTGACAAAGTTCGATTAAATATAGATTTCAGTACAAATGTGAAACTTTGAATTCAATTTGCTCGAAACTAGATAATTGCGACATATCACCTTCATTCAATCATGTCTTCAATTATAAAAAAGTATGAAGTCACTGACTTGTACTTTATTGGGATATATTAATGCATATTAGCTAAACTTGTAAATCGGATTTTAAAATGAAAGTATGAGCAAAAGTATACTAAATTCTATATATACATAAAAATAATATTTATGGTATTCCCTTTACGCGTCGTAAACTGCTTAAATCTCATAAAGTATTTAATTTTAAGCAAATTGAGTATTTTGAAAATACCACCTTGCTCAAAAAGAAATGTTCATTCACACTGTGAACCGGACTTAACTATCCGATTCGAAAATTTTTTGTTTTATTAGGTTGCCACATGTGTCTGACAAGGCTGCCAAATACCAGCGTCTCGTTGTCATTTGGTAATGTGACAGTGTTTTGTTTACAACAATTTTTTTCGTGTCTTCGATTTTTACGATGGAAGATAAAATTGAGCAACGAGTTTGCATCAAATTTTGTGTGAAAAATGGTTTCAACTGCTCCGATACGCGTAAAATGTTGGTGAAATGTTACGGTGATGCATCAGAAGGCAAACAAGAGGCTTAACCGATTTGTGAGTGGCCAAGACTTAGTAGAAGACGACCCTCGTACCGGGCGGCCATCGTGTTCGACTACCGAAGAAAAACGTTGACAAAATCAAAGAAATGTTGGTCGTAAATCGCAAATTGACGATTAAAGAGATAGCAGAGGACGTCGGCATTTCAATTGGATCCGTTCAGAACATTTTGAAGAATGAATTGGGCTTGAGACGTGTCGCTGCGAAGTTGGTACCGAAAGAACTCAATTTCATGCAAAAAAGAGACCGATTTGCTATCGCGAAAGACATGCTGAAAATGGTCGAAAACGATGAATCATTCATCGAATCCATCATTAGTGGTGATGAGACATGGGTATACGAGTATGACACGCAAACCAGGCATCAGGCGAGTGAATCAGGCTCAATTTTTTTCCATCGTAAAAATCGAAGACACGAAAAAAGTTGTAAATAGAAGACTGTCACTTTACCAAATGCCAACGAGAGACACTGATATTGTCATAGCCTTGTTATAGACACATGTGGCAACCTACTAAAAAAAAATTTCGAATCGGACAGTTAAGTCCGGTTCACAGTGTGAATGCACCTTTCTTTTTGAACAAGGTGGTATTTTGCATGTACTTTTTTTTTAACATGCAATAACAATAGAGTTCAGCTACTACAGCTATATCGCACTTCCTCAGCATTAACCCATCTAAAGCCACTACCCAGTAATCATTGAAAAATATCAATGTTATGGATACCCGTGACAACAAACAAGTTAATGTGGGAAAAATTTACCCACCAATAAATGGGTTGGGCTCAGGGACAACACAAGACGTAACAACTAACCATGCGTATACATAGATCTATTTACACAACTAATTTTAATCTACTTTTGAGTTGACCTTTTGACAAATTAACATCAAAAACGCTACAATTGTTAACAAAGGAACTCATGCGACTTAAAGGAGCAGTAGCCATATAATTTTTTTTTTTTTGAAGACATGCAATAACAATAGAGTTCAGCTACTACAGCTTTATCGCACTTCCTCAGCATTTACCCATCTAAAGCCACTACCCAGTAATCATTGAAAAAAAAATATCAATGTTATGGATACCCGTGACCACAAACAAGTTAATGTGAGAAAAATTTACCCACCAATAAATGGGTTGGGCTCAGGGACAACACAAGACGTAACAACTAACCATGCGTATACATAGATCTAATTACACAACTAATTTTAATCTACTTTTGAGTTGACCTTTTGACAAATTAACATCAAAAACGCTACAATTGTTAACAAAGGAACTCATGCGACTTAAAGGAGCAGTAGCCATATAATTTGTTCTACTAAATGGCAAATAAATTAAGTTGTTAGCGTTTCTACTGCTTCTACGGTTAGTGTTAAAATTTATGTGAGAAAGAAGTTCTGGAGAATCGAATACACCTGTTATGAGCTGGTGTAAATATAAGATATCTGCCGATTTCCTTCGATCACCTAAAGACTGCATTTTCAATAGTTTTAAACGATCCTCATAAGGAGGAAGGTCTAATATGTCAGTTCCACTTAAGCCCCTTAGAGCAAACTGAACAAAACGTTTTTGGATTCTTTCTATTCGATCAACATGCACATTGTAACTTGGGGACCAAACTTGACTTGCATACTCTAAGTGAGGACGCACGATTGCATAATACAACGTTGTAGTTGTAATCATGCTATTAAATTCTTTGGCCCAGCGTTTTATAAAACCAAGCATTGAAGACGCTTTTTTACAAATATTATCAATATGAATGTTAAACGACAGCTTAGAATCCATGCATATACCTAGGTCTTTGACGGTGTCTACACGACTCAAGACAGTATCTTTAATCTTATAATCAAAAATAAAATTATTCCTTTTTCGCGAAAAGGTCATAGTTTGGCATTTATCTGGATTTAAAAACATATTATTTTTAGAGCACCAAACTTCAAAGGATTTTAGATCAGACTGGAGTAGATCTGAATTATCTCTAGAATTAATCGTTCTGTATATTTTCATATTATCGGCATAAATAAGCAGATGAGAGTGTTCAATGACGTGAGTTACATCATTGATAGCTAAAATAAACAGAAGAGGACCAAGGTGACTACCCTGAGGAACACCTGATCCAGCAATAAATTCAGAAGACAATGCGCCTCGGAAACGTATTTGATAAGATCGCTCCACCAAATACGATTTAATCCAGTTCACAAAATATTGTGGAAATCCCATTAACTCAAGTTTAAATAAGATTAGATTGTGTGGTAGCTTATCAAATGCCTTACTAAAGTCAGTGTAAACACAATCGACCTGGTTACCAGAATCAATAGAATTTAAGCAGAATGTTGTAAAATCGAGAAGATTAGACACAGTGGATCTGCCATTCAGAAAACCATGCTTACGAGTTGTTATGACTTCTCCACAGTGAATTTTCACCCGATCATACACCATCCGCTCAAAAAGTTTTGGAATCGATGAGAGCTTAGCGATAGGCCTATAGTTACTGACATCGTTCCTGCAACCCTTTTTAAAAATAGGACTTATAAATGATTTTTTCCAAAAAAGTCGAAAATAACTTTCGTTAATAGATTTATTGAATAATAAAGAAAGTGGTTGACTCAAAACGGAACCGCATTGTGTTAACACTGCGGCAGGAACACCGTCAGGTCCAGCACCAAACTCCTCATCGATCGATCTAATATACATTAAAATATCCTCTGGAGTAAAGGATATATGTTCCAAAGATACTCTGGGTTCGGAATACATATATTCAAAGTACTCTCCATCAGGATTAAAAGAATCTGATCAGAATGATTCTTTAAAAAGATTGGCGAATAGGCCACAAATTTTGACGGGATTGTCAGTAAATCCCTCAGGAGTTCTAAATGAAGAAGGAAATCCATCAGATTTCTTCTTTGTGTTTACGAATCCCCAAAATTTCTTTGGATCTGTCAATATTCTCAGCTTAACATTATCTAAATATTCGTGATATAATGTAGCTGAGCGATTTTCAAATTCCAGAAACAAACGTTTGTAAGTTTCTAGGTCGTTTGAGCCTAAGCTACAGACGTATTTCTTCCATGCCCTATTCCTGTTGTTGCGAAGAGTCTTTAAATCCTTTGTGTACCACGGGTACGCAGAATTCCTTGCAAATTTGAGACTATAAGGTACTGATTGAGAAAACACAGCAAAGAGTTCCATATAAAAAAAATGTATGGAGTCATCAAGGCAATTTCCATTTATATATTCCAAAATTGCATTAAGTTTACCATGAAGCAACTGATTCAACTTCAAAAAGTCAGCTTTTTTAAAATTGAATTCATAAAGCTTATCTGCTGAATTAGAATTTACTATATTTGCTCTGTCGGATTTGTACCAAATACTCAATGGTGGATGATATTCATCAACAGTAGTTAGAGCATGAAAGGCCCTATTAACAACAACATTGTTACTATCTGTAGTTAAGACCAGGTCAAGAAGTCTTTCAAGACTATTATAAATACAACTCACTTGTTGTAAGTCTGAACATATATTATCAACAAATATATGTTCTTGGCGGGTCTTTGAATTAGATGCACAATAGTACGTATCATCGTCAGAAGAAAGCCATTTTAAATCAGGTATATTAAAATCGCCCAATAATAAAATGTCGTCATTAACGTCAAGTAAATCAATTATGTAATCTATGCACTCCGCAAGGCTTGCGTAGACCTCTACACTACTATTAGGAGGAACATACGCATTAATAACATATACATTAGAGTTACAATGTATAACTTTAACGCAAATTAGTTCATTATTAGAAGAGCAGGGAATGTTAACAATAAAACTGACAAAGCAGTTCCTTACAGCCAAAAGGACACCACCACCGACAGAAGAAATATTGTCAGTGTATCTGTCTTTTCTAAAAACTTGAAGACTATTGTCAAACAATTCCAAATCAGTAATGCTTCCGTTCAGCCACGTTTCTGTTAACGCGATAATATCCTCAGAGCAATTTTGAGTTGATAGAAATAAGCTCTGCGTCTTAGAACGTAGTCCCCTTTACATTTTGATAGTAAAGGGACAGCCTATTTAGTTTTTTTGAGCCTGGCGGGCGGCTTGAGTCACCCTTTTAGACTTATTTTTTGGCTTGAACTCAGTAACAAGAATATTATCGGCCCACAAATTAGATTTAAGAACAGTTGTAAAATATTCGGCTGCAACTGTTAGAATAAAAGAAACATGGGAAGGCTTATTACCAATTTTTTTGCATGAACAGAATGCATTTGAGTTCACTAACTTGGATTGCCTGACAAACGTCAATATATTTTCTATTGATGTGTCGGGCTGAAGACGTGAAATGAAAACATTTCTGGTCCTCGAAACTGCTCTTAAAGTCAAATGACTGTTAGGCGTAGTTGAAATCGTATTTGGACTACTAGTCAATGGAGGAATAGAAGATGGTGTATGAGAAATCACCGTATTATTATTTTCTGATGGCATTGCTGGGGGCTGCTCTGCCTTGGAAGGTCTGGAGGACGCCTTCCGACGCTTTTTTTGTTTTTGTTTTTCCTCTGTCTTTTAGAGCTTTTAAGGTCTTTTTCTGATGAAACTGACAAAATTCCGGAAAAAGCAGACATGGACGAAGGAACCGAAATGTTATCCTGAACAGTAATTTCATCAGAAACGCTGGTAGTGGGTGCGGCACTAACTTCGCTGAAAAATTAAACAATTTCTCTGAAGTTATTATTTAATAAGTTAAGGCTTTCCCCAAAAAGCTTTATTTTAGAATAGAGTTCATCCGGGGAAAGGGCCCTGCACGAAGCACAATACCAGCGAAGACCAGATCGGACTGACATTAAATCGTCAAGGCACGATTTAGAAATACCAGCACAAGAAGCGTGGAACATTCGCTCACATGGACCAGAACAACTGAACATAGGGTACAAAATATTCTGGCTTTTGCATTGCTCGTTAAGAGAACAAGCAGCAATATTATCAACTAAAAAATAATCCATTGCAAAAAATTTAAAATTATTCTGTGAGCAAGTGTTTATAAATGCAAAATGTGCTTATAGGGTATACAACCCTAGGGTTTTTTTACGATGCTTAAGCGACAATTTCAGTGCTTAACAAATGCAAACTTATTTGCTTATGCCCGTATGATACTTAATTTTTTTTGTACAACTTTTGTCATTGAAAATTTAAACTAGAGCAGTTCAAATAGTACGAATGCATGGATTCAATTGGTGTGAGTGAGTACGCATATAGTACGAATTGGAGAAAAATTTGTAGGACGGACTGTATTTTCTCTGCATTTTTTTTGCCGTTTCTTTCAATTCGTTCTTCGTTAAGTTTCGATCAAATATTTACTAGGCTGTTAGTAATAAATTTGACATTTTTAGAGTAAACAAAACTATTTAATATAAATGTATGCTGAATCGGAAGTGATGTGTGTAGCTAATATTAATTTATTTAATGCAGCTGCTCTTCAAAACACCAGAAGTAAAAAAGTAACAACGTTTATCCTTTTCTTACAAAATATGTCTGTCCTGCCCACGCGACACGTGTTTTCAGATTTTAAAATTGGACAAAAAAATTAAGTATCAAACGGGCATTAAACTTCAGCTGTCAAAATTTTTTCAATTTTTAAAATTTTGTTGCTTTTTAAAATATTTATTTTCCTTGTTTCTTTTTTGCTTTCCTAAATTTTTCTTCGTTTCGGCATAATAAATGTTTAAGTTATGTTATTTTTAATTTTTTATTTTTTTTTATTAGCCTTTTTTGGCATAGCATGACAAATTAATCAGATGTCTAAAGGTGCGTTCCTTAAGCTCTGAGTTTTACGAGTTTATGCATTGGGAAATTTATTTTATTAAATATAAATTTTTATCATTAAGGGAATACCATAATAACAATCAAATAACAGATTTTAGTTTAAGAGGCATTCACGGGAAAACTTCTCTATAGCTTTAAGATTTTGCTTAAAGATTATAAAAAAAGATTAATCTGAATAAAATCATTTGCTCAGTTGAACAATTTTTATAAAATGAATTAAGCTTAAGACGTACATTTTTGCAGTATCTTTTACTTTATTTTTCTTTTAATTTTCAACCCCTTTTCATTAATAATTTAAATCCTAATTGTAAAATTTGTATCACCGAGCAACTGACTATACTCAACGTATTGAGAATTTAAAATCGTATATATAATGCAACTAGCTTATACCCGGCGCCTAAAAGAGGGCGTAGCTTTAGTGAAACCATGCAAGTTCGTACCGGGTTTCATTGATGTGTGACTTATTTCGAAAGCTATACCAAACATTTTGGGTGCTGAAAAAGTACTACTAAGTACCTTGTCCAACGCGCATAAAATGTTACCAGTGGAACAGCATGTGTAAATTGAGGTCGAATACTGAATTCCGAGGCTGTGCGACCTACAAAAAAAAACTAAAACTGTTCGATATCGAAAATTTTAGGTGTATTTAAGGTGCCTTTTACGATCGGCACCAGACTTCACAGGAACACTCAAGGCTTTGGTATAAAAATTGGCTTAGCGGTTTCGGAGTCCTTTACGTGATATACACATATATCCACATACGTATATACATTAAGTCGCATCACGCTCCTTAGAAAAAAAAAAAGTTGTTCAATCCGGTTTTTAAAAATAATCCATTATGATGATCCCCAAAATATTTCGACTAAAAATATTGGCTGGTAGTTAAAAAAAACAAACGGTCAGAAATAAGAGTAATGAAAAATTTTTTTTGCATAAAAAAATCTTAAATTTTTTCCGTTGGAACGATAACGCGGATTTTTTATGGAATGTTTTGACTTTTTCATATTATTTTCACTTAAATTCAAATTAGTTGTTTCTCATACTACTTTTAGTCAAATAAATTGTAAAATGAAAGAAATGTGTAAATTTTTTTGTAATTTCATTCAATATAATTCTTCACTTTATTTTATCATCAATAGTTTATTTATTTGACTTAAAGTAACATGGCCAGACAAACAAAAAAAAATTTTAATGTGAATTTTAGTGAAAATAATAAAAAAAAAGTTAAAAAATTAACGAAAATCTGCATTTGCTCTGGTCCGACTGTAAAAATTTAAAATTTATTGGTGTAGATTGGAAGAACTTTTTCACTAAGCTAAACTAACTGTTTGTTATTTTTAACTACCACACCAACTACTATTTTTACAAAAAACTCGATTTTTAGAGCATATTTCAAACCATTCCGTAGCATACTAGTTGAGGTGCGTGACTTGTATGCCATAGGTTCGAATTTCATCTTACACAGAAAATTTTTTCAATTGAATTAGTTTTTCTGTTCGGCCGTCATCTCTATGCAGGCAATTTCAAACCTCAGTGAGTAAAAACTGCTATGAAAAGCTTCTTGAGAACATAAGCCGTTTGGAGTCGGCATAAAACTTGTAGGTCCAGTTCTCGATCATTTGTGTTCAAACATTCCACAACAAGCACAACAGAATTGATCATAAGAAGCTCAGTCAAAGTCCTTTCAAGGGCTGAAATTGACCATTTCGTTTTGTTTTTTTTATATGCGGGTAGTACAAGTAGGCGTGGCGAATTTTATATATATATTGACTGCCACTTAGAGCACCTGCATATCAAGTGCAACTATGAAAACGTGTGCAACTCAGGAATAAGCATGATTTCGAAAAAGTAAATTACCAAATTTTAGTCTTCTACGGTAAAAACCGTCTGATATAAAGCATTTTTACTGATTTGTGGTCGTTAAAAGTGGGCGTGACAACATTTATATACACATAGTGACTGCCATTTGGACCCATAGCACCTGCATACCAAGATTCATTATCAAATTGTGTACAATTCATGAATAAGCATGATTTCGATAAAGTGGGCGTAGATATTGTGCGGCCACGCCCATTTTTTGTACATTGGCCGACAGTAACCATACGAACTAAATTACCAAATCTTAGTCTTCTACGGCAAAAGCCGTCTGATATAAAGCATTTTAACTGATTTGTGGGCGGTAAAAGTGGGCGTGACAACATTTATAGATACATAGTGACTGCCATTTGGACCCATAGCACCTGCATCCCAAGATTCATTATCAAAACTTGAACATCTCAGGAATTAAAAGGATTTCTGAAAAGTGGGAATAGATATAGTGTGACCACGCCCATTTTGTGTACAGTCACCGAAAGTAACCATCTGAAAAAAATTACCAAATTTTAGTTTTATACGATTAATGATATATAGCATTTTTTTTTGGTTTGTGGACGATAGGGCCAATTTGGGTTGTATAGGAGGTACCACGCTCACTTGTCCAATCAACACCAAACTTCACAGAAACACTCAGAATGTTGCTTCAGTATCCCTTAAAATTTCATAAAGGTTGGTTCGGTGGTGTTGGAGTCTATACGTGATATACACACATACCCACATATATACATCCATTTTTATATATATAGAATAGATAGATTAATAATTATAATATTTTATTTAACTGCAGCTCTTATTTTCAGTGTGGGTTTTCGCGTACGGTAAGTTTTCTTTTTTGTACTTATCTATTCTGCTCTATCTCAAACAACAGCTCATTCAATTCCTACCAAAATGGAAAAGTAAAAAAACGACTAAAAACAAATTTTAGTATTTTTACTCAATGAATTTGCCTTTCGATATTTTTCTATGAATTTTCTTCACACTGGATTGTTTTCTTTGTTAAGGAGCTATTTTCACGCAAAAAATAAAACAATTTTCTTTCTCGATTACACAAAAACTACTGGTCCGATTGATAAAGTATGTCCCACAAGATTGTTGCAAATTTAATTGTCTTAAATTTAACCAAGCGGCCGTGGCGGAGTGGGTAGAGTGTGTGAATCTTACGCCAGAGAACCCAGGTTCGAATCATCCATCCGACACAGAAAGTTTTTTTCAATTGAATTAATTTTTCTGTTCGGCCGTCACCTCTCTGCAGACAATGGCAAACCTCAGAGAGTAACAACTGCCATGAAAAGCTTCTTGAGAACATAAGACGTTCGGAGTCGGCGTTAAAACATGTAGGTCCAGTTTTCGATCATTTGTGTGCAAATATTTCACATCACACACAACACAATTGATCATAAGAAGCTCGGTCAAAGTCCTTTCAAGGGCTGAAATGGCCATTTCTTTTTTTTTTTTTTAAATTTAACCTAGAAAATAATGGCTTATTTCATGATATTGGTGTATTATTTATTTATTGTGCAAAATTTTTTTAATATTGGCTTATAGTATTATTAATCTTCGTTTAAACTTGTCTTTGTGTATTCGGTTACGCTTTTGACGTACAATTACGTATTACAGCGCGATTTGTATAGAGGTTACTTTAACAAATTTTTTCGGGCACATGCTAACGTTTTTGGAGGACACTTTAGAGTATACCTATAGCCTTTAATATTCATCGTGCAAAGATAAAGTATTTGCCAAAATATCAGTTATATCGGTAATAAAAAGAATATCGTATTTTGGATTTTATCAGTTCTTTAATACAGTCACAAGTTAGCAAAATCTAAGAAGAAAAATTCACACTTTTTTTATGAGAAAATCATGCATTGATGCTTCAGTTGCTGCTGTCGCCCTTATGCTTTTACATAAAAGTATCGATATTTACGCTAACGCCGAGTAAAACTTATAATTTTCAAGCTCTGGAAATATTTAAAAAATAATTCGTATTAGATTTCAAATATTATTTCACACTAAAACGGATCGTCTCATATGGAAAAAAAAAATATAAATTGTCACCGCCCAGAATGATGGCTTACTTTGAGAGTATTCCAGTACCATTTTTTTTTTATGTCTCAAAACACAGCCAAAATGGCCTTCTTAGTCCGACTGTGAAGTGCTATATATTGAATAGGTCTAAATGAATGCTTCCAAATGTTCTTTGATGTTGTTGGTCGCAAAAGTCAACTTCAAGAAACATTTCAAAATTTTAAACAACATCAAAGAATATTTGGTAGCACTCATTGAGGCCTATTAAGCGATATATCGCACATTACGATCGGTCCAAAAATGACAAAGCTATACAAAGAAGACGATTTGGCTGTTTTTTGGGACATAAAAAAAAAATATGGTGCTGGAATACACTCAAAGTAAGCTAACACTCTAAGGGGTGACAATCCATATTTATTTTGGTGACCCGCCTTATTATACACCCATTTTGTCAATTATGAACTATTCTAAGCATATAAAAAAGATATACAATTTTTAGCCACTTTATTTTTCACTATTAACTTATGTTAAACGCATGTTATAACAAACGAGGGTGGTCCCAAAAGTACACGATCTAACAAAGAAAACACAATCAATTTTGAAACAAATATTTTTATTTTTTAACATAGTTTCCTTTCAGCTCTACACACTTTTCCCAACCGTCGGGTGCCTCAAAATAGCCATCAACCGCAGATTCCACCTCTTCATTGTTGGCAAATCTTTTACCACCGAGCCATTTTTTCAAGTTTGGAAAAAGAAAATAATCCGAGGGGGCTAAATCTGGCGAATAAGGTGCGCGAGAAAGCAATTTGAACTTTAATTCGTTGATTTTGGCCACCGCGATAGTGGATGTGTGAACTGGTACATTGTCTGGTTGAAACTATACTTTCTTTTTCGCCAAATGCGCAACGAGTGCCCCACACAAATGAGTGCTCATTTCGGAATACATAAACATGCGGTAAAAGCCGAAGTGTAACTTTTCATAATAGCCTAGTTAATATATATAATATATATATAATATATATATAATATATATAATATATATAATATATATATAATAGAAAATTTTTGGTCATATAATTCTACACGCGAAATTTTTGTGTAGAGCAGTGATGACCACACGCCAGGGGCGCACCCAGAAAAACATTTTAGGGGTAGTTTACAGTTTTTACTTATAGATCGTATTTCAAATAGCCGCTTCCACCTTGCGTGCACACGCGATCATTTTTCATGAAATTTTCCATGACATTCTGGCATAATTCAGGATTAATTGCTACAATGGCCAGTTGGATTTCCGTTTTCGCACGAATGTTGCGAAACTTACAACGTTCCTTTACAATGCATAAACTTTCGAGGATAATCTCTTTTTTCATAAGGATATCTCTCAAAACTATTTTTGTGTTAATGACCTTTTTCAACGTTTATTTTTATTTTTAAAATATTTCAAAGTTTACCTTCGAGTGATTTATGCCGCGTTTCCATGTGATCTTTCTGTATCTTATCTTATCCCATATCACAAAACACATGCTATAAAGAGCGAAATGCATATATGTACTTTTTCCTATAAAAATTTGACATTTGTAAAATATGTAAACAAATCATAAATTTATCAATTTCTGCAAGTTTACTGATGCACGTGCTTATTGAAATAACTTCTTGTTTGCGTACCCTAAATTGTTTTATATAATTATTATTGTGCAGACAGCATCAGATGTTACTGGTAATCTAATTCGAGTGCCACAACTGCAGCAGCATCAGTAAAATACACACGAAAATAAAATATAAAAAAAAAGTTTTAAAAAAAGTTTTGGTGAATCTACCAAGAGCCAAATTAAAGTAAAAAATCACTGATGCTTTCCATAAATGCGCTTAGGAACTCTCTGGCCAACTCTACATTGCATACTCCCGAGTCCGGAAATAATCTGCATTAATTGTTTATTTATTTATAAGAATGTTCATTTATTTTAAATCATACCCCTGATCTGATTTGATTTTCTTTATTTTCCAATTTGTATTCGTAATTCTATGCTATATCAAAACAATTAATATTGGCGCAAATAATATTGACAGCTTGACAGCACAAAAACCACAACTATAAAAATGAATGTCATATTTATAGCATGTGATCAACTTTTATAGCAAAAGTTCAAGAAGTTGAATTTTTTCGATCTCCTCGCATCACAGGGGATATCACATGCTATAAAAATGAAAAAGGTATACCTGTTTCACACTCACATTCATCAATGCCATAAAGTAGGGCTCATGCTATTTCTTTCTTACAAAAAATGTGATACTAGAAGGTAATAGAAGATCACATGGAAACGCGGCATTAAATATTTCAAATGTTTGGCTAAAAAACGCAAACACAGAAGTTTTATTAGTATATGTATCAGGCCCGTAGCCAGGATTTACCCTAGGGGGGTTTTCATAAAAAATATATTGATATTTTTTGATATAGATGAATCAAAGGAATGTAGTGTAAAACTTTAATGTATTTTTAACAAAACTTGCTTTTATTTATTTTTGTATGTTTGTATTAATACATTGTATTAATAAAATCATTTAAGCGGTACTCGCCCATAGGACTCCTAGAAATATATTTCAAATATCATTGCACTCCTTCAACTATCACCACACTTTCCTAATATTGTGCCAGCATCCGCTGCTGAATTCTGATTTAATTTATTCCTGTGGTAGTGTTGCCAGTGCAAGGTAAAATTCTTGCATATTGTTTAATTAAAAATTTTGATCGTTCCTCGTTTTCGGATGGCATCAAAATCAAGTTGAACGATGACAAAAGCCAGTTGTGCTTTGTAAATAGTAGTTCCATGTTGTAAATTCTTGCACAAAGGATAGTTATATAAATAGTAATTTTGTAAAAATTATTCACACCATTAGAAATGCGAACTACAATGCAAATTCCTTTCAAACGTTTTTTTTGTAAGCGTCTTCGTAAGCGGCTATCGGGTTAATATTTTGTATAAAGCAAGGTTGAACTATAAGCCACTAGAAAAATTACCACGATAAGAAAAATAATATTTTCTTATAAGTAAATCCGTAACCAACTCCTAAACTTTAACAGATCACTTAGCAAAATTTTTTAATTTAATTGACTTTTTCGACAACATTGAAAAGGTTTAAAAATTTTATTTTTAAAATTTGTGTTGTCCCAAGAGGTTGAGATTCCGCGTCAGTGCTGAAAAAAACGCAAAACTTACAATAAGCTCCGTTTCTCAATTTGGAGTAAGCTAACTAATGCCAACGGTTCAACCAAGACTGCTTAAATCGTAGATAACGCGAACCACTGACAGGTAAGTTAAAAGTTGGGGGGTATTTTAAATGTTTTAAAAACTTGAAATGTAATGAAATTGCAAATATCGTTGCTTGCATCTTTATGTACTGCCGAAGCCGAAGGCAGTTCCGATGTATCAAATGAAATTTCTGTTTCTGGAACAACTTCTACAATCATACACACAAAACGCACAAATTTAGAATTATCCCAGTGAACCAAAACTACCGTTTTTGAATTCATTTATGAACATTTTCGGGTAGAAACGTTCATTTTCGGCACTCATAAAAGAACCCTATTTATATCATTCGTCGGATTAAAATGCCTCTCAAAAACGAACCTTATTTTGTTCGCAAATGAGTTAAAAAAGAACCATAAATTATCCTCTTTTTTGTTCGGAAATAAGTTAAAAAAAGAACCATAAAAGTTATTTTTGGCACTCGGAAATAAACCCTTTTTGAATCAATCGCCGGACGAAAATGCCTTTCAGAAACAAACTGTTTTTTTTTTTGAAATGAGTTCAAAAATGAACCATACACAAGTTATTTTTCGGCACTCGAAACCAAAACGAAATTGAACCCTTTTTGTATCAATCTTTGGACTGAATTGCCTCTCAAAAACAAACCTTTTTTTGTTCAATAATGAGTTAAAGAAAAGAACCTTTTTGAATTATAAATTTTATTATTGCATAATACTATTTATAATTACATATCGATATTTTGTTAAAGAAGAAATGCTTATTACAAAAATTAGAGATCATATTAATCATTGGGTTAATAGGATTAATATACCTGGGCTGGAATTCACGCATTGTGTTTTTCATGATATTGATGTTTCAAAGGGGAAAAGGCGTGATTGTTTTCCAATTTGACAAACTTCCAAATTATATATGAAATATCAAAATAGTTAAGTTATTTATTGGGGAATTTATTTGATTGCATTTTTGCTTTTAATGTTTTCGTGGTTTTGGGCTTCATTTTAATTTTTGATAGAAAATTTTTATACGTGTAGCAGTACATCCATCTCGCACTGGTAAAAAAGTTCATATGACGTTTGTACGATGGTTAACATTTTCATTTTAAGTTCCTTTATTTACCTGATTTTAGAATATAAAGAGTAACATTTATGATTCATTTGTAAACTCATTTATGAACAAAAAATGGTTCGTTTATGAGAAATTGTTTCCTACTGATATGATAAAAAAAATTATTCTTTTTTGAACTCATTTCAGAATGCAAAAAAGAAACATAAATGATTCATTTCCGAACTCATTTATGAACAAAAAATGGTTCATTTACAAGGAAGTCTTACTTACTTAAATGATACAAAAATGATTCATTTTCGACTCAAAATAAGTTTTTAATGAATTTCGCAAAATATGCACAATTTTTATTTATGGGTAAAGCTTTCACGAATTTAATCTTTTATAACAAGCACGCAAAAAATAAAATTCTAACCAAAAACGTTCGCAAAACTCTCACCTTACTCAAAACCTTCGCTTATGGTTCAGTGGGATTAATATAAAAAGTAAAATATTCTTAATAATACTACGTATACGACCGCTTTTAACATTACTGTCAATACTACCACCTCCTGCAACTGCCGGTTACAAAGCAGTTCTGGACACTTTTCAGGTTTTAAAGATTCTTGAACGCTTTCTACAATGCAAACGAAATACAATATTACATTATGACGATTTAGCTAAAATTGTAACCATCAAATAATTATAATATGAAATGGAAACCACCGCACACATTGACCACTACACCATTCTGGCAGCGCTGCACTCGGTTGGTACATCAGCAAAGTAGTTCTAATGTCTCTTCGACTTCGGCGGTGATCGAATCTTTCTTCTTTTTATAATTACTCGTATTTAATTTTGTAACATTGGATCAAAGTATTAAAGAATATCAAGAAGTCGATATTCTATAATAAGGACGGAAATTGATAAAAGAAAAAAATTCCTTAAAAACAAAGATTTACTTTCCTCCTTTCTGGCCTTTTTTAATGGCGGCTTCTGCAGCTAATTATGTGGAATCGTTTTAGTATTTTGACACAATAAAATAATCAATAGAAAACACTTAACACAAATGGTTTAAATTTTAGAAAACTACAATTAAAACAATTGTAAGAAGTACATTTTTTTCCTCACTTTCATTTAATACTTTCCAACGCAATAGATTCTTAAATCGCTGGTGATGGACAAGGCTCAATTGAATGTATCGAACTTTATTCGATATCTTAAGCGTGTTGCTGTTGCAGTTTATACTGTTACTGAAGAGAAACGTAGGCGCAATAAGTATACGCATATAAAAAATGTCTATTAATGAATATCTCTAATTTTTTATACTTTCTGGACCCTAAGAGGGGAGGGGGGTTGGACCCCCAAAACGTCTCCCTTGTCTACGGGCCTGATATGTATTATGAAAATAAAACCAGAAAGGTTTATTATTTAGATTTTACTTTTTAAAATCTTTTTATACTTTAAAAAGAAGTTGCAGGCCCGTAGACAAGGGGGGTGTTTAAGTGTTCAAAGCCCCCCTCCATCCCCTCTCCCCCCTTAGGGTCCAGAAAGCATAAAGAAATTACACAAATGAGACTATTAAAATCAAAAGGTGATTTTTTTAGATAAACTGTGATAATGATGTTTATTTTCTTGAAAACTTCACTTAATTATTGAAAATTCTTTTGGCCAAGTGAAAGATCAACTTTGCTTATAAAAGTCATAATTATTATATTGGAATTCATCTCCAAGGAGTTCGTATTTTAAAAACTCAGTTTCAATGCTCAAAAAGTCCCTGATATCCAGCAAAGTATATATATGAAATTATACCTGAAACAAATATAATTTTGTAAATTGAATTAGCTTGACATTTTTTATGCCATATCTAAGCTAAGGACCCAAAACTTTTGGAAATGCATTCATTAGAATGAGTTTTTTTTCATCTTTTAAAGTGTAAAAATACATGAACCACGAAATTCTAACACATTATGGGGTATGGGGTATTATGGGGTATTCCACGTAAAGGGAATGACTACAAAGTTTGACTATTTTATTTTGTTGTTTTCTTGGTATATATAACCAAGAAAAATGCCAGAAAAATTTAGCCCTGTGTGAGCCCTGTACAAATTAATCAGTTTTTAATTTCAAAAACTAAAAACAAATATTTTTTACGAGCGTAAGCTCTTTATTAATTGATACCAGAACTAAAACTAAATTACAAAATTTTCCTTAACATAAATAAACTTATTATTTAATACAGACTGTGTTTGTATGGGTGTGTGCAGCGTTGCTTGCACCTGGCTAGTTGCTGCATTGGGCCGGTTGCGCAAGCCAGACGCTTGGTCATCACATTTGGTGGGAGCGGATGTAACTAGAGTTCAGCTGAAAAACTGTGTCGCACGTTGCATTGATATTTTCGGCATGTGGGGTGTTAACTCTTGCCCCCTTAAATTTGGTCTCCCCCCAGAATGGTAACTTTGAATTTCTTATTACTCGTAACGTAAGTCCTGTAGACCATTACGCTGGTAACCATTATGGCCATGATGAAATGAACTATTGGGCTCGTTCCGTATCTATGCTTTATTGTTGAAATTTCCTCTGTATTTGTCGTATGCAATTCTTTTAGCATTTCTAACGACGAAACTTCTTGAAAGATGTTTGTTATGTTATTGGACTGAGCTATTGCTGGTAGTGGTTTGACTACAGAAATTTCTTTGGTCCAATATGTCTGGTTTTGGATGACTATTGTTGAATTCTTGTGGTTTATGATTAAAGTTCCTTTTAATGTTATAGATTTATTATTCGCTAGAATTTCTCCGCCATGGTTGTTGAGTAGCAGTAAGTTGGGCGTTATTTCTTCTACCAATGGCAGCTGCTGGTTGTTAATTGTTGTGCATATTGATGGTTGACTTTTTATCAATTTTGGAATACAGTCTGAATCGGTTATATTTACAATATTTGAGTTTTTACATATTGATATATTATTCATAGTTCTACATGCATTCTTAATTCCTAGTATTTCTTTGTTGCACGTTATTATATTCTTAAATGGTAGTTTAATGCTAATATTTTATTTCTTTACTGATTTTATCAGATATTTTTCACAATTTATTTTCTTTGTGCGTGGTAATGAAATAATATATAAAATAGTATAATAGTTTGATGCGATTTTAATTTCGCTAAATTCTAAAGCTTCTAATAGATTAATGAGCGGAATATCCTGTTCTTCAATAAAAGATAATATAAAAGATAGATAATATAAAAGAATTGATAACATTCGTTTTTGCCTATTGTAAAGAGTAATCTACTTGTATTAACTCTTCTTATAATATTTTTAATTTTCTTTCTATACTTCTGACAATTTGATTTTTATACAATTCGGCTGATTGAATGTTGCTTAGTATTTTATTAGTTATTTAGGAAATTTCGTTTGTCTTATTCATTGTTAATTTGTTTATAATGATTTGTCTATCGTTGTTTTTTAGTAAGTTGTTTGTCCTATTGTCTAAAAGCTGAAAATCGTCGTGTTTCAGTAAGGGGTAAATACTGCCTTTCGTTGAAATAAGGTCATTTATTGATTTATCGATGTCTGTAATGGCGTCATGGTATTGGTTCAGTTCAATAACGTGAATAATTTTCATTGTGCCTGTTTGAAATCTAGCGGTCCCTGTTTCTATAGTTATGACTTGTGCATTAGAATAGTCCAGGATCTGAGTGTCCGCAAAAATTTTTGATGCTATCATCATTAAGAAAAATATGTGTGTTATTCCCAGTGAGCTTCCCATGTTGTTCCTAAAAGAGAAATATTATTTACTTATAAGTCCTTTGTGAACTAGTCTACCTGAATTTGTCACTATAGTGCTATTTCTATTTTCGGCTACTACTTCTTTTTTATACCTACTGGAGAGTTTATTGCCTATTCCTTTGTTGGTTTTGACATATACTATGTCACCTTCATTATAGTTTGTAATGACTTCGTTCATTTGTTACAGGTGAAAATTTCGACTCCGCCTCATACATGGGCATTTTCCATTGCCATTAAATTTCCATTACCGCTATCCACATAGTGGTAATGCAAATTAAAGTTGCATTACCATTAATATGTAATGGTAATGGAAGAAAAAAATGTCATTACCTTTAATATGTAAGTAGTAATCCCGTCTGGCATTATAACGCCAAAAAATATCAAGTGATATGTAATTTTGGTTTTATATTTAGAACTATTTTTACCATTAACAGATCTATTCTGCGCGTTACCGGTAATAGTAATCTTGTTACCGAAATTTGTTACCGGTCTTAGTATTCGGTATTCTGTACGCTCATAACGCTTTCAAAAGCCGTAAGCTCGTTTAAGAACAATAACACTCTTTCCTTGCATCTGGCTGTTTTGCTTGTTACCATCTATGGATATGGTAACAATATTCACTGGTAATGCTTGCTTGTAGAATACCAAAAGGATGTTAATGTTACCAAAAGGTGAGTTTCTTCGGTAATAAGATTAACGTTACCGCGACAAAATCGATCTGTAAACCAAGAATTTCATAGAAACTTTCTATGTTTCTGTTGAAGTAGCCCAGTTATTACTTATCATATCATTACAATTCAGGTTTTTTTTTTAAAACATACACAATATTTATTGCTCATCTACAGAGCAAGACCTTTCAATTGCTACCCTATTTATGAAAATCGCGTTTACAGTATAGATTTGATAGTCATCACAAAAAATGCCCTTGCGTAATAATAATATATACTAGTAATCCTGTGTGGTCGCCAATTAAAACGCCAAAATTAAAAATATCTAATGATATGGTATGTAATTTTGTTTTATATTTATATAAATTTAGTGGTAATGAAAAATTGTTATGATAATGGAAAAAATTTGCATTGCCACTAAATTTTGAGTGGTAATGAAATATATTTACAAAATTTAGTGGTATACCATTAAAATTTAGTGGTAATAAAAAATTTAATGGGAAAGTCATTTGTTTTCATTACCATTAAAAATTTAGTGGTAATACAATTTTTTCTTCCATTACCACTACATATTAATGGTAATGCAATTTTTTCCATTACGATTACATATTTGCAATTTGTTTTCCCATTTCCATTACATATTAATGGTAATGGAAATTTAATTTGCATTAGAAGCGGAATTGGACCTGAACACAAAAAATTAGTGGAAAGGTGTGATTTAGATATTTAATAATAAAACAGGCATTTAACAAATAAAATTATCATTAATTGAAAAAAACTTTTAAAACAATAATTAGCAAGTAAACTATTAATATTATGAATAGTTGTAAAAAGCGTAAAAACATTTTTTCTTGTCGTTAAATAACATAAATGTTATAAACATGGAAATTGCTTGCGTATCTGATTAACAACCAGGTATTTGACACATGTTTTCCGGATTTATCAAGAAATTCACACCAATGATCTACTGGCTCTTGCGAATATCATCTGGTGGAGCACACGACTTTTCGGCTTCCACGGAGGTGGCGTGGCTGAAGGTGGTCGACCAAGTTTCCGAGATTCAATTGGAGCAACGTAACAGAGCGATTCTGTGACTTCCGTTCTAAAAACAGGTTCTGGATGCAGCTGGTGATGAAGAATATAGACATCCACCATAGCAACATCCAATATATGAAAAAAATACGAATTGTCCATTTTCTAGTCTTCATACGAATACGATATCGATCGATCAGCGCATTCAACAAATCAACGCCTCTCATATGTTTGTTGTGATCATTTATTGTAGCCTAATAGTTAATTTAAATGGTTTGTTTCAATTTTCGATCTAATCTTAACGCTTTCGATGGTATGGTATCATTATTTCGCGACAACAAATTTTGAGTACCTACGTACGTTGAAAGCAGCCGCATATTTTTGTGTCGCACCTCAAAACATTGCTTATTTCGAAACCAAACACAATATCGGCAAATTCTTTAGCACATACACGCTCGTCTTTTTTCGAAAGTTTATTAGAGTTATATTTTAGTTAAGAGTTTTATGTTTTATACGAGATTTGGTCGCACCATTTCACGATTTTTGAAATAAAGCATCAAACCAACAGACGTTTTAAAGATTGTGATCGGAATTGAATAAAACCTTCTGTTGAAGTGTGTGATCACAGGTCTCATTTTGAACAATCGATCGTAGCCAGGTGCATTCTTCACAAGAGCCAAAGAATTATTATCGAAATGAAGACTACTTCGTAGCTCTTCGAACCGATGGCGTGTCATTGTTTATCATACTTGATGATCAACCAAAAACTGAAGGAAAGTAAATGATTGTATGTGGATATTTGCGAAATCATATGTGTTTTTGTAACATTTTTATGGTGTTTTCAAATCGTTGAAATAACCCCGAAAAACCAGTTCATTGGTATGTAGCTGGAGGTTCTTCTTTTTCCAAATAATTTTTTTCAATTCAGACCAATCATTTGTTATTTCCATAACCAGCTGGCTCATCCTCTTCTTCTTGCAATTCAATAAGTCTTTTGTTTATTAGTCTTTTGTCTTTAGTTTTTTGTAATCCTAAAGGAGAATTCATGCGCATTCAACAGTTAATACCCAGGTCGGGCGTTTTGCTTGTACGAAATCATTTATAACGTCCTCATAACTTAGTTGCTGTACTTAATCTGCTTCAATACGTAATTATAACCCGTATATATTTTTAATTCGTTTCAACGAAGAAAATAAGCATTTTTCTGAACAGTTTGTTGCAGATATACTTAAATAAATTCTAAGTATTATTTCTACATTTGGATGTAAGGGGTGTCCCAAAAGTCACTGATATTTTATCTCAAGAAAGCGCATTGTTTTTTGGAAATGTATACAGGCGAGTCATATTCATAAAATTGTCCATGACATCCTCAACATCATCAACGTTGACCGCTGCCATGGCTATGTTTTCGTCCGAATAGGCAGAACAGAGACGACTACTCCTTTTCGAGTCCACAACAGGATGTAAAAGAGTCTGGAGAATCTCTTCAGAATTTTCTCACTCCAAATACAGCAATTTTGCCTTTATTTGTTAAGCCAGAAATGTGTCTCATTTCTTAGGGGCCTTCGGGAGTTAAAAAAAGGCACTTTCTTAAATATTTTTTTTTAGCTGAATTTGATTTTAGGCCAACATTTTTTTTACATTATTAAAGTACTAGCTGAATACCCGGCTTAACTCGGGAGTTGATATAAATAATTTTCGATTTCATTAGTCGACTTGAAAAAACTTTTGTATTTTTTTGTAGTACAGCGCCC
This sequence comes from Coremacera marginata, assembly GCA_914767935.1. Classification (NCBI taxonomy): domain Eukaryota; kingdom Metazoa; phylum Arthropoda; class Insecta; order Diptera; family Sciomyzidae; genus Coremacera; species Coremacera marginata. The sequence goes on along the minus strand of OU612044.1, from coordinate 59,429,764 downwards.
TCTGGGGTTCAAGATACAGCAAAATACATAGCGCCAAAAGACTCACCACACCCGAAAGCCACTTATAAAATCATAATTATTGTATGAGTTGTTTTGAGTTTGTTGCGGTATTTGTACAAACCAGCGTCTTCTGGTTTTCGAGATACAATAAAAAAATAACGCCAAAGCCCTTTCCATACTCGATAATCAAATCCTATATATCCGATGTACAAATTTTTATCTAAATCGGATGAACGGTTTTTGAGTGTTTCACGATTTCTTAAGTGATTTGTACTACAGCACCATCTGGTGTTTCAGATAGCGCAGAAAAAAGTCTAAGATACCCACCGTATCCGAAAACTCATATGTACAAATGTTCACGCAAATTGGATGTACAGCGAGGAGTTTTTCAGGATTTTTTAAACATTTGCACTGCACTGCCCTCTGGTATTCAATATAGAACAAAATAGTCATAAGACTACCGTACCCGAAAACCCATAAATACAAAATTTTCATGTAAGTCGGATGAATGGTTTTGGAGACAAACTATAATAACAAAATTCGTGGAGCCCGATCGCAGCACCACCTAACGGGTTCCATTGTGAATCTGAACCATCCAGGGATCCACTTAAACACACACAAAAAATTTCATCAAAATCGGTGTAGCCGTTTAGGAACAGTTTAATAACACACACACGTACAAATTGTATAACAGCGCCCTCTACTTTTCGAAAGAGATAACGCCAAAACAGTTGCCGAACACGAAAATCCTTAAATAAAATTTTTCATTCAAATCGGATGAGCGGCTTTCTACTTTTTCACGATTTCTGAAGAGATTTGTACTACAGCACCCTCTGGTGTTCAATATAGTACAAAAAAGATAAGTCCAAAACAGTCACCATATTAGAAAACCCCTATATACTAATTTTCATGAAAATCAGACAAACAGCTTAGATGTTTTTTAAAATATTTGTACACAGCGCCCTCTGGCGTTCAAGATAGAACAGAGTAGATAAGTCATAAAAACTCACCGTATCCGAAAACCTCCATATACAAATTTTCATGCAAATCGGCTGAACAAACTATAAAACTATCGGAGATAAACTTTAAAAACAAAATGCCTTAAACACGATCGCAGCGCTACCTACCGGGTCCAATTGTGAATCTGAACCATCCAGGGATCCACTCAAACACACACAAATAATGTCATCACAATCAGTGGAGCCGTTAAGGAACAGTTTAATAATATACACACGTACAAATTGGACAAAGGCGCCCTCTAGTTTCGAGAAAGAGCAAAAAAGATAGCACCAGAACCCTTGCCGTACTCGAAAATCGCTATTTACAAATTTTCATCCAAATCGGATGAGGAGTTTTGGAGTTTTTCACGATTTTCACGATTTCCTAATATTTGTACTGAAGCTCCCTCTGGTTTTCAAGATAACTCAAAAAAGATAAGTCCAAAACACTCACTGTATCAGAAAACCCCTATTTTCCAATTTTTATGCAATTCGGATAGACGGCCCTCTGGTGTTCAAAATAGAACCAAGTAAATAACTCGTAAAAACTCACCTTATCCGAAAACCTCCACATACAAATTTTCATGCAAATCGAATAAACGGTTTAGGAGTTTTTTGACGTTTTTTTAAAATATTTGTACTACAGTGCCCTCTGGTGTTCAAGATAGAGCAGAGTAGATAAGTCATGAAAACTCACCGTATCCGAAAATCTCTATATACCAATTTTCATGTAAATCGGATAAATGGCTTAGGAGTTTTTCGACGGGTTTTAAAATATTTGTACTACAGCGCCCTCTGGTGTTCAAGATAGCACAAAAAAGATAAGTCCAAAACACTCACCGTATCAGAAAACTTTTATATTTCAATTTTCATGCAAATCGGATGCACGGCTTAGGAGTTTTTCGAGGTTTTTCAAAATATTTGTACTACAGCGCCCTCTGGTGTCCGAGATGTAAGAGAATAGATAAGTCAAAAAAATCAGCGTATCAGAAAACCTCTACATACATCCGACCACAGCGCCCCCTACCGGGTCCAACCTTTTTTACTGGATAAAAAGTAGCCTATATGTTGACTGGGGATATAAGGAACCTGGATGTCAAGTTTCATTTAAATCCATCCAGTTGTTTTCGCTTGATGCTTTAACAGACAGACAGACGGACAGACAGACAGACAAACATTTTAAAAATGCGATTTTCGAACTCCTCGTCACTCAAAATGTCCAACGCAAAAATAATTTCGAAAAAATATTTACAAATTTTTTTTTTACAATTTTATATATATGTATATAAAAGATAACTATTCAAGATTTATCCCTGATATTATGGTCCAAAAATATTCGTCGATAAGGAAAAAAGTGTAATGCCGCGAAAGACCTTAAATTTTGCAGTGAGCAAGATATTTGGAGACTGGTTAATCTGCAAAAAGAAAACAAACAAAATTTTTTTGGTGTAGTAAAGAGTCCTTGGGCGTTTAATCGTTGGATTTTTTTTATACATATTTAGTTTTGATTTATAACCTAAAGCGACTTCAATTTTGTGCACATAAAATTAACATTTTCTTTATATGCCCGTCATTTTGTCAAAAATTAATTTTATTCAAAACTCAATGGTTAAACGCCCAAGAATTCTTTACTAAACCGGAAGAAATTTTTTTGTTTTTTTCCAGATGAACCAGTCTCCAGATATCTTGCTCACTGTAAATTTAAGGTCTTTCGCGGCATTCTTCTTTTCTCCCTTATACACAGATATTTTTGGAATATTTTTGGAATGTTCCAAAATGTCAGTTGAATAAATCGATTGATCGTTTTGCGTAGAACCTGCTCAGATGGACGATTATGCGCACTGTAATGTGTGCAAAGTTCTCTGTAAATTCCCCCACAGAACGCGAATTTTAGAAATAAATTTCAACGATTTCTAAACGTTGTTCCGGTGTAAGTATTTGTACAGTAAATTATACAAAATATACTGAACATAAATATCGAACACATGTGTTTACTTTGACAACCGGTTAGACAGTATTGTAATGATAACTTAAAAAGTAGTTTCACTAAAATGGCAATACTGTTATTCTGTACAACCGAATATTAAATAATTTTTTTCTTCTTCTTTTACCATCTGTTAAGTTCGCTCCGCTTGATTTATTTTAAACAAGTTATGGGCCCAGATTTTCGCAGTTAAAATTATCACAAGAAAGTCACTTTGCATAAAACTTATTATTGGATTATATTTTCAACGGATGCTCACAATATTTTGAGATTAAATTTGGATTCTTTTTTGAGGTTAATAATATAGAGGTATGCCGGCAGCGCAACTTTTTCGATCGAGAAACTCAAAGGACGGGAAAACTATGATTGAACGTTGAAGAAACGGCGTCAGATGTGAAGCTTATCGCTAAAGCGAAGTCCAAATTGATTTTGTTAATTGAACCCCAGAGTCGAGCCGGTGTGGGACAACTTGAAGCAGGCATTTTGACGAAGTCACTCCGGTTTGACAAAGAAAGTTGTGTTCCTTAGAATCTTGATAAACACTAAGTTTGAGGGCAGCGATTCCGTAAAAGAATATGCCAATAAACGACTGCCCACAAATCGCGAGGTATAGGAATGAACATAAGCGATGTATGGATTGGCACGTTACTTCTCGCAGATTTGCCAGAGCGTTATCAGCCAATAATAATGAGCATTGAAAGTTCCGGAGTAGCTCCAACAGCCGATTCTATAAAAACAAAGTTGCTTCAGGATGTAAAGGAAGATACAAACAATACAGTGGTGTTGTACACTAAAAAGTCTGCTTTCAAAGGGAAACAGAAACGAGTCCGTTGCTTTCAATGCAATCAGTTTGGACATTTTGCTAGGGACTGCCCAAAGAAAAAGTTGCAGCAGCCAAATGGAAACCGCGAAAATGTTATATACGTCCCTTGTTGTTCACGAAGTCAACACTCAGGAGTGGTATCTCGACTCCGGTGCATCTGCACACATGACTTTGCGTAGAGATTGTCTACAGAATGTGACTGTGCCATCCAACACCGAAGTGGTAACTGCAGACAAAAACAAATTAAAAATTGAATGTGTGGGTGACGTTAAAATTTGTTTTTCCAATGGTGAATCGGCAATTGTAAAAGATGTTTTGTATGTTCCGCAGCTCTGTGCAAATTTGATTTCAGTCAGTCGCTTGTCTCAAGGAGGAAACACAGTAGAGTTCAATTGAACCCAAGCAAATATTTTTAATAAACACAATCGTCGAATTGGGACTGCGTTGCTAGAAGCTGGTGTCTATAAGCTGAATATAGCAGATTTTTTTTTTTTTTACAGTTCAAATAAATCAGGATCAAAAATTATGGCATCGCAGAATGGGATATCTTAGTTTGGATAGTTTAAAGAAACTCCCGGAATTGGTGCATGGTGTACATTTCACTGGCTCGGAAGCCAACTTCATCCCATTTAAGAATGTTGGGACAAGAGCAACTGAGATTTTACAGTTGGTCCATTCTGACGTCTGTGGCCCGATGTCTGATAACTCTTTAGGAGCTGGACGTTTTTTCTTTTTTTTGGTCGATGAATTCAGCAGAAAGATTTTTTTATACTTGACGAACAAAAGCGAGGTAAAAAATAAATTTGAGAACTTTGTGCAACTAGTAGAAAATCAAACTGGTAAAAAAATAAAAATTTTGTGCACGGATAACGAGACGGAATATTGCAATGCGGCATTACTTAGTTATTTGAAAAAGCGCGGAAATCAGCATCAAACTACCCTACACACCCGAGCAGAATAGCTTGGCAGAGAGGTCGTCAAAGAGGACATTAGTACAAAAGGCCCGTTGTTTATTATTTGATGCAGATTTTAAAACTAAATTCTGGGGCGAAGCAGTGGCAACTGCTATCTACATCATTAATCGCTCTCCGAGAAGGGCATTGATCGACAAAAAACCGGAGGAGGCTTGGAATGGAATTAAACAGAATCTAGATTGTTTCAGAGTTTTTGGTTGCCGTGCAATGGTGCACATACCAAAACAGCTGCGGAAGAAATTTGATCCAAAATCGAGAGAATGTATTATGATGGGCTATGCAGAAAATTCAAAAGCATATCGGCTAATAGACCCGAAGTCTTATAAAATAGATAGATAGTAGAGATAGATAGAATAATAGTAGAGACGTTAAATTTTTTGAGATAAAACAGTCAGCAAATAATTGTTCAACTGAAATCGAAAATACCGATGAATTTTATGTGCATACCGATTTAGTGGGGGCCAAGTAGATTTGAACAATGTTCTTTCATCCGCAGACATGGAACATGAGACACTTTCTGTTTTGTCCGAATCGTCCGAAGAAACATACTACTCAGAAAGCGGCAGTACCATTCAGTGAGAAACAGATGATACTTTTTCTCCACCGCCAGGTTACCAAGAGGAGGTATCTGAAGTAAAGAGATCAAGTCGTAGACCAAAGCCTGTGGCGAGACAAGATTTTGTCTCGGTTGCAGCAATTGCTGAAGAACAAAACGATCCTTTAACAGTGAATTAAGCAATGTCTATATAAGATTCAAATTTTTTGCCGTAAAGCAATGAAAGAAGAGTTCGACGCTTTAACTCAAAACAAAACCTGGAGTCTGGAGACGTTGCCACCGAACCGTAGACCTATATCATGTAAATGGGTTTTTAAAAACAAAAAGGACGCTAGAGGTAAAATTATTAAGCATAAAGCACGTCTGGTTGTGAAATGCTGTGCTCAAAGAAAGGACATCGACTATGGGGAGACCTACTCGCCGGTAGTTCGTTACACATCTATACGTGTTCTCTTGGCGTTGGGACTGAGGGAACCTGAGGGACTGATCAACGATAATTCAAAAGTGTTTAGACTTAAAAATCGCTCTATGGTCTCAAACAGTCGAGCAAAGTTTGGAACATCAAGTTAGATGCAGCACTAGAGAAGTTCGGCATGAAAAAAATCTCTAGCTGACCTCTGTGTCTACTATCAGTTAGACGGAGAAAGAAAACTTTTTGTTGCGACAGCGCACTCAATATTGCGAAGCTTTTTTCTCCTCGTTCTGTGATTTGCTTGGAGTAAATTTTAAAAATTTTAGACTGATTTTTTCTAAGAATTTTATGGTTTATTATTGCTTGCTCTTTAACCACAAGAAAATAAATACTTTAATATTAAAAATAATTCTTTGCCCCGCGGAGATTCGAAATAGCATTCGGTTGACCACAAGTTATATACACTATCCACCAGGCCACCAAGCTGTGCTAGAAAATCTTAAGTATAACAGAAACTATGCTGCAGTAGATCATTACAATATATCAATAGATAGAGGATTATATCGCTACCTTAATGTAGAAAGGCCCTAACTCAATTTTTTTTAACATTATAGGGGGGAAAAAAACTTGTTAAAGAACAAAGTTCTGCAATTTCTGCAGTAAAAAGAATTGTTCATTGCTACATCACTTATAGGTTTTAATAAAAAAATTTGTTTGTAAAAAATTCGAAACTACAGAACTTTATTTTTTATAAAGTTTTATCCTTCTCCTATTGAGTTAGGGCCTTTTGAGTTAGGGCCTTTCTACATTAAGGTAACGATATATTGGCTTATGCCAATAAGATGTCACCAGTATCAGTGTGTTTTGTTTTTTCTTGATGTGAACGCGCAAAGGAATACTGTAGACGTGTTACCATTTTAATGTAAAACTCTTTATTATTAAAGAAACTTAAACAATTATTACATTAAGTCCAAAGTAAGTTTATTAAAAAAATGATACAGTGCTGAAGCCAGCAGTTAAAAAACACGATTGCTTTTCGTCTCTCTATCCATTCTCTTCTCTTTTTTTCGTTCATTCCAATCATTGATCGCCATATCGATCAATGCAGTGCAGCCACAAAACACCGATGCTGGTGAAATCTTGTAGCAAGTAGAAGCAAATTTGTTCTAAAAACGAAAACAAAATTACCATAAGAAGTACATTGAGTTTTTTGACAGCGAACAGGCAGCGGATTTTTTTTTCGCTAGGTAGTACGCAGTTGAAGGAAGCAATTTGTTCGGTGCAGCCAAGTTCCCAACCATATGTGTATGAGTTAAAATGGAGAGTCGCTGGCCTGATATGCCCGCATATGTAATTGGCGTAGAAATTTGACATTCAACAATAACAAAAAAGAAGCAGTAGGTATGTATTGTGTATATATGTAGTTTATTTTATGGTATTTTAAATTTGTGTTATTTTAAAAATACAGGTGCGTCGTTGGACACACGAGAGAAGCGAAACTTTTTCGTAGTTACATAGATTTGATAGCTTAATAGTTTTTTCTTTTTAATAAATTAACTTCTAAGGGTGTGTGCGAATTGAACTAAATTGCTACCTAAACTAAATTAAGTTAAAGCAGTTAAGGTTTATTAAGGTTAATTAAGGCTAATTACAAATAGGTTAAAGGTTAGGAAATGTCATTATTCTCTTCTCTTAAGAAATGTCATTAATTTAGAAAGCATTTAGGTAACTCGGAATTTTCCTAAATTAATTTAGGAAAAACTGCTTTATCGACACAATTTAGTTTAGGTAGCAATTTAGTTCAATTCGCACACACCCTAAGCTATCAAATCTATGTAACTACGAAAAAGTTTCGGTTCTCTCGTGTGTTCAACGACGCACCTGTATTTTTTGATGTGAATGCGTTTGTTTTGTTTTGCATAGTGCGAAGGAAAGTTAACAATTGCCCACAAGCGCGTTGAAATAACAATGACAGTAACATGTATTAATATAAATAAAATAATAATGAAATGTAATAAAATGAACTGGAGGGAATATTAACGTGTGTTTTTTTTTAATTTACTTTATGTTATTTTAAATTTTTGAATTTGAAAGTTTTTTTATTATAAAAAAAAAATCATTATCAAATCTATAAAACTGTGGAAAAGCTTCGCTTCTCTCGTGTCCAACGACGCACCTGTGTTTTTTTTTATTAGTTTTTGTTTATTAATTAATTTTTGCCGCTCCTTATATATGCCGCCGGGCAGTTGCCTACTCTGTCCCCTGCTTAATGCGGTCCTGCATGGACCAAGTAAACGTCAATGAAATCTTTTTTGCTTTAGTAGCTTTAGAGATAAGCATTGCATACGATATAATCAAATTTGGCCTTTTATGAAATTGTAAATATGTTATTTGTTAAATTTAAGTTTTTATAATAGTAATAAACGTAGATAAATTAATATAATAAAATTTAATAGGTTTTCAATTTATCTTTGTTATTTTCTATAAAAAAATCATCACATGCAATTATTTGACTGTGAATCCTTGCTGTTACACAGGAATTTTGTAAGATCATCTCTTGAATATTTTAGAACTTTTCCACTTAACCTTGGAACGGCTGTAAAATATTACAATGAAAATAAAAGCTTAAAAAATCTTAAAAAAGTTTTATGAGCTTTGTTCCTTACCTGGCCTACCTAATATTGTTTTGGACATTTCCAACACGAACGAACTATTTGTTTTAAAAACTTTGTTGCCGCTCCATAACGTGTATCTTCTAAATTGCATTTTAAATTATTACTGCTTGTAAATTTATTGTGTTCATATTTGATCAAATCAGAGTTAAGCAAATCATCAGTTTTTGGTATATTTAAAAAATTCTGGTTGTTTTCTTGATTTTCTTCAAAAATGCCAGTTCTATTTGTTGTTCGTAGAACACTGCAGTTATCCTTCTCATTATTGTTGTTGTTGTTATTGCATTCAAAATGAAAGTTCGAATTGTGTTTTATACCGATCTTCTTTAAAATCTCAATGGAATAATATTTTGTGGAAGACGGTATTACTGTGCTAACTATTCCAGGTTGGCCTAAAAATATTAACAACAATGATTATATTGAAAAATTAATAATTGATTTTACTAACACTTTAACACATTACTGCGCCACAAAGTTATCGGTATAGAATGTAAAATATTCTGATGATTTAATCGGCAATTTTGCGAAACGTTTGTATTAGAATTGTTTGTATAGACTTCTTCTGCATGTTTATCATCGACAAAGCACTTAAAAAAAGTATCATCAGCACCCGTATCTGCATTTTTTATTAATTTTTGTTCTTTTGGCAATTCAGTTCCTAAGCCTAAAAGATTTTGTTTTCTGATTTTCAATAAGGGTGGTAAGTGTTTTTTCTTGTGTAAATATGTCTTGTTTTTTTTACACTCTTCTATGATAAATTTGAAGTCCTTGTTTTGACTAAGCGTTACGGGGTTTCCAATAAGAAGTAAAAATGATTTTGCACGAGATAGCAAAACATTTAAGCGCTGTGAAATAGAGAATAAAAAACGGCAGCATAAAAGTGAGAAAACAGTTTCAAAAAGTAATCACAAAGCATATCTATCTCAAATGTGATGACGGAATTTTTTTTGACGGAAGGTTTTTGCACAGATATTTAGATCCTGTACCTAATCCTTTTTAGACCAAACCTTCTTTCAAGCATGTATGTGAAAGTAACTTATACCAAAAGTAATGTTAAAGTAAACAATTGCTAGTTATAGAGATAGTCTTTTCCAAAAGTGTTTTAAAAAATTAAATTAAAAATAAGGATCATCAACATTAATAAGTATTTTGCTGTATCCCGCAGTTAGATTGTTTTGTTTTTAGCTTTGATCCAAAGATTTGAGGTGTTTTACACTATTCAGTCAAGTCTGCTTTTAATCGAATTGGGATGACAGGTAAGTAGAATTAAAAGGATGTGAGTGGTTATAAATTTGTTTTCTTTAAAAAATTGCTTTAAACTGTATCGATTTCTTTATTAAATATTTTACAATAAATTCTATAAACAAACGCCCTGCCTCTAGATATTGTTTGGATTTCCTAATAAAGCATTGCCCAGTATCTTCGCGGATCCCCCACAGAGGCTTTGAGGAGCCCTAGTGTTCCGCGGAGCACACTTTGAGTAACTCTTATTTAGACAATTACTTTTAATTAACTCAAAGTTTGCTCCGCGCAACACTAGGGCTCCTCAAAGCCTCTGTGGGGGCTCCGCGAAGATACTGGCCAATGCTTTATGAAAAAAACACAGAAAATATTGCACATTATGGCTTTGGACAAACAAAATTTAGTTTTTATTTCATTAACAAAATTCACATGCAAAAATAATTGCGTTAACACACAAGCATACATATTTGTTGTTGTTTAAGCGAGTTCATCGTCGAGTATGGACCAGTGATCTGCAACGGATAGCTTTTTTGGGATTCTTAAGGCCAGTTTTTCAGTACGAGTTTAAGCTTTAGTTAAATTAAACCGAGCCTAACTCACCAAAATTGGACGTTTAAACTCGGTTTAACTACATATTTTAGCAGTCGTTGAATTTTAACTGACTTTAATTATCATATAATGCGTTCTTTTTTGCCTAATCCGAGCTTAAACGTCAAATTTTAGTGAGTTAAACTCGGTTTAATTTAACTAAAGTTTAAAAGTTAATTTTTCGAATTGTTCGAAAATGAAAAAAAAAACACCATTTTAAATAGTTTAAAATATTACTTTATTTTCCTTGAGCTGTCAATCAACTAACTTAAAATTATTACAACATTTGTTTTTAAAGCTAGTTTTTGCCGTGCCTGCATGTATCTATGAATGTGTGTGTGTGTTGCGCTGCGTTGGTCAGCGCTGCCAAAATAGGTTCAAGTGAAAAGTGCAACAAAGCTTTTCTAAAGCATACTGTGTGAACGGAAGTTGGTCAGACAGAATTCTCTAAATGTCGCAAATAATTATTAAGAATATTGATTATGCCGAAATTTACTGTGCGACCGGAAATTGGTCAGGCAGAATTCTTAATAATTGTTTGCGAAATTTGGAGTAAACAATTATTAAGAATGTCGATAATTTTTATTAATTTTATATTATACTGTTTTTACATGGAAGGAAGGGGCTAACTATAACTCCCCCACCATTAGCTTGAGGCTCCGACGAAGGTATTTCTAAGACAGTGGTCTTAGGACAAAGATTTCTAGTTTTTATTAAAAGAGCAAAAATTATCAAAATTAAAATTATTATAGTAAGCAAAATGCTTTAAATATAAGCTAATAAGGTGTTTTTTAGATAATTATTTTTATTAATTTCCGTGATGTCTTTCCTATTGTTTTCGATATTTTGTAGATGAATGTTATCGAATTCAAGTTTAGTGTTTAAAACGTCTTCCTTGATAGATACATGTAGGTTCGGTAATATTATATGGTCTTTTACATTTATTTCAAAATTTTTGAAAGTCTTATTATTAATTTTAATATAACAGTTTTCAAATTTATTTATGTATGCTCCTTCTACAATAGTTTTAAAATCGTTACAACTATGTAAAATTACAGTATTTTGTATATTTTTCACAATAATTAATCCATTTCTTATTTCTTTTATTTGAGTTGTTGTATCTTCTTTAAAAATACATTTTGCTTCCTTTACTTTAAAAATATTATATAAACATTGGTTTTCAAGTTTTCTTAAGTTTCTTTGTAAATTTTGTATTACTTCCGTGTGATATAAGTTACCGTGGTTGTCTGTTATAATTTCATTTTCTTTTACATATAAAGATTTTTTATTTCTGTTAGGTATGGGTTCGATAAGAATTTTTGAGTAATTATTTCCTACAAATTTTGGAATCAAAACTATTATTACAATTTTTCTGTTAAATGAGACAACTGAAATCTTTATGTTTGCTAATGTGTCAATGTCTGTTATATTTCTAAATTCGACATTTGTCAAAATATTTCTACCTAAAACACCAAGTCTGCTGTTAAGAAGAATCTGTTCTATATCGTCAATGTGATTAATGAGTAGGCTGATGTCATAATTAATTTGATAAAGTTATTGCATGTATTTTACTTCATCTTCTATTGATATTATTCTGTTTCTAACTTCATCTGACGATGTTCCTACGTATTCTTTTATTGTTTTTTGTTGTTTTTTAATGTGGTCCGTAATATTTTGGATTTGTCTAATTATGTTAATGCGTACTTGTTTATTATTTTCCGTAATGAGATTTTTATTATTTCCGCTTAGAGTTTCGAGTTGTTCGATAATATGTTTTTCATCGTCAGCGTCCATAGTTCCTGTAATGTATTTAAGGCCTTTGCCGACTATGTTAAAGAGTCCACGTTTGCTTCTTGTCTGCGGCAGTAGATTATGTAATTTTACTTCCAGGTTTCTAAAGTTATGTAGGACTGAATTTAGCATTGGTCCTTCTAAGTTGGGTTTGTTTGTCATAGGTTTAATGTTGTCCCAAATATGTTCCTTCGTTTCGTCGTATTCTGTCACGTTAATTATGTGGAGTACTTTTTCATAGTTCGAAATTATTTTGATATTTTCAATCTTTATATTGACGAAACCATTATTTTCATTCAGATTTTGAACATCCAGAGTCTGTGAACAGGTCGTCGGTAAATATGTCGTCAATGAAATTAAAATTACCATGAATGTGTCCATTTCCTGAAAATACAAAATTATTAAGTCTTTAAATGTTTAGCTGATTTTTACTGTTGGGTTTTATAGTATTTGTATCCTTTTGCTGTGACAATGTGTTCTTCATCTAATGGTTCTGCGATTATTTTTCTAAAATTGGCATGGTTTTTGCCACCTCTTATCTCTTTTAAATATACTGGTCCAGCTTGTATTTCGACATCTTCCCTATCTTTATTTTGTGAATTGATTGTACGTTCCTTTATTTTCGTTATTCGTTCTTTAATTAAGGGGTATTCATCTTGACTTATACTTCCATTACTGAAGTCACTTGGTTTACGGCCTGTGGTTGAATGAATGCTATTGTTATAAAAATTAATTACTTTATAAATTTTTTCTTCTACTGTATCAATATCCTTATTTGGGTCGTGTCTCAAAAGTCTTAGGTGTTCGTTAAGGGTGTTGTGTAGACGTTCGACATCGGAATTTGACGTGTGATTATTATTTGATGTAAAATGAATATTAATATTATGTTCTCTAAGGAATTCTTGCAAGGGTAGTGCTTTAAAGCCTAGTTCGTTGTCTACAATTAAACTGTTAAAATGTCCTACATTACTAATGTATTGCATGACAGCTCGTTTAAATTCTGTCCATGATCGACTGGATATTTTGATGGCTTGGGCATATTTTGAGAATTTATCTATTGTAGTTAACAAAATGTTTTTGTTCAAACTATAGAAAACGTCCATGTGGACCGTATCTCTTGGTCTTTCGGGTGTTTCCGTTAGTTTAAATTTCTGTTTTACAGGATGCCTTTCGTATTTCTCAACATTACAAACTTCGCAATTGTTGATGAATTGGGTAATTCTCTGTTTTAATTTTGGATTATATATGACGTCTTTTAGTTCTAAAAAGTTTTCATTAATGCCCCTATGGTTATTCCTTAAGTGTTCTGTTTCTATGAAACTAGTAAGTTCACTTTCATCTGTTATGTCTTTTAAAATCTTTGAGCATTTCATAATTTTAAAGGTACCATTGTTATTGTTAAAATTATCCTTTATCACCTCCTTAAATATTTCAAAAATGCCTTCATCTTCAAAGTATACGGCGTTTGTACCTGTTGGCTTAAAGTGGTTTTTCGTTATTGTAATGATTGTGTCAGTATCTACATTTCTTACATAAATTATTTTTCTATTCGAACTGAATATTTTCTGATTTTTAATCATTTAAAACTTTTAAGGATCCTGAGTTGATTTTCTTAAAGATGATTTGGGTTTTGTACATGTTTAGTGGACATTTACTCTCATGTATTATTGGTGTCTCGATTTCGTTGAAATTAATCATGGCGCGAGATAGCGCGTCGGCGTTTCCATTTTGTACGCCTTTTTTGTATTTGATTTCAAAATCATATTCGCTTAGACGAAGTCTCCACCGAATAAGCTTAGAGTTTGGCTCCTTCATTGAAAAAAGCCATGTCAAAGGACGATGGTCAGTTTCTACTATGAATTTGTTTCCAAACAAGTAAGGTCTATTGAGTTCCCCAAACAATAGCAAGCAATTCCTTCTCAATGGTGCTGTAATTTTGCTCGTGATCGTTGAGCGTTCTGCCTGCAAAGCATGTTGGGTGACCGTCTTGGGATAACACGGCTCCCAATGCATAATTGCTTGCGTCGGTTTGTAACGTGAATTGTTTTTTAAAATCGGGATAAACAAGAACTGGATCATTAACTAAATGTTTTTACAATGTTTCGAATGCGTTTACATAATCAGGGTCTTCTAAGTTCATTTTTATGTCCTTTTTTAAATATTATGTCATTGGTTTTGCTATTCGCGCATAGTCTTTAATAAACTTGCGGTAATAACCTGTTAGTCCTAAGAATTCTTTGATGGCTTTTTGGTTTTTTGGGAGAGGGAATTTCTGGACACATTCTATTTTCTTTGGATTAGGTTTTATTCCGTCTTTGGTTATAATATGACCAAGGAACTCGGTTTCGTGTTTGAGAAATTCACTTTTATCTAATTGTATTTTTAGATTTACATTTCTGAGTTTTTGAAATACCTTTGTTATCGATTCTATGTGTTCTGTAAGAGAAGTAGAAAAAATTATGATATCGTCGAGATATACCAAACAAATTTTATTAATGTACTCAGATAAAACGTTGTTCATCAGCCGTTGAAATGTGGCTGGTGCTGTTTTTAAACCGAAAGGCATACGAAGAAACTTGTAATGCCCTCCTTCAACACTGAACGCTGTTTTGTGGATATCTTTCTCAGCTATCTCGATTTGGTGGAAACCTTTTGCAAGGTCCAACGTGGTGAAATATTGACAACGTCCTAGTTTTTCAAATATTTCGTCAATATTAGGGATAGGATATCGGTCGTCTATGGTAACTTCATTGAGTTTCCTATAATCGATAACTAGGCGCCATTTCTTCTTTCCACTCGCATCCATTTTTTTTGGAACTACCCAAACTGGTGCTGAGTAGGGAGAGTGACTTGGTCGTACTATTTTGTTTTTAAGCATTTCCTTTATTTGATCTCTAACTTCGTTTTTATGTACGTATGGGTACCTATAAGATTTTGCCACTATAGGAGCATGCTCGATAGTCCGAATTTCATGCTTATGGGCATTTGTAAATGTTAGGTCTCCTTTCGAATTGTCGTTGTAGAAAATATTTTTAAATTTTTTCACTACATTTAATATCTTTTCTTTTTCTTCAATATTGAGATGATCCGTTCTTATTTGTCCTAGTAGAGGTTTGTCGTTTTCTTCTTTTATTGCCAAGTTTCTATCGTTTTCGTCAAATGTATATATGCAGAAATTTTCGTCCGTAACTTGAATGCATTCTTGTTTATGTACTACGACGTTTTTTACTCCGTCGTTTTTAATTAGTAGTTTGGCTTTTATTTTATGATCATGTGCGTCGTATACGCCTTTTATTAGTATTATCTCATTGTCGGGTGAAGATTTTCCTTCAATATAAACTAAACCTTCTTTATTTGTTACTGGTACCTCAATCTCTTAAGTTCCTTTGTCTGTGAAACAGTATTTGTTATCCGTATTTGTTAAAAATTTTAGTTCTAATTCTTTTTCACCTATAAACAGTTTATTCTCTTTAAAATTGATAACGCCTTTTAAGGGGATCAATATGTTGTTTCCAATTATACCATCATACATATTATGAAATTTACTTACGAAAAAATCAAATTTTTCGTCTATGTCACCGAATTCTTTAAAGCAAGGGGTAGCTACCCTTTCGTTAACTTCTATTGTGTGTTTTAGTGTTTGTAAATTCATTGGCCCTGTGGGTACATTCCACTTTGGATCGCATAACCCAGGGTTGATTATAGATTGGGTCGCTCCCGAATCTATTATGAATTTTAACACACCTAACTTCGTTTCTATTTCTATATGTGGTAAATTGTTTTTGAGGCCGGTAAAGGCAAATTTTGGGCTATAGAACTGGTTTCAATTTTTCCGATTTCCATTGGTTCCACCGCTTGTTGAGGGGGATTATTAATTCTAGCCTGGTTTCTATTCCTTTCGTTGTTATAACTATTATTGTTGTAATTGTTGTTGTTATAATTGTTATTATTGTTATTGTGGAAGCCGCTTGCACTGTTTCGGTTATATACGTAATTATACGAGTTACCTGATTCATTATTGTAACGGTTATTGCGGTTATAAATATTATTTGGTTGATTGTTAAAGCGGTTATTGTGATAAATGTTTGTATTGTTAGGATTGTTTGAGTAGTTATTGTTGTAATTGTTACGGTTAGTCGTATTATTTCTGTAATTATATTCATCTTTGTTTTGTCGATTGTTGTTATATCGTTCTGTTGGTCTAGTTGTGTGTTCATTGGTTCTTCTAATCGGTCTATTTTCTGATTTAAATGGGTTGTAATAAGCATAGTTTGCTTCATGTAATATGTTTATTGCTTGCTCTAAAGTTTTAGGATCTCTGCAATACAAGATTGACCTCATAGGCTCTGGTAGTTTTGCTTTGAATGTTTGAAGCGCAGCTTTTATGTTAAGGTTAACGGTTTGTTCGATTTCTTCTTCAGTGGTAGCTGTTGACAGTTCTGTTTTAGTCTTTATATTGAGTCGCCTTAGAATGAACTTTAGGTCATTATAAAGTTCTACGCTATTATTTTTAAAATTCGTTCCTCTCAAGTCATTAAAGAGTTCGTCTATCGATTTTCGGTCGGAAAAGTTATTTAAAAGTATCGTTTTTATGTCTTTCCAGGATATAGCATTGTTATCTATTTCTAATGCTTCTTTTGCTTATCCTGTTAATTTTGATTTTATTATATCTGAAAAGATGCTCTGTGCTAAAGTGTCATATCGCGTCAGTAAGGGGTGGATTCGGTCGATTAGTGTGATGAATGTTGGTAGATCGTTTGTATTTCCACTATACTCAGGGAGTCTATTAAGGTATTTGAGGGGGTCAATTGTTAATGAGGCTGTCATGTTTATATTTCCTGAATCTTCTCTTGTTAAAATTTCTCTTTGATTGTCTATTGCTTGTTGAACACCCTCAATTGCCCTATATAATACGTCAAAATTGTCTTCCATATAACAGTGCAAAAATAATAAAACAAATTTGAAAAATTGAGATTTGTTTAAAATTTCATGGGAAAAATTGTAACAGCGTTTTCCAATTTGTTTAATTTGTATTTATTTTTGGCCTCTTTTTTGATTTGTTTAATGAAATCTGCTAATTCTCTATTAATATCTGCTTGTGTGCCATATATAATAATCTTCCATTTACTTTTTTTTTATATACTTAATTAATTTATAATGTATTTGTAATATGAAATATGTGATATATAATTCTGGACTTAAAATATAAAAATATGAAGGTTCTTACTACGGTGACTTCTTTGTTGATAATGGAGTTTGTTAGCGTTGGAGTAGTTAGTAGAGATGATGTTTAAGATGTCTTCTTCGCTGTTCTTCTTGTTTTTTCGCACTTCGGTGTACTGTGGGTTATTTTTCATTTCGCTGATGTGGTTGTTAAAATGTTGATTTTCGTTTTTAGTATTTTCAGGATTTGAGTTTTGTTCGTGCAAAGAAAATTTTGTAAGCTTGGTTTGTTTCACTTTTTGTTTTATTTGGCTTCAGTGTTTAAAATATTGGTTTTGACACTTTTTTCCTAACTGTTATTCTGCATAAACAATTCGAGTTTCTTGAGTCAATTACGGAATTTTGTTTGAGAAGTGGCTTCCAATAAAATTTCTTTTTCACAAATAGTTTCTATTTATTTTAGTTCACAAGTTAAATTATTTCTCTGTAGTTTAGATCACAATTTTAATAGAAATGGTTTCTATTTATTCAGTTCACTAATCTATTTATTTTTTTCAGTTAGTTTACTCACTTTATAGAAATAGTTCCTAGTTTCATTCACTAATTTGTTAAAGTAA
Source organism: Coremacera marginata (assembly GCA_914767935.1). Classification (NCBI taxonomy): domain Eukaryota; kingdom Metazoa; phylum Arthropoda; class Insecta; order Diptera; family Sciomyzidae; genus Coremacera; species Coremacera marginata. The sequence continues at coordinate 59,411,944 of OU612044.1, read as the reverse complement.
ATTAACGCTCGATTGTGAATCACCTCATACAGTCGATGCAGCCCTGCTGGGTATCGTAGATCCCACAGCTTTGACATCCCTGTGCAGATGGCAGCTTCACTGTTGACAGCTGTCATTATGAAGGGCGGCCATCTGTTATTTTCGCGGCCATCTGTTATTTTCAATTTCCGGTTGTTGCTCGGCCACTCTTTTTTGGATCGTCGTCAATTTCAGACCTTATCTTAAAAATAAACAAAAATCTTTTGCTTTTAAAAAATTTTATAGAAATAGTTTCTATTTTAATTCACTAATTTTATAGAAATAGTTTCTAGTTTTTTCCAATTAGTTCACTCACTTTATAGAAATAGTTTCTATATAATTCGTTCGAATATTCGTTCAAAATATTCTCCATTAAGATCTATACACTTTTGCATGCGTTTGAACCAATTGTCGAAGCACTTTTGCCACTCTGATTGAGGTATCTCCAAAACATGCATTCTGAATGCCGCAACCGCTTCTTCGGGCGTCGAAAATCGTTGTCCACGCAGTTTATTCTTCACGGTTGGGAATAAAAAGAAGTCATTCGGTGCCAAGTCAGGACTATACGGCGGATGACCCATCAAATCGATGTTTTGGGTGCTCAAAAATGCAGTTGTTTGAGCCGATGTGTGAGAGCTCGCATTGTCGTGGTGAAGAGTGATCCGTCTTTGGCGGTTGGTTTTCCTGATTTCTTGGAAGACAACTGGCAAACAAATGGTTGTGCACCACTCAGAGTTGACTGTTCTGCGTTGTTCTAGTGGTACGGTTGCGACATGTCCATATTTTCCGAAAAAACAGGCGACCATTTGCTTGGAAGTGCTTCGTGCGCGAAAAACTTTGTTGGATTTGGCTCATCTTAAAACACCCATACAGTCGACTGCTGTTTACTTTCGGGCTCATACGCGTAAATCCATTATTCATCACCTGTCACGATGTCATAGACGTGTTTCGAAGCACCGCGATCGTATTTTTTGAGCATTTCCTTCGACCAATCGACACGAGCCTTTTTTTGAGCGATTGACAAATTGTGTGGGATCCAACGCGAACAAATTTTTTTGACAGTCAAATGTTTATGCAATATTGAATGTATGCTGGTCCCACTTATGCCTAAGGTTGCCTCAATCTCACGATAGGTAACATGACGATCTTGCAATATCAGTTCGCGCACAGCATCAATGGTTTTCGGAACAACAGCTGATTTCGGACGACCTTCACGAAATTCGTCTTGGAGTGAACTACGACCACGATTGAATTCACCATACCATCGATAAACACTGGTCCTTGATGGAGCTTCATCGCCAAAAATTGAATTAAGTTCATCAATGCACTGTTGCTGTGTTAATTCACGTCGAAAGTTGTAAAAAATAATCGCACGAAAATGTTCACGATTTAATTCCATTTTTAGACCGAGATGAATCTTTTAAGTTACTATAAACAACACAAATAGCGCTCGTATGTCAAAACGTTCTGAGTACGTATAAGCCAACAAATGTCAAACTTTGCGATAGAGCTTTCAGTTGACTGATTGCAACACCAGGGTTGCCAAATCCCGAAATATAAAAGGCACCCTACTTAAAAAAAAATAAATTTGAGACAAAAAGCATTTTTTGTCGAACAGCTGCTTGACGTTTCGAAAAAAAGTAGTTCAGCAGAAAGTATCACTTTATGCATGGCAGAATTATAAGGTAGGGCCGGTTGGCTCAGTGTCCTCACGCGTCAACGAATAGTGGATAATTAAAAGGTTGGTAAGTTGTCAAAACGACGAATTTACAAGGAATTGCAAAGGAAGAAAAATTTGTATGTTTCCAAGTTGTAAGTAGTGTGGTCGCGTGTGTTAAATTTGTGATAGTTTGACTGAAAATATTATTCAAACAGTGTAATATACGTAACAACTTTAAAATGTGAAAGAGTCTTAAATTGGCAAAAAAAAACCTGTAAAAATTTTAATCTAAAATCGACCTGCGAAACATGAACATAAAGAAACGTGAGATGAACAGCTAATTTTGGCATCTAGCCCGCTTTATTCTGCTTTCTACTTCATTCCTCTCCGAGTCGGCCCTACCTTATAATTCTGCCATGACTTTATGCTACTTCGCTACCTGTGCGCTCTTTTGGATAGAATGCAGCCCTTGTAAAATTATCCAGATATTTGACATACTTATTTTATGTAAACGAAAGACACATATATAATCGTAGACGTAGAGTTTTTGTTTGCTATATTTTTTGATAAATTTATTTCTATTTTAGGTTTAATAAATGGAAATAAATATTTCGGAAAAATATGAATTTTTTTATTTTTCCCAAGTAAAGAGCTTATATATATCTTAAATTAATTTGAAAATTTTAAATTTTATCAAACAAAACATATTTTTAATGTGTAATAAGTATAAAATTAGTTCAATAAATAATTCGAATTTACTATGATATTAAAAGAATCAAAAGAGTTTTCATAGCACAATGACCATGCGCATTCTCTGTATATGTAAACCTGCGGAGTAGTAGAGCCAATCTCTATAGTACATCTGTATTGTTTATTGTATTTATCTCGCTGAAGATAAACAAAAACAATAACAAACGATAAAAATTAAAACAGCTGATATGTATATATAACATAAATGCATGATACAATGATAAGGTAGGGCCGTTTCGCTGAGTGCTCTCACGCGTCAACGAAGAGTGGATAATGAGAAGCAACATATATGTCAAAACGACGAATTTCGTAGAAATTGCAAATGAAGAAAATATATTATGTTTCCAAGTTGCAAACTGTGCGTTCGCGGGTGTTAAATGTGTGCTAATTTGAGTGAAAATATTATATAAAAAGTGTAATATAAAAAAAAAGGAGAATAAAATTTGAAAGAAGTCTTAAAATTGCAAAAAAAAAAACCTGTAACAGTTTTAACCTAAAAGCAACTGCGAAAGGTGAGCATAAAGAAATTCGCGATGAACAGCTGATTTTGACATCAATGTAGCTTTATTCTGCTTTCTACACCATTCCTCTCCGAGTCGACCCTACCTTATAATTCTGCCATGACATCAATGTAATTTTTACATACGTATTAATAACAACAACAATACAAGCCGTTACTGAGAAATATCCGTAAAACAATTCAATACAAGAAACAACACGATGTTGCGTTCGTGATTTCGGCACGAACAAAAGCAACAACCATAAGAACGTCAGCAGCAACTGAAGCATCAATGCATGATTTTTCTATTATATAGATATACGATATAACTGATTTTTGACACATATTTTATCTTTGTAAGATGAATATTAAAGGCCGTAAGTATATTCCAAAGTGTCCTCCAAAAACGTTAGGATGTGCTTGAAAAAATTTGTGGAAAAGACCCCCAAAAATGACAAACGTGCTGTAAGACTTAATTCTACGTCAAAAATATTTTTACGTTCTTGAAAAAATGACAATGGTTATATCACGAAACACTTAGAACACATATTAACACAACCATTAACTATAAAATATAGTTTTATATATAATATAAAAAAATAGTTCTGCGTTGACTGAACAAAACTAGCTATCTTTTGTCAAAAGAGGAAAAAAGTAAAAATTTTTGATTTTCCCAAACACAAATGTAAAAATCACTATTTTTATACTTTTGGTTAAGGAAACTATTTTAAACTATTTTGAAAACATTATTCCAATAAATTTTACATATAAACTGACTATACAATTTTTACTTATTTTTACTCAAATATAAAAAAAACATATATGTAATAAAAATATTCATACAAACTCTGTATGAAATGCGTACAACATTCAGAATTTTCATTTTTCCAATATTATTTTACGCCTAAAATGTGACCATACCATTTTTAAAGCTCATAATATTTTGGTTCAACACAAGCAAGTTTTTCAAAAAGTAGTAGTCAAATGTATCTTTATTGGTTTGTACTATGAAAAAGTATGATATTTCGGCAACTGGGTGATTTTTATGTCCTTACAAAATTGCTCTCCTCTTCAAATAAGAGTATACATTTTTGTGAGTAGACGTCAAATATCTCGACAACCTTATAATAATTGAATCATGCGGCAATGTTGTTGTCGTCGTTAATGTGTTTAAGCTATTATTCTTGTGAGTTGACGTCAAATATCTGAACAACCTAATAATAACTGAATAATGGGTACAACATGTTGTGTCTCTGATCAGGTATCAGTTTACGTTCCTTTTTTATTTCTGTGAACACAATTGTTTTAAAAGTGATCAAATAGGGGAAAAAATTGTGTTTTCTCGTTATATTTTCCGTTATTTATTTCATTTGTTATAAAAGCACACTTTTTCTAAAAAAGCCAACTTTTTAACTGGAAATACTCAATACGTTGAGCAAATGTATCAAAAATATAAAGTGCGGCGAAAGACAGAAATTTTTACATGTTGTGATTAGACACTGATATTTTTTCGTTCAGCAGACACACACTAATCGGTTGCACAAAAGTTGTACCTGCTGAACGCAGCCAATAAAATTTGGCACTAATCAACACTTGCTCTCTCCCTGTCAGAATTTTTTGACAGACCCGGGACAATTTAAAGTGTGTTGAAAAATTCGCTTCCACCTGGTTTTCTTACACCATGGTCATGATATAATTATAAGGTAGCATACAGAAACTCCCCACACCGACAGCAGCACTGTATTTTTTTTTGTATTAGTTTTGACATTAGCAGTCGGAGTGGGGAGTTTCTGTATGCCACCTTATAATTATATCATGGCTGTGGTGTGAAGTTGTTTCATTGTGGTGGTGCACATGATACAATAATAAGGTCGTGTAAGGAGATTCACCACACCGACCTCAAAATGTCAAATTTGTGGCAGTGTCAAAATGTATTTTAGCATTAATAGCAATAATAAGCAATAATAAAAGAGGGAAATATTTGTAGGATAAATAGGAAAATTAAGGCGATATTTAACAGCGATGAAATAAATCGCTGTTTTGTGATTTGAAAGCTTTGTTTTCAGTAAATTATTATTGCTCATTAGTACTTGTTAAGCTTTTTGAGTTCTCAAAAAAAAATCAAATGGCCATTTCAGCCCTTGAAAGGACTTTGACCGAGCTTCTTTTGATCAATTGTGTTGCGTGTGTTGTGAAATGTTCGAACACAAATGATCTAGAACTGGGCCTACAAGTTTTAGTCCGACTCCGAACGGCTTATGTTCTCAAGCTTCAATGGCAGTATTTACTCTCTGAGGTTTGCCATTGTCTGTAGAGAGGTGACGGCCGAACAGAAAAATTAATTCAATTGAAATTTTGTTTATCTCACCTTTTAATTAAAAAATTTTTTTTCAAATGTGCGTTATAAATCTAATAAATAATTTTTATACCCCAACGCGTACTGCGTAAGGGGTATATTAACATTGTCATTCCGTATGTAACGCTAAGAAGTTGGCGTGGAAGGTATAGAAAAATATATATATTTTTGATCAGCATCATCTCCTGAGTCGATTTCTGTGTGTCCGTCTGTCTTTCCTTCGGTCCGTCTGTCGACGCGATTACAGCCGCAATTTTAAAGCTATGGCGATAAAATTCAAAATATAAGTTTATTTTTAAAAAAGAAAGATCAAGTTCAAAAATGGGCAGAATCGGATGAAAACCACGCCTACCTCCCATACAAAGTGACTTTATATTAACCGTAAAATGTCTTTAAAATCCACAAAAATTAAAGAAATGCTTTGAAATTTGGCGCGTAAGCTTTGCTCTTCAATTTTAATCCTGGCTATGAAATTTGGAAAAATCGGATGAAATCCACGCCTACCTCCAATACAAAGAGGCTTTATTTTAAAAGTAAAATCTCTTAAAAATCTGCTAAAATTAAAGAAATGTCTTGAAATTTTGCATATAGGCTTTGATATATATCATTTACCACCACTATGATATTTGGCAAAATCGAATGAAAACCACGCCTACCTCCCATACAAATTGGCTTTATTTTAAACGTTAAATCTCTTAAAAATCCACAAAAATTAATGAAATGTCTTGAAATTTTGCACTTTAGCTTTGATATGAACCATCTCTATGATATATAGCAAAATCGGATCAAATCCACGCCTACTTCCTATACAAAGTGACGTCATCAAAATAGGAAAACTTTCGTTAATATATAAAACTGAATGTCATCCTGTATGTTGTGGCTAAAGACTTCGAATATACTTCAATATGGCCGCGGGGGGGGGGGTATTTTAGGTTCGGTACCCTGCCGAAGCTCCACCCTTACTAGTTTTTATTGTCGTCTGACAAAGAATCTGTTGAGCATAAATGAAAAATATGTGTTTGAAAATTGGAAAGTGCTTTTATTTCATCTTTATTATTTTTTTTTTATAATCTGTTGGAACTTTAAAAAAGTTTATTTGTCTTTGTTTTTTAAATTATATTTTTAAATTTGCTATCACTACCTGGCTACCTTAATATAGAAAGGCCTTACCTAAATTTTTTTTACATTATAGAAAAAGAAACAAACTTGATAAAAAACAAAGCTCTGCCATTTCTGCAGTATAAAAAATGTTACATATCACTTGTAGATTTTAATAAAAAAATTCGTGTACAAAAAAATCGAAATTATAGATCTTCATTTTTTATAAAATTTTGTCCTTCCCCTATTGAGTTAGAGGCTTTTGAGATACGGCCTTTCTATATTAAGGTAGAAAAATATATATACAGGGTGTCCCTCAATTGAGTGCAACTATGTACGGAGCTGAAATCGTATGAAAAAGGGGGAGGGGTCTATTTTCACATTCTTAGGAGCTACAGGGTTAATTAAAATTTCACGACTTTGGCGTACGTTATTGTTTTTAGCAGAAAAACTAACTTACATAAAACTTATTTTGGTAAGTACAGCCAACTTTTTTATTTTTTAAGATCTGTTTGTTTTTGATGTCATTGCAAAGAAAATAAATTACAAAATTGATCCTTTAAAAAAAAATTTCATTTATTACACGAAATTCTGAGAAATTTGAATTCAAAATTGAAATTTGGTAGTTTCAATCGATTTATTTCATCTTCACACAAGCACAGCTCTGTAACGGTAAAGTTGGTGGAGTTTTTTGATATGCCGTTAGAAAGGTGATGCTATTGCCATTATAATGAACTATCAAAATAGGTTTTATGTAAGTTAGTTTTTCTGCTAGAAACAATAACGTGAACCAAAGTCGTGAAATATTAATTAACCCTGTAGCTCCTAAGAATGTGAAAATAGACCCCCCCTTCCGTACGATTTTTTGCTGAGCTCGACATAGTCTTTCAGCTCCGTAAATAGTTGCACTCAATTGCGGGACACCCTGTATATTTGCTTAATATATTCGCAAATTTTTATATATAAAAAAAAAATAAGCGCACTCCTGTATCAAAGAACGAAATTATTGCGAATGACCAATGGCAAATTGAATAAATCTCAAAAAAAAACTTCAAAACTTTTTTAATAATATAATGTACTGTAAAATAATGTACTTCCCCGTCTTTCAGTGGCTACATATTTTGGCTATTCACAGCTTAAACGTATATTAACGATGCGTATTTATAGCATTCGTTATTTTTGAAACTGTGAGCACCTCAGTATGTGCTTGAAGTGTTCAATAATTTTGGAACGCTGTTATACACTCCGCGTCAGCAGAATGGGGTCACTGCTTCAATGAAATACAAACCATTTTTTCTCTTAAAATGAGCGTAAGGGAAAACTTTTTGTTGTTGTTTTTTCTTAAGTGTTTTATTATAAAAAGTATGGTAAAGAGAAATTGTTCATAAAGGAGCAGCTAATTTTCTGTTGTTGTTTGAACTTTGGCAATATAAAAATATGCACTTTTCGCTGCGTCATTAGATTAGGTTCATCTCATTAATTTGTTTATGATTTTAATTTATTAATTTTAAATTTTTTTTTTTTTTTTTGCAACAAATTTTTAATAATGAGTGCTACTTTAGTTAAGATCGTTTCATAAATCTGATTTGGAATGGAATGATAAAGTTGCTTCAAGTAGTTTAAAGAAATTTCACTCCAAGCCACTTTTATGGCAGAAATGAGTGACTCTTTGTCTTCAAATTGTCGACCGGAGTCATACACTTTCCGAACTTATCAACCCAATAGTGGTATTCGCTCTTTCGTGTATTAGATGTACTGATTGTAATTGTACCGATAAATACAAGGGAAAGAGTGAGTGACTTCTTCCACAGCAGTGTATCTACTATTGGCTACACTAGTGGCAATTGAACGTTTTTTCCTTATTTTAACATTTTCCATTACAGATTCCATTACAGATGGATTTTAAACAGTTCTAATTAGAAAACGATATGATTTGACGAGCTAGCGCGAAAAATTATGGCGAACAAAGGACAAGAAATGGTGCCAAGAATGCTGCCAAGTAATGTCAAAATGATACAATTAACACATACAACTACATTACAATCATCTTTTGATGTTGTAAAGAAACACATAAAGTGTAACTTCAAAAGCTATGGTATTTGTTGTTGCATGTGTATTTAGTGTAATTTTTTGACAGAAGTACACTAGTGTATTCATAAATATACAAAAGAGCGAATACCACTCATATATTATCAATAATGTTTAAATCTGGAAAATATGGACGCCATGACAACACTTGAATATTTTTGTTCACTAATCCAGCTTGTAACGATATGTGCCGTATGAATAGGAGCGTTATGCTGTTAATAAATCCATTTCAGGGGTCCAAAAATATTCTGAGACTTTGGAAAAGCTTGTTCTATCATCGCTCTATACAAATTTGTCGACATTATGCAACTTGGAAACTCCAGCTCAATGGTTCCAAAATATGTTATAGCCCCCCAAACTATTACACCTCCCTCGCGGTTATGGTGTGGAATTAAAAAAAGTTCTTCTTTTCCTAGATCATGAAAGTAATAGTTATAACCATCCGTTCCATCCAAATTTTATTTCTTTTCGTCTGAGAAAACTATGTACTGCCATTCTCCCTTCCAAGTCATGTGATTTTTAAAAAAATTCATCCGATTTTCCTTCAGTTAAATTTTTAGTGGTTGTTTTTTCTTAATCTTACGTCGTGTTAGGGGGAAAAACTGGCGCTTTCCCCAGCTTTTTGTCTAATTTTTGATGCTGAAACGCAAAAGTTGGAGGGATTCCGAATAATTGCTCTCTTATCTGCATCTGATGCAGCAGAATATGTACACCCTTCTATGTTTTTTCCATAGCCGATCTTATTTGTCAAAAAATTGCATACTACGTTTTGACTTCTTCCGATTATGCTAGCGATTTCACGAGTACTTAAGTTTTGCTCTTTGTACACCTCAATTTTAACTTTTTCCTTCAAACTTAAAGTTTTTCCGCGTCCCATACTGCCTCAAAATACTGTAACACATTTTTTATGATTTATTTTAGTACCGATCTTTCTGAAACTCTGAAAGAAACTGAAGATGTTAACTGTTAACCTATTCTAATGACGCACCAAAAAGTGCATATTTTTGAAATGCCAAAGCTAAAACAACAACAGAAAATTAACGGTTCCTTTATGTACAATTTGTCTTTACCTAACTTTTTATAATAAAACACTTAAGAAAAAACGACAACAAAAAATGTTCCCTTACGCTCATTTTAAGAGAAACAATGGTTGGTATTTCATCAAAGCAGTGAACCTATTCTGCTGACGCGGAGTGTATATGCTGTAGATAGGGCATAAAAATACGAGACACAAAAACACGTCCAAGGGCTACTTTTATTTACGCGTGTTTGCGTATTTGCGTTTGCATGCAAAACAACAACAACAACAACAATAACAAGTTGCGTAAAAATAACAAATCGTATATTTCGAAGTGCACACCGAAGTGAAATATCAATGTTAATATGGTATGTAGTATGTTAAAAAAAGCCCAATAAAATTTTCTGAAAAAAGGAAACAAAGCGATATTTTATCAAAATTATCACCTGTCCAATGTGTATACTATATTATTGTACGCAAAAGAATAACTATTCTTATGTACTAATATATGAACAAATAAATAATTTAATTTAAATTTAAATAATTTAATTTAAAGAAAAATATAACAAACGTCCGCAAGCAAAAATGTATGACAAAATCCAGGATTGCATACAAAGCTGCTTCACTGACTGCACATTTTTGCTTGTGGACGTGGCACCATTTAAAGGCTCATTTTAAAGGGAAAGAGTAGTACTTTATGATAGAATAAAAATAAAATAATTAAAAAAATGTTGTGCGTCCTTTATCCAACCTGAAAAGTAGCTATTTTTTATGTAAATAACCTCAAATATCTAAAAATCCTGACATGGTGAGCCGATTCTGAGCACGAATTCGAACTGTACGCAAAAAATTTCTTCGGAAACGTTCCTCAGCTGACCAATACTAACGCCACCACATTATTTGCAGACCTTTGTTACTGATGCACATATAATTATTTCTTATTATAGAATAAAGGCTTACTGCAAGTTTTGTAGAGAGCGGTATATTTTGAAAGCAATAGACAAGCAAATTCTTAGTACACCTATTTATTAGACAGCAACAGATTTTTCTGTATACTTACATTTTACCGTTACTGAAGTTGTACGCTCTACACGTTGCACGTTTTTCAGTCACATATAATTATTTCGCAGACTGTACTCACACTTTCTTGTGACTCGCCAAATCACAATTAAGTTCAATTTGAGGAAAGGGAGATTTTAAGTTTTTTATCACATTATTACTTTGTTTTCGTACAAATTTCCAGTGAAGTTAGAGGTAATATTAATTTCTCTCTTCTATTATTTAATACACTCTGTGTATTTTGACCTATGATCTTGGCCGATTTTGATATGTATTGACTCGTATGATTAATATAAATATAATTGATAAATTAGTTTTATTAACATACTTACTTGTGGATTTTTGACGAATCCCAAATTAGAAAATGATCGTACCAGAGACACAATTATGATGGGTTTTTCGCGACCCTGATATGTCTCCACCGAACCCACATCAACGTTGTGCCAGCAACGAAGACTTAATTGGCTTTGAATGCGTTTACATTGTAGCTTGTATGGTGTTATAATTCCGATGTCTACTTGATCCACCGGTTTGCCATCAATTCCATCAACCAGCAAACGTTGTAAATACCAAAATAACACTTGAATCTCCAATTGATTGTATGAACTTGAGGAGCCTTCTTCCTTTGCGAAATTGCCGTGAACAGCTTGAAAAATTATGGGAAATTCGAAATTAGGCAAAATGAGCCATTTCGACACCAAATGTGTTGTTTCTAAAAAAAGATTTTTGCATATAGAATTTGTCATATGCGTATATCATGGCTTACCATGTCCTGCATTTGCTATTAATTCACCGTTGTAGTAAAGCCTATTGTATAGTCCAACGATTGCTGGATGCGACCTATAATTGCGGCATAAACGGGTCTGTAAAGAACAATCGTAATTTCCGTTGTCATCGATGGCATAGCAACGGCTACTCAAAAGTCGCTCCATCATCGATACTTTTAATCCAAGTTCAGCGGCACGCACACATTTGAGAACCGGTCCTAATTGCTTGTGGTCGCCACTTAGTATGAGGTTACAATGTGCCGATTTCGTACCCATTATACCAACGAGTGTTTCTGGCTCAGTGGAGGCACCAGCTTCATCAATAAATATATGCGTAAAAAATCCATAAGCTCCAATATCTCCCGTCACAAGTTTACCCACAGTTGTGAGAGTCGCCACAACAATTCCATATTTGCGTATTTCTTCAACGGCCGGATAATAGTGTTCTTTATCCTTGCAGTTGGAATATCTGACTAATAGGTCATCCAAGAGCTGAAGACCCTTCTGCTGGACAGATTTTGAATATAGACGAATTAAAGACAAGCAATCAGAAATAGATTGCATTTGCTGACTGCTATCAATATATTTGCATATTCTTAATGCAATCGTATCGCAGGCCGAATTCGAACCAGCTGTAACAAGAATACGACTTCTGGGTTTTTGAAGACGTAACTGTAAAATGGACTCGACAATAGTTGTTGTTTTGCCGGTGCCTATATTGCAAAAATAAAAAAAAATCATGGTATATCATTACTTCCGACTTTTACCTCAAATTAAAAGGAACATCTTTTTTACCTGGTGGTCCAAAAATTATATAAGGCGCACATAACATCGAACTGCTTATGATATGACGTACAGCTTGTAACTGCTCGGGATTTGAGCTTATGTATTGATTGATAAGTTCAAAACTATAACAAAAAATAACAGCTTGTTGAACAGTTTGGACACAAAATAATTGAAGGCAGGAATTTAAAGAATTTGGATATTCTCTAGATTTTGATGAAGATTAAAGTAATTTTTTTTTATTTTTATAATCGCCGTTTAAAGGCATTAATTGAGCTGTACTGCCTGCCAATTAAGTTATTGCGACGTGCACTGACCCCAAAGGAATCATAGGCAGAATCGAACGAGTTCAATAGAATTTAAGATATTACTAAGGATCTATATCTATGAACGCTTAAAGGTTCATCTGAAGGATGATGATGTGATTGCTACTCCTCATGGATCTTGCAACAGGGTAGATTTTCAGAAGAATATTTTTATTCGCCTTATCAATCTTTTCCCACGCAAGTAACGGTAAGTAATCATCCCAGTAGTCTCAAAAACAATCCGCTACATGGATATATAAATTTTTTTTTATTTTTAGTTAATCACAACAAGTTAATCACCCCCATGTGTACTTACTGTGTCCATTGAGTTTTTAAGATTATTTTACGAAAAATCTACTCTAGAAAACGTGTTACTCTAGAAATTTACTCTAAAAGCTCTCGAGAATCTACCTGTAAGAAGAGACAAGGTCGTAATTCTTAAGTTTTCTAAAGTCGATTGCTTTTAGAAGGCTTGTTCGTTGTATAAGCCAAAATAACAGGCAGTAAAGCAGAGGCTCTCAAATGGCGATTATTAAAGACTGAAATAATTTATATCAATTTTGGCACAAAATCTTATTAAAGTTTATTATAAAGCGAATTCTGCATGTTTAATGCTAATGAAAAGTTGCTTCAATTTTGTTATAAATCATTATTCATTATCACTGCCGTCCTCAAGAAATCGAAAAATTAAAGGTGGTGCCTTTAATAATGCAACGAACTTAAGTTTTACATTCACTGAATAGCTTAGATTCACCAATATAACCGATTAAATTGGTGCTACCAAAATGTTTTTGCGTACCTATTATAAACGCACCGAAACGGGAATAAGCTAGTTTATAGGAGTTTAATCTTGTCTTTCTTCTCTATACAGGGTGTTCCGCAATTGAGTGCAACTATTTAGAGGTAGAAGGTTATGTCGAGCTGAGCAAAAAATCGTATGGCAGGGGGGCGTCTATTTTCACATTCTTAGGAGCTACAGGGTTAATTAATATTTCAAGACTTTGATTCACGTATTGTTTCTAGCAGAAAAACTAATATACAAAAAACTTATTTTGATAACTCATTGAAATTAAATTAAGTCACCTTTCTAACGGTACATCAACAAACAGCACCCACTTAACCGTTACCGAGCTGTGCTCCTGTGAAGATGAAATCAATCGGTTGAAACTACCAAATTTCAACTTTGAGTGCAAATTTCTCAGAATTTCGCGTTATAAATGAAATTATGAATAATGAATAATGAAGTTTTTGGGATAAATTTTGCAATTCATTCAATTCTGTTTTTAATGACATCAAAAACATAAACATACCTCTAAAAATAAAAAAGTTGACCGTACTAAGAAAATTATACTTATTAGAAAACAATGGTATTATCTACTGCAGAACTAATTGTACTGACATTAATTATCATTAATTTCTAATAAGTATAATTTTTTTAGTACAGCCAACTTTTTTATTTTTAGAGGTATGTTTATGTTTTTGGTGTCATTGAAAATAGAATTGAATAAACTGCAAAATTGATTATAAAAACGAATTTATTTATTCATTTATTTATTTATTTTTTATTTATTTAAGCAGAAAATTATTAGATTTTTGATAAGTGGTAGCGTTGAGCAGATATGGGTGTTTAAAGTTGAAAAAATGCCAAAAAAGACTTAAGACATGAACTCTCTCCAATGTAAATGAGAAAGTGTGATTTCCAAAGCGAAGTAGGGAGGTGCACTCGATTTTCGGCGCTTTATCACTAGTAATTTTAATTAATAACTTCCAATTTATTTACTTCAAATTAAAATTGAGTATATAATTATCTTGAAAGTACAATGACGAAACTGCTGATAGTGAAGTTACACTTATTTAATATTATATAATATAAGATAATATTTGGGGCTTTTGGGGAATTTTTTTTGCCTTTTAAAAAATTCTTCTTAGAAAATAATCGCAATTTTTGGCGATGCATTTGGATGTATGTTAACAAAATTGTTGTACTATGTCATCAATTCATAGATTATAAAGTGATTTTAAATCCATCTCAGTACAATGAGTCTTGTTATATACAGCCATGACACAGAAATAGCACGCTTTTTAGTTATCTCAACAACTTCAATATATTTCTAACTAGCTGAATACCCGGTGATATTCGGTAATTGATATAAATCATTTTTGAACGTATTCGTCGATTTGAAGAAACTTTTCACTAACTTTAGAAGGAATTTTGTGTGCATCTTTGAAACCGGCAACTTCTGCGAAATGTGCAAAATTGTAGCTTCAACATTTGAAGATTATGAGAAAAAGTTAGGAAAATCGTGATTTGTGTGTGTTTGCCGATAGCTTACAAAAGTATATTTTCAAATGTTATATTTTATTCGTTAAAATCAGACCAAAAACGAATGTTTGGCAAGCATTTATGTAAATTTTCTCAAACATACAAGCTCTCGTTTGACCTCGTGTGGTAATGTTGTTGTAGCGTTCAATGTGTTCAGACTACTAAACTTGGCACGGGAGCTCATGTGTTATTATTGTTGATGTAAGCTTTGTGCGTTGTTTTTAAGGGTTAATAATATTTATCATGCACGGATACTTCCTTAAAGGAATAAAAATATACAAAAAAACAAACAATTAAAATTACCTTGAATCACAAATAAGATTTGTACAATAGAAGGGGCTGGGAGGGGCAGGCGTGGGCACAAAGTAGAGAATTTTGTAATAGAAAATGGGTTTTATTCAAGTAGTTAGTTCAGAAATAATGAATTTTTTTTTTATACCTGAACCAACTTTCTGCAATTTTTAATTTTAATTATTTTTTAACCATTTTTCTAGAAAACATTAGACAAAAAAAAAAAAAAATACTCAAAAATATAAATATAACCTAACGGTATTGCTAATATTATTTGAATTATTATTATAAAGAACATTTATTGACATATCAAAGAATATTATTCAGATATTTTAAAAGAGCACAGTAACTTTCATCGAAAGTCAAAACTAAAGGGTGGTTAAATTTTAAGGGCCGATGTTGAATGTGAACCACATCTAAACGTCAAGTTTTTTCTGCATTTCATTTGACATTTCTCAATTTCAGACTAACACAATTTGAACCATGGAAAGATACACAATCGAGCAACGCGTTAAAGTTATAGGAGTATGTAGGAGATGTGAAAACACCAGTGCATGCTCGTCCAGCTCGTCCAGCTCGTACTGCAGAAAATATTGTATTTTTTCCAAAATGAGGCCGGTTTTGGAAGGTATGGATGTGGACGATATGTGGTTTTAACAGGACGGTGCCACTTGACACACAGCTAACGAAACAATGGCTCTTATGCGCGACAAATTCAATGGCCGTGTTATCTCACGTGGTGGCGATGTCAATTGGCCGCCAAGATCATGTTACTAAAAGTCTCCATAGTTTTGAAGATATTTTTATGCTTTTAGTGATAAGCTAACGGAAAAATTTCTAAATAAATCAACCTTAAGAAATTAGTAAAAGATTTATATATATTGAATAGAAAAATGTGTGACGGCCGTGTTGCAGTGGGTAGAGTGTGGGGCTCATACCCCAGAGAACCCTGGTTCAATTCCCACCCACACAGAAAGTTTTTTCAATTGAATTAATTTTCCTGTTCGGCCGCCACCTTTCTGCAGACAATGGCAAGCCTCAGAGAGTAAAAACTGCCATGAAAAGCTTCTTGAGAACATAAGCCGTTCGCAGTTGGCATACAACTTGTAGGTCCAGTTCTCGATCATTTGTGTTCAACATTTCACAACACTCACAACACAATTTTTATTTATTTATTTTATTATAATTAGATACAATTATCATAACTAAAGGATAAGGAGTACTACATAGTATAAGTGAACGTTATTTTATTTATTTATGTTACACGGTGTGACAGTCAAAAAACTTCTGGGATGCGACATAGTGTGGATTGTAGATATAGTTAAATGTAACACTGTGGCATACCACACATTATTCGTGCACATCAAAATTTTTAATAACGGTTAAAAAACGTCTTTTCGAGGTAGATGGAGCTAAAAAATCATATGTCTTAAACTATGCATCCTACAATAGTTTGTGATGCGTCGTTGGAAGAAAAAATAACACCTTTCTAACGGTGCAATACATTGCAATCTCGGATAAAAATTGACGGAGCTACATGTAAAGACATATCGATTTTTTCAGTTTTTTTAAACTGCACCGTACTTTGATCGAAAATTAATAAGTCAAATTTCTATAAGATTATTTACTTTTACTATACAGTTTCAAAACACATTTAATTTTGCGTCTTCTGCATCTTAGTTTATTCAAATCCAGTAATATTTGCTTGAGTTATTTAAGTTTTTAGGAAAAAATATTTTACATGCATGATGTATATTAACCTCCGCGCAAGTTCAATTTGGAAGTTTTGTTTGAATTTGTTACTAACAATCAAATAAACATTCTGTAAACAGAACACCGAACACGAGTGAAATGAGAACGGTTTCGCTACTATAGAAATGCGCATCTATAAATTCTCTAAAAATTTACTATAAAGTGTTTAACAATATTATATATTATATTAAATACTAGCAGAACCCAGTGGTCCGCGGTTTCGCCACGGACGTTCCAGTAACCATACTCTTTTATTTGTGGGCGGTGAAAGGCGGTATGGCAAACATTTTATCCCGCAAACCACCTAATACTCGGAAACAATCTACTGCCAAAACTGCAGCGCAATCGGTCCAGAAGTTTTTAAGTTTTAATGATTTCTTAAAAGTGGGCGTTCCAGTTCCACCACGCCCATTTTTAAGACAGTTTCCGATGGTAAGCACACAAACTAAATTACCAAATTTCAATCTTGTACGACCAAAATCTTTAATAAAGCATTTGCATTGATTTGTGGGCGGTAAAAGGGGGCCTGGAAACCCATTTTTGGTATAATTGCCGAAAGTAAATTTTAGTCTCATATAATCGAAACTGTAGGAAATATGGCATTTTTATTGATTTGGGGGCGGTAAAAGGAGGGGTGGTTAGAACTAAGTGTGCACTAAGTTTTAAGTTTGAGCGAAATCCGTTTAGATTTGTATAAATGTCAAACAAACAAACACACAAATGAACAAACCACAATATATATCTATCAATATCTATATCTTTCTATATATATATAAAATTGTAAAAAAAAATCTGTACATGAAATATTTTTTCGAAATTCTTTTTGCGTTGGACATTTTGAGTGACGAGGAGTCCGAAAATCGCCTTTTTAAAATTTTTGTCTGTCTGTCTGTCTGTCTAAATGTCTGTTAAAGCATCCCACGAAAACCACTGGATGGATTTAAATGAAACTTGACATCTAGTTTCCCTTTATCCCCGGTCATAATATAGGCTACTTTTTATCCAGTAAAAAAGGTTGGACCCGGTAGAGGGCTCTGCGATCGGGTTCAACACATTCTTTTTTTTAACTTATCTCCGAAACCGTTGATACGATTTGCATAAAAATTTGTATGTAGAGGTTCTCGGACACGCTGAGTTTTTTGAAGCGAAGCTTTTTACTCCTCGTTCTGTGATTTGCTTTGGAGTGAAATCTGAAAATTTTTGACAGATTTTTTCTTGGAAATTTGATTGTTTCTTTGTTTCTAGCGCTTATTACAACAAGAAAATGTAATACTTTAATATTAAATACTAAAAATATTTTGCGGCTCGCCCATGGGGATCGAACCCACGTCCTCTTAAATGACAGTCCAATACACTATCCACTAGGCCACAAAGTCTTGTTAAACAAAGTTGTTAATTCAATCCTAATTATAACAGAAGCTATGCTGCAGTAGATCGTTACCATCTGTCCATAGATAGAGAATTGTGTATTTGCTATGCTACAACTATCAAAAATTTGCTTTTATTTGCCACAAGGTGTCTCCAGCATCGGTTTGTTTGTATTGTGAATGCGTTTGTGGTGCTGTTGGCATAGAGTGTAAATTATTATCTACATATTGCATCAACTCGGCTAAATCTCTGGCATGTGCTAACAGAGTTACTCTACTTAAAAACGTGAAGGAAAAAAACTCTGTTAACCTCTGTAATTTACATAATTTACACTATATGCTGTTGACATGTGCGTTTTTAAGTGTCAAAAAAATAGATGATATCAATAAATATGGAATTAACAAACGCATGCATGAGTCAGTGCAGCCAAGTTCACAACCATGCGTGGAGAGTTAAAATGGAGAGTCGCTGGCATTATATGCCCGTATATCTAATTGGCGTGGAAATTTGACATGCAACAATAAAAAAATAAGCAGTAAATATGTTTTCTGTATATATGTAATTTATTTTATGTTATTTTAAATTTTTGAATTTAAAAGTTGATTTATTAAAAAGAATAAATTATGAAGCTATCAAATCTATGTAACTGCGAAAAAGCTTCGCTTCTCTCGTGTGTCCAACGACGCACCTGTGTTTTTTGATTTATCTACACTGTTCTATCTTGAACACCAGAGGGTGCTGTAGTAAAAATATTTTGAAAAACCCCGAAGAACTCCTAAATCGTGCATTCGATTAACATGAAAATTGGAATATAGGGATTTTCTGATATGGTGAGTATTTTGCACTTATCTTTTTGTGCTATCTTGAACACCAGAGGGCGCTGTAGTATCAATATTTTAAAAAACTTCGTAAAACTCCGAAGCCGTTTATCCGATTTACATGAAAATTGGTATATAATTGGTATATAATTGGTATATATTGGTATTGGTATTGGTATACATATATAAATTGGTATTTCGGAAACGCTGAGTTTTTATGACTTATAAACTAGGTTCTATCTTGAACACCAGAGGGCGCTGTAGCACAAATATTTTAAAAAGTCGAAAAAGTCCAAAACCGTTCATCCGATTTGCATGAAATTTTGTATGTAGCGGTTCTCGGACACGCTGAGATTTTTTGACTTATCTACTCTTTTCTCTGTCGAACACCAGAGGGCGCTGTAGGTCAAATATTTTGAAAAACCTCGAAAAACTCCTAAGCCATGCATCCGAATTGCATGAAATTGGAAAATAGGGGCTTTCTGATATGGTGAGTGTTTTGGACTTATCTTTCTTGTGCTATCTTGAAAACCAGAGGGCGCTTTGGTACAAATATTAGGAAATCGTGAAAAACTCCATAACTGCTTATTCGATTTGAATGAAAATTTGTGAATAGCGATTTTTTTCTCTTTCTCGAAACAAGAGGGCGTTGTTATCCAGTTTGTACGTGTGTATGTTATTAAACTGTTCCTTAACTGCTGCACTGATTTTGATGACATTTTTTGTGTGTGTTTGAGTGGATCCCTGGACCCGGTAGGTGGCGCTGTGACCGTGCTTAAGGCATTTTGTTTTTATAGTTTATCTCCGAAACCGTTCATCCGATTTGTATATAGAGGTTTTCGGATATGGTGAGTTTTTATGACTTATCTACTCTGTTCTATTTTGAAAACCAGAGGGCGTTGTGTACAAATATTTTAAAAATCTTCTCAGCTGTTTGTCTGATTTTCATGAAAATTAGTATATAGGGGTTTTCTAATATGGTGACTGTTTTGGACTTATCTTTTTTGTACTATATTGAACACCAGAGGGTGCTGTAGTACAAATCTCTTCAGAAATCGCGAAAAAGTAGAAAGCCGCTCATCCGATTTGAATGAAAAATTTTATTTAAGGATTTTCGTGTACGGCAACTGTTTTGGCGTTATCTCTTTCAAAAAGTATAGGGCGCTGTTATACAATTTGTACGTGTGTGTGTTATTAAACTGTTCCTAAACGGCTGCACCGATTTTGATGAAATTTTTTGTGTGTGTTTAAGTGGATCCCTGGATGGTTCAGATTCACAATGGAACCCGTTAGGTGGTGCTGCGATCGGGTTCCACGAATTTTGTTATTATAGTTTGTCTCCAAAACCATTCATCCGACTTACATGAAAATTTGTATTTAGGGGTTTTCGGGTACGGTAGTTCTTATGACTTATCTTTAAACACCAGATAATGCTGTAGTACAAATCACTTAAGAAATAGTGAAACACTCAAAAACCGTTCATCCGATTTAGATAAAAATTTGTATATCGGATATATAAGATTTGATTATCGAGTATGGAAAGGGCTTTGGCGTTATTTTTTTATTCTATCTTGAAAACCAGAAGACGCTGTTGTACAAATACCGTAAAAAACTCAAAACAACTCATACAATAAGAATCAACTCGACTAATGAAATCGAAAATTATTTATATCAACTCCCGAGTTAAGCCGGATATTCAGCTAGTTATTATATATTATTGACAGATTTTAGAAACGAGACATACGACATACTCGTGAAAATGTGTAATTTTTAAAGAATAAAACATATTTAAAGAGTTTTTAACAAAATAGTGTTCAAAAACATCACCAAAGTCAAAAAACACAGGTGCGTCGTTGGACACACGAGAGAAGCGAAGCTTTTTATGTTACTGTCATTGTTATTTCATCGCGCTTGTGGGCAATTGTTAATTTTTTCGCACTATGCAAAAACAAAAGAATGTACTAACAACAGCATAAACGCATTTACATAAAAAAAAAAACTATTACTTTGCCCACCGTGAGGATCGATCCCATGACCCTCTGATTAATACGTCGACTCTGTTTCCACCGATCCAAACAGCTCTGTTTAATTTCGATGTTGATTTAATATTAAATATATAACTGCAGCTATGTTAATAGTTGATGGCGCTAACAGATGGCACTAGCAAACTGAGGATGAAGACCAGTGTTGTCACTTGAAAATTTTAAATAGTGGTAGGTTGAGTCTAATCTGAGTGGTGAATTTTAAAAAACTTTGGAATATATTTTTCTACGAATTCGACTGAAGTCCTACAGCAGAACAAATCATAAGAAGTATACCATAAAGTAAGTTTTTTCACGCTGAATTAGTTTCATTGCAAATAATTCTCATATAATGGTCTTAAAACAGTTCTAAAATAAAATATTAAATGTAATAATAAATAAACTATATGCAATAAAATTTCTATAAAAATAAAATATATGCAATAAAATTTCTAAAATTTTAATTATAATGCAATAATTTTTATATAAATACATTTTTGAATACAGATTTTGAAAAAATGCACGTAGTGGGTGATAAAAGTGGTAGAAACTAAAAAAGTGCTAGATTAATCACAATTGTGGAAAAGTGGCAATACTGATGATTCTTGTAGCAACTGGCTTAGCAGCTACCCAAACCATAAAAATCTATTAATCAACTCTTGTAGCAAGTGGCTAAGCACCTACCCAAACCACACAAATACATTAATAGATTATAGTATGTACTGCAACATAGCTTCAGTTGCAGTTAATACTCAATCAATACTTTATTATAAAGAAGGTATTTGGCTCAATGGGTGTAGTATAGAACTTCCAACCAAAGGTTTGCGGGTTCGAATCCCCACGGCAGGTGAAGAAATGTTTTTTATGTTTGTTATATTAAATTGTCTTGTTGTAAAAAACACAGAAACAAAGAAACCATATAAAATTCTAAGAAAAAATCTGTCGAAAATTTTTCAGATTTCACTCCAAGCAAATCACAGAACGGGGCGTAAAAAGCTTCGCTTCAAAAATTAAAATAGAAACAAAAAGAAAAAAAACACAGGTGCGTCGTTGGACACACGAGAGAAGCGAAGCTTTTTCGTAGTTACATAGATTTGATACCTTAGTAATTTTTTTCTTTTTAATAAATTAACTTTTAATCTCAAAAATTTAAAATAGCATAAAATTTATTACATATGTACAGAAAACATATTTACTGCTTATTTTTTATTTTTGAATGTCAAATTTCCACGCCAATTACATATACGGGCATATAATGCCAGCGACTCTCCATTTTAACTCTCCACACATGGTTGTGAACTTGACTGCACTGAACAAATTTTTTTCCTTCAACAGCTTACTGCGTAGCGAAAAATCTGTCGAAAATTTTTCAGATTTCACTCTTCCTTTCTTTCGACTAAGGTCGGCGCTAATATAATCAGACTTTTAATCAGAAGCGCCTACTTCAAAGCATTTGTATTCATCAAGAAATTAATATATTTATTATAATAAAACAAATAAGAAAAAAATTCAAATAATAAGATTTCATATACAATAATATGTTTAAATAAATGATCAAATATGACCAAGAAGTTAAAAGGAAAAGTATTTTTAAAATTATTTTATGCTTTGTAGTGATTTTGTAGTCGGTTGTTTTTTTTTAAAAAGTTTTTATTTCTTCCTTTTTAGAGAATATGATAAATTTTCGAAAAAAGTGTATAAACAACATAAATACAATTGTTCTGAAAAAATTTGTTCTATTAAATTCTGAAAGTTTGTTGGTTATTTCAAATATCTGTCTTTTAAATTTAAATTAGATGTCACGTGTTTTGAAATTACTATACCCATTCTTGTAACGAGTTTTTTTACCCTAGTGTCAATATTATTCGAGATATAGTGTTTTTCTCATATTGCCACGCCCCTTTGTTAAATAAGCGCCCACTTTCTTGAGCGTTATTTCCAATAATTGTGCATACCCTGTACTTTCTTTGAGTACCCCAGAGTTAATATTAACTGAGATAGTGTTTATCTAGTATTGCCACTCCCATTTATCGAATAACGCCTACTTTATTGACCGTAATTTTTAATAATTCTGCCTATCCCTGCACTACAATAAATGTCAGTGCCCTAGTGTCAATATTATTCAAGATAGACTGTTTTTCTAATATTGCCACGCCCAGTAGTCGAATGCTGCCCACTTTCTTGACCGTAATTTTTACTAATGATGCCTTTCTCCATACCAAATTGCAGTACCATAGTATCAATATTATTCGAGATATACTCTTTTTCTTATGCTGCCACGCCCATTTGTCAAATAACGCTCATTTTCTTGACGGAAATTTGTAATAATTGTGCCTACCACTACACAAAATTTCAGTAGCCTAGTGTCCATATTATTCGAGATACAGTGTTTTTATAATATTGCCACGCCCATTTGTCGAATAATGCCCACTTTATTGGCCATAATTTGTAATAGTAATGCCTACCCTTATACTAAATTGCAGAACTATAATATCAATATTATTCGAGATATACTCTTTTTCTAATATTGCCACGCTATTTGTCAAATAACGCCCATTTTCTTGACCGTAATTTGTATTAACTGTGTCTACCTCTACACTAAATTGCAGTACACTAGTGTCAATATTATTCGAGATACAGTGTTTTTATAGTATTGCCACGCCCATTTGTCGAATATAGCACCTTTTCTCGGGCACCTCCATGCTTATGATATCTATCTGTTCCCCAAAAATTATGGCAATCAGGCATATGGTTTAGGAGTTATCGATGTACATACATTTAAAAAAAAAAAAAAACAGAAACCGACGAACTTGAAAACCTCCTCCTTTTTGAAGTCAGTTAAAAATTGACTCAGTACTTTTGGAGTTTACCTGAAAACAAAAATTTGCAGCTCAATTTTATATAACAGTATAGATATAGATAATAGATAGATAGATATAGATATAGATTTGTCAACTGAATCTTATGCAAAACACTCTCAAAAGAACAAAAAATATCATTCGCGCCTTCGACACACATGAGTTTTCAGTATGATTCAGATAAAAAGGCACTATCATAGCTGAGGAATATATTAATGGATTAATTAAGCATTCATTAATACTAACAACGAAATCAGCCTGGAGATAAAGCGAAGAACAATAATTGCTAATAGGTGCTACTACGGGCTCAGTAAGCAACTAAGTTCCAGAGCCCTCTCTCGATCGACAAAACTAACACTCTACAAGACACTCGTTCTACCTGTGCTGCTTTATGGCGTTGAGGCATGGGTTGTTTCGCAAACTGACGCAGCCGCTCTGGGGGTGTTCGAGAGAAAAGTTCTTCGAAAAATCTTCAGTCCTGTTCGAGTCGGCGATGACTATCGCATCCGAATGAACCACGAGCTGTATGAGCTCTACGATGACATTGACGTAGTTCAGCGTATAACTGTGCAGCGACTACGCTGGCTGGGTCATGTCCATCGTATGAACGACGAAGCTCCAGCGAAAAAGGTGCTCGAGGCGAGGGTCGCTGGTCAACGACGACGAGGGAGACCATGCCTCCGATGGATGGACCAGGCTGAGGAAGCCCTAACCGCACTTGGTGTATCCGATTGGAGAAGGCGCGCGCAAAGCAGAGGCGCCTGGCGAGAGCTGATAAGGTCGGCTGAAACCCGGACACGGGTTGTTACGACCACCTAAGTAAGTAAGTAAGTAGGTTGTATTTCAATAGGAAACTTTTCGCTTGTAGTAGGAAAGAAAATACCCTGTAGGAAAATGAACTAATTTAAAAGTAGTTGATAAAGTAGTTTTTTGTCAACCACAACTAGTTGAAATTCTGACTTTTTTCCATAGAACGAACTAACATATTTTGTATGGTAATGTCCGCTAAATAAGTTAAATTATTTTTTTTAATTACTTTAAAATGACCAATTGAAAACTATTACTGATGGCCTACAGTTAATAATATTTGATGAAATAACATGGTTAAATATATATCAACTTGAAACCTAATAAAAATTTGCAATTAAAAAATGTCAAAATCAGAGTAGTTGCCACCTTCATATAATTCAAAGTAGCTTATCAATCACTTGTTTTTAAGTAGTACGAGTATTTCAATTACTTCATATATAATGCAATAAAAACTATTTACAATTGAAGTGGATGCCGCCTTAATATAATTCAAAGTAGTTCATATACTGGTTTATTTTAAATTTGTTTTTTAATTAGTTGTTTTTAAAACTAACAAACAAGTTAGTTTGTTCCTTTGTGTGTGTTACAATAAAATTGTCTTTTTTACTGAGTCAAATGGACGATGAAATTTTGACAATTACAAATTTTTGTGTTTTACATTTCGGTCGTGTTTTAGCGCTGAATGAACGGAATTCTACAGCACACTCAATTTATTTATCAATGTGTTTGATCAGCATTTTGTAGCTGTGCCTGCACACAAAGAAAAAACCTTGACAGAAAATTTTGTTGACTATAAAAAAAAAACGAAATAGCCATTTCAGCCCTTGAAAGGACTTTGACCGAGCTCCTCCTTATGATTGATTGTGTTGTGCGTGTTGTGAAATGTTTGAACACAAATATGATCGAGAACTGGACCTACATGTTTTACGCCGACTGACTCCGAACGGTTTATGTTCTCAAGAAGCTTTTCATGGCAGTTTTTACTCTCTGAGGCTTGCCATTATCTGCAGAGAGGTGGCGGCCGAACAGAAAAATTAATTGAATTGAAAAAAATTTTCTGTGTCAGATGGAGGATTCGAACCTAGGTTCTTTGGCGTATGAGACACACACTCTACTCACTACACCACGGCCGCCACTTGGAGTGATTTATTCAATATTAATTACAACTGAAGCTATGCTGCAGCATAGCCAACAAAAATGTTTGTTGTATGGCTATCAACAGAATACTGCGACATACTGCATCTGTTAACATAGCTGCAGTTAAGTCAGGAGGTACTAGCAAGGCTGCTTGGATCAGTGTGTAGAGCGATGGACTGGTACCAAAAATTACAGGTTCGAATCCGCACGGCGAGCAAAAAATTTCTTTTTCTCTTCTTTTTGTTGATGAAATATAATAAAATTTTCTGGTGTGAATATTAACATGTGTTTTTTAATTTTCATTATGTTATTTTTGAATTTGAAAGTGGTTTTATTACAAAAAAAACAACTATTAAACTATCAAATCTATCCTTTTCTCGTGTGTCTAATGACGCAGCTGTGTTTTTTTTTTGGCAGAAAATAGCTCAAAACTATGCTTAAGCCATAAAATTTTTGTATTTGATATTTAATTTAATTTAACTTAATGTTCTTGTTATAATAGACGCCAAGCAGCAAGAAAAGCCGAGAACTCATTAATTTCTAAGAAAAAAACGGTGTTGATAAAAGAAAAATTTGTGTTGTTGCCGATTTCGGCCAAACAAATCACAGAACGAGAGGGCGGCAGCTTAAAAAAAAGGAAAATAAAAAAAACCAAATCCCGAAAAAAAGTCATATTTTTGAAATTAAATTTTTTTGAAAGTAGTGTATAAAAAGTCACCAAATACTTGGTTAATTTATCATCCAAATAAAAATTAGCAAGTCAACATGTAAAACTAAGGCGTTTTGAAGAAGTCCTTGAGAGGCTGAAAACTGCCAAAGCCATCTTATAAATTATACTAGGATTTATTTCAATTTAACAGAAGTTTTTTTTCGGTATACATCCGGTATATATCCCGGAAAATGGATATCAATTCACCTTGAAGGCGGAGGGAACTTTTGACCTTTTTTTAGTCCAAAAAAGAAAAAAAACATAATCAGTTGATATCCTTTGGTGAATTTTTTTATTTTGTTTTTTAAGAAAAACGTAGTTTTATATGAAACCCGAACTATATATTTTTGGTCTGTTTTTATAATTTAAATATACTGTCACTTGATAAAACCCCTTCGTATGGATCATATGGAAATTGATGTCACCACTCTCTTCATCGGTTTCATCAGTGTTTTCACCGTTGTTTTCATTTGTTGGCACCAATGGTGCTACACACAGTGAAATTTACAGCTATTTGTTCCAAGTTTTGCAACTTCTTTTGAGGTAATTTCCTTTTGTTGGATATTATTGAATCAGAAAATATCAAAAACCTATTGAAAATATTCTCGAGCAATTTTCCCCATGTTTTCGAGATAGTGAAAGATAATAGAGATTTGAACTTAAAAACGTTGCCTCAATTCTGTGCTCTTGTCCAACGTAACTTAAATGCATGCATAAACTGATTTATTATTCCTGCGAAGCCTTTCTCATATTTCTCCGCAGGACAAATTTGTCGTTTTATTTCATCTCTCAAATATTGAAACTTATCTTTGACTTAACTTATCTTTTTATAACTTATCGAGTTATAAAAAATGTATTAGAAGCAGTTAATAAAAAAAACAGAAAATTTAATTTTAATATTATAGTTGAAGTACACTTGAACACCTGAATCCCCATGTAACAAAATAGTACATCACAATTAATTGCTTCAAAGCATACGATTGTCATATGAGATACCAACAAATTGAACACAGATTTAATGGAGAAATCGCAACTATTCCGCATTGTCGATAAGTAATACATGCTACACTAAACATAATATATTAAATATTTTTAAATGTCTTAAAAATGTCAATGCCAAATATGTATTCCATAAATATGAAGGAACAGATCAGTATTTAAAACCGCAGAATTTCGTAGAAGCATATTTCGTAGAACATAAAAAGATTTGTCACAACAAATTTTCATTTATTTAAAGTAATACGGTTGAAGTCCCCCCAGCTAGCATTTTGTATTCTTCAAGAACTATTTTTCGCCGGCGAGCTCGCTATTTTATCGCTTTCTGCTCTCTCTTAGGAGGTAAAAAAGCCCATCATGACGAAATCTTATAGAAAAGCAGAAAATGATTCTTACTGAGGAGCAGAAAATGAGTATTCCCATCAGAGATCTGCAACGAGTCACAGTTTAGCATCAATGCGCCACTTACTCAAAACTGAGTATGAATGAGTATAAGTAGTTTCCAAAGCCGTATTCGGATGTGATTCATTCAAAACAAAGTGAATCAAATTTTTGAATCATGAGCCACTTACTCAAAAATGAGTATGAATAAGTTTAAGTAGTTTCGAAAGTAGTATTCATATTTGTTTTATTTAAAACATCTCAAAGCTTATTAATATTAGATTTTTTTATGTTTTGATTTAGAGTATTCGTCATATATTGAAGTACTTAGAGTATTAGAATCACCGTTGATACTAATTGTGTTCATTGCTGAACCTATAAAAATTATTTGTTTTGTTTTTCAAGTTTTGTACATGTTCTGGTTGTAATAGAGGGTCGCTGGTTTCGAATCTTATGCCAAAATTTTAAAAATAATTTGATACTGGGGTGGACCCTGAAATGTTTTTTTTTTGGTTTTTAGTATTATTTCATGTTTTGAAAGTATAAGGGGGTCGCTATGCCCCCTATGTAAAAACGGGTCGCTGAATCCAAATCCGTTGTAGGAATTTCAAAAGTGATTAATTTTTTTATAACAGTGTTGCCACCTACTTAAATGTATTTTTAAAAGTTTTAAACATCGTTAATGTTAAGGGGTCGCTGACTTCGAATCTGATGTCAGAATTTTAAAATTCAAGATGGTTAATAGTGTTGTCACATCAAATTTTTTATTTTCACAAATTCGGTGCTGGAGCAAACAATAGGTAAATAAAAACTTTTGACACTGACTTTTACTTGTTGAGCTATCGGAATGTATAACTTATTCGTAACCGTATGAATCAATCGACTTTCCATATTTTATATGTGAAAATGTAAAAAAAATAAGCTAAGACCTACAAAATTTATTAAATGTGTGCCCCTTTTTTTTAGATATAATACAGACTTAATTGTTTTTTGGCTATAAACGAAGCAAAAAAAAGTTAACTTTTAGTGTAATTTTCATTCGGCTACTTTCCTATATCGATTTTTCAGTAATCAATTTATTTGTGTCACTATGTACGGCTGATTTGAACTGCTAAATATATCTTGACAAGGGAAATTGCTGTTAAGAAACACAATTTTATTTTTTTTTTTAAATCTCTGATTGTTCGTTAATTTTATCGTGCAAAGCCGCATCTTTCAACAATAACCGCGCTGTCAAGCAAAAAGCTGCAACTACGCCGCGATAATAAACAACAAGCAGAAAAAGAAAATCGGGTGATTTTGACATAATACATACCAAGTCGTACCCATTTTTATCTCTTTTTCGCCCAAACCCGAATTCGTAAAAATAAGAAAAAACTTATGTGGCAACACTATTAATCATCTGGAATTTTAAAGTTCTGACATTAGATTCGAAGTCAGTGACCCCTTAGCACTATTAAAAGGTGTTTAAAACTTTTAAAAATACATTTTAGTAGGTGGCAAGATTGTTATAAAAAAATTACACAATTTTAACCATCATCAATTTTAAAATTCTGACATCAAATTCGAAGTCAGCGACCCCTTAACAATGTTAAACGATGTTTAAAACTTTTAAAAATACATTTAAGTAGGTGGCAATACTGTTAAATAAATTAATCAATTTTGAAATTCTGGCAACGGATTTGGATTCAGCGACCCATTTTTACATAGGGCTTGCTTCAGCACCGAATTCGTGGAAATAAAAACATTTTAGGTGGCAACACTATTAACCATCTCGGATTTTAAAATTCTGAATCAGATTCAGCGACCCCCTTATACTTTCAAAACATGAAGTAATACTAAAAAAAAAACATTTTAGGGTCCACCCCAGTACCAAATTATTTTTAAAATTTTGGCTTAAGATTCGAAACCAGCGACCCTCTATTACAACCAGTACATGTACAAAACTTGAAAAACAAAACAAATAATTTTTTATAGGTTCAGCCATGAACACAATTAGTATCAATGGTGATTCTTATACTCTAATTACTTCACTATATTACGAATACTCTAAATCAAACATAAAAAAATCTAATATTAATGAGCTTTGAGCTGTTTTGAATGAAACAAATATGAATACTACTTTCGAAACTGCTAATACTTATTCATACTCATTTTTGAGTAAGTGGCTCATGACTCAAAAATTTGATTCACTTTGTTTTGAATCAATCACATCCGAATACTGCTTTGGAAACTACTTATACTCATTCATACTCAGTTTCGAGTAAGTGGCTCATTATTCAATAGCGTGATTCATTCCAAATTTTTGATTGGAATCACTGAGCTGTGAACGAATAGTACTCGAGTACTACTAAGTTTTAAGTATTCATTGCAGTTCTCTGATTCCCATTGAGCAGAAATTTTTAAAAATGCCTCAATGATTACACATTTTCTTTTTTGATTTTGATTTTGAAAAAAAAAATGTATCACCCAGAAGTAACGACAGCGAATCGCTTTCTTTTAGCGCAAAGGAATCTCGCCTAAATATCTGCCAAAAGTACCGCTTTCGCTTCGCCTCGGCGAAAGGCCGAGAAATGTTGGCTGGGCAATAATATGGAAAATTATTTTAGAAAATACGAAGAGGGAAAATTGTTTTTGTGACATATCATATTTTGAATGTTAGCTTCTCAATAATGTTTAAAAAGTAAACTATAAAAACTATAAAAATTATAGTCAGATATGCAGACTCTAAGGTATAGCTACAAAACTGAAGACAAAATAAGAAAAAAGTTTAAACAAAACATAAGCACATACAACAAAAAAAAAAGCAGCGTAGTAACAACAAAAACACTTTTTAGTGGCAGCACTTGCTTAATTTGATAATAGCGACTGTAGTTTTTTTTGCAAAAAGCTTAGTAGTTTCTAATATGCACAAAACAGCGCAAACGAAATTTTAAACACTTAATAACAACAGTCCATATTAAAAGAAAATCATTAGGGCTGTTCACAATCAGGTACAAATGATCTTGCATCATAGCATTTGCAAAAGGTAGAGTATATTTTTACTCTACACTAACAAAATATACAGAGATGCATTTACTACACTTGTGTAAATATGCAACACTTAAAACCCATAGTTTATATTTACTATACATATGCACTACTGAACTCTAAGCTAACAGCTGATTGTCAAAAAAAATAAAGTCAAAAAAATAAAAGTAAAAAACAAAGATATGGAAAATATGTAAATAAAAAAAACCAATTAAACGGGAGAAACCAAATAAAAAATTCATTAAAGAGTCAGTGAGCTATCAGCCGTTAATTTTATTCTTTGCAACAAGTATTGCAAAGTTAACTGAAAAAAAGACCGCTCACGATTGATGGTAAATTTTTACAATTGCATAAATTTGCAATGCCAAATACTCAAGATTGTGAATAGCCCTATTATAAGATGGCAACAGAATACAACAAAATAAACTTTAACTCCACATGTATAGCAAAATATCGGAATTTTTTGACACAGTTTTTAATAAACACAAAAAAATTATTTCCAACACTTTATCTGATAAATTTTAATGGCGGTAGAACAAGAACAAAAACAAATAACAAATTTGAAGGTTCAATTAAAAAACTTTGCATAAGACTTTTTTTTAAATAAAAATTTCATGTAAAAATGCTGAAAAATTGCGGTTATCCGCAGTGCGCGACCGAAAGCAATAAAAGTTAAATTTGACAGCTTGTTACTTTTGAACTAGTACACTTAAAATCTATATATTTATTCCGGCAAGGGTCCCCTTATTCCAGCAAATCTACAAACTCAACAACACTTGATATATACTTGACACTTGATATATCAACACTTGATATATCACCAGAAAGGTCATGACCTGTAGGTATGCAGGAAATTATTAGATTTTTGATAAGTAGTAGCGTTGAGCAGATATGAGCGTTTAAAGTTGGAAAAATGGCAAAAAGACTTAAGACACGAACTCGCCTAATGTGATTGAGAAGTATGGTATACAAAGCGAATATTTTAGCCATTTCTTGATCAAGTTTTTTCATTTATTTTTTATACTTTACTTTGGTAACAGTTCTTAAAAAATATTAATGAAGTCTTACAATAGACTTTGAATAAATATTTAAATGAAATAAGTGATACCAAAATGATGGGAATTTCAAAGTGAAAATGTTTTTTTTTTAATTCTATCAATGAAAATAGCAGAGAGCCACTCTCTCTCAATCAGCACAAATTTTTCACAACTGCTCTGTCTTTCAAGATTGAAGCTAAACGCTATCACTTTCCAAAAATCTTATAATTTTCTTCGAAGCAATGTTATGCTTGAGCCGACAGAGAAGAGCGCAACAGAATGAAATGAAGGAAAAGTAATGTGAACAATAGCAGAACGCTAGTAGTTATGCTGTGTTCTTTAGGTTTCGTAGTTTCTACATTGCCTTGTGAAGTAATAATAATTTAAAACGTAAAAAAGGGATTTCTTATTTTTTATTTAAATTATAAAAGAAGACTTGTTTATTAAGTATAAAATGCATTTATTTTTCCGTTTTTTATAATAATACTTAATTTAAATGAAGTTATTAAAATAATTAAAGCCAGCGAGCTGTGACCCACTAGTGGAAGGGTTACAGATGGGTCGCGACTCACATATTTCCAAAAATTTGGTACTTTGCACGTCGATAATACTTTGAAAAAATAGTTGCATATTTTTTTTAATATTTTACTATTTTTTTTGCAAGTAATAGACTGAAAAATTAAAAAAAAAATCAAATATTGTCATTGGATATGTAGTTAAAAAAACTATATCATCAAAACCGTAAGTCCTACAAAATAATTTTGAGGACATATTTAAGAGCTCGCATTGACGTTTTTTGCGGTGTAATTTTTTACCCAGCCTTGCATGAAAAATTTAAATTTTTTTTGGCATTAAAAATTTCATTCACATTTTTCAAGTTTAGCACTACTATTTTTTGGCCTTTTGGAAACATTGTCGAATTGAAGCATTAATTTTTAATTCATTCTCAAAATTTTATGTTGGAGAATCAATGCTTATTATTTTAAATGAGTTTTCCAAAAACTGCCTACATAATTTGTACATACAAAAAAAATTTAATTTTTAATTAAAAATGGGATTTTTGGTATTTTTTGTACTTCTTACGGAATTTTAAATTTTGCAGCTAGAAATATACCTCCGTCAGCTTTACCTTTATCAAGGAATAATATATAAAAAAGAATTGGAAAAAAATAAAAATATATGAACAAAAATAAAAAAATGGAAAAAATAAAAAAAAAACTTTAAGCATACGGAAGAGCTGTCGGGGTATATTTCTAGCTGCAAAATTATAAAATACCGTAAGAAGTAAAAAAAAAAACCTAAATCCCGTTTTCAATTAAAAATTAAAGTATTATGCATGTTAAAATTGTCCAATATGGTATTTTGAAATTGCATTAAGTATAAATGCCTCCATACGATAATATTTTCAAAACATCAAAAAAATAGTAGTGCTGACCTTGAAAATGTGTATGAAATTTTTAGTGGCCAAAAAAGATTAAATATTTTATAAAAAGGTTGGTAAAAAATTACACTACAAAAAATATCAACTAAAGGTGTTTTAAATATGTCAAATTATATTGCGATTCTTTTTTTTTCTAATTTCTTTGTTATTTTCAGGGTCTGATAAGAAAAGGTGGATCACCAGTTGGTGATGAAAATGGTTGGGAACCACTGCTGTAGAAAAAAAAATGTATGACTAACAAACTGTTTTCTATAAACAATTCTTAAATTTGCAAAATATCACGTTTTGAAAACAAAAGTTTAATAATTTTTTTTAATGTGAAGAAACTATTTCATAAATATATTTTTTATGTCAGATTAAAGGTGAAATTATGCTTAATATTATGGTTTTTGTATTGATCATTTTATGTATAATAGCAGCTGAGAAATATAAGTTACCACGAACGCGATTTTAAAAGAAGAAAAAAATTTTTTTTCAAACCAGTGTTGAAACAGAAATATAAATTGACAACTTTTAATAAAAATATCAACTTTCTTTTATTTGGATCAGTTCATTTGCACTGACTACACAATATTTTTGATTTGATCATTTAATTAATTATAATAAAATTAAAATTTTATTAACTTATACCATTTGCATCCATTATTTTATTAAAATAATAAATATGTTGGCCAGAATTCTATTTACAACTAATAACTAAATAAAAGTAATCACTTTAACAAGGTTCTGCTGCGTTAAGCCTGTATGATACTTAATTAGATCATTGAAAATTATAGCTAGAGCAGTTCAAATAGCACGGCCCTGTAGAAAAATCAACTAATTTAAAAGTAGTTGAAAAAGTAGTTTTTTGTCAACCACAACTAGTTGAAATTCTGACTTTTTTCCATAGAACAAACTAACATATTTGGTATGGTGATGTCCGCTTAATAAGTCAATTGACTTTCGTCTGCATATATTTTCCACTACTTGTTAAATTAGTTAAATTTTAATTACTTTTTAACTACTTTAAAATAAATCAATTGAAAACGAGTTAATATTTCACTTACTGAAGATGAATATAAAAGCACAAAAATTTTAAATTTCTATATATCAAAGATTCATAAATTCATTACGTGAATGCAGTTTACTGAAGCAGTTTCCAAAAACGGGCACGCCACCGCCTGGGTACATGAGCGAAGGTGCCGATCCAATTGATCGGAATTGTGTGGATACAGCGCCTGTTATACGAGTATAACACAAGACAGCTTTTTGATGCTTCATTTTAAAATATGAGGTAAACAAGCGTGTCGGCGGGATTTTCCACGCTTTGCAACCGTCAATCATGGTCGATGGACACACCGATATTTTGCTTAGTGCTTGTTTTAAGTGTCAAACGCAATGAAGTGATGGAGCAGACTACTGAAGTGATGAGGTGTTTGCTGAATGGTTAAGCAATGCATCAATTTCCGCACAAAGTCTAAATTGTCCAATGTTTGCTAAACACTACCAGTTTGTAATTTGAATATCTTAAATAATAAAGAATTTTTAATCGTTTCACAGGGTTTTGAGGCAGTCTATCAGTCTTAAAGTGTGTTTACCACGTCTGTCTTGCAGCTCAATGTCGTAAATAAAAAAAAATATGTCTTTTTGAAACAAAATGTTAGTGAAGCCTAAAGTTAATAATATTTGATGAAATAACATGGTTAAATATATATAAACATGTAGTCCAATAAAAATTTGCAATTAAAACATGTCAAAATCAGAGTAGTTACCGCCTTAATATAATTCAAAGTAGTCTATAAACCACTTGTTTTAAAGTAGTATTTATATTACTCCATATATAATGCAATAAAAACTATTTAGAATTGAAGTGGATGCCGCCTTAATATAATTCAAAGTAGTTCATATACTAGTTTCTTTTAAATTAGTTTTTTAATTAGTTGTTTTTAAAAACAAGTTTGTTTGTTCCTATAGGGGAATGCATGGATTCAATTGGTGTGAGTGAATACGCATATAGTACGAATTGGAGAAAAATTTGTAGGACGGACTGTATTTTCTCTGCATTTTTTTTTTGCCGTTTCTTTTAATTCCTTCTTCGTTAAGTTTCGATCATATATTTACTGTGCTGTTAATAATTAATTTGACATTTTTAGAGTAAAGAAAACTATTTAATATAAATGTATGCTGAATTGGAAGTGATGTGTGTAGCTAATATTAATTTATTTAATGCAGTTGCTCTTAAAAACACCAGACATAAAAAAGTAAGAACGTTTATCCTTTCCTTACAAAATATGTCTGTCCTGTCCACGCGCCACTTGTTTTCAGATTTTAAAATTGGACAAAAAATTTAGTGTCATACCTTGGAGCAGAGGTTTATTGCCTAGTGAGAGTTTTGTAAAGTTTTGAATTCACTCCCGTTAATACCTTCGCTAAAGAAGCTAACGCTTCAAAAGTTTAAATTTTTTTTTTTTTTGATTTGTTGAAACTATTAATTCGAAATAAATTTGTTCATTAAAAACTTACCTTTGTAAGCAAAATGTGATATATACTTGACTTTTTGATATTTTTAAAAAGTGTGCTATTCGTGTGATTTTTGCTGTATATCCAAATAGCAAGTCTTCATTATTGAATTACCACTTTTTACCTGGAAAGGCTCTTTTGTGATAAATGTCAAAAGGGCCCTAATTTTGTATAAATTTTGGCTCTTTTAAAACTAAGCCAATATCATCCTGCTGTTACCTCTGTTTTTTAGTGTCTGCTTTCTTAACCCTCTTCCACGAACAGAAAATTGGCATATTTAAATTGGGTATTAGTAATATAATTATTATAAACTTACTCTATGCTTGGAAGTTGTTCACACTGTACATTCGAAGTGGGGAAAAGAAAATTACGCATTTTCGAATCTTCGGCAACTAGTTCCAAAGCTCGATATTGATACCGCATCGGAAGTCTTCGCGGACGAAATATTATGTCATATTTGGAAATAAGTACGGATAGATTGACATTTTGCTTAGGGTGAAAACGAAAGTAGACTCGATCTTTAGAGACCTGCTCGACTGTTGCTATATGACGTCTACGTTCGACTTCAACGTTTTTCTCATCTGCATGGGGTAAAAGCAAATCAGTATCAATCACAGCTTGAGTTGTAGATATTGCACTCGCCTTTGGCACAATAACCACTTCGTCCATATAGGGCGTGAGCACCTGATCGATTGTGGGCGTATTTTCAATCTATTGTATTTGAACTTTTACTGTTATTAATATGTTTTATGTTGAGTTTTTTACAAGTCTCGAACAAATACTTACCGCTATCCAATATTGGCCACGAGTTGAAGTTGTATTTAAAATAATATCATTCAGAGCAAGTGGAACATAAGTAGTCATGGTAGTCAAATCTTCCATTTGTAGTAAAACATTAAAAATATTATGACTATTGTGGGCTCCTAACATTGGCAGCTTTAAGTAGTTACTTCAAAGATATATGTAAATAAAGTCAATTAAGGTTAATGATATAAAAAAAAATTACTTACTAAAAGTCCGTATTATTGACAAATGATTCTTTCGGAAACTGACTGGCATGTGCCAGTTTAATATCGTTACTGGGTGGATAAAAATCCAAGTATATTTTTGTTTTGAAATTCCTAAAATTTTGAACAGTTGTGTACGAAATAAATATTTACGGATATTTATTGTTTAAAATCTTACTTTTTAATTTCAGGCCTTTTAGTGCCCAAAATGTTGCGATCCGTCACTTTGATTTCAATCTGGGCTAAAAACTCTTCCGTTTCACTGGAACATTCGCTAAAACTTTCTCTATCAGTATCATCATCAGAAGTTCCTATTTCGTCATAAGGCTTGTCATAATGTTCCAACTAAAAATCATATGAATTGTGTGAAGTTTTTCCATGGTGATATTAGCCAAAATTCTTAAATACATATCAAATACGATACAATACAAGATATACTATACGGGCATTTCCGTAGTGGCGCACGTGACGATCGTACGACTTTAATAAGTGAAAAAAAAAAATGAAAAATTTAACTTAGAAGTTCCTTATTTTGATTTTCCAAAAGCTTTCTAAGCACACTATACAAGGTGTAAAACCCAAGAGTTGTCAAAAGTTCGGCTCTTAGATAGAAGCCACCAAAAATGATACGTTACGTGACAAAAAATAGAAGTGGTTATTGACTTGAAACACAAAATTAGTAAAATTCTGTAAATTGGCAAGAGTTTTTGTATAAAACTTTTTTTAGAAGGATTTGAAATAGTAAAATTTTATTTTGAAAGTAATCAAATTTAAAAACCTTTTCTCGTTTTTTTTATTGGGCTTAGTATGAAACGTTACGTGACATGGCGTTACGTGACATTTTTTCCATTGTAATTCATTTGGGTAATTAAGTAATTAGGTAATTATGTGATTTAGTTATTAAAAAAAATGTAATAAATTCTGCCTCTCCTTGCCTCAACCATTTTTTATTATTTTAAGCCAATGCCTTCCATTTTTACTACAACAAAACCGTTAAGAAAAATTTACAAAACATTAACTAAAAATAAAAATTACATTTGTGAAACAGTGCAGACGATTTGATCATCATGGTAAATGAATTTATATTTAAATTGCTTAAATAAATAAAATAAAAATGTTTCTCTAAGATAATATCATTCAATAATAAGTTTTTAATAACTTTTAATCTTCGTGTCACGGTGGATTTTTCGGCGGAAATGTTCATATGTTACATATCAAAATTGATTTTTTAAAAATGTGCAATTATTTCGAAAGTTTGTTTTTTCCAAAAATTAACAAATGCTTATTGTTCCAATCAGGAATACTGCCTTAATAAAATTATATCGACAGTTGACAAAGAAGTTAATGTGTTCCTTTTTTTTTCATAACTTGTATTTATGAAAAAATTAATTTTTTTTTCAATTGTTTGCTAGATTTGTTTGCATGGATGTATTTCATGGAAATTTTTTTGCATTGAAATATTTGCAGCACAATGCTTACATTTTTTGACTTCATTTTTAATCCAATTTATTATATTTTGAAATAAATTGAAATAAATTAAATTTTTTTCAGCACAATGTTTACATTTTTTGGCTGCATTTGCTTGCATAGATTTATTTGAATTTCACCAATTAAATATTCGCAAGTTTCAAAACTTTTGTCATTTTCTTGTAATATTTGTAATTATGTACATAAAATTTTTTATGGTCGAATAGGAAATGTTCCAATTAAATCCAATTTGTTTTATTTTCAATAAATTGGAATAAATGTGGATAATATATTAATTTATGTGTAAAATTTGGTTAATAACAGGGTGCGAAGAACGTTTGAAATATGATTTTTCTCAATTATCGTTCTCTTAATTTAACGAATTTTTCACAAAACAACAAAAAGCAACAAACGTTCGTTTGTTATCGTTCATTAAAAATTAGCGTTGGAAGAAAAAATTCAGGAACGTTCGTTTGTACGTGGAATTGTTAGACAAAATATAAGTTTTATATATTTGTGTATACGCTGAAAAAAATTAATAAACAAAACTACATGTGGACTGGATATGGAATGTACCTGCCTATGAGGAAAATTATAGTTTAATGCTTTTAATTAACTTAAATAAACTTGATGCCCACCAAATGAAAAGGAATGGGTTGTTAGGTTGGTGTTTTATGAT
This sequence comes from Coremacera marginata, assembly GCA_914767935.1. NCBI lineage: Eukaryota > Metazoa > Arthropoda > Insecta > Diptera > Sciomyzidae > Coremacera > Coremacera marginata. Next base: position 59,372,919 of record OU612044.1, on the reverse strand, counting down.
GAGATGGTATGATAGGTATGGTACAATGGATTATATTATGGATACGGTACGATCTGGTATAATGGCATGCAGTGGCGTAGATAGCTTTTGGTTCTGGGGGATACACCGAATTCGGATTCAACGACCCATTTTTATCTAGTGTTCGTGCCAGCACTGAATTCGTAAAAATAAAAAGTGTTAGTGGCAACCCTATTAACCATCTTGAATTTTAAATTCGACATCAGATTCGAAGTCAGCGACACCCTAATACTGTTAAATGAAGTTTAAAACTCTTAAAAAAACATGAAACTTAGTGGTAATACTGTGGTAAAAATTTAGGTGGCAATTCTATCTTCCATTAGATTCATTATTATTAGTTTCGAAATCAAATCCATTGTCAGAATTTAAAAATTACAAGAATTCGCAAAAAAACACAAAAGTGTAGGTGGCAATCTATCTTCATTCCGCCAGCTTGAATTTTAAATTTTGACATATATTTCGAAATCAGCTTACCCCTAAAAATGCCAACCACGGAGTCTACAGAACCCTTAAAAGTCCTAATACGCTTTAGCTTTTCCTACACAAGTTCATTGAATTTTTTGGATACTTGCTGTTGATTCAACTACATTATTGGATACTTGCGAGCTTACAAGCTTTTGCCGATCGTTTCAATCTTTTCAATTTTCTGACTTTTTTTCAGCATGTATACACAAATACAAAAAAAAAAAACTTAAATTTTGTCTAACAATTCCACGTACAAACGAACGTTCGTGAATTTTTTCTTCAAATGCTCATTTTTAATGAACGATAACAAACGAACGGTTGTTGCTTTTTCCCAGTGGGCAAAAGCAGGGCTTCGAAGCGCTACTAGCAGGGTCTTCTAATGGATTTCGTAGTCCTAAACCACGCTCATATCCATGCCCATATACTTTTTTATATGAAATGGCCAAATTTTCCAGGCCTTCCCTGCTCTCCCTGCTTTAAAAAGGCCTGCTATGAGCACTCATTTAGAATGGCTTAAAGAAGTATCCAAAACAATTAAACAAATATTTTTTTTTGTTTCTTTTTATATGCATACCTATTTACTCTGTGATTTTATTTTACATATTTCTAAGTCTTGGCGTTGAATGCTATTTAATAGTTTTGAACTAATATATATTTTAACTTGTAACGAAAAAGTAACCCTGAAATATAAGCGGAACCAGTTTTTGTAGGAAAAATATAATTGCTGTACTGCCCTGGGTAGCGAAAAATTAGGCATCATAAAAGCGCTCGCAGAAGCAGCGAGGAAGCCATGTGTCTTACCGGCAAAAGTAGCAGTAAATGCACGCCTTCGTTAGAAGAGACCTAGCTTCATTGCCTATTGGGTTGTTGTTGTGTGAAAATCTCGTTTGAAAAAATTTATCATGGACAAATTTATCAGTGATAAAAAAAAACAACGCAAGCAGAGCGTTCCTCATTCGATTGCGAACTTTTCGTTTGAAAAATTCACACACAGAAAGAAATGAACGCAAAGGTGGTATTTTAATCAATTGCGAACGAATTTTTCCGCAACCTGGTTAATAATAACAGAATAACTTATAACAGTACATTTTAAAAAAAAAAAAAAAAAAAAACGAAAAACTATGCGCCGCCAGCCAGGCTTGAACCCGGGCATTTCAATTGCAAGGCAAACACGTCAACCAGTCTGCCACAAATCAATTGAAAAAATTTGTTTCTTAATAACAAATAACTGCAAGTTTGATAAAATCAAATCAAAATTTTCTTAAACAAATTTAAATACGCGCAAAAAAACGTGTTGTAAGGAAAATATTTCATTTATATTCGTGAAAAATAAAATTCGTAAAACAAAATAAAATACAATTTATTTCAATTTCCCAATTAGATTTAATTGACAAACTGAGCTATGAAAATATTATATCTGATATTTTTCAATGTTTCTAATTATATATAGTTTTTTTCGCAGCGACTCGAAAAAATTTTGACCAAAGATATAGGTTCAGCGACCCAAAAAACATCAGTTTTTCATAATTTTGGCCGCCATCTTGGATTGGCCATTTTGAATTTTGAAATTTTGACCAAAGATTCAAATTCAGTGACGAATCTGGAATAGTCACCAGGGATGATATTGGCTTAATTATAAAAGGGCCAAGATTTATTCAAAAATAGAGCATTTTTGACAAGAATGGGGCCTTTAGTGTTAATTGAATATTAAAGGCTTTCTATTTGAATATGCAGCCATGACCGCAAATATCCAAATAGATTTCGAATTAACTGTTTCGGAAAATCAAAACAGTTTGAAATCTTTCATGGGTTTTTTTTTGTGCTTTTACCGTTTTAATCTAAGTAGGGAAGTTTTCTATTTGTCATTAAAATAGCACACCTTTGTTTAAACGATCATCTCTCTGAATAAAAAATTGTGGGTCAAAGTGATATAGTTTAATCCTTTGTTTTAAAAAGATTTTGTTTCTTATATAGAGACCCCATTGCACTTTAGAAAAAAGACTTGTGCATTGATTGTAAAAGTTTAAAATATGCCAAAAAATAATCAAATTAGTTTATATTTATATCTCCAAACAATTTTTTACAAAGCCATTCATTCAATTAGCTAATAATAATGATCGATATATTCATCGTTAAAGAGTCTTAGGAGTATTCCTTCGAGATATATATAAATGTCAGAAAGATATGATAAATTTAACAAAAAGTCTGCATTAAGACTAGTAAGAAGACGAATCAAGGATGCGAGACGAAATGGTCATAACAGAAAAAAAAGAAATCAGTTCTACCAAAAAAATATATTCAGGAAGGGACGAATTTAATATAGAATAATTTCGTAAATTGTATACAGTTTTAGAATATAGAGTTTTGTCTAAAAAATTAAGTTAAAGCACATCGAATAAGGTAACAACAAATGTTCCATTGTATCATAGTTTCCGCAGTCTCCATTCTTTAAATAGCTTCAAGTTTTTGAGTTAAAACATTCTAAAATTGAAAAATTTTCATTTCGGATGCCATTTTGGGACCACTATGCTGAATTTTTTTCCAAACCCTACCATCCAAGCCCTCGAATTTTTGTGCAGACAATAGTTTATTACTTCTAAAGCATTTATTTAAGATAAATTCACGCGCTGAAAGAGCTCGAAATTTTATTTAGGATATCATATGTCGGAAATTATGATATTTTTGGTACAAATTGGCGACATTAAATACTTAATCGGTTAAGATTACTTAAGACTAAGATGGAGCCTTTTTTGCGGGTTCGCCTTTTCATCTATATGCAGGATAAAATGGTGTAAGGAATGTATCGTGCATGAAGCTGTCCACCTCAAAATTTCATTTTTAAACCTATAGAATTACTATGGGATACTATTAAAAGTAAAATCGGTTCGAAAATTCAGACATTTTTTTGGAGGATGTGCAGGAATCTTTATATTTCCTCCATTACAGTAGATACCAAATGTTTGTAAGGAATTTTCCCTGTAGATGTCAATCAACAATACAAAAAACTGATTATTCTGCATAATACTATTTCTGAAGCCAGCCATAAACGTACCTGCGTAGGCTTTTATAGATTAAATATAGCTTAAAAAAACAAAATTGAGGAGAATTGTTTAAGATTTTGTTTTTCTAAAGCTAATTATAGCTTTTAAAAAAAAAAAAAACTGTTGAAAAAATTCAACAGTACTTATTTTACTGCGATCGACTTAAAATCATTTTATTAAAAATTTTGAATGTAAATTAGATGTACAACGATGACATACTACTAAGATGATATTTTTTCAGCAAAATTTTTTAAAAGGGTCAAAATGAATCGAAAGGGCTTCGGGGCTTATGAAATCAAAAAGGGCTCAAAAAAGCCCTGAAAGCCCCCAAATATCATCCCTGATAGTCACTGGTCACGTTTCCGCAACGATTTTTTATGAGTGCTCCAGTTTTACATAGCAGAAAATTTTTGCATTTGGGACGCCATATTGAACACCGCCATTTTCAGTTTAAAGTTTAAATTTAGAGTTCATGGACGCGATATTTTTTGGAACTCAGCAGATCCGGAGTCGAATTAAGTCGATTAAAAAAAAGTTTCTTTAAAAAAATCACGTTTTTTGTTAAAAAAATAAACATAACCTCTTTGCATCGCATTTTTCGATAAAACCAATGCAAGAACCAGAAAGTTCAGTCAATTTTATTTTTTTTTTTTCAGGGTCAGAAAAACAGGGGAATTTTTCTGACCCTGTTTTTGTGAAAAATTCTGGGACTAAAAAAGTTTAAAATATGCGTCTAGTCAGCACTCAATATAGACTAATGGCAAAAATTATGTTTTCGGTACATGTCCGCGACATTGGAACAGAATCAAAAACATATATAAAATTACCGATATTTGAGCTCCATTTTTTTACATTTAGTTGATGTTGGTTAGTATATTGCAAGCTACAATACAATATTAATTTTTTTTCAAATCAGCTTATTACATAAAGAGAAAAACTCTTTACAAACTCATTGCAATCTCCAATACAATATTATTTTTTTCAATTCAGTTTATTACATAAAAAGAAAAACTCATTACATTTGGTAAAAACTGAGTTTAAGAGAAATTTTTTTTTTAACCACTTTTTTTTATTTTTTGTATGCAAATTAAGATCAACTCTCATATGATAAAATTTAAATATTTTTGGTTCATTGTTGGTGATTAAAACAAATTTTTAGAAACATTTAATTTTTCAGCCGTGGTTGACCATTTCAAAGAAATGCCCATATAACAACTTGAAAATGCCTCGTATAAAAGTAATTAATCATTTTCTTGTATAATTTTTTATATAAAGATTTATTCAATGATACATTTTGGGAAGTATTCAAGAAGATTAAAGCTTCGATTTTTATTAGATAGACAAAGTTTCGATATGTGATAACAAGAACATTATAAGTTCCTAAATTCAATAAAAAAATTCTCTATAACAAAAAAAAAAACTATTTCAATAATAAAAAAATCGTATTTCTCGACTGATTAACTGTCTCTTTAGACCGCAGTGCTATCGGGGCAACTTCTGGCTTGCAAGTTAAGTGCATATATGAAATGAATGCAAATGATGCCTTTATAAAGTCTTACTTATGGAATTTTGAAGAAAACAATAATTAAGTTTCAACAAATTCCAAAATAGACGAGTGGATAGAGTGTTCGGCTATTGATACAAAGGATTCGAGTTCAATACGCTGAAAGAAAATGAACTTCTTTATTTCAAAATCTATTTTGTCTTTGTGCAAACGTCAATGACGAGTACCAAATACCAAGGTATATTAATCCAGGTACTATAAATTCAAATGACTGAATGGGAGTATAATGTCAAACAGAGGAAGTGATAATAAACAATGTTGCTTCTGAGCTAAAAAAAGAAAAGGGCGGATTTTTTTTTTTAATGGCACGAATAATTTAGTTTGAAATTTTTTTAAAGAATATAATTTAGGCTATTCAAAGTTTAAACTTATATTTACAAAGCGTATTTATAGCATTTGCTATTATCAAAGCTGTGAGCACCTCGGTACGTGACTGTCGTATGTTTGTTATAAGTTTTTGATTTCAAAACAAAATTTTAAGCTCAAAAAACAAAATGTGTCAATGAAATTGTCAATATATGAAAAACCGCTGACAATTTTTATCAACATTTATTATTTTTGAGGTTCAAATTTTGTTTTTGAAAAATATGAGAAACATGAAAAAACATGGCACAAAAATACGTTTAAAAAAACACGTCAAGGACTACTTTTTTTGCGCGTGTCGGCGTATTGGCGTTTACATGTAAAACAACAATAAAGCAAAATACGCTTGCGTCAGTTTGCGTAAAAATAAAAAATCGTAAATATAATAGAACTGCGTATTCAAACTAAGAACAGACTAATTGCAAATATAAAGTTTTATTAACCCTACACCGAAAAAAAAAATTTGAGGCAATTTAACAATAAACTTATGTAAATGTATTCAATTGCTTTGGCAAGTTGGTGCCTTCCAAGCTCTTGGATAAGATAACCAAGTTTTATTCGTTGATCTATCGAATTTTATTTGAATGACAAATTGTCAATATGTTGTACAATGTTCTGGCCAAGTCTTTTGATATATTTTCACATAAATTTAAGTGATGATTACATTAAATTTTATACATAGCCTTTGTGTACTTTAACAAGAACTTTCTCAATTTTACAAACTTCAACTTTAAAAATTCAAACAATTTGTTTTTGTAGGAATTATAGCGATTTAGTTTTAATTTTTAAACCATGCTTAGCTTGCACAAATACTTTTGTCATTACACATTAGTTTTGCCACTCAGTACATTTTTCTTTCACAAAAGTCAACTTGTATGTTCTTACTATAGTTTTTTCTCTCGGTGTATGGCACTATATGTTCATAACTTCAAATAGTATATAAAAAATATAATATGAATAAACTGATTATAAAACGAAAAATTGGTGCTAAATTTTTCTCTAAAAATAAAAAAAAACCCCAATTTGTTTTTTTAGTGCTTGCATTACTTGGTTTTGGCATTATACTCTCAAAAGCCGGCAGCGCTGTCGCGTCTTATAGTATCTGGATAAATATTCCTTGCCAAATACTTAGAATATAGAAAGAGAGGAATAGCTATATTGTTTGTTTACTTCCGAAAAATTTAATTTTATTTATTAAAAAGTGATTGTCATCGCAAATATTTGTTAAAAAATAAAAGCTAAAGTGCATCTTTATTTTATTATAATGAATTGTGTTGTGAAAAATTGTTTAGTCAAAAATTTAAGAAGAAGTTCATTTCCATTCTCAAGTGAGTTTTGCCATACCGGTGTTTTTAAATTGAAAACAAACATTATATATCAAATGAGTTTAAAAAAGTGGATTCTTGTTAGAAATTATCATTTGTTTAATTAAAAATATGTAAAAAAGTCAAAATAAAAGCCTGACGTATTTCATATTTTATTATGAAAATTCCATAATTTTATTTTTAGGCACGTTGATCGGCGTAGTAAAGGATTAATTGGAAACACTTTCATCGGATATGGTTATTGCAGTTGTACTGAGGCTACGCAAATCTTGTTTTCCTGGTCGTGTGCATCAGCAAAAGTTGAAAAATTCCAGTTGGATATTTTCCAATCACTTCGCTGAGTGCAATTCAAAAAGTTAGCATGATAAAGCATTGTAGACAAAAATATTATAATGAGTGGGGCTACGCTAGTGGGCCAAAGCTCTCTTACTGAATATTGGGGTAATTTATGAAAGGTTTATAGCTAGTAAAATTTTGGTATATATCAATTTCTATAAACATAATCAGGACCATGTTGAAATATTTTTTAGTTCAATTCGATCGCATTTAGGTCGAAACGATAATCCGTCCGTTAAACAGTTTCAATCTGCTTATAAAAAATTAATAATCAGATCTAGAAATAGGGAAGGTGGCATAGGTAATTGTTAGAAAATATTGCTATTTTAAATATAAGTTCCTCTATTCCTGTTAAAAACGATAATTTAAATAATTAAAATAGTGAAGTAGAAAATAGTATTGATTACGACAATTGTTCATTCTTAATGGGTTACATGACATTGCCAGTTTTTTGAAATCGATAATTTTCTTTAATAATTGTGTATATAAGTAAATATTCTTAAGATTCTAAGAAAAAAAATTTCATGGAAAAATTCATACGGGTTCAAAAGTTACAGCCGAATTAGCGAGAGCGCATTTTTAATTTTGCCGCTACCTACGTACGGCAGCTGGTATATACTTGTTTTACTTGCTACCTAACTTTTGGTGGTTGTTATTTCGTACCTACTTGAAGGGTGAAGCCCGAATTGCTAAACGATTGCAAAAAACTATAAGAAACAGCACAACACAAGATAACGAAGGCATACAGTACGAAGCAGGCATGACAGATTGAAGGTAACCTTTATTTTCTTTGTTCACAAACTTTGAAAGCGTTTATCTCGAAACCATGTTTTTCGTACTGGTTGCGGCACTAGCGGGTTCATTTTTTGACGAAATTTTTTTTTTTTTTGTATTTTTTTAAACTTGATTCGCTATCGTATGACACGAGCTTTTTTTTCGATTTTTTATGAATTTTTTAAGTCAATATTTTTATCGAAAAAACACACTTTAAAATTTGGAACATCACCAAAAATTTAAAAAAAAAAATTAAAAAAAGGTCGTGTCATACGATAACCAATTTTGTTAAGACTTAAAAAAGTCATTTTTTTCCCAGATCGGACAATTTTTGCAACTCCCAGCGCTGCAACCACGAGGCCCCATTTTTTTTCTCTGCCGCCAGTTTGGAGCTCTATAAAACCATGTTGGAGTGAAAAATATATTTTTTGAATTTTTTTTCTTGTAATTTGTTCAATTCTCTACAATAATAAAAAATTTTGGAAAACTGTTTGTTTTTGACTGAGTTATGAATTTTAAAAACAAGGTCTGTTTTCTCTGCCGCGAATGTCATGTCCCGCCTTAAACGATCATAATTATTTTTCTGATCCAAGCATTTTGACGGAGTACACTACTCAAGTTTATAGCTGGGTTTGTTGTGTATAAATTACAGTCCATTTTATAATGCAATGATTGCAAAAAAAATATTAAAGGGTGATGAAAAGATCAGTAACCACTTGTGAGGTTCAAATCGAAGGGATATTTTAAAATTCCATCTAAGTCGGTGGAAATTGTCTGCATACTTGCTGGAAAAGAACTTCGTGTTCAAATGAAAGTGCTTGATAAAAACCAAATCTATTTTGCATATAATATATTACAATCGAATTGTAATTAATACACAACAATCCCTCATTGAAGAACGTCATATTAAGTCTTCCGGGCACTATAATATTGTAGTGAGAACATTAATCGGAATTTTTGAAAATAAGATATTTTTACATAACAAAAACTAACAATGAAACCCTACAATACGACAAAAACTTCATAAACAATCCATTTTAAAGGCAAATAAATACCATCACACAAGTAAGAGATAAGGAAGTGGTGTAGTTAAATTGAAGTCAATATCATATAAACATATCAAAGCAAATATCTTATAAATTTTTTATAAAATATTTATTAAAACACGTGCATATAAAATAAATAAAATGACAACTTTTGTTTAAAATTACGGATTTATTTTTCTCTAATAAGTTTGATTGAATACGAAGTTCTCTTTCAACAATAATACAAACATCTTCAACGAATTTTGATGGAATTTGTTAATACCCCTTTGATTTGAAACTAATAAAAGAATGATGATAAAAAATAATACTAAGTGGTTCTGATTTAAAAATAAAATTTCGCTAGCAATAAATCTTTCAAAAATAATTTTTATATTCCTAATACATGCTATAACACCTACACTCAAAGAAGTATTTGTTCACATTGACCAATTCCTAGGTCAAGTTGATAAATTTTTTGTCAGTATATAGTCAACAAAAGCGTTTGTCAATTGGATTGAAGGTGAGAGTTTGTAATCATATTAACAAAATTTTATTTTGCTTATTTGATAAACGGATATTTTGATTTGATAAAAGCCTTTATCAAGAATATCGCGTTTGCATTGCACATTTGATAAAAGAGTTTGTCAAAATGAATAAACAATATTTCCACCTGAAAAAATGGTTTGTTGAATAGAAAAATGCTCTTATGTTGAAAATATATTTTTTTATCAATCATACAAAAATTATTTGTTGGTTTGATAAAATATTTTATTATTTCAAGCAATCATATATATTACAAAATCAAATTTATGCCCTTTTTATGATTTATAACTCAGCTAAGCTGACTATGTAGATTTAACTCAATTTTTTTCGTGTAGCGTTTACATACATTTCAGTTGAACCATGTAGTTTGAAAATTCTTAAAAGATTAAGGCAAACTACATCAGCTGAAATATATGTAATACGTTACACGAAAATAATCAAGTTAAATCAACATAGTCAAATAATTGAGTTGCAATTCATAATAGGGACCTTAGAAATGTATCACTTTGAATATAATTTTTACATTAGTTTTCAAAGAAAATAATTGAAATCGATAACATTATACGTTGCTGTAGAACCGTTAAGCAAACTCCTTACTTCAACTGAATTGTTCTGGAAATAATTTTTCTCAAAATTTATTGAATTTAACAAATTAAATAAAAAGTAGACAACTCACAAAACTTCTTTTTATAATTTCTGCGAACAACAAATAACGCCACCGAAATGCCAGACATCTTTTTTTGTTGTAATGATTGAACGTTTTTGGATTTGATAATTCATTTCATCATTACGAAACTAAAATTTTATCCGCTTGACTCAGGCGATTATCAATTTTTATAAATGATTTCTTCAGCACAACAAACCTACCCAGTGAACCAAAACTACCGTTTTTGAATTCATTTATGAACCTTTTCGGGAAGAAACGTTAATTTTCGGCACTCATAAATGAACCCTTTTTATATCATTCGTCGGACTAAAATGCCTCTCAAAAACGAACCTTATTTTGTTCGCAAATGAGTTAAAAAAAGAACCATAAATTATCCTCTTTTTTGTTCGGAAATAAGTTAAAAAAAGAACCATAAAAGTTCTTTTTCGGCACTAAGAAATGAACCCTTTTTGAATCAATCGCCGGACGGAAATGCCTCTCAGAAACAGACTGTTTTTTCTTTGGAAATGAGTTCAAAAATGTACCATACAAAAGTTCTTTTGTAAAAAACCGAAACGAAATTGAACCCCTTTTGTATCAATCTTTGGACTGAATTGCCTCTCAAAAACAAACCTTTTTTTGTTCAATAATGAGTTAAAAAAAAGAACCTTTTTGAATTATAAATTTTATTATTGCATAATACTATTTATAATTACATATCGATATTTTGTTAAAGAAGAAATGATTATTACTTAAATTAGAGGCCATATTAATCATTGGGTTAATGGAATTAATATACCTGGGCTGGAATTCACGCATTGTGTTGTTCATGATATTGATGTTTCAAAGGGGAAAAGGCGTGATTGTTTTCCAATTTGACAAACTTCCAAATTATATATGAAATTTCAAAATAGTTAAGCTATTAATTGGGGAATTTATTTGATTACATTTATGCATGGAATGTTTTCGTGGTTTTCATTCTATTTGGGCTTGATTTTAATTTTTGATAGAAATGTTGAAATGTTGAAAATTAATTAAATGTTGAAACGCATACGTGTAGCAGTACATCCATCTCGCACTGGTAAAAAAGTTCATATGACGCTTGTACGAAGGTTAACATTTTCATTTTAAGTTCCTTTATTTACCTGATTTTAGAATATAAAAAGTAACATTTATGATTCATTTGAGAACTCATTTATGAACAAAAAATGGTTCGTTTATGAGAACTTGTTTCCTACTGATATGATAAAAAAAATTATTCTTTTTTGAACTCATTTCAGAATGCAAAAAAGAAACATAAATGATTCATTTTCGAACTCATTTATGAACACAAAATGGTTCATTTACAAGGAAGTCTTACCTACTGAAATGATAAAAAATGATTCATTTTCAAATCAAAATAAGTTTTTAATGAATTTCGCAAAATATGCACAATTTTTCTTTATGGAAAAGCTTTCACGAATTCAATCCTTTATAACAAGCACTTTTAAGCGACAAAATAAAAAAGAAAATATTAAAAAAAAAAAAATTCTAACCAAAAACGTTCGCAAAACTCTCACCTTACTCAAAACCTTCGTTTATGGTTCAGTGGGTATTTATCAACCCAACGAAGTAAGTTTGTTAACTCTATTTACAAAAATTATAAAATTTTATTCCGACTGACTGACGATTTTGTTATTGTGGATAAGTTTTTATCAAGTTGATAAAAGCATTTTTCAAAAAAATAAAACACATTTTTTCAAATTAACACATTCAGTTTGTTAACGTTTTATTATGTTTTTTATCAAATGGATAAAGTTTCTTTCGAATTGATAAAAAAATTAAGCATTTATTATAAAATTTAATCGAGTGCACAATTCGGTTATGTTAAAGATTAACAAAAGTTATTTATGAATTTTACCAAGAATTTTTTGTTGAGTGTATGAACCCTGTCTTTATGCGGCTGCTTATTACTAACTGCCCATTTAGGCACTGCCCACTAAATAATTTTGAAATTAAATTAAACTAACTACATTTTCTTTACAAAGAACTTTCTCAAACTCTAACTTATGAGTGCATTTACTATTTAACACGTCGAAAGCATTATTAATATGCTCATAGTAGCCAAAAATTATATATAGTGAAGAGAATGCATGAAGGTGGCGAAGTTACGATAGTGAATCGCTGCTTGTGTATAGTTTAGGTTCGAAGCAGCGAGAATTGAAGGTACTACGGTGAACGGCAGCGGCCAGCTTTGGCGACATTTCCAAAACTACAAATTCCGTGCATGCAAACCAAAATCCGCTCAAAACAGGTTTTAAGAGAATAAAAATATCTCTTTGATACAATTATTATTTGCATGTGTTTTGTTTGCTATTCCCTATAGGAACAAACTAACTTTTTTTCAAAAACAACTAATTAAAAAACAAATTTAAAATAAACCAGTATATGAACTACTTTTAATTATATTAAGGCGGCAACTACTCTGATGTTGACATGTTTTAATTCCAAATTTTTATTAGATTACAAGTTTATATATATTTAACCATGTTATTTCATCAAATATTATTTACTTTAGGCCATCAGTAATAGTTTTCAATTGGTTATTTTAAAGTAATTAAAAAAATAATTTAAATATAACTAATTTAACAAGTAGTTGAAAATATATGCAGACGAAAGTCAATTGACTTATTTAGCGGACATCGCCATACAAAATAAGTTAGTTCGTTCTATGGAAAAAAGTCAGAATTTCAACTAGTTGTGGTTGACAAAAAACTACTTTATCAACTACTTTTAAATTAGTTGATTTTCCTACAGGGTTATTATTTGCATATGTGTAGGTATGTGTGTTTTGTTTCTAGCTGAGCGCTGAGTTTTGTTTAGGTTTTAGATATTAAGAATTTATTGAAATTTATATTAAATACTTCGTTCAAACATTTCTCTTTTGATTTTGAAGAAAAATGTTTTCTTTTGGAAATGACTTGTTTTTTTCAAAAGTTTCTTCCGAAATTGAAGAAATATATTTGGCTATAAATTTTTCACTGCTAAAAAATGATTTTGAAGAAAAATGTTTGCTCCATGAATTTTAAGCTGCTAAGGAAACTATATTTTTTTTCAAAAGTTTTCTTCCGATTTTGAAGAAATATTTTTGCTCCATAAATTTTTAGCTGATAAAGAAATGATATTTTTTTTAAAAAGTCTTCTTCCGGTTTTGAAGAAATGTTTTTAGTTTATAAATTTTTAGCTGCTAAAGAAATGCTACATTTTTTCTTGTTAAACATTTTTCCTCTGATTTTGTAGAAAAATGTTTGCTTTATAAATTTTTAGCTGCTAAAGAATTGATTTTTTTTTTTCAAAAGTTTCTTCCGAAATTGAAGAAATATTTTTGGTTTATAAATTTTTCGCTGCTAAAAATTACAGATTTTTTCTTGTTAAAAAATGTTTCCTCTGGTTTTGAAGAAAGATTTTTGCTTCATTAATATTTAGCTCTTCCGAAATTGAAAAAAATATTTTTGGTTTATAAAATTTCAGCTGCTATTGGAATGAAATGATGATTTTTTAAAAAGATTTTTCCTCCGATTTTGAAGAACATTTTTTATTTATAATTTTTTAGCTATTTATGAAATTCTTAATGCAAATTTGTTCATCAACCATCAATTAAAGAGGCGAGGATTAAAGGAAAATAACATATAACAGGTGAAAACATTTCTTAATTTATTAACTACATTTCACAGCAATTTTAGATTTTCATAACAATTTCATTAATTATTTTAATTAAATTTGTAATAACTACAATTGTACCGTTCAAACATAACTTTATAGATAATAATAATAATTATTTGAACATATTTGTATATTTAAATATAGACATATATGTACATATATATACATGTAGGTAGAATATAACTTTTGGTAACTTCAGTGGTTTAATTTTCACCTTAAAATCAATGAATGAAAATCTTTAGTTAATGATCTCTTCCAGGAGTCAAAAGTAAAATTTGTTATGCTTGGAAGATTAAACCAAGATTCCGTTGAAAAATGGTTTTCTGTTTTTAAATCGCAACTAGGCAACTACTTGGAACCGTTCATGAGAGAAGTTTAGTACCACTCTGCACGAATATTGTCAATGAAGTTCCTGACACATAATTTATATTCTCAATAAAAATTGTGATGACGATAATGACCTAATGTTGATTTGATGCTGATTTATGTTGATGCTGATTTATGAAACTGCCCACCTGAATGTTATGAGGAAACCGTAGAAGAGAATTAGAGGAATTTTCTCAGGATATTACTCCCTTAAGCGCTTTGGAAACTACAGTAGGTCGATATTTTATTGGGTGCAGCTTAAAGGCGAAATTTGCTAGCAAGAGTTGCCAAGAAAATCTTCTGAAGTTGGAAAAGTTTTCTTTCGACTCAGAATCTTTTCTTAATACAAAAAAATTATAATGAAAAAAAATATTTTTTTAAAAAATCAAACCGATGAGTTCCTCGATATTTGTAAACAACATTTTTTAATATACAAGTGCGTATTCGAGAAAACTTGCCACGAACCGAATTTAAAATATGTCGAATTTAAAATAATATGTAAATATTATTATTATTATATATATATTTGTATTATAAATGTATTAAATGTTATACATACTTACGCTTTTATTTTATGTGTATTTTCTAGGGCAATGATCATACAAAACACAAAAAACCTTCAATTAAATGTAACTGAAATAAAGTTATGTTTGAACGGTACAATTGTAGTTATTACAAATTTAATTAAAATAGTTAATGAAATTGTTATGAAAATCTAAAATTGCTGTGAAATGTAGTTAATAAATTAAGAAATGTTTTTAACGTGTTATATGTAATTTTCCTTTAATCCTCGCCTCTTTAATTGACGGTTGATGAACAAATTTGCATTAAGAATTTCATAAATAGCTAAAAAATAATAAATAAAAATTTTCTTCAAAATCGGAGGAAAAATTTTTTAAAAAAATCATCATTTCATTCCAATAGGAGCTGAAATTTTATAAACCAAAAATATTTCTTCAATTTCGGTTAAAAACTTTTTGAAAAAAAATCTCATTTGTTAAGCAGCTAAATATTTATGGAGCAAAAATCTTTCTTCAAAATCAGAGGAAATATTTTTTAACAAGAAAAAATCTGTAATTTTTAGCAGCGAAAAATTTATAAACCAAAAATATTTCTTCAATTTCGGAAGAAAACTTTTGAAAAAAAAAATATATCTTTAGCAGCTAAAAATTTATGGAGCAAATATTTTTCTTCAAAATCATTTTTTTAACCAGCGAAAAATTTATAAGCCAAAAATATTTCTTCAATTTCGGAAGAAAACTTTAAAAAAAAAATAAATCATTTCTTTAGCAGCTAAAAATTTATAAAGCAAACATTTTTCTACAAAATCAGAGGAAAAATGTTTAACAAGAAAAAATGTAGAATTTCTATAGCAGCTAAAAATTTATAAACTAAAAATATTTTTTCAAAACCGGAAGAAGACTTTTTTAAAAAAAATATCATTTCTTTAGCAGCTAAACATTTATGGAGCAAAAATATTTCTTCAAAATCGGAAGAAAACTTTTGAAAAAAAAACATAATTTCCTTAGCAGCTTAAAAGTTATGGAGCAAACATGTTTCTTCAAAATCATTTTTTAGCAGTGAAAAAATTATAGCCAAAAATATTTCTTCAATTTCGGATGAAAACTTTTGAAAAAATAAGTCATTTCCAAAAAAAAAAACATTTTTCTTCAAAATCAAAAGAGAAATAATTGAACGAAGTATTTAATATAAATTTCAATAAATTCTTAATATCTAAAACCTAAACAAACTCAGCGCTCAGCTAGAAACAAAATACACATACCCACACATATGCGAATAATAATAGCAAACAAAACACATGCAAATAATAATTGTATCAAGGAGATATTTTTATTCTCTTAAAACCTGTTTTGAGCGGATTTTGGCTTGCATGCATGGAATTTGTAGTTTTGGAAATGTCGCCAAAGCTGGCCGCTGCCATTCACCGTAGTACCTTCAAATCTCGCTGCTTCGAACCTAAACTATACACAAGCAGCGATTCACTATCGTAACTTCGCCACCTTCATGCATTCTCTTCACAATATATACTTTTTGCTCCTGCCTAGATTATTCTACGATGACAGAAACGTCTGGCGCACATTATTAGATAAGGCTAGATCCGACTTACGGTTAGGGATGGGCACATTGACAAAAAAACCTTTTTTCGGTTAACCGGTTTTTTTGAATTTCGGTTTTCAACCGAAAAAAAAACCGAAGTAAAACACCGGTTTTCCCAAAAACCGACCGTTTTTTAATAAGATTTTTAAAATAAATACACATTGTACTTAAACCCTTTCACGCCCGAATTTATTTGCGATGTTCTACAATATATGTAATGCCATACAGATTCTTTCAAAGTCCGATGTATTATGGTTTATATATGGTTTGTAAATGATATTAGGTGTCCTGAGAAACATCTGAAACCTTTTTATAAATAATTATATGTTTTTCTGCACGTCTCATCTATTAATATAACTTTTATTGAAAATTTATATATCGTTTTATTTTAATGCACACTCTCTTTTTGTGAAAATTTTTTTGGACGTGTGGACGTTACGAAGAACAGCTATTGAAAAACTACTGACAATACTTACAACGGAAATTCTGTCAATAAGTTTTGAAAACATATTAAATAATTGGTCAATAAACAAAAAATTGTGAAAGAATTATTAACAACGATTTTATGAGTATTAATATGAATGTTGCCTACAGGCAACATTGGGCATGAAAGCGTTGAAGAATTATTTTTAAAAGTTTTTGTTTAAAATAGAACGTTCATTATATATTTCATATTCTAAAAAATCTTATGTTTCTGTTCTTCTTCTTGTTTTTTCTTTCTTTTCCTTTAACCCCTTGTGGGGCATAGGGCGACATAGGTTCACTCAAAAAATATTGTTGTATAATTTACAATACCAGTGTTGTTAAATTTTTATTTTATGTATAAAAATTTTCTCATTACTAAAAGAAGATTCTGGAAAATTTAAATATTTGTACTCTCAATAAATACAACAGTGATTTTAATACTATGATTGTTGTTAAATTATCATGAATCATGTTGTTGTTTTATCAACAAACTTTTTATTAGAACAACAGTGCTTTCATTCTTTTTATATAAAAAGATTTTCTTGTTGAAACGTCTTGTTTTCATTTTCAAGTAGCAGCATGTCATTTAATAACAATAATATTCTTGTTGATCATCAACTGATTTTTATTTTCATCTTGCCTTTTTTAACAAGACTCGTTTCCTTTCATTAACAAGATTTTCTTGATGGACGTAAATTATCAAAATCTTGTATATTTAAATACACATTTCTTTGAATTTTTTTTGGGTGTTGTAAAATTTTCTGTTTAAAAAAAAACATACTAGAAAGATTTATTTATTTCTTGTTTAACCATTAACTGCATATATATGAGCTTTGACGTTGTTATGGCCATAACTCGGCTCGGCCAATTTCGTGCAAACTCGCAAGAACTCACAGAAACCATCTACACATCAATTTTAATATGGCCTGAAATTTTTATCTAAATCGGTTCGGTGGATCTTGAGTTTTAGGCCCTGAATCAAAAATTTCACTGCTTTTTATATATAAGATTTGAGAGGTGTTCTTTTAATTTTTATTATATAGCTTATAAAAAAAAAACTTTTTACTAAAAAATACCAACTTCAAAACCACATCAAAGTAAAAAATAATTTTAAATTACTTTTCCTTTCAATACTAGATAGCTCACAACCACTTTTGTTTACTTTAATTTTTCTTTCATTTGCTTTTTTTTCCTTTACCGCGCTTTTTTCAGCGTTGCATTTTTCGGAAGATTTTTCGGTCGGTTTTTGACATTTTCAACCGGTGTTGCGGTGTTTCTTATCTAAAAAAAACACCGAAAAAAACCCGGTTTTTTCCAAAAAAAACTTATCGCACTCAAATACCGACCGTTTTTGCCCATCCCTACTTACGGTCGTACACATCGGTTGTACCAGATAAATTTTATTTTCAAAGCATGAGGATTATAACCCTGAAAATGCAATTTATTTTCAACTTTAGCTTTAAGTCGTGAAGTAATTTCGTCTAGTTATTCATGTTTCAGAACTTATTTTTAATGAAAATTACATTTTTTAAACTTAAGAAATATTTCAATCGTGAGGCTTGAAAATTAATTACACGGAGGAAGTGCTCAATTTATTTAATTTATTTGACGTGTTCAACAGCGTTGGCTTGATACTTCTTAAAAGTTAAAGGTTACGTGCAAGGTTCATTAATATAGGTTAAGTCACTTGAGAGAAAAGCACTCTTTTTTTCGCCTTTGCTCGAACTGTCAAAGTAGCTGTTAGCTAAAACTTGTACAGATTCAGATTTTTTTTTCTTGATTTCCTTTCATCCATTCTGACAGTCGAACGAGATTCTCTCAAGTGACTTAACCTATATTAATCAACCTTGGTTACGTGACTACAATTACATAAGTATTTCATTTGCAAAATCCCATTCCTGGTAATTTTGAATTGCCCTTGGGCATTTTTTTATATATATATATATATATATATATATATATATATTGGGAATTCCCATGGTATTTTGTAACTCAGCGTGGTATTTTTTAATTAGCGTGGAAGTTCAGTGTGATATTTTTTAATTGCCGTAGGAATTTGGGAATTTTTTTCTTCAAATAATTTTTTTTTACATTTATTAAACAAAAACTTCATGTGAAATCATTGCCATTATACGCATTAAACGCTATGTTTAAACCACGATTTTATGTCAGTTACGATTAGTTACGTATGTAAAATCCCTCAAATTTTTTTTATTTTTGTGGTATGTTTTAATTCGTATGGGACTCTTTTTAGGATTTTTAAATGCATATGGGATTTTTTGTGGTATTTTTAAAAAGCGTGGAATTTGTGTGGGAATTTTTAATGATCAAGGGGTTTTTTGTGGTATTTTTTAATTGCGGTGGGAATTCTTTTTATTGACCTATACCATGGTATATTTGGTAGTATTTAATTTATGGTACTTTGGGAAAAAGGTGATTTCCGTGGGAATTGCTCCGAATTTGAACTGACTTTATTGATTGGAGGAGATATAAAAATGATTAGAAAGCAATGTGTTCGTTTAAGTTTCTCAAAACATTTTCAACCTTGTAGTGTGTTTGAGTCCCATACACCAGAGAACCCTGGTTCTAATCCCACCTGACACAGAAAGTTTTTTCAATTGAATTAATTTTTCTGTTCGGCAGTAGAGAGACGTGACTGCAGATAATAGCAAACCTCGGCATAAAACTTGTAGGCCCAGTTTCGATTATTTGTGCTTAACTTTACACCTAACTCAATTTTTTTTACATTATGGGAGAAGAAAAAAACTTAATAAAAAACATAGTTCTGCAATTTCTGTAGTAAAAAAATTGTTACATCATTACATCACTTATAGTTTTTAATCATATCCATCAGTTTTAATCAATTCATTTACACAAAATTCGAAACTACAGAACTTTATTTTTATAAAGATTTTTCCTTCTCCTATTGAGTTAGGGCTTTTTGAGATAGGGCTTTTCTATATTATGTCTAAAAATTATAATAAAATATTTTTTTTTAGTTTTATAGAAGTTAAAAGTATATTCCACTATATTCCCTTTTGGTTTAAAAAGATTTCCTCATTAAAATTTAAAGAAGATATATTTTTAAAGCGATCTCTTAATAACTTGATAATATTTCCTTTCTTAAAATCAAGAAGACAACTTTTAAAATCAATAAGCAAATTATATATTTTTGATAAGATTTTCTAATCGTTTTAAAAAGTCATCTTACGAGAAAAAAATTCAAAAAAATATATTTTTCACTCCAACATGGTTTTATAGAGCTCCAAACTGGTGGCAGAGAAAAAACGGGGCCTCGTGGTTACAGCGCTGGGAGTTGCAAAAATTGTCCGATCTGGAAAAAAAATGACTTTTTTAAATCTTAATAAAATTGGTTATCGTATGACACGAGCTTTTTTTTTTAATTTTTGTTGATGTTCCAAATTTGAAAGTGTGTTTTTTCGAAAAAAAATATTGACTTTAAAAATTCATAAAAAATCGAAAAAAAATTTTAAAAGATAAAGCTCGTGTCATACGCTAGCGAATCAAGTTTAAAAAAATACAAAAAAAAAAAAAATCGTCAAAAAATGAACCCGCTAGTGCCGCAACCAGTACGAAAAAAATGGTTTCGAGATAAACGCTTTCAAAGTTTGTGAACAAAGAAAAACAGGTTACCTTCAATCTGCCATGCCTTCGTAATGTATGCCTTAGTTAGCTTGTGTTGTCCTGTTTCTTATAGTTTTTTGCAATCGTTTAGCAATTCGGGCTTTTTTTGAAGCTTCATATGCCTTCACTCTGGCGCTTTTCAAACGATTTGCATCATTTCCTTTGGAAAAATTCAATGCTGTAGCTCCTATGGTGATACCAAGTAGTTGAAAAATTTGCAAGTAGGATACAAGTAGGTACGAAATAACAACCACCAAAAGCCAGATAGCATTTCGTTGATCTCGTCTACTTGTCGGTATCGGTGTTGTTTTTTTTAGTGTGTGTTGTAATAGTAATTATATAGTGGAAAATTTAAAATTTTGTTAAATCGTTTGTATTAAAAACTATTAAGAATTGTATTTATGTGTTTTTAAAAGAAAAAAATTAATTTTGTTTAGTGTTCTTTTAGTGATTACATAATTTATGTTATTAATATAGAACAGTTTTTGTTGGACTTCACACAATCTAGTGTTTGTATGCCTAATTTTTTCTATTCCTCTTTGTGCGGTGTTTGTTTATCTGTTGTGCAGTGAGAGTCTCTAGTGTTGTTATTGTGCTTTACACTTTGTGTACGCTGCATTTAACTGTGCCAACCCTGAAAGCACATTTTACATTTAAAAACGCTCACAAAATAATTTAAATTTTTTTCCAATGGATTATTTTTCCATTGATAATATTGCTGCTTGTTCTCTGAACGAGCAATGCAAAAGCCAGAATATTCTGTACCCTATGTTCAGCTGTTCTGGCCCATGTGAGCGAATGTTCCATGCTTCTTGTGCTGGTATTTCTAAATCGTGCCTTGACGATTTAATGTCAGTCCGATCTGGTCTTCGCTGGTATTGTGCTTCGTGCAGGGCCCTTTCCCCGGATGAACTCTATTCTAAAATAAAGCTTTTTGGGGAAAGCCTTAACTTATTAAATAATAACTTCAGAGAAATTGTTTAATTTTTCAGCGAATTTAGTGCCGCACCCACTACCAGCGTTTCTGATGAAATTACTGTTCAGGATAACATTTCGGTTCCTTCGTCCATGACTGCATCTTCCGGAATTTTGTCAGTTTCATCAGAAAAAGACCTTAAAAGCTCTAAAAGACAGAGGAAAAACAAAAACAAAAATAAGCATCGGAAGGCGTCCTCCAGACCTTCCAAGGCAGAGCAGCCCCCAGCAATGCCATCAGAAAATAATAATACGGTGATTTCTCATACACCATCTTCTATTCCTCCATTGACTAGTAGCCCAAATACGATTTCAACTACGCCTAACAGTCATTTGACTTTAAGAGCAGTTTCGAGGACCAGAAATGTTTTCATTTCACGTCTTCAGCCCGACACATCAATAGAAAATATATTGACGTTTGTCAGGCAATCCAAGTTAGTGAACTCAAATGCATTCTGTTCATGCAAAAAAATTGGTAATAAGCCTTCCCATGCTTTTTTTATTCTAACAGTTGCAGCCGAAGATTTTACAACTGTTCTTAAATCTAATTTGTGGGCCGATAATATTCTTGTTACTGAGTTCAAGCCAAAAAATAAGTCTAAAAGGGTGACTCAAGCCGCCCGCCAGACTCAAAAAAACTAAATAGGCTGTCCCTTTACTATCAAAATGTAAGGGGACTACGTTCTAAGACGCAGAGCTTATTTCTATCAACTCAAAATTGCTCTGAGGATATAATCGCGTTAACAGGAACGTGGCTGAACGGAAGCATTACTGATTTGGAATTGTTTGACAATAGTTTTCAAGTTTTTAGAAAAGACAGATACACTGACAATATTTCTTCTGTCGGTGGTGGTGTCCTTTTGGCTGTGAGGAACTGCTTTGTCAGTTTTATTGTTGACATTCCCTGCTCTTCTAATATTGAACTAATTTGCGTTAAAGTTTTACATTGTAACTCTAATGTATATGTTATTAATGCATATGTTCCTCCTAAGAGTAGTGTAGTGGTCTATGCAAGCCTTGCGGAGTGCATAGATTACATAATTGATTTACTTGACGTTAATGACGACATTTTATTATTGGGCGATTTTAATCTACCTGATTTAAAATGGCATTCTTCTGACGATGATACGTACTATTGTGCATCTAATTCGAAGACCCGCCAAGAACATATATTTGTTGATAATATATGTTCAGACTTACAACAAGTGAGTTGTATTTATAATAGTCTTGAAAGACTTCTTGAACTGGTCTTAACTACAGACAGTAACAATGTTGTTGTTAAGAGGGCCTTTCATGCTCTAACTACTGTTGATGAATATCATCCACCATTGAGTATTTGGTACAAATCCGACAGACCAAATATAGTAAATTCTAATTCAGCAGATAAGCTTTATAAATTCAATTTTAAAAAAGCTGACTTTTTGAAGTTGAACCAGTTGCTTCATGGTAAACTTAATGCAATTTTGGAATATATAAAAGGAAATTGCCTTGATGACTCCATACATTTTCTTTATATGGAACTCTTTGCTGTGTTTTCTGTACCTTATAGTCTCAAATTTGCGAGGAATTCTGCGTACCCGTGGTACACAAAGGATTTAAAGACTCTTCGCAACAACAGGAATAGGGCATGGAAGAAATACGTCTGTAGCTTAGGCTCAAACGACCTAGAAACTTACAAACGTTTGTTTCTGGAATTTGAAAATCGCTCAGCTACATTATATCAGGAATATTTAGATAATGTTAAGCTGAGAATATTGACAGATCCAAAGAAATTTTGGGGATTCGTAAGCACAAAGAAGAAATCTGATGGATTTCCTTCTTCATTTAGAACTCCTGAGGGATTTACTAACAATCCCGTCAAAATTTGTGGCCTATTCGCCAATCTTTTTAAAGAATCATTCTGTTCAGATTCTTTTACTCCTGATGGAGAGTACTTTGAATATATGAATTCCGAACCCAGAGTATCTTTGGAACATATATCCTTCACTCCAGAGGATATTTTAATGTATATTAGATCGATCGATGAGGAGTTTGGTGCTGGACCTGACGGTGTTCCTGCCGCAGTGTTAATACAATGCGGTTCCGTTTTGAGTCAACCACTTTCTTTATTATTCAATAAATCTATTAACGAAAGTTATTTTCGACTTTTTTGGAAAAAATCATTTATAAGTCCTATTTTTAAAAAGGGTTGCAGGAACGATGTCAATAACTATAGGCCTATCGCTAAGGTCTCATCGATTCCAAAACTTTTTGAGCGGGTGGTGTATGATCGGGTGAAAATTCACTGTGGGGAAGTCATAACAACTCGTCAGCATGGTTTTCTGAATGGCAGATCCACTGTGTCTAATCTTATCGATTTTAAAACATTCTGCTTAAATTCTATTGATTCTGGTAACCAGGTCGATTGTGTTTACACTGACTTTAGTAAGGCATTTGATAAGCTAAAACACAATCTAATCTTTTTTAAACTTGAGTTAATGGGATTCCCACAATATTTTGAGAACTGGATTAAATCGTATTTGGTGGAGCGATCTTATCAAATACGTTTCCAAGGCGCATTGTCTTCTGAATTTATTGCTGGATCAGGTGTTCCGCAGGGTAGTCACCTTGGTCCTCTTCTGTTTATTTTAGATATCAATGATGTAACTCATGTCATTGAACACTCTCATCTGCTTATTTATGCCGATGATATGAAAATATACAGAACGATTAATTCTAGAGATAATTCAGATCTACTCCAGTCTGATCTAAAATCCTTTGAAGTTTGGTGTTCTAAAAATAATATGTTTTTAAATTCAGATAAATGCCAAACTATGACCTTTTCGCGAAAAAGGAATAATTTTATATTTGATTATAAGATTAAAGATACTGCCTTGAGTCGTGTAGACACCGTCAAAGACCTAGGTATATGCATGGATTCTAAGCTGTCGTTTAACATTCATATTGATAATATTTGTAAAAAAGCATCTTCAATGCTTGGTTTTGTAAAACGCTGGGCCAAAGAATTTAATAGCATGATTACAACTACAACGTTGTATTATGCAATCGTGCGTCCTCACTTAGAGTATGCAAGTCAAGTTTGGTCACCAAGTTACAATGTGCATGTTGATCGAATAGAAAGAATCCGAAAACGTTTTGTTCAGTTTGCTCTAAGGGGCTTAAGTGGAACTGACATATTAGACCTTCCTCCTTATGAGGATCGTTTAAAACTATTGAAAATGCAGTCTTTAGGTGATCGAAGGAAATCGGCAGATATCTTATATTTACACCAGCTCATAACAGGTGTATTCGATTCTCCAGAACTTCTTTCTCACATAAATTTTAACACTAACCGTAGAAGCAGTAGAAACGCTAACAACTTAATTTATTTGCCATTTAGTAGAACAAATTATATGGCTACTGCTCCTTTAAGTCGCATGAGTTCCTTTGTTAACAATTGTAGCGTTTTTGATGTTAATTTGTCAAATGGTCAACTCAAAAGTAGATTAAAATTAGTTGTGTAATTAGATCTATGTATACGCATGGTTAGTTGTTATGTCTTGTGTTGTCCCTGAGCCCAACCCATTTATTGGTGGGTAAATTTTTCCCACATTAACTTGTTTGTGGTCACGGGTATCCATAACATTGATATTTTCAATGATTACTGGGTAGTGGCTTTAGATGGGTTAATGCTGAGGAAGTGCGATATAGCTGTAGTAGCTGAACTCTATTGTTATTGCATGTAAGTAAAACAAGTATATACCAGCTGCCGTACGTAGGTAGCGCAAAAATTAAAAATGCGCGTTCACTAATCCGGCTGTAACTTTTGAAACCATACAAATTTTTCCATGAAATTTTCTTAGAATCTTAAGAATATTTACTAAAATACAAAATTATTAAAAAAAGATCGATTTCAAAAAACTGCCAATGTCATGTCCCCCCTTAATAAGAAAATCTTTTTGCATGAAAACCATAAAGAAATCTTAATGATTTCTAATGAAGTATGTTGTTTTGGTTGTTTTGGCCCATTGTAAGCGCCAGCAAAGTAAATAGTACATGAAAGACTCACGTGCAGATAACACTTTTGGAACCTGACCACATAGATTCTCACTTATTAAATTTGACCTTGAACTTCAATTACTTCCAAGCCAGGACTGAGTGGTTTTTGTTCTCGTTTTATCGAAAAAAAAAAATAAAAGAAAACTCACATTTGCTTACGTTAACTTTGTTTTAACTAAATCATTTGAACTTGATGTCCTACCCAGCTGTATGTTCCTTGCAAACAAAATTCTTATACAAATTTCAAATTGTACTCACTTTTGATGATTTATCTTTCTTCAATTCACCGAACAAACTTGACTTAAAATTATTAAATATAATATCGAGTTTTCGACTGAATTCGCAGAGGTCAAACGGGTCGTAAGAGCTCATTATTGATTTTCTTATGTTTTTGAATAAAGCACAAAATTCACAATTAATTTAGAACAAATAATTTTTATTAAAATTTTAATAAACAGCACAGAACTAACAATTTTAGCTTATATGTATATGAACATACTTCCAAGAACATAAAACAAAACATTAACAGTTACTTAAAATACTAGTATACAGGGTGTTGATTTAGCAACACGATTTAATTTATTATTGTAGAATATTTGCTTAGCTAACGAAATGTTAAGGAGTTAAAGCCTGAAAGTTTTTCGCAATTCTGGGATTATGAGGATGGAAAATCAGAGTTTTTCAATTAGTCAAATCTGAGAAATTAAATTAGCTACCACAGAAAATTTTAAGAATGTTTTGAATACTTGGAATTTTTATGAATAATTAAAATAATTTTTTAATGTTATAAAAAATTAAAAAACACAATAATGGTATTCTGTTTACAATTAAAATTTCCCCTTTCGTAAACTTGTAAAATTCCGATCCTATCTTAAAGGAACCCACCTTTGAATATCCAATTAATTTATCATGCTATGTCAAAAACATCTAATCAAAAAAAAAAAAAAAAATAAAAATAGCATAATTTAAACATTTATCATGCCGATACAAACCAGTGCTTGGGGGCATTTTTAAAAATCCCATAAATAATGCTAAAAATTACCATGTTTTCCCTATGTTCGAACTAAATTTCCCTCAGTTTCTCCCAAACAACATATTTTAAAATAAGAGAGTTTTATTTTTTAACAGAAGCATATATTTATCATTTTTCAACTGTACATATTAATTTTTTAACTGCCTTTTATTATTGAAGCGCTAAAATTATTTTTGGATTTCCTGTAAAAAACATAGTAAAAGCACTATTTTTGAAAATATGTTCTTCAAATTAATCAAATATAATAAATATTTTAAGATACATTTCATATAAATTATTATCTTTAGATTTATTATCTCCTTAGTAAAAAGTCGATCTTCAGTATTGTAATCTATACATGTTTTCTTTTTAAACATGTATAGACTTAACATGTTGAACATGTTGAAACATGAAAAACACAAATTGCATTTAAATTATCATTGCTCATAAAATTTCGCGTTTTGGTTTTTACATCGGTTTTAATGCAAAAAAATTCTTCCAGTTTCTACAATTGAGTGTTGTTGAACCAAATTTGGGCACATTCATTATTTCTATGTTTAAAATTAGAGACTGACTCCCAAAACTTTCCTACACTCAAATTTAGAAGTCTTTTAACATTAAAAAAAAAACTCTGAATTTTTAGCCATTCATAAGAATTTTTTGTACTGTTAAGCTCTGATACCATGCACAGATTTATAAGTTGTTTCTAAGAAGAACGATTTGATAAATTTAGAGCTATATGAGGTTTTAAAAATTCATGCTGCTTAGGGAATTTTTTCTTCAAATATTTGATCAAGAAGTTTTTATTAACAGTTTCACAATCATCAAAAATTGCATTTTTTAAAAATTCAACTTTAATGAAATTTTGAGCTTAAGAAAAAATCAATCGCCCACATTCTTCATTAAGCACATGAATAAGAGTTCCTCTGTTCTGAAAAGACCATTACATTTACTAAAATAATTAAGAAAATAGTCTAAAGAATGAAGATATATTTCCAGTCGCGTAGCGTGTGTGGCAGGGGGAGACCGCGGCTAGTTTGCCGACATATGCTAACATCGCAGACATCATTGTCGTCATTACGCAGCTAATAATGGCGTAGGGAAGTGACTACATATTTTTATGCATGTCTTGAATAGTAATAGGTTTACAAATAGGTTTGTGTTTGTGCTCATATTTTTTTACGGTGTATATAAATGCTGTATGGACAAATCACAGGGTTTTCGATGGTGATGATGGTCGCGCACAACACAATGTGCGCGACGAACGGCAAGCATCATTTCTCCACTCTGTCGTTGAAGAGAAATATTGTGCGACTTGATTTTAATAAACGCAACAGACAGCAGCAAAGTTCAGCTGCTCTTCAACTATTTGTTTATCTAAGTCAAAGATGCCCAGTAGCAAGGTTCATTAATACAGGTTAAGTCACTTGAGAGAAGCTCGGTCGAACTGTCAGAATGGATAAAAGGAAATCAAGAAAAAAAAAAACCTGAATCTGTACAATTTTTAGCTAACAGCTACTTTGACAGTTCGAGCAAAGGCAGAAAAAGAGTGCTTTTCTCTCAAGTGACTTAACCTTTATTAATGAACATTAGGGCAAAACACATTGCAGGCATCGCGCATTAAGCATCGCCGCAAGGCTTTGACATTTCAGCTGAATACACGAATGCTTACGGGGCAACACACATTATACTTCCAGGCATGTAGGCATCGCATGCTTGATGCCTGAAGTAGGCCACTTTTCAACTTTTTTCAAGCTTTGAGGCATTGACAGCTAGAAAACAGCTGATTGTGAAAACGTTTGTTAGAAAATATTTCAATTAAAATTTAAAAAATGTCGGAATTCGAAGAGCTGCTCATAAATGATGTAAATAAATTCCAATGCATATTCGACAAAAAGAACTGGGGATTTAAAAACAAACTGCAGCGGGAAAAAGCTTGCGCTGTAGTTGCAGAAGCTACCAAGTATCCAGGTAAGTTTCTGGTTTGCTGTCCGCGAATATGAGCTAACTTTCTTAAAGTATATCAGTTTTTAGTATTTTATTTCTAATTTTAAGCACAAAATATTGAATCACAAAACGATTTTTGCTTTCAAATGTTTAACAGAAAACATATATTTTCAGGCATGATGCATGCTTTTAATGTATTTTAAAAGTGTGTGACGTAGAATCGTGAAAGGCTTGCGGAGATGCTTGATGCACGATGCCTGCAATGTGTTTTGCCCTATTGCCCAGTAGTGGCTGATATCAGCAAATTAAACTCACACGTATACTTTCGCTCTTTTGTTTGATCGTCAATCAACCAATAGGAAATCAGCATGTTGAGTGGGAGAGACAAACTACACTTACAGAACTTCTGTGTCTTATTTTACATTTTAATCGTCATCGAGACTGCTGTCAGTGAACACATAAATTGAAATTATTGCGATATATTAATTATGTCAGCCGAAAAGTACCCACTGAACCATAAGCGAAGGTTTTGAGTAAGGTGAGAGTTTTGCGAAAGTTTTTGGTTAGAATTTTTTTTTTAATATTTTCTTTTTATTTTGTGGCTTAAAAGAGCTTGTTATAAAAGACTAAATTCGTGAAAGCTTTTCCCTGAAAGTAAAATTGTGCATATTTTGCGAAATTCATTAAAAACTTATTTTGAGTCGAAATTGAATCATTTTTGTATCATTTCAGTAGGTAATACTTCCTTGCAAATGAACCATTTTTTGTTCATAAATTAGTTCGGAAATGAATCATTTATGTTTCTTTTTTGCATTCTGAAATGAGTTGAAAGAAGAATAATTTTTTTTATCATATCAGTAGGAAACATTTTCTCATAAACGAACCATTTTTTGTTCATAAATGAGTTCACAAATGAATCATAAATGTTACTCTTTATATTCTAAAATCAGGTAAATAAAGGAACTTAAAATGAAAATGTTAACCTTCGTACAGAAAATTTTCAACATTTCTATCAAAAATTAAAATCAAGCCTAAATAGAATGAAAACCACGAAAACATTCCATGCAAAAATGTAATCAAATAAATTCCCCAATTAATAACTGAACTATTTTGATATTTCATATATAATTTGGAAGTTTGTCAAATTGGAAAACAATCACGTCTTTTCCCCCTTTGAAACATCAATATCATGAAAAACACAATGCGTGAATTCCAGCCCAGGTATGTTAATCCTATTAACCCAATTATTAATATGGCCTCTAATTTTAGTAATAATCATTTCTTCTTTAACAAAATATCGATATGTAATTATAAATAGTATTATGCAATAATAAAATTTATAATTCAAAAAGGTTATTTTTTTTAACTCATTATTGAACAAAAAAAGGTTTGTTTTTGAGAGGCAATTCAGTCCAAAGATTGATACAAAAAGGGTTTAATTTTGTTTCGGTTTCGAGTGCCGAAAAAGAACTTTTGTATGGTTAATTTTTTAACTCATTTCCGAAGAAAGAAACAGTTTGTTTCTGAGAGGCATTTTCGTCCGGCGATTGATTCAAAAAGGGTTAATTTTCGAGTGCCGAAAAATAACTTTTATGGTTCTTTTTTTAACTTATTTCCGAACAAAAAAGTGGATAATTTATGGTTCCTTTTTTAACTCATTTGCGAACAAAATAAGGTTCGTTTTTGAGAGGCATTTTAGTCCGACGAATGATATAAAAAGGGTTCATTTATAAGTGCCGAAAATTAACGTTTCTACCCGAAAAGGTTCATAAATGAATTCAAAAACGGTAGTTTTGGTTCACTGGGTTGTTATGATTTGTATTCATCAGAACTTGCCTTTTCTACTGATGGACTATTTGCCACTGCTGCTGGTTGAGTGCTGCCCTGATTCCAAAATTGCTGCGGGTGTTAAGCCTGTATGATACTTAATTAAATTGATCGTTGAAAATTATAACTAGAGCAGTTCAAATAGCACGAATGCATGGATTCAATTAGTGTGAGTGAGTACGCATATGGTACGAATTGGAGAAAAATTTGTAGGACGGACTGTATTTTTTTTTGCCGTTTCTTTCAATTCGTTCTTCGTTAAGCTTCGATCAAATGTTAACTGTGCTGTTAATACTGTTAATAATCAATTTGACATTTTTAGAGTAAACAAAACTATTTAATATAAATGTATGCTGAATTGGAAGTGATGTGTGTAGCTTATATTAATTTATTTCATGCAGCTGCTCTTAAAAACACCAGAAATAAAAAAGTAACAACGTTTATCCTTTTCTTACAAAATATGTCTGTCCTGCCCATGCGCCACTTGTTTTCAGATTTTTAAATTGGACAAAAAAATGAAGTATCATACGGGCATTAGGAGTGCCAGAACTAAATCAACAAAACTGGCAGATATCTAAGGGAATAAGGCAAAAGCAAAAATTATATCATTTCTTCAAACAACAAAATTTTCACTCATTGTTGACGAAGTAACTGACATCACCACAAAGAAGTCGTTGGTGCTTGTTGTAAGGTATTATGATAAAATAGCACAAATTATAAGAGATAGGTTCTTAGGCTTAATAGAAGTCAAATAAGCTGATGCTGCTTCTCTGTATAATTATATAAAAAAAAATTTTTCTGAAAATGATATACCTCTTAAAAATGTTATGGGACTTGCTACTGATGCTAGCGTTATGGCTGGGCATATAAATGGCTTAAAGGCAAAGTTTCAACAGGATGTGGATTTATTTTATTTAAAATGTTCTTGTAATTCCTAGCATTTGTCTTCTGCCTATGCATGTAAAAAAATTCCCATACAAATCGAAGAGCTTTGTCGAAACATTTACAAGTTTTTTTCGGACAGTTCAAAGAGAATTAACGATTTTAAGGAATTTCAAGACTATTGTCATGTTAAACCACATAAAATGCTAGGTCTTTCGCTGACGAGGTGGTTCGCTTTGGAAAAAGTATGAAATAGAGTAATTGAGCAATGAGAAGCTCTACGACTATATTTCATTTCATCACTTTTGGAAGTAAATGGAATAAAGACAGGCGGCTTAGCAGAGTTAATGGGAGATCCCTCAACTAAAGTTTACTTCTTATTTTTGTCTTACATATTAAAAATTATAAATGATTTAAACAAAGAGTTTCAGTCCGAGAAGTTCCGATTGCCTTATTTATACAACCATATCAAAATTAGCTTTAAATTAATACTAAGTAACTTCATAAGTAATGACCTTGTAAGGAACCTAAATTCTTTAGGAGAAGTAAATATATATATAAAAGAAATTTATATTATATGTGTATATATCTTTTATATATATACAAAAGATATATTTATCGGTAGTAAAGCGGAATTATATTTACAAAACTGCCAACTTTCAGAATTACAAAAGATTGAAATAAAAGAAAACATTTTTTATTTTTATTTACAGCTTTTCAAGCAAATCCAGCAAAGATTTGGCTTTTGCAGAAACGACATACAAAACCTATCAATTTCAACTCCAAGTACTATATTGTCAAAATCACAAATTTCGATATTACCGTTGATCTCAAGTTTTTCTTATTTAATAGACGGCGATACTGAAAATGTTGTCACTCAATGGAAGCTTCTTAGGCTTTCTAACCTTGAAGTTAGTATTGATATGGATGTATTAGATTTTTGGAATAAAGCTTAAAATTCAAAAAACGGCATGGAAGAAAGCTGTTTTAAGGATTTAACTGATTTGGTTTTTAAGATATTGTCGTTACCTCATAGTTCGGCCGCAGAAGAAAGTTTTCTGAATTTTCGTTATATAAAGCAAAGGTTCGGAAAAAGTTACATTCTAGTACTATTAATAGCATTATGCTATCCAAAGAACTTTGCGAAGCAAAAAATATGTCTCATTATGTGTGGTCGCCAAAAAACGATTTTAACATTACACTTTTTTTAAAATTATTTATTTAAACTTAATAATTTATAACATTCCATGAGTTCTTTTTTATTTTTAGTAAAAAGAACAAATACTTTTAAACTAGTTTAAAAAAATTTAATTTATATATTTGTGTTTAGTTTGAAAGGCAGTCATATAGTTAAACTTTATATTAAAAAAATGTGTTTTTAATCGTATTTTATACGTTTTTTTATGTATAGTTTTTTTTATAAATGAAATGTGTAATAAATATTAATTTTATTTAAAAACTTAAAAAATATATCCGTGTTATTTATTTTACATAAAAAAAGATTTTGGTAATTTTTTTTCCATTTTGGTAATTTTTTTTAGGAAATTTGGTAGAAAAATTTTTTTCTGTGTGGCAAGCCTGCATGGGTAGTTTCGCAAACTGACGCAGCTGCTCTGGGGGTGTTCGAGAGAAAAGTTCTTCGCAAAATCTTCGGTCCTGTTGGAGTCTGCGATGACTATCGCTTTCGAATGAACTACGAGCTGTATGAGCTCTACGAATACATTGACGTAGTTCAGCGTGTAACTGTGCAGCGACTACGCTGGCTGGGCCATGTCCATCATATGGACGACGAAGCTCCAGCGAAAAAGGTGCTCGAGGCGAGGGTCGTTGGTCAACGGCGACGAGGGAGACCATGCCTCCGATGGATGGAGCATGCCGAGGAAACCCTAACCGCACTTGCTATATCCGAATGGAGAAGGCGCGCGCAAAGCCGAGACACCTGGCGAGAGCTGATGAGGTCGGCCGAAATCCGGACACTTGTTGTTATGGCCACCTAAGTAAGTAAGTAAGTAAGTAACTGTATAACTTGGCTAACCAAAACACTACGAATATTTTTCTGTCAAAGAGTTTTGGAAAATAAATGTAACAGAATAGTGCAACTCTGAGAGCTACGTGGAAGCAACCCCTACTGGTAATCAATGACGTGGCAGAACGAGGAGTTGCACTAATCAAAGAGCTTAACCATAAAATAACTAAGGATGAAGACGAGCTTCAGTTTTTCTATTGGTAGTTGCTATAGGTAGTTTTCGAACGTAGTCAAAAATATTTACACATTGCTCAACATTTTTACGTGTTTAAAAGAAAGAGCTCACTTTATTGTTGTTGAAAATAGTTTGCAATCAAAGTTTATGTTGTTGCATTCTTTGCAGTATGAAAAGAACATAAAGCAAGTTTTAGTAAGCGTAACTGTAAATAAAAAATATTAGCAATGTGTAAATATGTTTGACTAACTCTGTATATCATACTTGCAGCAAGGAAACTGTAAGAGAAGCAATGCAGAATTTTTATAGATAGGTACTAAAAATTATAATTTTATTTATCAGTGTAACTTCTTAAAAAAAAAAAATTAAAAAATACACCTAAAAAAGTCAGAAATATATTAAAAACTATATAAAATTTTTCGTTCGACGTAGCAACGCATTCAGAAAAATCCAGCGTAAAATGCCTTCTTGCCTTGGCGGAATGCAGCCATTAATTGCGGCGGCAATGACAAGCTGTCAAATTACGACCAAGACACATTGATTGCGGGTGCTACGACAAGCTGTCAAATTAGGAACGATTCTATATCGACGACAAAGCCGCAGCGGCAAGGGCGGAATCACACCAGTTTCTCTCCATAAGAAATACACTTAAACAATTTTGACAGATTCCGCACAGCCGCAACCGCAGTCAATGTGTCTAGACTATAAGATATACATGTAAAAAATTTTCACAGATACCGTACGGCCGCAGACACAGTCACTGTGTCTAGACTATAAGATATGCATGTAAAAAATGTTGACAGATGCCACACGGCCGCAGCCGCAGTCAATGTGTATAGGCTATAAAAAATATATGTAAAAACTTTTGACAGATGTCACACGGCCGCAGTCAATGTGTCTAGGCTACGATTCTAAATCGACGACAAAGCCGCACCGGCAAGGGCGGCATTACACCAGTTTCTCTCCATAAGAAATGCATCTAAAAAATTTTGACGGATGCCGGGCGAGCGCAGCCTCAATCAATGTGTCTAGGCTATCAGTGTAAGTTAACAAATAATTCGTTTATTTATTAACCATCAAGAATGATATATACCAAGATTGAGTAGTGCGCACGTCCGCCTTCTTTATTGTGAAGTTGGCTGCGAAAAACCGTGACGTAGCTCGAGCTTGTCAAAGTGTTGGTCATAGTGGGTAAATGAACACGTAGTCACAATTTATTTAAAAGGAATAATTTATTTACAGAGATAAAGAAATGAAATTTTCTTAGTGAAACTTGGTTTGTTGAAATGCAATTAATAACATTATATATATGTTTATAAATAAATTTCAGTATATATATTTTTCAGTACTATTTTTGAAAATAAATATATATATAATAGTGGTGTTTTCTCGCATTTGATTCCCTACACAAAAAGAAGCAATGTTGCTTGATATGTTTCACAGTGGGCTGATTACTGCTTTTTTCTCTTCATTTTGATATGTTCACCTCGGTTGTTGTTTCCTTTGTTGAGTAATATTGTTAGAAATTCAATATTTGGCCCACATTTAAATCGATGTTATTCTCATCGAAAACAATTCTAATCAGAGTTACAACCTTAGCAAGGAACATTTAACTCCATCTTAATGGTTAAATTAAATGCTAACTTAATTTGATAACGAGTTTATGTAATTTAGTAATAGCTAAGTAATACTAATAAAAATATTGCTGGTTTCAATATGCACTTCACAGGCTATGTATACGGTGCTTACGAAATAAAATGATTCGCCTTATTATAATTGTTTAACTTTGGTTCAATCGTAAACTGAGATCCACAGATTGCTTTTTATTTTTGCCTTAAAAAATAAAAATCAAAACTTACCAGTTATTTAGTGCTCAAAAAAATATAGGGCAAATTTTGCTTATTATTTTTGCCTTAAAAAGTAAAAATCAAAACTTACTAGTTATTTAGTGCTCAAAAAAATATCGGTCAGGTTTTGCTTTTTATTTTTTCCTTAAAAAATAAAAATCAAAACTTATCAGTTATGTCAAAAAAAAAAAATCGGTCAGATTTTGCTTTTTATTTTTGCATTAAAAAATAAACAGCAGATTTAATTATTATTTTTTGCTCAAAATTTTAAAAGTCAAAATATAATTATTACTTTTTGCTTTTTATTATAAAATGCATATTTGGTACGGTTAAAATTGATAAAACAAAAAAAAAATCGCATACATATGTAACTGCTTTCTTTGCCTCTTTTTATTATTTGTCATTTTCAATCATAAATGCCATTATGTGAACAAAATCAATTAACTTTTTATTCAATTGATCATTTGATGATTGAAAAATGTTCCAATTTATATAACATTTAAAAACAACATTTTGAACATTTCAAATGTTCAATATTAGAAAAAAATGTTAAGAATTATCAAGGAATGAAGGTATCTATTAAAAAAGTTGTATATAAAAAACTACAGTTGGGCTATTCGCAGTTTAAACGTATTATAGCATTTGTTATTTTTGAAACTGTGAGCACCTCAGTATGTGCTTGCCGTATTCAATAATTTTGCAACCCTGTTATATATTCTGTAGATAGGGCATAAAAATACGAGACACAAAAAACACGTCCAAGAGCTACTTTTATTTATGCTTGTTTGCGTATTTGCGTTTGCATGCAAAACAACAACAAGAAAAAATACGCTTACGTAAGTTGGCATGAAAATAACAAATCGTAAATTAAACAGGCCTGCGTACTTAAACTGTGAATAGCCCCAGAAATTTTTCATATCTCTCGTATTATTAGATATATCGCACCTTTACTACAAAGCAGACACAAAGTTCATAAATTTGCAGGAGAAGCAAAATATAACTTTCACAAATCCGACGAGAGTCCGATGAGCTGAGTACAAAAGTTACGATATGAAAATTCTTTCATGTCAATGTTGTCTACCATGAATTATGGCTTGTGGGTGCATAATAAACTTCAATAATTCAAAATGCGTTGGCAGCTCGGTTTCGAACAGCTGATCGTGGTGTTGTTTCTAGGAACCTTAGTTTTTGATCTGTTTTTAAAATAGAAATTTGGCATCTTATTTCTATGATCATAACAAAATATGTCTAGAATCGAAGTGTTAAATGTTCCACGGTAAGAAATAAAATCTTAATAAAAACAATTATGAATTTATATAATTACCTCTTTTAATTTAAGAGAATTTTCACAAAACCTGCAACATCATTTGTGGGATCGTGCTAGTGGTTACAGTCGGCAGTTCATAAGTCACAACGTACCATCTTGGCATCTGAAGTTCGAGCAAGAAACTCTCAAGAGTATTACACCCAATCTGACGATCCAAAATGTGGACAAACCGCTGGGATTCATGCGTAAGTTTACGCCAGATGGTAAAAAGCTTATAAGTTTCTCGCACAATCAGCGTTATCTTGAAGTCTATGACTTCCAAGGTGTGCATGCTGCGGCTAATTTACTTCAGAAGCTGACAACTGAATGCATCACTGCTGCTGATCATTCCTTGGAGAGCCTGTTAGTACGGCAACAGGTTTTCGAACGTCTCTTCCATCTGAAATGGGCTATTCGAGTTGATCCCGGTGTGGCTCCTTATTTGCTCAATAGGGAGTTCAGCATTTTTTTGGAGGATGGGCGCTATGTGCTAGTAGCAGCGACAGTGCAATGCGATAGTTTTATGTTGCCACCGATTGAGGATTTGCACATGTTTGCCGATCTGTATGATGATTGCGAGTTTTTGGGTTATGCTTTCTATCTCGTTGATCTGGAGTTA
This sequence comes from Coremacera marginata, assembly GCA_914767935.1. Classification (NCBI taxonomy): domain Eukaryota; kingdom Metazoa; phylum Arthropoda; class Insecta; order Diptera; family Sciomyzidae; genus Coremacera; species Coremacera marginata. The sequence goes on along the minus strand of OU612044.1, from coordinate 59,335,869 downwards.
GGATGCATTAGCGATAGAATTGCTTACCAAAATGATTGCATAATGTTGTCACACAATCACGGTGTATCGGTACATGGCCGCATTATAGCAGTGCTGTCTAAGTATCGACAGAATATTGACTTATTTGAAATGCTGCATGGCAAGATTGTGAAGCTGACATCCATCGGTGATTTTCGAAATGATCTTGATGCTTCCTTATTTATGAAACTTCCAGAAAATAGCACGTTCGGTTTAAGAATGAGTGTTAACAAGTTGCCGTTATCGTTTCTAAAACAGCGAATATTGACGCATTTGTATCGAAATATCTTGGCAAAGGAATCGAAGGAAACGCAAGGCCATCAGTTACAAAAGTTCTACGAAAATTATCATATAGTAGGTACTTTTATATCAATGAACAGTGCTTAGTGCATATCAATGCATAGTGCAATACTAGGCAAATAAAAATGACTTGTTATCATATCGTCCCCTTTATGCCAAAAACGCTAGTGTGCATTTTTATGTTTTTTGGGAAATCGAGTTTAAAGATTCAAATGGATCAGAAAAATCCACCTTTTTCTTTTGGGACACGAATTGTGTATGCCTTCATAATACACAGTTAAAATTTGGTTCGCGTTGCTCCACAAAAACATTAAAAAAAGTGACATTTTGTGCAACCATTTAACGATTTATTTATTTTGATATTCGTCTTTGGCATGAAGGTGACGATATGAGGAGGTTAAATTTAAAATTGCAAGCTAGAGATGCAGCCTGAAAGGGGCTTTTCTAGAAAAAGATACTAAGCTGAATTGAAATATTTTGCACCAAAACTTTAATTTTACGTTATCTTTACAAGGGTATGATGAAGTCATATGATGTATGTATGGCAAAGTTGAAATTTCTAATAATCCGAGCAGAATAATGGTAACCGTAATTTTTTATTTAGCACAAAAAACACGAGATAAAAATTCGTCTTGCGTGTTGCTAAATTATATAACCACTCCTGTTTCAAGAGTGTTTGCTGGATAAAAGATTATGTAAAAGATAAAAAAGCTAATTTTAAATTTATAAAATAATTGGGCTATTCACAGTTTAAACGTAAATTAACAAAGCGTATTTATAGCATTTGTTATTTTTGCAACTGTGAGCGCCTCAGTATGTGTTTGCCGTATTCAGTGATTTTGCAACCCTGTTATATATTCTGTAGATAGGGCATAAAAATACGAGACACAAAAAACACGTCCAAGAGCTACTTTTATTTACGCGTGTTTGCGTATTTGCGTTTGCATGCAAAACAACAACAAAGAAAAATACGCTTACGCAAGTTGACGTAAAAATAACAAATCGTAAATTAAACAGGCCTGCGTACTTAAACTTTGAATAGCCTGAATGTAAAAAAATTAGACCTTCAATCGGTCTTATTACAGATTGGTCCTCACCAGAGACCTGCAGCGAATCGTTTTTTTACGGTTCTAAATCACTCGTCAAAAACCGATTGCGAGTGCGTGCGGTTGCGCACAACAACAACGACTTCCACGCGAAGCATTCTCATAACAGCGATGCGCAACGAGTGCCGCTGCTTTCACTCATCGCTCTTTAGAAAGACTGCTGAATTCTAAGCATATGATTCTAAGCACCCTCAATGACTCGAGTCATTGAATGTTTTGCGTGCACTTCAGTATTGGCGTGCGTTTTCCTTGTTTTAATTTTGTTTTGTGTTTTACACGTTGATTAAGATAAATAGCCAGCTTCTAAGTTGGGGATCGCTAGTTCAAAGAATTAAATTGTAGCAAACTAACTTTATGTTCGTATGTTGTCTATTATGTGTTCCTTGTTGTTACTGTATTGTCTTTAATAAATTTTTTACTTTCACACTTGCAATTATGAATTGCTGAGAACCTTTATGTTTAGGGATGCCATAAGGATGGCGGCAATCCAAAATAAACAGGATTGCCGCTTTTAAATGCTGTAATAGTGTATATTACTTCCATTTATTTTAATACAATTTTAATTATAAATGTCATAAGGAATGAATGAATCATAAGGATAATGAATCATAAGGAATGACTAGAATCATTGGAATCATTGAAATCGGCGGCACTCGTCGCTCATAGCTGTTATGAGGATGCTTCGCGTGGAAGTGGTGTGTACGCAACCGTACGCACTCGCATTCGGTTTTTGATGGATGATTTACAGTCATTCGTTCAAATCATAGACTCGTTGCAGTTCTCTGGTCTTCACTGTGTCATTTTCAATAATCAGTTGTGGTCCGTCTAGTGACGTTGGCATTTGGTTTTCCTTTGACTACGGGTTCATTCTATGAGATTTAATGAAAAAAAGTCGCATCACCATCTAGAAAAAATTTACACAAATATATGTAAATCCCACATCATGAGAGAAAATGTGTACAAAATGTATTTGATGTGTTACAGTGAAAGTATATGATCACTACGAAAAGTTTTACTTTAAAAGGTAAAAATGTTTTAATTTTGAGTTGTGACTGTTTTGTATTAAATGTGCGATATGTGCAAAATTCGGTTGAAATCGGACAAAACTGTGGAAGAGAGGGTACATACAGACATGATTATATTCAGATGGGCGAAAAAGTAGGCGTGGGCACATTTGTGTATATAGTGACCACCATTGGTCATATAGCACCTACACACCAAGTGTTTATGTATTAATACACAAACAAAAAAGTTTGTGACCCCTTTTAACCTGTGTAAAGTCCAACATCACATAAAAGTTATATCGATGGAAAGGTATTTTCAAGTAAATGTGTACAATATAATTTATTCACAATTAATTTAGTTATTCACATTTATTCACAATTTAATTTAATAATTTGTACACAATTTTTATTCGAATATATTGTAATTAAGGCCGGCAATACATTTAGAGGAATCCCAGAATCAAACATTTTTTTCATGTTAAATGAGTTAACAACATCTCAAAAATATTAAAAAAAAAATTTATAAAGATATCTTGACTATTAAGAAAGTTATTAGCTTGAAAGGAGACCTGCGCGTGAGTTCAATATAAAATAAAAATCAAGTTACTATAGCTGCTATTTTATTATATCATTTATTTTATCTACTCAAACCTGTATATTTGAGAAGGGGAACATTCCAAAAAATGTTAACAATAATTCTTTTGTGTGTATATAAAGTGATTTAATAAAGTTTTGAACACTAACGTGTTCATATTATTTGTTTTGTATAAATGTATAGTAGTACTTCTCAAAACTACGTTCAAAAACTACTTGAGCGATCCTTACAATATTTGGAAGAATATTTTTTAATAACATTTTAACCAATCTGAATGAAACTGATTTTTAAATCGTTTTATTCAAAATTTAAAACAAAAAATAAGTAAAAATGCAATATTTTTTTTATTCCAATTACGTATAAATTTTTAAAAAAGACTTTTTTTAAATTCTGTTTCATTAAGAAAGGAGATAAATAAATGTATATTTTACCAAATTTTAAAATTTAGAAACTCGAAACAAATTTCTTCTCATAAAAACCATCACCTCAATATCACTCTTTTCTACTATCCTCTAAATGTTTTGCAGGCCTTAAGATAGGTAAATCTAAGCAAATGTAAAAATCCTTTTTTTCCCAACGAGAGAATGAGAAAGCAACAACAAAATACATAGAGACACGGCTCTATTAAACATCGTTGCTATCATGATACAATGATAAGGTAGGCCCATGATACTAAGTGCTCTCACGCGTCAACGAAGAGTGGATAATGAGAAGCAACATTAATGTCAAAACGACGAATTTCGTAGAAATTGCAAATGAAGAAAATATTTTATGTTTCCAAGTTGCAAACAGTGCGGTCGCGGGTATTAAATTTGTGCTAATTTGAGTGAAAATATTATATAAAAAGTGTAATAAAAACTATAAAATGTGAAAGAAGTCTTAAAATTGCAAAAAAAATCGTAACAGTTTTAACCTAAAAACAACTGCGAAACGTGAGCATAAAGAAATTCGCTATGAACAGCTGATTTTGACATCAATGTAGCTTTATTCTGCTTTATAATTCTGCCATGGTTGCTATAACATACACGAGCAAGAGTAGGATGTGAGATTCGCAGACACTTCAGAAGTGCTGTGACGATGTTTTCCAGGCCGAGGTGTGGCTCGCCGGATTCCAAAGTTCGTGACAAATATTTCTAGATATCGGACACTAAATCAAAACACTATTCAGTTTTCTTTTCTTCAAGATAACAATCTTTATTTAATACTATGGCTTATAACTAAGCTTAGAAACTACCCTAGGTCTAATCAAATGCTTTACGGAAAATTTATCTTAAGAAATAGTTAAATAATGATAATCATAAAAAAAGGGAAAAAAAAGGATAAGGGGTGCCCTGCAAGACAGCACATCGACCGAGGAGATATTTCGACTACAACCCCAGACGATGGCCGAAGAATCATGAATTGTGATTCACTGAAGGGAACTGGCGAATCGACTGAGGAGATATTTCGACTACAACCCCAGACGATGGCCGAAGAAATGTTAAATACGGATCTATGGCAAAGCTGGCGAATCGACTGAGGAGATATTTCGACTACAACCCCAGACGATGGCCGAAGAAAATATAAATGTTAATTCGTAAATGTTGATAACAAAATGAAATTAATAATAAAGTGATACTGTAGTTTTATATGATTGAGTGCAAAAGTAAGTTTAATTTAGATTCAGGACTATTTGGATTAGGATGCAGTTGGCCTAACTGGGGAGATATTTCGACTACAACCCCAATGTCGGCTAACAGGTTAATTTATGGTGGGAAAGGGGAAAGTTTCTATGATCAGGCTGAAGAGATATTTCGACTACAACCCCAGCTTGATCAGAGAAAGGATAGGTGTGGAGGCTTAACTCAAATCTAAAAAATACTATATAACTAGATAAGATAAAAAAAAATGTATAATGTGCAGTTGATACTCTTTTCCTGGGTTTGTTCTTATGGTTGGTTGTGTTGGCCGACGTCTGTGTCCGTGTCGCAACCCAATAGAGCGACTGAAGTCATGGAGGCAGCGCTGCGTGCTGCGGGGATTCGGCGGCGCAGTCCACTTGGCGTCTCTGTAGATGCTGGCTGCGCGGCTTGCGTGACGTTCTTATCGACGTCGAAGGCTCAGGCGCATTCTAGGCGTCAACTGAGGCGACGAGGCGATCCGCAGTCCGACTTGACTGCACGCGTACGCGGTTAATGTTCCCGACTATATGCTGCACGATTTTGCAGCTGCTTGGCACGATGATTGAAATTATTCTCAAGTCACTATGCTGTCCACTGACTCTGACTGACTGACTGACTCTTACTGACTGACCACACTTTACTCACGATGATTGTTAACCGACTGACCAAGTTTTCTCTCATGTTGGCCCTTTTATAGCTGTCGGCTGCTTGTTCTTCCTACAAGCATGCATATGTTTACTTCTCCCTCTCACTTATGTGATGTTGCTGTACTGGCCTACGTGACTTTTAGCACGCACTTGGCTGGTGGCGTGATGTCCGTACCTGGTGCATGTTTATGTGTGCACATCAGCATCATCCGATTATTCCGTTATTGCTCGTGTCTCTCTCAATAAGTGGAATCCGTTGTACATGCAAATAGAGAAGTAAAAATAATTAATTGGAAGCTGACGCAATAATGACCTACCCAGCGCGAACATTATACACTAAGGCATGAAGCGCGGCTCCTGGGATAAGGTCTTATGAATTGCATGAATTCCCTCGCCTAACCACTATTCTCCCTACTCAATAAGACAACTGAGTGAATCATTATATGGTTAAATTCATTTGGGGTTTTATTATTACTTATTTAATAATGTCTAACTTATTCAAGGTTCATCGTTTCTTAACTTATACTTAATCCTAACTTATTTTAAACTTCTAAATAAATTTGTTTGGCTTTTCCAGAGCGACTGCGTTGGGTAAATCTACCTCCACTTATCTAGAGCCGACCGTAGTCGTTCCCGATGGGTGATTACAGTGGGTGAGGGTGGTCCTCGCCGCATGGTGACCCTGTCGGAAATCTGGAAAAGAACGAAAACATTAAAACATGTAATGGCAAAATTCACTGGGAATTTTTGTCCTTACAGTGCTGGGCATCATTATTGTAATGACAGAAAAGTTAATTCAATTGAAAAAACTTTCTGTGTCTATAGTTTAAAAAAAAGTTTTGTCTCATTGCTTTGTATGGCGTTACTTCAAAATAAAATTGTTTTTTGCTTCACCTAGAAATTTAAAAATTTTGATTTGTGCTGTTTTGTATTTAGTGTGCGATATATTCTTTGGTATAATGAGCAGTTTTTAGAATAGAAAAGTGGGCAGAATTAGACTTGAACGAAATGTTGCACATATATTCTTTGGTATAATGAGCAGTTTAACCCTTAAATGCATCTAGTTGCAATTTGAAAACAAAGTCTTTAGAACGCTTTTATTACTGCTGTACCAAAAAATAACTGCTTTATTCGTTGCATTGTCACTTGGATATAAAGTGCTTTTAAGATTCCGTTATCGTACTCGTGTTTTTTTTCTCAAAGCTAGGTGTTTTTTGAGCATTTTTTAGTGATAGCTCTCACATTGTCTAGAACGCCTAAAGTGTGAACATTGACACGTTATATTTTGAAAAAAAGAAAAAGTTTGGTGAATTTTTTTGTTGTTGACTTAAAAAAAGTAAGTGTTTGTGTAACAATTAAATTAGTGTTAAAAGCTTTGGTTTGTAACGGTTTTATTTTTCGTTTTTTCAACATGAATAAGTCTTTCAAATCAGTGGAAGAGTTGACGCAATATATGTTGAAATATAATACCAAATGCTCCAAAGACTTCTCGAATTGATAATGAAGATTTACCATCGAATTCCCGTGCTGTGTTTCAAACTCAAAGCCAAGCAAAATAAAATGTTATTTGGAAGAAGATGCATTTACAACTAATTGAAGATCAGTTGAATTTTCATGGAAATCCGCAAATTGAAAGTGGATTACTAAATTTGGAAATACCGTATCAATTCTTTAACTATTTTTTTTCCAAAGACCGGAAGAAATCGTTGTCGAGCAAAGCAATTTATACGCCATTCAAAAAAATCCGGAGAAACTATCTACGAACTGTGCTTGTCCTGTATAATACCTCGAAACCAAAACTATCGTCTGTACCATGACAATTATTATACCGCCATTCCACTTATGGCTCATTTGACCAAGTAGAGCATTATTCCGTTGGGAACACTTCGAAGAAATAGACTTCCAAATTGTAAATTGCCCACATAAGCAGCAATGAAAAATAGAAGAGCGTGGCTCAAGTCACGAATATATGACAGCAGTAGATGAAGTTGACCAGGGTTTAAAAAACTTGCAAAGATTCAAATGATTTGCTGAACTGTCATTTTTGTAAATGCAACAGCAACAGCGAAAGCAACAGCAATAAAAATAATTTGTTGCTTTTCATTTACTTTTGCTGTTGTTATGGAACTGTTAGAAACTATGGAAAACTTGTAAATTAACAAAAAGCAATGTTATGGGGCCACCCAAGTGTCAAAAAAATGTTGATTTAATTACGTTAGATACGGAATCAGCGACCCTCTTTTAAGTACTGTATGTCCATTTAAAGCATATTTTTAAATGGTAAGCATTCCTAAAGAAAACCTCGAAAAAATAGAAAAAGCGCCATATCTTCAAAGGGATATTTAGATATGAACTAATTTCTTTCATTTTTTGTATGGGGACCCCTAAAAGTGTGTAAAGAATGAAAATAAAAAGCACCCAAAACCAAAATGAAACGGAAAGCAACAGTTACCAAAACCAAAATGAAATGAACAGCAACAGTTAACAAAACCAAAATGAATGAAATGAAAAGCAACAGTTTCATAACAAGAGCAAAATGAAATGAAAAGCAAAAGTTCCATAACAACAGCAAAATGATATGAAAAGCAACAAATTATTTTTATTGCTGTTGCTTTCGATGTTGCTGTTGCATTTACAAAAATGACAGTAAAGCAGGAGCGGAATATTCGTTGCTTTTGCTATTTTGCTGACAGCGTTTTAAACCCTGGCGTTGACATAACTTCAGTCCCTGTAGGAAAATCAACTAATTTAAAAGTAGTTGATAAAGTAGTTTTTTGTCAACCACAACTAGTTGAAATTCTGACTTTTTTCCATAGAACGAACTAACTTATTTTGTATGGTGATGTCCGCTAAATAAGTCAATTGACTGTCGTCTGCATATATTTTCAACTACTTGTTAAATTAGTTACATTTAAATTATTTTTTTAATTGCTTTAAAATAACCAATTGAAAAATATTACTGATCGCCAAAAGTTAATAATATTTGATGAAATAACATGGTTAAATATATATTAGCTTGTAATCTAATAAAAATTTTCAATTAAAACATGCCAACATCAGAGTAGTTGCCGCCTTAATATAATTCAAAGTAGTTTATCAATCACTGGTTTTTAAGTAGTATTTCAATTACTTCATATATTGAAGTGGATGCCGCCTTAATATAATTCAAAGTAGTTCATATACTGGTTTATTTTAAACTAGTTTTTAATTAGTTGTTTTTAAAAACAAGTTAGTTTGTTCCTATAGGGGTTGTTTGGAAAGAGTAAATATGTAAACCTCATCTCCTCCTTTGCTGGAACTCATCCTGAGGTGTTAGTGAAAACCCAACATAATTCAACAATATAATCGTCATATGGATGGCGTGGATCTGCTAGATAGCCTCATGGGTCGCTATAAAATTTCGATGAAGAGCAGAAAGTGGTATATGCGCATTTTTTACCACCTCCTTGACCTGACAATGGTCAAGTCATGGTTGACTTATAAAAGAGTGCTTAAACAGCAAAACAAACCGGCATCCCAAATTTTAAACCAAATGCAATATCGTGTAGAGGTAGTCCAATGTTTGAGTAAAATCAACATTTTCCCGAAACGTGTGCCTGCCATTCAGGCAAAAGAGAAAAAATGACCAGCACAACATGTGCCACCACAAAATATTCGTAAAGATCAAATTGGATACTGTCCTGAGCATTTGGAGTCGAAAATTCGATGCAAATATCCTGGATGCAAGGGATTTAGCCGCAAAATATTACAGAAATATGGCATTGAATTGTGTTTGAACAAAAACAATAATTGTTTTAAAAACTTTCATTTGAATTGAAATTCTTTGAAAACATTGTATTGCCATTTGGCAACAAACCCTTATAATTACGAATAAAGGACAATTTTAAGTTAAATAATTTTTTTATGATTTTTTTATGACTATGTGAGCAGTAAGCTTTTCTTATAACTAAAAATTTTTCAAAACAAGAAAGCCATACGTTTAAGGTTAAGTTCTAGAAAAGTGGGCGGTATTAAAAAGAGGCGGAGCACTATTTTTTCCATACATTATATACACGCTAAGTGTTATACCACCCCGGGTGTTCCATATAGTATAAATATATAGTCATTAAAGCCGTGAATAAACAAAAATAACTCCACCAAAGAATTGAGTTTCGATCACGACACTAAAAACTATCTAAAAATAATTTTTAATGTTTTAAGACACCTTTTGTGGTAGATTGGGACCAAAACGCATTAGAAACTAAACATGTCTGTATCGACAAAACTTATAAAAGCATTCTCTTCAAATTTATAGAGTCTGTTAAGAAAAGTTGCATAAACATTTATACCAATTTTCAAAACTTAAAATGCTGTTTTTGATATACAGGGTCAATTATGTTGACTTGTACGTTTAAAATAACTTTTTCTATGTTCATATTAATTTTTAAAAATTATGAATTTTAAGATATACAAGTTCCTTAAGATCATACAGTAAAATCTAAATCCTTAAGAAATATATGTAAAATCCTTCGTGCGGGTTGGGGTCCGTTAAGATGTCAGGAACGGTAACACCTAAGGGCACCAAATTTACAACATGTGTTGTCAAGGCCAATATCTTGAATAATTAGAAAAAAAAAAATTTGCCACACTCCCTATTACCGCCCACAAATCAATAAAAACGCTTTATTTTAGACGAATTTGGATGTATTGAATTAAAATTTTCTAACGAGCTCGACCTCAGAAAATAAGATGAGTCATCTTTTTTTCAAAAAAACTTCTGACGCCTTCTATGGTTTAATACCAACGAATTGTTGGTGCCAAAGAATGGAATCGTGAAAAGAAGTAAACAAAGAGCGCAACAACAAGTCTTTGCTGAATAAATGTAGTCAATTTTTTGAACCTTTGCTTTGTGCTAAGAAGTAGAAAAACATTGCTTTTCAAATTGGAAACACACAACTGCAATTCCTCTTTGGTTTTAGCAGAAGGTGTGCTTATAAGATTTTCAAAGTTAATGGACTGCATGAGCCACAGAACATTACTGATGAGTTGGTGTAGCGATCAACGAAACAGCTGTCTAATCTGCTGGTGGTTGTTCTGTAAAAGAACATTGTTGTTGTGGCAACCTGTTTCTTCATGAATTACTTGGCATAAAGCTCACAAATGTATTTCTTAAAAATTCATTTTTTTAACAATTGCTAAAAAGTAAATAGAAATTAAAAAATGCTACAATTACTACTGGCATTTACTTTACTTACTTTAGTTACTTTCGGCAAGTGCACTAAAAATGGGCGTGGTCGAACTATAACAACGCCCACTTTTCAGAAATCATTATAATTCCTCAGTTGTACATGTTTTGCTAAAGCTTAGTATGCTGTAAGAACGAAAATTTTTTGGCATAAAATTCTACACTCGAAATTTTGGTGTGGCGTCAAAATTTTTGTGTGGAGAAAAAGCACTAGCTGTTCTGGTTGACGGGTTCATATTTTTATTACTGCAATTTTATATACTACAAAAGGCAAGACTACACATTAATAAACTAAATAAATTTGTTTATTTAGTTTTATTTTCTTGTTGAATGTCAAATTTTCGCGGCAATTAAATGTACGGGCATATAATTACCAGCGAATTTACTTGGATTACTTGGCTAAACTGAAAAATTTTTTTCTTCAACAGCGTACTACCTAGCGAAAAAAAATTCCGCTGCCTGCTCGCTGTCAAAAAACTCAATGTACTTCTTATGGGAATTTTGTTTTCGTTTTTACAGCATATTGAGCTTAATGAAAATTTGTGTGTAGGTGCTATAAGACCAAGTGGTAGTTACTTTATACATAAATACTGCCACGCCTTTTTTACCGCCCATATGTATACATAAAATCGTTCGTGCTGGTAGGTGTTTTAAGATCTCAGGAACGGTACACTTAAGGGTACCAAATTTACAGCATTTGTTGTCAAAGCCATTATCTCGAATAATGAAAAAGAAATATTTGGCACACCCCCTATTACCGCCCACAAATCAATAAAAATGGTATATTTCAGATGAATTTGGGTGTATTGGACAAACATTTGTAAATTTAGTTTTAGTTTGTATGGTTACTCTTGGCGATTCAACTAAAAATGGACGTGGTCGAACTGTAAATACGCCCACTTTTCGGAAATCATTATAGTTCCTCAGCCCTACATTTTTTTGTCATGAAACTTGGTGTGTATGTGCTATTAGACCAAGTGGTGATCACTTCATAAATAAAACTTGCTACGCCTACTTTTACCGCCCTTTTCTATATAAATAAAAATTAAATGGTGTTCGTTGGTAATGCCATCACTCATGAACGACTTAACGGATTTGGCTGGAATTTTACTATTTTATTGATATTTATATGAAAATGGTTTATAAAAAAAAAATTGGAAAAATTTGTTGGAAAAAAATCACGAAAGCCCAAAGAAGCTTTTTTTGTATAGAAATTTTGTATGTTTTATGGAAAATATCAAACATCTCGGGAATGTTTTCGCCGATTGCTTTGAAAGTTGGCAGAAGGCTTTACTACGACTCAGTTCAAGTTTAAAGACATATTCTATTTTATATTAAAGTGAGTATAAGTTCGATAAAAAGAAAAGCACATCTTATATTATACTGTGCTACAGCACTTTAAAACATGCACAAATGAATGTATGCAAAAAAAGATATCAAGTGCAGTGAGACTTTATCAATAAGTGGTCCTAAAAAACAATCAAAATAGTCTTTTTATCATAACTTCATAACTATCATAGAGCTATCATAGAGCTTAATGTATGAAATATCTCAAGTACACGCAGAAAAATAAGATTTTCGACTTTGGTTGGAGCAAACATATTTCTATTTACAGTAAATATATCTCGCAATTCTGACCATATTTTGTTTATATTGCTATTTTTGTGACAATCATTTCAATGTTTGTTTCGAAAACCAGGCAAACATATTTTGTTTGATGTGACATATCAGCAATATCTATATCTATACTATTAATAAATCTGTAGCCACTTTTTATGTTCACTCATAACGTTTAAACGACAACTCAGATTTTTATAAAATTTTGTACACATATTTATAGGTCAGCAGAGAGTGCAATAGGATACTTTATTTTAACCCATTAACAACCAATGTTACTATATGGAAACATATGCGTCTCGAATTTTCATTAAATACTGCATAATATTTCAAAAGTTTTAGTGCCAGTTTTTTAAAAAAAGTAAAATTAGCATGCAATAATAACTTATTTCTGCTCAATGGCATACATAGTTTTCACCAAAATGTTGCTTCAAGTCTAAAAATGTCTGTTTTTTATGGTTTTCTTTCGGTCCTAATGGATTAAATTGCACTTCGGTTAAACGAGAACAAAATCAATAAACGCTTTTAAATTTCCTTCAATTTGATACCAAAATCATGTATGTAGTTTGAAAACTGTGAAAAATTTTAGTACCAGATCTTTTTAGTATTAATTATAAGCTGAGAATGAGAGAAAAACGACTTGAAATTCACACTTTTAGCTTTGAAGGCAAATATTTCAGTCAGTTTGCAATGGATTTCAATAATTTTTTTTGAAAAACTTTGTTTGTTAAAATATCCTTCAAACATAAGTTGAAATTTTTACTAAACCAAAGTATTAATATTTTTAAAAATTTTTTTAAAAAATGTTCAAAAATTTTTAGTTTAAGCCAAAAAATTGGATAAAAGTTGTTTTTGTTGTAAAAAAAATTATATCCAAAATTTAGGTTTTCGATTTCCTATCAGATGATATAACAATCTTAAGGTTTATAATTTGTAGTATTACTTAAACAATAAAAAATCGTTTTGGTAGCGAAAAATCAAGCCTACCCACTATCAATTTTTGAATGAAAACTTTTTGAAAACCCGGCGAAGCGGCGGGTTTAAGCTAGTCATCTATATAAATAAAATTTAAATGGTGTCCGTTGGTAATGGCATCAATCATGAACGACTTAACAGATTTGGCTGGGATTTTTACTACTTTGTTTAGTATTTGTATGAGGATGGTTTATTAAGAAAAAAATGGGAAAATTTGGAAAATCACGAAAATCCAAAGAAGCTTTTTTGTATAGAAACGTATTTTTTATGAAAAATATTAAACATCTCCGCAATGTTTTCACCGATTGCTTGGAAATTTGGCAGTGGGCTTAACTACGACTCATGTAAAGTTTAAAGACATATTCTATTTTTCTCAGCTAATCACGCAAAACTTTCAGTGTATGAAGAAAAACGTGTATGAGCTTGTAACTCAGAATTTAATTACGATATTCACATGAATCTTTCACTAAACCTTGGTTTTTTGGGCATATAAAATTATAAAAAGTACAACCATACAAACACAAAGAAAAGGAAAGAAAAATTCTAAAATTTTTTATTAAGCTTGAATTTTCGTTCGTATAAAACATTTTTAACATTTCTATGACAGAAATTCTAAATGAATCCTACATTTATGTACATTATATGAAAGGAAATCAAGAACTGAATTTGTGAGTATAAAAATATTTACAACAAAAACAGTTGTTAGCATATATTTTGTAAAATAATCAAATTTATTATGGTTTTCTTTAAGAAATTAATAAAAATTATAAAAAGAATCTCAATGAGTAGTTTAGAACCCCAATCGAAGTTAAAACATAATTTTGCGAAGACTCAATAATTATTTCAAACAAAAACAGAATAAATGTTATCCTTCGAAACATGATCGAATTATTCAAGTCACCGAAAGTGGTTTTTAAAAAAATTTTACGCTTTTATATGTTTTCACAGAGGAACAATTTTATTGAACTCAACCACCAAAAAATAGGAGAGACGAAGTTATTTTCTTTTCAATAAGTAGCAAAATTTATTTTGTAAAAAAATCTAATTTAACGTTTTTTTTTTACAACTACTTAAGTTTTGCTTCAAAACATAGCTGCAAACAGTGCTTATCAGTGTTGCTGTTTTGGTCCAATCGGACCAAAATTGGTAGTTTTGCTTTAAAAAATAGGGTTTAGTAGTTTAGTTGGTTTGTTGCGACTTTCTATTATTTTTGGTAGCTTGGAAACTCGAACTAATCTTCAAATTCCAAATAAATGCAATTTAAAAATATTTTTGATTTGCAATATGGGATCTCAAAAAAGAATACAACGTTACATAGTTTTTCTTTAAGACTTAACCAACACTCAGGGGATGCCCCTTAGAAATGCGAAAGCATTGTGCTGATACGGAAGATGGGTGATAGTGAGTTGGAGGGTGGAAAGATAGAGTAGTGTCTGTGAAGATTTGATTTACATTTTCACATCTTGAAACTGCCGAGGAACACGCGCGCAGGGAGATTGTTCCACAATTTTACTGAGAGACTGAAGAAGGAATTATCTCGGTAATGCGATGTCCTATTGGACAATGAGGCAATGGTATAGGGATGGGCTTGAAGAGCTGCCCGAGTGGACCTCCATGTACCCCCCATGATAGTACCTATACAGAAGGCTTACACAGTACAACACATAATTTTAGGACTCAATTCTGACAATTGCACGTGAAAGTAGGCCCAAAATGAAGAACTTGTGCATCATTCGTTTTGTCTTCTTGCCTGCCAAAATATTTTTAATATCGATTTGAAGTTAGTAACTATCGTATAGGGGAATTTTTCACGTTTTAGGCTCTTTTGTTTGACATAACTCGAGAACCACTAGTCCGATTTAGCTGAAACAAATTTAGAAAAATTAAGAATTACAATTCCTCTAATCTGTTTTTATACTGTTTTCCTATGTGTGCAACACTTTCGAAGTTAAAAATGAATATATGAAGGGAAAAAAGTATTTTTTGCCTAAAAATTAAAATTTTTTTTTTTTAAAATTCATAAAAAATCCCAAATGGAAAAAAGTGTCAAATATAATTACTTTCACATAAAGTCACATAACCTATGAGCAAAATAAGGCATAGATCATGAAAATCGATGCACGCGTTTCTCATTTATTCACAATTAAGTAAATGTATGAATTTCAAAAATTTGCTCGAGATATGCACAACATTATTTGGAGAAAACATTGACACCATTTTTATTATTCTGAGAATTAAAAAAAAAATGGAATAAACAAAGGGTATTTGAATAAATATAATTTATTGGAATAAATAAAGGTTATATGAATAAATATAATTTTGACCAATTTTTAAAATATAATAATATTGCAATTTTGCATCGGGCTAGTTGGTCTTATGTTTTTTAATGCAAATAAATAAACTTTATTTCATTGTTTTCCACCGACGTTTCGCTGGTTTTTTCCAGCTTCTTCAGGGATTTTTATTGAATCTTAGAAAGAAAATAATATATATTTAGTCGGTGTTTCAACCTTTAAATGGCAAAATAAAACTTACAAAATTTTTAAATTTTACATTGAAAAAAATCAAATACACGTTTTTGATATTAAAACATTAGCACAAATTACAACATTAAAACAAACAAAGCATTAAACAGTTTGAACATTAAATAATAAATAATATTAATATTAAAATATTTTTTGTCAAGTGATAACTAAAATTAAATAAATATTGCACAAAGTTTAAATCGCAACTGAATAAATTAGATTTATATTATCTTTGTCCTCTTTTGTGTTCATCGTTGTGTTTATTTTTTGTTGAATCCGAAGGCTCTCTAGTGTCAGAATTCTTATTTGATCAAAATCAGCTGTGTGCCCTGTTTCTAAAATGTGTTGAGCAGGCCCTGTTGATGTTCTTTCTTTTTTTATGTCTGCCATGTGCTCTTTCATCCTTATTTCGAGTGTTCTCTTAGTTGTCCCAATGTATACCAGTTTGCAAAATCTTCCCCGATTTTGCCTTTGCAGCCGATCTCGTAGACTACGTTGTCTTGGTCTATCTTGTTTATTTTGTCCTTGGTGTTAGTGAATAGTCTTTCACAAGGTTGATTTATAAGGTTGTCGCAGGGCTGATCGCACTCTCTTCTCAGTGCCCATAATTGTCAAAACCACCCAATTTTGCGAATGACTACAAAAGAAAAACGGATGATAAAAGAGAACACTTGCAGATTTTCTATGAGCTGTCAACTTCGATTTGACAATTATGGGTACTCACTTTCTCTCTTGCGACAACCTTATAAATCAACCTTGGTCTTTCAATTGTTTGATTAGGTGCGTGTGCATACGATGCATTATCTTTTTTTATAATTTTATGTAAGCGCGCGCTCTCTGTCAACATCGGAACAAAAGAAACTCTGAAAAATTGTTTGGTATTGCCAGATTGGTCCGTTGTCGATTTTGGGATTTTTGTGTGATCTCGTTTATGTAGTTTCCAATTAACTAAATTATTGATTAGGAAGTTCGGATAGTCGTTCTTTCTTAGTATTGTTTTTATTTTAATTATGTTTTTGTCTCTGAATTTCATTTATCATTTATCATTTATTAATTTTTTATTTTAATCTTTGGATACAACTTCCTTATAGATTAAAAGAATACAATAAATATTAACTTAAATATTATAAAAAACTTATTTTCTCTTATATGTAAAGATAACTATAATTAAAGAATTCGATTTAATAAGTGCCTCATAACTTCCTTCGAGATTGAAAAATCTATACAATGGTCAACATTAATATTATTATAAAGAGATAATGGCCTATAAATAGGTGCATTAGCAACATAATTAGTGCGACTAGTTGGTAGGTAAAAAATATCAATATTTCTTAGCACCCTAGCAGGTACATTAAAATCAATTTTTTCCAAAAGTACAGGACAATCAACTGATCCAGAAATTATATCATAAGCAAAAAGTAGTGAAAGTAAGTTACTCTCTAAAGACTTTATGTTTAATAAAAGACATCGTTCACTATATGTGGGAAGTGAAACTTCAAGACTAAGCGTACGAAAAACAAAACGAGTAAAAGATTTCTGCACACGCTCAATGCGCAAGCTATGAGCAGCATAATACGGATGCCAAATTACTGATGCATATTCTAACCGAGAACGAACAAGATTAAAATACAGCGTTTTAAATGTGTACGGGTCTGAGAAAGAAGAAGTTTGACGCCTAATAAATGCTAACAAAGCATAGGCTTTCGGGATGATAAAATCTAGATGTGAATTAAATGTAAACTTGGCATCAAAAACAACGCCAAGATCTTTAAATTGTTGGACATGAGATAACAACGTGTAGTTAATGTGATATTCGGACGGACTAGTAATTTGGATTTTCGAAAAAGACATAAAAGCGCATTTCTTTATATTTAAGAAAAGATTATTTCTCAAGGACCAAGTGTAGAGTTTGTTAACTTCATCTTGAAGTCGGAAGACATCAGATTGGTTTCTAATTTGAAGAAAAATTTTCAGGTACAGAATACAGGAATACAGAAGACATTGAGAATGTACAAATAAAGATGGAATATCATTAATAAATAAAATAAATAACAATGGACCCAGAATACTCCCTTGGGGAACACCAGACGTTGCACTAAAGGAAAAGGACTTGAAATTATCAAAAGACACGTAACACTGTCTATTAGAGAGATAAGACTCGATCCAACTTAAAAATGTTGAGTGAAAGCCTAATTTGTTTAGTTTTTTAATAAGTAAAACATGAGAAACTTTATCAAAAGCTTTAGAAAAGTCTGTATATATTACGTCAACCTGAAAGCCATTAGAAAACGCAGATATGCAATACTCAGAGAACAAAACTAAGTTTGATATAGTCGAGCGTCCTGGGACAAAACCATGTTGGCAGGGAGAAATGATACCTTTGGTCGCAAATATTATTTTTTCTTTTACTATAATTTCAAAAAGTTTTGACATTGCAGAAAGTTTGGAAATGGGTCTATAATTAGCAACGTTATTTTTTGATCCAGATTTATGCACTGGTGTTATAAAAGACATTTTCCAAATATCCAAAAAAATACCAGAATTCAAAGATTTATTAAAGATAATTGCAAGTGGACCACTTAGGTTTAAAGCACACCTTTTTAGGATACAGGCTGACAAACCATCGTTGTCAACCGTATAAGAAACTTTAAGTGTATGAATACCTCTTAAAACATCATCTTCAGTGACAGAAAGAGAGCCAAAGTTAATTCCAGTATCAGTACCACTACTTAATTCAAAGTTATGATTATGATACGGTTCAAAATTTGATTGAAAAAATTCTGCAAATAAGTTTGCAGTGGATATACCGTCATTCGATATTTTTTCATTAAGAATCATTGTGGAGGGAATGTCCGAGCAACCTTTCTTGGATTTGACATAATCCCAAAAGGCTTTTGGTTTTGAATTAATGTTCAACTCAAAGTTGGAGATATAATTTCTATAGAGGTACTTATTGAGGAAGTTGAATTCCCTCATATAGTGTCGATATTTGTAGAAATGAAAAAAGTGATTAGTTTTACAGAATTTTTTATAAAACTTACTTCGCAAATTCTTAATTTTAGTAAGACCGTTTGTATACCAAGGTAGCTTATAAGCTTTTGGCCTATACTTTGGAATAATTTCATTACAAATTGAAGACAGCCGACAGACAAAAATATCAAAACTTGATGAAGTGTCAGCATGTTTTAATTCATTAACCCAGTCAATAGCATTAATCGCATTATTCAGCACAGAAAAATTACATTTTTTATAGTAAAATTTGAAAAGATGTGGACTGATTGGTACATTAAGATATTTATAAAAAGAAATTTCAATCTCTAAAGGTAAGTGATGAGCAGTAGGCGTAGATATAGGTGATTGAGAAACTAGAAGTTTAAATTGAAAATTATCATTTATAAAAACAAGATCTAATAACCTATTAAGTAAATTAAAACAGTTGTTTATTTGTTGAAAACCAAGAGCTAACAAGTTATCGATAACATACAACTCTATACTACTAGAAACATTGCAAGGTACGAGATAAAAATAATCAAAATACTTAGTCCAAGAAATATTGCAGAGATTAAAATCACCCAGCAGCATCAATTGGTCTCCATCTTTCAGCATACTGGTCGTTGAAGACGAAATGTTGTCTACGTGTGCCTGATATAACTCCAGTGAACTATTAGGCGGCACATAGGATACGCAAAAAAAACATCGATTCAGGTAGGCCTTTAACAACCACACATAACTGATCAAGCAGCACATCAGTATTAGATAGGATAACAGATGAAGAACATAGATTTTTATTTACAGCGATTAAAACTCCTCCTCCTCGTTGACATCCAGTAGCATGAAAATCGCGATCTTTACGATATACGTTATAGAGTAGTGGATCAAAAAACTCTTGATCATAGAAATTTCTATTTAGCCAGGTCTCAGTAAGAATGATTACATCAAAAACATTTTGAGAGGTAGCAGCATAAATATTATTAGATTTGGTTCTTAAGCCGGATACATTTTGGTAATAAATTTTGAGTATATTATCAAGAGCATCAATTTGTCCCAACTCTGTTATTGGCCTAACAGAGGGTTTAACTCTTTTCGAAAAAACTTGAATTCTCGAACCACCACATCTACTGGCCAAATAGCCGGTGCAATT
Source organism: Coremacera marginata (assembly GCA_914767935.1). NCBI lineage: Eukaryota > Metazoa > Arthropoda > Insecta > Diptera > Sciomyzidae > Coremacera > Coremacera marginata. The sequence continues at coordinate 59,316,056 of OU612044.1, read as the reverse complement.
ACTTTAGAGTAAAGAGAAGACGAAATGCCAAGCTTAAAAGTAACACTTTTAAGAGCATCCAAATCAGCATCTCTTTTGACTAACTTCGTACATGAGAGATGCTGTCTGTCCACTTTAGCATATTTCATGACATATTCGATTATGTTTTCTTCAGAAACTGTAGGCTTAAAAGAAGATATATGTACCCATCTCATTCTATCCACAACCTGCAAGTCAACATTATCATTTTGTCCAACCACAAGAGCACTTTTGTTTACGTTTCTTCTATTAGCAGCAACAACATTAGAGCATAGATCGTTAGCAGAATTAGAATACATTTGAACAGAGCTTTCACCAACAACAACTGACGAGTAAGTAGGCTTTAGCATAGAGCCAGAAACATCAACATCAGCAGCAACAACAGCATCTGTTGACGCGAAAGAGGATGGAGAAGAATTAACAACTGAAACAGGCGGTACAACAACATTTGCATTAGGCGGCGTTATAACAAGTTTCGGCAAAACCGGCGCACTAGTTACAGCAGCAGCAGCAGCAGCAGTAGCAAAATCAGCGGTTGATGAACTTCTATTAGAAGGTCGACGAAATGAAGAAGCGACATCGCGAAAATTAAATGACTCACTTATAAATGATTTTAGTTCTTTTACTTCTTGCACTAATTGTGCGACAGTTGCATTCAAATTAAATGGCGTATTTAAACAATCATTACAATTAAATACTATATTTTCATTATTTTTTAGCACAACAGAGCAGCTTTCATCTATGTTCACACAAAGTTTCACGTCACTAATGTCAATTACTTTATTGATTAAATTCTTTGCTGCGTTTATTTTTTGATTAAGCGGCTGGTTAGAGTGAACATTTCTCAACCTTCCCGACGATGTTGGCTTTGTGTACCAATTTATTATTATTTTATTTTCAATCCTTTGCAGTTTGGTATCTAAGTAAGGTAGTTTTTTGTTGTTTTCTTGTTCGACTGTGAATTCTAGCTTAGTGTGAAATTTGTTAAATGTTTTAAGTATTATTTCCATATCTGTTTCTTTTATGACAGCGAATATATCGTCTACATATTTAATAATGAATTTAATGTCAATATTTATTTTCTTTAGTTCCTCTAAAGTATAATCAAGTAGTGTGTCCAGTATAATATCAGCTAAGGTTGGAGATAATGGATTTCCCATAGGCATCCCAAATATTTGTTTATATATCTTATCGTTAAATTTAAAATAATTATTATCTTTTAAACAGAATTCAAGTAAAGATATGAATTTTTGTTTTGGAATTTTTGTTTGCTGTTCTATTTTGGTCCATGAGTTTTGTATTTTTTTAATCACTAGGTAAATAGGTATGTTAGTGAATAATGAAATTATGTCATATGATACAAGTATTTCGTCATCATTTAAGATTATGTCTTGTATTTTGTCTTTAAGTTGGTAATTTTTCTATTCTTAATGTTGTATTTGTCAGATATAAGATGTTTTAAAATTTCTCCTATGTACTTAGATAGTTCGTAGCATGGTACATTAAAAGAAGATGAAATTGGTCTCAATGGACTGTTATTTTTATATATTTTAGGAAGTCCGTATAGCCTAGGTACTGTGGGAGCCGAGCATGATAGTTTAAATTTATCTTTTCTATCTACATATGTAGATGTTTTTGAATAATTCGGTGATTATATTATTGTTTTGTTTTTGTAGCTTAGACGTAGGATCAGCTCTTATAGTTTTGTATGTATTTTTATCTTCTAGTAAAGGTTATTTGATTTTTATGATTGCGAAGCTAGAAACGCTAATAAATGTATGATAACTACCTGTATGATTTTTTTACAGAAATTGCACCCACATTTAAGGGTGGCCATTATTTGGAAAGTTTTGCACAACTTCAAACGTCACTTGTACGTGAATCAGGTATATAGCCAGGCACCCTTAAAATATGCGCCCATTTATAAGTAACTGCCAGTAAAATATTGAAAAATACGTAGTATTTATATGTGTGCATTGATCGATTTTTTGTCATTCAGCCAGTGCTGACGAACGCGAACAGTAAAAGTGATTTTTCTCCAGTTTTTTAAATGTGAACAACAATAAAATATAAAATATATAAATATGGAAAATAACAAGTGCCCAAAATTGGATAATTTTTGTTACGTTTGTGGTCATATCGTCCTAAAAAAAAACAAACACTATCGAAAAAATTTGTTTACTGAGGAACTCAAAAAAGCGTATTGTGATTTTTTTGATAAAGCAGATTTAAGTGGTTCAAATTTTACGCCGAACACTGTGTGCAAAATGTGTTACAATACCCTTGTAAATTGGATATATGGACGAGGTGCAACGTTGTCTTTTATGAAGCCAGTAATTTGGGTGGAAGACACAACTGGACATGATGAATCCAGGTGCTACACATGCATAAATTTTCGTCCTGGATTAAACAGACAACAATTGAAAACAAAAGTATACACTGCTGCATTTACTGCCACACTTCCAGTTAACCGCCCTGCTGATATCGATGCACCTAAACCTCCGAGTAAGGATACTGTGTCCCTGCAAGCCGAAACCGTTTTCACCAATCCGACCAATGTGAATGATGCCGATTGGACACTCAATATTGAAAATAATGCACCACAACCGATAACAGAAATCGAAATGGATTATGTTGTGGCCAAGCTGGGACTATCACAACAAAACTTCGAATGGTTGACATCATTTTTGAAGAGCGGAAAACTCACACAGCAAAATGTCAGCGCAACATCATACAGACAACGTAAAGCTGATTTTCAGAAATTCTATTCCGTTGACGAAGCAAATACGTTCACGTACTGCCATGATATCCCAGGTTTAGTGAAAAAATTGGGAATGGATTATATCGCTGGCGACTGGCGTTTATTCATCGATGGTTCAGTTTCCAGTTTGAAGGCTGTGCTGTTACACAAAACAAACAAAAAACCGTCCATTCCATTGGGTTTCAGCACAAACAAGGAGGAAACGTATAAATCATTGGCCAACATTTTGACGGAAATCAAATACGATGAACACAAATGAAAGACTTGTTGCGATCTGAAGGTGGTCAACATACTACAAGGCATTATAGAAAAGGGCGGCTATCCAAAATACTGCTGCTTCCTTTGTAATTGGAATTCACGATACACAGGGAATCAATATCAACGTAAAAATTGGGAAGCAAGAACTCCCGAGCTCAACAAACAATTACAATTACGCAATGAACCTATGATGAAGGACCTGGATGATATTTTGTTGCCACCGCTCCACATAAAATTAGGAATAGCTGGCAAATTCGTTGCAGTGGTAGTCAAGGATATTGTGGACGCCTATGACTGTTTAAAATTCATCTTTCCAAAACTCAGTGACGCTAAAGTTAAAAAAAGGTAAGTATCTCTGTCTGTATTTAAATATTGTCATATATAAATTTTTTCATTTCGATATATTCGCATTACCAATCATTTTTCTGTTTTTTTTTTTTATTTAAAACAGGTATTCTCAATGGACCAGATATAAGGAAATTAATGAAAAGCGAATCTTTCACAAATGTGCTTTCGAACCATAGTAACCACCTACATGCATGGAACGCACTGAAAGATGTCATCGAAGGCGTTTTAGAAAAGAACCGAGTACAGCGAGATGACATGCAGAAACGAGTGGACAAGTTGCTGTATTATTTTGAAAAAATCAATGCATCCGTGTCATTAAAATTACATTTCCTGCATTTCCACCTTGATACCTTTTTGGCACAATTATCTCAGGAATCAGACGAACAAGGAGAGAGGTTCCTGCAGGTAACCATGCCAATGGAAGAGCGATTCAAAGGCAAAAAATTAGATGCTGGCGGAGGTTTGTTGGTGGAGTTCGAAAATTATGCAGTATGAAGATGAAAGCACCGAAGAAGAAGATGACACTGAAATTGGTGGACCCATGGAAAAAAACGAGCCCTTGAATATTATGGATTCCTCGGATGACGACGCAAACTCAGACCACGAATATCAACAACCTACGAAGAAAAGAAGATCATCAGAACCACAAGCGTCAACTTCAACGAGAATGGATATTGCCAATAATTATAATTATAATTGAAAATGTTCTAAATTTTGTTTTTATGCATAGATTCCATAAATTCCATATTTGCTGTGTAAGAATAGCTGCAATACAAATCGGAATTTTTATTTTAAGTTTTGTGTATATTCATTCATAACAATATTGGAATTGAAATAAATTTATTCATCGATTTTCTCAAAAAATGTCTCACTTTACTCGCAGGTTACGTGGCTTCATTTTTACTTAATAGTGAATAAATGAGAAACGCGTGCATCGATTTTCATGATCTATGCCTTATTTTGCTCATAGGTTATGTGACTTTACGTGAAAGTAATTAGATTTGACACTTTTTCCATTTTGGATTTTTTATGAATTTAAAAAAAAAAAAAAAATTAAATTTTTAGGCAAAAAATACTTTTTTCCCTTCATACATTCATTTTTAACTTCGAAAGTGTTGCACATATAGGAAAACGGTATAAAAACAGATTAGAGGAATTGTAATTCTTAATTTTTCTAAATTTGTTTCAGCTAAATGGTGGTTCTCGAGTTATGTCAAACAAAATAGCCTAAAACGTGAAAAATTCCCCTATACGATAGTTACTGACTTCAAATCGATATTAAAAATATTTTGGCAGGCAAGAAGACAAAACGAATGATGCACAAGTTCTTCATTTTGGGCCTACTTTCACGTGCAATTGTCAGAATTGAGTCCTAAAATTATGTGTTCAAAAATGTTGGACTGTGTTAGGCAACCAATATTGCGACGATGCCCTAGAGAGTTGAGATTAGATGAAATATTATCGTCCCCTTTCAAATATATCGCACGTCGTTGAATCCGGTCCAGAAGCTCCAAATATGATCTTAAAGCCCCTGCCCAAATGTGCAAATTGTACCCCATTTTCGCCCTCATATATGAGATAAAGATCATATGAAGATGAACTGTACTTACGCCCTTTTTTACACGCAACAAACATCCCATAACAATAATAATATAACACACATACAATGTTATTGTAGAAAAACAAAGCAAACAATATTGTTTATCAAAAAGCTTTGCAATAGTCAATTGCAATACTCGAATAATCTATTGTCATCAAAAATATAATATCATGAAATTTCATAAAACAAACATTTCCTATGACATTCAAATTTATTTATTGTTTATTTTACAAGCATCAATCCAACGTACTGGACCATAAAATTATTCGATGGCACTTCATCGATGCAGCGCTATCTATAGAAAACAAAATCATTTTCTATATGAAAAGTAATTTTGGGTAGGACACTATACCTATATAATTTTTTTTTGGAAATGTCGATCTGTATTGTAGTTACATTTTACGTACATTTTTTAATTTTCATCTGTTTAAAAACTCATGCAATTAAATTTTTATATCATCTATATTTGGTTACTTTTCCTAAAATGTAACATTTTTCTGTTCATTTGTGTTAAAATAAAAATTATAGTTTTTGTAACCCTAATGTATCTATGTAATGTATATATATATAAAATTCAATTTTTGTTGGTGTGTTCTTATAGGGTCCGAAACCATACGTCCGATTTACTTCCAACTTCCAGAATTTGGTTGCTTCGATATCGAAAACGCTGTTTCAAAATACTTTCATTTTCTATGAATCTCCTCTAATATGATGTGATTGGATTTGATTTGATTTGATTTACGTTGATTTGATTTGATTTGAGTTGTGTTGAGTTGAGTGGCGGCCGTGGCGTAGTGGGTAGAGTGTGTGGCTCAAACGCCAGAGAACCTAGGTTCGAATCCCCGATTTGACACAGTAATTTTTTCAATTGAATTAATTTTTCTGCAGACAATGGCAAACCTTATAGTGTAAACAACTGCCATGAAAAGCTTCTTAAGAACATAAGTCGTTCGGAGTCGGCAAATGGCTTGGTAGGTCCAGTTCTCATTTGTGTTCAAATATTTCACAACACACACAACACAATTGATCATAAGAAGCTCGATCAAAGTCCTTTCAAGGGGTGAAATGGCCATTTCATTTTTTTTTTTTTTTTGAGTTGAGTTGGTCTGATTTGATTTGATTTTATTTGATATTGATATATTTCATGTGATTTGATTGAATATCAAATGCTGGGCGTTTCACCTGCCATACAACCGAAATTTACGATATGTTTGAATAAATTTATGTTCTACTAGCTGAATACCCGGCTTAACTCGGGAGTTGATATAAATAATTTTCAATTTCATTCATCGATTTGAAAAAACTTTTCACAAACTTTAGATGGAATTTTGTGTGTATCTTTCAAACCGGTAACTTCGGCGAAACGAACAAAATGTAGCTTCAACATCTGGAAATGATGAGAAAAAGTGAGGGAAATCGTGATTTGTGTGTACGTGCCGCCGATCGCTTGCAAAAATATATTTTCAAGTTTTATATTGTACTAGCTTATACCCGGCGCGCTTCGCTGCGCTCAGCGCTTATCCCCTAAAAGAGGGCGTAACTTTAGTGAAGCCATGCTTTTATAGTAAGTTCTTACCGAGTTTTATTAATGTGTGACTTATTTCGAAAGCTATACCGAAAATTTTGGGTGCGTAAAAAGTACCATGCCCCTCGTCCAACACCCATTAAATGTTACCTGTGCAACGGCATGTGTAAATTGAGGTCGAATACTGAATTCCGAGGCTTTGCGACCTATAATTCCAAAACTGTTCGAAATCGAAAATTTTAGGTGTACATATTTACGATCGGCAACAGACTTCACAGGAACCCTCTCAACGCTTTGGTATAAAAATTGGCTTAGCGGTTTCGAAGTCTTTACGTGATATACACATATAACCACATACGTATATACATTAAGTCGCCTCACGCTCTTTAGAAAAAAAATTGCTCAGTCTCGTTCTTCAAAATAATCCATGGCTTATGTTATGATGATCCCCAAAATATTTCGACTAAAAATATTGGCTGGTATGGCAGTTAGAAAAAAACAAACAAAAAAAAAAAATTAAAAAATTAATAAAAATCTGCATCATCTCTGGTCCGACTGTAAAAATTTAAAATTTATTAGTGCAGATTGGAATAACTTTTTCATTACTATTATTTCTGAACGTTTGTTTTTTTAACTATCGCACCAGTAAATATTTTTATAAAAAACTCGATTTTTACAGAATATTTCAAACCATTCCGTGGCATACTGGTTGACGTGCGAGGCTTGTATACCATAGAACCCAGGTTCGAATTCTATCTGACAAAGAAAGTTTTTTCAATTGAAGTAATTTTTCTGTTCGGCCGCCATCTCTATGCAGACAATGGCAAACCTCAGAGAGTAAAAACTGGCATGAAAAGCTTCTTGAGAACATAAGCCGTTCGGAGTCGGCATAAACCTTGTAGATCCAGTTCTCGATCATTTGTGTTCAAACATTTCACATTGTTTAAGGGTTCTGGCAGTAACCATATGAACTAATCTACCAAGTTTTAGTCTTTTACTGTAAAAAAAGTCTGATATATATCCTTTTTATGGATTTGTGGGCGTAAAAAGTAGGCGTGGTAGCATTTATGTATAAAGTGACCGCCACTTTGACCCATAGCACCTACATACCAAGTTTGACTATCAAAACGTTCACATCTCAGGAATTAAAATTATTTCTAACCGATAGCCCTGGCAGCTAGTGCTTACTTAGTTATAATTTTTAATTGTAATTAACTATTGTACATTAATAAATAAGTAAATAAATAAATTTAATAAAATTATTTCTAAAGAAAGGGCACAGATATAGTGCTACCATGCACATGCTTTGCAAAGTTGTCGAGAGTAAGCGTATGAACTTAATTACCAAATTTTAGTATTTAACGTATTATTTAGTATTTAGAATCGTCTGATTTATAGAAGTTCTATTACTTTCTGGGTAAAAAAAAACAAGTGGCAGCCGTGGCGTAGTGAGTAGAGTGTGTGGCCCATACGCGAGAGAACCCTGGTTCGAATCCCACCTGACACGGAAAGTTTTTCACTTGAATTAATTTTTCTGTTCGGCCGTCACCTCTCTGCAGATAATGGCAAACCTCAGAGAATAAAAACTGCCATGAAAAGCTTCTTGAAAACATAAGCCGTTCGGAGTCGGCATAAAACATGTAGGTCCAGTTCTCGATCATTTGTGTTCAAACATTCCACAACACGCACAACACAATTGATCATAAGAAGCTCGGTCAAAGTGCTTTCAAGGGCTGAAATTGGCCATTTCGTTTTGTTTTTTTTGTGGTTGATACAAGTGGGCGTGGCAAATTTTATTTATATATATATATTGACTGCCACTTAGAGCACCTGAATATCAAGTGTTACTATCAAAACGTGTACAACTCAGGAATAAGCATGATTTCGAAAAAGTGGGCGTAGATATGTTGCGACCATTCCCATTTTTTAACAGTTGCCGACAGTGACCATATGAACTAAATTACCAAATCTTAGTCTTCTACGGCAAAAGCCGTCTGATATAAAGCATTTGTTACTGATTTGTGGGCGGAAAAAGTGGGCGTGACAACATTTATATTTACATAGTGACTGCCACTTGGACCTATAGAACCTGCATAAAGATTCACTATGAAAACGTGTACAACTCAGGAATAAGCATGATTTCGATAAAGTGGGCGTAGTTATAGTGCGGCCATGCCCATTTTTTGTACATTGGCCGAGAGTAATCATATAAACTAAATTATCAAATCTTAGTCTTCTACGGCAAAAGCCGGCTGATATAAAGCATTTTTACTGATTTGTGGGCGGTAAAAGTGGGCGTGACAACGTTTATATTTACATAGTGACTGCCACTTGTATCCCTAGCACCTGCGTACCAAGATTCACTAGCAAAACTTGAACATCTCAGGAATTAAAATGGTTGCTGATAAGTTGGCGTAGATATAGTGTGACCACGCCCAATTTTTGTACAGTCACGGAAAGTAACTATCTGAACAAAATTACCAAATCTTAGTTTTATATGATTAAAACCGTCTGATATATAGCATTTTTTTTTGTTTGTGGGCGATAGAGCCAATTTGGGTTGTATGGGAGGTACCACGCCCCCTTGTTCAATCAACACGAAACTTCACAGGAACACTTCCAGAATGTTGCTTCAGAATCCCTAAAAATTTCATAAAGTTTGGTTCGGTGGTTTTGGAGTCTATACGTGATATACACACATAACCACATACATAAGGGGTATTCGCTCTTTTGTGTATTTATGAATACACTAGTGTACTTCTGTCAAAAAATTACACTAAATACACATGCAACAACAAATACCATAGCTTTAGAAGTTACACTTTATGTGTTTCTTTACAACATCAAAAGATGATTGTAATGTAGTTGTATGTGTTAATTGTATCATTTTGACATTACTTGGCAGCATTCTTGGCACCATTTCTTGTCCTTTGTTCGCCATAATTTTTCGCGCTAGCTCGTCACATCATATCGTCTTCTAATAAGAACTGTTTAAAATCCATCTGTAATGGAATCTGTAATGGAAAATGTTAAAATAAGGAAAAAACGTTCAATTGCCACCAGTATAGCCAATAGTAGATACACTGCTGTGGAAGAAGTCACTCAGTCTTTCCCTTGTATTTATCGGTACAATTACAATCAGTACATCTAATACACGAAAGAGCGAATACCACTATACATTAATTTTTATATAAATACTAGCTTAGACCCGGTGCGCTTCGCTGCGCTCAGCGCTTATCTCCTAAAAGAGGGTGTAGCTTTAGTGAAACCATACTTTTATAGTAAGTTCGTACCGAGTTTTATTGAGGTGTGACTTATTTCGAAAACTATACCGAATATTTGGGGTGCTGAAAAAGTACCACGCCCCTCGTCCAACGCCCATAAAATGTTACCAGTGGAACGGCATGTGTAAATTGAGGTAGAATACTGAATTCCGAGGCTGTGCGACCTACAAAAAAAAACTAAAACTGTTCGATATCGAAAATTTTAGGTGTATTTAAGGTGCCTTTTACGATCGGCACCAGACTTCATAGGAACCCTCTCAAGGCTTTGGTATAAAAATTGGCTTAGCGGTTTCGGAGTCTTTACGTGATATACACATATACCCACATACGTATATACATTAAGTCGCCTCACGCTCCTTAGAAAAAAAAATTGCTTAGTCCGGTTCTTCAAAATAATCCATGGCTTATGTTACGATGATCCCCAAAAAATTTCGACTAAAAATATTGCCTGGTATGGTAGTTAAAAAAAAAAACAAACGGTCAGAAATAAGAGTAATAAAAAGTTATTTTGCATCAAAAAATCTTAATTTTTTTCCGTTGCACCAAAGAGAGTGCGGATTTTTATGGATTGTTTTAACTTTTTTCATATTATTTTCACTAAAATTGAAATTAATTTTTTCCCATACTACTTTTAGTCAAATAAATTGTAAAATGTAAAAAATGTGTACATTTTTTTGTAATTTCATTTACTTTAATTCTTCACTTTACATTATATTTTATCATCAATAGATAATTTATTTGACCAAAAGTAACATGGCAAGAAAAAAAAAATTTTTAATTTGTAAAATTTTAATAAAAAAACAGTTTAAAAATTAATGAAAATCCGCATTACATCTGATCCGACTGAAAAAAATTAAAAACTGATTGGTGCAGATAATTATTAAGTCTGACCGTTTGTTATTAACATATGAATTCCCACGCTTATTAAAAATACTATGGGAATTCCCAAAAAAAAAATTCCCAAGGGCAATTAAAAATTACCACGACTGGGATTTTTCCCACAAAACTGGCAATCTTGATTTGCACTCAGAGAGCGCAAATTATAGACAGAGAGAGAGAGAGAGAGAGAAAGAGAACGACACATTAAAATATACAGGGTTAGATGTTTTTTTCAATTTTTTTTGCATTTTTAATTATAGTAAACCAGTGATAATTATTAAAGAAAAACAAACACAATATAAAAATGCATTAAAAAGATAATAAATGAAAAACGATTTAAACAAATGGAATATATGTCTTAAAAAAGGTAACAATCATTATTTCTCTGCAACCTCCGCATTTTTGGACCTGAAGTCTTGCTTATGTAGCCTGTTTTTGCAGAGTCTAAGAACTTTTCTAAGCTCAGTTACATATTCTGTATAGGTCAAGCTGTCTTTAGATGTTGCTTCTGAAAAATTAAAAATAAATTGAAGGAAACGATGAGTGATTATTTTATTTAAAAATTTTACCAAAAATCGCATCGAGAAAAGATGTTAGCTCCTTTAAAGAATTTTTCCCCTTGATGCCATCGTAGGCATCGTAGGCATCGTAGATGCCATAATTATTTAACAAAAAATCTCACAAGTTTTACGTGTAAAATCAAAATCGCGTACAATCAATTAGCACGTGCTTTTTGTTCACAATTTAATTACAACTGACTGATAGAGACCTGTTGGAAATATGCATACGAGTCTTGTAGAGCGTCCGCATTAACATCGTTGCATTACAAAAACAATTTCTCCATGAGAGACCATTCAGCTGCTTGCTGAAAATATGCATACGAGTATTGTAGAGCGTCCGCATTGATATCGAAGCATTACAAAAACAATTTCTCGATGAGAGAACATCTCAGCAGCTGACTGAAAATATTCATACGAGTATTATAGAGCGTCCGCATTGATCTCTAATCATTAAAAAGCAAATTTATTATAACACAACATTCAAGGTTTTGTGCTGACAATACAATGACATGTCTTACAGAGCGTCAGCGTTCGCTCTGAATATGCGTACTTGGTCTTCGAGAAAACTTCGTCTTTAAGGATTCATATTCCGACTGGGTTGTTGTTAAGCTGGTAGAATAGGGCTGTATGTGTTGACTTTTGTGAAGCTACTTATTCATATTATATTTTCACGAATAAAACCTTGTTATGCGTTTTGTAATGTTTGATATTTTTGTTGCTTAGCCTTATGTTTAATTGCCCACTAGTTAATTTATCACTTGCCTAATAAAATATAAATTAATAAATCTTAACTTTCTTTATCTTAGTATGAACGAATGCTCCTATCTAAAATTCAACTCATAAATGAAGATCACATTCTTATACGATATGAAGAGCGTGAAGGCGAAAGCATTGCGCATGGAAAAGAACCACTGGACTTTAAATTGTACGTTTTCTACTGCATATCAGATGGAACAATTGTAAGAGTTTTTCAAAAGGATTCAATTGAATTGCTCTATATTCTACGGGATTTCTGTGATAACTTTCGCAATGTGCGCTCATTGCAAACAAAGCGACCTTCATCGTCTCCCAGCAACAATATACACTTCCGTGCAGCTTTTAATAGGTAAGTTGGATTAAAAACATTGCTCAAGACTGATTTGAGCTCATCAAAGTATAAGAATACAGGTGAATTATTGTGTTGTTAAAAAAGAAAGTGCATTTATTTCTGCTAGGCATGACTGCTATCGACAAAATTTGTCATATGTTGACGTATATATAGTTTTTTGGTGCTCAGCTTTTTATTAATATTAAAAACAAATAAACTTAATAAGTTTTTTCTGCTTTTATTTGAAAGACATGTTTTAAGAGTGCTTTAAAAATGAAGAACTTTTTTGCTCTTTTACTTAAAAAGTTTTTGACTTTTTTTAAGCAACTGAAACCAGACAGAAGTTTTCTTTTCTCGAAAAAATTCTGCATTTTTTCTGCCCTCTTTGAGAATTTTGCATTTTTTGTGTTCTTTTCTTAAAAAATTATTGACCTCTAAAATGAAATCGTGTTCTTTTCTCGAAAATTTTAACCTGAAAAATATAAAAAATGCAGAATTTTAAGCACTCTCAAGATCGACGGTTTCAGAATTCTGCCCTACAATGCTACCAACTGAAGAAACAAAAAGTGACATATTAAGAAAATATTGAACATTCTATTGACATTATATTTAAGAGTGAGCTTCATCTTTACAAATTACAAATATTTATTATAATTAAACATAAAATCTTGATATTAAGGAAATAGACACATCAGTAGTTTTAACGAAAATATTACAAATAAATTAATTTACCTTCAACAAAACTTTCGTCGCCAGACATTTCGAACTTAATTTTGTGTTTTGCTATTTCACGGAAGGCTTTTGCAATTTATTTGACGTTTCTCGATATAACAGGGCAGCCAATGCAATATTGTAAAAATAAATGTTGCATTTTTATTCAGGTCAAAATAATTTGGCGAGAAAAGAAACGCCATTATTTTATGGCGAAGATATGATTGAAGAAAGACAATCGTGCTGATTGTGTAATCCGGCGGATCAGTTGCGGCGGGAAAATGCGGGAAAATGACTCGAACTGGTTGGTTTATCGATGGCAGAAACCGGCGAGTAAGTTCGGTAAATATTTTTACTTTCCAATTTATCAAGCCAAAATTTGAGTTTTCTATAAAAATTAATTTTTGTACATTTTAACAAAAAATTAATTTAACTTTTAGCTGCTTTTCTTCAACATCCAAATCGGATTTGGATTAAAATATTTAGCGAAGAAAATCAATTTTTACATATAAATGGCGCTTTGAACATATGCACACGCGGCCTTTGTAGGCGTTAAAAGCTGTTTTTCTTATCGTCTAAAAAACAACGCAATTAACCCATTTTTGTCCAGCGTTGCGTATACGCAACGGTATACTTTTCTTAACCTGGAGATCATACAGTGATATATTTTCACGATCTCCAAAAAGAATATAAAATTTTAAGAATTTATCTAATCGACCTGTTTTCGCTCAAGGCTGAACAATTACGTTTACTTACATTTCCAAGCTTTGGAAATTTGGAAATTTTCCATTTTTTTTATCTTAAATTTTAAACCTCTGAAAAATCTAAAAAAAAGGTAAAGTAAAATATTATTCTTATACGTCTTTCTTAGGCTTTATATTTAACTTTTGTGAATTTTTATGAAGTTTGACGTGGCTCCCGCGGGCTGACACAACGATGGTCTTTAACGAAATACGTTTTTGTATATTTTTTTTTGTGGAAATTCTTGTGATCAATATTGGCGCAAAATGCTCGACTTGCTTATAAAATATCGTTCAATATCATTCAATTTGAAAATTAAAAAAGCGAGGTGGCAACTCGATGTTTACATTTTTTTGTAAAATTTTTTTTTTCTAAGTCAAGTTGGGTTAAAGCGGCTAAGTCGATAAACGACTCGAAACCTAGGGCAGTGCAGGCCCGTTGTCCACATACTCTCCTTTGAACCCTAGAGATTTCCCTACTCAAATCCGTTCGTGGGGGTAATGAATTTTAGGATATGCCTAATTTCCAGGCATGAGACTTCGGCAAGTCCGTTTAGAAAGGGATGACCCGGAGTTGCCATCCTCCTTTTAGCAAGGGCCGTATATTCACAGAGGAAGTGCTGAACATTTTCTACTTCCTCCTCACATCTGCAGCTTCTGCAAAAATCATTTGCTATAAGTCCTAACCGAAGTGCATCCCTTCCGATTAGGCAGTGACCCATGATGATTCTTACTATTTTTGACAGGTTTACCCTGCTTAATTCAAGCAGTTAGTTAGTACGTTTTCAGCTTAGCAGTCCTCAAGGTGCTCCCAGTATTCTTATGTAAGACTTAAGGATTTGTTCCTGCACTGGAGTTTATAGGAGGATATGGGTATACCAATAAGGTCCTCATTTAAGAGGGTGTTTAAGGTCGTACCCTTCCTAGCCAATTCGTCTGCCATGTTATTGCCCTCGATATCCCTGTGTCCGGGTACCCATATGAGGTGGATCCTGAATAGCCTTGCCATCTCGTTAAGAGATCTGCGGCACTCGGTGAGAGTTTTAGAGTTATCAGTATGTGAGTGCAGCGCCTTGATCACTGCTTGGCTATATGAGATGATGAAAATATTATTTCCTTCAAGATCTTTTTGACCCGGAATCTTAGCGGTTTCGTGAATAGCGGAAAACCATCTCCGCTTGGTAGACACTACAATAATTTGGAAGTCTAAAGGATACTTCGATTTCAAAGTCCTGGGAGTAAATACCTCACCCTACTTGTTCTCGAAGTTTTGATCCATCTGCAAAGATTTTTATGCCGTTTGTTTTATGGGGGGTTTTGTTAGCCCAGTCTAGCCACGAAGGGATGAGAACTTCGTAGTTCTTTTCAAGATTTAAGCAAGGCACACAGTAGTCTGTTTTATCTGGGACAGAGGAGTTCAGAATAATTGTATGACCGCAACTATTACCTATCCAATTTCCTGATTCTCTCAGTCTGAGAGCTGCTGTGTTGGCACATTCTCTGGCAAAGATATCAAGAGGAGGAAGGTGAAGCTTGACATTCAAAGCGCTAGTTGGTATTGTGGACAATGCCCCAATAATACATAGACTTGCACTTCTTTGCACCTTAGCAAATTTATGAAGTGCAGTTGTCTTATCAAGGGCCTTCCACCACACGAGTGAGCCATAAGTAAGTATGGGGCGGACAATTGCTGTATAAATCCAGCGTACTATTTTGGGGAGAAACCCCATTTTTTATCTATCGATTTTTTACAGGCAAAAAGAGCTATTTTTGCCTTCCTAACACGTTCCTTTATATTATCACTCCAGATTAGCTTTTATCCAGAATAACTCCTAGGTATTTCGTGCTGTCACTAAAGATCAACCTCGTGCCGTTTAGACGCGGAGATATTAAGTTGGGTAGTTTATATTTCCTAGTGAAAATAATGAGTTCCGTTTTCTCCGGGTTAACACTTAAACCACAAGAGGATGCCCATCTCGAAAGGATTGAGAGTGCTCTCCCCGTGAGTTGACAGAGAGTCTGAGGAAATTTTCCGTTAAATACGATTGCGATATCATCGGCATAAGCAATACCCATGTAACCTTCTCCCTACATGATGCGCAACAGCTGGTTAACCGTTACCGACCAAAGAAGCGGACACAAGACTCCCCCCTGCGGAGTACGTCTTCTCACGAACCTGCGAGTACAGGATCCCCCAAGCTCTGAGTTCACCACCCTGCCCAAGAGCATCTGATGTATGAAGCTCACGAGAGAATCTTGCACCCCCAGTTCCGACAAGGCAGAGGTAACCGCACATGAAAGGACGTTATTGAATGCTCCTGCTATGTCTAGAAAAGCAGCAAGCGCATATTCTGATTTTTCGATTGTTGATACAAGAGAGTGAAGAGCTGTCTCTGTAGATCTGCCTTAATATAGGCATGTTGGTATTTCAAAAGCCTATCAAGTTTTGGCTTAAGTAGAAGTCCAATAAGTCTCTCCAGTATTTTAACTAAAAAGGAGGAGAGGCTTATAGGTCTAAAGTCATTCGGTTTAGTGTGAGAGGATTAGCCCGCTTTCGGTATAAAAATGACAGTAGTCTCTCTCCAAGCTGATGGGATATAGTTAAAGAGTAGGCAGCCATTGTAGATTACCTGAAGCCAGGGTACTATTGCATTGAAGCTATAGTGGAGTTGAGCTGGTATAATACCATCGAGACCCGGAGACTTATATGGTTGGAACAAATAAATCGCCCATCTTAACTTCTCCTTGCTGGTCAACTGCTCAATCTGTAGAGGTGTAAAGTTAGAGTGGGTCGATTAGAAGCTAGAGTTGTCAGTGTGAACACTACCAGGAAAATGTGCGTCAATAAGTGTTTCTAATGTTTCGATGCATGAGTCTGTCCAGGTACCATCTTCCTTTTGAAGAAAGCTTGGTGCTGTTGGGAGTTTTGATAGTATTTTCCTAAGCCTTGAAGGGTCGGAAGTACTTTCGATATCTGTACAGAAGGAAGACCTAGAGGCTGTCTTTGCTTTCCTAACTGCAGCTTTGTAAATGCCTAGTTTGGATTTGTATATTTTCCATGAGTCCTCACTATTGCTACGCCTTGCGTAGTTGAAGTCTCTACGACAGTCCTTTCTGAGGATTTCAATCCCCCGAGACCACCACACTGGTTTGCGAGGTTTTTAAAAAAAATTCGGACAAGTGGGCGTGGCAGCCCCCATACAACTTAAACACATATTCCGCTATATCTTCGAAATGAAAACAGCTACAACAACGAAATCAAAGGAAGACGCCAATTATATGACTACTAGACAATTCCTAAAATTTAGACGCAATCAGACAAGTGGGCGTGGCAACATTCATATGGCTTAAACACATTTTGCGCTACATATTCGAAATTATAAAAAGCTACAACAACGAAATCAAAGATTATATAAATATATGATTACTTAATTATATGACTACTTAACTATTTACAAAATTTAGACGCAATAGGACGATTGAGCATGGCAGTCCCAATACAATAAACACACACCCAAAAAATTGATTTTTATATAAACCATTTAAACCAATTTTCCCTCTCAACGATTCGGTTAACAATGCAAAATATTTTTGTAAAGACAAAATTCATTAGTATAATTCATAGTAGCTCTTACTGACTGTGGTAAATTGCATAACAGGCGCTTGACATGTAGAACAAACCATTTAATATGCGATTTCCATGGAGGTTGCAATTTAGTACCGCACGAAAAAGATAAAAACAAATATGATGTGAAGTCACGAGAAGCCTATACTTTTTTTATTATTAAAAAAGTCATCATAACCTTATGAATATAAAAATTAAAGGGCAGAGAAAGCAAATTTTTTTTTTTTAATATTTAAAATTGGAACATTTTTAGCTTACAAAACACATTTATTTAAATATACATACTATATAAGTACATACCACGCGCTTACAACAAGTGGTCTACGGTGTTTGTGCAGCTCTTCGTTCAAGAGTTATGCCATTTTAAAGAAAGTGGCATACACATTTTTGTAACTTCGGTTCCTCATGAACTATCGGTATGAAATTTGGAAAGTCCATGAAAAGAATATATGCCACTCAGTAGCCTTAATTCCAAATTTCGAACGATTCCGTGACCTCAAACCCGAGTTACAGATTTATCTCCATCTAACTAGGCCATTCGATACACTGTGCGTCGCAGCTAGCTGAAATTTTGACAGTAGTCTATTAATAGATGATACTTGACAGAATCAATGTTGAATTTAAAGTTACTACGCGAGAAATTAGAAAATTTACTGCCAAGAAAATTATCTAACGCCCTCGTATAAGCAAAATTTAAAAAGAAAAATCGCTTTACTAAAAAAGGATAAAATGAGAAAAACCTTTCACTTACTTCATACAACTTGAGGACGCCTTGTCAATGCCCTCAATGTAATTTTGTCATGAATTCCTTGCAACTGTGAATTTATTCTTAAGTTATATTTGTTGACGTAAATGTATTTAAAATGATTTCTAAGAATAATTGTATTTGTAGCGCAATCAACGCAGTACCTGGTGGAAAGAATGAAGCAGCTCTAAGGTTCAATCCAACTTTGCCCATCAGTACACAGAGTTTTGCCACAACCCAATACATGGACTACAGTTTATTCAATTATGATGATCGGTTAATATCGGCTATGGAACGACCGAAAATAAGTAGCTTAGAGCCAATTAAGTTTAGTGATCGGAATACAAATATTACTAAATTTCGCTTATTTTTGGAGTCTCCGATATTGAGATTTGACAGCGATTCAGGGGCTGTAAACATATGCCGTGAACTGGTTGCGTTCATATTCCATCCATATGAACCTCTTTTCATAAGTATTCAGAAAATGTCCACCCGTTATATTGTCAATTTTCATATTTATAACAAAGGAACTGTAGTCCAAAGGTGAAAATTAAAAGTTGATAACAGCAATTAGAAGAATGTACCAGGATAAAATGATAATAATGTATCAACTAAGCTAAGTGTCTTGAAAAATTTCTCTAAATCACAGAACTGTTTGTCTGAAATGAAGTAGATTTGAAAAAGTCACTTATATTTATGTCATGTGTTAAAAACCTGAATAATTAAAACTATGTCTGTAATTATTTTATTTAACATAAGCAGAGTAAAAGATATAAATTTGTAATTTTGTGTTTGTTTTACCTTGCATAAACGTTTATTTCTATTTTTATTTTTATTCTAAGCAGATATAAACATTTAAATTTAAATCAGTGGAGCCCAAGAAATGTAAAAAAAACAAGCAAAATGTTGCACATCGTTGTGTTTGTCAATAAATGAAGCAAAACGAAATCAATTATTAACATAATTAGATCACAATATGCTTCAGTACACTTAACCATCCCATCTCAATTTTGTCAAAAAGGTGGATTTTCCTTCCAAATTTTGCCAAAAAGGAGGTTTTTTATTTTAAAATGAGGATAAAAGGTGGATCAATATTTAACGATGAAAAACAATTTGAAATGGAATTTTAGTTAGAGAACTGAATACGAAATACATTGCCAATATGCAGTGCCTTAGCCAGGATTGAATTTCTACCGGTGCTTAAGCAATTTTTGCCGGTGCTGACCTTGGTCATTAAAAAAAAAAATAAAACGCTGGAGTTGTATACATATACTTAAAATTATATTTATTGCAGATTTTGTTTTTTCTTTACTAGAAATTTATCATATGAATATCTATTTTTAAAATAATTGTACTCGCCGGTTCTGTTCAGCGAACTTTCAAAGTAGAATGTCTTTGCTTAAGCCATGTAGCCTCTTTTTTTCAAATGCAAGATATGAAAGATCTCACAACATTTGGTGTATCATAAACATACGCCTGACAGTGTCAATTCGCGATAGAGTCGAAAGTGAAAATTCATTGACAGACGTACTGCTACCAAACGTTTCTATAGCTTCAAAAAGCTTATAAGTTTTAGTAAATGTGCTTTTTACAGGAAACAATATTTTTAATGTATTGCATCCTGTGTACCATTGCAATTGCTATTAACACATCATGATTTTTATCAAAACGATCATGCGGATTTAAGTCTTAAATCTTGATCCTCAAATTGACTTTCTCCAAGAATATTCAAAATAACTGAATTCCTTAACAGTGATGAACGGCTATGGACTCATCGAGTTCTTGGAGAAAGCTTATTCGATTTCATTATTAACACTGTGGTTTGGTAGAAACGGTCGTATGCTTCATAGGTTCGTAACATCAAAACGTTTGCTCTTACAGATTGAATAACCGGTACAGCTTCGCGATAGCCCACATCACGCTTTTGTAAAATTTGATTAGCCGGCTCTACAATGCTTAAAATTTCATATAAAAACTGAAGGATAAAAATAAATTTTTTGTCTGTTATTGACATGTACAGTCCAGCAGCCATTGTCACATCATCCGCTTCTAAATTGCGGATATTTCCTTCTTTTATTTGGGATAAGGTTTCTAGTAGCTTAGCAAAATTTTTGGTGATGGCTCTTATGGCCCGTAAATGACCTGACCATCGCTGTTCAATAAGCAAAGGGATGTTTGTGCCTTCATACTCGCTCCGTTCTTTAAAGCGACCAAAAAAGTTATGAAGAAGTTTAACTCAAATCCAATAAGAGTTTCTAATGTTTCACCGAGCCTATCATATATATTGCCTAACCGTGCAATCAGCCATTAAAGTATAAAATGCCGATTCCTTTATTTCAGTAACAATTGTGTCGCGCAGTATTTCGGCAATACAATGAATGACTTGATTTTTTTTTTGAGGAGACAAATATGAAGCATTACAAGGCATACTTTTCTGACAAAACTGCAAGTGTTCATCCCTTGAGAGAGAATATTTGAAAAGGCTTTGAAATGGACCTTGTTCATTTTTATCTTCGTAGTCCCAATTCCCACGGAAAGGTAATTCATTATCAACTAAAAACATTATTGTACATACTTACTTACTTACTTAGGTGGCCGTAACAACCCGTGTCCGGATTTCGACCGACCTCATCAGCTCTCGCCAGGCGCCTCTGCTTTGCGCGCGCCTTCTCCAATCGGATACACCAAGTGGGGTTAGGGCTTCCTCAGCCTGGTCCATCCATCGGAGGCATGGTCTCCCTCGTCGTCGTTGACCAGCGACCCTCGCCTCGAGCACCTTTTTCGCTGGAGCTTCGTCATCCATACGATGGACATGACCCAGCCAGCGTAGTCGCTGCACAGTTATACGCAGAACTACGACAATGTCTTCGTAGAGCTCATACAACTCGTGGTTCATTCGGATGCGATAGTCATCGCCGACTCGACAGGACCGAAGATTTTGCGGAGAACTTTTCTCTCGAACACCCCCAGAGCGGATGCGTCAGTTTGCGAAACTACCCATGCCTCAGCGCCATAAAGCAGCACAGGTAGAACGAGTGTCTTGTAGAGTGTTAGTTTTGTCGATCGAGAGAGGGCTCTGGAACTTAGTTGCTTACTGAGCCCGTAGTAGCACCTATAAGCAATTATTGTTCTTCGCTTTATCTCCAGGCTGATTTCGTTGTTAGTATTAATGGCGGTGCCAAGGTATACAAACTCCTTGACTACTTCAAAGTTATCATTTATCGTCAAACCCACTTTGGCTGATTCCTTTTCGATAGCGGCGAAAGCAGCGGTAACATCTCTCTTGGTTCTGCCAACAGTATCAATATCATCAGCGTACGCAAGGAGCTGGACACCTTTATAGAAAATGCTGCCATTACGATGCACACCGGCCTTTCGTACGATCCCCTCCATGATGATGTTGAAGAGATCGCAAGACAGTGGATCGCCTTGCCTGAAACCTCTTTCGGTATTGAAGGTTTCGAAGAGGTCATTTCCTACCTTGACGGAGCTGCGTATGTTGCTCAACGTCATTCTGCAAAGTTTAATCAACTTTGCAGGTATACCGAACTCAGACATTGTTGCGTATAGGCAATCCCTTCTCGGGCTATCTAACGCTGCTTTAAAATCGACAAAGAGATGGTGTGTGTCAATTTGATTTTCGTGGGTTTTCTCCAGGATTTGTCGTAGCGTGAAAATCTGCTCTATGGTGGATTTACCAGGTCGAAAGCCACACTGATAAGGTCCAATCAGTGTTTTTGTTTTTTTTTCAATCTGTGTATCCGTATTCAGATATCCATTTTCGTCTCTGCAAATGGATGCTCCGGGCTTGAAACCTTGGGTTAGACGCTTAACCTGTTGATAGAATTTTCGTGCATCCTTCTTGCCTTGGTGTACCTCTAGTTCCACACGCTCACGCTTTTCCTGCTCTCTTTTCTTGCGTCTGAAAAGGCGCCTCTCTTCATTCCGAGGTTGCGGGCGCCGGAAACCAATGACTTCTTCAGCGGCAGCGCGCATGGAGTGGGATATATGCGCCCAAAGTCCGCCGGCGTCGTCGAGTCCAGATGTTGGTTGGTTGAGCTTAACCGAGAGTTGAGCGGAGTAGGCTTCGGCAGTCCGTTGTAATTGCAGCTTAGCGACATCTAGCTTTCGTTGCATTCCTGTGCGTATGTTCTTCGCATGACATAATCGCATGCGGATCTTGGCTGCAACAAGATAATGGTCGGAGTCAATGTTGACCCCCCGAAATGTACGCACATCTAGAACACTAGATGCATGCCTTCCGTCGATTACAACACGATCAATTTGGTTTCGCGTTTTTTTATCTGGGTACAGCCAGGTGGCCTTGTGGATGGCGAGGTGTTTAAATCTGGTTGTACTAACTACCATGTTTCGTGCCGCGGCGAAGTCGATCAGTCTTAGGCCGTTGTTCGTGGAGGTCTCGTGAAGACTGAACTGACCGACAGTGGGGCCAAAGATGCCTTCCCTTCCGACTTTCGCATTAAAATCGCCGAGGACTATTTTCACGTCATGGACCGGAAGGTGGTCATATACGTCCTCAAGACTAGCGTAGAAAGCGTCCTTGACGGCTTACTCCTTTTCCTCCGTCGGGGCGTGCGCGCAAATAAGGCTAATGTGGAAAAATTTTGCCTTGATGCGGATCGTGGCCAATCCTTCGTTCACAGGTGTGAACCGGGAAACAAGGTGGCGTAGTTTCCGGCTAACGACGAATCCACACCCGAATTCGCGCTTCTCCGCATGGCAGCTGTAGTAGATATCGCAGTTTGCTTGTTTAGAGCAGCCTTGCCCTTTCCATCGCATTTCTTGGATGGCGGTGATGTCAGATTTTATTGTTTTGAGGGCTTCCGCCAGTTGGATAATGGCACCTTCCCTATAAAGGGTCCGGACATTCCAGGTGCATATCTGTAAATCATTGTCCGTTTTTCGTTTGCGGTGGTCGTCAACGTATTTGGGGTTCTTATCCGAGGCTGGTTTAGTTTTCATTGGGCAGTAGTAATGTGGCGGGACCCAAACCCTGCGCACATTACATGTTTAAGGTCTATGGATCGACCCGCCGCTCAAATTAGCCGTCAAACTGACGGATGCCAGTTTGACGTTGCCCAGGGAACACCACTTGGAGGTTTGAGTCGACTTGAGACGATTTCGACATGGATAATGCTGGCCTCGCAAAGTTGAGGCGGTCAGACACATTGCCATGTGAAGGTTCTCCCCCCTGTTCCCCTGTATTGCACATACTGTTGCTTTTAAATAACATCGCCGTTTTTCTAAAACGTTTTTGTTAAGCAAGGTTGAAACTTCTTGTTGATTCTTTTGTCGTAAACTATGTTCCATCCATAGTACCATGTATGAAAGATGTTTTGCACTTAATTCATGTGCACCGAGGCCATGCTGAGAAACTAATGCTTTCTGCCAATTATTGAAGCCTGTTGTACCTAACATTTATTTAGAATTTTCTATCCCGAATTCGCGACATGGATAACAAAAAACGACATCTTTTTTAATTGAATAATCAATCCAACAAAATCTGCTTATCCAATTGAGCTAAAACGACCTCCCACTCAAATTTTTTAGAAATGCAAATTTGTTGCAATCTTTACTTGTTCTTTTTGAGTTATGTCTGGCGGAATAAGGTCAGCAAAAGTAGAGACGTCTTCATATCGCACGGACTCGCTTAAATCGATCGATACTACTCTTTTGGGAGATTGAACAGCATTTTCGTCATCAATATTTATTTTCGCACTTGTAAGTTGCAGAATTCGTGGCTAAAATAATAAACAAGCTCACCATTATTTTGCTTTGATCTTTTTTTATTAGCTTTTATTGAAAATGCGGATTTTTTTTGCCATGATTGTACTAGAAGATGTGATGTCCTTACCTTGGTTATTGTGGGCGTGCTGCCCTTTTAAGGTACGGTATTTATTATAGGCTTGCAAAGCTTGGAAAATGGGCTGGTTTTTTTTTGCGTCTTGTCTTTGGAAGATAAAGTTTTTTTTCGAGCTTGCTTCTTGAGTTTGATACTACGCCACATTCAATGGAGAACAATTTGCAACAGTACCAGATAATAAGCTTTTATTAACTGAAAAGATATTTGTAAACAATAAATGTATTTATATTTCCAAATATTTCAGCTTACCGAAGAAATTATTCAGTTTCCTCTGTTTCGGTGGATTCATATCTGTTTCTTTTACAGCTGTGTACAATTAATTATTTTGAAGCTACTTAGATTCAAATTAACGTAGAAAAACATTAGGTGTGTTTCCGTACTCTACACCAGAGATACAGAGATAGGAAACTTCGGTTTTTTCAAGGCCATTTGTGCTCTTTTAATTTTCTACCTCACTTTTTATGCATAGTGGTGAAACTCACATATTGTGTACGTGAGTTCACCTCATATCTGTCAAGTTTTGTTTTGGTGCAATTAACAATTTAGCTTAACTTTATTTTGGCTGCACGTGGAAACATTTATTTTAATTTAATTAGAAATATATTGTGCATTGATTGTTTGGTACAATGAGCAGTCAAGCTCAACATAAATTGTCTGGAATATCACTGAAGAAGCAGCAGCGTTCGAAAGAAGTTGATGTGACTGGTAAGCGGCTGGAGCACTGGCACTCAACCAACAATACAGCAAATAATTATCCTTCTTTTTCCGTGTAGAACGATTCTCGGAGCAAATGGCTTATCTGTGCATGAACAATGACTACTCGGACGTGGAGTTCTTGGCAGAGAGAGTTTGCCTGCACACCGCGTTATATTGGCTACTTTTTGGCGGATTAGCCGAATCCACACAACGTGAAATTCAGCTAAAGGCTCCTTTAGAAGCTTTTAAAGCGATATTATGCTACATCTATTTTGGTCACAAGCCACTTTAACTGGGCACCATTTGGCTCAAAGCTGCCAAGTAGAACAAGGAGGAGCACAAAGATTTATTTTTAGTAAGTTATTTTTTTATTAAAACCGAGTCTTTAAACTTTCAAGGGTTATTTTCATAGCACTCTGAGGGACAGCCACCAATTAAAGCATTTACTCCGCGTCTACGTTTTAACAAAGTGGATGAAACTGCTTTACGTGATCTTATTATGCAATCAGAAATCACCAACGCTGTATTCGACTACAACCTGATGAAACAGAAAGGCATCGAAGTTAGCAGTGAAATTAAACAGAGTCTGCTGGAACTAGTGAGTTTCTATTATAACTGTGAACCGCTTTCCGAAGAGCTAATTGAAGAACGTTGGTTTAAGCTGAGCACTACAGGTCGTGAAAGTCAATCTTCGAGCTGGAAAGATGGTGAACTGGCGGAAAATTTGTTTCCAGAAATCGAACCGAAAACATCAAGCAGCTATGCAGCTATCATACAGGAATGGCCAAGTATTACCAGGTAATTTTGTTAAAAAAGCTAAAGTGATAAATTTTGACACAATATCAGTTTTACAGGCTAAACGTGCCTATGCCTTGCTGCAAAATGCAACAGAAAAGCAAATTGTGTTGGACACGCAAACATTAATTTCCATTATTGCTATTACACACCTACTCAAGGAAAGTACCGATCAACGCTGGGATCTGTGCAATGATTTATTGCAACAAATGGCGCAACAACAACTGTGTCCCAACGTGGGTTATTTTATTTATTCGGTTCTCTATAATTTAAATTAAAAACCTCAATATAACATTTACAACTTTTTTTCATTTAGTGCGCTTTCCAAGAAGAGACCAAACTAAGTCAAGGTATAACACATATTCATCTAAATGGACATCGTATCATAGTGGCGCGGCTTTGTGATCGTTTGGATTTCTATAAACGTATTTCAAAGGTTAACAAATCGACTGGGGCTTCACGTCTGCTTATAGAAGAAATAAGAATTAAATGCATTAAATTAGTGATTTGTATAAATAATTAAAACTTCAACAACACTTGCTCAGCTTATTTGCGTAGTGGTTCAACTGGTAGCATTGGCCTTATGCGTCAACAACAACAACTTGCAACCGATGCACAAAAAACCACAAGAGAGGAAATAAAATGCATCCTGGAAAGTGTACGTTTCGCTCATCAACAGCCCATCACTTGCATGGAAATCTCAAGAGCCAAAGTCTCCACCATAGAAAAAATCTCCAAGTTACAAAATATAAAAATTTGTAATATCAAATTAGAAAATCTCCAAAGACAAAATATCCAAAATCATAATATCCAAGCCAAAATCAGCAAATTTATTTTTTTTTAATTATAATCCAAACATTTACATATTTTTTGTAATTTTTAATTCAATCAAAAATGCTTTGGAATTTTTTTCATAATAATTTCATTGCTTTAAAATTGATGTTTCATCGTTGTAAAAGAATACAAAATTGTATGGATCAAACAAACTATGACATTGGCATTGCCGTAAGCTTAGGCTTAGATTAATTTAGTTTTAATTTTAAACTTTAATGAACTTTTTACTTAAAAAAATTAACTAAATCTTCATAAATGTAAATTGCACCATTTATGAATTGAGTTTTTTGGAGATGTTGTCCTCGGCTATTTTGGGTTTGGCGATTAAGTTTTTTAAATTTTGAATATTTTGTGCTTTGGAGATTTTAGCTTTGGATATTTTGTCGTGGATATTTCGTACCCAAGCCATTATTATAACGTATATTTCCGCAAGTGCATTTAATTTCTTTTTTTCATCTAAGAACATAAATCGTATACATTCGAAAAATTTTTGCATGCATTTCCAACAAGGCTCCGAGCCAGGCTATAACTTCTTTGCAATACTCTGTAGAAAACAACATGGAATTCATTCCTCTGGCCAAGAAAATCAACGAAGTATTCACGCTAAATGAGGTGCTAAATGGGTAATTAATTAAGTTGCTGTTAGGCGATAAAATTTTTAAAACACCAGAGCCGGTTAAAGTTGAAGCATAAAAATGTTTTTCGTTTTAATTTAAGTTGTTACCATACCATTAGAAATTTAAATTTTTATTTAATGACATTATTAAAAAAAAATTAACTATTAAATTTAAACTAATCGGTGTTTATCCCTGGTTATTCCCAAAGCAAAATAAGAAGTCTTGCAAAATGTTAACAGAAATTCGGGAGTGAAGGTGATGAGAAACGAGTTTGACTACTCAATGGCTCCTTACCTTCGGTCGCGAAATATCTATTGGCACTATTTGGCACTTTAGTGCGTTGAGTGGTTTAGGTCGATTGCAAATTTATGCTTAATAACTTTAAATATAACGCGACTAATTACTAAACATCTATTCCATGATATCTTTGGTGGCAATATCAGTCGTTCAAAAAAATTAATATATTAATAAACGGGATTTTTTGTCGAAATTATTTTTTTTAAAAATGTTCTTTTTATATTTTTAACAAAATAGTCAATATTTCTTTCCTTAAATTTCCTTCTTAAATTCCTTATTAAATTCCTTATTAAATTTCCCTTGCTAATTTTTTTTTTAATACTTTTATTAGGCAACTGAAATACAGAAAAGTATGTTAGTTACTATATCTTTAGAGATTTTTCCAATTTGTGGTATAGCTCCAAAGTGTAAAGAGAAAGTTACAAAGATTGAATACAAAAGCAAAATTTCTGATACAGTTGAAAAAAATTTATATGTTCCACAAAGTAGGGTAAAATTGTCCATGGCATAAGTATAAAAAACAAATCAATGCAAAAATATTTGTTTCTATTAAAATTTTAAAAATTAACACGGTTATTCTAAAAATAAGCAAGGGTACTTCCCTTATTTTTTATAGAATAGAATTATAGAATTTTAATAATTAACAAAAAATAAGTTTTGTTAATATAGATTGACATGGTATGAAAAAAGTTTTTTAGTAATCTATAAACTATTTAAAGCTAGACTATTTTGTTAAAAATATAAAATGAAGAACCCTTGTTTTTTTAATGAAAGAAACAGTTAATTAATTTTTGTGTAAAACTGAAACAGTTTTTGCAAATAAATTTTAAGCTATTAGAAAGGGGGTCAAAACGCAATTTTTTATATAAATTATTTCTACAATGATAGCAAGTTTTATGTAACTTTTTGCGAAAACATTCAATATTTCAAACGACGAAGGTTTTTCTTTCAAATTTATAGAAATGACTGGAAACTTAATAATTTTTTAAATGTATTTTTTACAGTTTTATTTGTCTAGTTTATTTTGTGTTGAAAATGATAAAGATTAAACGAAATAAATTATAAACTTAACTCAAACTTAATCAGATCAATCATTTTCTCCAGGGAATTGTAAAAGAGAGTTTCTGTTTTTAAGATAAAGTGCAAAAACTTTTCGCAAATTAGTTCATCTACCGTCAATATTCATGAGTGTAAAATAAAAAAAAGAGATGTCTTCATAGGTATCTTAAAAACGGAAAGCAAAGAGTATATATATTTAAGGAAGAGAATCTAATTCGCTCACTCAATTTTACTCGCTCAAAATCCAGCATACAAATAAGACTCTTGGGGAAGTGTTTTCGTAATGTGATATTCGAAAACATTTCTGCCGGTATTTGTGCAGTCGCCGTTGTTGTTGTCAGATTCTATAAACTGGCTGAAACTGGTTTGACTGGTTTTTATATTAAATTCTGCACAATCTTTACATTTTGCATTATTATATTCTATACTGGTTTGACTGGTTTTTGTGTTATTGAAATACATTTTCACAATGTTTGCATTTTTGGCTGGACGGGCTTGCATGGATTTATTTCAATAACACAATTAGATATTTCAGATATTAGATATTATTTTCAGGATATGTATGAAAATAAATGTTTTTTTCCGAATTTCTTTGTTTTTAATTTTTTTGGGTCAAATAGGAAATTTTTTATATAATTCAATTTATGAAATTTTCCAATAAATTTCATAATTGAATTTGTTCAGTATGTACAATGTTACATTTTTTTGCTGCTTTTGCTTGCATAGATTTATTTAATTTCATTTCATACTTATTTCAAGTTGAAGTATAAAAATACGAAATGTTATGTTTTCAAAGTTTTTAATTATCTCAACTTAATGAAATTTATTTTATTTCTTAAAAAAAATTGGAATAAATAAAATTTTTTTTAACACATTTTTTGCCTGCTTGCTGGTATATTGCATGCATTTATTTCAATATGCCAATTAGATATTTAAAAGATTCAGGTATTTGCATGAAAATATGAAAGGATTTTTATATATATTTTTTAACATTTGTAATTACCTACATAACATTTTTTTTAGGTCAAAAAGAAAATCTTGCATTTAATAGCAGCAAATTTAAAAAAAAAAAGCAAAAATTACTGCGCCGCCGCCACCTAGCCTCGAACCAGGGCATTTTGCGTACAAGGAAAATGCGTAAGCAGTCGGCCACATATAAATTAAATAAATTCTTTCTTAACAACAAATAACAGCAAAATGCATGTGTGTGGGTAGCTGAAATGGAAGAAAGAAATTTGCATGCAACATTTGCAGGAATTCTAATCAGTCGACTGGTTTGACTGATTTTTTTTGTTTTTGCTGGTTTGTTGTTGTTGTTTGCTTTTTTTTTATTTTTTTGGTGGATTTCGTCGATAGTCAGAAATGATATTTTTACGACTTTGTCTATTTTCAAGTATGAAGGTATAGAAAAATCGTTATAACTTCTTCATGTCTAATTAGATTGAAATGCACCCAACGACAATATGCTAGTTAATTTTATTATCTTTAAAATTAATATTTTTTTAATTTTTTTACTAAATTTATTCATTTCTTTTATGTGTATATATTTATTCATATGTTTATATGTTCTAGTTTCTATGTTTAAACTATGCTAACTAAACTAACTAATATCTAATAAATAAAATTTTATTATGCTAGCTAAACTAATGCATATATATGCCAGAAAAGGGCACTTTAAGGATTTTTAAAAAAAAATTCAACTTGCTACAGTTATAACTATTTTATCCGATTTTCGATTTTTTTAATTTTTTGCACAAAATAGCTGAAAATTATCATTTGTGCATTTCTTGTTTGCATTTTGAAAAATTCTAGGTTTTGGATTTTTGCGAATTTTTTTCGTAAAAATATTCAAACTCGAAATTTACAAAAAGGCCTACTCTTGTTGTTTTTGTATCTATATTAGATATAGTTTTAGAAAATATTTTCATGATATTTCACTCCATTTTTTTTACCAAAAATTTGTGTGAACAAAATTGAAAACCTCATGTTCACTTAAAGTGTTTAAAAATTTAATATTTTGATGCAATTAAGTTTTTTAATTGCGTACTCTTTTTTTTATAGGTAAAAAATTAATTATTGATGCGAGCCAATCGGAAACTGTATATGTACACAATATTTAGTGTACACTGCTTTTTGCACAGTTGGAGGATAGGGCACCTTGGCGATTTGCATTACTTTTACATTGCCATTAAATATAACAAAATTTATATTAATATAGAAACTATTTAAATATCTTCAATGTTTTCTTTATATTTCATAGCCATTGTTTTTTGATCAATATTTTTTGTATCACAAAATAAAATTTTTACAAAATAAAATTAATTAATTACAAAATAAAATTAAATTATTTTGTGATCGTTATTTTTCCGATCAGAAATAAAACTTCTTTTTTGGTTGATATTTTTTGCATCTGAAATAAAAATCAATCATCGACCGATAATTTTTTCGATCAGATTAAAAAAATTATTTTTTTAACGATAGTATATCGACAAAAAAAGGAACATATCGCCCACTTAATACAAAACAGTAACAACTCAAAATTTTTAAATTTCTAAAAATTATTTTATTTTTGAAGGAATTCCATACAAAACAATTTTTGTAAATTCAACGAAATATATTGTTGAAATAATAAAATATTTTTTATCAGAACACCAAAACGTTTTTATATGATTGGTGGAAAAATATGTAATCAACAGAAAAGCGTTTTTCTATGATGAAATATTCTCTATTCATACCGACAAATGTTTTTATCAAATTTACAATGCAAACGTGAAAAAATTAAATACTTCTTTGGGTGTATATACTTCGATAAAAACCCATTATGAAATTATGGACGAATATAATTTATTATATATTTATATATAATATAAATAAATTTTATATATTTTATCGAGCTCAAGGTCAATGTTGCTTTCCGAAGAAAACAACTGAAGGAATAACAACTAACAACAACAATACCCTTATAGAGTATCAATCACATAGCAGACTAGTCTGCTATGAACCAACATTGACCTTGAGCTAGAAGAACTTTAAGCTGCTTTCATATCATTTGTGTTCTCGTACCGCAATTCAGGGTAATTTACTAATTGCATTCATGAAACAAGTAGAAAATTAAGAGCTTAGTGGATCACAGCAAGAATCACGATAAAAGGCTACTGATGAGTTGGTGTAGCGGCCAACGAAACAGCTGTCTAGTCTGCTATGTGATTGATACTCTATAAGGGTATTGTTGTTGTTAGTTGTTATTCCTTCAGTTGTTTTCTTCGGAAAGCAACATTGACCTTGAGCTCGATAAAATATAACCTTTAAAAATTGAAAAATTATTGGAGTTATATAAACACATAACTTAAATATTTAATAATATTATATATAATAATATTTATATAATAATAAATATAAATATTTTTATATATTATCCAAATTTATTCTCTAAAATTTGAATAAATATACATTGCATTAAATGAAACATTTATCATAAACAAAATTTTATATATATGTTTTTCTCCTTATTTAAGTGGAATGCATATTTAAGTGGAAACAAAGTAAGTATGTACAGTACAGTGGTCTATTAAAAAAAATTGCAAAAATGCAAATTTAAAAAAAAAATGGAGTGAAATATCATAAAAATATTTTCTTAAACTATATCTAATATAGATACAAAAACAACAAGAGTAGGCCTTTTTGTAAATTTCGAGTTTGAATATTTTTACGAAAAAAATTCGCAAAAATCCAAAACCTAGAATTTTTCAAAATGCAAACAAGAAATGCACAAATGATAATTTTCAGCTATTTTGTGCAAAAAATTAAAAAAATCGAAAATCGGATAAAATAGTTATAACTGTAGCAAGTTGAATTTTTTTTTAAAAATCCTTAAAGTGCCCTTTTCTGGCATATATATGCATTAGTTTAGCTAGCATAATAAAATTTTATTTATTAGATATTAGTTAGTTTAGTTAGCATAGTTTAAACATAGAAACTAGAACATATAAATATATGAATAAATATATACACATAAAAGAAATGAATAAATTTAGTAAAAAAATTAAAAAAATATTCATTTTAAAGATAATAAAATTTACTAGCATATTGTCCTTGGGTGCATTTCAATCTAATTAGACATGAAGAAGTTATAACGATTTTTCTATACCTTCATACTTGAAAATAGACAAAATCGTAAAAATATCAATTCTGACTATCGACGAAATCCACCAAAAAAATAAAAAAAAAGCAAACAACAACAACAAAACAGCAAAAACAAAAAAAATTAGTCAAACCAGTCGACTGATTAGAATTCCTGCAAATGATGCATGCAAATTTCTTTCTTCCATTTCAGCTACACACACATGCATTTTGCTGTTATTTGTTGTTAAGAAAGAATTTATTTAATTTATATGTGGCCGACTGCTTACGCATTTTCCTTGTACGCAAAATGCCCTGGTTCGAGGCTAGGTGGCGGCGGCGCAGTAATTTTTGCTTTTTTTTTTTTAAATTTGCTGCTATAAAATGCAAGATTTTCTTTTTGACCTAAAAAAAATGTTATGTAGGTAATTACAAATATTAAAAAATATATATAATAATCCTTTCATATTTTCATGCAAATACCTGAATCTTTTAAATATCTAATTGGCATATTGAAATAAATGCATGCAATATACCAGCAAGCAGGCAAAAAATTTGGTAAAAAAAAATTTTATTTATTCCAATTTTTTTTAAGAAATAAAATAAATCCCATTAAGTTGAGATAATTAAAAACTTTGAAGAAATAACATTTCGTATTTTCATACTTCAACTTGAAATAAGTATGAAATGAAATGAAATAAATCTATGCAAGCAAAAGCAGCAAAAAAATATAACATTGTACATACTGAACAAATTCAATTCTGAAATTTATTGGAAAATTTCATAAATTTAATTATATAAAAAATTTCCTTTATGACCTAAAAAAATTGCAAATGTAAACATTGTGCAGAATTTATTATAAAAACCAGTCAAACCAGTTTCAGCCAGTGTATAGAATCTGACAACAACAACGGCGACCGCACAAATACCGGCAGAAATGTTTTCGAATATCACATTTCGAAAACACTTCCCCAAGAGTCTTATTTGTATGCTGGATTTTGAGCGAGTAAAATTGAGTGAGCGAATTGGATTCTCTTGCTTTAATATATATACTCTCTGCGGAAGAGCGTTTTTAAATAATAATTTAATAAACAGCATTTCAAAATTTATTTGTAGAAATAATGTTTCTTAGTACTGGAGTGACTGGATATAGTTGATTAAATACTGTTGTTGGTTTGCGTAATCTAGAAAAAAATAAGATGAATGAAAATAAGAATACAAAATGTGTTGGATAAATAAGAAACATACCTGTCACTACTTTCGAGCCTATTGAGAAATTTCTCTTTTTGTGTCACTTCTTTATAGGCTTCGATATTCGGCGTCTCACCATAAGACCTGTGCGAGTACCTGTGATGTAGTAAAATTAAATATTAATATTATCATATTATTTATTTATATTATTTATTATTATTAATAAATAAATTCAATAATAGCTGTGTTTTTTTCCAAGCGATTTGTAAAAAAATAATGCTTTTGTATGAAAAGTCGCTTCATATTCGCTTAAATAAAACATTATGTTGCTAGTTGTTTTAACATTTTTCATCCAATTCCAATTTCCATTTAGTAATAATTTTGTTTTTTATTTAATAGAGTATGAAGGGGCTTTTCATAAAACACTGCTATTATTAAATATCGATGCCTTAATATAGAAAGGCCGTATCTCAAAAGGCGCTATTTCAATAGGAGAAGGAAAAAAGTGAAGTGAAGGAAAAGTGAAGTTCTATAGTTAACATTTTTTTTTTCAAACGCATTTTTTTATTTAAAACTATAAGTAGTATGATGATGTAAAAATTTTTTTTAACCAAGATTTTTATTCTCCTATAAAGTAAAAAAAATTGAGATAGGGCCATTCTATATTAAGGCATCGATATATATGCATTTCCACGCCAACTTTAAGGTATGCATTGTGGCGCGTTATCGATTTTTTTTGGAGTTCGGTTCGGTTCCCCTGTAGGCCTATATCACCATTATACTATATACTACATGTATGTATATATGTATATATGTATATATATTTATCGTTTATCTCGTTATACATCGTTTACCTTACAATACAATAGTTTACCTTAGTTTTCAAACTACATAGTTTACATAGTTTACAACTACTATATAGCCAACTACATAGTTTAACCGCCAACTTAGATTCCATGACACCTAAGCGAAATACTTGTAGGTTTCTCTCTTGAGAAACCAAGAGCTCTTGGTTTCTACAACAACCTCGAATATTAACGCACAAATTCTTGCACATATTCCATACCAAGTCGTCCATACCAATCAGCAAAACCCACACCTATTAAGTAGCGCGGCTTGTCTTTGGGCAGCAGATAGGTGCAGGTGTCCACTGTGCCCCAGAATTGTTGTTGGCTCCACCGCCACTAAAACCGCCCACAGCAAAGCAACGCTTATAATAAATATTCTAATTCACTAACCCATGGTGTAAGAAAACCAGGTGGAAGCGAACTTTTCACCACACTTTAAATTGCCCCGGGTCTGTCAAAAAATTCTGACAGGGAGAGAGCAACTGTTGATTAGTGCCAAATTTTATTGGCTGTGTTCAGCAGGTACAACTTTTGTGCAACCGGTTAGTGTATGTCTGCTGAACGAAAACATATCAGTGTCTAGTCACATGTGAAAATGTCTGTCTTTCGCCGCACTTTATATTTTTGATACATTTGCTCAACTTTTTTGGCTTTTAAAAATTTGGCTTTTTTAGAATAAGTGTGCTTTTATAACAAATGAAATAAATAACGCAAAATATAACGAGAAAACACAATTTGTCCCCTATTTGATCACTTTTAAAACAATTGTGTTCACAGAAATGAAAAAGGAACGTAAACTGATACCTGATCAGAGACACAACATGTTGTACCCATTATTCAAATATTATTAGGTTGTTCAGATATTGTACGTCAACTCACAAGAATTATAGCTTAACACATTAACGACGACAACAACATTGTCGCATGATTCAATTATAATAAGGTTGTCCAGATATTTGACGTCTACTCACAAGAATGTATACTCTCATTTGAAGAGGAGAGCAAAAAAGCAATTTTGTAAGGACATAAAAATCACGCAGTTGCCGGAATATCATACTTTTTCATAGTACAAACCAATAAAGATACATTTGGCTACTACTTTTTGAAATACTCGATTGTGGTGAACCAAAATATTTTGAGCTTTAAAAATGTTAGACGTCACATTTTAGACGTAAAATAATATTGGAAAAATAAAACTTCTGAATGTACACATTTTATACAGAGTTTGTATGAATATTTTTATGTATTACATATATGTTTTTTTTTATATTTGAGTAAAAATCAGTAAAAATTATATAGTCAGTTTATATGTAAAATTTATTGGAATAATGTTTTCAAAATAGTTTAAAATAGTTTCTTTAACCAAAAGTATATCACTATTTTTATAGTGATTTTTACATTTGTATTTGGGAACATCAAAAATTTTTACTTTTTTCTTCTCTGGGCAAAAGATAGCTAGTTTTGTTCAGTCTTTTTTTTTATATTATATATAAAACTATATTTTATAGTTAATGGCTGTGTTATATATATATATGTATTCTTAGTGTTTCGTGATTAACCATTGCCGTTTTTTCAAGAACGTAACAATATTTTTGACGTAGAATTACGTCTTACAGCACGTTTCTCATTTTTGGGGGTTTTTACCACAAATTTTTTCAAGTACATCCTAACGTTTTTGGAGGACACTTTGGAATATACTTA
The DNA here is from genome assembly GCA_914767935.1 of Coremacera marginata. Lineage (NCBI taxonomy): Eukaryota > Metazoa > Arthropoda > Insecta > Diptera > Sciomyzidae > Coremacera > Coremacera marginata. The sequence goes on along the minus strand of OU612044.1, from coordinate 59,279,874 downwards.
CAGCCGTCAAAAAGCAGTTATATCTTATATCTATATAATAAAAAAAGTCATGCATTTATGCCTCAGTTCCTGCTGACATTCTTATAGTTGTTGCTTTTGTTCGTGCCAAAATCACGAACGCAACATCGTGTTGTTTCTTGGAATGAATTGTTTTACGAATATTTCTCAGTAACGGCTTGTAGTGTTGTTGTTATTAATACGTATGACATGAATGCGCATGGTCATTGTGCTATGAAAACTCTATTGATTCCTTAAATATCGTAGTAAATTCGAATTATTTATTGAACTAATTTTATACTTATTACATATTAAAAATATATTTTGTTTGTTAAAATTTTGAATTTTCAAATTAAATAAATAAAAAATTCATCTTTTTCCGAAATATTTATTTCCATTTATTAAACCTAAGATTCAAATAAATTTATCAAAAAATATGGCAAACAAAAAATTCTACGTCTACGATAATATCTAACTGTGTCTTTTGTTTACATCAAATATCTGGATAACCTTATAATGGCTGCATTCTATCCGAAAGAGCGCTCAGGTAGCGAAGTAGCATAAAGTCATGGCAGAATTATAAGGTAGGGCCGACTCGGAGAGGCATGAAGTAGAAAGCAGAATAAAGCGGGCTGGATGTCAAAATCCGCTGTTTATCTCAAGTTTCTTTATGTTCATGTTTCGCAGTCGATTTTAGGTTAAAATGTTTACAGGTTTTTTTTTAACAATTTAAGACTTCTTTCACATTTTAAAGTTGTTATTGCACTGTTTTAATAATATTTTCGCTCAAACTATCACATATTTAACACTCGCGACCGCACTACTTGTAACTTGGAAACATACAATTTTTTCTTTATTTGCAATTCCTAGTAAATTCGTCGTTTTGAAAACTACCAACCTTTTCATTATTCACTATTCGTTGACGCGAGAGGGCACTGAGCCAACCGGCCCTACCTTATAATTCTGCCATGCATAAAGTGATACTTTTTTGCTGAACTATTTTTTTTCGAAACGTCAAACAGCTGTTTGCCGACAATAAATGCTTTTTGTCTCAAATTTATTTTTTTTATGTTCTGTGTGCACACGTTTCAAACAAATAGTTGTAATTAAAAGTCAACTAAGCAATTTAATAATTTAGTAATTAATAAATTTAGTATATGGCATATTTATCTGTCAAAATAAAGTAAGCGTAAGCCGCTCAACTGAAGTAGCATAAAATATTTTCGCTACATAAGATGGCGACCGCTCAGGGAACATGTTTTGCGAGCACTTTATGCAACATACCATTCAGCCCGAAAGTTGTTCAACAGCTACGTAGCAAATTTTCCGTAGCAATGATTGAAACATGGTTGTACCTGCTGAACGCAGGCATTTATTTCTGCTATTTTTGACAGCTGCGGGGACAATTTTTGTGAGAGAGGGTGAAAAATTCGCTACCACCTGGTTTTCTTACACCATGCACTAACCTTTCTAATCCATTTGGAATCCTGAAGAAAGTTCCGTCCACTGATTTTTGGCATCCAGCCACGCATTTCCTCCACTCTCTTCTCTTGGGAGTATCCATGAATTTGAAGACAACTAAAAAAGAAAAAAATATTAATATATTGAATATAATTACAACAGTTTTAAGAAAAACTTTTATAAACTTATCTTGTTCAGAAAAAACCAGAAAAATTTCTGATTAGATTCTTAGCTACAACGCAATTGTAGCTGTGGTGACAATTGAAGCAATTGAGAGCAATTTTGGTGAATTTACGAATACGTCACCTTTTACTACAAATTTCATACGAAAGAATCTCAATTTGACAGTATCGAACCTGTGGCAAAAAGTATATATAGTGAAGAGAATGCATGAGGGTGGCGAAGTTACGATAGTGAATCGCCGCTGGTGTATAGTTTAGGTTCGAAGCAGCGAGAATTGAAGGTACTACGGTGAATGGCAGCGGCCAGCTTCGGCGACATTTCCAAAACTACAAATTCCATGCATGCAAGCCAAAATCCGCTTAAAACAGGTTTTGCGAGAGTAAAAATATCTCTTTGATACAATTATTATTTGCATGTGTTTTGTTTGCTATTATTATTCGCATATGTGTGGGTATGTGTATTTTGTTTCTAGCTGAGCGCTGAGTTTGTTTAGGTTTTAGATATTAAGAATTTATTGAAATTTATATTAAATACTTCGTTCAATTATTTCTCTTTTGATTTTGAAGAAAATTTTTTTCTTTTGGAAATGACTTAATTTTTCAAAAGTTTTCTTCCGAAATTGAAGAAATATTTTTGGCTATATATTTTTCACTGCTAAATAACTGATTTTGAAGATAAAGGTTTGCTCCATAAATTTTAAGCTGCTTAGAAAATTATATTTTTTTTTTCAAAAGTTTTGTTCTGATTTCGAAGATATATTTTGCTCCATACATTTTTAGCTGCTAAAGAAATGATATTTTTTTTGAAAAAGTCTTCTTCCGGTTTTGAAGAAATATTTTTAGTCTATAAATTTTTAGCTGCTAAAGAAATGCTACATTTTTTCTTGTTAAAAAATTTTACCTCTGATTTTGTAGAAAAATGTTTGCTTTATAAATTTTTAGCTGCTAAAGAAATGTTATATTTTTTCAAAAGTTTTCTTCTGAAATTTAAGAAATATTTTTGGCTTATAAATTTTTCGCTGGTTAAAAAAATGATTTTGAAGAAAAATGTTTGCTAGATAAATTTCTAGCTGCTAAAGAAATGATATATTTTTTTCTAAAAGTGTTCTTCCGAAATTGAAGAAATATTTTTGGTTTATAAAATTTCAGCTGCTAATGGAATGAAATGATGATTTTTTTAAAAAATTTTCCTCCGATTTTGAAGAAAATTTTTTACTTATAAATTTTTAGCTACTACGAAATTCTTAATGCAAATTTGTTCATCAATAGTCAATTAAAGCAGCGAGGATTAAAATCGGAAGAAAACTTTTGAAAAACAAATGTAATTTCCTTGGCAGCTAAAAATTTATGGGGCAAACATTTTTCTTCAAAATCATTTTTTAGCAGTGAAAAATTGATAGCCAAAAATATTTCTTCAATTTCGGAAGAAAACTTAAAAATAAATCATTTCTTTAGCAGCTAAAAATATATGAAGCAAACATTTTTCTACAAAATCAGAGGAAAAATTTTTTAACAAGAAAATATGTAGCATTTCTTTAGCAGCTAAAAATTTATAAACTAAAAATATTCCTTCAAAACCGGAAGAAGACTTTTTCAAAAAAAAAATTTAATTTCTTTAGCAGCTAAAAATTTATGGAGCAAAAATATTTCTTCAAAATCAGAAGAAAACTTTTGAAAAAAAATATAAATTTCCATAGCAGCTTAAAATTTATGGAGCAAACCTTTTTCTTCAAAATCATTTATTTAGCAGTGAAAAATTTTTAGTCAAACATATTTCTTTAATTTCGGAAGAAAACTTTTGAAAAAAATAAGTCATTTCCAAAAGAAAAAATTTTTCTTCAAAATCAAAAGAGAAATAATTGAACGAAGTATTTAATATAAATTTCAATAAATTCTTAATATCTAAAACCTAAACAAAACGCAGCGCTCAGCTAGAAACAAAACACACATACCTATATATATCCAAATAATACCCTCCCAACATTTTCTATCGCAGAAGTCACTTAAAAGTGACTTGAAGAAGTTACAATTCAACGCGTGCGATATCTTTTAGGTAACTTAGGAGTCACTTGCGTATTGAGAAGTTGTTCCCCGCCTGCGTTACTTCTGAAACTTCACGCATTAGTGACTTGTAGAAGTTACTATTAGGTAACTTTTAGGTAACTTAGGAGTCACTTGCGTATTGAGAAGTTGTTCCCCGCCCGCGTTACTTTTGAATCTTCACGCATTAGTGACTTGTAGAAGTTACTTTTAGGTAACTTTTAGGTAACTTATGAGTCACTTGCGTATTGAGAAGTTGTTCCCAATATATGAAAATGTTTTTTTGTTTTGTTTTTATATTTTATGATATTTAATTCTGTTAAAGAGATATACATTTATAAAAAAAAAACAGGTGGGTCGTTGGACACACGAGAGAGCGAAGCTTTTTCGCAGTTACATAGATTTGATAGCTTAATAATTTATTCTTTTTAATAAATCAACTTTTAAATTCAAAAATTTAAAATAACATAAAATAAATTACATATATACAGAAAACATATTTACTGCTTATTTTTTTATTGTTGAATGTCAAATTTCCACGCCAATTACATATACGGGCATATAATGCCAGCGACTCTCTATTTTAACTCTACACATGGTTGTGAACTTGGCTGCACTGACTCATGCACGCGTTTGTTAATTCCATATTTATTGATATCATCTATTTTTTGACACTTAAAAGCACAATTGTCAACGCACTTGTGGGCATTGCTAATTTTCTTCGTACCAACAGCACCACAAACGCATTCACAATACAAACAAACCGATGCTGTAGACATCTTGTGGCAAATAAAAGCAAATTTTTGATAGTTGTAGCATAGCAAACACACGATCCTCTATCTATTAATAGATGATGACGATCTACTACAGCATAGCTTCTGTTATAATTAGTATTGAATCAACAACCATTTCTAACAAGTCTTTGTGGCCTAGTGGATAGTGCATTGGACTCTCGTTCAAGAGGGCGTGGGTTCGATCCTGACGGGCGGGCCAAAAAATATTTTTAGTATTTAATATTAAAGTATTAAATTTTCTTGTTGTAATAAGCACTAGCAACAAAGAAACCATCAAATTTCCAAGAAAAAATCTGTCGAAAATTTTTTAGATTTCACTCCAAGCAAATCACAGAACGAGGAGTAAAAAGCTTCGCTTCAAAAAAAATATTCAAGAGATAGATACTTTTATATAAAAAAAAATGTTAAATTCCATTAAGCAATAACAAATTTTTTTAATTTTTCGGCTCAGGTTTTTGCTTCTTTGATACCCTGTCTCTTGCGTGAAGAATGTGTTGTTGACAAACTTTATTTATATCTATATCGGTTGAGTCAACATACTTCGAATGACAAGCATCTATAGGATTAAAGAAAATTAAATGAATTATTTCACACTTATATACTTATGTGAAACATTACTTTTTATTAGCCAGAACGTAGTGAAGCGTTGAATGCTGGGCTTCTCGTTTGTTCCACGCCAAGTTAGATTGACGGCCATCTCATCCGAGATAATTGTTTAAACACCGGGCTCACAAATTTCTTCAACATTTTCTTTACAAAATTCTTCACAACTTTCTTGACAATGACCTACATCAACAATTGTTTTTTTAACTTTATTACTACTGGCGCCATATGTGCTGTCATAAATATTGCATATTAACTATTTATTATTACTGACCACCAACTGCAGAACACAAAACCAACTAATCGAACTTACAAACATACATGTATCAACAAGTTCTTTTTTCTATTCTGTTTTTTTTCATCGATCTTCATTTCGCAGTCACTGCGGCTTCACTTTCGATGACTTCGTTTGTTTTGTTGTTTACTTTTTGCATTACGGCACAACCAACTATCTTCCAATTAACGTACGGAAGTGACAAAGAAGTGATGCATTTGGCGTTGTTGCTTTTTTTTTTGCATAACGACACAACTAACTTCCAATTACCATACGGAAGTGACTTAGACGTGACGCATCTGGCGTTGGACGATGAAAGACACTTCCAAATGTTGGGAGGGTAATAGCAAACAAAACACATGCAAATAATAATTGTATCAAAGAGCTATTTTTATTCTCGCAAAACCTGTTTTGAGCGGATTTTGGCTTGCATGCATGGAATATTTAGTTTTGGAAATGTCGCCGAAGCTGGCCGCTGCCATTTACCGTAGTACCTTCAATTTTCGCTGCTTCGAACCTAAACTATACATCAGCAGCGATTCACTATCGTATGAAGCAGCGAGAATTGAAGGTACTACGGTGAATGGCAGCGGCCTGCTTCGGCGACATTTCCAAAACTTCAAATTCCATGCATGCAAGCCAAAATCCGCTCAAAACAGGTTTTGAGAGAATAAAAATATCTCTTTGATACAATTATTATTTGCATGTGTTTTTTTTTGCTATTATTATTTGCACATGTGTAGGTATGTGTGTTTTGTTTCTAGCTAAGCGCTGAGTTTTGTTTAGGTTTTAGATATTAAGAATTTATTGAAATTTATATTAAATACTTCGTTCAAACATTTCTCTTTTGATTTTGAAGAAAAATGTTTTCTTTTGGAAATGACTTATTTTTTCAAAAGTTTCTTCCGAAATTGAAGAAATATTTTTAGCTATAAATTTTTCACTGCTAAAAAATGATTTTGAAGAAAAATGTTTGCTCCATAAATTTTAAGCTGCTAAGGAAATTATATTTTTTTTCAAAAGTTTTCTTCCGATTTTGAAGAAATATTTTTGCTCCATAAATTTTTAGCTGCTATTTATTTTAAAAAAGCTATTTTTCTTTAAAAAGTCTTCTTCGGGTTTTGAAGAAATGTTTTTAGTTCATAAATTTTTAGTTGCTAAAGAAATGCTACATTTTTTCGTGTTAAACATTTTTCCTCTGATTTTGTAGAAAAATGTTTGCTTTATAAATTTTTAGCTGCTAAAGAATTGATTTATTTTTTTTTTAAGTTTTCTTCCGAAATTGAAGAAATATTTTTGGTTTATAAAATTTCAGCTCCTATTGGAATGAAATGATGATTTTTTAAAAAAATTTTTCCTCCGATTTTGAAGAAAATTTTTTATTTATAATTTTTTAGCTATTTATGAAATTCTTAATGCAAATTTGTTCATCAACCGTCAATTAAAGAGGCGAGGATTAAAGGAAAATTACATATAACACGTTAAAAACATTTCTTAATTTATTAACTACATTTCACAGCAATTTTAGATTTTCATAACAATTTCATTAATTATTTTAATTAAATTTGTAAAAACTACAATTGTACCGTGCAAACATAACTTTATTTCAGTTACATTTAATTGAAGGTTTTTTATGTTTTGAATGATCATTGCCCTAAAAATTACACATAAAATTGAAGCGTAAGTTTGTATAACATTTAATACACTTATAACACAAATATATAGATAATAATAATAATGATGTTGCGATCAACGCTATACTTCAAACGCTTTCAGATTTTAAAGTACTTTATTTTATTTTAATTTATTAGTTTTAAATTCATGTTCATATATTTTAATATATATTCAATTAAAGTTATGTAGTTTATATTATTTAGTATTGAATTTATAAGTGAAAGTACTTTAAAATTCCTGTAATAAAGGAATGTCAAATTAGAAAAATTTATAAAAAGAAAATATATATATAAAATATAATATTAATGAAGTCTTACTTTTTTAGTCTTGAATTACAAATATAAGATTGAATTTTTTGTGTGCGTTGCACTCAGCATCAATCAGGAAAAGACCTAATTTTGGCTATGCAGTTATGCTTGCATCGTGGTATTTGTTTTTATTCAGCTCGCTGAATTGCTTGCGTCAAATTGGTTGAGATTAGCGTTGCCAACAAATGATATGAACATATTTGTATATTTAAATAGAGAGATATTTTAAATTCGGTTCGTGGCAAGTTTTCTCGAATACGCACTTGTATATTAAAAAATGTTGTTTACCAATATCGAGGAACTCATCGGTTTGATTTTTTAAAAAAAAATTTTTTTTATTATAATTTTTTTGTGTTAAGAAAAGATTCTGAGTCAAAAGAAAACTTTTCCAACTTCAGAAGATTTTCTTGGCAACTTTTGCTAGCAAGTTTCGCCTTTAAGCTGCACCCAATAAAATATCGACCTACTGTAGTTTCCAAAGCGCTTAAGGGAGTAATATCCTGAGAAAATTCCTCTAATTCTCTTCTACGGTTTCCTCATAACATTCAGGTGGGCAGTTTCATAAATCAGAAAGAAACCTTCATTGGAAGGTTTAAAGTTCCATTCCAACATTAGGTCATTATCGTCATCACAATTTTTATTGAGAATATAAATTATGTGTCAGGAACTTCATTGACAATATTCGTGCAGAGTGGTACTAAAATTCTCTCATGAACGGTTCGAAATTGTTGCCTAGTTGTTATTTAAAAACAGAAAACCATTTTTCAACGGAATCTTGGTTTAATCTTCCAAGCATAACAAATTTTACTTTTGACTCCTGGAAGAGATCAATAACTAAAGATTTTCATTCATTGATTTTAAGGTGAAAATGAAACCACTGAAGTTACTTACTTACTTACTTAGTTGGTCGTAACAACCCGTGTCCGGGTTTCAACCGACCTCATCAGCTCTCGCCAGGCGCCTCTGCTTTGCGCGCGCCTTCTCCAATCGGATACACCAAGTGCTGTTAGGGCTTCCTCAGCCTGGTCCATCCATCGGAGGCATGGTCTCCCTCGTCGTCGTTGACCAGCGACCCTCGCCTCGAGCACCTTTTTCGCTGGAGCTTCGTCGTTCATACGATGGACATGACCCAGCCAGTGTAGTCGCTGCACAGTTATACGCCGAACTACGTCAATGTCATCGTAGAGCTCATACAGCTCGTGGTTCATTCGGATGTGATAGTCATCGCCGACTCGAACAGGACCGAAGATTTTGCGAAGAACTTTTCTCTCGAACACCCCCAGAGCGGCTGCGTCAGTTTGCGAAACTACCCATGCCTCAGCGCCATAAAGCAGCACAGGTAGAACGAGCGTCTTGTAGAGTGTTAGTTTTGTCGATCGAGAGAGGGCTCTGGAACTTAGTTGCTTACTAAGCCCGTAGTAGCACCTATTAGCAATTATTGTTCTTCGCTTTATCTCCAGGCTGATTTCGTTTTTGGTATTAATGGCGGTGCCAAGGTAAACGAACTCCTTGACTACTTCAAAGTTATAGCTGTTGGATGAAACGTGGGAGTCTAAACGCCGAGCTCCCTTGTTTGTAGACAGCATATATTTTTAAACCACTGAAGTTACCAAAAGTTATATTCTACCGAGGATCTATGTATCTATATGTATATATGTACATATATGTCTATATTTAAATATACAAATATGTTCACATAATCATTATCTATACAGGGTATCCCACAATTGAGTGCAACTATTTACGAAGCTGAAAGTTTATTCGAGGTGAGCAAAAAATCGTATGGGAGGGGAGGGGAGTATATTTTCACATTCTTAGGAGCTACAGGGTTAATTAATATTGCACGACTTTGGTTTACGTTATTGTTTCTAGCAGAAAAACTAACTGACATAGAACTTATTTTGATAACTCATTTGAAAGGCAATGAAATCACCTTTCCAACGGTATACCAACAAACCCCACCAACTTAACCGTTACCGAGCTGTGCTCGTGTGAAGATGAGATCAATCGATTGAAACTACCAAATTTCAATTTTGAGTGCAAATTTCTCAGAATTTCGCGTAATAAATGAAATTAATTTTGATTCTCATTATCCACTCTTCGTTGACGCGTGAGAGCACTTAGTATCATGGGCCTACCTTATCATTGTATCATGGGTAGGGCCGCTTCGCTGAGTGCTCTCACGCGTCAACGAAGAGTGGATAATGAGAAGGAACATATATGTCAAAACGACGAATTTCGTAGAAATTGCAAATGAAGAAAATATTTTATGTTTCCTAGTTACAAACAGTGCGGTAGCGGGTGATAAATTTTTGCTAATTTGAGTGAAAATATTATAAAAAAAGTGTAATAAAAACTATAAAATGTGAAAAAAGTCTTAAAATTGCAAAAAAACCTGTAACAGTTTTAACCTAAAAACAACTGCGAAACGTGAGCATAAAGAAATTTGCGATGAATACCTTATAATTTTGCCATGGGCGCATTATATTCCAATCTCGACAGCACAGAACGTACACAGACAGAGTGAAAATGTGGTTCGGTCTGTTTCATGCATTCGTTTTTGCCACGTATTGCCAGCGTTCACTGCGATGCTTACAGCGGAGTAATTCTAATTTATTATATCCCGAACACATTGAGCGTAACAAGTTTCAAACAGTAAGTCTTCACTCTGTCTCCAAAGAGAAGCGTTAAACTTTATTTTACGTGCTGCTGTTTTTGCAAAAAAATTAAAAAAAATGGCAGCCATACCATGGTGAAATAATTATAAGGTGTTCTCATTCCATGACATTTTTCAATATGTTTTTTGACATGCTGCCTTATTTTGACAAGTTCCATTGTTCGATGTTTAATTCTATGAAAATGTCAAACTAAGGCAGCCTATTTTTTTCTGATTTTCCGGATGAGAACACCTTGTATTTATTCCACCATGAGCCATACTAACAGATTTTGATTTCTCATCTCTGATAACATATGTTAACAATGAAGAAATTTTATTATATCGCCTGTTAATTTACAGGAGGTGTTTGGATCGGTGGGAAGAGTGTAGAACTGTGAACCGATGGAGTACAGGATCGATCCTCATGGTGGTCAAACAAATATTTTTTGTTTTTTTTTAGTATGTGAATGCATTTGTGCTGTCGATGGTACATGATTTTGTTTTGTTTTTGCATAGTGCAAAGGAAAATTAGCAATTCTCCGCAAGTTTGTTGAAATTACAATGAATGTAACACGTAACAAAGTAAATAAAATAATAATGAAATGTAATAAAATTTACTGATGTCAATATTAACGTGTTTGTTTAATTTACTCTATGTTATTTTAAATTTTTCAACTTAAAAGTTACTTTATTACAAAAAAAAAAAAAAAAAATCAATGATACTGTGAAAAAGTTTCATCAACACTTCAAATTTAACACTTCCTCTACATTTTATAGTTCTTATTACAGAGTTTTTGTAATATTTTCACTTAAACCATCTCAAATTTAACACACTCGATAGCACTGTTAGAACTTGAAAACATTATATATTTATTCATTTGAAATTTCTATGAACTTTATCGTTTTGACAACAAGCTGACGAAAAGTTAGTTTTTATAAAAGCTTAGTTAAAAATGTCGTTGCCTTACCTTATATTTGAATATGCAGTTGAAAATGTGCAGTTTTCGCTTTGTCTCTTGAAAAATTGGTTTTTTTTTTCTTAAATTTTCTTAAGTTTTTTATTAATTTATTATAATCTTAAATAAAAAGAATTTATTTGATCAAATGTATTTCCTTCTTTTCTTATAGTAATTCATTATAAGGGGGACACCGTTGGTATTCGCCCCGGGTGTCACTGTGCCTAGGAACGCCATTGTGTACAATTACCTACTTTTGTTTCCGTTGTTTCAAAAGTGATAAGAAAAAAAAAAAAAAAATATCCTCCATTCTCAAATTTAAAATTTTTTTGGTAACTTTTTCTACACTGCTTCAAAAGTATACACACAAATAAAAGGGTTTGTTCCCGGCTTTTTTGACTAAAAAGCGCGACAGTAAGAAAAAAAAAAACTCAAAAATAGAGAATATCACAAAAAAAGTACTCAAACACTTTTTGGGCTAAAATTGTGTAAGCTTTATACAAAAATATATACATAGAATAAATTGGTTTATCTCCAACAAACTCCATAAGCTCATCATCTTTAGAACCACTTGATGATTCTAATAGCTTAACAAATTGTTTTCACCAAAAAGATTTGTTTGGTTTACCTCCAGCCTTGGCTTGATAAGGAGCAGCGGCAATACAGACGACATACTAAAGATTTTTGTATGAAAATGAAATGAATTCTCAAATTAGCAGTTTTATATAATTCATAATGTTTCTGGTTTCCATTCTAATAGTTTTTATTTATTTTAAAGTACTTTAATATTTTGCAATTTCTTTGCTAACTTGTGACACACATAAGAAATCTCGAATTAAAATTACTCTCTCTTTTAGAATTTTTTCCTAGTACGGGAATGATTCTCGGACTAAAACGTGCAAGACTGATAAATGGGACTAAAACTTTAGAGTATAGGGAGCAATTTACTTTTAACTAAAATCGCCTTTTTAATGGTGAAAAATGTCGGCCCGCTTTCAAGTAGTTTAGAAGTTATAGGCGATTATAGGTAGGAAAATATGCGTAACAACTTGTGATTTTTTTTTAATTTTCGTACGAAATTAATCATCAAAAGAAAGGTTATGCTTTTACCTAATCAACGTGGTATTGACCATTAAGATTCTTGCATTACTTTTGACGATATAAATGATTTTGTATTCAGGACTTTTGAGGTTTTACCTATTTTTTATACATTGACTATTTCGAAAAAAGGGTGAACGGTTTAAAACAGCGCCGTTGGTGAAAAATGTATACAAAGTATAATCGCGTAATTTTTTGTAATAATTATTCTATTTCTTGGTTATAACGTAAAACGGTGAACCTCAAAAAGAAAAAAGCGTGGTTTTTTAAAAAAATGTTTGTCTTTATTATTGTGTAAAAGTGTGAATTGTAAAAGAAAAGTGCTGCAGACGAAAATTTTTTCTAAAAAATCGAGTAATTTTGTACAATTTGCGTTTGCATGCAAAACAACAACAAAGAAAAATACGCTTACGTAAGTTGGCGTAAAAATAACAAATCGTAAATTAAACAGGCCTGCGTACTTAAACTGTGAATAGCCCAAAAATTTTTAACATATTGAAAAATTTATAAAAGTGGTGTAGGGAAAAAGGAAAGTGGGTGTAGGGTAAAAAGGAATTTTTTTTTTCATAAGCGTAGGGATTTCTGAAAAAATCTCCTGGCAATGCTCATTAGAATTCATGAACAGCTGTTCTAAATAAAGTCCGTAAATAAGTTTTGTTGATGCATATTTATTTTCAGATTTCATCCATCAAGGTGGAAACTTATATCTTTGATTGAGCTATGGATTGTGCTATGGACACAACGGAGGGTGAATATTTGATTGAAGAATTGGACAGCAACGAGGTTCCTGCATCTGAACTGGCTCAGTTCGAAGAGACACAACCGTTAGAAGTGATCGATATACTAGCTGCTTCTGATAATGTGGTGGCTGAGGAAAGCCACTTTAAAGGGGGCAATGACCATTTTCAATCAACAAACAGAGATGACCAACTTGTGAATGAAACCGAAGAAATGTTGATACAGAAATTCGTTACTGGCGAGGGAGATTTACCAGATTTATATACGAAGTTTGAGCCCGACGATTATGATGAAGAGCAAGAACTACCTTCAACATCAATGTCTAAGCAAGTTATATCGAACACAGAACATACAAATCTCAACGCCATAAACAGCGATGAGTTAGATACAACGTTAGCAGAACCTGCAAGACAACGGACACGTGGTGGTACTTTTCGTAAACGCTCTGTCCTAAACGGTGCTTTACAAGGACTTATGGGTGAGGCAAATCTGTGTTATGCTCGTGGCCAGGTGGAGATAGCAGAAAAAATATGTCTGGAAATCATACGCCAGAATCCGTTAGCTCCGGAACCATTTTTTACATTGGCTGAAATTTATGAGTCTCGCGACAAAGAAAAGTATTTGAACTTTCTAACAATAGCGGCGCATCTAAATCCGCATGATCGGGATCATTGGATACGCATCGCTGAGATGCATTCAGCGGAGGGAAATACACAACGTGCTAGACTTTACTACTCTAAGGCAATTAAGGTAAATCATTTTCATTGAAATTTTTTATGCATAAATCAATGTTCTTGGACGATTAGTTGTAAGCGCCTATTGCATAAAATCTACAACACATTTTTTTTTAGATTCGATGTGCATCAGAAGATGAAAATTTATAACTTAACTGTTTTTAAACAATTCTTAATCACACAATACAATATTTTAGGTTCTTCCGAAAGATTACGATCTTCGTCTACGAAAAGCACGCTTGCTAGAAATGATAGGTGAATCTAATAGTGCCATGTTTACCTATCTCAAAATGATACCTCACGTCCCCTTGGAGCGAGCTGAACTCTGTTTGGTAACTGCTAAGAACGTGGCACAACATTTTCACGGTCATTCCAAATTACATCTTGCGCTCGAAGCCATGGCAAGCGCATATGAAGTGTGTGCGCATCTCTTCTCTCCCGATGACCTTAATCTATACTTAGAACTATTGATTTTAAACAAATCATATGCAAAAGTCTTAAAATGTTTACGCGAGCGAACAAATTTGGAGCTTGAAACGGAGCAGGAAGACAATTTGGAGTTGGTATTTTTTTGTGTCATTCCTGATGATTATATACCAGATTTTCGTGCCAAACTGTGTGTTAGTTTGATTCACTTGCGTGCACACCATCTGCTCGACTACTTAATACAAAATGTGCACGAACACATTCCAATAGCTGAGAGCCACCTTAATTTATACATTGATATTACGGAGGCGCTGATGCAAGAGACTAAGTATGTGGAAGCTATCGAACTGTTGAAGCCTATAACTGATGGCAAGCTGTTGGACTGTCCTGCGTTCGTTTGGCTACGACAAGCAGAGTGTTTGCTTAATTTGCATAGCAGTAATGAAGCAATCGATAGCTACTATCGAGTTGTAGACTTAGCACCATTTTGCTATGAGGCTAAATTTACGTTGTCTGCATTACTCAAACAACAAGGGAGAACTTTAGAAGCTGTTAAAGCCTTAGAACAGGACTCAACTGCCGATGGAAACCCTTTAAATGCCAGATTACTCTATGAACGCTGCCTAATGTTGAAACAAATAAATGAAATTGAAGAATATTTAGAGATTGGCTACGTTCTACTCAGCAGACAGTCTGTTATGTTGCGTACGAGAGAAGAGATGTTAGCAGTGGCAAACGGTGGCAGTTTCTACAATGCGGAGGGCTTAAAATTAATTCTTCAAATGAGAAATATGACTGAAGACACTGATACCGTATTGCAAGTTAGTATTAAATTTTTACGATTATCTTTCCAAAGCTAATCAATCGTAATAATTTCAAGGATTACAATAAACCACAGCCTGAGGACTCAGATCTTGCCATTCAGGATGAATACAAGCTCTTTCTTGATCTCATCGAGACAGCTTTTGATCACCAGAAGTACAGCTTTATTCAGCGAATTTGTTTTGCAATGGTTACAACAAAACGCTTTATGGGCTTCCACATAGATTTGGAAAGAATAATCATTCTGGCTTGCTATTTCAATGATGATTGTACAATTGCGTTTTCGTACTTGCGAGATTTAATAACAAAGAATATTGATAATATAACAATGTGGAACTTTTTATCGTTGCTAACCCAAAAAGGACAGGATTTGCGTTACCATCGCTATGTAAGACGCTTAATAGTGCGGCAACCTTGTGCGCGACAAATGCGACTTTTTCTAGCCCATTATCACTTGTATTGTTCCTCCTATAAATATGCCTTAAATATTTATGTACCAATCTTTAAAGAAAATCCGAATGCTCTTGTTGCTTTGTGTATAGCTGTTGTATTTAATCAAATGTCCATGCAAAAGAAAATCATGCGAAAAACGGCAGCTGTGTCGCAGGCACTTGCGTTTGCCCAGAAGTATGCCGATTTGCGTATGTCATCTAGTACGGAACAGGAAATTTTCTATAACATTGGAAGAATCTATCATCAAGCGGGTCTTACACATTTGGCATTAGAGTATTATGAACGTGGTTTAGCTGCCAAGGATGAGCTTGTTGAAAAGTATGAGCATATTTTAGGATTAAAGCAAGAGATTGCCTATAATATACATTTGATTTATCGCGCTAGTGGAAACCTTCGAAAGGCAAGGCAGTATTTGTATGAATACATAGTGGTATAAGGTTGAACACAAATTGACAATTTTGACAACATTCATAATTTTGAGAACTCAAAGTACCATTCAAATAAGTAGGTTTTCATTTTAAAAGTTTATATAAATAATAATTTGCTAAATAAAGTCATAAGAAGATAAAATGGTGCCGCTTAAGTCGACATAAGACAGAAATGAGTTATTAATGTAGCTGTGTTCTTTGGGAATATTTTTACATACAAAATCTGCAGCTTCTAGCGTGATGCTATCTAATGTTATGGCTTCCATACAACTTATATAAAAAAGTTTCTATACATTTTATATGGAGATTAAAAACTTTGAAAGAAGTTTTCTCGGAACTTATAATTCAGACTTGTAGCCTTATTCTGGTGATTGACAACTGTAAATTCATTGATAAGAAAGTTTTTGATGTACAATTTTTTGTCCAAGGAGTTGAAAACTTTAAAAATATTTCGCAAATTTATTTGTTCTGAATATTTTTTTATGGTGTTGACATTTTTGTCATGTTATGAACTTTTGATTACATTTTAAAATAAGAAATTTTTACAATTGTCAATAAATTTACAACTGTCAATCACCAGAATAGGGCTATTAAGCTGTTGTTGTTTATCGACAAAGATATGTGAAGAGCAAGTGTCAAATCAAATTAACTCACAAAATCGAAATTCGGAGCAAATGGCAAAAAAGTGCTAGCATTTTATATTTCCAACGGATTGCTCCTATTTTTTGTGGATACATCCATGTAATCGTAGAAATTTGTATTTTAATAAAATAAATAAATTCTATAATTTTCAATACTATTAAAGCCATTGAGCATTTCAAGTTGGATATAACTCTTTTTGCATCAATTGTGGATATAACCTGTTTTGCTTACAACACAGCAAGTTGGATATACCGTACTTTGGATTATATAAAAATTAAAGTAAGGAGCGAGCGTGCAAATCAAGTTAAATCACATTTCGGAAATTTTTAATTAGCAATTTCAGTGTATAGATAAGGACCTTCCACACCTTCTACAGCTAAGTTTGTTGTGAAATTTCAAACAGAAGTTTTCAAACGAATGTGAAATGTCACAACACAACACTAAATCATTCCAAATTTTTTAACTATTGAGGCTAAGGGAAATACATTTTTTCAATAATTCAATACAGCTTTCAAGAAACTGCTTAACCGGTTTGTAAATGCATTCTCTCATACGCTCTCAATTGTGATTGCAAAATAAAATTGAGTTATATCATGGTTAAATTGTAAGGTTGTCTCAAGGGTGAGAGCAATTACCCATAATTGTCAAATCAAAGTGGCAGCTATAGAAGTCAAAATTCCATATATATTTTGTACAATATTTATTATTAAACACAATTCTTAAGTTATAAACATTCGAATGAAAAATTATATATCAAAATTTTTGTTTTTTAAAGAAAGTCTTTTAAAATATTTCTAGATGGAAATATTAAATTAAACAAGTATTTAATAATATAAAGTATAATAATAGTAAGGTACAAATGAAAGTAATAACAATTTTGCATATGAAAAGGACACTACATTTCTCCCCCTCCAGTGAAACGAACAAAGAAAATTTAATTGAGTTGATTTAGAAAATGAATTAGTTAATTTATGTTGAAAGTTACTTTTTTTCTTTGTGTATAATTTGTGGATGTAGGGTTTTGAGTTGTGGAATAATGTGATACATGTGCAGGTTTTAAAAAATCGATAGATATGGTTTTAATTTTATTGCCTTGTTGAATTTTGAAAGTATTTTTGTGTTTGGATACAACTCTAAAAGGACCTTCAAAAGGTGATTGAAGACTTGAAGTTCTATTGATTTTAACGAAGACGTACTCACAAGTATCTAGTGCTTTTAGAACAAAACTGTTATCTTGGTTATGATGAACAATTTTTGTTCGTACATGAGAAAAATGTTTTCTTAGCATTTGAAGAGTTTGATCTGTGTTATCGTTATTGTTATTATTGTGCACAATTAACTCTCCGGGTAAACGGAGGGTTTGACCGTAAACCATCTCAGCAGAAGAGCATTTCAGATCTTCTTTAATTGCAGTTCGTAGACCAAGAAGAATGAATGGTAAAAGTTGTGACCAATGCGTCGAATCATTCGAAGTGAGTATTGATGTTTTTACAATTCTTAAGTTACAAACACAATTCTTAAGTTATAAACATTCGAATGAAAAATTATATATCAAAATTTTTGTTTTTTAAAGAAAGTCTTTTAAAATATTTATAGATGGAAATATTAAATTAAACAAGTATTTAATAATATAAAGTATAATAATAGTAAGGTACAAATGAAAGTAATAACAATTTTGCATATGAAAAGGACACTACAGCAGCTAATAAGCAAAATGTAAGCAATAAAGGGATTTGTATTGATTTTGACAATTATGGGTACCTTGGTATGTATAACAATATTTTATATTTCTGGGATATATAACAATGTTTTATATCAAATTAGTGGCTAGAGAAACCGCAATTATAAATTTATTTGAGATATTTTTTTCAGACGTCAGTTTTGCGATTTTAACTACGTATATATATTAAGGTGCCTTGAAAAAAAATGTTCCATTTTTACCCATCTAAAAATGAACCATGATGTGGCTTATGACGATTACCAAAATATTTTGGCAATAACGAAAGCCTCCAGTGAGCTAAACCATTTTGCAAAAACCTCCTTAAATCATGTTTTTCGTAACTATGGTGGCTAGTGTAATACCTGTAAAATAAAAACATGTCAGAAATTATTGGCCTGAAAAATTCTTCCAATCTGCATCAAAAATCTTTAAAAATTTGCAATCGGATTAGAGATAATACTGTTTTTCACTGTGAGAAAAGATGGATCGGTGATTGATAAAAGTCGTCAGAGGCACATCGCAAGTAAATTACATCAAGAAAACTTTACAACAAAATATATTCTAAAAAGAATTTAATATAAACTGTATTTTTTCGATCGAGAAATTTGGTTATCTTCCTAGCTTTTTGTTTGAATTCAAGTGAGTGTAATATAAGAAAAAGGTAAAAAAAATTCATGAACACCATCATTTTCTCTAATTCGATAGCAAATTTTTGATGCGGACCGGAAGAATTTTTTCAGGCCTATAATTTGTGACAATTTTTTTTACAATTTTTACACTAGCCAACATATTTACGAAAAACATGATTTTTGTAGGTTTTTGCAAATAGTTTAGCTCACTGGGACTTTCGTTATTGCCAAAATACTTTGGGAATCGTCATAAAATACAACAAGGTTAATTTTAAGAGGGATACAAATGGAATGTTTTTCCCATACATACCTTTAATTAACATACCTTTTAATTGAGTGAATTATAGAAACTAATTAAGTTTTGTCCTATAACACAGGGTGACAAAATGAAGATTTTTTCTGCAGCGTAACTTTTTGGAGTCAATTTAGATACTTGGGATAATGACGTTTTAACCCTATAATTCAAAAGATTGTTTGAATTGACTCTAGTTGTCGTGATAAGCCGTTACTTTAAAAATTAATTAATACACATTTTAGCATAACTCAAGAACAATTTGTTTGATTGGGTTGAATTAAAAATTCAACAACTAACGAAATCCGGAACTAAATTACCTCCAAGTTACGTTTACAGTGTTTTTAATTAGCACAAAAGTTTTGGAAATATTCAGAAAGTTCTTCCGAAAAAAACATTTTTTTATGCAAAATTTAAATTTTTTTGTTTTGAAATTTATAAAAATTATAAGGTCAAAATTGCTATTTTTTTATCTCTTATTTTAAACACAAATATGTTACAAACAAAATAAGCCATATTTCATTAAAATCTATTGCCAAGTTTTGGTTTAGTTCCCAAATTTAGTGAGCTACATCAACTCTCTTTTTACATGGTAATTTTTTGCACGGTTTTGAAATAACACGATCCATCAATATTTTTTTACAACGAATTTTTTTTTTGCACGATGAAAAAATTTTCTCACCAACAATTTTTATGCTGTATTCAAATCTGTGGCGACATGTTGTAACTTCGAAAGTTTCGAAGTTGTCGAAATTATCAAAAGTCGGTATGTTATAGCACTTTCGACAGGCGATAATTACGATAAAATATCACTTGAATTTGGCGGCTGTGATGCAAGAGAAATGTAAGTATTTTTTCATTTAAAAATGGGTTTGTTAATTAAATATCGAAGAATTATTAATTAATGACTTAAAGTTATTGAAAAAATAAATGTATATGCTTTAATAACAATATATGTTTCAAGTTAAACTTAACTAACTACACTTAACCTTACTTTCAGGAGTTCTACAAAAAAAATTACTACTTCAAAGCCGTTTGAGATGTTGGTGGAATTTTTGGAGCGGCACCCCGATATGGTCAGTGGGGCGTTCGTGCGTACCAACAACAACCAAACAATTCATAGCTTATAACAGGCCGCCTACAAGAGATGAAGATAGTTGGAAAAAAGGAAATAAATATTTCGAAGACTTAGATAACATTTTAAAGCCTAATTTTTTTTTTGCAGGTGTGGGCTGATTTAAAGAATAAAATTAAAAAAAAAAATGAGGAAGTCATACACAGAGAGTAGAAAAACGGGAAGTGGAACTTACTAACTAACAAAAAAATATGTGTGCAGCAGCTGCCAAACGTTCGAACATAACTTCGAAATCAACCAAATCGCCTGTCGAATGAAAATGTTACAACATACTGCCGGAGCGAAAACTTCGCTTCGATGTTCGCTTCGATAGTGAAGTTATAACATGTCGCCACTGATCGGTTTATGTCCACACGTGTGCGTATGTTTTTACACGAATTTGTTTAGGTTCTACTTAGGTTCTTACTTACCGTGTAAATAGAGAGATGAGTATATCTCATTTTGATAAAAATTTTTAAAAGAATAGCAATAACACAAAGAATAATAAAATTTATCTATACTATTAATAAATCTGTAGCCACTTTTTATGTTCACTCATCACGTTTAAACGACAACTCAGATTTTTATAAAATTTTGTACACATATTTATAGGTCAGCAGAGAGTGCAATAGGATACTTTATTTTAACCCATTAACAACCAATGTTACTATATGGAAACATATGCGTCTCGAATTTTCATTAAATACTGCATAATATTTCAAAAGTTTTAGTGCCAGTTTTTTAAAAAAAGTAAAATTAGCATGCAATAATAACTTATTTCTGCTCAATGGCATACATAGTTTTCACCAAAATGATGCTTCAAGTCTAAAAATGTCTGTTTTTTATGGTTTTCTTTCGGCCCTAATGGATTAAATTGCACTTCGGTTAAACGAGAACAAAATCAATAAACGCTTTTAAATTTCCTTCAATTTGATACCAAAATCATGTATGTAGTTTGAAAACTGTGAAAAATTTTAGTACCAGATCTTTTTAGTATTAATTATAAGCTGAGAATAAGAGAAAAACGACTTGAAATTCACACTTTTAGCTTTGAAGGCAAATATTTCAGTCAGTTTGCAATGGATTTCAATAATTTGTTTTGAAAAATGTTGTTTGTTAAAATATCCTTCAAACATAAGTTGAAATTTTTACTAAATTATTAATATTTTTATAAATTTTTTTAAAAAATGTTCAAAAATTTTTAGTTTAAGCCAAAAAATTGGATAAAAGTTGTTTTTGTTGTAAAAAAAATTAAATCCAAAATTTAGGTTTTCGATTTCCTATCAGATGATATAACAATCTTAAGGCTAATAATTTGTAGTATTACTTAAACAATAAAAAATCGTTTTGGTAGCGAAAAATCAAGCCTACCCACTATCAATTTTTGAATGAAAACTTTTTGAAAACCCGGCGAAGCGGCGGGTTTAAGCTAGTTAAATAATATAAAAAAACACGAGTTAAGAAAATCATTTTGTATGGAATTTTCTTTTGTATTTTTTGTTGGGGCAGTCCTTTTGTAATAATGATTATTTCGATTTCAAATTTTGTTGCATATCAGGTTATGCAAGAAACACCGATCTTTGTGTCCTATCTATAACTAAATGCCTTTTCCACACTTGGTCAACGCAATTCCAACGCAACTTCAACGCAACAGGGAAAAAGTTGAAAAGCAATGCAATTATAAACCGAATGCTTTCAGACTTGCTTCAAAAGCCGTGCTTGTTACACTAATTTAATATTTTACCCTTGCTCATTCATACTGCAAACTATTTCTTCTTCTTCTAGATTCTATTAATGAAAAAAGGAACTAATTAATTAGCTTATTCATGTTGATTAATATATAGCACTACAAATAATTGAGTTCACAAAACAAACAAACTGATCCAACAAGTCGCCGATGAAAATTGCGGAAGGCCGCGTTGCGCTGAAAAAGTTGAAAACGTGTCGAGAACTTGTTGCCTGCAAGTTGCTTAATCTGAAGGTTCCGGTATAAATACACAGGCTAACAACTTGAGTTGGAGTTGCGTTGACTAAGTGTGGAAAAGGCCTAACACTTGATGAAAACATTTTAGAGTTTTTCCATGAAATGTTTATCTTGGCCGTCATATTCCATTTTACATATAAATTTTTTTATTAAAGCCTCATACTACTCGTAACGCTATCTTTCATATCGAGCAAAAATATGAACTCAAAAATAATTACCACCAAGTGAAGACTGGTTTGAAAAGAGTGATGATAGTATATTGGATGAAGATTTCATACCATCGGGTGATGACAAATTTTCAGAAACCAGTGAGGTATATTTATTTTTATATTAGTAGCTTATTACATTATTGCAAAAAGAAAGGTAGGTAAGGTAGGTAAAGGTAAACGGTTGTCAAATTTTAATTTGTACGTATGCATTTGAGTTATAGGAAAATGGTTAAGGAGAATGTGACAATGAATTGCATATCGAAGATTCTGAAGCACTACCAGAAACCAGCCAGGTATTTTTGATTATTTATCTTATTTAAAAAGAAACAGGTCTTATCATGTAAAATCAACAAACATATAAAACAAGGAGTAAATCGCAGAATGAGTTATAAATTATAAATAAAATCATAGCAAAAACAATAATAGCCACATTTCTTTTTAAATTATGGGTTTCCACTTACTTTTCTTTGCTAATTTTAGGCCATGCAACAGAAGGCTACCATAACCAATAACTACAAGTATTAAAAGTACATTTACATGTAACGTCTGTTTTATACACTTTTCTAAAGATTCAAAGGCTATTATATCAAAATTTTTGTTTTGTGGCTTACCATGTTTCTGCAAAAAGCCCTTAATTTCAATTTTCTTTTTTTTTAACTTTTAATCAAGCAAATATCAATTTTTCAATTGAAATCGTGTCAAAAATTTAAACGTTCAAAAAATTGAGCACGTATTTTTTATATAAAAGGATTGAAGTTAAATAAATAAAATTATAAATACACTAAATTCCAAAATATGTCTACACCTGTCATTAATAACAGTGGCAACAGTAACAAACCACTACAACAGAGAACAACCAACAAACCAGCAACAACCTCGAGATCAATAAAACCGAACAAATCACCACGATCGGTAGGAACGGCGAACTCAGCTGCTAACAATTCAACGGTAACAGTATCAGTGCGATCAAAGTTTACCGAAAGGAAGCCAGCAATCTTGCCTATGCGCACTCGCAGCTTGCGCTTGGATCTACAACCCACAATAGCCTCTACCTCGAAGCAACAATCAGGACAACAGCAAACAAAAATTGAGCGTAAGGTCGTTATTCAGTCAATACTACCAAAAACCAAAGTATGGAATCGCAAAGATATAAAGCCTAAAATATCAAATCTCAAGGTTAGTGACAAAGTTGAACCACCTATCTGTTTGGAGATGGGCATACAAACCAATGAAATGGAAATTTTAAATCACGATCTGCTCATTGGCGACATTAAGTTTATGTTGCCAAGTCAAAGTCTGGTTTGCGAAATTGATAAAGAGAGACAGGATACCAAAAAGAAGGCTTTACTCAAGGCGCAACGAAAATTCGAGGAGCATGCTGAAAAACAAGAAGAGCATTTGACCGATTTGAAGGAATTTCTCGAGAAAGCAGTTGTGACAAAGCGTCTTCGAAAGCCAAAGGATACTGTGGAGATTGACAAAAAGTTTATATAAAAATGTTTTTTTAAAATTTGAAATAAATCACAATCTTTTAAATTTTCCAGATTAATTAATTCAATGGATGAAATTTTAAATAGAGAAGTTCGTCGTACCGAATCAATAACCGATATTAAAGGACGCATCAAGAAGAAAGAAAGGGAACTATTGAGTCTTTTTGATACGGTTGAGAACATACAAATTCTTGGTAATAAAGTTTAATTTATCACGTGTGCGGCTTGTATTTTGATGTACTATTATGTGAATTGTCCTTGATATTAAAAATGTTAGCAATTATTTTGTAGTTTTTTATTGGCAAGTATGCAGCTTTTTTGTTTAGCTTCAAGGAAATATTTGTTTATTTTTATCATATAAAATACTCATTTACTACATTGGAGTTTCTTAAATAGTAAAAATGTTATTTAAAAATAATTTTTTAGGATTGCGCGGCAGCAAAATTTAAACCATTCTTACTAAGGTGGGTATAACAGCCTGTGTTCGGGTTTCGGACGTCCTCATCAGCTCTCGCCAGGCGCCTCTGTTTTGCACGCGCCTTCTCCAATCGGAAACACCAAGTGTGGTTAGGGATTCCTCGGCCTGGTCCATCCTTCGGAGGCATGGTCTCCCTCGTCGTCGTTGACCAGCGACCCTTGCCTCGAGCACCTTTTTCACTGGAGCTTTGTCGTCCATACGATGGACATGACCCAGCCAGCGTAGTCGCTGCACAGTTATACGCCGAACAACGTCAATGTCTTCGTAGAGCACATACAGCTCGTGGTTCATTCGGATGCGATAGTCATCGCCGACTCGAATAGGACCGAAGATTTTGCGAAGAACTTTTCTCTCGAACACCCCCAGAGCGGCTGCGTCAGTTTGTGAAACTACCCATGCCTCAGCGTCATAAAGCAGCACAGGTAGAACGAGCGTCTTGTAGAGAGCTAGTTTTGTCGATTGAGAGAGGGCTCTCGAACTTAGTTGCTTACTGAGCACGTAGTAGCACCTATTAGCAGTTATTGTTCTTCGCTTTATTTCCAGGTTGATTTCGTTGTTGGTGACCAAAAAAGGTGTCAAATGGTAAATGAAGATAATTTTTACGATTTTGAGGCACAATATGTAGTTCTATTTTCGGGTAAGTTTATTTTGCATTTTTTTTTTTTGCAACACCAAAACAATATTCCCTGCGGTTAACCGCGAAACAGCCACGTCAAAATATCGAAAAAGTGCTCAAAATCCACTTTGAGCCAAAAAATGGATGACATCGTAAATCTCTTATTTGAACGTAGGCAGGCAAATGTAATGCCGCGTTTCCATGTGATCTTTCAGTATCTTATCTTATCCCATATCACAAAACACATGCTATAAAGAGCGAGATGCATATATGTACTTTTTCCTATAAAAATTTGACATTTGCAAAATATGTAAACAAATCAATTTCTGCAAGTTTACTGATTGCAAGACGTGCTTATTGAAATAACTTATTGTCTACGTACCCTAAATTGTTTTATATAATTATTATTATGCAGACAGCATCAGGTGTTACAGCTAATCCAATTCGTGTGCCACAACTGCAGCAGCATCAGTGAAATACACACGAAAAAAATATAAAAAAAAAAAAGTTTTAAAACAAGTTTTGGTGAATCTACCAAGCACCAAATTAAAGAAAAAAATCACTGATGCTTTCCATAAATGCGCTTAGGAACTCTCTGGCTAACTCTACATTGCGATGGTTAAAAAAACCAAGAATGTTTATTTATTTTAAATCATACCCCTTGACCTGATTTGATTTTCTCTCTTTTAAAATTTGTTTTCGTAATTCTGTACTACTTCAAGACAATTAATATTGGCGCAAATAAAATTGACAGCTTGTCGGCACAAAAACTACAACTATAAAAATTAATGTCTTATTTATAGCATGTGATCAAGTTTTATAGCAAAAGTTCAAGAAGTTGAACTTTTTCGATCTCCTAGCATCACAGGGGATATCACATGCTATAAAAATGAAAAAGGTATACCTGTTTCACACTCCCATTCATCACTGCCATAAGTAGGGCTCACATGCTATTTCTTTCTTACAAAAAAAGTGATATTAGAAGATAATAGAAGATCACATGGAAACGCGGTATAATGATGCAGAATTCAAAAACGATCAAAAACGATCGAGTCTCATAACGATGACTTCAAAAAAGTTGCACAGTGTTATTACTTGCTACTAGTTTAACATGAGTATTTTTATGGTAAATGTTGAAAATTTATGTTACTTAAAATTAATATTTTTTTTTTTTTTGGTAATATTTTAGCATAAATACACCTAAGATTGTATTTCAGAATAAAGAAAACGTTCACTTTGTCCTAGTGTGTGTTACGACATGTGAGATAGAAAGTATAAACGAATTTGATCACACTGTCATTTTTAATTTTTGTATAAAGAAATACATTTTTCGTTTTTAGACTGTCTCACAGAATCACATCACACTTGTACTTAACGCGCTTTACTAAAACTTGAAAATTTGTGAAATAAATCGGAACATTGCTACTATTGTAAGTATAATAAGTTTAATTTGTGTATTAAAAATTAAAACAAGCTTGTTGAAATACAAGCACAAGAAAAATAAATTTCACGTAGTTTTATGATAAAATGCATCTCTGGTAAAATGTATTACATGCCAAAAAAATCAAAACCGA
The DNA here is from genome assembly GCA_914767935.1 of Coremacera marginata. Taxonomy (NCBI): domain Eukaryota; kingdom Metazoa; phylum Arthropoda; class Insecta; order Diptera; family Sciomyzidae; genus Coremacera; species Coremacera marginata. Next base: position 59,253,482 of record OU612044.1, on the reverse strand, counting down.
TTCGAACACACTTTGTTTTCCGTTGCTTACATCATCTCACATTCTATCACACATGAAAATTTTGAAATGTCGTAACACACAGTAGGACAATGTAAAGCGGCCTTAACTTTGTAGTCCTGTAGCGGGATTCCCAAACATCTTAACTTCGATTACGTTAACGTTAACTAACAACGATTATAGCTTGCAGTAACAACTGCCGTATTCCCAAACCTATGCTTAACTGCAATATTTGCTACGAGTTGCATTAATAAAGTTAGCGTAATCATTGTTAACAAATATTGAAAATATGGCAGTATTGGCATTTGACAGCTTAAATTGGTGAAAGATTAAAGAAGAATAGAAAAAATAAAAAAGAATCAAACAAAAATAAAAATGCAAGCAGCAAAAAAAAGAAGCAGCCGTGCAACAGCTGAGCAATACAAGCTGATGCTGGACTTTTTCGTGAGCCGATGCTGCCAAAAGGGTAGTGATGAAGAGGTGGTAAGGATAGCCAGGGATATCGTTGTGATTAAGCAGCTAGTGTGTGTTGCGAGATCTCTCTAACAGGCTGCTGCTGCTACCTCTGCTGCTGTTACTGTCTCCCAAGTGCAGCTTATGTGAATATGTTTATAATATAAAAGCATTGAAGTAGATTTATTTGAATTTAATCTTTCATTATATATTTCGTTGGTTTGTTTTTGGGGTTTTTTTGTTTTTGTTTTGACATTCTTTTACTTTATATTTATATTTAATTATTTACGGTTGCATTTTCTTTATAAAGGCAATAAAACACCTTTCTAATGGCATGTCAATAAACCCCACCAACTTAACCGTTACCGAGTTGTGGTCGTGTGAAGATGAAATCATTCGATTGAAACTACCAAATTTCAACTTTGAGTGCAAATTTCTCAGAATTTCGCGTAATAAATGAAATTTTTTTTTAAGATCAATTTTGTAATTTGTTCAATTTTCTTTTCAATGACACCAAAAACATAAACATATCTTAAAAAATAAAAAAGTTGGCTGTACTTTTTAAAATATTTGTATTCTTCACAACTTCACAAAAAAAACCTTATTTTACGCTTAACGTTGTTATTTGTATGGTTAACAAATTCTTAAAATACGTTGTTAAGCTAGCTACAGATACGTTAAGATATTGTTAACGAACTGTCAAAGCTATCTACAAAAATATCTAAGGTTGAGTTTGGGAATACGAGTTAACAATTTTTGTAGCTAAGACCAGTTAACGTTAACGTAATCGAAGTTAAGATGTTTGGGAATCACGCTACTGAGCTGTAATGGAGTCACAAACGAAGTTTTGTAATCTGCAATAATTTTCTTGCGTAAATTGCGCCAGCGAGTAGACGGACGCAAATGCATACGCAGTTAATGAACTTCTAGTTTATTCCGAGCATTTTTTTTTTTTATTTTTGTCCAAGAGACAACTCACTGTGCAAGGTATCTAACACGCCGTTTCCACTTCAAACATTTGATTTCATGATATATTTCATGACATCGATATCGCAAGTATGGACCAGTCATATCATGAAATTGCTCATATCATTAAATTTATCTCTTGAAATATTTCATGAGACATATTTCATGAGAAGAGCTGGAGTGGCGAATGAACGAAATTATAAAGTTATAGCATGTTCTCACGGAAGTCTGAATTAAGTAATTCGGCCTATGAATTAAGAATATGAATTACCCTGTTCTCACGAAGCAATCGTAATTCAGTTTGACAGCTGTTCTTTGATTTTAATTTTATTTGATTTGTTGTGGAGAAAGAAAATGGGAAATAATGTGCAAAATAAATATTTGTTTATTATATTACTTATTTTTTTAAGCAATGATACTCACTCTGTCTGCTGAATTTGAGAATTTGACTATTTGATTTGTCTCGTTTTTATTTTTTCTTGTGTTTTGCTTGTGGTTTTCGATTAATTTTCGTTAAAAATTAGAGATGAAACCGATTTCTACGTTATTCGGATTGAAAAATCTTAATTTTCTTTACTATTGAAAATAAAAATCTTCTTTTTTAAACGTTATAAAAACGTTATTGCTAATTAAATACGTCTGCGTAATTCTAGAGCTAAACGATAACTAAACTCATATTAAAATTAAATGAACTAAGAAAAGTTAATAGTAATAAAATGTAATACAAGGGAGAAACAAAAACATTGTTGCTTATGACTGGAATAAGAATACAGTGTTGTTGGAAGAAGAAAATTATATGAAATAAGAAAGTAAAAATAATACAAAGAGAGCAACAAATATTGTTGCTTATGACTGGAATAAGAATTACAGTGGTGTTACGACTGAACATGCCGGCCTCCTTAAAATGTACTGATGTACTTTTAATCTGTAATAGGAAGAGGGTATAGGTTTACTATCTCCCGTTTGTAGATTCCATGTTGTGTTTTCACTTCGGCTACGCGATGAATACCGTCCCGTTCAGGGACTGTTGAAAGTACCCTAGCCAACGACCATTTGTATGGTGGAAGATTGTCGTCATGTACCAAAACAAGCATACCTTGCTGTGTAGTGGCACCTTGCGTTGTCCGCTTATGACGCTGCTGGAGCAGATGGAGATAGTCGTTCGACCACCTTCGCCAAAAAAATTGTTGTAGCTGCTGGAGCCGTTGAAATCGAGCCAAACGATTATAATTGACATCAGTTACGTCTGGTTCAGCAAATGATGTCAGCGGTTCTCCGATGGAATGCCCTGGTGTCAGTGTTTCCATATCTGACGGATCTGAAGAAAGAGGCATAATTGGACCAGAATTCAGAATTGCCTCGATTTGCGCAGTGATGGTAGACAATTCCTCAAACGAATGTGCTGTCTTGGCTACTGCTCTTATGAGGTGATATTTAACCTGCCTTACCGCAGCCTCCCACAAGCCACCGAAATGAGGGGATATTGGTGGGATGGTGCGCCATTCGATACGATGCTGTTGAGAAAATTCTTGCATTTTTGCTTGATGTTGTTCGCTTTGAAATAGTTGGTTCAGCTCGGCGAGTTCGTTTTTTGCGACAACAAAATTTGTGGCATTGTCGCTAAAAATTGTTGCACAAAGACCTCTGCGTGCGATGAACCGACGTAACGCTGCGATGAATGCGGAAGTTGATAAGTCGCTTACCGCTTCGATGTGAATGGCCCTTGTTGTAAAGCACACGAACAGAGCCACATAAGCCTTCACTGGAGCTCTTCCACGAACCTGCGAATGAACAGCAACGGGACCTCAGAAGTCTATTCCAGTGGTTAAAAATGCACGTCCCGGTTGAACCTGATCTTCAGGAAGGCTGCCCATGAGCGGATCTTGTTTGGTCGGCTTAGTGCGAAAGCATCGGATGCATCGATGTACAGCATTGCAACATAAATGTTTTTTATCAATAGGCCAATAGCGTTGCCGCGACATTGAGAGCAGTGTTTGAGGGCCAGCGTGCATGCACATGAAATGATAAGAAGAAATTAAAATTTTGGTTAACGTGCAATTTTTCGGTAAAATTATTTGATATTTGGAACTGTATGGTAAATTGCTGTTTTGAAGACGTCCGCCGACTCGGATGAGTCCATCAGTGTCCAAGAATGGATTTAAACTTTTGATTCGACTGTTTTTGTCGACATTACTGCCTTTAGAAATTGTCTTGTACTTAAGGTTAAAAGAGCTGCATCATATTCTGCTATGGTAAATGGCCCCTTAGTTCGGCTTTCTGGTGGCTTTCTAGCGTTGTTGGCAAATCTGAGGCAATAAGCGAATATGCGTTCAAGCCGTTGTAATGAGTCACGATGATTGACTGCTGTGGTAACGTCGTCGTAGGCTGGCCTTGCTGCAAGGAGCACTATCTTATTTGACCGCAATTCAGGGATGTCTTCTAAGTTGTCCGCTGGCCGCTGAGGACACACAGTGATTGTTGTGTACAGAAATTCTGGACCACTTCTCCACAGCGACGATTTTATAAACTCCTTAGGCATAGCGCCGCGAGAGATGATATCTGCAGGATTCTCTTTTGTGTTAACGTATCCCCATTCCTCAATTCGCGTGAGCTCCTGGATTTTGGCAACTCTGTTTGCTACGAACGTGGTCCACGTATATGAAGTCTGTGCGATCCAGGCCAGTACAATCTTGGAATCGGTGTAATAAAATCGTTCGTTGACTGCATTTGGAAGAATATTGAGTGTCTGTTCTACGAGTTCAGCCATAATCAGCGCTGCCTGTAGTTCAAGCCTTGCTATTGACGTTGATTTTGTTTTCGCCAGTACTACACAAGTAGCAGCATGCACCGTATGCCGATTCACTGCTGTCAGCGAACGAATGAAGCTCCACAGAATTTGGAATGTTGCAAAGTACATGTCTTGGAATTCGAACGGACTTAAGACTCTCTAGTTGCTGAACGTAATTACTCCAACGCTGCTCATAACACTCTGGCAGTGGTTGGTCCCACGCAAATTTCAGCTTCCACAGTTGTTGCATGAAGATTTTTCCCAGAACTACTATTGGGCCAATCAGCTATAGTGGGTCAAAAATTCTTCCGAGATCTAATAAAATGGTTCGTTTTGTAGTTGTTGCTGGCCGTTCGAAGGCAAAGTGGTATGCGAATGAATCTGCATTTGGATGCCAAATCAAACCCAATGTTTTTATGACGTCATTGTCACCAATTCTGAGGAATGGTTCCTTGTGCTGTTCTGAAATAAATTGCAATAAGTCAGGGTTATTAGAACAATACTTGCGCAATTCAAATTGAGCTGATGTAAGCAATGTTTGTAGGTCTGCTAACAGAGCTGCGGCTTGTTCCATTGTATTTGCTCCCGTCATGATGTCGTCGACATACGTTTCTCGCAGCAGCGCGGTTGCTGCCAAAGGGATTTTTTCCTTCTCGTCTTCAGCTAATTGTGTAAGGCATCGTGTTGCTAAGTAAGGGGCAGCAGAAGTGCCGTAGGTGACAGTATTTAACTGGTTTTTCCTCCAGAGAATCAACTGATAGCGACGATCCAGTTGGTCTACCTTTATCTGCCTATACATTTGTTTTATGTCTGCTGTCAGAACGTAGCGATAAGCTTGAAATCGAATGATGACAGTGAATAAATCTGATTGCACTGTAGGGCCACACATGAGAATATCATTTAGTGACGTATTATTAGTTGTTTTTGCCGATGCGTCGAACACAACGCGTAGTTTTGTTGTTGAGCTCTCGGCTTTTATGACGCAATGGTGCGGTAAAACGTAATCGTTGGTTAACGTGTAGTAGTTTGCATCTTTCAATCGAGTCATGTGATGAAGAGTATCGTACTCCGCCATAAACTGAGCGTATTGTTGTTGTAATGAGGGATTTTTGACTAACCTGCGTTCTAGTGAGAGAAATCGGCGCCTTGCTGCTGTGAAGGAGTCTCCCAAAGACGTTGGAGGCTCATTGAATGGTAGTCTGACCGTAAATCTACCTGTTGCCGACCGTCGCACTGTTGAAGTGAAATGCATTTCGCAGAGCCTCTCTCTGCCGTCATAGGTTTTGTGGGAGCGGTGTGTGCTTCTATCTCCCAAAAAAGTTTAAGCAACTTTTCTAAAGAGGCAGTCGACGATGTGGAGACTTTACTGCACTGGAAACTTACCCTTTTTGCTTCAGCTACCTTACCAGTGACAATATATCCCAATTGAGTATTTTAGAGAATTAGCAAATCCATGTAAATTCCGCTCCTAGCAACATATCCACCTTTTGTGCTTTAAAAAAAGCGGGATCAGCTAAGTGAAGCTCTGTAGGAATATTCCAATTAGATATGTTGAAATGATGCTCCGGTTGGTGCTCACTAATACGTGGTAAAACAAGAAAATTTAATTCAGCAGAGAAGTGCGAAGTGTTAGACTGTACCTCATACAAATAATTATATGTGCACCATTATAAAAACTATTTTTGCGCTAAAATAAAAATGTTTCAAAATTCTGATCTTGCAGTTATATTATTTATGACAGTAACATAACACAACAGTAACATAACATAACAAAGACTTTATTCAATTGTCCTTTAAATTAAATAAAAAAATTAATATACAAAATTTCATCATAGTAAGTTATTATATGTGCACAACTTAATTATATGTGTTTTTTGCTTAATTTTCGAGCTTAATAATAAAAAAAAATTAAATAAAATTTCATATTAGTAATTTATATGCTTTTCATTTTTTTTAATAACTTGGCTCAGCTGGAATGGCATAGAATTAATCAAGGGTTTTGGGTTGGATGGGCTGATACTTTGCCATTCTTGCTATTTTGCTATTTTAAACTCCCCAGCTGCCTCAAATTGCCTTCCATCCTTATATATTCCCCAGAGATTCTCAATGGGGTCTAAGTCTGGACTTATAGCTGGACATTGCAGTAGTGGTATATTTCTGGCTAAAAAAAACTCTTTTGTACGCTTTGCACAGTGTATTGACGCATTATCCTGGTAATTAGTCCAATTATCGAAACAAAGTTGGTCGGAAAATTATATTAGTTCATTGTCTAATAAATAAACGTACATTTCAGCATTCATTTACGTTGATATTAAACACACTGAAGTCTTTCCTTCATAAAAAAATGCAGCTCAGACCATGACCAATCCTCCCCTATGGACACGCAAGTGGCAAGTGCGCCGCAATTGATCCCTATGCCGCCAATACTTCTTGGAACCATCTGGCCCATCTAAATTTAACTTTTTTTGTCACTAAAGATAATGTTACGCCATTCCTCATCCAAAAATTGGAACATGATAGCGAAGGCCAAACGTGCGTTAATATGTCGAGGCAAAAGGTTAGGTTGTCACGTCTTGGAAGTATGTGTTGCTTTAGGATTTCCATGTAATATTTAAACTACTCTACTTCTTGTTATGTTAAGACCCAATTGACTTTTTATTTGTCTGGTACTCATTTCTTCGACTACTGTAATATGTTGAGTTCTCCGTTTACATCGAGTGTCGATGTGTGTTTTCCTACCACTCCGTCTAACTGTGCCATAACTACTAGGACACACTACTGTGCACTAACTACTAATGTGTGATGGTTAAGGTGGCATGTTTTACATTTTTCAGCATCACAATTCGTGTGCGCATGACCAGTTTTTAAACAATTGCTGCAGAGTTCCCTCTCCTTAATCGAATCAAACCGTGCCTTGGGACTGAGCGCGAGAAATTGTCGGCAGCGATAAATGATATGATTAGTACCACTGCAAAAGGTGCAATTTCGGTGTAGCCTTTGGATTTCAAAGGCTGCAAAAAAAGAACGCTGTGCCAATGGTCGAAATTGTTTTTGGGTTTTGATATGTGTAACCAGTGGCGAAGTGCTAACACTTGGTCGTTGAACGGATGACCGCTCCTCTAAGTGATTGCAGCGTCTCTCAAGAAATTTGAAGAGCTCATTCAGATTAGGCAATCGATCGATGGTAGACTCGTCATTCCATTTGTCAAGTGAAATATTGTCCAATTTTGACAGAATCAACTCAATTATTAAGTCATCCCAATGTGCAACAGGTCTGCCTAGCGAAGTCAACGCTCGTAAATGGATGCTTACCGTATCAAGTAAGTCTCGTAAGGCTAATGACGTTAATTTATTGGAAATTGAAGAAATGTTGAACAGCTGTCGGATATGTTCTCGTACGATAATGTTGCGTTTCTGGTACCTCTCGACAAGCAGCTTTAGGGCCACATCGTAATTTTCAGGTGTGATCTCAATCGACTGAATGCGTCGTAGTGCTCCTTCTTTTAATGATGACCGGAGGTAATGGAATCGCGTAACATTGTCGAGTGCTTCGTTGCGATGAAGTGATGAGAAGGTTTCGTAGTACGAAGTCCACTGTGTATAGTCACCTGAAAATGTTGGCAGCGGAATCTGTGGCAATTTCAGCGCTTTTCCACTAGTCGCTGCCTTTAAACTTTCATCTGGATCAGATTTGTGTTTAAAATCACCAATTGCTGTTAAAAGCGTTGGCCGTATCGTAAAATAAAGTTCCTCAAACATCTGATTCTTCAATCGCCGCTTGATGAGTTTGAAAATCTGAATAATATTTTTCAAGAGCCTGCAATCGAGTTTCAAGTTCTGAAATCGACGCAACTGCCAATTTCGACTCAACAAAGTCCTTGACGCGTAATTGTTGCGCAATCAGCGTGTGACGCTTTATTTTTAATTTAGCAATTTTTGCTTCTGTCATGATTTCAAAAAATTGGTCTTTAAAGAATGTTTTGCAGTAAATTGCTTTGTTAATCGTTATGGGCAAATTGTTATTGGATTGATACCGGTTAAGTCTTTTTCAGTAACGCACCGCGTGGGCTTTATGTCTTTATGATGCAATGATCACGTACACAATTAATTAGCAATGCATTAATAAGTCAGAAATTATTTTGTGAATGTCTCGATGAATTATACATAGTTCACTCTTAAACAATCTCAAATTTATTTAGGACTTGCGTGTCCTGTCACGGTCGCCATGAAAAATCTTAATTTTCTTTACTATTGAAAATAAAAATCTTCTTTTTTAAACGTTATAAAAACTTTATTGCTAATTAAATACGTCTGCGTAATTCTAGAGCTAAACGATAACTTAACTCATATTAAAATTAAATGAACTAAGAAAAGTTAATAGTAATAAAATGTAATACAAAGGAGAAACAAAAACATTGTTGCTTATGACTGGAATAAGAATACAGTGTTGTTGGAAGAAGAAAATTATATGAAATAAGAAAGTAATAATAGTACAAAGAGAGAAACAAATACTGTTGGTTATGACTGGAATAAGAATTACAGTGGTGTTGCGACTGAACACGAATGTTAATTTAAACTGAATTACCTTCAAATGCGGTAATTCACTTGTCAAATTTTGTATGGCGAATTACTTAAGTCGGAACATAATTCAGGCTCGAATTACGAATGAGAGCCCAATCACGTTGTTTAGGGTGCCTTGAGAATATGCTATTAAAATAACAATTTGATTGCTTCTGGAGCTATTACTGAGTTTCCATGACGAGTTTACTCGGTGTTTACTCGGGGTTAACTCGGCATGGAAACGCGAGTTGAGTTGAGTGTCGTTAAATCCACTTGGGTTAGGTTAGGTTGAAGCGGCTGTCTCCTTTGAGATACAATTAGGCCAATGAGGTCCATTGTGATACCATTGGGTTAATTTCCCCTCTCTATTTAAACCAGTTTGAGCTGTTGACAAAGTTAAGGATTCGGTAGACCGAATACTCTGAGAGATCATTGAGATCTTTATAGAACCATTTACCTCAGTGAAGGTGGCGATTTTTAGCTAGTGCTGGGTAAGTGCAGAAAAGATGTTTTGTAGATTCCTGCTCCTCTTCATCTCTGCATCTTCTGCAGAAGACGTTGTGGAGGATGTTTAATCTTCGTGCATGATTACCTATTAGGCAGTGTCCTGTTAGGATACCTATCATAGTACTGATTTGATCCCTTCTCAGGGATATCAGTTCTTTTGAGCGTTTTAGGGTGATTTTTGGCCAAACCTGATACTCTGTATGCCATGTGCTTCCCGTTGATCATCTAATGTTGGCTTTATTAGGGATAGCTCATTTGTGAGTAGTTTACATGTGGTGAGGGATATACCAATACTTTCTTTCTCTATTGAGAGTTGTTTGGAGGTTCTAGTGCGAGCGAGTTCATCTGCTTTGCAGTTTCCTAGAAAGTCTCTATGTCCGGCAATCCAGCATAGGTGTATTTTGAGTAGTATGCAGATATCCATGGAAGATATTGCATTCATCTGAAGCCAAGTTACTGCTTCATGTATTGTGACTACTTCCGCTTGGAAGACACTGCAATAGTCGGGGAGCCTGAAGGCCAGATTAATGTTCAATGTATCAGAGTAGACTCCTCCTCCAACCTTGCCATCTAATTTTGATCCATCTATATAGATTCTGATGACATTTTTTGATGGAAGGTTTCCAACCGCCCACTCTTCGCGGCAGGGAATGGATACATCAAATTTCCAGTCAAAGAAAAGTTTTTGTTTGATGTAGTCTACGGATTTGGGTATCGCAGGAAGGAACTTCCTTATGCTAGAGTGTCCTAATGTGTATCAAGTGGTACAAGGTGAAGCGTAGTATCTAATGCGTCTGTAGGAGTTCTTAATGCTCCACTAATACATAGCTCAGCTGATCTTTGAACTTTGCGAAGTATGTTGAGGTATGTTTTTTTAAACTAGTAACACTTAAAAAAAACACTTGGTAACACTTGGCTGTAAGCCCCATTTGTTACCCACTGCCTTTTTGCATGAGTAGAGGGCTATATTGGCTTTTTTGGCTCTCTCGAGCAGATTGGGTTTCCAGTTAAGTTTTCTATCCAGGATAAGGCCCAGGTATTTCGCTTGATCTGAGAAGCTAAGTCTTATGCTTCCCAGTTTTTGAGGACTGATTGTTGGTAGATTGTGTTTTCTTGTGAAAATCACTAAATCCATTTTTTCAGGGTTGACGCCGAGCTCTCAGCTATTAACCCATTATATGAGAGTATTAAGGCCGTTTTGCATAATGTCTCGAAGTGTAGATATATATTTTCCAGAAGTGACAATAGCAATGTCATCTTTATAATCTATCACCTTGCACCCCTACCGTTCCAGTTTCTCCAGCAGTTCATTAAGCACTAGGTTCCAGAGTAGAGGCGAGAGAAACCCTCCTTGAGGAGTTCCCCTTGGTACAGATCTTAGCGTAGATGCCATACCGAGATTTGCACTTATAATCCCTCCCACTAGCATTTGAGTTATAAGTGCTCCCAGCGTAGCATCCACCCCAAGCTCCGTAAGCGCATTTGTGATAGCCTCTGCTTTGACGTTATTAAAGGCACCTTCTATATCAATAAAAGCTATCATTGTATATTCCTTTTGAAGAAGAGATTTTTCAATGATGGAGACAATGAAGTGGAGAGCTGTTTCCACGGATTTGCCTTTGATGTAAGCGTGTTGTGCCGATGAGGTGGATTTCTATTAATGGATCTATTAGTGGATTTCTATTTCTATTAATCTCTCGAGAGTTTTTAGCAGAAAGGATGCGAAACTAATTGGTCGAAGGTCTTTTGGGTTTACGTGTGAGCTTTTGCCCGCCTTAGGTATGAAAACAACCCTCACATGCCGCCAAAAAGTGTGTGATTGAGGTCTAGTAGGATGTGATTGAGGTCTAGGCAGCCTTGGTAGATCATCATAAGCCATTGCTTTATGATATCATAAGCCATTGCTTTATGATAACATAGCCTTTTTGTATTTCTATGGGGACTACGCCGTCTGGTTCTGGTGACTTAAACGGTTTGAAGCTTTCAATTGCCCAATTGAGATTTGATTGTGAGATTAGATCGAGGGAGTTGTTGGCAGTGGGTGCGTACTCCACCTGAATTGGAGTATTGCCTTTTTCTGAACAACCTGGGAAGTAAGTTTCTATTAAAACTTTGAGAGACTCTTCACTGTTGGTGGTCCATGTTCCATCTTCTTCTACAAAAAGCTTTGGTTGGAAGGACTAGTTGCTAGAATTTTTCTTAGCCTTGACGCCTCGGAGGTCTGTGTTATATTTTCACAGAAGGTTCTTTAGGACTGCCTTTGTGCTTTCCGCAATTCTTTCTTATACTCTTTAAGAGCCACTTTGTAGTTGGTCCATGCATCGATGGATCCAGTGGCTTTAGCTTTGTTGAAGAGTTTTCTGCTCTTATTTCGGAGCTCTTCTCTTAAGTCCACATAAACTCAACGAAACTTGTGAGATTCACCTGGGTTCTATCTGTCAACATGAACTACATTGATTTATATAAGGAAAATGTGGCGTGTGGAAGACACAAATGTCAAAAAGAAATAGGCCACATTCAGCAGACTCAGCAGTTGGCAACAGTTGTGTAAAAATTCGCTGAATGGTACAATTATGCAAGCGCTCACTTAAGTCAAGTAGCGGACGCCATTTAATCGAGCGATCAAATTCTATACATGAACACAACTGTTGAGTGCTTTAACCCTTAACTGATACACCTCAAAAAATGTAGTTACAAGCTTATGTTTTTTTTCAAAAAACGCCTTAAATAACAACACGACTGATCAATGCGAAAGTATGCACACACCTAAAGGCTTGAAATGTACTGATTAATGAATGAATGGTGACATAATGAGAGATATATATTTTTTCTTTTTTAGCATGGTCCCACAGCCCAAGTCCACCAGTTAAGGGTTAAACTTTGACTCTAAACTCTAAACTTTAGCAACTTTTCTGACGCTTCGAGTAACAACATACTTACTTAGGTGGCCGTAACAACCCGTGTCCGGGTTTCGGCCGACCTCATCAGCTCTCGCCAGAAGCCTCTGCTTTGAGCGTGCCTTCTCCAATCAGATACACCAAGTGCGGTTAGTGCTTCCTCAGCCTGGTCCATCCATCGAAGGCATGGTCTCCCTCGTCGTCGTTGACCAGCGACCCTCGCCTCGAGCACCTTTTTCGCTGGAGCCTCGTCGTCCATACGATGGACATGACCCAGCCAGCGTAGTCGCTGCACAGTTATACGCCGAACTACGTCAATGTCTTCGTAGAGCTCATACAGCTCGTGGTTCATTCGGATGCGATAGTCATCGCCGACTCGAACAGGGCCGAAGATTTTGCGAAGAACTTTTCTCTCGAACACCCCAGAGCGGCTGCGTCAGTTTGCGAAACTACCCATGCCTCAGCGCCATAAAGCAGCACAGGTAGAACGAGCGTCTTGTAGAGTGTTAGTTTTGTCGATCTAGAGAGGGCTCTGGAACATAGTTGCTTACTGAGCCCGTAGTAGCACCTATTAGCAATTATTGTTCTTCGCTTTATCTCGAGGCTGATTCCGTTGTTGGTATTAATGGAGGTGCCAAGGTATACAAACTCCCTGACTATTTCAGAGTTATAGCTGCCGGATGAAACGTGGTAGTCTAAACGCAGCGCTCCCTTGTTTGTATACTTTGTTTTACCCTCATTTATCGTCAAACCCACTTTGGCTGATTCCTTTTCGATTGCGGCGAAAGCAGCGGTAACATCTCTCTTGGTTCTGCCGACAATATCAATATCATCAGCGTACGCAAAGAGCTGGACACCTTTATAGAAAATGGTGCCATTACGATGCACACCGTCCTTTCGTACGATCCTCTCCATGATGATGTTAAAGAGATCGCAAGACAGTGGATCGCCTTGCCTGAAACTTCTTTCGGTATTGAATGATTAGGAGAGGTCATTTCCTATCTTGACGGAGCTGCGTGTGTTGCTCAACGTCATTCTGCAAAGCCTAATCAACTTTGCAGGTATACCGAACTCAGACATTGTTGCGTATAGGCAATCTCTTCTTGGGCTATCGAACGCAGCTTTAAAATCGACAAAGAGATGGTGTGTGTCAATTTTTGAGTAACAACACATTCAGATAAAAACATTGCTCACTAAGGTATCGCTATCATAATAGTTCACAACAGTTGACTCCTCTGAATGCGGCCATTGACAAGTTCAACTCGACTCGATGTTGTGAATGGAAACGCTATCGAGTTAGTAACGCCATTTTGTCAACTCAACGAAAACTCTAATGGCCTTATTAGCCAAACATAGATCTACGCAACACAGCCGTTGCTTTTGTCACATACAAATCTACCAACCGCGTTTTCCGTGTATCTAATTAGCCGAAACGTAACGCTACGTAAAAGTCTGTTGAATTTTGATTTCTGTGTTACGTCGACTGACATTTCAGTATACAATGAGCTTTTTGCAAGGTTGTTAGCATGGTAGAAGAATACAGGTAGATGCAGCGTTGATTGTGCTCTCTTCTTCGTTACTGCCGGTATTGTCAATGGCGCTCCCTGCTTGCAGTTAATATTTTATTTATTTAATTTTCCATGTTGTTTTCCTTGAAGCAATTTTTTATTGCTTAAATATCAATAAAAAGACGAAAAGAACAATTTTTTACAATCTTTAATTAAATAAACAAGACAATTTCAACTGTTTAACTTCGTTTACATTTTGACAATTCTTGCTTTCTCACATCTTACTCATAGCTTTGAGATTTTATATGAGTTGTCAACTTCGTGTTGACATTCGCGGCAGTACGCTCTCATCTAGCGAGCTTACCTATATTAATTCTACCATGGATGTTAGCATCACACGTTTATTTTTGAGTAATATTTCTTTGTTTGCGTTAATTTATTGAAGTGGAATTTAAGTATTTTTCTTTAAATTGATTTTTTATTAATAATTGAAATATGTTTCAGAAGGGTAGACAATGAAAAACTAATTGATCTAGTGATCTATTTGACACTTGCTGTGGTTGCTACGTTGATGGCATAATCAACAAAAAGTCATAGTACGAGTACATTGCGTCATGTTAACCTATGTTACGTCAGGTTTGCATAATCAGACCATAACCCCGAGTAAATTCGCCATGGAAGCCCAGTATATAAAAGTTTTAACTATAAGTGAGTTGATCAGAACCAATCTGCTTGAAGCCATGCTTAAAATGATATATCATGACATGTAATGCCCACCTGAGAATTATATCATGAAATCTGGATTTTTTTGACATTCAATTTGACAGATCGCATGCGATCAAATATTGTAAGTGGAGACGGTCTGTATCTGGCGGTTCATTCATGTGCAAAACAAATAAAACAAAAATTGCTTTGTTTTAACATTTTATATTTAAAACTAGTTTTCTTTGTATTGCGTTAAGACAGTAAGCAGTGCAGCAAAGTAAAAAAAAATTATTTATGATTTTTGAGTTGTTATTCAGATTATTTTAATGCTTCCTTTGTGACACGTGTATGCTTTTAAATATTTAATAATAAAATTGTAAATTTTTGGATATAATCTTCATATGATTTTGTCACCAAAAAGCAACATTTTTGTAGAACTTAAAATTTTATGTTTAAGAAAGACTTTTTTTTGACATTATTTACAGCGATATCTGTTAAATAAAAGAAAGAAAAAAAAAAAAACCAAATTAAAAACTTTTGATCGATATCAGCAGAAGAACTTCGAAAGTTTCGTTCATTACTGGTAAATTGTTTCGATAAATTCGTTCAGTCTTGTTAATATGCATTTTTGTTATTAGCGTAAAAGTTAATCAAATTAATAAAGAAGTTCAAGGTATTACACTAAAATAGAATTTAACATATTAATGGTAAACTTAGCAATTTAGATTGTATCAATTTTAGTCAAATTTTTTTAAGAGTTACAATAAGCGATTGTGAAAAAACTTAAAAATATCAACATTTCAACTCAACCAAGCATTAAACATTCAACCAATTAATTTATTGCGTATTCGAGTATATTTTATTTCCAAAAAAAAAAAACTGCTAATAGCATAAGAAAAATTCTTTCATTGGTAGACATTGTTTTTGTTTTTGATATTCCTATATGATGAAGAACATGTGCCAAAAAAAGATCCTTTAGTAAAATCTTATCAATGGAAATTTCGTAAAGTCTGAAGATCCATTTTTATTCAAAATAAATGAATCATGATCATCGAATTTTGTGATCGGTTAAAATTTACTTTCTTAGCTTAAGGGGACTTCCCAGGATTAAAGGATTACCTCAATTTATTTTTAGTATGAACGAATTTACTCTCGTTCGAACAAATCGCCTTGTATTTGTTGAGCAATAATATGCTATCGTTACTTTCGCAACTTTTAAGGCGCAATCGAGTTATGCGTAAGCAAACTTAAGTATCAGAGAATAAGTTAACGATAATTAAGCACAAGTTCAAACAAAAATCAAAAAAAATAATTTCCTATATGAAACAAGAATCAAAATAAGCACCAGAAAAGATTTCAGGATTAAAAAATTGGAATAAATTGACAAGTAAAAATTATTTTGTTTTTGTCGAAAATGTTTATCAACACTTTTTATAAAAATTATGTTGCAACATTATTTAGCTTGAAAAACGCTGAATTTCACAGCGAAATGTACGCAGGTTTGCTAAGATTGCCGAAAATAGAATTTTTCAAAAAATTCCAACGTTTTGCATTTATAATTCGATGTAAGAAATAACCAAATTATTTAAAATACTTTGTTTAAAATAAAAGAAAATTGAAAAACTTAACGAAATGAACGTCTAAAGGCCTGACTATAATAGCCACATGCTGGCAGACTGATCTGTCAATATCATATAAATATCATATAAATATATCATATAAATATATGAGCATACCAATAATTGGAATTGCCACAGTTTCGTTAAGTTTCGTTAACTTTCATTAGCTTTTTGTAGAGCTATTCAAATCGCTCACAGCATAGGCAAAAGTCAAAAAATTTTTTATTCAAATTTATTAAACAAATTATTCAAGCCAAACAGTAGAGGCTGCGATTGCTTATTTCTTTATATTATTTTGTGTTAAAAAAAAATCTCACAATTGTATTGTGACACTTCTCAAAGTCAATGCATTGTAATTATGGGTATTTTTTATTCTCACAACAGCCGGCTGATTTTTGGTTTCGTTTTTGGCATTAGAGTATGCCAGCATGTGTCTATTATAGTTAGGCCTTTAGGCCCAAACATAATAGGCTTAAGGTGGTTGCAGCTACTATTAAAATCCAACTAACAGCTGGCTCAATTTTTGTCAAAAAATTAATTTCTCCATAATAAAGTTTAGTTAGCACGCTTATGTCAATTGTTAGTAGTTACATTTTTAGGTTTTTTGTCAACATAAAATAAATTCATTATTTGAAAAAAACTTAACAATTCACAAAAAGAAATGAAATTGAAATTTATTTACATTTTATTTGTTTGACATATACGCACGGGGCATTCAATTTGAATGGCTTTGGCTGCAGCCAGCTTAAGTTAACGAAACTTGACGAATAAGCTAACTTGAGTTTTTATGGCTTACACGCATCATATCTGTATAATTGTATTAATTTTGACATTTGATGCAGCCATTTCGAGTTGACCCTATTATGGTTGACCCTTGGTTGCAAACTTGGGTGTAAGCACGATACAGTGAACCATGGCAGAAATATAAGGTAGGGCCGACTCGAAGAAGAAAGAAGTAAAAAGAAGAAAAAAATGCGGTTAGTTGTCAAAATTAGCTGTTCATATCGAGTTTCTTTATTTTAACGTTTTGCAGTTGATTTCAGCACTGTTTACAACTTGGAAGCAATATTAATTTAGTTCAATTGAAATTTCTACGAACTTAGTCGTTTTGGCAATTAGCCGACATTTTTATCATGAACTATTCGTTGACGTGTGAGCACAATAACATTCTCGGCTCCATCTTATAAATCTGCTATGCAATAAACTAGGTAGCTGCAGGGCAGCTTGTGGTCTCTTTTTGTCAAGCATAACATTCAAAATCGTTCAAATATTTTCAGTTTGTTAACATTTGTTATCTTATTTTCTATGAGCTTTGACAGCTTTGAGTCTACGCTTTCCGTCACTTGCTGCTACCTGGTTAATATTATTATAGGTACAAGCATGCTTGAATAAAAGAAGATAGATGCATTTCGGACTGCGTTCCCTTTCTCATAGCCAAAATTGTCAAAATCAAATCACTTTTTTATTAACATTTTTCCAATTGCAGCTTTCTCATCGCTTTCAGATTTTCTGTAAGCTGTCAAATTCGTTTTGACAAAATGCATCTACCTTCCTTCATGGTAAAATAATCAAAATAGAAGCAATAACACATTGTTTACAAAATACGATAAACAACAAAACTTAACTTGTTTGCCTTGAACTTTGACAATCATGGTCAGAGCAAAAAGATCACTGTCAAAATTGCTCTTACCTAGATTATTCTTCCATGGGTACAAGTACGTAATTTTGATCTCTTGCTTTTGTTTGCTTATGCATAACTTGGTTCCGCCTTTTCTCAAAAATTATAAAAAATCATTCGAATTGATTGATATTTTGAATTAGTTTGTTGAATATTTTTAATGAAAACTGATTATTAATGCTTAAAATGTTATTTTCTTGCTTATAAGCCTTCTACTTTTTCGCTTTAGTAAACCAGTACATATTAGTCGTTTTTTTGTAAGATTTTAATCTATTATTGTTTTTAATAAAAAATATATTGCTGTATATGTGCATTTTTTTTTTTTTTTGGAAATTTAATTTCTTTTTTTCCAGTTTAGAAGAAATGAAAAATACAATAATAAGGTTTATTTTTTTTGGTTCTGTTAAAAATAATGCATATGCTAAAAAATATTATTAGTATTAATTAATTAATATTATTGTGATTAGATATGAAATAGGATAAATAAATGAATTAACCACATTTTGCTACAGTCTACGACTAACTAGAGTACAATGCGTTTAACACCGCAATCCATGCAGAACTTGGCTTGTTCAATTAAGAATCTAGTGCCACATTCGTGACAGAATCTGGACATTTTCATACTCGATGTCATTGATGAGTTGTTGATGGAGCTACTCGAGCAGCTTGCTGGGGTTGAGGTGCCTAGTGAAGTACAAGCTGCTGCTAAAGATTCTTCTGCAAAAGTTGAAGATTCTGCAGCTGTGGACGGTGTTGTTGGTGAATTAAGCGGGGACTCAAGGTATGTATTGTTGTTTAAGCTACTATCATAAATTTGCTGCTTTTGTTGTTGTTGTTGTTGCTGCTGTTCGAATCTATTCTGGTTCGAAGGGCCTGACATGAGTTGCTGGTCTTGATAACTGTTGCTGCAGTGGTTGATACTATTTGCAACTAAAGGTGGCAATGAGATGTCAGAGCCGCTAGTGGAGCTGTTAGCGCTAAATTGTCGTGAGCGGTTTCTTGTTGCTGTAACTTTAAAATATTGTTGCTGTTGTGGTTTTTGTTGCTGCTGCTGTTGCTTGTGTTGTGTGGCGGCATCAATCATTGGCGCGGCCATTGCTGTGTTGGTTCCACAATTTGAAGTCAAAGGTCGTGATCGAATTTGGTTACGATTCAAATTCGCAAACTCCGAAGATCTTTGCCGTGAAAGACTGTTTTGGTGAAAAGAAAAAAAATCAATACAATTAAAAATGATTGAATGAATGATTAACGGTTCAAATTATAAGAAATAAAAAACAATTCCATATATCAGCTGTACAAATAAGTTTAAACTGATTTACAATTGATGTTATTAGTATTAAATAGCATCGGACTAACGTGTAACAATATTCATGTTAAGAGGCGCCATCACGTCACCCTCTAAACTTCTAAGTACATCCAATAAATGAAATTCATTAAGGGGACATAGCAACTTCAAATTAATAACAATAAAAATAATAATAAAAAAAATACTAATAATAATTAATAAAAATAAATGCAGACACATCTTAATGAAACTTTGATCATATTTTTTATTCGTCTTATAATAAAATATTTAATATATTTTAAAATAGTTTTAAATATTTAAATATTTTCTTATTTAAATATTATTTAAATAATAGTTTTATTTAAATATTTGGGCCCCACGTAGACAGTTAAAAAAAAAAAATTGCCAAAAAATCACTGTCATCAGAAAAGTAAAAAAAAAAAATAAAAAAAAAGGGTTTTAACCAACATTAAAGCGGTCATGGATACGGACATCTAAAAAAAATATTTGGGTGAAAAATAAAAAAATAACGGCGTTTTATCGAAAATTGACTTTTCTGCCCCCAAAAAATCTGTTGTAACTTAAAAAATTGTGTGCAGATTTTTTCATTCGTGGTTCATTCTGAGCATTAACACGTGTAGATTAACGTGCTTAAATTTCAGAACGATCGGATAAATACTTTTCTTTTAATCATGCACGCCAACTTGAAAACGTTGTTTTGAGAAAATCGCGTTTAAAGTGTGACATTCATTTGAAAGTGCTGGGACTCGCTTCGCAATATATGCTCAGAAATGTTTTTTTTTTGAGAATTTTACTTTTATACTATTAAAATCATGTCCTTATAGGTTCATTCCAACATATTCTATAAAAAACATATGATTTTTTGAAAATTTTGTAGGTGCTACATAAGCCCTTTAAGCTACATAAGTTCATCCCAGTGGAAGAATATTGCTTATGATTTATGATAAAAAGAATTCTGAGTTGCTTATTAGCGGCTTCTAATAACTGAAACGGGAATAAAATTCAATATAACCAGAACTAAAAATCACCGGTAAAGATGTATGTTGTGGTTAATGTAAACACCTGCCGTGTAGGCTTAAGTTTACATGTTCCATAACATTGGGAGCAAGATATTGGCTCGGTCGACGCCCCTTTGAGTATTCAAAGCTACTAAATTAGCTCCATGTTGTGATGACACTTGGTGGGGGTGGAGGCCTATCTAAAACCTATTTCATACTATGGGGTATGACACCCGGTTTGAGAATGCAAACCACACCGAGCTGGATAGCTCAGCCCACGATATGGGTAGTAAACCACAGCCATCACGAAGACTCCCCGAATGGCCATTCCAAACCAGTCAGCCTGGCATAAGCCAGGGGCCGCTGACTGCCCGTGATACCAGTTTTAAAGTCCTTGGTCAATCACCGCTAAAATGAGTAAGATTGGATCAATCAGTCTGGCAATTCCAAAAAAAAAAAAGGACAATTAATACTAAAAACAAAATGTCAGAGCCGAGCGCCGACGTGCATATTCATTTATAAATAGGCACATAGTGCCTGAACTAAAAGTAACTCCAATAATACAGCATATTTTTGAACACATGATTTTACAAAAATAAAAACGAAATATTTAAACAGAGATTGAAAGTTGCATACTTGAGTTTTTACTTATACCATAAAAATCGTAGCTTGTACCCAATAGGCAATGAAGCTAGGTCTCTTCTAACGAAGGCGTGCTTTTACTGCACTTTTGGCGGTAAGATAATTTTTCGCTACCCAGGGCAGTACAACAATTATATTTTTCCTACAAAAACTGGTTCTGTCTCAGGGTTACTTTTTCGTTAAAAGTTGAAATATATATTAGTTCAAAAATACTGAATAATGATCAACGTCATGACTTAGAAATATTCTTATCTGACAAAAATATGTAAAATAAAATAAAATCACAGAACAAATAGGTAGGTATACATAAAAAGAAATAAATAAAAATAGATTGCTTTTATTGTTTTGGTTAACCACTTCTTTAAGACATTTTAAATGAGTGCTTATAGCAGGCCTCTTTAAAGCAGGGAGAGCGGAAGGCCTGGAAAATTTAGCCATTTCATATAAAAAAGTAGATGGTCTTGGATATGAGCGTGGAAGGACAACGAAATCCATTAGAAGCCCTGCTAGTAACGCTTCGAAGCCCTGCTTTTGCAGTACAAGGAATTAATATGCATTCATGTTTCAGTTCGTGTATTTCAGTTCATACCTTACCAAGTCCTTTGAATCTCTAAAAAGCAGTATACGTTGTATTCGGAAATGCAATTTATTTTGCAGCAGCACATGCCAAAGATAGTCGGTTTTGGCAGAGTTTATACGTCATTCAAATTGAATAAAAAATATAGCATTTTTTGTTCTCTTTTACTACTCTTCAAGATATTTGATTGAATTGCTGCTTACACGTGATATTTTGATTGAATGGCCGATGCCAACTAAAAGTGTTGTTGTAAGTACCAGAAAAGTTGGTTATGCAACTCTGTGATTGATTGATGCAGGTCTGGAGCTCCATCAAAATTTTGATTGATGCGATGAAGTGTTGAAAGTTCATTTTCGGTCTCGCAGACAGTTCATCTCTTTTTTCGCTGGGAAAACAACAAGAAATTTGGAATGGTCCTTCAATATGAATGACGTGTAAACAGTGCCTTAGTGAGATCAGTGCAGCCAGTTCTTTTTACGCAGTGTTGCTGTGCAAGGTGAAAAGTAGGTCTTTACAAAGGTGATTAAGTCACATTTCTAGCTAAGACATTGACAGAGTTATAGTTGGGACAATAACGAATATCCGCAATTTTCATATAAAGAATAAAAAGGCCCAATAAATTTTAAATCTAACGAGGTTAAAATTTTATACATCAATTTAAACCTCTATAAAAACTGAAAAACACAAGTTTTTGTATGAAAAAATTATGTCATTAAGCATTCTACGATGTTTTTTTAAATATGTAAAAGTGTTTTAAACTCGAAAACTCGATGAATTTCCAATTTATTGACATAACGAGTACTTACACTTTGTTACAGTGAAACATAAGGTCTGTTTCCGAACACATTGCCAAGTAAAAGTCGAGTAAAGTTCAATCTGAGAGAGTAAAATGAAATTCGAAGACAATGTCAAAAGTACGGAAACGACTTCTAGCTAGTTTCAAGCACAAAAACAGCTGATGATACGCTATGAAACGTAAGCAGCGCCAATGTTAACTTATTACAAACGTACACAGCGCCAATTTTAACTTATTAGGTCTGTTTCCGTACTCACTTCAACTTCAAAATATTCACTTCAAAATATAATAATTTTAAAATAGTTTTGAACTATTTTGTACATGAAATTGATATAACAAAAATTCTACAGTGAAAGTTATAGATGTTCTAACTTGACTTTTTTCCAAATTTTCCAAACTGCCCTTTCGAACACAAAAAAATTCATAAAAAAAAACGGAAAACATACCTTTCTCACTCGGAATGGATTTTATAATTTTTTTTTTAAATAATTTCCGATTTTTTGTGGAAAAAATTTGGAATTCCAGGGATTCCAAAATACCAGCCCCTGGTTTTAGGGTAAAAAATAACTTACATTTTGCATTGACGAAATTATATAATTTCTCAAATATGTATACTTTTTATTAGTTTTCGCAGTCTTCTGGACAATGAATCGGAATTAAATTTGCGAAAAAAATTTTATTTTACTGCACGCACTAGATACATATAACTACTGATGTTGCTGTAATGAAACCGTTATTTCTTGCTTACAGCGTTGTTTGCCGGATCAGTTAAAATCAGTGTTGTTTCTTGACAAAATATGTCGAAAACGAACAAACGCGTTAATTTATCTTTGCAATTCAAATTTGAAAATATTGAATTTGTTAATTTTTGTCGTTTCCTTAATATTTTTTTTTACCTTAAAACCAGGGACTGGTATTTTGGCAACCATGGAAATATTTTTATAAAATAATATTTTGAAAATTATTAAGCCATTGCGAGTGAGAAAGTTATATTTTCCATTTTTTATGAATTTTGTGTGTTCGATAGGCCAGAAAAAGGCACTTTGAAAAATATTGAAAAAAAATCAGGTTGAAACATCTATAACTTTCGCTGTAGAGTTTTGTTTTTTCCATTTCTTCTACAAAAAACTTAAGACTATTTCAAAACTATCCGTGAAGTTTTTTTTTTAAATTTTTGCATTTTTGGATTTTTAGGAATTTTTTTTTTCGCAAAAAATACTCAAACTCAATATTTTCGAAAAATTGCACATCAAGCTAAAAATTGGATTGGATAAAAACATAATCGCTCAAATTTGTTTTTATAGATTAGTCATAGGGTTAGGCAAATATCCCTACGATTTCATTAGAATACCTTCATATTTAGGTTTTTGAGATTTTTTCGAAAATAACATGAAAATAATAAAATTTTCGAAAAAATTATTTAGTTTCGGGTCAAATAAAACAATTATTTTATTGAAATCAAAACATTTCGAAAAAAAACTTTGACGGTTAAGCAATGCTCTAATCTAGGTTTGACTGTTAGATTAGAATTTTTTGAATTGAAGACCTTTTTATTCTTGCAGGTAAAAGACAGTCTGCCCTGTTCTGAATTCCGAGTTGGAATTGTGTAAAGGTCGGAATTCAATTCCGACCGGACTCAAAACGGTGTTCTGCCTTCAGATCGGAAATGGAATATTCGAACCAAAATAAAAATGAATTCAAACAGGTCAAAATCAGCTGTGTTCTGCTTTTGTTTGAGTTTTATTGAATTTTATTGAGTTAATTGTAATTTTGATACATAAAATGAGTTTAATAAGTCTGGCTACAGTTTTTTTCGAGTGTGAGAATGACGCGGACGAAAAAGTTAAGTGGAGGACTCTGCGCGACCACAGTTATCCTTTAGATTTATTATCTAAAACCATTTGACGATGTTTCTTTTATATGATCGTCTGAATAAGACGGCATTTAATTTAGTTTTGATTGAAGTTAAGCCGTTTGCCATGCGATGTACGATCCCTAGAATTATTCAACTGGCCACAACTTTACGGTTTCTGGCCACAGGAGGCTATCAGCGTTCAGTGGGAAATTATGCATACAAAGTAGTCATAAGTATGTTAAACCATATGGAACGCCTCCTAGGCACAAAATGGATTAAAATTGCAATGTCCGGATGCTAGTCCATAAACAAAAGCATCACGGAGTTTTGGGCAGTATTCTTGTGTTTTCCACTAAGATAAAGTTTAATTATTCATCGAAAAAAATTATAAAATTTAATTATTTATAGAAAAAAAAATTGCAAAAAATAAACAATTGTTCTATTTACTCACATGTTAAAGTAAACCAAAATTTCATCGGAATGAAAATGGTTGCCAAATAGTTGATCGGATTGAAACCGGCTGCAAGTCCGATTTGTCAGAATACAAAACAGGTCAATCCCGACATTTCTGTCAATTCCGATTCGAAGTTGAATATCGGATTGCAGAACACCTATAATTGGAATAAATTCCGATTCTGATCAAAATCGGATTTCAGAACAGGGCTGAGTAAGATGTAAATTGAATACGAAGCTAAAAAAATTATGAAAATTGCGAAAATTCTTTATTGTTCCAACTATGTCTATGCCAGCACTTTAGGTAAAAATATGAATTATGCTTACACCGTTGCTACAAATTTTTTTCACCTTTCAGATAATATTGGTTTTTAAAAATTCAAAAGAGTTCTAACTAAGATATGAACTTAAGTACACATGTACCTTGGACACGTTTTTTGGCAACATACTGCGATTTTGGGGATATATTTGAAAATAAAAGTATGCAATTATATTCAATTTTATCAGGCAAAAATCTCTATTACATTTCTTTAAAAGATCCTGAATTTTTTGAAGCCTTAGTTTTTTTGGCGAAGGTATCAACGGGAGTGAAATGAAAACTTTACAAAAGCGTCAGGTGCGATTTTTTTTATGAACTTTTCATTTACGCTAAGCGTAAAACAAAAACACGTATAAATAGAACTGCAACGAGTCTATATTCGAACGAATGACTATAAATCATCCATCAAACACCGAATGCGAGTGCGTGCGGTTGCGTACAACAACCACCCAATGAGTATATACATATATAGCAGAGAATTTTTTTCGCTCTTGAGTCTTAACTCATTGAAATCCTGGTTCACAAATAAAGGGTCACCAAAAATGTTCGAAAACAGCGCAGTCGGTATTTGTGCTTCGAAAGATTTTATCTTCGAAAACAGCGTTCTCGGTATGTGCGCAGGCGCCGCCATGATTGTTGTGCGCTCTCAGAATCTATGAAAGTGGTTTGACTGCTTTTTTCCTTTTATTGAAATAGATTCTGCACAATGTTTACATTTTTGGCTGGACGGACTTGCATGAATTTATTTCAATATGCCGATTGGATATTTGCAAGATTCCGGCATTTGTATGAACTTATGAAATGATTTTTTTGCAATATTTTTATGTAAATTCCTTTTTTTTAGGTCAAATAGGAAATTTTTCATTCATTTCAAGTTTAATTTAATCTAATTTAATTTGAATAAATTTTTAATTTAATCCAATTTTTATATTCAAATAAATTGGATTAAATGGAGTTTAATGTTACATTTTTTAGCTTTAGATAAGTTCTTAATTATCTGAATTTAATCGAACTTATTGTAATTTTAAAAAAATTGCAACAAATAAACTTTTTTTTACCACATTGCTTGCATGCATTTATTTCTATATGAAATTTAAATACGCTGAAAAGAACGTGTTGTGAGGAAAACATTTACTTTTTTGTTCAACTTCCCACTTAGATATTTGCAACTTTCAAAGGTTTTCAATTAACTTGCAGGTATTTAATTGGCAAATTGAAGTATGGAATAATAAATGTTATTTTTTTAATGTTTCTTACCTATATGTTATTTATTTCAAGTCAAATAGAAAATGCTTCTATTTCTAATTAGAAAATTTATAAATTTATTTATTTATTTATTTACAAGTACTAAAATATTTTTCTACGATGATACAAACAAAAAAAGACAAAGTTATTGAATAAGTTTGTTATTGTTTTTGTACGCATGCGTGTGTGTGGGTCACAAACTTTCTCATTACAATGACCATTTTCAACTTTGGGCTCGTTACGATTATTTATAATTTTCAAAATTTTCTTCTTCTATTTCTGGTTTTAAATTATTTTCAAAACATTAATTCTATTTTTCCAAATTTTCTATCATCTACTTCTGGCCTTAATTTTTTTCACAGTAATTTCCGTCGAAATGCTTGCCGCATATTACCCCAAGTTATTATATGATATAATAAGATTATCATTTAGTTTGTAAGTTATTATATTATATAAGATTTTCATTCGTTATCGAAATTATTATATGATATAATAAGAATGCACTTCACTTTCGAAGTTATTATATGACATAATAAGAGTTCACGTTAGCATGTAAGTTATTATATTATATAATAAGAATTTCACGCACTTCACTTGGGAAGTTATTTTATGATATAATAAGATTCCATTTTAGTTTTAAGTTATTATATTGTATAATAAGCCAATAATTTGACATTTGGGTCAAATAGCACCCAAATTTTACTCTAAACTTTACTTACAAGTAGCACGTACGTTCCATCGATGAAAAATTATTTTTTCAGTGCACTTTTTTATGTTAACTTTAGATTCCATTTAATTTTGCTTTAGCTAAAGTTTGTACATATTTCACATATATATTTTGTGAAGATAGTTTTTGAAAAATGTTTGAAATATTATTATATATTATCCACATTTATTCTTTAATATTTGAATAAATATGCATTGGATTTAATGAAACATTTTAAATTTTACATAAATAAAATTGTATATATATTTTCCACATATTTACACATATTTTGTAAAGTAAGCT
Organism: Coremacera marginata; assembly: GCA_914767935.1. NCBI lineage: Eukaryota > Metazoa > Arthropoda > Insecta > Diptera > Sciomyzidae > Coremacera > Coremacera marginata. Next base: position 59,226,604 of record OU612044.1, on the reverse strand, counting down.
TTTGAAAAGTGTTTAAAATATTGTGAATATAATTTATTGCCCAATATTTGATTATAATAAATAATAAATATAATAATAAATAAATAAATTTTAAATATATATGTTTTTCCCCTTCTTTTTATTTTGATTCGTTCTGTTTGAAAATTAATTTCACTAGAAAATTAGAAAGAAGTGTACAATGTTGTTTTAAGTGCACTTGTTATATCTTGGAAGTAAAAGTTTTCTTTTTTTCATAAATTTTATCAATCACAAAAAATTATCATAAAAGTGTTGAAAAAATATTCGCTAAAGTGACAAACTAACAATAAAAGATTGATAAAAAAATACTTTTCTTAAAAAAAATGTTTTCATATTAAAAAGTCGGTTCCGTTATGCATTTGAAATGAATTCCAAAAAAATCAAAATGAGCTAATCCGAAAATTTTCCGGAATTCCGTTTCTAAAACGATGCGACTATTTTAAAAATCTCGTTTCGAAAACGTTTTGATTATTTTAAAAATCGCGTGTTAAATTGTTATACCTTGCAAGTTGAAGATTTATTCCACCACTTTTTAAAAACATGTTTGAAATATTTACAACTAGCTGAACCCGGTGTGCTTCGCTACCCCTATAGTGATGAAATAAAAAGTATTTAGATATTAATTAAAGTTTGGTCAAAACTGTTGCAGTTGTTCTTGAGTTACTGTGCAAAAACAAAAAGAAACTAAATATTGCGCCATCTGTCGGACGAACTTCAAACTACACAGAAACACTCCTCACGCCCCATAGAGCATCTACATAAAGTTTGGTCAAAATCGGTGCAGTAGTTCTTGAGTTACGGTGAAAAAACACAAAAAAACTAAATATTGGGCCATCTGTCGGACGAACTTCAAACTACACAGAAACACTCCTCACGCCCCATAGAGCATCTACATAAAGTTTGGTCAAAATCGGTGCAGTAGTTCTTGAGTTACGGTGCAAAAACACAAAAAAACTAAACATTGCGCCATCTGTCGGACGAACTTCAAACTACACAGAAACACTCCTCACGCCCCATAGAGCATGTAAATAAAGTTTGGTCAAAATCGGTGCAGTAGTTTTTGAGTTTAGCCATCACGAACATACACGTAATTTTTATATATATAGAGATATATTTTCCACATTTATTCCAATTTATTTCAAAATATAATATGTAAATTGCATTGAGTGAAGTATAACATATAATATATAATAAATTGGATTAAATGCAACATTTTCCATTAATTTGCAAGTTGATTGAAAAGCTTTGAAACTTGCAAATATCTAATTTGGAAATTATTAAATTTTTTTACATTTACAAAAACTTACAAACATTCAAACATTGAAGTAAGTATCTATATCTTTTGATAATATCTAAGGTTTCATTCTAGCAAGAACAAAAAATCCTAGGTAACTTATACCAACAACAAGCACAGCAGTTGATGAATTCCTACCTTACCATAGGGTAGCAACAACAAGCAGACAAGCAGAATATAAAAAAATGCATGCAAATTCTTTCTTCCATTTCAGCTACCCACACACACGCATGCGTACAAAAACAATAACAAACTTATTCTTTGAATTTGTCTTTTTTTGTTTGTATCATCGTAGAAAAATATTTTAGTACTTGTAAATAAATAAATAAATAAATTTATAAATTTTCTAATTAGAAATAGAAGCATTTTCTATTTGACTTGAAATAAATAACATATAGGTAAGAAACATTAAAAAAATAACATTTAATATTCCATACTTTAATTTGCCAATTAAATACCTGCAAGTTAATTGAGAACCTTTGAAAGTTGCAAATATCTAATTGGGAAGTTAAACAAAAAAGGAAATGTTTTCCTTACAACACGTTCTTTTCAGCGTATTTAAATTTCATATAGAAATAAATGCATGCAAGCAATGTGGTAAAAAAGTTTATTTGTTGCAATTTTTTTAAAATTACAATAAGTTCGATTAAATTCAGATAATTAAGAACTTATCTAAAGCTAAAAAATGTAACATTAAACTCCATTTAATCCAATTTATTTGAAAATAAAAATTGGATTAAATTAAAAATTTATTCAAATTAAATTAGATTAAATTAAACTTGAAATGAATGAAAAATTTCCTATTTGACCTAAAAAAAAGGAATTTACATAAAAATATTGCAAAAAAATCATTTCGTAAGTTCATACAAATGCCGGAATCTTGCAAATATCCAATCGGCATATTGAAATAAATTCATGCAAGTCCGTCCAGCCAAAAATGTAAACATTGTGCAGAATCTATTTCAATAAAAGGAAAAAAGCAGTCAAACCACTTTCATAGATTCTGAGAGCGCACAACAATCATGGCGGCGCCTGCGTACATACCGAGAGCGCTGTTTTCGAAGATAAAATCTTTCGAAGCACAAATACCGACTGCGCTGTTTTCGAACATTTTTGGTGACCCTTTATTTGTGAACCAGGATTTCAATGAGTTAAAACTCAAGAGCGAAAAAAATTCTCTGCTATATATATACTCATTGAAAAAACTCTGTTAACCTCTGTTAACACATGCCAGAGATCATGCTCTAGAAATACTAGAAATACTCTAGAATACTAGAAAACTGCCTTAAGATATAAAAAGCATATTTAATTTACTATTTAACTCACCTTCCATATGCCGAGTCCGCGCTTAGTTTAGAAGCAACTCCCCGACGTGATGACTGCGATGAAACTGGGTAGCTTTCCAAGCTGCTTGCATCATCCGAATCAGCTTCAGCTGCAACTTCAACATTTCCACTACGTTCGGTCGAGAGTGGCGAATTACTATTTTCACAAAAAGAATTTGACGTTGCCGTGTTGCTTGGTGCACTATTTATCACAGCCTGACGTAAGTTAGCACCTGCTTCTTCACCCATTTGCCGGAAACTATCCTGCATCTTTTGTATTAAATTCTTTGCATTATTAAGCTGAATATTAGGTAGTTGGCTAGCTTCAAAGAACGATTGTGAAGTATGCATTCTTTCATCGTCATCTTCGATTTTGCTGAATTTATTATCGTTGAGGGGCACTTCTTCGACATGCGGTTTTTGGTTCCCACCAACAATGCTGCGTAACGAATCGGGTGAAATAGTTGAACGTCCTTGATCATTCTGTTCGGTTTCAATGCTAATGAAGATTTCACGTTTCTTTTCATCCGCTCCATCCAAATTCTCTGTGGAACAGGTGGATTTGAGGTCGTCATAATTGGTAAAGGTGGCGTTATGGTTGGATTCCATGCTATCTAGATTTGATTTAGTTCTATAGGAAGAGGTGGTTAGTAGTGGATTTGTATACTTTCGGTTGTTAAGGGATTCAAATGGAAAATGGGGGAATGTTGTGGGATTGTAAGTGGGTGACTGTTTAGAGGCGTGCACATGCGAATTTGTATGGTTATTATTATTGTTTCTAGTAAAGTCAGAATTCGACGTGACCGTTGAACGTTGTTTGCTCGACGTGCGATTCATGAGAAATTCTCTACAATCCTTAAAGAGCGGGAATTGATCATCGTCATTTTGAAATGACGAGAGAAATTCCTCAAAATCAAAATCATCAAATATGGGAAGAGGTGGGATTGTAGGCGGTGTAATGGGAGCCGATATATTTGGCTGTTGATGTAAAAAATGTGAGCTGCGTAAGTTATTAGCAGTGAAATTTTGTTCATCATACTCAACGGATGAGCGATTGGCCTCATCGTCAGCAGAGCAACAATCAGTATCGGGTGACTCATCGTAGAGAAATTGATTGCGTCCTAAACGCATTTTGCGTTTGAGTAAATTGCGACCATCTGATGAATTGCGCTGACTTGGCAGAGTAATTGGTTGTTTGGATTTAGTTTGCTTTGAAATTGACTCACTATTGTGGGATTGCATGTCAGAGTGTGGCGGCAGAACCTTAGAAGGTTTTGTAGTCTGTGCTGGTATCTTATAAGACTCTGAAGATAAAGGAGAAAATTCAGAATGTTGCACTGTACATTCTTCATCTGAATGCTTAATAGTGCGCCCAGCTGTTACACTTACTGGCAAATTATCACATTTATTGATTAATTTTGGGTCGATAAACTCTATACTTGAAGTATCGTGCACATTTGATTCCTTACTTTTGGAATCGCCGAATATTGAGGTCAGCTTAATGGGTTGTATTGCTATTGAATCATTTGGAGTGGGTAGCACAGATTTTTTGGAAAATATTGGAGTTGCTTGTTTAAACAGTGGAGTTGTGGATTTTGATAGTGAAGGTGGTGGTTTAGTAACCCCTTTTAGTATTGGTTCGAGACTAACTTGATTGAATTTATTGCTATAATTAAGATTTGCATTGTTACTCTGTAAAGAAATTAAAGGATTATCTAAAAAGCTCGGACGGTTTTCAATTGGATCTGGCAACCAATTTGAGGAGCTTTGTTGTTCCCCGGCACGCTTGAGACTATCTTGGGCTTCAGAAATAATGTTCTTTGCTGAATTTTGTTTACTCAGAGTGTTGCTCTTATCCTTAAGCTCCTTGGTAATGACAGGGCTTTCAGACAAAATCGAAGACACATCTGTCCCGGGTAATTTTTCCATCTCATTTTCATACTTGAGAAACACAGCTAATGAATCGGTTTTCGAGACATACTTTGAGGCGCTTGGCATGATTCCTTCACTTCCGGGATTAATACTTGGTGAAACCTGGGCGGAGCTAGCTCCACTTACATTGAGCTTAAGATTTTGCTTTCGATTTGAAGATGTGGTATCACGACGCAATACACGTGGACTGTTGTGGAGTGCAAAGTCATTGACACATACTGCGCGCACGGGCATTTCATCGTACTCTTCGGGCTTGAGGAAGTTTGTCGAAATGGGACCCTCATCAGAGAGGCCACGTTGTATGGTTGGACGTTGTTTCTGTGTGAAAACAGGACGTGAGGACAACATCGGTGAGCGTCGCGGTCCTCGTAGTGAAGAAGTACGGCGAAAATTTGACTTAGGAGCTAAATTTGGAAGCGGACCTTGACTGTTTTGAGGAAATAAGTTGTGCTGTGAAGGGCTGATTAACGAAGAAGTCATTCTGTTTGCTTGGGTTGCAAGAGTTGTGCACTGAGCCGATGGTGTATTCGGGGTATTGGGAGTTTTAGGAGTTTTGGGGGTTTGTGGGGAAGAGTTAAAAGTTCGTTGTGGAGAGCTGGGAGTTGACGGCGAGCAAAGATCCTCTAGTTGTCGTTTGGCAGAAAGAAATGGATCATAACCGTCAAGATGACCACTACATGAAAAAAAAATATAAGAAAAAGATAAATAATAATTTGTCAAGTCATATCGTCGATATGCGGCAGATTCTTGAGATACTATTGTGTGCAAGGTGGTCTGGATAGTAGGAAATTGTGTAACACAAGTTTTATTTAAGCTCGAGAAACATAAATGTGGCTTTTTTGTTTTTTACTTTTCAAGATATCTATGATTTTTCAAGTTTAAGTGCATACAAACCTTAATATAAACGATTTGTTTCGCATTAGTGTTGGTGGTGTTTTTAAGCTGGGCTCTGTTGGAGGTGCTTTGATAATTTTGATTTCTTTGTCCTTATCGGCCAAAGTCTTGTTGTTGGTGGCCGATAAGCCAAATCTTTCGATGCTCTCTTTAAGCAACGGGATTGCTTTCAGTGGTGCTGAAGTAGCGTTCTGCTGTCTTTGAAGCTTTTTTCGCTTCGGTCGACATATTATTGGCCCCTTAATTGGATTAGTTTCTAATTTTGTATGCACACTCAATGCGGTGGTTGACATCGTTGTTTTTAGCTTTGTATATCGAGACAATTCAAAAATAGATTTTTCTTGTTGTTGTTGTTGTTGTTGCAAATACGGCAACGATATGGACGGCTGCAGTTCTTTGCCTTTGGGTTCATTGGAGCTGACAATCTTCGAACTGACTGCAACTGAACTAACATCCTCCGAAGCAGGGCCTTGTTTTGCTATACTTAAATTCGTAGCAGAGTTTTCTTTGGTCTTAAGTTTCCGGCGGGAAAGCGATGTCAATGATTTAGTGAGCAGAATTGGTATTGGTGTTGGTGTTGTTGTTGTTGTTGTTGTTGTTAACGTTGTCAACAAAACATTTCTTTCACTCTCGTGGATTTTTATTTGATTATCTGAATGATGAAATTTCGAAGATTTTTTTGTGTGTAATTTTTACGTGAAGTAAGGGAAATAAAGCGGAATATATTTCAATGAAACAAAAGAGAACTAATCAAAAACTACGAATAAAAGCAAAAAGCAAGCTGTTCTTAATATCATAAAAAATTAAGTTCTGTTTTCTTACAGCAAAAAATAATTAACACTACTTTTTATAAGTCAAGCAAACTATAAAAAGATGTTTAATTGTCGTTTAAAAGTTGTGATATGCAAATACGATCTGGATAAAAAACATGTTCCTTAAATGGTTAAAAAATTATGCTATTAAGACGTTAATTTTATTATTAGGGCTGTATAACAAAATGTATCATATGTACATTAGTGTGTCCCATAAAAGTTACAATTGTGTTTTTTTTATGCATACCCTCATAATTTTTTCGTACTAACATAACTTGGTCGTTATTATTTCTTTTTTTTTTAAATTTCGAGTTAGAGTATTTTTACGGAAAAAATCTAAAAATACAAAATTTAAAAAAAACAATATCACGGATGTTTTAAGCATAGCTTTGAGCTATTTTTCGCTCAATTTAAAAAACCAAAATTGCAAAAAAAGTTTTAACTGTTGAAACCTGACCTTTTTTAAAAATACTTAAAGTGCCCTTTTCTAGCATTTAGATAACAAAAAACAAAAAAATAAAAAAATCAAAAAACATACATGCATATATATCTCGGTTCTGTGAAATATGGCCCCAGGAAATAAGGCTGCGAAACAAAAACGAAATAAGACCCCAAAAATAGGGCTTTATTTCATTATGAAATAACACCCTACGAAATAAAGCCCCAATTCGATGAAATAAAGACCCAACATAAGGGGTGGCCTGCCCGTCTATTTAAACTTATTTTTGGATTCAGCCGAATAGCGTTTGATGTGGCGAAGATCTTAGGAGTTTGGTGGATTTCCCTCTGTACAAACAAATTTGACCTAATTTTGATTCAAAATATACAGTTGACTTCGCGTAATGGGCTAATTAATTTAAGTAATGGCTTGGCTAAGTAATTTGCCAAGTCAGGCCAAAATATTGTTGAACCTTTATGGCGCTAAGAAAATGGAAAAAGACGTTTTTTTAACCATTCCTTGTGCCTTTTGTAAAAAAAGTTGATGTTTAAAGGTCGCAACTGTAAACACCTTTCCAAACCAGAACTTTCTGGTCATATTTTTTAGCTGAATTTTGCTAAATTAGTCATCGACATTTTGGCCGTTATGTTTTGTATAGAATTGTGGACCTAGCAAGGCTGTAGAGTCCATTATTAGGTATGTTTCATCATCTATTATAATGCAATCAATATTCTAAACAAGACGCTCGTGCAGCTTACGTAGCCTGGTTTTGCACGTGGGAATTTGTTTTTCAGACTTTTTCCAACTTGTCTCTCTTTTTCACCCTTTTTTTAACCCAATTTTAATAAATCCGTGACAGTATACTCATTTCCAAGCTAAGTAATATTTTTTAACGAATCCTCTGACTACTCCTAAGAGATCTCGTAATGCTAAAAATATTTTAAGCTTGACCAACCATCAAAGATTTGATGACTTTTTCATGTAAGTCATGCAATGGGAGAGAATGAATCTTGTTTTGAATATTTTTATTGTTTTACTCTATTTCCAATTATAGATTATAAAACTGCTTTCATAGAATAACAAAAATTGATGAGTTTTGAAAATTTTGAGGTGCCATTTCACACCAAAAACAAAAAAATACCCCAAATATTCAAGCAATTATATCATAAATACATTTTTTTAGGCCTTTCTCTATTTTACTTTTGGGGCTTTATTTCATTATGCAATAATGCCCCATTTTCAAAAATGCAGTAAAGTCCCAAGATAGGAAATAATGCCCCAAATATTCGTGTTGTTGTTTTGTATAGAAATTATTGGGGCCTTATTTCATTTGTGGCTTGGGGCCTTATTTCCTGGGCCTTATTTCATAGAGCCATATTTCTCACTTCATTGACTTCAATAATTGGCCCCAGATAGTCTAATAAATCAGCAGATAAGTCTTTTTATTAAATTTTTTCAATATTATCATAAAAATAGTGATATTCTGATGAAATTACAGACTTCAATTCTTGCAAATGGTTTCATTTTTTTTTGCTTATTGATAGTGCAACAGTATGCAAAGATTTTGACTCTGTAAGTCCTGCAAATATTTTGATACGAGTTGGCAAGTCCACAAAATCCTCATCAAAATTGAACTTGAATTTAAGTACGCCGTTTGGTAGATATTTAAGTGCTCTAAGCTGGGAAACAATTGGATCATTTTTGGTTAGACCAGGTCTGATACTCGAAAAGCGCAAAAGCTTAGCATCGTTAAAGTTCCGAAAGGAATCATAGTTCAAATATAAAACATCAAACGGCTTTTTTATTATTTTTTTATGCTTATGCTTCGTGATTTTTTCGTGCTTCTTTTCCCGTTGTAATCGCACGGCATATACAGAGGTAGTCAAAAATATTTACACATTGCTCAATATTTTTACGTGTTTTAAAGAAAGATAACTTTATTGTTGCTAGAAATAGTTTGCAAATAAAGTTTTTGTTGTTGTATTTCTTGCTGTATGCAAAGCTTTAGCAAACCTAACGGTAAATAGAAAAATATTTTTGACTACCTCTGTATATTGACAGATTTCTTAATTTTACTTCGATATTCGCATGTGCACTATCACACTCCATTTGTGTGTGTCCTTTCTCTAAAAATGTCTGCTCAATTATTTTATTATTTTCGATTGTAAAAATGTACAGCGCATTTGACAACACATGGTTACGATTCAAAAAAGGTTTGCCTGCCTGTTGTTAAAAACTTTAAGTACATACGTTAAGTTATAGCTTCTAATTAAAAAGTCTTGATAACTTTTGCAACATAGTAAACTGAAGTAGAATTTCAACTTGTTACCAAACAAAACTACGAAAATATTAGTACTTTTTATACCTTGCGTGTCGTTGATAGTATCTGTGCTGTTCTTCGTTAATTTTCTTGAGCCAACTACCGAGACATTATTGATAGCAACATTATCCAAATCATCACTATTCTCAATAGCTGATACGTCCTTCTTCCGTTTGTCACTAGGCGTCTCGCACTTCTCCCCATTAAGACGAAGGTCTGGTACTTCTCGCTCCGTTGAACGACGTATGGGATGATCTTTTTTATTGGCATGAGTTGGCATTGACAACGTTTGTTCGGCATGACAAACGGTGTTTTTGTTGTTGTGGTTATTGCTAGCACTGATTCTATTGCTACTGTTGTTGCGGCTGTTGTACGCTCCATTTGAAATTCCATGATTCGGTATGGTGCTGTGATTATTTTTGGAAATTTTTAATTAAAAGCGGCAACACACTTAAATGCGTCGCAAAACGGTGAAGTGCGGTGTGAGGGAAAGGGGAGGTTGTAGTGAATGAAATAGTAAAATTGAGAGCTATAACTTGTTGGTTAATTAAATACGTATACTAGTGATAGGATGGAAGCAGGTGCACAACGGTATCATCTAAGAATCTTTCGCTGCAGCAAGCAGTAAATGCTGCATGCTGCCCTCTTAAAAAAGCTTTGCTTCGTTCACCCGCGCTTTTTGGAACGCAGTAGAATGAAACGGTTTGAAGCTATGCATATATTTTAACGAACTTACGTATCGCTCATAATGGATGATGTCAATGACAGAGACATAATGTTGTTGCTGCTTAGATTGTTGCTGTTGTTGTTATATGTGCTATTACCCGATTTTGGACTGTCCACGGAATCGTTTTCATCACCAGTTATGCCCGCGTATTTATCACGATTTATAGAACGTTTTGTTCTGAAAATAAAAAATAGAAATATTTACGATTTCTTTGAATTTTTTTCGCTCTTCCACATATTTTGAAAGTATTTGATGACAGACGGAAAACATAGTTGGAAAATATTTCAGGCGAGGAAAAGTTCAAAGCTTACTTTAAGCATGGCGCCCGGTACTTGGTGCGAGCCTCTAGACGCTCTTTGGCCACATTCTGTTCACTCTTAGTGGTTAGCTTGATCGAAGCTTGCAAAGCTTTCTCCTTGCACCACTCCACATGGCGATCGTATGCTTTCACACCAAAGCAGCGTTCGCAGTACGGACATTGTTCGGCAGCTGGAGGTTGTATACGCTTGGACAACGATCGTTCTGAGGAACGCATGCGATCGCGACTGAAGTTGGACGTCAATGCTGTGCTCGGTGCGCCTGGCATTGTCGTGGTATGCACTCCAGTAGCTGTTGTTTGTGCTATAGTTGGTGTTGTGCTTATGTTTTTGCGTACTGAAGCGCGCACCGTAGTTCTGGTCAGTTCATCGACAGGTTTCTTGCGTGTAAGTATAGGTGAAGACATCTAAAAATTATGCTTATTCTTATGCTGAAAAAGTTTATTGCTATATAGTTTGCTTACCTGCATCGGCTTAGGTGATTGTCCACGGTCGAGCCTTACTAACGGCAAGCCGTAGGTTTTCGGCAAAGGATACGAGGCCAGCTCAGTGCCCTCTCGCCTTTGACGCGACGAGTCGAAGATGTTACGCTTCTTCGTCGCCATTTTTTCACAGATAGCAACATGTTTCTGCAATGTGACCGGATTAAAAGTACGACTGCAGATTGGACATGGGGTCAGCTTTAAGCTGATATTGGAATCGGGCTCGTCGCTGGTGGCAATTATGGTGTTGTTGTTTGGTGAATGAGTATCTATTGTAAAGAGACCAAAATTAGAATAGAAGGTAAGATAAATAGAATAGAAATAAAATAGTTAAGCTTGTCAAAGTTTGATTGAAAGTTGAGATGTTTTATTTTTTGTTTGGCCTATTTTTCTATTTATGTACTTGGTTTTTAGGAATACGAGTGTTAAGAAATGATGTTGAAATTCAAAGAAGAGTTTCAAGTTAGCCCAAGCCAAGAAGGAAGGAATAAATTAAGATTGATAGAGCAGGTCAAGTTGTATTTAATAAAGCCAAAGCAAACTAGAAACACATGCATTCAATTCGAAGACATTATTTTTCGTTATCTTCTTTTTTGTTTTGTGTATTCTTAAGTTGATCCTACAGATTACTTCATCGTTTTAAGCAATTTCTATTAAAGTTTTTTTTTTTTTGTGTTTGCCTATCAACAATGAACTTGTTTGTTTTCATTAAGAGCACATTCTGGTTTAATACTCTTCGAGATCGTCGACCGCTCAACATACATATATATTTCTATCCTCTGGATTGCGAGCCAGATGTTTGCTGTATGCATGACTCATCCGTCTATTGCAATTATAATGCTTGCAAACTTAATTGCTATTTTTAGAGAACGTTATTTAAGACATTTAGAATGAATCCATGCACTGATTTAATTAGAATCTATTAATGGTAGCTTGCGATATGATCATAAATAATCAAACCAAAATGATTTCGTCTTAAAGAAATATTCAATTAAATTTGGAGTAAATACTACCTATATCTTTTATAAAAGTTTGGCTTAATAGTACTTAAAACTCTTCTAACCCTTTGCATTACATTTTCACTTTAACTGAGCAATACACATGAGTAAAGGAATGAAAAGCTCAAACAAAAAACGGAACTCTAACAATACCCTAAACACACATCTATATTTGGAACAATTAATTCTGTTAGCCATTTCATTTCTCCTAACCTTTACAAACCCAATAGAGTAGTTCGTTACTTCGGGCTTTTTTGTAAAATCTTCTTTTTCAATATTAAGGGTTACTTTTTTTTAAATAAATATTTGAGAATAGGATAGGTCCATTAAGGACCATCAGAAGTTCAATCAATTAAGATTTAAATATTTTGGTAAGCCAAAACATCTTACTCTCTAGTTCTGAGAGCGATGTTTTGTCGTTGGGGTAATGAGCTACCCTAGTGTGGCAGCCAAGAGTTAAATAGAATTACTCAAAATATTATAATCCTATCCATATTTTACCGTATTTGGTCACGCCTTGAGTTTAGATATTGCTAAAGCATTTAAAACGAGACTTTGCGATAATATAAAAAAATTAGTTTGAATAAATCAAGTCTTTTATTAAGGTTATCTTATAACATTAAAGTACGGATCAGTTTTCCGAATTAAAATCAAATTATGTGTTGCTCGATTGCATTGCATTTATGAAAACTAGAGCCATAAATTTTGAAACAAAGGTGGCAAAGGTGACAAAAATATGAACAATATGACATAAAAATTAATGGAAAACTACATTCATTACACATTTTTTTAAGAATTTTAAGAATTTTTTTTTCAGAATTGCTAAAAACTAAATATACATTCATTATTCCTTAATACTCCAACAATGAATAGAGTTTTACTTATGCTTAATGTTTTGGATTAGGCAGAGAGCGTATCATCTCTTTCTCTGACTCTCATTGTAGTATAAGATTTTTTTTCTTTATTGGCTCCACTATGCAGAGTAACTGTTTTATCTCTTTTTTAATTGGATAAATCCATTCAAAATGGATATTCCAGATAGTTCTCTTTGTGTTAATCTCGTACTTTTACTTTTTCTATGCTACTAAAAAAAAAGTAATGGTGTAATAGATATATATATATATATATAGATATATAATATGTACTTGTGCCACATTTATTAATTTTTAAATAATTAATTTTTAATTTCATTAAGTTGCCGAAAAAATGCCTTTGTTATGTTTATTTTTTTATGAAATAAAATAATAACTTGAATGCATTGCACTTATATAAAGTGTTTGTTTTATTGAAATAATTCGCTCTTTAGTCTTTATGGTTTTGACGTCAAATATCCAGATGTTCCAAGTAGAGATAATAATATTACTGATATATCTGTTTGTTACGTATGTTCTCAAACTAGTATTCTTGATGCTTGTTAATTTCACTCTCTCACATGGTAGAATTATAAGGTAAGGCCGACTCGGAGAGGAATGGAGTAGAAAGCAGAATAAAGCGAGATAGATGTCAAAATCAGCTGTTCATCGCGAACTTCTTTATGCTCACGTTTCGCAGTTGTTTATAGGTTAAAACTGTTAAAAGTTTTTTTTTGCAATTTTAAGACTTCTTTCACATTTTATAGTTTTTACAATGAGTATATATATAGCAGAGAATTTTTTTCGCTCTTGAGTTGTAACTCATTGAAATCCTGGTTCACAAATAAAGGGTCACCAAAAATGTTCGAAAACAGCGCAGTCGGTATTTGTGCTTCGAAAGATTTTATCTTCGAAAACAGCGCTCTCGGTATGTGCGCAGGCGCCGCCATGATTGTTGTGCGCTCTCAGAATCTATGAAAGTGGTTTGACTGCTTTTTTCCTTTTATTGAAATAGATTCTGCACAATGTTTACATTTATGGCTGGACGGACTTGCATGAATTTATTTCAATATGCCGATTGGATATTTGCAAGATTCCGGCATTTGTATTTTTATGTAAATTCCTTTTTTTTAGGTCAAATAGGAAATTTTTCATTCATTTCAAGTTTAATTTAATCTAATTTAATTTGAATAAATTTTTCATTTAATCCAATTTTTATTTTCAAATAAATTGGATTAAATGGAGTTTAATTTTTTAGCTTTAGATAAGTTCTGAAATCTGAAAATTTTTCGACAGATTTTTTCTTGGAAATTTGATGGTTCTTTGTTGCTAGCGCTTATTACAACAAGAAAATTTAATATTAAATACTAGAAATATTTTTTGTCCCGCTCGTGGGGATCGAACCCGTGTCCTCTTTGAGAGTCCAACACACTGTCCACCAGGCCACAAAGACTTGTTAGAAACAGTTGTTAATTCAATGTTAATTATAACTGAAGCTATGCTGCAGTAGATCGTCACCATCTATCAACAGATAGAGGATTGTGTATTTGCTATGCTACAACTAACAAAAATTTGCTTTTATTTGGCAAAAGCTGTCTCCAGCACTGGTGTGTTTGTATTGTGAATGCGTTTGTGGTGTTGTTGGTACGAGGAAAATTAGCAATGCCCACAAGTGCGTTGACAAGTGCGTTTTTAAGTGTCAAAAAAATAGATGATTCAATAAATATGGAATTGCATACGCATGCATGACATCGGCAAGAATGTTTGTTAAGTTTTGTTTCGTGTGCGTTCTAAAATATTTTTTTTTTGAAGCGAAGCTTTTTACTCCTCGTTCTGTGATTTGCTTGGAACGGAATCTGATAAATTTTCGACAATTTTTTCGCTAGGTAGCACGCTGTTGAAAAAAAAAATTTGTTCAGTTCAGCCAAGTTCACAACCATGTGTGGAGAGTTAAAATGGAGAGTCGCTGGCATTATATGCCCGTATTAGCCCAAACACAATACGCGCGACGAGCGGCAAGCAACATGTCTCCACTCTGTCGTTGTAGAGAAATGTTGAGCGACTTGATTATAATAAACGCGACAGCAGCAAACTTAAGCTGCTCTTCAACTATTTGTTTATCTCAGTCCATATTGCAATAGATGAAACATAATACATATTAAATTCTTTAAGTTATAATTTATGGACTTACCTTCAAAACTTTATCTCAAAAAACTTCTTTTACAAAGTAAACAAAAATACGAGCACTTCAACAGCCAAACAATAGCAAACAAAAAACAATGGCTGCATTCAGCCGACTCAACAGTTTGCCGTTTTGAGTAACAACACTGAGCTAAAAAAGAAATACATTCAAATTAATTTCAATTTATTAAGACGCTATTAAGTAACCAAAATTTATTGTTTTTAAAAAAAAAGATTTAAAAAAAAATAAATTTAAGAAATTTAAATTTAATTTTTTTTTATTTAATTTTAAAAAGTTGTCGACGTTTCGCAAATTGCTTCATCGGGGCTTCTTTTATAGTTTTATAATTAAAAAAATTAAATTAAATGGAAAGCAATAATGGCTGCGTTAAGCAGGTATGAAGGTTGTAAAAAACAGAAAACAAAAAAATTAAAAATGTAAATTTGTTAAATTTATTTCTTTTTAAAATCTTTTATCAAAACAAAATAAATTTTGATTACTAAATAACGCCTAAATAAATTAAAATAATTAAAACGTAACCACAAAATACAACAATGAAATATAATCAAAACGGAAGGCAAACCGACCGTGCACTGTACAATTTAATTTTATTTTCAAAGAGATGAATGAGTGAATGACGAAATAAGAATTGATTCAATTAATGCAAGACTTATTATAAATAAAAGTGTTAATTCCCATTAAGTTTTAAAAATTCAATAATTGTTCGTTTCATTTATATTAATTAATAAATAAAAAATCAATAATGAATAAGAAATTAGTAAAGAATAACAAATGAACAATGAATAACCAATGAATAATTAATAACAAATGAATAATTATTATCAAATGAATAGTGAATGAAATGCGAATAACTAGTAATGCCGTGTGGCGGCAAAACGCAAAAAAAAATCTAGTGACAGGTAATTCTGTTTTTATATTGAGGACTATTTTTACCTATGAACCAAGGATTTCTTAGAAACTTTCTATGTTTCTGTTGAATTGTTGAGAACCCAGTTATTCTTATTAAAGCATTATTATAAAAATCTATCACATACTTTTAGGCATCACAAAGAAATTTGGTTGGTTTTCATAGAAAATTGTCTCAGCATTTAAAAAAAAAAACACAATATTTAAGAAAAAATAAGTCCTTATTGCTCATATACAAAGCAAGACCTTTCAATTGCTACCCTATTTATAAAAATCGCGTCTATAGAATAGATTTGATAGTCATCACAAAAAATGCGATTGCGTAATAATAATATAGATGCATAGATGGATAAAAAAAGAATATCAGAAAATTCTGAAATTCTTTGTGAATAGCATTCATATGAAAAAAAAAAATTCACTCATTATTTTGTGGCGACATGTTATAACTTCACTTTTTTTCGAATTATCGATGTGGCATGTTATAAAAAACAACAAAATTGTATGAAAAAATGAAAGGAAAGTGATATTTTATCGAAATTATCGCCTGCCAAAAGTATGGCTGAGTTTCTAAATGCATTTATGCAAAGCATCAGTGATTTTTTCTTTGAATTGGTGCATAGTTGATTTATCAAAACAGCGCAACTAAAGAGTGCTTAAAAATAATAATCTAGTTGCGCAGTTTTAGTGAACCAATTATGCACCAGTTCAAACAAAAAGTCACTGAAATTAAAAGTTTATTTATAAATCACTTTGGCATTCATTATGGATTCTTATGCCATTATGCTGAGTTGTACTTAAAATTGTGAAGTTCAAGCAAAACATCCCTTACTCACCAGAAATTTTACAATACACAGTTTGCTGAAGGCGACCAGCAATAACAAATGTAAACAATGGCAGAAACTTGCTTTTGCTGCCTGTCAAATTAAAATTAAATTGAAGCCGACGGCAACGACAAGCGACAATGTTGCGCGACAAGTCTCCAAAATTCGTCCCATAAGAAATACATGTAAATAAAAAGTGACAATTGGCGCTTGCCGCTCGTCGCGAGTGTTGTGTTCGGGCTATATATGTAATTGGCGTAGAAATTTGACATTCAACAAAAAAAAAATAAGCAGTAAATATGTTTTCTGTATATATGTAATTTATGTTATGTTATTTTTAATTTTTGAATTTAAAAGTTTATTTATTAAAAAGAAAAAAAATTTTAGCTAGTAAATCTATGTAACTGCGAAAAAGCTTCGCTTCTCTCGTGTGTCCAACGACGTACCTGTGTTTTGATATTTTTTTTAAATACAGATAATTACGGTACGAAGGTAGCAGGCAAAGAAAAAATTGCCACACCCCCTTTTACCTCCCACAAATTAATTAAAATTGGCTGGATAATGAATTTGTATAACCATACAAATATTTTAAAATTTAAAAAACCGGCACATTTGATAGCCAGAAAATAGAAATTTGAACAAAAATCTCTTAGATTTCAAAGGAATCTGAATCTGAAACTGAATGCCCCATAAAAATAATTAATGATGACATCCAAAATGTCTGCTCGAAAAGACAAAAAACATGATAAGGCAATAGTTACCTTCTGTTAAAATTGGACCGGACTGTGTAAACAAAATAACAACGGTTAATTATTCCTCAATATTTATTTTATCATCTCCAAAATAATCACCATACACATATGCCAACGTTTTTGCATTCTTGAAAGCAATTTTTGGTAGGCGGATTTCGGAAAGGCCTTTAGATCCCTCAGTGAGATCTCTTTGATAACTTCAATCTTCTTAAAATGTTTTCCACGAAGCGACAATGTCAGTTTGGAAATAGGAAAATCCTCATGGGGCCATATCTGGCGAATAAACTGCTTGTTGAACGATATTGACATTGTTTTTGGTCAAATTATCGCGTACAATGCGTGATGTGTGGGCTGGTGCATTATCGTGGTGCAAACACCATGAATTGTCCTTCCATAGTTTCAAGCCTCTTTCGCCGAATATTCTCGCGCAAACGTTAAAAGCCACTCAAATAGTATTAAACGTTGGCCAATTGGCCTTGCGGAAGGAATTTCGAGTGCACGTCGCCTTGAGAATGGAAGAAAACGTTCAACATAGCTTTAATTTTTGAAGGACGTTGTCGTAAATTTTTGGGCGTCGCCAGATATATTTCTCACTGTCGCATGATAATTTTTGAGTACAATTTACTTTAATTTTTTTAACATATAGAGCAGACTCCCCATAGGTTTTCTGCAACATTTTCAATGCATCCGGACAAAAAGTTCCGTTGGTAAAACACAATTTCAGACACTCTCTTTGCACAGCTTTATGACAACTGTTGTTTCCTTCGCACAGTCCGGTTTTCTTTTGAACAAAAAGTACAAGTGAAATATTACAAACACCCATTCTATCTACAAGGATTTGTGAGAGCATATGTATCTTCAACAGAAACAATGAAAGCAACCCCAGAGGAATGCAATATCATAATATGCATAACGAATCCAAACAAAGAAATGCAGTTGGACGAAATAAACGTTGCCTTTGAAGTTGAATAAAATCTTTTATTAGACTGGAGCTTTCGATTTTTTCCAAATTTGTTTGGGTACCCGGGTATGCGATAACCGAAAAAAATCCCAGGCATTCGGACATTACCCCGGGTAGTTTGATAATCAATACCCGGGTAGTTTTGAGTTACAATACCCGGGTAGTTTTTATTTGGATGTAAAGCTTCTTATGGCGCATTTGTGTTGCGCGATTGCTGCTTGTGACTGGTTTCTGTTTGTTTTCATTTTTTTTTTTGTTGTGTTGTGTCAAAATTTTGGAGTGGGAAGTATGAGGTGAAGAGCGGAAAAGAGGTGAAGGGAAAAGAAGGCAAAGAACTTGCGTAAATTTTTAATAAAAAAAAAAGAGACAGCATTGTTGTTCTGCACTTTCAACTGTTGTTATTATTTGTGTTGCCAAGTTCTTTTGAACGAATTTCTTGAACGAATTGTTTTCAATGTTTTGTTATCGATCATACCCGGGTAAGGCCCGGGTATTTCGAACTACCCGGTTAGCCCGGGTACTCAAAATACTCGAATATCCAGAGCCCTAGTTTAGACTCATCAACATCATCAAGTTGCGAAATCTTTTTAATAATACAAAATATCGTTAATAAAAAAAAAAAACACAAAACAAAAAAAACAAAAAAAAACAAAAAAAAACTAAAAAATACAATTAATAAAATTAAAAAACTTGAAAATCAAAACACCACTAGGAACGGATGGCTACCTTATCACGGTGTAGTGGCTTAGGTTGCAAAGACACAATGGGCTATAATGACAAGGGCGAAAGTTTCTGGCAGGGTCACCTATGCCATTCCGGCCATTGTTGAATAATGAACCAAGAGCTATCTCCCTAGCACAGGGGGTCATGTGGCACCGTGCTAAATGGGTTAAATTAAATTAAACATCTAAAAGCTCCTTAGAGATATAGCAGATTCTAAAATTGTATGAATGTCTAACCCTTAAAAATTAACTTTTACCTATTACAGAAAAAAATGATTTCATTCAATGATTTTCTAACCCTTAAAAATTAACTTTTACCTATTACACAAAAAAATGATTTCACAGTGAGCGTCTTCACCGTCAAGAGGATATTCATACCAAATTTTATGCAAATCCAACAAAAATTAAGACTTTTGTTTTCCCATAGTGCAGTCACAGCCAGACAGGCAATTTGCAAACATAAGTTTTTGGTTTACCAAGTAAATATCTTGGTTTAACTCATAAAAAAAAAATTGTCGATGTAAATACTTATAATGAAATAACAACGAATGAAAAGAAAACCTTTGAATAAAGTATTCTTCAGAAAAATCATTACGTTGAGCTTGAATAAATTTCTGGCTTATATCTAGCAACACACAAGAGTGTTTCTTAGTATCAGTTTTTGCAAGTTAGATGAACTTATTTCATACGTTTTCTTTTCAGCGATTTTGGTGCATTATGCAATTGTGGCAGGTTATGTCAGTAACGTTAATGGAATGCAAAGAGGAATGACGAAAACTTTATTGTCAGGTCTGTAATAGTGTTTCGTTATGCCATGTGAAGAATGATTTAAAGTAGGCCTTGTTGAATCTAAATTTACCCCCTACACTACGCTGAACATGATGTTCTGGACTGATGGTCTTTTGGGTTATACGTATGGTTTTATATTCTCTTACATATGTTCATAACTTGAGCGAAACGGAGCGAGAGTATAAATTCTGGAAATGAAATTTTTGCTTATTTTTTCACATGGTATGCATATCGAGTTTATATTTTAATTAGACATGGGTAATACAGTAAAAAACTCTGCGCTGATACAAAAACTCAAGCGCAGTTTTCTTTAACGCAATTGCGTCATGACGCAGTTTAAATGCAATGATTCTTCCATCAACCCATGATGTAATTAACGAGGTAGCATCGAATTTTTAATCATTAAAAATTTTGCTACTTACTTAGGTGGCGCCTACAACCATAAGTCGGCTTTCGCCTGGTGTAAGAAATTGCATCAGCCTTTTCTGTTTTTCGCTTGCTGGCGCCAGTTGAAAGCTCCAAGTTTCGTCAGGTTATCCTCTACTTGGTCCTTCCAACGGAGATGCGATCGTCCTCTTCTGCGTTGACCGCCGCTGGGTACCGAGTCTCATATTTTCTTCGCTGGAGCGTCGTCTTCCATCCGCTCAACATGATTTACCCGGGTACCAACAAAATAATTGACGATACGTTGGGAGGAAAGATTGAATTTTTTGTTTTATATAAAAATTCTAATTTAAAAAACATTGGCCAAAAACCTCTTTAAACAATCTAAAATCAACACTGAAATTGGTCCGAATAATCCAAAATTGAAAGTCTAGTCAAATTTGTAGATATCTGATATTAAAAAAAGGTTGTCCATTCGTTATTCTTATTAGGTACGTTCCCGTACTCTAAAGATTTAGTCCAATTTACCACTTTTGCAGGTTTCAGTCCAAGAAGTGTTTCCGTACTCGATAAAATGGTACTCGTAAGCCAGAGCGAAATCGAGAGAGTATTTTCTCTCCCTATCAAAAGCTGCATAATTTCTTCAGAGAATTTCTTCTGGAAAAAATGGTAAAATGCTTCAAATCAGCTGTTTACAAGTTGGGAGCTATCCATAAATTACGTAACATGTTTTTGGCCATTTTTTCGATTTTCGATGATTGCTTTAGAGCAGACATGCTCATCCAGTAGCTCATCTCGACCGCCTTACCCGCCATACAATTTTTTTTCTATCATGAGCTTTGTCTTTGCGCTTATGCGAAAGCAAGACCACGTAGAAAAAGCAACAACACAAGCTACAAAAAAAAAAAAAACAACTGAACCACAAGCCGCTGTGCAACAACAACAAATGCATGCAAATTATTCCGTTGATTGTGTGTTAAAGCCTGTATGATAAAAAAAAAAACGAAATGGCCATCTCAGCCCATAAAAGGATTTTGACCGAGCTTCTTATGATCAAATTGTGTTGTGTGTGATGTGAAATGTTTGCACACAAATGATCGAGAACTGGACCTACATATGTTTTACGCCAACTTCGAACGGCTTATGTTCTCAAGAAGCTTTTCATGGCAGTTTTTTACTCTCTGAGGTTTGCCATTGTCTGCAGAGAGGTGACGGCCGAACAGAAAAATTAATTCAATTGAAAAAATATTCTGTGTCAGATGGAGGCTTCGAACCTTGGTTCTCTGGCGTAAGAATCACACACTCTACCCACTACGCCACGTCCGCCACTAAAGCCTGTATGATACTTAATTTTTTTGCTCAATTTTTGTCATTGAAAATTAAAACTAGAGCAGTTCAAATAGTACGAATGGATGGATTCAATTGGTGTGAGTAAGTACGCAAATAGTACGAATTGGAGAAAAATTTGTAGGGCAGACTATATTTTCTTTGCATTATCTTTTGCCGTTTCTTTCAATTCGATCTTCGTTAAGTTTCGATCAATTATTTACTGAGCTATTAATAATTTATTTGACATTTTTAGAGAAAAAAAAACTATTTGAGATAACTGTATGCTGAATTGGAAGTGATGTGTGTAGCTAATATTAATTTCTTAAATGCAGCTGCTCTTAAAATCACCAGAAATAAAAAAGTAACAACGTTTATCCTTTTCTTACAAATAATGTCTGTCCTGCCCACGCGCCACTTGTTTTCAGATTTTAAAATTGGACAAAAAAAAAATTAAGTATCATACGGGCTTAACGCACACAGGACTTTTTTATACAATTTTTTTTATACATTTTGTAACCGCAGTAGAAATAAAGTTTAGTCGCAGTTAACTCTTGTTAATTTCATTTACATTTTTTATTTTTGTTTTTTTTTTCATTGCAAAAAGATACTATGCACAATATTTTGTGTTTGATTTTGTTTTTTAAAAATCGTTTGCTCTTTTGTAAAATTTCATGAGCTCCACTGCTTTAGAGTAAGAATTCACACGTCAGTTCAGTGAAAAAACTGTTTTTTCAAGCGGCTACACTTGTTGAAGGTGTTTCAAATGCCTTTTATACCTTTGCTCGATTTAAATAGTCTTTTTGGGTTTGTGATACGTTCATTTTATTAGATCCGTGTTTTTAATTGATAACAAATTAAAGCAAAATTTGCAATAATATTATATATTAATAAAATTCAAAACCTGAAATTCAAAATTTTTTTTGTGACTTAACGTACGACTGACCTCCTCCCCCCTTAGCAAAGAAATTAGAAAGTATTAAAAGTTTTTTTGAAATAAACAAAAACCATTTTAATAGAAGCCAGAAAGATGGTAAATTGTGTGAAATCTAAATATAAATATTAATTTGAGAATTAATTTCAGTATTGTTAAAAATCTTAAGCTTGTCTGCCAATGCTCCACATCAAGTCAACGCTAGGGGTGATCTCAGTTTGATTGGTGGTTGGGGAGTTTTTAAAATCATGAAGCGATTCTGAAAATAACATGCTAATTTAATTGGTTTACTATTATATTTTTCATAAATGTAAGGAATGTGACAATTTTTCTTAATTTTGACACACGATTTTATTTTACAGAATTTTAGTCTGAAAAGCGTTCCCGTACTTTTCTGTGTTTTTCTCTATTTTTGAAAGATTTTTTTTTTACTCTCAAGCTATATATAGTTTTAAGATTTTTAGTCCAAAAAGTACGGGAACAGACTTATTGTATGATAAACTTGGGAAATAAACTGTAGTGACCAGTGCTTTAGACATCGTATCGTAATGAGCGCATTCAGCGTAGTCAACTGTTGTGAATTATTATGGTAGCGATACTTTAGTAAGCGATGTTTTTCTCTGAATGTGTTGTTACTCTAAGCGTCAGAAAAGTTGTCAAAGTTTAGAATTTAGAGTCAAAGTTTAACCCCAACTTTCCTTAAAAAAAGAAAAGATTATATTTATCTCATTATTTCAAGCTTTCAGGTGAGTGCATGCTTTCGTATTGATCAGTCGTGTTGTTATTCAAGGCGTTCTTTGAAAAAAAACATAAACTTGTAACTACATTTTTTGAGGTGTACCAGTTAAAGGTTAAAGCACTCAACAGTTGAGTTCAGGTAGCATAGAATTTTTTCGCCCGATTAAATGGCGTCCGCTACCTGATCAGTTTAAGTGAGCGCTCAAATAACTGTACCATTCAGCGAACTTTTACGCAACTGTTGACTACGCTGAATGCGCCAAATGTTGCTGTCGTCACCAAAGTGTTCAGGTTATGATACAGCAAACAAACAGACACACGTTTCAGGTCTGTTTTGGAAAGTTTGAAGTTGGGTTGAAGTCAGTGTTACCACTTTGTGAGGAATTTATCAAAACGTGAGGAATTTACAGTGGCTGTAAGTAATTTTTGAGGAAATTTTGAGGAATTCGATAATTGTAAATATTTCTTTTATTTTATCGTTAGCGCCCAGAATGACACATTTTGTTTGAAACATTGAGCAGAAAAATAACGATAAGCCCGGAAAATATTTTAGAAAATACCAATTTCTACTATTTTTGAGGGTGCTTTACACGATGCAATAGTTGAAAAATCTCAAAAATTTGATTTTCAATTTATAATTGACAGTTAAAAAATTCAATTTTTTCTGTTTTTTTTTCAACATTTTTAAACATTTTTTCTTAGTGTTGGAAACACAGTCAAAGGAGATAAGAATGGCTGCCCAAAAAAGAAACTTACAATTCCTAATTTTTTCCATTGCGACCCTGAATGAAAAATTAAAGAATTAATTACCAGAAAGCCAAAATATTTGAATTACTATTTTTTTAGAGCCCGTTCATAAATTAGGTAACACGTTTAGGGTGGGAGGTGGTCGAGAACTTGTGACGAAGTGTAACATGGAGGAGAAGGGGAGGAGGGTCGGCCGGGCGTTTCCTTACAACAAATCACAACGGATCACAGACCGGAAAAAAGACAGCTGAAACTATGTTTAAACCGAGCAACTTTAGAAAAGGCATTTGAAACGCCTTCAACAAGTGTAGCAGCTTAAAAAACAAAGGTCAAGAGTAAGTAAGAGCAAAAAACGAAGCTAAAGTTACTTTTTTTCCGAACTAAAGTGGAAATTCTTACTCTCATTCTCATTCTCATTCTGAATGCTTCATCCAAAACGGCTATTAAAACTTCACGTTCAAGGCGAACATTAAAGTGTTATCAAAATTTCGCAATTGACTAACATCGAAGTTATAACGTATCGCCACTGGTGTTCTTGTTAATGCCAGAAAAGCTAATTTGTGTTTAGCTCTGTTCACATTATAAAACTTTTCATCAGATTGTTGGTCAAACACTTTCCCATGTTACGTTTCCATTAAATTTCCCTGTTATTTTCATAATAATAAAACTAATAATAAAAATAACGTGTTTTAAGTTTTTTAAAAAAACCAAAAAATTTAAAAAAATAAAAATGTTACGTTACATCGGGGGCGGTTCTATACTTTGTGACGAAGTGTGACATAGGGAGGGGGGTCTAAAATTTACCAAAAACATGTTATGTAATTTATGAACAACCCCTTACAAAATTTACTTAATCAAAAATTTTATTCTGCTTAGTTGACTATATAATAAAATAATTATCTCATCAGAAAAATGTCTACTTTTCTAATATTTTTCTACGACCACCATGGCATAAATAAAAAACATTAAGACTTACTTTTTGAGCCGCCATTTTGAGAGAAAAATGGTAGTTAAATGAATTAACCACATTTGGTTAATTTATTTTTATTCGTTTTCGACTGTAAAAAAATTTCTTTCCTATTGTAATTATTGATTGAAAAAAAATCACCCAAAAAACTGATTTTTTTTTTTGTCAATTAACAATTAGAAATAAAATTTTGGGAGAATATTTAACTATTGCATTGTGTAGAGCACATTCGAAAAAAATATTTTCAGACTTTGCGTTAAAATTTTTCTGCTGAAAGTTTCAACAAAAAAGTGCAATTTTGGGCATTAGCGGGTTAAATAAAAAACGATTGGAAGAAATATGCAATACTACAGCGTTTATACCTACAACTAAATTTTAAAAACTAATGCGTATCTTAACTATTTATTTAATTAAAATATCGTTATAAAAAATTGTTTGAGGAATTTTATTTATATTTGAGGAATTTTTGAGGAGTTTGAGTTTTATAAGGTGGCAACACTGATTGAAGTTTTCTTCCAGTTTTAAAATCGAACACGTTTGAATGACCATAGAAAGAAGGATGAGCAAAAAGCTATTTGTATGTATTACTGCGCTAGTACGCTACTTTGAATAATACAATTGAATCAGCGCTATAGCGCAGTTAAGTGCTTCAACTCAACGCAATAACGCAAGTTACCCATGCCTAATTTTAAGATAAAGAAAAACAACCTGTGGCCACTTGAAGCCTACAACACGACCAGCTTTAAATACAAGCGTTGCAGCTTTAGCTGGGCAACAAGAAGTTTTTCTGATTTAGCTGGTAATTAATATCTGACATTGCTTCTACTTTTTGCCTAGTGCTCGCATCACTGAAAATGTTTTCTTCTAAGAATTTCGAAAAGTTTTAATAAAATATGTGGCGGCCGTGGCACAGTGGGTAGAGTGCGTGGCCCATACGCCAGAGAACCCTGGTTCGAACCCCACCTGACTCAGAAAGTTTTTTCAATTGAATTAAATTTTTCTGTTCGACCGTCACCGTTCTGCAGACAATGGCAAACCTTAGAGAGTAAAAAACTGTTATGAAAAGCTTATTGAGAATATAAGCCGTTTGGAGTAGGCAAAAAAAAATATAGTCTGCCCTACAAATTTTTCTCCAATTCGTACTATTTGCGTACTTACTCACACCAATTGAATCCATCCATTCGTACTATTTGAACTGCTCTAGTTTTAATTTTCAATGACAAAAATTGAGCAAAAAAATTAAGAATCATACAGGCTTTAGTGGCGGACGTGGCGTAGTGGGTAGAGTGTGTGATTCTTACGCCAGAGAACCAAGGTTCGAATCCTCCATCTGACACAGAAAATTTTTTCAATTGAATTAATTTTTCTGTTCGGCCGTCACCACTCTGCAGACAATGGCAAACCTCAGAGAGTAAAAAACTGCCATGAAAAGCTTCTTGAGAATATAAGCCGTTTGGAGTCGGCATAAAATATGTAGGTCCAGTTCTCGATCATTTGTGCTTAAATATTTCACAACACACACAACACAATTAATTATAAGAAGTTCCTTTCAAGGGCTGAAATGGCTATTCCGTTTTTTTTTTTTTTTTAATGAAATATAAAACAATATATTTTAGCTTTAAATTTCAAATGTGTTGTTTTGTTTGTCTCTAAGAGTTCTTTAAAGGAGTAGAAGTAATGCGAACTGCAAACATTTTCTGAGTGTCTCAAAAAATGACTAATATTTCGACTAATATAGATACATGGACAATATTCAAATAAAAATATTGAAACACTCACATTACAAAATAAAACACACTATATAATTTTTAATCGCGAGCATGGAAAAAAGACGATCACCCATAATCTTTGAATTAGTGGAAAATTTATATGTTTTGATGTTTTGATGAGTTGTTATGTCGCACTATGGGGTAATTTATATCAAAAAGTGTGATCAAATGGGCCAAGCCTTCCAGTAACACAATTAATTTTTTTTTTAGTTAACAATAAAAAACTATAAAAAAAGTCATAAAATAATTTATTTCAATGGAACTTTATTTTTTCTTCAAAAATATTATTGAAGGCCTAACCTATATATAAGTATGTAACACAAAAATTGTTTATTTTTTTTTAATTCTGTATGTTATTGATCATCTGCCATTGAGTCATTACAAAAACATCATCATTATCTTTCTTTCAGTAATCAACACCATCTTGAATATCATCATCTTCGTCATTATCTTCTCTAGCATAATTGAGGAGCTCCACAGCTGCCTTAGGCAAAATTTTAAATTTTTTTAATGATAGCTTTCTTTTAGAACATATTAAATGGTCAGAAGTGGTCAAACACCTATTGAAAATGTCTTTATTAGTTTTCTTCCTACTACATTTTTGAGCAAAATCCTTCCTGAAGCGTTTAAAGTTCTTGTTTCGAGCCTTTTGAGCCTCTTCGGTCAATTGACCTATTGGCAACAATGCATGAGAGACTATTTCAGGTCCATGTATAAAATATTTATATTTATTATTTAGGCATATTATACCATGGATATTTTTGAATAAACAATTAGGCAGTATTAAAAGCAAACTCACGAAAATGTTCTTCAATTTCATGTCCACTTGAAATGGCAATCATCAACATT
Source organism: Coremacera marginata (assembly GCA_914767935.1). NCBI lineage: Eukaryota > Metazoa > Arthropoda > Insecta > Diptera > Sciomyzidae > Coremacera > Coremacera marginata. Next base: position 59,199,327 of record OU612044.1, on the reverse strand, counting down.
TACATTCTAGTTTTTATTTCAAGATTAATTTTTGTAATTTCTGATGAAACTTCGGCGATTTTAAATATCAAAATCTTTTTTGGGTAACCAACATAGGGTAACAATCCTTCTTTGCAAACTGCACGTATGTATAGCTGGAAAATTTATCTTGAGCAGACTGGCTTATGATGTTGAAGTAATGACGCCACAATTTTGGCTTCTATTAAAACAGACAACGCTTCTTTGTTTGACATATTTTTATTTTTCGCAGCATTTTGAGAACTTGACCGGTACTAAGTCGCTCTAGCCGGTTATTCTGATATTATTTGCATAAATTTGAACGCATTTAATTGCCCTTTTGTTCTTTGTTGAACTAATTTTTTGAATCTTTGTTGAACTGCAGGAAATATTGCTATATAGCCGATGCCCACCAGTGAGTTTTGAAATCGAAATACAATTTATTTATCCTCTTATTGAATTCTTTTATATTTTTAGCGGAAACTGAAGTTCGTACTCATTTCTTCTCTTTCAGAAATTCGAACTTTTCTTGAAGCTGACTATAGCCGGAATTTTCCTAAATTTCATAAAGGTTTAGACGAGTAACGAGTATGGTAGCCGATCTAGTTCCTAAAGGGAAGTAGGGAAGGAAGGAAGTAGGGATACATGAAAAACAAATACAATAAACAGAAAGAATTATTTTCTACGCATTATTCTACAGAATAATGACAATCTAGTATATTGTGTTTTTGAGATTCCTGGAAAGCTATAAGGATTCAGTTATGTTAATATTCCTTTGAAGGAGCAATATATGGAAACTCAGCATATTTACGAATATGCACAGAGAAACACAGAATACCTTAACCCTTGTGCTGCCAGCCAAAAAAAAAAAACTACACTGTCTGCCACCCAGGGTACCCGGGTACCCCGCATGCGAATTTATAGATATAAGTCCCATGTAACCAAAAATAGTTATGTGCATTCGATCAATATTTATTATTGCAGCAAATACATTTAGGCGGCCTCGGCACTCGAGGTGGTAGCATACTAGACTGCCACTCACGGATCCTGGGTTCGAATCTTAGTGATGGCAATGGTCCTACGCTTTGTCATACCTACTTTCCTTTCATTGTTTCTTATCAGGAAAAATTAAAATACGCCACAATTTAAGACTTACCGCATGTTTATGTATTCCGAAATCAGCGCTTTCGTTCGTGTGGGACACAAAAAGCAATAAATTTTTAATATCAAAAAGTATTGTTGCTTGTTTCCTTCACGAACGAGAGTGCTCATTTCGGAATACATAAACATGCGGTTAATGTTATAGCTGGTGGTAGTAGATAAGTTTGTGGAGAGCGAACATTAATGAACTTGAATTGGCTGAGTTAAAGGTTTTAGTTACAAGCTTCTACAGTGTTTCGCCACATTAGTACTCCTACACATGTTTTACTTGATATCGCGTTCTTTCCACTAAGCCGTCATTCATTTACGAACCAAAGCAATGTTGAAACATAAGTATCGGCAGATTTTCCACAATCTTACCTTTGGCAAAAACTCTTTTATCTTCAAAGTTCACTATCGTTGGTACTTTGAAAAAAAAAATAAAACGTACATTCCTCAAGAAATGAAACATCGACCTCTAGAGAACTGTTGTCAACTCTTTTTGGTTTTCATGAAAAAGTTATCATCTGTTCATATCGCATACTAAATACAAAACAGTCACAACTCAAAATTTTTAATTTTTTATGTGAAGCAAAAAATAATTTCATTTTTTTCTATAAACTATAGAGAAAGAAGATGTGTACAAATATATTTGATGTGTAACAGTCAAAGTATATGATCACTACGAATAGATTTTCATTAAAAAGTAAAAATTTGTAAATTTTGAGTTGAGACTGTTTTCTATTTAGTGTGCGATATGTTCCAAGAAAAAAACAAAGCCATGCTTCTTCTTAGCACGATGCACGATGATGATACCATCTCTGAAGCAGCTCACCAAAAATCAGAAATGATTTTGTTGTACAATAAAACCAAACAACGACAAAACCAAAGCAGGCGTTGATACTCCATCTAACGGCGAACGTGCAGATGGCAGCTAGCTTTCTTCTACAACATCCTGGATATTACAGATGTTGCTGCATATGTTATTTGTAATGAATATGTGCATATATGTAGTGCATTATGAAAAAAAAAAAATATTTTTCATGATGCACTACACGAACCTTAGGCATTTTCTAACGGGGTACCCGGGTGGCTCATACGTGTTCAAATTATTTATAATGCAAATTTCGATAGAAAATCAGTCAGACAATGGGGATCCAAGAAGGATTTGGCCCATCCTTTTTAGAAAAAAACATTATTCTACAAAATTTACCCCGATGGGTACCCGGGTGCCAACACAACGGTTAACCTCTCCAATAAACAAGAACCAGCTACGCCACTAGGTGTTAACGTTTATAAATTTATTAAAAAAAAAAAACAAAACAAAAATAAAACAATAACAACAACGGTAACATTAACTTAATGTATACATGTAAGACAAAAAAAAAACATCAATATTTACTTGATGTATACATGCTAAAAAAAATAGACAACAACAAAGCAGGAACATTAACTTGCTGCATAAACATATTTTCAGTTTCCTTTCTTTTTTAAGTACTTGCATATTTTGAATTATCTGGGCATACAAAAAAATTATTATCTTAAAAAACGCAGAGGACCTGCAAGCTTTTTTTTCTTAACATATCACTGTTACTCACAAAAAAAATATTGAATGCTCCAGAATTGAGGGGTATTCACAACTATACATATGCCTGCATATACAATCACACAGAAAACTATACATACCCCTCACAAATACCGCGTTCAAATGAAAATTGGCTTTTATTAAAACAAGTCAACGTACCAAAAAAATGCGTAAGAGCAGAAATATTTAATCCGTGGTTCAAATGGAAAATAAAATATTTGAATATTACATAAAACACAAAAAATTCACAGCACAGAAAAGTATACGTACTCTAGAGGAAAATGTACTTAAATTTAGTTTAAATAAATATTTACAGTATTTGTGTTGTTTATTAAGTATTTAGTTGAACTTCTTTCTGCTTCTACTACTACCAATAATCGATTGTTCATGAAAAATACGAGTTTTTTGTTGTTTCAGCCGAAACAACTTCGAATTCTTTCAAACTACTTTTCAAGATGTTTAAATAAATAAGTCGGTTTATATTTGTTTCCACAAACTGTAGTTTTCCAACTTCATTCGATGAAATACAGCCCCATTTCGTGACTGAACCTCCGACATGTCTCACAGTTGGGATACGATTTTTCGGTTGCAGTTCATTTGCTGTGCGCCATATTTTTTGTTCGCCACCGCAACCGAATAAATTGTACTTACTCTCATCGCTGAAAAACATATTTGACCAGATATCTCAGAAATCTGTCGATTTGTCGATATACAGTAAAGCAAAGTCGACTCGCTTCTTCTTGTTAATTTGGATGATGAATGATTTTTTTTTTTTCGGCACTCGGCTATAAAATCCGTTTTCTCTCACAAAACTTCGAACTGTTTTGGAATGCACATTAACACTGAGGTTAGTTTCCAAGACGTTTCGAACTCCTACAGCTGTTGTTTTTGGACTTTTAACCACAACACTTCTAATATATCGATTCATTTTTAGAGAAATTGTGGGTTGCGAGCTAACGATTTCAATTCAGAATTTTTTTTTTATTATTGTTTGTACTGTTGACTTAACACGACCAATACTTTTTACAATAGTTTTAATTTGCTCTCGTACTTTAAGACAAACTTCCTTTGTTTTTTGGGTCATTTTTACTGAAATACGGATGTTCTTCACTTTTAAAGCGAAATTTTAAAGAGTGCAGCTACTTTGTTGGCATCGTACGTATAATTATCTGTGTTGCATTATGCGTTTCATTTGTTTGTACACAACAAAAGCGAAATTAACAAGCCAATTTTTTGTTTGTTTTGAACATACGTGTCATTGCACTTCTAAATGGGTAGTTTTCATATTTAGAGGGGGTATGTTTACTTTTATGTGTGACTGTATACCTAAAAACATAGATTTTATCAGCCTTTACGGAAAAAAGCATTAAACATGCGAACAGACACTTTTTTTAATAAAATATTTTATTAGATGTCACTAAATTACCTGAGGAAGGAGGTTCCATTGCACAAACAATTATATTTATTAACATTTTTAAGAAAATTCACTTGGAGGTATCAAAATTTTTGTGTTTTTTACTATGCGCGCACCAAAATGAAAGAAAACGTCAACTTTGCAATTTCATTGTACGAGTACCGTTGACTCTTTTTCAAGTATTCCTTCACATAGTGATGTAGAATTCCATCTTCTTTGGATCGGTACCAATCATTGTTGGTCATCCTTACACGCAGAGAAATAAAACGTTTATCGCCAGTTTGCAGTAAACGAACTTCGCTTATCGTGCTTGGAAACGTTTTTTGCAAACGTTTCAACAGTTACGAGAAAAGAATTTGTTTGTTGCATTTCTATTTCTATTCAATTTCTATTTCAATTCAATTTCTAATAAAACCAAACAAAAAAACAAAAAACATATATGCGCCAGCTGGGGACTCGAACCTATGCTGTTTCGCATACAAATCAAGCTCCTTAACCACTATGTCACGGCCACCACTAAAATCTGGTGGAAAGTTTTCGTTTTTGTCGAGCTTCTGTCCATGACAAATGTTTAACTTTTGCCATAAACGGAAAAACATTGTGTAAATTTACTTCAATACAATTGAACTCCATGCAGCAGCACTAGGGGAATATTAGCCGACAGAAAATTCAATTGACGGTGGTGCAACACGTTAAGCAGAGCACGCAGCAAGCCAGACATCGAAGAGTCTGGGTTCGAATTCCAATGATTGAAGTAAGATAAATATCAATAATTTCAAATCATATTGAACTTATATGTTAGACGAAATGTTTATAATAAAATAAAAATTTGAATATTAAAATTCAATAAAAATGCTATTTTAAGTAAAGCGCTTTGCGTTACTAGTTTTTTTTTTATCTTTTCGATATTTTTCGCTATTTTTTCGATAGTTACAACTGAATATTCGTTTGCAGCTACTACAGCTCGCAATCGAAGTGTAATTGGCTAATTTTTCAGTTGCGCTAAACGAAAAATTTCTCTGCGTGTAATTTGATTTTTTCAATTATTCACACAAATCGATATGTATTACTCCAGTGTGTGTCGTAGTAGTTAGCAACATGATCTCTAAATGGCGTTAAGGAGGTATTCCTGGTTGGCAAACATTTTTGTTCGATTTTGTTTTTTGCATATTTTTATAGTTTGGATATTTGAGAATATCGTCCTGGAAGGGTTTTTTGAAATTCGAAATACTTTAGGAGAATGGCCTTTTTTGCCCGCAATGTTTTTGTCAAAATGCGATTTTCTTAATTTGGCTACTTTTTGAATGCAACGGTTTGAAGCAACCACCGAATTTCGATCAACGCGTTCTTTAGTAGGTAATAACTTGTTTGTATACGCATTTTAAAAGTAAATGAATACACATTTTAGAGCTTAGGTATTCGAATGTTGGCAGCGTTTAGTTCACTTTGAATTGACTTTTAAACTGGACGCGCGCCCGCATACAGTTTTGAAAAGTACAATTTTGATAAAAATTTTTGTTTGTGCTAAAGACAATGGATGGAAAAAGTAATAGAAATAAAAATAAAAGAAACACCGGTAGCAATCGAAAAACTCGTCCCTTGAAACGCCAGTTTCGTGGTAACCAACACGAAAGAGATGAGGACACGCACTATTGATATTGCCAATTATATTGCAACTCTCATTTTTAATGAAGGTTTTTTGCCAATACTTCAAATAATGAACCTAATGGGCATCCCGATTGGCAACGTCACTTATGATATCGCCATGTCTCGGAACGAAGAACGTTTGAAAAGGTCCGAAGCCAGAGCTCTGGCCGCATCAAAAGAAGGTAGAACTGCCCGAAGAGCACAAAGAGCCGCTGAGTCCTCATTTTTTTAAAGAAGAGCAAGGAGTTCTTTATGGGGCTGGGATTGCAGATTGATATATGGAAATATTTCACAAAAAAAAAAAAAATGTTTTATTGCCTAAAATTTTCTTTGAGTTTTTCCAAAATCACGTTTTTGAACTTCGAAGTCACTTTTCTCCGGTTCCGGATTTTGATGAAACCAAGTGCAATCGACACAGAATTATCGAATTTCTAAAACTTCATGCTCAAATTTTTCATTTCAATTTATTTTTCTTGATGCAAAGAAATAACTTCAAACTTAAACGCGTTTATCTAGAAACCACGTTTTTCGAGCTTGCGGCCCAGTTTGCGCCCGTAGTTCTAAGCCGATTTTGATGAAATGAAGTGCAATCGACGCAGAATTGTCACCATTCTGGTCCCTACCTCAATCACAATTTTAAAAAATTTACTATTTTTTTTAAACTAAGCTACAAAAAAAAAACCAAAAAACCGTTTTTTATTTTTCAATGACCGCTGTTTTGTAAAAAATAATCGTATTCGTAAATAATTACATCTGTACTGAATTTAACGCTGTCTACTTTTTAGATTTCAGATGATCCGAAGTCGAGTTATTCGGGCCGCAAGCAACATACCTTTTTTTTCGAAGCCAAACTTTGAAGGCCGACAACTTTTTGAACAGCCCTCGTACAAAGGGAAAACATTTTTTTATTTAATTTAATATGTTCTTAATACAATAAAAAACAGAATTTAAATAACTCTTTGTGTTTTCAAATGAGAAGTTTTTCAAAGAGGGTCCAAAAACAGCCTTCCAACCAGGAATACCCCCTTAAAAAATAATAAAAAAATATTCAATATATGGTAAGTGTAGATAACCACTGCCCTGAAAGAGTTAAAAGCGTCTTCATTTTGAGTCCAGAAAGAGACATAAAACAGTCATTATGATGAATCATATTTTGGAGCGTACAACCTACGAAAATGTACTCATAAAATAGGTTTTTTGAGCGTACTATGATGATAAATACTCATTTATATGAGTCTTAAAAGAATATTTTAAGAGTCAAATGTTTGCTGGGTAGACATCTGCACGAATACACATGGAACGAAAAAAGACTGTCGGAAATAGTTTATATCGCTCGCAGCTGGACTCCTAGAGAGGTCAAATATATGAACTGGTCCTATTATCTTTTGCCCCTCAACATTATTTCTCAACACAGCTAGCCCCTATCTGTCACCCTTCTTTACGTCCCCATACAAAAAACACAAAACTGCCAAAACTGTCGAAAATAGTTTATATCGGCCGCAGCTGGACTCTTAGAGGAGCCATATATATGAGCTGGTCATTTTATTTTTTGCCCCTCAACATTTCTTTCAAACACACCTATAGCATGTGAGATATTTTTGATAGATTTTATTTTTGATACATATATAATTTTATTTGTAAGGGCTTTACCAAATGAAGCATTATTTCTTCATTACAAATATATAATAACGTAATGTACACGCCCTAGTACGGTTGTTGTAAGCTAGTGAGTAATGTTACTTTCGATTGCTCTTACTAAAGTATAGGCAGTTGCGATGTGTTTTGATTTATTTATCTGTTTCATTGTTTTTTTTTAAATAATAAAACTTTGTCATATTTTTATTTATCCAATAATCGAGCAACATGCTTTTTTTGTGCGTAAAAATATTAAAAATGTCAAAAAAATGGATGAAATATTATGAAATATTAAAAAAAAATGTTTAATGCTATTAAATAAGTAATTTTACATGAATTGCATATTTAATATATAAAAAGAATGTGTGGGAAACAAAAAAAAAACTTATTTCTGCCATACCATTTTTACATTTACATCAAAGTAAGGCGAAAAGTAATGTAAATCAAAAGAAATCTCAATTTCAACCGTTTCTATATTTTTGACCTTACAATTGTGCTTCTTTTTAGAAGGGAAGCAGTAAGCCTTACCGCATAGGCAATGGCTTTAAGAAAGTAATGTACAATAGCAATGGGAAATGTAATGCTTGCTAGTAGAAAAATAATGTAGAAATAATGAATCTTGAAATGCTTCTGGCACAACTGGGTATATTTTTGTCGTTACAAATTTTTTTTATTATATTTTTGAATACATTAATTTTTGGAATTATGATATTTTTGAATCCAAATTTTTTTGATTGTTGCACAAATTAAATTTTTTGATGTAAAGTAATTTTGTTGAGTGACTTGTGTATGCGTGTCTTGTATATGCCACCCTTCTTTGAGTCACCATACAAAATACACAAAAACTGGCGAAAATAGTTTATATCTTGCAACTGGACTCCTTATAGGACATATATATGAGTCACATATATGAGCTGGTCCTATAATTTTTTGCCCCTCAACATTTTACCTCAACTTACCACGCAAACACTACTAAGAGTACCGTATATTTTCCTGTCGAATCCTGACATTTTTTATTCCATCGTAGTGCAGTTTATATGTTTGCGTTCGTGTACACAAATATATACGCAACGGAATGATGACCCATGCTTTTTTTGTAACACTAAAATAACGTTCCGTTTACTTTCGTTCCCTGCGAACACATCATAAATTTCCCGTAAGTTTATCCATTTGATTTCTGTAGATTGAAAAGCCTGAATATTGCAAAACTCAATATTTGATCCAAGATGCATTTATAATATGAAATGAAGATGGTTTTCTCGACAGTTGGTTTTTATTTTTCGTTTTATTTTTTGCATTTAAATTTAAGCCAAAAAAAATATAAAAAAAAATTTTTTAAAAATAAGCTTTTATTTAAGGTGTGGCAAGACATTCGCGGCAGAGAAAACAGACCTTTTTTTAAAAATTCATAGCTCAGTTAAAAACAAACATTTTTCTAAAATTTTTTTTTATTATTGTAGAAAATTGAACAAATTACAAGAAAAACTAAATTCAAAAATATATTTTTCACTCCAACATGGTTTTATAGAGCTCCAAACTGGCGGCAGAAAAAAAAACGGGGCCTCGTGGTTGCAGCGCTGGGAGTTGCAAAAATTGTCCGATCTGGAAAAAAATGACGTTTTTAAATCTTAACAAATTTGGTTATTGTATGACACGAGCTTTTTTTTTAATTTTTTTTAAATTTTTGGTGATGTTCCAAAGTGTGTTTTTTCGAAAAAAATATTGACTTTAAAAATTCATAAAAAATCCAAAAAAAAATTTTAAAAAAAGCTCGTGTCATACGATAGCGAATCAAGTTTAAAAAAATAGAAAAAAAAAAATTTCGTCAAAAAATGAACCCGCTAGTGCCGCAACCAGTACGAAAAACATAGTTTCGAGATAAACACGTTCAAAGTTTGTGAACAATGAAAAAAAAGGTTACCTTCAATCTGCCATGCCTGCTTCGTACCGTATGCCTTCGTTATCTTGTGTTGTTTCTTATAGTTTTTTGCAATCGTTTAGCAATTCGGGCTTCTTTTGAAGCTTCATATGTCTTCACTCTGGCGCATTTCAAACGATTTGCATCATTTCCTTTCGAAAAATTCAATGCTGTAGCTCCTATGGTGCGAGCATATATGGTAGGAGCGTTATCGCGATATGATAAACAATTTTTTCATGCCAATCGTTCGTCGAAAGCGTATCAGGCACTACTGGTTTCAACAAGACGGCGCGCCACCACACACAAGCCGCACAAGCCGCGCAAAAATAAAATGGGCGCTTCGAATATGGACAGCCCTGTATATAGAAGGTATATTCTAGATTCAGAAGAACCTCTCTTTTGGTTACCCATCATCATAATATAAGCGTACGTAAATAGGTAAGTTCTAGGGACGTATATAAATGAGAAATTTTCAATATATAAAATATACAAGTTTACTACGAGTACACAATAAACTTTTAGTAGGCTTATCTGTATATAAACCGCTATCCATTATACAGGTTTACTGCACAATATCAGTGCCTTAAGCTTTTAAGATTGAAATGTATTTTACATTTTGAAAATTTCTAAATTTATATACGTCCCTAGATCTTACATATTTACACACGCTTTTAGTGGGAATACTATTTTTTTTTTCGTGTTTTAGAGTACATCTTTTTGACAAATAAATGGTAACTGTTCTAAGAATGGGAAACATTCCTCAAAAAATGTAAGAAATCTGGTCTGTTTAAGTTATTGAGCTTAAAGTATAATCTTTACGGACGTTTAGGGAAGCTCGGTAAAAAAATTAAAATGAAAATTTAAATTTTCGTAAAAATATTCACACTCGGAAATTCCAAAAAGGCATACTTCATGAAAAAATTGCGTAACGTCCAAATTATTAAACGTACTTGCACCATTTTTTGTTTCTATATTAGGTACCGTTTAAGAAAATATTTCCATGACATTTCACTGAATTTTTTAAAATTTAGATTTTTGCGATTTTTTTAATACAAGAAAAAAATGAGATTTTTTCTAAAAGTAAAAACTCACACCTCTATTAATTTAACTTCAATTTTCATGTTTGATAACTCATTTTAAAGAAAAATTAAATGAAAAACTAAGTGTGTACCAGGTTTTTAAAAATTGGACCTTATAAAAATGTAATTGGGATTATTTTGGGAAAACAGAACTATTTTCCAATATAAATCAGATTTTCAATATAGAGGTCGCTTGAGGCACGTTAAATATCAATATTTCTTCCTGAAAATTTCACAGCTTACCTCTGTGATGTTAAGGGACAAAACCCCGATGCGTAATAAGAGATCAGAAAAAAACGTTTCCTGCATACAACTAAGAAGCACAGTAGAGTAGAGAATGCACGCCGTAGAAATTATAAAATATGGTGGTAAGAGAATGAAGAATCACGACATTTCAGTTTAATATCTCAAAAACTGAGACAGCTCATACAAAGAAGACTTAAGACACGAACTCGCTGTAATGTGAATGGGATAGTGTGATTTCCAAAGCGAAGTAGGGAAGTACACCCGATTTTCGGGGCGTTATCACTAGTATAATATAATCTAGGCTTCATTTTTACAGACACGTATTCCAAAATTGAAATTAAACAAAAATCAATCCTGTTTTATTTCAGGCTGGATTTCGTGTCTGAATTTAAAAAAAATATTGATATTTAGACTAGAAATCATAAATAAAAATTTAAAAAAAGTTATACCAAATTTCAGGTCTGAAGAGGTAAACACTTGTATAAAAAAATCGGAGGTGTTTTCAAGGAAAGGTCAGGCCCCGGTCAGGCTTGAATTCCAGCCTGATTAGGAATGACATTTTCTGCTGGGCAGGTTCGATCTTCACAGCACAGACGGCAGACAAAAAAGAAAATTGTTATTTATATATTTTATTTGCAAATATTTAAAAGAAGATATTCTCCAAAACCTGTTAGGAAAGAATTGCTTTTTCTTGCTCCGTGCGCGCATTGAACCGCGTACCATATGGCTACAAGTTCAACAAGTTACCAACGCACCTTTGCATATCTTGTTTTAAAGCGATCAAAATATGAACAGAGCCGAAAGCAGGCGTTGTATACATACTTAACTTAACATACTTAACTTGGCATATGACATACTGAAGAAAATTCTTTTTTTTTCAACTACACCCGAAATATATATATACATCGATGGTTGAACTCACAAAACTTATTAGTGAAAAATTTAAAATGTTCAGCAACGCTGATTTTGTTTTTGAATTATTTTGGTCTTGTACTGATCATTTTCCAATGAGATTTCAACTAGTATAATTTTACACAATATAAATTATAACTTGACGAGTTGGAAAATGCAGCTAACCCATTTTCGTCAAAGGAGCACTTATCACTTTTGCGCTAACCATTGATATATATGTAAATATAAATACATATTTGACATGCCATAGCGTCTTCTAGCATACTTTTTCGACGATTAAACAAAGTTGGGCTGTGAAACAGAGAACTACACAAGTCCACTTGAAATCTATTTTAAGTACTTGAATACAAGTTCAAGCTTGCTTGAGCTTGATAGTTTTCAATCAAGTATGACATGTAATTGAATATAAATAAGCCCACGACTGCTTGCGACTTGCAAGTATGCTAGCTTACAAGCTTATAAGCGAACGGCAAGTCCCAGGTAAGGATAAAAATGTATGCCTTCGGCAAAAAGCTTGGAAAGCTTGAAATTGAAGGTAAGTATTCAAAAAATTCAATGAGCTTGTGTAGGAAAAACTAAAGCGTATTTGGACTTTTAAGGGTTCTGTGGCCTCCGTGTTTGGCAGTTTAAGGGGTAGCTGATTTTGGAATTGAAGTCAAAATTTGAAATTCAAGTTTGCGTGTAGGATTGCCGCCTAGATTTTTTTAGTATTTTTGCGAATTCTTGTAATTTTGAAATTCTGACGGATTTGATTTCGAATCAAATTTCACAGTCTTAAAATTTAAGATGGAGGATACCGTTGTCACCTATATTTGTACCACAGTATTGTTATCTAATAAAATATATTATTTAGAGTTTTAAACATCAATTGACAGTGTTAAGGGGTCGCTGACTTCGAATCTGATGTCAGCGATGTCAGGTGATTTTAAAATGCAAATTGTAATAATTTTGCCACCTACAATTATTTTATTTACATGAATTATTCGATATAAGATTCGAAGTCAGCAACCCCTTAGCACTGTTAAATGATGTTTAAAAATCTTAAAATACATTTAAGTAGGTGGCAACACTGTTATAAAAAAATTACACAGTTGTGAAATTCTGACATCAGATTCGAAGTCAGCTACCCCTTAACACTGTTAAACGGTGTTTAAAACTTTACAAAACACATTTTATAAGATAGCAATACTGTGGTGAAAATCAAGGTGGCAATTCTATCCATCTTAATTTTTAAAACGGTGATATAAGATTCAAAATCAAATCCGTTGTCAAAATTTCACAACTACAAGAATTCGAAAAAATACAAAAAAATATAGGTGGCAACACTTTCCGCCATCTTAAAATTTAAATTCTGACATCAGACCGAAATCAGCTACCCCCTTAAACTTTCAACCACGGAGTCCAGAGATCCCTTAAAAGTCCTAATACGCTTAAGCTTTTTCTACACAAGCTCATTAAATTTTTTGGATACAAACTTGCTTTGAATTCAATTACGCTGCAGCCACACGTGATAGTACTGGCATGACAATAAAGAATATGTATTTAATTCGAAAATATTCCGAAATAATCAACATATTCCGCTGTGGCCACACGTGATAGTAAATGTTCATTCGCAAAATGTCGTCAAAGCCAAAAGTTCGACCACTTTATTATTCCGTTTGCTTTTATTCAGTGATGCTTTATATGCCAACACAGCACCAAACTTAAATGGGATAAAAATGGGCAACTAATTATGTTGTAAAATGTGTTTATCAATATTTTTCAAAGTGAAATGCAAAATATTATATGAATATATTTTATGTGTCAAATGAGGGCAATTAAAATAATTGCATATATTTCACTACAAGACATGAAAGAAAAGTGCATATTTAAAGTTCGAATATTTTAGGGAGAAAATACAACACTGTTCCTTACTTCGATTTCGCACTGGCTGTGGTTGTCAAAATTCACTGGCTCAGTAAAAGTTGTTGCCAGTGGACTGCCAGTGATGTCAAGGTGTGAGTGTATTAGTGAAAAGTGAGAGTGTATTGAGTTTTTCGAACTGTTAGTGTCTTCGAACTGGCACGTGTGGCTAGGAGGTTAATTGGATACTTGCGAGGTTACAAGCTTTTGCCGATCGTTTCAAGCTTTTCAACTTTCTTACCCGACAAAGTAAGCCTCAACAAGCTAAGCCAACGATATGAATTGGAGGATATGAAATGTATCTGTTTGGAATTTTTGTAAGTAGGCTAAAGCTTGTTTTTTTAAGTTTGGATGATACATACTTGAATTCAAGTATTTGAAAAGCTTGAACTTCAAGTACGCTTGTGCAGTTCTCTGCTGTGAAACTGACATTCGGCGTCACAAAAGACCTTGGTACTCAGGTATCAAAAAGAAAATCTTTTCACAGACCATTCTGTTTAGGTTATTAAGCAAAAAGGCAAATGACAACTACGATATGTTTGCCGTTCGTGAGAAAATAGCTCGCTTTCACAACCACCTTGTTAATTGCATTATGGTTCAGGGTATGATATAGGAAATAGAGAAGACCTGACAGCTTTTTTGGCGATCATAGCTCGTCAAAAATGGTATGAAGTAGAGAACGAAAAATGTAAAAAATACAGTCCATGGCAGAAGAAAAGATGGAAGTATCGTGGCTGATCATGCTCTCTTTCTCAGCTACCATAATTGTCAAAATCTATACACATAATTTTCTGTCGGTTGGTAAGCTGAGTCGCCGCTCAGTGTCGATTTCGCGTTTTTTTTTTTTTTGAGTGCAATGGTGGCCGGCTCTCAGCCATGCATCTACCTTGTCTTATTATGCCATGGTTCAGACTAATGCAAAAAAAAACAAACGATCAGCAAGTTATGTTCACACTCTGTTAAAGATTGCAACTCCGCCGGTGGAGGTGTCTTCGGATGAAACACCGCCTGTCTAAAGCCAGGATAAAGGAGGATGGTTGGGAATAGGATACGTCCTTTCCCGTAAAAATATAAGGGCAAACCAAGAACTCGGGGTGGCGCCCATCTTGGTAGCAGGTCATAATCGGTATAACGATATGAAAGCCTGCGAAGGTATAGCAATTGACCTAAAAACTTGTTAGCACGGGGATAAGCTTTCCCTGCAAGGAGACAACTAAGGCTGTATGAAAATGGGTGAAACATGGTGTCATAGACACGGATAATTCGGGTCGTTATATGTTGTATTTAACATGGCGAAAGGCACTTCTTTCATAGCAAGTGAATTTAAGATTCATGCCTGGATTGAAGTTGTCGGTCAAGCACAACTAAGTGCTCTAACTGGGCACAGCCAGGTGTAAAAACTCATGCATGCATGACATTTTTGTTCTCACTTGCTCAAATGTTGTGGAGCTTCTTTGTCGGGACCGAGTTGCCCAAGTGAATATCATGGGTTGGCCCTTCGGGGAGACTCGTGCTGGCTGTGGTTGTGTGTATGCTACACAGGTCTAGATTGACCGGCGGGGTCGTGCATTGGTACTACCAGGCCAATGTGCAGGAGATTGGGTAGGTCTTGTCTTCATCAGTAGATGTTAACGAAGGTACGTCACTACTAGTAGTTAAACTGGTACTGCTACTGGGAGCAGTGCGGCTCCATGGTTATACAAATGTTTAACAAGTTAGAGTCGTAGTGTTTTTACTAGTAGGGCATTGGGTAGTGCTTATGTTTGTGGGACAGCTTCCAGTTCGTGTTAGCTCTGCCGGATGACCGTGTGTTCTTACACTGTAAGCCACAAACAGGTCCGTTGATGGAGTGTATACTTAAGTGCTGGTCGTCCGTTCCATAAACTATACTCTTGATTCATAGACCCAAGTACTTGTGTACTTGTTAAAAGCAGATTTCAACTCTGTTAAGGGTCCGCCCATGGTTGAATAATAAAGTTGTCGCAGGGCTGATCGTACTCTTTTTTCAGTACCCATAATTGTCAAAATCAGCAAATTTTGCGAATGAATACCAAAGAAGAATAGATGAAAAAAGATAGCAATTGCTGACTTTCTATGAACTGCCAACTTCGACTTGGTAATTTTGGGTACTCGCTCTCACTCTTGCGACAACCTTATAATTCAACCATAGGTCAGCCGAAGGTTGTACAGTGCTCGCTTCAATTTCTGTTTGTTTTAAAATGTTGTATACTGCAGTACTGTACATTTTGCAGCAGGCACAGCCAATATATTTAGTTTGGTTTAGTTTAGTTTAGTTGTTTATTGTCTATAAATTTTAAAAATTACAAAAATCGACAAAACAATGTCTGCCAACTAAATAATTTCTAATCCAATTTAAAAAGTTAGAATGAAAATCCATTTTGGCAAGCTCGCAACTAAAATAGTATGGGAAACTTTGTCGAACGCTTTGAAAAAGTCCGTGTAGATAGTTTCTACTTGGCACCCATCAGCAAAAGAAGATAGTAGTTATTGACCGCCCCTGTACGAGCCCATGCTGTGACGGTGTTATTACTATTTTCAGGACAAAATCAAGTTTAGTTTTAATTATATGTTCAAACAGTTCATATATTCATGCAGATGTCTAATGCAGATATATTGATAGATTGTGCAATGGCTTTTAAAAGTTTTACTGAGATTTGCTTTTAATCGATCTCATAAGATTCAATGCAGCTTAACGGTCTGAAGTTTAAAAAACAAATCGTTTTGAAATGTCTGACTCTAATTTAGAAAACATTGTTTTTAAAGTAAACAAACAACAAAAATAATCAAACAACACTAATAATTTTTGACACCGACTGAACTCCTGACATATGTTATCAGATGATTCTGCACAGAGTAAAAACAAACATTTTTTTAGCTGATTATTAGTTGATTGAATCAAAAATTTCAAAATCAAAAATGATTAAGAAAACAAGGCATGATTACCATCATTAATTGCTTTAAAACAATTGGAGCAGCAAGTCACAGATTAAAGTCTTATATCAATAGCTACTTGGAGCGGACTTCAACTTATGCAATTTATTTAATTTGTAATAATTTTTACTGTTTAATGAATAAAATTGAATCATTTGTAACGGCATACAGCCAGGAAGGCATTGACTGATATTATATTATTTATAACATATTATTACATAATTTTTAATTATAAACAAAATACTTTTGAGTAATATTCCATACAAGTTGTTTAAATGAGATTTACAATAATTTTCCTCAATCCGAGAAACTATAGAGAATAATACTCTCTCAAAAATTATCGAATATTTCCTGGAAAATATAATTTGATAATAATATTAAAGTATTTGCTTTATATTAAGTCAAACCAATATATATATATATCCACCACTCACATAACACACTTTTCAATAAAATTCTAATAGGTTTGGCTAGCTCCAGATTGCTTCATTGGGCCATTTTGTGGCCTGACCTTAGGCTGGGAATATCTTCGTTCTCAGCTGGGTCATTAGGACTTTTGTGTGTTCTATAGAATAAAAGTGATAAATAAATGATTCTATGGCCAATTGGATTTACTGGGCTTATCTCAGATCTTAAATGATTCATTGGAACATTTAAGTATGCAGTGGATTCCTTGCACATAAATGAAATCTCAGCTCCTAAATGCTTCATTGGAATATTTAGGGGTTCAGTGGACTCTTTTCACATAAATTCTATGGCCAATTAAATGAAATGGAGCTATTGCAGGTTGATCATGAGGTTAATTATAGATCCAATGGACATTTTGAACTAAATAGATAATTGTGTGGCCAATTGGGTGCGTTTTATTTATGTTAGGTAATATGTGAGTCATTATGCCTTATGGGTTTCATGCACACCTTGAAAAAAAGTATTGTTTATCCAATCGTATGCACTGGTACTATTCCGGCACTATGACTAGAAGAAGATTCATAAATTCTCGACAAGTCAAAAAATGTGGAAAGTTTCACTTCAAATTTGTTTTGGGGCAACCCTGAATTTTGACAATATTTAAAATAACTCACCTAGGAGATATTCCCAATGACGCAATCTGGAATTGAACTCCAAAGAATCTAACAGAATTTATTCATGCTCATCATTCCTTAGGAATGAACATAGCTCAAACAGTTTCAATTGCAATGGAAAACTAATGCCATTGAAGTTTTTTTTTTGTCCAAGGGTTCCATTTAAGCCATTATTGATATCATGACCCATCCTTGATCTGAGATAGTGTGTATAAGATAGTATGGATGGATGGATGGATGATAGACAGTCGTTCATTTGTGACAAGGGATAGCAAAGAATCCACAGAAGTGTTTATAACTAACCTTGGAACAAAGATAAGCCCAGCCTATAGCAAGCCATTGAAGAACTATCAAGCCCCAATGAAACAATCTTGAGTTGGTAAAACCTGTTGTAATATAGTCTCTTATCCAATATTATTAAAAATCTATGGGATTGATCAAGATGCGTGAAAGTCGTAAAAGCGTGAATACTGGAAAGAGTGCACGCGTATACAAGCGAACACGTAAGGACGCACTTTTGCAAGTTTGTGATTAACATTCAAGTGCAGTTCGAGTTCGTATTTTGAAAATCGAGTTTCATGGAGTTCGAACTTTCATGCACACATGTAGTTCAGTTCACGTGAACAAGTTCGAGCTCTACTTAAAATGGCATAAAAATTATAAAAAGCTTTTTAAAAATATGCTTTTGATATAATAAATTTTTGACAGATTATATAATTTACGTGTGCGACCTTATTTAAAGTTTGGAAGTAAATATTATATCTGATAATATGAGCATAGTTACGCTTGAAAATTAGCCTTATTTGCCAATTATATGCTTTGACAGAAATTTGCTATTTCTTGAAAAAAAAAAATTGGATTATGAAGCATAAAAAGTTATATATAAAGAATTATCGTAGTTCCATGCAAGAAAAGGATAGCGTCCGAGGTTAACGTTTCCAAAAATTTCTGTAAAGGAATTAAGAAATTCCTTTAAATGTCTTGAGGAGATATTCTAAGTTTTGTACTTTCAGTTTCACAAGACTAATTATTAAGATTTTTACAAAAACTGTTAGAGATATCTATATATAATTGCTTTGTTTTGAAAGAGAGTAATTGGTTTCTTAATTCTGATTACAAAAATTTGTTAACTTATGAACAAATAACGGTACTGAAGGAACTGGTGAAGAATCTGAGATCAATTGGTGAAGAAATGACAGTGAAGATCAATAGCAAGAAACTGTGGTGTGGCGAAATCCGTAATTACTTCCATTAGTATCAAGAATAACCTAGCTATAATTGATGGGCGTCTTAAACTCAGAAAATATTGATTTTTTTAGCCATTTTCAATCACTCAGAATTTTTAAATTTTATCTTCATATGCACACAAATTTTTGTATGTTGTAGCAAAATCTATATTTTCAAACATGATTTCTCAAATTCTTGAAATTTTGCTTAGGTTTGTATTTATTTAAAATTTAATGTTGTGAAACCGGTGTCACTATGGTACTTAAAGGTAACTTTTTAAGTGCCACGATGTCGCATAAAAATTATAGTATTTAGAGGCGGGAAAGTGAGGTTTTGATGAAAAATTGTAAGAAGAAATAGAGATCAGAGAACTTGAAACCATGCTTGGCTTTAAGATAACTTAACTGGTTTTTCTATGGGGCTGAAAGGGTTAAAGTATGGGCGTAGCCAGGATTTTATTCAGGGTTGATCAAAATTGCTTTTCTCATGTGACTGATAAATAAATAAAAAATGTGTCAGTCGTAAGTTTGTAATAAAAAATAAATTAAGCTTTAATAAATATAAATAAAATCCACTTTTTAATTATACAAAAAAAATGTTTTGAGTTTCTTAAGGCCCAGTTTATATTTTTTGAAATACGGGCTTTTTTGAATCACAGTATTTATTTTTTATTTTATTTAATACCAAAATTACTTTTTTTAATTTTTCGTTTAGTCATAAATCAATGATATTATATTTGTTTTTTGTTTAGCATCAATAGTAATTGCTATATAGCGTGTAAAATTTAAGGTTGCGAAAAAAAGGTCTCTTGCGGCTTGCATGATATCTCCTCTCCAGGGAGCGAAAAACAAAAAAAATCAGAAATGGTTGTTTTTAGAACAGTTTTGTCTTGTGAGTGAACCGACAAAAAGTTTAAAATTAAAAAAAAAAATAAATAAAAAAATTCCGTATAAATTAAAACCAAAGCCATTTTTCGTTCACGAAATCGGACCATATAAATTAAATAAAGAACAAAACAAATGTTTTTTACTCGATTTTGTCGGTTCACTCAGAGCGTTTTTAATTTTTAAAAATAATAAAACAAGATTTGAGTTAATCGGACGAATACTTTCCGATTAGAGTGCAAGGCTTTTCAAAAAATGTCATTTCGAGAAAAACTCGTTTAAAGTTTTCTCATAAAAACTTAAATATTTCTTAAACGCCTTCGAAATTTATTCTGAAATTTTTTTTACACATTTAAAACAATGAAATGAAAGAAAAACTCCAAAATTAAAAAAAAAAATTGATATAATACTAACTAAATTTTAATTAATTTAATACTAAAATTTTTTTTTCTAATGTTCAGGGGGAGAGGGCAACTGCCCTCCCCTGCCCTATCCTCGCTACGCCCATGGGTTGAGATATTTTCAGAAAATCTCTTTCTTAAAACTCACTTAGGGAAAATAATTGGAACAATATTTTTATATTAGAGTTATAGTGAATTTTGAATAAGCATCGCTTTGGACATTATTTTTTCCCATAGGATCGAAAGTCTCGTGTATTTTGCGTTATAACTTAATTAGTTACTGCAGTTCACTTTTTTAAAAGTTATTTTATTTGTTATTTTAAGGCGTTTAACCAATGAAGATGAACTAAATAAGGAAACTAAACATTTTTCCAATGAAGATGGATTGGATAAGGAAATTAAAAATTTTTCTGTTTACAACTGTGGACAAAAAATATCGGGAACTTGTTTATAAGTCAAAAAAATCTTTATGCATTCTTCTAAATTCGTTTCATCCCCCTCAAAGGTGTCCTCTCTAGATGTAATACACTTGCGCCAACGTTTTTTTCTAATTTTCAAAACATGCTGCAAAGTCTTCTTCCGGTATAGCCTTCAATTCCTTCTTCGCACGGTACAATAATGATAAGGTAGGGCCGCTTCGCTGAGTGCTCTCACGCGTCAACGAAGAGTGGATAATGAGAAGGAAGATATATGTCAAGTTGCAAACAGTGCGGTCGCGGGTGTTAAATTTGTGCTAATTTGAGTGAAAATATTATAAAAAAAAGTGTAATAAAAACTATAAAATGTGAAAGAAGTCTTAAAATTGCAAAAAAACCTGCAACAGTTTTAACCTAAAAACAACTGCGAAACGTGAGCATAAAGAAATTCGAGATGAATAGCTGATTTTGACATCTATCTCGCTTTATTCTGCTTTCCACTCCATTCCTCGCCGAGTCGGCCTAACCTTATAATTCTACCATGCTTCTTCGTTTCGAAGCGGTATCCACGAAGCGGTCTCTTGAGTTAAGCTAATAGCCAAAAATTACATGGTGGTAGGTCAGGCGAATACACTCGTTGAGGAACGATATGGATCGAGTTTTTGGCGAAATGATCACGAAGTGCGAGTGCTGTTTTCCCCATGAAATTGAGCGTTGACCATGAAATTGACAAACGGTCTTTCAAAATAGTTTTCACTGATCCTTCCTATATTCTTACAAGGTCATTAAGGTCTCGGACTGTCAATATTGGCTCTGTTGGAGCCAATATTATTTGATTTTGTTGAGTTATAGCTCTTTGAACATTTTGTACCACTCATAAACTCTTGTTTTCGATAGAGCTTGCTCATCGAAGGCCTTCTGCAATATTTTCAAAGTTTTGGCAGCAGAAATTTCATTCTGCACACAAAATTTAATGGAACTGCGTTGTTGAATAGTTTCAGACACTATAAAAAACGAAAAATTCACTATTTACTATTTCAGCTATTTACAAAAGTACGCGTAGCTCAAACACTAATGAGTATTTAGACGTGTAATTTGGCACAGATGTCAGTGACAGTGTAGTGTCACCTTGAAATTAAAAACATTTGTCCCTATCGGAATGCCCAAAAAAGTTTATTTAAACTTTCTCGGTATTTTTGCCCACAGTAGAAATTCGTAATAAAAAAGACGTGTTCGTGTCAACTCCGACGCGCAACTGGAGCTTACTTCTCTAGATCGATTTCCTTGAAATTTGAGATATATATAAAAGGAAACGGGGAAGGGGGCGGGGAAGGAGGGGTAAATAAAGGCATCTCCTATATTACTGAAATGATTGTATACTTTTAAATTTAAAAAGAAATATGTTACTAACATACTCGTTTATTACATAAATTCATTATAAGGTAAATTGATAAATTTCATTAATAGTAACGTCACACGGTGGGGAAAAACGCGCGCAAGAGGTAAAAAAAACAATATTTCATAATTGCTTTTTTTCTTAGATTTTATGATTTTACATTCCTTTTCTGACCAGAACCCCTATCAAATATTGTTATCAGTCTTACCGCTTTTTTTTTGTTGTGGTTCAAAGGCAACCCTTAGTTTCGATATTATATTAATCAATCAACTTGATCTTACGACATTACTAAATTGCCTATAAATTGATTACTACTTAATAAAAATAAATAAAAATTCGTCCACATAATAAAAAATATAGGTCTTCAATTTGGCATATCTTAAATTAATTTTGTATATCCTTATCAAAGGATATACTCTATCAAAATAGCATGATTTAAAAAAAGCTGTTTTAATTTGAATAGAACTTCTACAGGTAATCGCGGGTAATTCTCAATTGGGGTAATTCTCTATTAATACATCGCATAATATTGATCCGGAACAGTTTAGAACTTATGCGAGAGAAAAAGCCGAAATTTTAATTCAAAAATATTGGTGGTGGTATATGTCACCCACTGTTCATAAAGTTTTGATTCATGGTGGTGACATGATTCAATATGCATTTTTACCTCTAGGTTTGTATTTTTAATGTACCAGAAGTATAGTGGACCTATTAAAGTCTTTGGTCATATAAAGATCGTAAATCAAAACTCTAAATTAATATATTTACAGGTATGCTTTCAGAAGAAGCTCAAGGGCATTGCAACAAAACTTTCAAAATATATAGAAGTAACTATTTCAGAAGAATGAGTCGGATTTCCAATATGACTGACATCTTCCAAAGATTTATGGCATCCTCTGATCCTTACATAACAAACATGCGATCTGAAAACATTTTGAAAAACCATGCTAAAGATTTGCCAAGAGAGGTCGAAGAGATGATAAAATGAACTAAAATAAAATATTTGAATCTATATATATATATTAATACACAAACAAGAAAGTTTGTGATCCCTTTTAACCTGTGTAAATTTTAACATATTTACATAAAAGTTATATCGATGGAAAGGTATTTTCGAGTAGATGTGCACAATATAATTTTTATTCGAATATATTGTCATGAAGATAGGCAAAACTAAGCAAATGTAAAAATCCTTGTTTCCCATTGGGACAATGAGAAAGCATCAACAAAAAATACAAATTAAACATTGTTGCCGTAGCATACAAGAGCAAGAGTAGAATGCAAGAGTCGCAGACACTTCAGAAGAGCTGTATATCATTATTGTTGTTGGTGCTTTATCTTGATTTCTCTCTCAACACAATAAATTTGCCTCCGTGTCAGCGTCACGGCTGCTTTCTCATGCAACACATGCAAAGACATTTATAATAGTTAATTTTGTTGAATACTTCAGTTCAGACTATGGGTTAGTACGTTCAGCAAAAAATAATACAAAAACCGATTTTGATATGGCCGGATTTCGGCCACAGGTGATACTAGTATTAAAAAAAATACAAAATAGTTTCTTTTTAACTTTGTGTTTTTTGAAGATCAGTTTGAAATTATGTTATTTGTTGTTCTTAATTTCTTTAATAGGCTTTTCTGATCAATTATTTGTATGCAATTAGTTCATCTTTTTCCCAACGTTTCGTTGATTGTTTATCAAAATCTTCAGGGGACTTTTAACGTTTATTTGTATATACTATATATATATTATTATATTTATATATATATATATATATTAAGGTGGATCGTTTTGTTCAGGGGTAAAAAAAAAAAAAATTTTCGACACTCATATTCTGAATTCAGGATTTAAGATGATCTTAAATCCAAAAGGATATCAAAATCGGTTTGACCGTCTGCCAGCGATTTTGATTTAAAAAATCCTTTTTTCGCCAAAAATCAACGGTTTTTTCAGCGTAAGTTTTTATCAATCCAAAATAACTACCCAAAAGAAGGGTACAAACGAAAGGTATCTAGTAGACATCTGTATGAATACATTTGTTTTGCCTGCAGCAAAGTGCACACTTCGTACTGTACTACATTTAAGAGTATTTTTCAAACTTGTGTACAGTACTTTCAAATCTTGCACAGGCTGAAGCGAGCAGTGTACAACATCCGGTTGGATCTTAACAGAGTGTGTACACAACTTTGGGTTAGTTGTATAGCTATTTTCCTGCAGACTACTTTGTCTTTTCAAAACATAGCAAGTTCACCAAGTGAATTTTGCTGTACCGCTCGAAATAGATATGAAGATCAAGTTAAAAAATCATGTCTAAAAATGTCTACTTTTAGTTTAATTTATTCACTTTCTTTTAAAAGTATTGAAGTTTTAAAAATTTAATTTTATTCTTTTTAAGGTTTGTATGAATTATTTTCACATTATTTTATTTATTCTAACTTATATACATGTACTTGGTATACGAGCACAAGTACGCTAGGAAATTTGATATTGAAAACATTTCGGTTTTGAGTACAGTACTTGAATGTTTTACTTTTGTTTTGTAATGTACTCACCCGTAGTTGGTTGTTGGCAATGATAGAGTGTAAGTATACGTGTTTCAAGCAAATGTTTTGAAGAGGTGTTCAGATGTATTCGTGCAGATGTCTAGTATCTAGGACCCCAAAGTTGTGAATAGGAAAATTGTTAGATTCGAGAATTTTTTTAGTGCAGTGTTCAGAATTCTGTCAAAATTTTGGGTATTTTTCACAAAAAGCGCTATAAATCTGATATTTTTAGGTAAATTTTAGAAAATTTAGTATTGTTAAAAAAGACTTGATGTAATCTATTGGTATATATATATAAAAAAAAATCAAAATAGTATTGTAAAAAAAAGGACTTTATGTAATCTATTGATACATATAAAAGAAAAAAAAATCAAAATAGCAGAATTTAATTTTTTAATGATTTTTCATTGAAAAAGTATTTTTGATAGAATAGTTTTCACAAAAATCACTATAAATCTGCTAATTTTCTGTAAATGTAAGACAATTTAGTATTGTAAATAAAGACTTGATGTAATCTATTGATATTAAAAAAAAATTCAAAGTAGTGGAACTATTTTTTAATGAATTCTCGTTGGAAACTCTTTGAATTGAATTTAAGAAATCTCTTCGTGATTCCACTATTTTGAATTTTTTTTTTTTTATTTCCATCAAGTTTTATTGAACAATACTAAATTTTCTAAAATTTTCCTAAAAATAGCAGATTTATGCGCTTTTTGTAAAAAATACGAAAAATTTGGACAGAATTCTGAGCGCTGTTGTACTAAAAAAAATTCTCGAATTTAACAATCTTCCTATTCAGAACTTTTGGGTCTTAGATACCTTTCATTTGCAACCTACTTTTGGGTAGTTATTTCAAATTTATAAAAACTTACTGCGAAAAAACCGTTGATTTTTGGCGAAAAAGTCAGTTTCTTAAATCAAAATCGCTGGCAGACGGTTCCATCGATTTCGATATCCTTTTGGATTTAAGATCTACTTGAATTCAGCTCCCAGAATATGAGTGTCGATAAAAGTGTTTTTTTTTTGACCCACCTTAATATATATGTATACTAAAAAATATATATACTTTACTTTTGTAAGTGATCAAGTATGAAGCAATGCTTAAGTCCGCTTGCATATACGTAAGCACATGCCACAAAATCATTTTCCTGTAGTAAAAATATCATCATGTTAAACTGGGTTTTGAATTGGAAAAACCAGTTCCTTTATTCGAGAATATATATTTTTTTCTATTCCCTTACCCTAATTAAAATGTTCAGTTAACCCTTGGAACCATTATACAATATTTATTAGCGTTCATTTGACTTTGCTTGCAACCCTAACGGTATAAATTAATTGAAATTTCTTGCAAGTTTAACTGTTTGGTACACGTGTTATGTAGAAAAATATGACTCACAATTCTTTAAATAATTATCCTTATGGTGTCCAAACTTCAGATTTCTATCTCACATAATAAAGAAATGACACCAAAAAATAAGCCATGCGCGCGTCTTAGCTCATTTTTCCCCAACGTGCGTCATTGTTAAATACTGTAATATTAGGTTTGTGGTAACCAAGTTACATGTTTTACAAATCGTAAAAACATCGCATCAATGGTTGTACCATATCTAGTCGTTCCCAGTGTTCTACCAGAAACTAGATCTTAATTAAATTTTTCTTTCAATAATTTTATTAAGAGCAATTCTTCATCTGTATGATGAAACAATTATAAATTTCCTTAAATTTTTTATATGTTTTCTCTTTGAGATCTATTTCTGGAAATATTTTGTATTAAATGTCCCGTTATGTCATAGCAATAAAATAAACTGATTGAGCTGATTCTAAGTTTAGCAATTTCCATTTAATGGAAATCGGTTGAAAATTTGTCGAGTTATTCAATTTGAAGTAGTATTTTTACTTCACTACAAAATCACCAAAATAACTATGTTTTGCTTGTTCTCACTTGCGAAAAAATAGGTTCAGGCAAAACAGCATGGAAAATAACGATTTTGTTTGTGCTGTTTTTAACAGAAGTATTATGGCTTAAAGTTTAAAATGAAATAAGTCAATGAATTTTCAACTGATTTTAATAAAATATAACATGAAAAAAACCAAGTTGATTTATTTGATACATTTATTATTTAAATTTCCAAAGGCAAATACCGCTATACCGTGTTGTAGCACAAATATGATATTTTAAAATATATCTCATATAAATCGGCCCAGTACTTTTGGAGTTTTACAAAAATTTGCACTTCAATCTTATATAAAAGTATAGATTGCTGTTGTGTGTATTTTTTTGGTATTTCTTCGTTGTTGGTAATTTGATTCGTATGGGGAAAACTATGGTAGACCAAATGAAGGTAGTTGCACGGCTGAGAGCCGAGCACCATAACTGTTGAAACGAAATCTCTACCATTGAACGGAGAGTCACTAGACGAGTGACAGAAAACGTAACGCTTGATTTCACTCGCTATATAATTTTCATACCGCGGGCTATATATGAAATCGATTCTAAAGGAGTAAACTCCAATAATTATTCCTACTTTAATTTCTTCTTTCACAAATAAATCAATAAATAAATCACTTAAATCAAGAAACATTATTTCTGCAGTGAAGTGTTGCAACGGATTTTCTTAATTAATATAAACTGACACTAAATACAACAGTTCAAAATAGATTTCAAGAAATCTTAACACGCTGCATAAACAGATTTTAACACATTCGCATTGAAAAATAATTAACATATAAATCTTGCTTTCAGACACGATTATAGGAAAATTATAAAAAAAATGATCTGCAATTAACACAGTTTTTGCACATTGTTATAATAAATGAATGCATCTCGTATATGGCACAAAGACAAAAACAAAAACTGGGAGGGCGTTCACTTACATTCAAAAAGGTAAATTTTAGGGCTTTAGACACTGAAACGAAGGTCAAATATGGAAAAATAATTGAGACATTCAATTTGGTTTTTTTAGTAATTGTAAATTTTATCTGAGTCACTTAGATTTGGAATATGAAATTAACCGCATGTTTATGTAATCCGAAAGAAGCACTCTCGTTCGTGTGAGACACAATAAGAAATAAATTTTTTCATATTAAACAGTATTGTTGCTCGTTTCTTTCACAAACGAGAATGCTGATTTTAGATTACATAAACATGCGATAAAAGTTGAATTATTAAATAGAGGTAAGATGAAATAATATAAATAGTACCAGAACTAAAAAATGTAATTGAAATAGTTCAAGTAAATTTGCACGTAATCATCTTAATTAAGAAGTTTGTCATCTTAAATAGATTTTAGGCTTAGGGAAATGATCGAAGCCAGAAATCAAGAAATTTCAAGAAGCAAATCTTCTTATTTATATGTTGCAAGTCATCTTAAATTTACTAAAAGGAAATCACCTTAAACCAAGAGAAAACCTTTTTGTTCGGTATTTTTTTTTTGTCAACCTAATGAATTTAATTTTGATTTTATTTTGATTTTATTAAGAAGATTTCAACTAATTTTAAATATATTTCCTCTTGATTTTATTCAGAAGATTTCATCATATTTTTAATGGATTTGGACTTATTTTAAATAGATTTCTACTTGATTTTATTCAGAAGATTTTATCTTTATTGTAATAGACTTCATCTTAATTTTATTAAAAAGATCCCCTCTTATTTTTCCGCTTATTTTTGTAAAGTTCATATTAATTTTATTAAGATATAATAACGTGTAAATTTTTCCAAAAAAAAAATTTTTTTTTATATGTATATTTTATATATGGGTTTTAGAATATATATTTAGAATATAAAACGATACCTGGCATTGAAGATTAAATAATAGTAAGTTTCTCAACCGATAATTTTAAAAATATATGCAAAATTTCGAAAAACAAAAGCTTTAATCGCGATTTCCTCGAAACTAGTCTTTTTAAAACGGTTCGATAGATAACGCAAAATCTATTAGTTCAATTTCAATGAATCTTTTTGCTTTTTGTTTGTTATTTTGTCCTTTTAGCATCTTTAGCTCTAAGTTAAGTACCTAGTATTTTTTGTTTTTTTTTTTATAGACAAAAAAGCGAGCGAAAATCTATCTCTTTTTTTAATTTTTTATTTAACTTTCGCCATAATTTTAAAAAAATCCTCCGGGGGTCGTGCGTATGGGGGATGACAAATGAGTGGTCTGTACTTTAAAATTATATTTGATTTTTTGTTTCATATACATGGGAAAGGCGATATCCATCGAACCATTTTGGATGTCTTTTTTTTTAATGTCATTCTCAGCGCCCTCTATATAAAAGCCTGAAAATAATTAAAAAAAAATTATTTTTATAAAATATTTTTTGTGTGCAATAAGCTGAATAAATTTGAAAAAAATAACTCGTTGTATCTATAAGATTTTTGTAAGATTTTCCGCTTATAATAATAATAAGATCTCTGGTAAAAACTATGGAAAAATCTTCTTAACTTTGTTCTAGTTCATAGGGTACTTTTCGTTGTGTGTACTAATATTGATTAAGAAAGGTTAATTGAGATCATACATGGGCATTTTTCATTACCATTAAATTTACTTTTCCACTATCCACCTAGTGGAAGGCAAATTAGATTTGCATTACCATTAATATGTAATGGTAATGGGAGAAAAAAATTGCATTACCATTAATGTGTTATGGTAATGGAAGAAAAAAATTTCATTACCACTAAAATTAAGTGGTAATGAAAAATTTTAATGGTAATGGAAAAAATTTGCATTTCCACTAAATTTTTAATGGTAATGAAAGAAAAGTTAAAAATATTTCTTGCGTAAATTGCATTGACAAATTAGTGCGCGTCAGCATTCTTCTCAGTACCATAAGTTTCGTGTATTTCGACTCTAATTGCGGCAGCAAGTAGACTGACTCAAGCGCAATCATTCTACTCCCGGTTTTTGTAATATTTGTATGTTTATTTGCTCACTTTTAGATTTGTTGCACGAACAGCTGCTTTGACAGAAGCTAGTTTACTTGTAGTTGAGAAAATTAACACTTATCAATGCTATCTGGTATAATTATATCATGGGTTCTATGAAAGAAAAACAGTGTTTACTTTTCTTCCAAAAAAAAAAAAAATTAACTACATTTCGTTGAAAATTTACTATATAGATAGAATAATCGATGTTAAAGAACCATAGCATGACGAGAACACTGATGCAAGTCAATTTGACAACGACAAATCCATAATTATGGCTGACACATGGGCGTAGCTAGGATTTTGTTCAGGGTGGGGACAAAACATTTTTTTTTCATGTGACTGATAAATAAATTAATAAATCTGTCAGCCATAAGTTTGTGATAAAAAATAAATTAAGCTTTAATAAATATTAATATATTATATGCTTTTTCATTAGAAAAAATATTTTGAATTTCTTAATTGAATACTAAAATTTTTATTTTTGTAATGTTCAGGCGGGGCAACTGCTACCCCCTTCCCTACCCTCGCTACGCCCATGGGCTGAAATCAATTGCCTTCATCACTGTTTCGTATTGTCCTTGAACCGCGTATCACCGGCTGATAGTTAGACGGACTACCCTTGCCTTGGTTGTGTGGAAATGTTTTGATTTCATATCTTCAAAAAATGATGCAATTGTTATTGCTTAAATATAGCTCTAGATAAAAAACTTGTTTGCATATAATTTTTTGAAATAATTAAAATTATATTTTACAACTTTAGGTCAAGAATTAGTATTTTGCAGTTACCTTCTGAGTCGATTTCCGTGTTGTCCGTCTGTCGACACGCTCACAGCCGTAATTTTAAAGCTATCGCGATGAAATTCAAAATATAAGTATAAAAATATAAATATTTTTTATAAAAACTAAGATCAAGTTCGAAAATGAGCCAAATCGGATGAAAACCACACCTACCTCCTATACAGAGTTACTTTATTTTTACAGTAAAATCTCTTAAAAATTCACAAAAATTAAGGAAATGCCTTCAAATTTTGCACATTAGCTTTGATCTGTCAATGTCAATCCTGACTATGAAATTTGAAAAAATCGGATGAAAACCACGCCTACCTCCCATACAAAGTGGCATATTTATTAATGTAAAATCTATTAAAAATCCACAAAAATTAAGCAAATGTCTTGAAATTTTGCACATGAGCTTTGATAATTAATATGAACCATTTCTATATTTGCTAAAATCTGATGAAAACCACGCCTACTTTTCATACAAAGTGGCTTTAAAATCCCTTAGAAATCTACTGAAGTTAAGGAAATGTCTTGAAATTGAGCTTTTGTATATAATACATGAGCTTTGGTATATAATATGAACCATAACTATGATATTCGGCAAAATCGGACGAAAACCGCGCCTACCTCCCCTACAAAGTGACGTCATCAAAATAGTAAAACTTTCGTCAATATATAAAACTGAATGTCATCGTGTCTGTCGTGGCTAAAGACTTTGAATATAATTGAATTCGGCCGCGTGGGGGTATTTTAGCTTCGGTACCCTGCCGAAGCTCCATTCCTTATTAGTTTTCTTGTATTCTTAAAAATTGACTATGAACGCAATTGTTTGCGTTCAAATATTTCAAAAGTTCTGTGAACATTGTTAAAAATACGAAAATTCCCTTTTTCAATTCCTGAGGAGATTTCATTCAGAATTGGGCTGTACATGTATTATACCCACAATTCTTTTATAAAACTAATTAAACGTACATATCGTTATATCTATTTTTGTTCTTGCAATTCTCATAAAACTCAACTGTAATGAATGTATTGACGAAACTTCTTTTGAAACCTTAAAATCATCACGTGGAAAACTTTAAACTCAGAAAGGAAAGAAGAGGAATTAAAAACAATAAACAACTTTACTTTTCTTCATATGCTGTTGATGGTTAGTAGACAAGTTAGTAGCTTTCGTTATGGTTAATTGAACAGCATTGCGATTGGTGGCGTTGCTGCAACTTTGGCTGGAGGCAGCAATATTTTCATTACAAATTAATTTATTAACAACAATTAGTACTTGTGATGAGCGTGTGTTGGACGTATTTGGAATGGAGCGAAGCGTATCCACATGAATGAACTCACTGTTAGTATTTGTGTTGTTTTGGTTCGTTGTTACTAATTTATTTGCAGCTTTGGTTTGTTTACACGAAGTGCTGTTGCTGCAGTTACTGTTGCTGATGCTGCTGTTTGAATCTTTAGAATTTCGTCTGAGCGTTAAGGAGTTGACGACTTTTGAGAAAGTCGATTGTGTTTTGTGGGCCGCATTACTTTCGGTGGCAGCAACTATTGTCGGCAACGGAAGTTCATCATTTGTCGGTGTTTTAGTTGTTATTTTTTCATTCTCATTTATTTTCAACTTTGGTTGTTGGTCTTCTTGTTTTTCACAATTTTCGAACGTATTCAACTGTTGATATTCTTCATAGATACTGCAGCGTTTATGAATTTTATTGCCCGTTACCGAGGACGACTTTAAACTTTTCGACGTCTTTGATTTGAATATTTTATTCCATATTTTTTTGCTCATTCTGGTGAGTTATAATTAGTTGTATTGATGGAGTGCCAACAAGTTTAATTAAAAAAAAAAAAATCAAGTAACACTAAGCAAAAAATCACGGTTGTTCACATAATATAAAATTATTTTTTGTTGATTATAGCATTTATTTTATTGAAAAATTGCTGAAGTTGAACTTTCACGGACTGTGGAAGTTCCACACTTATCAACATCTTTGTTCGGAAGTCGCGGTTAAACTAAATATTTTCATTTACCAGCAAACATCTAGCAGCAGCAATTCGATTGCTGCGGTATGCTTCCCACTTTGTTCTCACGCGGTACTTTTGCCTCTTGCAACAACAAGAGAGTCGATGTTGTTAGTGAAGTTAGAGCTGCCAACTTAATGATTTTAAAAATATTTATTGGGAGTGTTATCAATTAAGTCATTTTCCAGCAATTTTCTAAATTTTTTTAAATTTTTTGCCAGTAAATTTTTTAATACTCTTAGCTATAAACTTGGTTATTTTAATCAAATATTTATCTATTTTGGAGGTTGTAGTAAATACATAAGTATACTTATTTTTTTTTCACGCATTCTTTAGTGAAGGCTACAATAGCTGCATTGGCAATGGATCGGATCTCAGTTGGTACCAGCAGAGATGTGATTCTAATTTAGTGAACAATCCCGATCGCATCTCGATTTATCCCACATAATGACACGAAAAACCCACAAAAAATTACACCAAAATATTTATACAAAGTTTTTTTATTCAATTTATGAAGAGAAATAATCATCAGAAACTCTTTATTTTAAAGTATAAAAGTATATTTATTAACGAAACTTAACAAAAGAAAACAAATTTTATGAACTCAAACTTTTAAAATCTAAATTTTAATAACAAATAACTGAGATCAATGAAATTATCTTTATATAAGGAACTTGTACTAACACTTATTAATGACTTATTTAAATTATTATGAATGAAGCTGAAAAAAAATTTTATTCAAAGCAAAACGAACAATTCTGAAATGAAATGACTCGACTTTTTAACTTACTAGAAAACTGCGATGTTTTTTTGACTTCACGTTGTATCAAGGGAGTTTTTACTTTGTAAATTGATAAAAAACGTAGTGCTTTAATTTTTTTCTTTTGTGAAAAATTCGTTATATTTATCGGAAAACTTTATTATTATGAATGAAACGTCAAATGAACGAACAATTGTAAACGATTACAAAGAAGTGATTCCAACCAGGTTTGTTAAGGATTTAAACTTTTAAAAATTATGACACAGTAGAAAATCCCACCTAATCATCCAAAATCCCACACGTTCTCAAATAGGTCAAATATCCTAAAATTAGCTCGAAACCCCACCAAATCACATCACTGGGCACCAGTGTCTTGAAGTAGCTGTTTGAATAACAATAACAATACAAAATAATATTGTTTACTGTGCTTTTATATTATTGAGCGCTACAGTGTCAAAATACGAATACAAGCAGTGAAACCGGAAAGTAATTCAGGTTTGACATCCATGTTCGTTTAGAAAAAAAAGCTTTAAAATTGGCAGCATTTTATCAGATCAGAAATAGAGCCAGTAAAGCAGCTGGTTTTAATTTTTGTTTTTGCATTGTGAATAAAATAGAGCCACGCTCTAGATCAACGACTACGGGAATACATGGAGGAACATGTTAGAGTTTAGATTTGGTGACCTATGACCTGAAATATAGGCGTTAAAGAAAATAAAATTTAGCTTCCAAAAAATGCTTAACCGTAAAAGATACAAGAAAGTTATGTAAAAACGAATTTTAGACATTGAATAGATATTTTATAAAACTTTTCTTTTACAAAATCTGTGATAAAATATACTCTAAGACCTAATTCCTTTATTCCTTACGGATACCAAACAATAAGCTTTTTTATGTAATATAGGTGAACATATATACTAGTTTGGCCATTTCTCATGGAAAATAAATTTCAGGAACTTCCCGTTATTTTGACATCAACAAGTTTTTTTATATTAAAAACTATAGATTTTCTTAGTACAGCGTATTTTTTTATGTAAAATCATTACCTAAGGAGGAATTAGGAGTAACGGTATACGAACGCAAACTGGGTAATATTTTTTAGCAGGAAAATGTTTCAATATCTTGGAAACTATTGATTAACTGATTTGATTGACTACAACGAATTTTTGTATGCAAAGAAAGTCAGAAATTTCAAGTTGTGACTATTGAAACAAATATCTGCGGCATTTTCAAATAGATTTCACTTAAATCTATTTTGTCTTATAAATTAATCAAACTTCGCAATGGAATACATTGAGCTAAAATGCTACTTTATACAGAATCAGCCTTATTCAATAGATTTTCTGAAACAATTGTTCAACGCCTTTTTAGTTACGTACTGTTTAAGGCTTTACGCAACCGTGCTTAGAGTGTTACTTTAAACATTTTTTATTCATTGCTTAATTTTGTAAGGTTTGTGTCTAAGCAATCGAAAATCATTTACAAAAATTAAGAATTCTTTTACATTTGCCCATCTGTTACTGAAGAAAGTACTACATAGGTCGCATATGAAGCATGTCTACTATATCAACAATGTAATAAACATCAACCTTAATCGAGAAAACCACTAAAAAATCATAGGTTAAGTTTACGCATATCTTAAACAAGCCAGATGTATTATTCAAAGTTGGTTTACAGTCACGCAGCCTCTAAAATGAGATTATGAATAAGGCTGTATAAGTTTAAGTTTCCGGATATAGAAAAGCATTACATCAAAAACCCCTGAATTTTATATAAAAATATATATTTAATAATTACATGAATCAATTCTGAACATTTAAAATTATTCAACTATTAAACTTTGTTTTAAAAAATAAAAGAAACAAATTAAGTGCAATAGAGCTCTCAATATCACTGAATACTGAAAATAGTGAAATTAAAAAATGTTGCCATATTTAGTAATATTAAGAACATTTTCAGCCAATTTTTGTCGTTGAGAATTGGCAATCCTGTTGCACACACATGTAATGAACGCAAATAATAATACAACGGCACAAAATAGAAATTTACTTCAGTCTGTAAAAAATATCATACATGTTGTAAGACGTAATAGTAAACAAATTCCAAAGCCAGGAGTAAGTATAAAAATGTGATTCCACTGGTCTTTTTTAAACAAAAATTTCCTAATGATTTCAACGCCTTTAAGATAAAACCAGCCAAGCCCAAAAATGAACAATCACCCAAAAAAATTTGAGCGTTTGTTCCCAAAAATATGATGAGCAATCGCCCGAAACTTGAAATGAACA
Source organism: Coremacera marginata (assembly GCA_914767935.1). Classification (NCBI taxonomy): domain Eukaryota; kingdom Metazoa; phylum Arthropoda; class Insecta; order Diptera; family Sciomyzidae; genus Coremacera; species Coremacera marginata. The sequence continues at coordinate 59,164,182 of OU612044.1, read as the reverse complement.
ATAGCCCAAAATATCTTTTTTTTTTAAATTTATTGCTTAACAAACCTCTTGCTTTGAGAATAATGAGTTTTTGCCTTCTACGAAATATTTTTATAGATCAAATATAATTCATAGAATTAAAATGAACCTAAAAAAATGGAAAAAGTGGGCCTTGATAATTCATCTCATTACGTACAAGGGAAGTTTATCAAGGGAGGGAGAAATAAAACTAGACCGATTTATTCTTCAAAATTCGGGCGATCGTTCATTATGACTATGACTTAGGCGATTATTTGCACAACCGATTTCCACCCTGTACTCAGTTTTCTCGTATAAAGTTTATTTTTAATGTTTTGAGTTTATTTTTTACCTACAAAATCATTTTACCAACGAAACACATTGCAATATTTTAAAACTCAGTTCAGAGTTAAATCAACAAAATTTTCAACGCAGTATCAATAAATTCCATATCTTTTTCTAGTTTTTGGGATAAAGGCATTCAAACTGAGAATTTTTAAATTTTTTCATTGAAAATTTTACATTCATTTTTCTCGAAATATTTTATTTGTCTTTGTTTTAATTTTGACAAAATTTTTCTGGAACAAATTATTTTTTCTTATTTCTGTTAAGCTTGCTCCAAAATTAAAAAAAAAAAAAGAAAAATCTTTTTATGAGTTATGTTATATAAAGGTAAATTGGAACTTTTTTACGATACTTGGCGACCAAATCGAATTATTGGTTTTCGTGTTCGTGACTTAAAAAAAAATGTATAAGAAAAAACTTATCCATAGAATTAAAAATGTTCTTCAGATTTGTAGTTAAAAGACTATCATGTATCAGAATCCTACAATGGTTACCGGGACACATACATTTTTAGTCAAAGGCAGTGTAATTTGCTAAAATTTTGAATATTTTTTATATTGTAAAAAAACGACTCTCAGCTAACTAACTATACTAACGCAACCCCATTATTTGCAGACCTTTGTTAATGATGCACATATAATTAATTCCTATTGTAGAATAAAAGCTTACTGCAAGTTATGTAGATAACGGTAAATTATGAAAGCAAAGGACAAGTAAATTCTTAGTACACCTTTTTTTTAGACAGTAACCAATTTTTCTGCATACTTACATTTTACCGTTACCGAAGTTGTACGCTTAAAAAGTTGTATGTTTTTTAGTCACATATAATTATTTCGCAGATTGTAGAACAGCCATTTCGGGTTGGGAAAAAACGAGGTTACCTGGAAAGTTTTCCGGGAGTTTTGAAAATGGGTGCATTTTATAGATTTCGATGTGTTCGATGTGAATTTCAACTTTGCCAAAAACAGTATTTTTCTAGTATCTGCTTTCCAACTCATTTCACGATAAAAACATATACGTACCAAATGAAACTAGAGAAATTCCCTACAATTCATGTTATAACCTATTTTTTCGTAAAATCATTCGCAAAATCAATCATTTAATCAATCATCAAATCATTTCGTAATCATCAAAACAAATTGTTTTTCAAATAAAATGAAAATTTTTTATATTAAAAATATATATATTGTATTAGACTGCTTTAGATTTGTATTTAAAATGATTAAATATTTGGGATCCTGTGTGACCCTGTGTGAATTGTAAACGATGCACAGTGGGTTGAGAGACCCCAAAAATGGAGATCAATTCACAGGGGCTACGTATCGAGACAAAAATGGTCACTAAGGGGGTTTTTGGGGTCGCTGATTATGAATCTGAAGTCAAAATTTTGAAATTCAAAAGGGCGGCTTCAAAATGGCGTCCATGAGCAGGCTATCTTCTAAACTAAAGGGCTTAGGAACTTCAAATTTAGTATACAGGGGTTTTTGGGGTCACTGATTACGAATCTGAAGTCAAAATTTTGAAATTCAAAATGGCGGCTTCAAAATGGCGTCCATGAGCAGGCTATCTTCTAAACTAAAGGGCTTAGGAACTTCAAATTTAGTATACAGGGGTTTTTGGGGTCGCTGATTACGAATCTGAAGCCAACATTTTCAAATTCAAAATGGCGGCTTCAAAATGGCGTCCATGAACAGGCTATCTTCTAAACTAAAGGGCTTAGGATCTTCAAATTTAGTATACAGGGGTTTTTGGGGTCGCTGATTACGAATCTGAAGAATTTATTTTACCTAAAAAAAAATCAAAGACATTAAATGAAAAATTAACAAGAATTTTATTTTTTTTTTTATAAACAAAAATTCAAAAAGTTTTATAATAAAAAGCCTCATCCTCATCACAACTTGAATCGCTATCATCGTAATAGTAAACATCTTCATCGTGTTCTACAATATCATTCTCGGTATGATCAACACCATGATTATATATTTGCGTTTGCAAAGATGGCTCTATTAACAATTCTGTTGCTAATTTTGGTAAACATTCTAATTTTCGTTTAGGCAACGGCCTCATACTGGAAATTAGAGGATCTGAAGTTATGAGAAACCTATGTAAGATGTCTTCAATCGTATTTTCTCTGCTGCATTTTCGAGCAAAATTCTCTCTAAAATTTTTGAAGTCTTTGTTGCGAGCCTCTTGCGCTTCCTCAGATAGATTTCCGATCGGTAATAAAGCATGCGCTATAATTTCTGGTCCATGAATAAAAAACTTATGTAAAGTTGGAGACATGTTATACCAAGGATATTTTGCAACGAAATACCTTGCAGTGTCGTGACAAAAGTCCCTAAACTTCTTCACATGGACTTCATGGCCACAAGAAGTAACTATTAGAATTATATGCATCTTTTTTATCAAATCTACATCAATCCTTGTTATTTCGGCGGAAATCTCAGCATTCTTAAAAAAACGTCTGGCAGTGCTACCATCATTTGAATTTCCAAATCCCGGTTTAGGCTGATCAACAATTAAACCAGTTTTTTCTTTAAATTCTTTTTGTATACGTATTTTATTGTCAGCAACAATTTTTTTATCATTTTCGCCTCTAGCTTGCCATTTTTGTAATGGAAGTTTGTACGATAGGTGAAGCAGGCATTCAAAGAACCTTATCCAGCCATGTAATATGGATAAGCCAAATTGGAAGTTTTCAGTTCTCACTTCCTTTTCAATCATTATATTGACTAAATTGAACTCTGAACTTTTGGCCCCACACAAATAGCAACTTTGTGTAGACCCTGTTTCGGTTAAAGCGTTACAAACTTTACCATCGATCATAACTAACATTAATATATGTTTAACACTCAAATATATATCACCGAATATTGCTTCAGAATTGGTTAAATTATTTATTTCTTCTTGTACTCTTTCTTTTTCTTGTTTTGAAATACTTGCAGATTCTTTTACAAATTCAATTTTTAAAGGCCTGCAGAATCTAGTTGAACTTGGGCGAGGATTTTGCCAAATTATTTTATCGAGACAAGTTAATCGAAGCGGCACAATTGAAGTTATAAAAACTGCGGAGTCACTCGACCCTAATCCATGAAAAGCCTGCTTGTATGAGCTATGACCGGAGCTTCCATCAAATCCCCACTTAGTATACAAACACAGATTAGACAATTGGTTTTTCGCCAAAGACTCAATCCCGCATTTCTGAACTGAGATAAGACGTTCCACTGTGTGATTAAGAAGACCTTGCAAACTTATTTGTGCGGAAGTTTCACTTATTTTAATATGCTCACGATTGGGATAACATTCTTTCTTGGCTAATTGAACGACAGTATATGAAGGAAACTTATCTGGATCTGCATGTCTTACAACATTATACTGATGTCGTGTTAGGTTGCCCTCTACCAATACAGAAAGTGCTTTTTCTGAGATCATTTGCTTTTGTTTTCCCGATTCCTTAAAACAATTTCTGTATTTAGCTGCTCTTGATGGTGTTGATGTTCTTACTTCGTGAACCAATTTCGAGGCCTCAATTTGACCTGATGCTCGCAAACTCATTTGAGTGGCATGAGCTAAAAGCGGCAGAGGTGTTTTATCCCTTAACTCCTAACATTTCTTGGTTTTTGTTCGCTCACTACTATCCTCAAAAGCTTTTTCTTTTCTTTCTTTTCTTTTTTGTGGTGAGGAATGGAAAGAAATTGAAGAATCCAACCAATTTGAATTAAGTTGCAAAAAACGTTCTTCTTTTCTGCCACATTTTGTCCAACGATTTTTGAAAAAAGAAATTAAACTATCCAAATTTCTTTCCAAATCAACCATATTTATATCCGAACAGCTAATACGTTTTTTGATCTCGTTTTTTAAAAATATAAATTTATCATTAAATTAAATGCAGCCGGAATTTTGCATAATATTATAGAGGCTTCGACGAGTCATAAATACCGTATTAGAGCTAGTTCCTAAAAATTTTAGATTTTTAAAACTGGTGGAATGGGTTCTTAGCTACTAAAAATTATTTTATTTTTAATAAAATTTTATTTGATTAAAATAATGAGATCGAATCACAATTTAATTATGAAATGTTTTTATAATTTTAACTTGATATTACACAAATAATTATTTAAATAATCAAAAAAAATTAAAAAAAAAAAATTAAATAATTTTAATCATAAATAAATAATTATTTGTATTTCATTATTAAACAAAATTAGTAAAACACTAAAAAACACAAAATAACTTTTTTAATCCGAATAACTATTTGCCTCATTTCATCACTATATTAATAAGTTAAATGACACTTCACAAACAATAACATTCACAAAAACACTAAAAATAACAAAAATAATAAAAAAAACACGAATGTAAAACGAAAACAGAAAGAAGAAATACCACAATCGTTGTTATTGTACAAAATAAGACGTCCGCAACCTCACTTTGTTTACAAAAATCAAAATTCTGCCTAACGCGCAAATATGCGCACGATTAAACTTATATTTTTAGAAAGTACACATTCTAAATAATACGAAGAAAAAAAAAATTCATAAAGGAACAATTCGGACACAACTATATGTCCATCTAAACATCAAAAATATGGACTTTTTAGGCATTTTTTCAATTCATCACAAAAAATATTTTTACACAACTACACATCACTTTTTATATTTCATTGCATAGAGCAATACCTGAAGTTGAAGGTTCCATCATAAAACTTTTGATAATATTGAGAAAAAAAATAAGAAATTCTTTGAAAATACCAAAAAAATGTTTTTTTGCACTTCGCGCCGAAATTAGAAAAATTTGCAAACTTTGACAGTTAACTGTCAGTAAACCAATCAATCAAACGAAAAAAAAATTACAGCTAGTGACGTAGAATTTTATGCACTTTCATTAGATACCAAATACTATTTAGAAAGCTAAAAAAAAATTTTTGAATTAATACCGAGAAAAGTGTTTCAAAAATGTTTCAACCCTCTGTGCGATGGTTACAAATGAAATAATTTGAGCCATTAAAAGTTCAAAAATTGTCGAAACCGGCCCGGTTCTACTCGAAAATACGATTTATTTTGGAATTTTTTATATGATAGTTTTAAAATAAGAAATTACGCATTTGAGATTTGCGGGAAAAAATACAAACGATCTATTTCTCTAATTTGGTGAAGAAAATGATTTTGAACTTGGAATTACCAAATAATTTAGTCCGGTGCCACCAAATTCACTATAAAATTAAGATTTTTCGATTGTTTTCATACTAATTTTTTTTCATGCTTACCCATTAGGTCGATCCTGATGAATTTTCAAAAACTTTTTATCCAATATGAAAGGCCATTTTGTGTACACAGTAACTAAAATAAAAAGTTTTTGAAAAATCATCAGGATCGACCTAATTGGACTAAATCGACTAAATTTTTTTATTTTTAATGTGCTCCCGAGGCACATTGGTACAAATAGCAGGAAAAGTTTTCAAAACTAGAAGAACGGCCTCGTATCTACACGAAATCAGGTGTAGAATCTGGAGTTAAAAATTGAAAATCCAAAATGGTGGCTCCAATATGGCATTTATGTAAAATAACGCACTTACGTGAAATTTTCGGACGCCATTTTGAACCTTTGATCCTGAGTTTCTGCACCTATAAAAAAATACGTGTACCTTAGATTTTTGCCTTCTATCACATTTCTGAAGCTCATTCAAATCGGCGAATGACACCAAGGGACGTTTTCTTGTGAGAGGGCTAAACTTTGACAACTAGTAGCGACCTCTATATCATAAAAAATTAAAACATAAAAAATCTCTTTCATATTTAGATGTATATAATCGAATAATTACATGCTGCGATGATAATTTAAGAGTCGGAAAAGAGATGCCGATATAGAGCCGATGAATTTTCTTTCTACTGTCAAATTGTATTAACCGAGAATAAATAAGGCTTACATGTTTATGTCATAAGCCACCAAAACATACCTTAAAATTAACTGCGTAATTTTTATATTAATTCAAAATATGTTGAAAGTTAAATGATAAGTAATACTTAAAAGCCAATGCCAAATTTCACATTTTACTGATGGCAATTCATGGGCGTAGCGATGATAGGACAGAGGGGGCCGTGATCCCCCCTGAACATAAGAAAAAGAAAACTTTTAGTATTAAAATAAGAAATTCAAAAGAGTTTTCCTTATATTTAAAAGCTTGATTTATTTTTTTTATTACAAGCTTAATAATTATTACAAGCTAACACATTTATTATTTAGCAAAAAAGATTTGTGAAAAGCTTTAAAATCCCAGCCATGCAAGACGGTGACAATTGAAAGGTCTTTCAGTACTCGTACATTGCGAAGAGTAAGGACTTGTTTGCATTTGACTCTGATTGAAGGCCGGCTTGGTTTTAAAATACTGAAACTATTTACATTGATAAAGCGTGAAACTTTTTTTCTTTATTTTAGGCTTATGTTCTTAAAGCATGCACAGAAATTTGGTGTAAAAGAAAAAAGAGAAGCTGAATAATGAAATTTAAAACTGTTTTATTGAAATTCGTGCCGATTAATATTTTGATTTATGCTTTTGTTAAATCGTGTTCAGTTCAATATCCGTTGAATTTAATTTAATATTCTTTTTAATAAAACATTGGTTATTATTTAAAAGGTCAGGGTGTATTTAAAAATCTTTTTATTTATCAGCGATTCATAAATTTCATGCCGATACCGATGTCGAAGCTGATTAATCGGTCGAACACAAACTTGTGTATTAACACATTACTGTACAAATTATATTTGAAGCAATGGAACGTTAGTTTTTGTAAAGAACACGTTTTATATTAATTGCTGCAATAAAAAATTTCACGCCAGCAAAAGAGGTGGCTTGACTTAATACCATATATTACTTGGGTTGGCAGTTATAATGCAACTTTTCTAAACGACTGTCCCTGACTCGTATTAACATATAGTCATAGCAAATGCAAAAGAGATCGGAATATCAGTGTATTATAATACAAAAAAATCTTTCCGAGTTTTCTTTTAGGTATACAATTTTTTGACCGAATTTGATAATCACTTTACATGGAGCAAAAGCGATGATTTTGATTGTCAACTATCAATTATCATTTTAGCCGATTCCACCCCAACATAAAAACACGTGAGTTTCTACTTTAGCTGTCAACGCACGACCGACCTAACGCAGTATTGTGAATTAGCTATTAATCCTCGTGTCTTGCTTGCCTATCGTTGGTATGCTTTGTCGTGATAGAAAATGCAGAGGTTAGTCTAATATACATGACTGATATAAAAGGGTCTTTAAGCAAGAGGTTTCATTTTAAATGATAAGAAAAATGCAGTATTTTTTGGAAAGGAGGGTATTTCTATTTTAAACTATTTTAAACCATTTTGTTGAAATTTTGTCAACACATTCTTCAACACAATTATACCTCTATTTCGTGAATAATAGCTCTGATGTTGTCTTTCAGCGCTTGAATAGTTATTAAATCATTGGCGTAGAGCTTATCTTTAACGCAGCACACGGTCTCGGAGTTAACTAATTAATTATATTAATTTAGTTTTCAGCTACTATAATAAAATTTATGTCACCTTAAAAACCTTTATTTTAATTATTTTATAATATCGATCTTTGAAATTTGATGTTGTGACCAATATCTAGTTTTAAATCTTTTTGAGGAAACTTAATAATTGACAGTATTTTTAAGCAAACAAATAAAATAAGACAATTGGAACATTTAAAAACTTGATCAAACCATAACATTCATTCTATCAATCCATCAATCCATAATGATTATGTCAACTATAGAATACCAAACTGTCAACAGCTGTTTCCATAATAAGAACCACTTACAAGCGAAAATTTAACATTTAATGTACCAACGTAGTAGGAGCAGGTTATGGAAAATGAGACCATAGAATGCATTGGGTCAGTGATTGTCAAGAAACTAAGAGAATTGCAATAAAAATAAATGCATTAAAATATGAAACCTCAAGGTACTCGAGGTACTCGATTGGATTACACAATTTATTGGAAAGCAGTGCAGGTGAGTTACGTGATAAAGTAAAATGTATTAACTTTAAAAGGTTGAGTCGAGTCCAATGGCTGCATTATTGAAGACTGTAGCGAAAACAAACAACAAAAACAAAATCGAAATGAAAGGAAGCCCTATAATAAGTGATAGGGATTTTCATGGCATACTTAGGCAGCAAAGGAAAGTAATACAGAGAGCAATAAAAACAAAATTCGAATGCCAGACAGACAAACTTTTAGCAAAAAAGCACTTAAACTTTAACACTTCTTGATGAAGATAAGCTTATTGTTTGTAAATACTAGTTTTCAAATTCATACGAAAAAAATTCAAGTAGACACCCAGAAAAAAAAAAATCGTAAGCCCAAAGAAATTGCAATTTGCCACAAAGAATTTTATTGGTTATATTGTGCCAAAAGAAAAAACATCGTTACGGCAAAAACACAAAAATTGTTAGATTCCCAAGAACAATATACTGTAATCAAAAACTTAAATTCTTGTGGCAAAGCCGTACGTATATGGAAAAGTCGTCAAAGTAAAGAAAATGTACTTTGGCACAAAGACTTTTATTCGTTACGGCAAAGACGCAGAATGTTAGATTCCCAAAAAAATATACTTTAAACGAAAAACTTAGGTGCTTAATTTTAACATACGTACATATTTTTTTAATTGTAACATTCAAATTGCTATTTAAATTGTTCACTGAAAAAAAAATTACGCTGCAAATTTCAAATGAAACCAAAACAAATTTGAGCTTACTTTATTTATTTACGTTTTTTTTACGTCCTTTTTCATTTGAGGTTATGTTTGCTAGCATTTTTCAATGATCACTGCATACCCTGCAGTTCTTGGAAATGCTTCTATATAACAAAAAGAAAACAAAACACTGCACTTGATACAACTGACACTTGATTGCACTTAATATTTAACTTTGTCACTTAATTCACACATAAATTCACTTTTTCACAATTAAAAACAAACACTAATACGTTGTCAGGGGCAAAAATAAAGCACTTCTGCGGCAGACTATTCAATATTGGCACTTGAACACAATTTTCTTATTCTTCGTATACAAATATGATTTTGAAGAAAACATTCTTTAAAGTAACAGACTTTGTCTTTGAAACAATGAAGCTTACTCTCAAAAAAACAAAGAAAATTTATTGATTTTACACACTTTTTCCAATTCCTTGTTAACAAAGAACTAAACCCTTATAGTAAATGTTTTATCTTCACGGCAAAGATTGCTTCATTGATTAAGCTTCAGAGAACTTCAGTCTTTTGTTTCAATGATGCAGCACTTGCATAGTTAAAGGATACATCATAATTGCAAAGATGTTCATTGTGGTAATGATATTTTGGTTACATCTTTACAAGAATTTTTTTTTTGATTCTAAACGACTACTAATTACACGGAAAAGTAAAAAAAATCAATGTAAAAATTACTATTTGTTCCAGTAATTCAATAATTTGACTGAATTTTCAGAAAAATATATTGAGACCATAGTCATATTTGTAGTTTAAATGTCAAAAATTGTCAAAACGGGAATTGACTGTATAAAATTCTGGAACAAAGAGTAAAAAGTTATCATAGTAAAAAATATTTTGATGTTCAACGATATTTTGTTAAAGACACTATTCAATCACTATAGTGTACCAAATCATAAATTATACTATACAAATTTAGATCCAGTTAACTGTTAGCAGTTCAAACACATGTCTTGCTGTCAATTTTTGATTCCATTTATTAAAAATGACACTGTGGAAGTGCGTTTTACGGCATGCGAGACTTGCCGGGGACACGGTTCGTATCTATACTTGGGGTATAGAACAAATGATTACAATAATACATTAATACATCAATTGGCAATTACAAGAACATAACAAATTTCTCGATTAAATCACTCTTTACCAAAAACTATAAATTGCTTTTTCATTACAATTAACATTCCTACTGTTTATTTCTGAAAAAGCTGCAGTCACTTTTATAAGCATGCGATGAGGTTTGTAAAGAGTTTAATCTTTTGTGTTGCCTTACTTTTGACCAAAAAAAAAAAAAAAAAAAAATTATAGATAAAGAAATATGTTTAATGTCATAAAAATTTGCAAACATTCACAAAATGTTTAACTTATTTTGATCCACATGCACACCGTATATGAAGCCATCATTAGTTTCTACTATACGAGCTAATTCCATTTTAGTTCCTACTTATAAATGTATCATATTTTACACTGAATCGAAGATAAAACGTCAAGCCTTCTAAAAATAATATCTTACGATATGAGCCGTTATATTTGAAAATGAAAGAAGTCAACTTTTTTATATATTGAGATATTTAGAGGTTTGCATTTGATAAAATTGAAAAATATTGGCAAATATTGACTGATTCAGAATATGTTTTAGCAATATATATTGATCAAATTTTAACACGCAGTAGTTATTTTTAAAATTTTTAAAGAATATAAACGATTTTTTACCCACAAATGCACTAGTACCACTTTCATATATAACTTATTGACAAATTATTTTTAATAGCGGAATAAGTCAATTTTTTTTTGGTTCGACTTATATCACTTTACACAAATTTAGCTCAACTAAACTAACAACAAAACTAAGTTGGAATTTTCTTTTATAGGATTAAATTGTTTTTTAGATGGAACTTAAACGCTAAAAATCTATATATTAATACGCAAACAAAAAAGTTTGTGATCCCTTTTTTCCTGTGTTAACTTCAACATATTCACATAAAACTAATATCGATGAGAAGGTGTGAGTAGAGTTGAGTAGATGTGCACAATATAATTTTTATTCGAATATATTGTCGTTAATATAGGTAAAACTAAGCAAATTAAAAAAAAATCCTTTTTTCCTAATGGGATGAAGCCAACAACTATTAAACATCGTTGCTGTAGCATATACGAGCAATTTTGTTGGTGCTTTCTCTTAATTTCTCTCTCAACAAAATAAATTTGCCACCGCGTCAACGTCAAAAAAACTGTTAAATTGCTGCTTGCTTCATATAACACATGTAAAGACATTTATAATTGTTTATTTTTTCAACACTTGAGTTCAGGCTATGGATTGGTGCGTTCAGCAAAAAAAACAAAAAAAAAAAAAACACAGTGCGTCGTTGGACACACGAGAGAAGCGAAGCTTTTTTACAGTTCCATAGATATGATAGTTTAATTTTTTTTTTTTTTTAAATAACTTAAATTCAAAAATTTAAAACATTATATACATAAAAAAAAACACACGTTAATATTCACACCAGTAAATTGTATTACATTTCATTATTATATTATTTTTTTTTATTATATGTTACTGTCATTGTTTTTTCATCGCACTTGTGGGAAATTGTTAATTTTCCTTCGCACTATGCAAAAACAAACCAAAAGCATGAGGTTAGATCTGCGCCTAATAGCACGGAAGTCATGACCTCACAGATCCCTCACCATAATTCATCTTCCGTCTTTCATGAAATTTTGGAATCGTCCAACCATTTACCATCAGTTAATTCCTTGCCACCAAATAAGCCAGCTTATCTTAACACTTCCACTGCATCCGACTTGGAATTTATAGCACCTATAGCAGCGCCGCGTAGAGTTATTGAGCGATTTGGAACCTCGTGGACTATCACAGAATGGGAAAACAGGATCCAAAAGCTTAAGTCTGCTAATCAATTTGAATCTACCACAGTATTCATCAAAGGTTTTCCCTCGAAGACATCTGTATCCTCGGTGCGAGAATACTTCTTAAAAAAATTTTGCGTCTCCATCTCCGATTGCGAGAAAACATCTCGAAGCCGTGCAAAATTTAGCAGCTTTAAAGTTATCATGCCCACCAAATACGCTTGGCTGGTCCTGAGTGACTCCGATGGAATCCAAACTCTTGGAACTATTACAATATCAAAGTGGACAGGTAAGGCCGGGAGTACTCCGAAAATATATAAAACTAGCAACTATATGTCAAACTCATACACGAGCTCTAACATTAAAATAAGCAATAATCCTGAGCACAACACCAATAAACCTAAAAATTTGTCTAACTCTAACATAAATACTAATTCTTACTCTAATAATCCTTCAAAAAGTAATTATAGTTCTAGCTCAAACTCTTCTCATTCTAAATCTAATCTTAATTCTACCTCAATATCCAATTTGCAATCTAAGTCCTATCATAATTTAGATACTAATTGGAATCTTAAAACTAACATCTTCCCAATATTCTCTCCCATAGTCAACCGGAATACCGCTCCAACTAACAATACGGTGAAAAGCAATCTAATATCGAAAAAATCTCCCACTTATCCAAGACGGGTTTCATTTAATCTAAACAACAATGAAACCAACAATGATAAGTATCCGAACTTCATCCACTCCCATACTCTAAATCCATCACCACCAACCGAAAGTGTCTATAAACCTATTCCGGTTCTAAATGTGCCTTGTGATCAACCTGGTAGCCCTGCGTCATTTCTAGATCCTCTACTTCCTCCAAAAGTCAAATTAACATTAAATTCTTACGCAGACACTGAGAGCAGATATGCTCTTTCTCGTCTAAGGGAGAACAGAGTGTACAACAACGTTCGTTTATATCTCGCTTATATGCATAAGGCCCCAGATTCAACATGCATTGAAGGCAAGACAAAAACTAATCTTAGAGTATTAATTCAGCAAGAAGGGCTACCTACCGTTGTTGATGACTTATGTAACCTTTTTGTTTGCTTTCACGAACAACTTAACGTAACGATTGATCAAGTCAAGGCGGATCTAGACACATATGGCGCTCACGTCAGAACTAAACACGTGTCTCTTCTTCAAAAATCACGTAAAGAGCAGCAGCAATATTATCGTCCCTAACTCAAATTTGTTAAACATATTTTACCATAACTGTGGTGGCATGAGAAGCAAATTACAAAAACTTTATGTTGACGCCAAATCATGCCACTTCAATGTACTAGTATTCACTGAGACATGGTTAAATGATACTTTCAATAATGAGGAAGTTCTTGACAGTAATTGGACTGTCTTCAGAAATGATCGGGACTACTCCTCAACAGGTCTTTCACGAAGGTGAGGAGTCCTGATAGCATCTCACAATTCTCTCCCAAGTGAGCTTATAGATACACCTACCCACAAGCTCTTCGATCACCAAATAATTAGAATTTGCTTAGGATGTCTATATTTGTACATTGGTGTCGTTTACATTCCTCCCTGCTCAAGTGAAACAACATACAACGAGCTATGTGAAACACTGTCCGCCTTTATGTCTACTCTAAATGAGGAAGATAAAGTTGTTATTCTTGGTGACCTTAACCGTCCAAATATATCGTTTGTTACCGATGAAAATGACAACTATCTTCTTCCTGTTAGTAGATAGGATATGGGGATTCTGGGGCAGGAGGCTCAGAGGCTCAAGCCGATGACGTCACGCCCGCACCCCAACACCACCAAGTGGTGGCTTTTTTAACTAATCTGCAAGTTTGGGGTATGTCTTTGCTTTAAGCTTTTTATCTTTGGCAAGTTTGGTATATGTCTTTGCTTTAATCTTTTAAAAATTGGCAAGTTTGGGGTAAGTCTTTGCTTTTTTAAGCGTTGATCATAATTTTATACACTACATTATCGGTAGTGGTAGTCAAGCGAGTTCTTATCAGTGTTTGCATGTTTTGTTTTTTCTTAACCCTCGCATTAGTTACAGCAAGACTCAAATTTTGCTGGTCAACTTGCTTTGTGAAAATATATATATATTTATTTGGAATGAAGCAATTTAGGTACGGCGAAGGTTGAAGAGGTTAAAGAAATGTTTATAAATTTATCATAAAGTCGGTAAGTATTAGGTGGGAGTCTTTGTTTTAAGCTTTTAAAATTGGCAAGTTTGATGTATGTCTTTGCTTTAAACTTCTTAAAATTGACAAGTTTGGGGTATTTCTTTGCTTTAAGCGTTGGTCATAATTTTATACACTACATTATCGGTATTGGTAGTCAAGCGAGTTCTTATCAGTGTTTGCATGTTTTGTTTTTCTTAACCCTCGCATTAGTTACAGCAAGTCTCAAATTTTGCTGGTCAACTTGCTTTGTGAAAATATATATATTTATTTGGAATGAAGCAATTTAGGTACGGCGAAGGTTGAAGAGGTTAAAGAAATGTTTATAAATTTAATAAAGTCGGTAAGTATTAGGCGCGTGTATTAGATTTGTGTAAGTAGTTTATATATTAGATGCCAACCATTAAAAAACATAGGCGTATATAAATATCTATTCGTCAGTTGGGGGACATCGGGTAACAACCCCCCGCGTAATAACCACCGGCCAAGTCACTTATACCCAGCAACTTCTCCGCCGCTGTATTTTATTTTAAGTAAACGAAATACCCCGCAACCAAGAAGAGTCAGGAAGTTTCTAGAAGCTTCGAGATGCAGAAACGTCGAGAACATTTTAGAAGTCGACTTATGTTATTGTATGCCGATGACGTCACCCATACCCATCCTGGTACGGATTTTAATTTTATTTAATTTCAATTTCAATACTAATTTCAAGGTTAAAGTGATAAGAGCCAAGCTTCATAGTAAGCGCACTCATAACCCGCAAGTTCAAGATAAGGCAGCAATGTACAAGTTCAAACATGTTTTTTTTTTTGTGTTACTTCTAAAATAAATAAACAATTTTTGCGGTCAAGTGCAAGGGCAAAAAAAGAAGATAAGAATTTAAAGTTGATATGTCAAAAACTAAGCTAAGCTAACCTAAGCTAATATAAGCTAAGGCTGCGTTCATAGTGAACGCCCATAATCGGCTGCTTTTTATAATGGTTCTTGTTGTTGTTGTTCTTACTATTGCTATTGTTGTTCTTACTGATGTTGTTGTTGTTGTTGTTGTTCTTGTTGTTGTTCTTACTGTTGTTGTTGTTGTTGTTGTTGTTGTTGTTGTTGTTGTTCTTACTCTTGTTGTTGTTGTGGTTGTTGTTGTTGATGAGGCTGTTTTACTAATAAAAATAGGCAATCTAAAGTTACTAAATAAATAGCTAAACTTCTTTATTAAAATATTATTTATATTAATTACACTACATTTTGAGCCCAATTTGGTCACATCTGTTGATAACCAAGATAAGCTATGGAAGCTACGTCCAATTACGGACCATCTCAAGTCAAATATGTTGAAGAACTATCACTCAACACAACATTTATCTTACGATGACAATGGACGACACGGTTGCAAGCAGTTTTTTAAAGGTAAACCAATCGGCCAAACGGTTACATGTTAAATTTTGACATATATCAAGGCAAGAACCCACGTTGTACCAATCCATATGATGAACGATTCGGAAAATGTGCAGCACCACTTATAACTATGATCGATGACTTTCAGATGATTTGAAAGGCCTTATTGAATATTTCATTTATATTGAATTATTGGTTGATTGATTATCGATATTGTGATTGATTGATTGATTATCGCTCAGTTTAAGCTGGTAGCTGTTGAACAGTACAGACCATTTTAGCTGGTAGATGTAGAACAGTACAGATCAGTTTTAGCCGGTAGCTGTTGAATAGTACAGATCAGTTTTAGCCGGTAGCTGTAGAACAGTACAGATCAGTTTTAGCCGGTTGATGTAGAATAGTACAGACCAGTTTTAAGGTAGCTGTTGAACAGCTACCGGCTAACAAGCTGTTGAACAGCTACCGGCTAAAACTGATCTGTACTATTCGACAGCTACCGGCTTAAACGGGTCTGTACTATTCTACATCAACCGGCTAAAACTGATCTGTACTATTCAACAGCTACCGGCTAAAACTGATCTGTACTGTTCTACATCTACCAGCTAAAATGGTCTGTACTGTTCAACAGCTACCGGCTTAAACTGATCGATAATCAATCAATCAATCACAATATCGATAATCAATCAACCAATAATTCAATATAAATGAAATATTCAATAAGGCCTTTCAAATCATCTGAAAGTCATCGATCATAGTTATAAGTGGTGCTGCACATTTTCCGAATCGTTCATCATATGGATTGGTACAACGTGGGTTCTTGCCTTGATATATGTCAAAATTTAACATGTAACCGTTTGGCCGATTGGTTTACCTTTAAAAAACTGCTTGCAACCGTGTCGTCCATTGTCATCGTAAGATAAATGTTGTGTTGAGTGATAGTTCTTCAACATATTTGACTTGAGATGGTCCGTAATTGGACGTAGCTTCCATAGCTTATCTTGGTTATCAACAGATGTGACCAAATTGGGCTCAAAATGTAGTGTAATTAATATAAATAATATTTTAATAAAGAAGTTTAGCTATTTATTTAGTAACTTTAGATTGCCTATTTTTATTAGTAAAACAGCCTCATCAACAACAACAACCACAACAACAACAAGAGTAAGAACAACAACAACAACAACAACAACAACAACAACAACAACAGTAAGAACAACAACAAGAACAAGAACAACAACAACAACAACAACATCAGTAAGAACAACAATAGCAATAGTAAGAACAACAACAACAAGAACCATTATAAAAAGCAGCCGATTATGGGCGTTCACTATGAACGCAGCCTTAGCTTATATTAGCTTAGGTTAGCTTAGCTTAGTTTTTGACATATCAACTTTAAATTCTTATCTTCTTTTTTTGCCCTTGCACTTGACCGCAAAAATTGTTTATTTATTTTAGAAGTAACACAAAAAAAAAAAACATGTTTGAACTTGTACATTGCTGCCTTATCTTGAACTTGCGGGTTATGAGTGCGCTTACTATGAAGCTTGGCTCTTATCACTTTAACCTTGAAATTAGTATTGAAATTGAAATTAAATAAAATTAAAATCCGTACCAGGATGGGTATGGGTGACGTCATCGGCATACAATAACATAAGTCGACTTCTAAAATGTTCTCGACGTTTCTGCATCTCGAAGCTTCTAGAAACTTCCTGACTCTTCTTGGTTGCGGGGTATTTCGTTTACTTAAAATAAAATACAGCGGCGGAGAAGTTGCTGGGTATAAGTGACTTGGCCGGTGGTTATTACGCGGGGGGTTGTTACCCGATGTCCCCCAACTGACGAATAGATATTTATATACGCCTATGTTTTTTAATGGTTGGCATCTAATATATAAACTACTTACACAAATCTAATACACGCGCCTAATACTTACCGACTTTATTAAATTTATAAACATTTCTTTAACCTCTTCAACCTTCGCCGTACCTAAATTGCTTCATTCCAAATAAATATATATATTTTCACAAAGCAAGTTGACCAGCAAAATTTGAGACTTGCTGTAACTAATGCGAGGGTTAAGAAAAACAAAACATGCAAACACTGATAAGAACTCGCTTGACTACCAATACCGATAATGTAGTGTATAATATTATGACCAACGCTTAAAGCAAAGAAATACCCCAAACTTGTCAATTTTAAGAAGTTTAAAGCAAAGACATACATCAAACTTGCCAATTTTAAAAGCTTAAAACAAAGACTCCCACCTAATACTTACCGACTTTATGATAAATTTATAAACATTTCTTTAACCTCTTCAACCTTCGCCGTACCTAAATTGCTTCATTCCAAATAAATATATATATTTTCACAAAGCAAGTTGACCAGCAAAATTTGAGTCTTGCTGTAACTAATGCGAGGGTTAAGAAAAAACAAAACATGCAAACACTGATAAGAACTCGCTTGACTACCACTACCGATAATGTAGTGTATAAAATTATGATCAACGCTTAAAAAAGCCAAGACCTACCCCAAACTTGCCAATTTTTAAAAGATTAAAGCAAAGACATATACCAAACTTGCCAAAGATAAAAAGCTTAAAGCAAAGACATACCCCAAACTTGCAGATTAGTTAAAAAAGCCACCACTTGGTGGTGTTGGGGTGCGGGCGTGACGTCATCGGCTTGAGATATCATAGATTTCACATTGCTAAGTACCTTTTATGGCAGTGATCTGCAGCAAGTTTCTTCTGTACAAAATCAAAATGGGAGATGGTTGGACCTAGTCTTTACTAACGTATATGAGGAAATGAAGGTTAGCCCATGCAGTGATGCAGAAAATTTGTTAGCTAACTCTGTTCACCATACAGCCTTAACGGTTGCTTTCTCTTTTAATGAAGTTACCTTTACCCAATCTTATAATAACTCCATTGCGTACGATTACCTCAACGCCGATTACGAAAGCATAAAATGTTATCTTAATGCTCTAAACTGGAATTATATTCTTTCCAACTTAGACGTAGATAGCGCTGTCTCCAAATTTTATCAGCACATTTTTACAGCTATCGAAGCTATGTGCCAAAAATAATGAAAAAAAAAATAAGCTTTCAGAGCCATGGCTAGATAGAAATCTCAGATTTTTGAGGAATCAAAGAAATAAAATCCATAAACTTCTCAAAAACACTGATAATGTAAGCGATGAACTCAAGCTAATGTATGACGAGCTATCAAAAGAGTTCTCTATCAAGTCAGAAGAAGCGTACAAGTTGTACATTAACCTTATCGGTGAGAAAATCATCCAAGAACCGAAAAAATTCTTTGACTTTGTTAACTTGAAGCGTAATTCTAGCGGCTATCCATCGTCTATGTTTAAAGGTATTGTCAATTCGTCCAACCCTCATGAAATCAGCAACTTATATGCTGATCATTTTAAGGAGGTCTTTTGTTAATCTACTACCCAATTTGAAGCCTCTTCTCCCAGCTCAAATATTGTGGTGAATAGTATGAATTTAACGCAGGAAGAGATTTCTAATGCCATAAAAGAACTGGATTTATTTAAGGGACCTGGACCGGTCCTTATTCCTACAAGCTTCCTGGTGCGATGTTTAGACCAACTACTTCTGCCGTTATACATAATTTTTAACGAATCACTGTCTTCTGGGACATTTCCTTCATATTGGAAATCATCCCATCTAACACGGAAGTGGCAAGTGGCTTAGCAGCTACCCAAACCATAAAAATCTATTAATTACCTCTTGTAGCAAGTGGCTAAGCAGCTACACCACACAAATACATTAATAGGTTATTGGATGTACTGCAAGATAGCTTCAGTTGCATCTAATACTGACTCAATGCTACCGTATAGCGAAGGTGCTTGGCTCAATGGATGGAGTGAAGAACTCCCAACCATAGGTTTCCAGGTTCGAGTCCCCACGGCAGGTGAAAAAATGTTTTTTTATATTTGTTATATTAAATTGTCTTGTTGTCTTGTATACACATAGACAAAGAAACCATATAAAATTCTAAGAAAAAATCTGTCGAAAATTTTTCAGATTTTACTCCAAGCAAATCACAGAACGGGGCGTAAAAAGCTTCGCTTCAAAAACCCGATTTTGATATGGCCGGATTTCGGCCACAGGCTATACTAGTAATAATTAAAATAAAAAATTAGAGACAAAATGAAAAATGTAAGACGAGTATATTAAGAGTTTGTTAAGAAATAGGTTTAGCTTTTTCATAAAACGATGAGTGTAAAAGATAAAGTGCTTAATTAAAATATCAAAAAATTTAAACTTAATAACAAAACAAAAGTGTTAAACTTTGTTTCGTATTTGTCATCAAATTGATGACAATTTTGACTTTAAATGCTTACATTTATGTATGTATTTATCAAATGACTTGAAATTTCGACTCAATGTGTAATTAAAATAATATTTTTTATGCATCAAAATCATAAATAAAGATCAATTCAATCAAAACATAAAAAATATTTATTGTTGTCTTATTTAAATACTAAAATTTTAGATTTTATCAACACTTAGTCGAAAAATTCTTTGTATTTAATGTCCTTTTATAACGGTATCTCTTTTCTTGCCATTTTGACAATTTTCGTAATGTGAAGATAAACAATTTTATATAACATTAATTTTCGTTCATCTGGAAGTAACATGAGAAACAATGCCGAACATTTTTATTTCTCTTCACTTTATGTGGAAGTTCAACGTTTATATAGAACTTTCTTAAAAAAATTCTAACGAAAAGAGTGCACACTGAAGTCATAATAAACAATTGTAATTGCGATATAAGACTTATTTTACTTGTGATTGTTTGGAGTGGACTTATTCCACTTAAAAAAAAAATATTTCTTCGAAAACATTTTTCAGCAAATTTCTCTTGGCTAATATTTGGCGAAAACGGAATCCATTAAATGTATAATAAAAAATATAAAAGGGGAATCCTCATAAGCATTGACTCATATTTTTTTTTTAAGTGAACTCATTCCACTTTCAAATATAACGGCTCAATATTGTAATAATGCATTTTTTAAATAAACATTATAAAAAAAGAAACAGTTTCGATAATATCGTAAGTGTGGAAGGAGAATTTTTTTTTTATATATTTGGTGATAGATTTGTTGTTCTTGTTCAGTTTTATGTTGGTTAAAAATAAATGAAATTCAATCTTATGTTTAAGAGATTGAAATAAATATTTCGGAATAATATTAAATTATTATTTTTTCCTGCAGTAAATAAGTTGAATGTATTCTAAATTAAATTGAAAATTTAAATTTTAACAAACAAAATATATTTTTAATATAAAATATATGAGCGATTCCACCCTTATGGCCGATTCCAAGCTGAGAAAGTTCTATATAGATTGCGTTAATTTTACAGATAGGTTCTCTGTAAACACACCCACAATAAATAAAAGAATAAATAAAACACAGTAAGCCTAGCGCTTTTTCTTGTGTTTTTCTATGCTTTGGTTGTTGTCCTTGCTATTACAGAAACATCAAATGTTGGCTTTATATTTCATGTAATTGTGAAAAATTTATGGGAAACAGGGGGGGCAAACCTTCACATGGCAACGTGTCCGACCGCATCAACCTGGCGAGGCCAGCATTATTCATGTCGAAATCGTGTCAAGTCGACTCAAACCTCCACGTGGTGTTTCCTGGGCAACGGCAAACTGGCATCCGTCAGTTTGACGGCTAATTTGAGGGGCGAGTCGCTCCATAGACCTTAAACATGGAATGTGCGCAGGGTTTGCGTCTCGCCACATTACTGCTGCCCAATGAAAACTAAACCAGCCTCGGATAAGAACCCCAAATACGTTGACGACCACCGCAAACGAAAAACGGACAATGATTTACGGATATGCACCTGGAATGTCTGGACTATTTATAGGGAAGGTGCCATTATCCAACTGGCGGAAGCCCTCAAAACAATAAAAGCTGACATCACTGCCATCCAGAAAATACGATGGAAAGGGCAAGGCTGCTCTAAACAAGCACACTGTGATATCTACTACAGCTGCCATGCGGAGAGGCGCGAAAGACGAAGCCGTCAAATACGCTTTTTACGCTAGTCTTGAGGACGTATACGACCACCTTCCGGTCCATGACGTGAAAATAGTCCTCGGCGATTTTAATGCGAAAATCGGAAAGGAAGGCATCTTTGGCCCCACTGTTGGTCAGTTCAGTCATCATGAGACCTCCACGAACAACGGTCTAAGACTGGTCGACTTCGCCGCGGCACGAAACATGGTAGTTAGTAGAACCAGATTTAAACACCTCGACATCCACAAGGCCACCTGGCTGTACCCAGATAAAAAAACGCGAAACCAAATTGATCGTGTTGTAATCGACGGAAGGCATGCATCTAGTGTTCTAGATGTGCGTACATTTCGGGGAGTCAACATTGACTCCGACCATTATCTTGTTGCAGCCAAGATACGCATGCGATTATGCAAAGCGAAGAACATACCCACAGGAATGCAACGAAAGCTAGATGTCGCTAAGCTGCAATTACAACGGACTGCCGAAGCCTACTCCGCTCAACTCTTGGTTAAGCTCAACCAACCAACCTCTGAACTCGACGACGCCTGCGGACTTTGGGTGCATATATCCCACTCCATGCGCTCTGCCGCTGAAGAAGTCATTGGTTTCCGGCGCCCGCAACCTCGGAACCAATGGAACGATCAGGAGTGTCGCATCGCGCCATCAGTAAAAAACGCCGCATATAGAACAACGCTGCAGTCAGCTGCAACACGAGCCGTGCAAGAAAACTACCGCGAAAAGAGGAAGGAAGAGAGGCGCCTTTTCAGACGCAAGAAAAGAGAGCAGGAAAAGCGTGTGCCTGAGGAACTAGGGGTATATCAGGGCAAGAAGGATGCACGAAAATTCTATCAACAGGTTAAGCGTCTAACCCAAGGTTTCAAGCCCGGAACATCCACTTGTAGAGACGAAAATGGAGATCTGAATACGGATACACAGTGTCTGCTTAGATTGTGGAGACAGCACTTCTCCAATTTACTTATTGGCGACGATTCCACCAATGCCGCCATGGAGAGCGCAGTTCAGAGCCACCAATCGACGATGACGGAGTGAAAGTATCACCACCTAGCCATGAAGAGGTTCGAGTTGCTATCCAACGACTCAAAAACAATAAAGCAGCGGGTGCTGACGGCCTGTCAGCTGAATTGTTTAAAACCGTCGGCGATGAATTGATAAGGCGCATGCATCAACTCATCAGCAAAATATGGCTAGCAGAAAGCATGCCTGACGATTGGAACCTCAGCGTACTGTACCCTATACAACTCCGCCAGGTTTCGGCCTGCCTGTCCCCAGCCAGGATAAAGGAGGAGGGTTGTTTGTAGGATACGTCCTGCAAACGTAAAAACTGATAAAGCCAACCAAGAGCTTGGGGTGGCGCCCATATTGGTAGCAGGTCTTATTCGATATATCGATATGAAAGAAGCCTGCGAAGGTATAGCAATTGACCTTAAAACTTGTTAGTACGGGGACAGTCTTTACCCGTCGGATGGGGTTGACCCTATCTATCCACCGCATGGAGACCTTAATTCGGCTGGAAAATCTGGATGTGAAGTGTTGGCATGCGTGCGTCAAAGTGTCAACTCTTCTTCTTTCCGAAGTGTTGCTTGTCAAGTGTTTGACTCGCACCTTCAAACTGGCACGGCAGTCACTGAGGGAAGTGTTGTTTGTTGGTTGTTTTAAACTAAACTAAACTTCTCATACTGAGCACGGCAGTCCGAACTGCCGTGTTGACTTTCCGAACTGCCAGAGTGAGAGTGGCAATTGCAAAGGTCCTCCAAAGTAGGTACCAGTCATGTGCAATAGTTTCCAGCTGAGTCGGCACCTGCAAGCTGTTAGACTAGCCTCTAAGTGCTCATTGAGCACAGTCATGCATAAGAAGGCACTTTTTCATAATTGCATTTGTGTCTTCTTGGTCTTCTTGCGGGGATGTTGTGGATCCTCATCTGACGGGATCGAGTTGCCCAGATGACCGTCGTGGGCTGGCCCTTCGGGGAGTCTCGTACTGGTTGTGGTTGTGTGAATGCTACACAGGTCTAGATTGACTGGCGGGGTCGCGCAATGGTACGACCGGGCTGGCATATCTGTCTTAATATGCAAGAGATTGGGTAGGTCTCGTCTCTACCAGTAGATGGATGGAAGTACGTCGCTACGGAAGTCTAAACTGGAACTGCTATTACGGGCAGTATGTTAATTCATAATGCTCCTAATCAGAAGGGCACTGGGTGATGCTTTGTGTTTGTGAAACGGCTTCCATGTTCGTGTTGCCACACCGGATGCCCCGTACGTTTTACTTGCTAAAATGTAAACGGGTCCGTGTTGTGGTAGCACAAAGTTCATGGTTGTCTGTTTCATGAACTATTACCCTAGGTTTTGGATAACTCAACTTACTTAAGCCTTACGGCAGGTGTACTTAAGAAAGGAGACCCAACAATCTGCGCCAGTTATAGAGGTATCAGTCTTACTACCATCGCATATAAAGTTCTCTCAAGCGTTCTGTGTGAAAGATTAAAGCCGATTACAAAAACACTGATTGGACCTTATCAGTGTGGCTTTCGACCTGGTAAGTCCACCATAGACCAGATTTTCACGCTACGACAAATTCTGGAGAAAACCCACGAAAATCAAATTGACACACACCATCTCTTTGTCGATTTTAAAGCTGCGTTCGATAGCCCGAGAAGGGATTGCCTATACGCAACAATGTCTGAGTTCGGTATACCTGCAAAGTTGATCAGACTTTGCAGAATGACGTTGAGCAACACACGCAGCTCCGTCAAGGTAGGAAATGACCTCTCCGAAACCTTCAATACCGCAAGAGGTTTCAGGCAAGGCGATCCACTGTCTTGCGATCTCTTTAACATCATCATGGAGGGGATCGTACGAAAGGCAGGTGTGCATCGTAATGGCACCATTTTCTATAAAGGTGTCCATCTCCTTGCGTACGCATATTGATATTGTCGACAGAACCAAGAGAGATGTTACCGCTGCTTTCGCCGCTATCGAAAAGGAATCAGCCAAAGTGGGTTTGACGATAAATGAGGGTAAAACAAAGCATATGCTGTCTACAAACAAGGGAGCTCGGCGTTTAGACTCCCACGTTTCATCCGACAGCTATAACTTTGAAGTAGTTAAGGAGTTCGTTCACCTTGTCACCGCCATTAATATCAACATTGAAATCAGAATGGAGATAAAGCCAAGAACAATAATTGCTAATAGGTGCTACTACGGGCTCAGTAAGCAACTAAGTTCCAGAGCCCTCTCTCGATCGACAAAACTAACACTCTACAAGACGCTCGTTCTACCTGTGCTGCTTTATGGCGCTGAGGCATGGGTAGTTTCGCAAACTGACGGAGCCGCTCTGGGGTGTTCGAGAGAAAAGTTCTTCGCAAAATCTTCGGTCCTGTTCGAGTCGGCGATGACTATCGCATCCGAATGAACCACGAGCTGTATGATCTCTTCGAAGACATTGACGTAATTCAGCATATAGCTGTGCAGCGACTACGCTGGCAGGGTCATGTCCTTCGTATGGACGACGAAGCTCCAGCGAAAAAGGTGCTCGAGGCGAGGGTCGCTGGTCAATGACAACGAGGGAGACCATGCCTCCGATGGATGGATCAGGCTGAGGAAGCCCTAACCGCACTTGGTGTATCCGATTGGAGAAGGCGCGTGCAAAGCACAGGCGCCTGGCGAGAGCTGATGAGGTCGGCCGAAACCCGGACACGGGTTGTTACGGCCACCTAAGTAAGTAAGTGTAAAATTTATATAAGTTAGAGAGCTCAAACATGAATTTTTCTCCCAGTGAGGATCAACCAGACCAACAAGTGCTTACATTAACATTGTACGATCAATACTTTAAGCACATCAAAGGCTCAAAGAGTGACATAAAAACGATTTCTGATCGCAATCAACCACCCTACTAACCTCCGAGAATGACGTAATTCTACGTCAAAAAATTATAAAAAATTATAAAAATGGTTATATCTCAAGAAGTAATGTGTTTACAAAAAATAATAGCAGACATGAAATATCTGTGTAATTTTACACCACCTGTGTCAAACAACACAAATATCGGTACAATATTTTCTATACACAAACGGCACCGCTGCCAGAATCATCACTCATTATTTAAGATTTTAAGTGTCTCTCGCTACAGGAAATTCCCATGTCAGTTGTCTGGCAGTTGCTTTCTTGTCTTTACCATGTTGTTGATAAAATAATATAATTGACACCCATTTTTTTTGGTACTTTTAAAATAATCATAATCTCCAAACGTTGTTACCTACGTTTATATCCACATAATTACAGCTTGGATAAAATAACGAAAGTGTGACGGTCAATGGTTCTTATGAGCAGACTATAAAACAAAAATTGTTCTAATAAAATTGATCATATCATGACTCTCTTCTCGTTTATATCACCATAGATATCTATATTAAAAACAAATATAAATTATATCCTTTCCATATGGTCGTTTATTTAAATATTGTTTTATGAATTTCTTGTTTGTAACCTTGCGTTTATGACGTAGCTATCTGTAGGTGATAAAAATCCAACATATATATATGTAAATTATTGATGTAACAAGTAGCTGGAATTTTTTATTTAGCGCTGACATGAAAGTAAAACATTAGCTTAAAGACAACAAGGAAAGTTTGCTATTCGTTTAAAGATATGTTACAAAAATATATTTTTTATACGTATTATCAATTTTACTCTCCTAAAAAATTTCGCTTATGGAACCCATCATGGGCGTAGCGAAGGGGCATCTGCTTCCATAGACTTGCTTATAAGTATAGTAACAAAGTTTAAAACTGCCGCCATTTCACAACAAACCTTTCTACTTTTAAAAATTTTTTATTAAAAAATAGTTATCGAGCAACACAGTCTGTCATCGGTAGTAAAACAAAACGAGTTGAAGTGCACCTTTGTGGTTAGAACACTTAAAGAAATATACTTGGTGAAATAAATAACTTTTGTTAATTCTTAAGGGGTTACATGACATTGGCAGTTTTTTGAAATCGACTTTTTTTAATAATTTTGTATTTCATGGAAAAATTCCTACGGGTTCAAAAGTTACAGCCGGATTAGTGAGAGCGCATTTTTAATTTTTGCGCTACCTACGTACGGCAACTGGTATATAATTGTTTTACTTGCTACCTGACTTTTGGTGGTTGTTATTTCGTACCTACTTGAAGGGTGAAGCCTGAATTGCTAAACGATTGGAAAAAACTATAAGAAACAGCACAACACAAGATAACGAAGGCATACAGTACGAAGCAGGCATGGCAGATTGAAGGTAACCTTTTTTTTTCTTTGTTCACAAACTTTGAACGCGTTTATCTCGAAACCATGTTTTTCGTACTGGTGGTTGGTTAATTTTTTTTGTGTGTCTCGGTTATACTAGATTTTTGTGCAAACAATCGTAACAATTAGTCACAGGAACTAATCTACCTAATTTGTTTAATTTTCATGCGCACATCTATAATTTTTGATGCCATTCTAAAATGCCTTTTCTTATAAAAATCAAACTCATATTAGTCATAATGAATTAATTAATTAATAATAATAAATTAAATGAAAAAAGTCCTTTATTATTCTTTGAACGAATCAGAAGATATTTGGATCCAAAGTAAGCCAAAAGTGGTCATCCTTCTATATCCAAGCACCTTTTTGTGGGACAGTTGTCTGTTTATATAACAATTGTAGCACAAATAATTCTCTTAAAAAATCACAATTTTTACGAAAGATCAACCGTTTTTATGTTATGTTACTAAGTGGAATCCGGGTCGCAGTGAGTAGAGTGCGTGGCCCATACGCCAGAGAACCCTGGTTCAATTTCCACCTGACACAGAAAGTTTTTTCAATTGAATTAATTTTTCTGTTTGGCCGTAATCAGATCGAGAATTTATGGGGAGTACTTGTACGCCAGGTGTATAAAAATAACAGACAATTTGGCAACGTGAAAAAACGGAAATCAGTAATTTTCGAAGAATGGAGCAAAATTGATTCAAACACATTAAAAAAATGAATTGCAAGTATGCCAAATCGCATTTACAATATTATTGGAGCCAATGGAACAGTAATTTAATATACTTTTTTTTATAAATTCAATAAAAATCGATTTTATTAAAAGTTTTGAAATGGTGTTATAAATATGAGACAGAATCAAAAGTGATATTGATTAATAAACAATTTACCGTTATTAGAATAGACTTTGGTCTTGTTCACTATTGTTGTTGTGCATAGATGACCAAATTCGCAAAACATTCTCTTTTGTTTAAGCTGGCCGTTACAAAAATATTTAAAATTTCGAAGTCGCGTTATATATATGAAACACACCTTATAAGAATAGACAAAAAAATATCAATTTTTTAAAAGTGAAAACCCTTACCTCCCCCTTAAATAAAATTAGAACAACCAGACTGATGAATAATCTAAAATGTATATTTTTTAAAAACTTTTATTTGCTCTTCTTCAGAATATAATTGACAATATGCGAAAAATTGTGGTTTCGTAATGACGAGTATACTCGACATAAACAGTAAATGGGTTCATTTACCGAACTACAACAATTTTTTTATACAGTGTGATCCAATTTCAAATTTCCTATTCTATTTTTTGTCTCAAATAAACTTTGACTTCCAATATTTTTCAAATTGTCATTTGCTATAATATTTCCATCACCCTATTAAGCGCTAAATTGATGCACACTTTCCGGTTATAAATTAGATCGTCTCTATTTTCTTTCGTTTCCATTGAAAAACTTTATCCAATTTTGAAGTCATTCGATGAAATCAGTATAAAGCTTTTAAGATTTCAAGCAAACAATAAAATATTCTTAAAATAGTACGAACTCGAGTGAGTATTGCACAAAAGGTAAATGTTGTCCGAGCTACCCAAGTGTCTAAAACAGTTCTTCTTATTGTTGTTTTATTTTCATTTGATTTTTTTTTTTTACTTTGAAGATACTTTTTATAACTTTGACAGTGAGAAGAAATAATATTGCATCGACGGCAAACAGGGCCGCACATTAAAAATTTGTTTGGGGACTAAGTTTTTTTTTTGTATACGTCTGTTAAAATTTTTTTTACAATAAATATTCTTTTTTCAGGCGGTTGAATTTGTAATGTCTTCTGATTTTACTTTCATATCCCTAAGAATATTAAGGAGAGCTAGAACATTGATCCTCTCTCCTTTAGTTTTACTTCTTAACAATGCTTTTCTGAAGCGCCAGACACCGGCAACGTTGCACCACAAGGCCGAAATTTTAAGTTTAAATATTGAACTTTTAAAAAATTTTTGTGTTAATGTTTTCTTTTTAAAACTTCAGCGTTCATTCTTAAAATATTTTTAAGTTTACTTTCGAGTTATTTAAATATTTTTAGCTTTGTGTTCAAAAAAATTATTTACAATCTTTTAAAACTATAGGGATGAAAATGAAATTGAGGATATTAAGAAATGTTTACATTATGGCAATAAAGCATAAGCAATTTACGATTAAGGCTTAAAGTTTACTTTTAAAATTCTGGAAAACTCTAGGTTTGAAAACTTTTTTTAAAAAAAAAAAACCGACTACAAAATCACTACAATGTAAAAAATAATTTTACCATAACTTTTCTTTTCAATTTCTTAGTCATAATTGGTAATTTATTTAAACATATTATTACATTGGAAAACTTATTATTTTAATTTTTTTCTAATTTATTTTATTCTTTCTTTCAACATATGCATGCAGTTGGGTCATTCTCCAGAAGTGCTTCCAAAATGTTTTCAAAGGAATATTTCTTTAAGTCATTCTATGAAAAGAGTGATCGTTGCCATCAACCGATCAAAGACTTTTGTTTAGTATAATCTTTCTATATACATAAAAATGAATGAATTTATGTACTTATGTGGGCGAGTATGGCAGATATAGACTCCGAAACCGCTAAACCAATTTTTACGAAATTTTCAGGGAAACTGTAGCAAAGTCTCGAGAGTGTCTTGAGTTTGGTGCCGATCGAACCAATGGGCAGGCATTAGACAAGAGCATGCCACCACCCTTTGGAGTTATAGGTCACACAGCCTCGGAATACGGTATTTGAGTAAAGGAAAAACCGCCCTTTATTAATAAATTAAATTGAATTAAAATGAAATTTTAAATTTTGGCCTTTTTGCAATATACGCGATATTACAAGTGGCTGATAGGCGGTATTACACGACCAGCGATGATATATTGTTCTTTCCTTGCCTCAATCATTTCATTATTATCTTTAGCCGATACCTTCTATTTTTAACAAAACAAAAACATTTACAAAAACTACATTTGTGAAACAGTGCGGGTAGTTTGATCATCATGGTAAATGAATTAATGTATAAATTGCTTAAATATACAAAATTTAAATGTTTCTCCGAGGTAATATTCTATAATCATAAGTTTTTAATAACTTCTCATTTTTCACCCACCTGTGGTTCAATTTTCTAGAATTGCCAATATGTAAGCCTGTTAAAAAAGTGCCTGGCGAAGCGGGCGGGAGTTCAGCTAGTATAGTATATTGACATAACTACAATAAAAAAGGAAGAATTATTTTACCTTCATTACTTTTTCTTGGAGGTGTTTTCTTATACTACGTTCACACTGAGAGCTTAATGCGCATTTACAAAATGCAAAATATATATTTGGCTCTTTTACTCCTTCAAAGAGCATACGGCCATACATTCTAAATTGCTAATGCGCATTTCGTTAAATGCGCATTTAGCTGTCAGTGTGAACGTAGTGTTAGTCTTGATGTTATTTTGGTGTTATCATATAAATAAATTTTTTTGAAATTTATAAAAAATGTATTTAAATAAATCATAATGTAATATAATATCTAAAATAACAAATTATTCTGTAAAAAGTTAAATGCTTCTTCGTTTTGCTATGTTTCGTAATAATACTTCGGTTAAATTTAAGAAATTCTCCGAAAATTTGGGCTCTTTAATTAAATAAGTGTGTATAATATTATACGTATTAAATTAAAAAATAAAAGACAGAAATTAATAAGAATAAATTGAAAAAAAATCCTAAGTTACTAATGAAAGGTTTAAGATAGGTACTTTAGAAGATACAGCCTTTTTTGTGAAGCAAGGTCTGATGGACAAGAAGGTGATGGAGGTAATAAAACCAGCTTACGAAGCGCTGTCGGCAGATAATTTGCTTGAAAGATGCCTTGGATCTGAAACTCAGAATTCCAATGAGTCCTACAATTCTGTTCTTTGGTCACTTTCGCCCAAACACATCAACTCAGGCGCACGCACCATCGAAGTGGCCAATTTCATTGCAACGTGCCTCTTCAACGACGGTTTTATACCCATACTTAAAATTATGGGTTTGATGGGTATTGCGATTGGCAAAAACGCATACGAATACGCACTATCTCGCAATGAAGACAGATTGAACCGATCAGAGACTCGAGCTGCGGCATCATCAAAAGCTGGCAGAACGGCTCGCAGAGCAGAGAGGGCAGCAGAAAGCAGTTTCTACGAACAAGAGGAAGGTGGCCTGTATGGAGCTGGCATCGCCGACTAATATTTGTAAGTAAAAATTGTCAGCTCTTTAAAACTGCATTTAAACATTTTTGATTTTTTTTTTTTCCCCAAAAAAATTACTTTAAACTTCGGCGGCCATGATATCTCCAGTTCAACTGAATCGATTTTCATGAAACAAAGTGGAATCGACACAGAATTGTCACCATTTTCGGGTGAACCTCGACCATAATTTTAAAAAATTTGTTACTATTTTTTTTTTACACTAAACTACAAAAAAAAAAACCCGAAATTGAAATTTTTTTTTTTGAATGGCCGCCATTTTGTCAAAAAAAATCACAAAATTAAGCTTGAGGTTCACCCGAGAATTACATCTATACTGATTATAACCCCGTTTTTTTTTCATTTCAGACGCTCCGGAGACCCGGAATCGTGGCCGCCGTGACGACACCTTTTTTTTTCACCACCAAATTTGAAGTCTCATTACTTTTTGAACAGCCCACGTATCGAGGCAAAAAACATTTTTTTATTTACTTTGAACCTTTTGTAATACAATAAATAAAAAAAGTTTTCAATTATTCTCTGCGTTTTCAAATAAGAATTTTTTTAAAAAGGGTCCAAAAAACGGGTTTTGAATGAGAAGACCGCCTTAATGTATAAAAGACAAGCACAATGCTCTGCACTTAATATCGCTCAAACTGTAATATTTTTTTGCTATTATTACAGTTTCTTCCCAACATGAACTATACTAAAAAATTTTCAACCTGAAAGTATACACATAAAATTAATTTGAAACCTATCATTGACATAACATTCTTGCCTTTTATGTGTGTGCATACTGTCAGGCTGAACATTTTTCAGAACCATTTGTTGCTTTTACAGTTTGAGCGTTAATGCTTCCTAGTGAAGTACTAGTGAAGTACTAGTGAAGAGAAAAATCACTTTAAGGTAATATCACTTTTTACGCAATAACTTTAAAAGTATGATAGCTACGTTAGATTCAAAATCAGTTTTGAAAACTTAATTAAACACTTTGAAAATGAAAAATGAAAAAAATTTGTAAAAATGTAAACCAATTAAAGTTCACTTCTATGTTAAAGCAAAAAGAATTGATCAAACTCAAAAAAAAAAGTTTTTTTTTTTAAAAAAACCTTTCATTACGTCTTTTTATACTCTTAAGTGTTCTTTAAAACTTTCTCATAGAAAGTTTTTACTTCCGATCAACAGATCATTTGATTTTTGAGTTTTAATTTGTGCTCAAAATACCTATGTAAAGCAATAAAGCTCCCATTGATATGTAATAGACATCTGCATGAATACATTTGTTTTGCCTGCAGCAAAGTGTACACTTTCGTACTGTACCACATTTTATAGTATCTTTCAAAGTTGTGTACAGTACTTTTAAATCAAACACAGGCTAAAACGACTACTGTACAACATCCGGTAGGATCTTAACAGAGTGTGTACACAACTTTGGATTAGTTGCATAGCTATTTTTCTGCAGACTACTTTATTGTCTTTTCAAAACATAGCAAGTATACCAAGTAGATTTTGCTGTACCGCTCGAAATAGATATAAAGATCATGTTAAAAAATCATGTCTAAAAAAGTCTATTTTATTTTGAGTTTATTTTATTCACTTTCTTTTAAAAATATGAAGTTTAAAAAATTTAATTTAATTTTTTTTAATGTTTGTATAAATTATTTTTACATTGTTTTATTTAATCTTACTAAAATACATGCACTTGGTATACCAGCACAAGTACGCGAGGATATTTCATATGAAAAACACTTCGGCTTTGAGTACAGTACGTATATATGTTATATAGAAGATGAATTTAAATAAATCACATACAGAGCAATTGCAATGCAGACCCTGTATTACACAATCGCGCAAACGTATTTGCAAATGCCCGTCTGCAAGGTGTTTGTCGATTAGGATATCTTCTATGGTATTTTAACTCCGCCTTGCAAGAGTTTCCATTGCAGTATCCATATACAGAAATCATGTCTGCGTATTCACGAATTATCAAGCTCATTTTTAAATTGATATGTATGTGATTTATTTTCTATTCTAGAAAGAGGTAAAATTAAGCAATTATACTTAATATCTTTATTGCACTCTCATTCTGTCGATCGTACAACAAAAACATCATAGGGAGATTAAATCTTGCTTTCTCTTGTTTGCACATTAATGTGAGCTTTATTGCTTACATAAGTATTTTGAGCACAATTTAAAACTCCAAGATCAGATGATCCGTCGATCGGAGGTAAAAACTTTGTGCGAGAAAACTTTAGACAACACTTAAGATCGGGGATTGGCCGAAGCGGACCACAGTGGGTCCCTTTTCGTCCCCACTTAAGAGTATAAAACGATGTAATAAATAAAGATTTTTTTTTAGAAAAAATTTTGAGAAAATCACGCTTGAAATAGTAATTTTTGTAAAAAAAAAAAATATTTTTTGTGTTTGATCAACTCATCACTTTGACGTACAAGAAAATTTTAATTGGTTTTCATTTTAACTCAAACTGTTAAATTAAGTTTCCATAACTGGTTTTAAATCTTACGTAGCTAAAATTATTCCGTAAAAAGTTATAATACTTCAAAATTTGACTTTTTTACATATAACTAGGATGGGGGTGAGAATAGACATCCCTCCCATATGATATTTTTCTTGTCTTGACCCAAGGAATCACCAGCTTTCGGATTGACCTCGCTATGCGATATGACAATTTAAGTTTTACTGCTTTTTTTTTTTAATTATACGCTCGCTAATTTGTGCTTTGGTGACTTGGTTTGAATTGTTGGCGACACTGAGGAGTAAAATTGTTCAACCAACAAAATTTTCACTGTTCTCCATTCCTGCAAACTTATGAACAAACTTATGAACTCTTGCATTGTTTGATAGAAATAGTTCTGGCTTAAGCAGTTACTAAGAGATGAAACTTGCAAAACAATAATATATAGCATACGCAAAAGCAAAATAACTAAAAATATCATTATATATTAGGGGGTTTTAACTTCCAAAATTCTCCCATGTGTGTGCCCCTGACGGCAAACAAACACAAAATAAAGAAATATATTTTTAACAGCTAAAGATAGAGACGAATGATAAATATAGAGAGAGAAACAGAATTCTGGAGTTTTATCTATGGGTGGGAGATCGAGTGTGTTCAAAGTTGCACACGCAATCGGGTGTGAATTTATTTAATTTTTTTTTATGATTTTAATTGCGATTTAATCTCAAGCCTATTACAAATGCGTGAATAGATTTCAGCATATACGAGTGGATATTAAGGTGGTTCTTATTTATTTTTTGATTTTCTAAAATCGACGCCCAGCTTTGTGTTAGATTATGGCCCAAAATTTTTTGAAAGAAAATCAGATATATAACTATATTTAAGAATTATTGAAGTCATTTCAAATGAGAAATCTTGGCTTTTTGATTTTTTTATGATTTTTCTGTGTTCGATATGCTAGAAAAGAGTACTTTAATAATTAAAAAAAAACGCCAAGTTTCAACAGCTATAACTTTTTTTTCAATTTTTATTTTTTAAATTTTTAATTCTTCATTTATATTTTATATGATTTTTTGATAAATTGCATTTTGGAGTTTTTGGGAATTTTTTCATAAAAGTACTCAAACTCCTCAAAAAATTTCGTAACAACAAAGTTATTAAACGTAATCACACCATTTTTGTATCTGTATTAGGTAAAGTTCTAAAAATTATTTCCATGACATTTCACAGAATTTTTTTTAAAATTTGGATTTTTTCGATTTTTTAATACAACAAGAAAAAAACGGAAAATGATAACTCATTTGAAAGATAAATTTAATGAAAAGCGACGTGCACACCAGGTTTTTAAAATTGTAGCCGGCAGCAGGTTAAAATTTTAAAGAAATCAAATTTTTTTTGTTTTTGATAGAATATGTTAGAATGAACCTTTAAAGACATGATTTTAATAGTATAAAAGTGAATTTCTCAAAAAAAACTAGTAAGCAATGGAGCTTCCTCCCTCCCCTCCCGCGGCCGCACTGAAGTATAACAGAAGTCTTTAGACGTCTTTACACTTATTATGTATAATCTGCAAAAATATTTCTGTCATACGCTTAGTTTAGTTTTACCCTTAGCTGCCACATAGAGTAATTTGTAAACAAAGTAAAATGCCACACCCACTTTTCTTGTATAAAGACTCCACATTTTACCGAAGAATATATGTATGGGTTGGATAAACGACGTGGGCGGAACTTGGGTACAAACAGACACGATGTCATTTAGTTTTATATATTTACGAAAGTTTTTAAATTTTGATGACGTCACTTTTTATTGAAGGTAGGCGGTGGTTTTCATCCGATTTTGCGTGGTTTTCAAAATTTCAAGAAATTTCTGTAATTTTTGCAGATTTTTTTAGCAATTTAACGTTTTAAATAAAGCCACTTTGTATGGGAGGTAGGCGTGGTTTTCATCCGATTTTGCTAAATATCATAGTGAAAGTCTATACTATATACAAGAGCCTATGTGCAAAATTCCAAGATATTTCTGCAATTTCAGCAGATTTTTAAGAGATCTTACGATTAATATAAAGCTACTTTGTGCGGGAGGTAGGCGTATTTTTTTATTCGATTTTTCCAAATTTCATTGTCAGGATTTATATTGAAGACCAAAACTTATATGCAAAATTTCAAGGCATTTCAATAATGTTTGTGGATTTTGAAGGGATTTTACTGTTAAAATAAAGTCACTTTGTATGGGAGGTAGGCATGGTTTTCTTGATCTCCTTTTTTTAAAAAAAGCTTATTTTTTGAGTTTCATTGCGATTGCTTTAAAATTACGGCTGTAATCGTGTCGACAGACTGACAGACAGACGGACACACGGAAATCGACTCAGGAGGTGATGCTGATAAAAAATATATATACTTTTCTGTACCTGCCACGCCTCCTTATTGGCGTTTCAAACGGAATGACAAAATTAATATACCCCTTACGCAGTACGCGTTGGGGTATAAAAATGTCTGAGCATATCGCACTAAATCTACAAAACCAGCACAACTCAAAATTTGCAAATTTATACTTTTTAATGTTAAACTAATCGTAATGATTGCCTCCATCAATTATCAAAATTGTTCACTACTCTTCTTACTCTTTATTTAAAAAAAAAAAAAAAAATAATTTTGTTTCTTTGCTTTGTTGGAGTCCGTTGAAAGAAACGTAAATTTAAAAAAAAGGACGCCATTTTCTTATTTTTCAACCAATTTTTTTTTTATTTTTTTTTTTTTTTTAAACTTTTCTGAGGATAGTTATCCTGCACGCCGTGATTTTTTTGTGTTTTTTTAAAAAAATTGTAGCAGACGATGCGGGACCAAAAATGTTAAAAAAAACTATTTTGCATTTATTATTATTAATTATTAATTATTATTATTAATTATTATTACTATTTATTTGAACTTGCTATATCCTCTTAAGTTTTTTATAGAAAAATAGCAATATTTCCCATTCAAATCAGATCTCCAATACAGAGGTCGCTTGCGGCACGGTTATTTTCAACCGATGGAGCTGATATTTTTATATAATTTTTTTTTACCCTAACCTAACGCAAAACTGCGCTACAATTTTCAATCAGAATAGTGGATATATACTACTATAGGCTACAAAATGATAATATAAGACCTTATATTAGTTTCCCGAACCTTAGCATGTTCAACATTATTGCTCTAAAAGCATGCATTTTTCTTAGAACTTAGATTTGAATGTTTTGTTAAGTATGTGGAAGATGTTTCGTCTCTATTCCTATTCTTAGATGAACTTAAAAAGTGTGAAAATATTTTTAATTGTATATACGCAGTACGTAGAGTTAAATGATATTTGCGTATGAATTGAAAGTGCTGTTTTAATGGATTTTTTTATTGCAGTACATAATGATCTCAACTTAATAGAAGACTAGGTATATAAAACGTTTGGTACTACTGTTTTAGTATTAATTTGGCCCATTCGTCTGGAAAGAGGAAGGGGAAGGGTCTAAATACTTTCAAATGTCTTTACAATTCGTTTGTAAGATCTAGGTTAGAATATGCAGCAATAATTTGGAACCCGTTTTATGCCACGCACTCTTTTCGATTGGAAAGGATTCAAAAATCATTTTCTAAAATTGCATTGCGACCTTTATTTGTTGACTTTATGCCCTCGTATAATGCAAGATGCTTGCTTTTGGGTCTTAAAACTCTAGAAACAAGAAGGAAGATTAGTTCTTTAGTCTTCATATACGATATTTTAGTCGGAAATATTGATTGTTCATCCCTTCTTGAACAAATTATGTTTAATGTACCTTCAAGGCAGCTGCGACGTTTTAAAATATTTTTTATTAAACAATTTAGAACTAATTATGCTAAAAATGAGCCTATTACAAGGGCTTTGTCTTTATATAATGATTTATCATTAAATAATTTTTTTGAATTTGCTGTTTCTAAAGAAGTTTTTAAAAAGTATATTAATAGTTTATTCTTACTTTAGCCTAATTGTTATTTTAAATAGTCTCTAGTCTGTAAGGAAATTGTTCCAATGACTGAATTAAATGAATAAATAAATAAATAAATAAATAAATAAATAATAAAAACAGTCAGACAGTCATTGAAAGGACTTTACCGAACTTATGATGATCATTTGTGTTGTACGCACACAAAGAAAAAAGCCTTGACAGAAATTTTTGCTAACTGGAGTTACTGATAAAAAAATTTATCCACCCAATTTAGGTATTTTTTCCGTTTTAAGATAGCAGGCAAGGCTCCACCTTTTAATTTTTTACACTCATGAATATGGACGGTTGATGAACAAATTTGCATTAAAAATTTCCAAAAGTACTTGAGCTTAATCCTAAAAAAATTTAATTCCTTTTACCGATTCCGGGCGAAAAAAATCTTCACGATAGGCCTGATTGAACAATCCTTATATTGACGAGTTGATAAATATTTTCTCAGCATAGAGTCAACAAAAATTTTTGTCAAGGTTTTTTCTTTGAGTGCGTGTACTTCAACAGGAACAGGGAGCGAACCTTCACATGGCAACGTGTCTAACCGCCTCAAACTGGCGAGGCCAGCTTTATCCATGTCGAAATCGTCTCAAGTCGACTCAAACCTCCACGTGGTGTTCCCTGGGCAACGGCAAACTGGCATCCGTCAGTTTGACGGCTAATTTGAGCGGCGGGTCGCTCCATAGACCTTAAACATGGAATGTGTGCAGGGTTTGGGTCCCGCCACATTACTACTGCTAAATGAAAACTAAACCAGCCTCGGATAAGAACCCCAATTACGTTGACGACCACCGCAAGCGAAAAACGGACAATGATTTACGGATATGCACCTGGAATGTCCGAACCCTTTATAGGGAAGGTGCCATTATCCAACTGGCGGAAGCCCTCAAAATAATAAAAGCTGACATCACCGCCATCCAGGAAATGCGATGGAAAGGGCTGCCATGCGGAGAGGCGCGAATTTGGATGTGGATTCGTTGTTAGCCGGAAACTACGCCACCTTGTTTCCCGGTTCACACCTGTGTACGAAAGATTGGCCACGATCCGCGTCAAGGCAAAATTTTTCTCCATCCGCCTTATTTGCGCGCACGCCCCGACGGAGGAAAAGGACGAAGCCGTCAAAGACGCTTTCTACGCTAGTCTTGAGGACATATACGACCACCTTCCGGTCAATGACGGGAAAATAGTCCTTGGCGATTTTAATGCGAAAGTCGGAAGGAAAGGCATCTTTGGCCCCACTGTCAGTCAGTTCAGTCTTCATGAGACCTCCACGAACAACGGTCTAAGACTGATCGACTTTGCCGCGGCGCGAAACATGGTAGTTAGTAGCATCAGATTTAAGCACCTCGACATCCACAAGGCCACCTGGCTGTCCCCGGATCAAAAAAACGAAACCAAATTGATCATGTTGTAATCGACGGAAGGCATGCCTCTAGTGTTCTAGATGTGCGTACATTTCGGGGGGTCAACATTGACTCCGACCATTATCTTGCTGCAGCCAAGATCCGCATGCGATTATGCAATGCGAAGAACATACGCACAGGAGTGCAACGAAAGCTAGATGTCGCTAAGCTG
The DNA here is from genome assembly GCA_914767935.1 of Coremacera marginata. Classification (NCBI taxonomy): domain Eukaryota; kingdom Metazoa; phylum Arthropoda; class Insecta; order Diptera; family Sciomyzidae; genus Coremacera; species Coremacera marginata. The sequence continues at coordinate 59,124,953 of OU612044.1, read as the reverse complement.
CAATTACAACGGACTGCCGAAGCCTACTCCGCTCAACTCTCGGTTAAGCTCAACCAACCAACGTCTGGATCCGACGACGACGGCGGACTTTGGGCGCATATATCCCACTCCATGCGCGCTGCCGCTGAAGAAGTCATTGGTTTCCGGCGCCCGCAACCTCGGAACCAATGGTATGATCAGGAGTGTCGCATCGCGACTGCAGTAAAAAACGCCGCATATAGAAAATCGCTGCAGTCAGCTGCAACGCGAGCCGTGCAAGAAAACTTCCGCGAAAAGAGGAAGGAAGAGAGGCGCCTTTTCAGACGCATGAAAAGAGAGCAGGAAAAGCGTGAGCGTGAGGAACTAGAGGTATACCAAGGCAAGAAGGATGAACGAAAATTCTATCAACAGGTTAAGCGTCTAACCCAAGGTTTCAAGCCCGGAGCATCCACTTGTAGAGACGAAAATGGAGATCTGAATACGGATACGCAGTGTGTACTGAGATTGTGGAGACAGCACTTCTCCAATTTACTTACTGGCGACGATTCCACCAATGCCGCCATGGAGAGCGCAGTTCAGAGCCACTAATCGACGATGACGGAGTGGAAGTATCACCACCTAGCCATGAAGAGGTTCGAGTTGCTATTCAACGACTCAAAAACAATAAAGCAGCGGGTGCTGACGGCTTGTCAGCTGAATTGTTTAAAACCGGCGGCGATGAATTGATAAGGCGCATGCATCAGCTCATCAGCAAAATATGGCTAGCAGAAAGCATGCCTGACGATTGGACCCTCAGCGTACTGTGCCCTATACTTAAGAAAGGAGACCCAACAATCTGCGCCAGTTATAGAGGTATCAGTCTAACTACCATCGCATATAAGGTTCTCTCAAGCGTACTGTGTGAAAGATTAAAGCCGATTACAAAAACACTGATTGGACCTTATCAGTGTGGCTTTCGACCTGGTAAATCCACCATAGACCAGATTTTCACGCTACGACAAATCCTGGAGAAAACCCACGAAAATCAAATTGACACACACCATCTCTTTGTCGATTTTAAAGCTGCGTTCGATAGCCCGAGAAGGGATTGCCTATACGCAACAATGTCTAAGTTCGGTATACATGCAAAGTTGATTATACTTTGCAGAATGACGTTGAGCAACACACGCAGCTCCGTCAAGGTAGGAAATGACCTCTCCGAAACCTTCAATACCGAAAGAGGTTTCAGGCAAGGCCATCCACTGTCTTGCCATCTCTTCAACATCATCATGGAGGGGATCGTACGAAAGGCCGGTGTGCATCGTAATGGCACCATTTTCTATAAAGGTGTCCAGCTCCTTGCGTACGCTGATGATATTGATATTGTTGACAGAACCAAGAGAGATCTTACCGCTGCTTTCGCCGCTATCGAAAAGGAATCAGCCAAAGTGGGTTTGACGATAAATGAGGGCAAAACAAAATATATGCTGTCTACAAACAAGGGAGCGCGGCGTTTAGACTCCCACGTTTCATCCGGCAGATATAACTTTGAAGTAGTCAAGGAGTTTGTATACCTTGGCACCGCCATTAATAACAACAACGAAATCAGCCTGGAGATAAAGCGAAGAACAATAATTGCTTATAGGTGCTACTACGGGCTCAGTAAGCAACTAAGTTCCAGAGCCCTCTCCCGATCAACAAAACTAACACTCTACAAGAAAAACTAACACTCTATAACTGTGAAGCGACTACGCTGGCTGGGTCATGTCCATCGTATGGACGACGAAGCTCCAGCGAAAAAGGTGCTCGAGGCGAGGGTTGCTGGTCAACGACGACGAGGGAGACCATGGCTCCAATGGATGGACCAGGCTGAGGAAGCCCTAACCGCACTTGGTGTATCCGATTGGAGAAGGCGCGCGCAAAGCACAGGCGCCTGGCGAGAGCTGATGAGGTCGGCCGAAACCCGGACACGGGTTGTTACGACCACCAAAGTAAGTAAGTAAGTAAGCGTGTACTTCATTATTTTTTATGCTATCTTCGTTGATAAAGGTATCGATATCGTTGGAAAGGTTTTGACTGGTTCTATTTATTCCTGGACAGAATTAATCCATTTAATAAGCATGTATACTAGAATATTTATCATTTGTCATTGCTTACATTATTTTTGCGTTCGTGTTTGTTGCAAAATACGTTTTTTTTTTTTAAATTTGAAACGATATTTTCACAATGAGGATAGCATAAAAAAGAATGAAGCTATTTGAATTTTAATGAAAATAACAGAAATATATCAAAAAAATTCATGAAAATCAGCATTATCTTTGGTTTAGGTAAAGATTTGAAATTTTTCTATGCAGTTTAAAAGAACTTTTTTAGAACTATTATTTTTGATCGTTTGTTTTATTTTAACAACCAGACCAGCCGAAGTTTTAAATGATTAAAATGATTTAAATGATTTCAAAATGATTTAGCTCACTAGCGGTTAACGCGACAGCCAAAATATTTTGGGAATCGTCATAAAATACAGCAAAGTTAATTTTTAGTTGGTGGCATCGACCATCACCATTTTTTTTGTCTTTGGAGGTCAAGACACATTAATAAATATATAATAGACTAGTTTATAACTGGCGCGCTTCGCTTCGCTCCGCCCATATCATCTAAAAAGTGGGCATAACTATAGTGAGGTCACGCAGATTTTTTGTATAGTTGCCCTTAGTAACCATACGAACTAATTTACCAAGTTTTAGTGTAATTTTAGTCTAAATTACCAAAATTTTGCCAAAATCGTCTGAAATATATTATTTTTATTGATTTGTGGCCAGTAAAAGGGGGTATGGTTTAACAGGTTTTTTTTTCATAAATCTAGATATTAACCTTAATAACATATGTTCTAAATTCGGTGGCCTTAGGTGTTACTGTTCGTGCGATGTTAAGCAGCATGAATACGCACCAGTGATTTTATATATAGATTCCGGCTTATCAGTAGCAAGATATCACCAAATAGTAACTCCATTCTGAGTTTCAGTGTTCCGTGACTCTTACTTCCATAGCTATTTCATAAAATATGGCGTGCATGGGTCGCGCCACACTACATTTTCTTATTCCTGTGCCAGTTTTCAAGTAGAAAGACGCTGCCAATTAGTAAATTCATAAATTCATTTCATTCATAGTTTTGCGAAATTTAGGTCCAAGGCTATTCAATATCAAAAATTTTAATTGCATGAGCGGTGCCACACCCCCTTTTCCAATGTCGCACAATCACCAGTCGAAGTACACGACTAAAAAGTAATTTCGTACTGCGTTTTATATATGTGATAATTCAAAAGATAATCCATATCGCAAATTACGGTTGTATAGTAGGTGCCACGCCCACCATTTGATATTCAATCAAATATCAATTGCAATCAAATCACATGAAATATATCAATATGTTCAAATTTTCAAATCACAAAACGATCAAATGGAATCAAATCAAATCAAATCAGATCAACTCATCTCAACTCAACATAACTCAAATCAAATAAAATCAAATCAAATCAAATCAAATCAAATCAAATCAAATCAAATCAAATCAAATCAAATCAAATCAAATCAAATCAAATCAAATCAAATCAAATCAAATCAAATCAAATCAAATCAAATCAAATCAAATCAAATCAAATCAAATCAAATCAAATCAAATCAAATCAAATCAAATCAAATCAAATCAAATCAAATCAAATCAAATCAAATCAAATCAAATAAAATCAAATAAAATCAAATAAAATCAAATAAAATCAAATCAAATCAAATCAAATCAAATCAAATCAAATCAAATCAAATCAAATAAAATCAAATAAAATCAAATCAAATCAAATCAAATCAAATCAAATCAAATCAAATCAAATCAAATCAAATCAAATCAAATCAAATCAAATCAAATCAAATCAAATCAAATCAAATCAAATCAAATCAAATCAAATCAAATCAAATCAAATCAAATCAAATCAAATCAAATCAAATCAAATCAAATCAAATCAAATCAAATCAAATCAAATCAAATCAAATCAAATCAAATCAAATCAAATCAAATCAAATCAAATCAAATCAGATCAAATCAAATCAAATCAAATCAAATCAAATCAAATCAAATCAAATCAAATCAAATCAAATCAAATCAAATCAAATCAAATCTAATTACAAGTCTTTTCAAACTGCATTTTCGAAATCGAGACAACCATATTCTGAAAGTTAGTAGTACATCGAATGGAAGGTTTCTGACTCTATAAAGAACACACCAACAGAAATTGATTTATATATATATATATATATACATGTATGTATATAGATAGATTAGGGCTACAACAACCTGCTACTACATTTGTTTTAACACAAATGAACAGAAAAATTTCACATTTTAGGAAAAATTAACCAAATATAGATGATATAAAAATTTAATTGCATGAGTTTTTAATAAGTTGAAAACTTCAAAAATGACGTAAAATGTAACTACAATACAGATCGACATTTTCAAAAAAATTATATAGGTATAGTAGCCCGGCAGACGTTGTCCTACCTAAAAGTACTTTTCGTATCGAATATGATTTTATTTTCAATAGATAGCACTGCATCGAATAATTTTTAATGCTTGTCAAATAAAAAAATATAATATAAAAATATAATAAATTTCTCTTCGAGTGTCATAGGAAATGTTGTTTGTTTTATTAAATTTCAAGATATTATATTTTTGATGAGAATTGATTATTCGATTATTGCAATTGACTATTGCAAAGCTGATAAACAATAGGGCTGTTCACAAGTAGATGCAAATAGTCTTGCATCATAGCATTTGCAAAATGGTAGAATATATTTTTACTCTACACCAGTAGTGTCCAACCGGTAGTTCGCGGGCGCCTGGTAGTTCGCAACCGTATTTTTAGGCGCCCGCAAGCAAAATGATGCACAGAATAATTCTTAGAATCGGCGATTTGTACAAGCCCTTTTATAGCATGTTCAAATCGACTTAGATTAAAGCTTGGTTTGCTGTAGGAACAAAAATGTTTGGGCATATATAATTCTACATGCGAAATTGATGTGTAGAGTCAAAAGTTTTGTGTGGAGAAAAAGCACTAGCTATTCTTGTTGACAGTTTCATATTCTTATTGCTGCAATTTTATATGCTATATAATGCAAGACTACACATTTATAAACTAAATAAATTTGTTTAATAACAAAATCAACACCAACACATACTTACTGTTTGTTTTTTTATTGTTGAATGTCAAATTTTCGCGGCATTTAAATGTGCGGGCATAAAATTACCAGCGAAATTTTGACATTTTAACTCTCCACACATGTTTATGAATTTGGCTGCACTGAACAAATTGTTTCCTTCAACAGCGTACTACCTAGCCAAAAAAAAAAATTCCGCTGGCTGTTCGCTGTCAAAAAACTCAATGTACTTCTTATTTGAATTTTGTTTTCGTTTTTACAGTATATGTTATGTGCGGCACAGTGCGTAAGTACAGTCCAGTAATACGAATTAATACGATTCTACGAAAGGGCCTGACACTACTATATCCTTCGTATTACTGGATGTCGACTGTATTTTTATACAGGCACACACGAATGACGTCAGTCCAAACAATAGTTTATTTCTGTTTGCAGCTCTGTTTCGAAGCAAAACTTAAGTAGTTGTAGAAAAAACGTCATACTAGATTTTTTTACAAAATAAATTTTGCTACTTGTTGAAAAGTAAATAACAGTTCGTCTCTCATATCTTTTGGTGGTTGAGTTGAAAACATATAAAAGCTTAAAATTTTATAATTCGGTCATGTTCCAAAGGATGACATTTATTGTTTTTGTTTGAAAAAATGATTGAATCTTCGCAGAATTATGTTTTAACTTCGTTTGAAGGTCTAAACCATTCATTTAGTTTCTCTTTATAATTTTTATTAATTTCAGAAAAAAAGTCAAAACAAAATTAATTATTTTATAAAAAAGATGCTAAAAATTGTTTTTGTTGTAAATATTTTTAGACACACAAATTCGGTTCTTGATTTTCTTTCATATAATGTACATTTATGTTGGATTCATTTACAATTTCTGTCATAGAAATGTCAAAAATGTTTCATACGAACGAAAAATCAAGAATAACTCATAAAAAACTTTAGAATTTTTCTTTTGTTTATGTTTTTATGTTTGTACTTTTATAATTTTATTTGCACAAGAAACCAAGGTTTAGTGAAAGATTCATGTTAATATCGTAATTAAATTCTGAGTTACAAACTCAAACATGTTTTTCTTCATATCGGTGAAAACATTGCGGAGATTTTTGACATTTTCCTTAAAAAATACAAAATTTCTATATAAAAAAGCATATAAAATTCGAGTTTTATAAACCATCCTCATATAAATACCAATAAAATAGTAAAAATCCCAGCGAAATCAGTTGTCGTTCATGAGTTATTACCAACGAACACCATTTCACTTTTGTTTATATAGAAAAAGGCGCGTAAAATTAGGCGTGGCAAAATTTTTTTATATAGTGATCACATACATGAAGCACATACACATCAAGTTTCATTATAAAAATATGCAGAATTGAGGAACTATAATGATTTCAGAAAAGTAGGCATAGTTATGGTTCAACCACTCCCATTTTAAGTTGAGCGTCCAAGAGTAACACCAATACACCCAAATTCATCTGAAATAAACCATTTTTATTGATTTGTGGGCGGTAATAGGGGGTGTGGCAACTTTTTCTTTTTCATTATTCGAGATATTGGCTTTGACAACTAGTGCTGTAAATTTGGTGCCCTTAGTGTTACCGTTCCTGAGATCTTAAGACACCAACCAGCACGAACGATTTTATACATAAAGATGGGCGGTAAAAAAAGGCTGGCAATATTTACCACCAATAGTGACCACCACTTGGTGTTATAGCACCTACACACCAAGTTTCATTAGCAAAGCATGTCCAACTTAGTAACTTAAATGATTTTCTGAAAACGGGATGTAGTTATAGTTCGACCACGGCCATTTGTAGTGTACTTGCCAAGAGTAACCATGCAAACTAAATTACAAAATTTTAGTCTAATACATCCAAATTCGTCTGAAATAAAGCGTTTTTATTGATTTGTGGGCGGTAATAGGGGGTATAGCAACTTTTTTTTTTATTATTTTTTAGTAATTTGGTGCTCCTGAGATCTTAGCGTACGAAGGATTTTATATACAGGGAGTCCCGCAATTGAGTGCAACTATTTACGGAGGTGAAAGGTTATGTCGAGCTGAGAAAAAAATCGTATAAGAGGGTGAAGGGGGGGTTTATTTTCCCATTCTTAGGAGCTACAGGGTTAATTAATATTCACGACTTTGATTCACGTTATTGTTCCTAGCACAAAAACTAAGTTACGGAAAACCTTTCATCTCTGTAAATAGTTGCACTCAATTGCGGGACACCCTGTCCCTGTGACACAGCTTGAATGCTACACTAAACTAAAGCATAGAATACCATATATCAGGGTTGCTCAAAAGCCTATTATGAAAGAGCAAACATCAATACATGTAAAATTTATAATTTAGTTCGTATGGTTATTGTCGGAAACTGTAATAAAAATGGGCGTGGTCAAACTATATATACGCCCACTTTTTCAGAAAATATTAAATTGACTGCTGGGTTGATTGACCTGAAATTTTGGCTGTAGGTTTTATTCGAGTACGGTATAGTTTAGAAAAAAGCAACACACCCCTTTTTCTAAAAAGTAGGCGTATCTATAGGAACAGTTGCGGATAGTACCCATTCGAACTACATTACAAAATTAAAGCCTAAAATCCGACCGAAATTATCTGAAATATATAATTTTTATAGATTTGTGGGCGGTGCAAAGGGTTGTGGCATTTTATTGATTTGTAGGTAATTATCAAGAAATTATAATTATCAAGAAAGAAACACCCGAGTAACGCCGGGTATTCAGCTAGTTTGTGTATAATGTCTAGATAAAATTTCTTTCAATTTATATATAAAAATTATGTTAGGTATTTTAAAACTCTTTACGCTCTCCTGGAAAGTGGACGATTTATAAAGAAGTTGTTTTGTCAAATGTCCACAGAAATATATCAAGTCTGATATGACCTAACTGATAATATACAAGAAAAATTATGAACGAAAAATTTTTTTATTAATACTGAAAAAAAAAATGTTTTGCTTATACATACTTTTTTTAACTTTTTTTTATAAAATCTTTTTGAAATATTTTAGGTTTGTTTACTAACAACAAATTTTTAAAAATTGTTACAAATTTTTACTAGTAAAGCGTTCACTTGCAACTAGAGAAGATAATGAGAGCGTAAAAAAGTTAGAGAAAAAGTAGCTGCTAATTTCTGCTAACAAAATTTCTACTTGCAAGAACAAAGGTTGATTTATAAGGTTGTCTCAGGGCTGATTGCACTCTCTTCTCAGTACCCATAATTGTCAAAATCAGTCAATTTTGCGAATGACGACGAAAGAAAAACGGATGATAAAAGAGAGCACTTGCAGATTTTCTATGAGCTGTCAACTTCGAATTGACAATTATGGGTACTCGCTCTCTCCCTTGCGACAACCTTATAAATCAACCTTGGCAAAAGCTTGCAGCTACCGAAAAAATTATTTGTCAAAAAAAAACAAGCTGTCAAATGCTATTTCTTGTAGATTTCCTATTAAAATCGACGGAAAGAGAAACATTTGTGCTGAAGAGTCTTGGGCGAAAAATTTAAATTTGTTTTATATAGCTCCAATTTATGTATTTTAATAGTTTCAAATATATTAAAAAACTCGAATTTACACAAGTTTCTTTTTTTGGATTTTTTTGGAAAAAAGCTGTCGAGTCGTTTGATCAGCTGTTAATTTGCAAGTTTCTTCTAGTTTTCTGTTCACGTACTTTTTCTACTATTTTTTTCTTTGTGACATTTCTTTTCTCAATTCTTCTTTTGCTCTCCCTCCCTGCAAATAAAGTACGTGAACAAACCTCTTATGTTTATTCATGATAATGACGAAAAAAAAAAAACAAAATGGCCATTTCAGCCCTTAAAAGGACTTTGACCGAGCTTCTGATGATCAATTGGGTTGTGTGTGATGTCAAATGTTTACACACAAATGATCGAAAACTGGACCTACATGTTTTACGCCGACTCCGAACGGCTTATGTTCTCAAGAAGCTTTTCATGGCAGTTTTTACTCTCTGAGGTTTTCCATTGTCTGCAGAGAGGTGACGGCCGAACAGAAAAATTAATTCAATTGAAAAAATTTTCTGTGTCAGATGGAGGGGATTCGAGAACCTGAGTTCTCTGGCGTAAGAGTCACACACTCTACCCACTACGCCACGGCCGCCTCATGATAATGACAGTTTTAATAAAATAAAAAAATGTTTTAAATACAAATTTTTTATCGGGAAAAAAAGGTTTGCCCCCAGTTGTACTTCCCCCCTGTTGAGATGAGCTTCCGGCGTACACTGATGTGATTGAGACCTTGCGAAAAGTCCCGAATGTGTTAGCTAAAATCCCTCTTTATCCCGCCAAAGATACCTTAAAATCCCACCAAAAGAGTATAAGTAAAAGTAGCCAAAAATATTTTTTTTAAGCAAAAAAGTTTATGTATTTATTGCACTCGTATAGAAAAAAAAATTATATAACATTAAAAATCTTACGTAACAGTTCAATTTGATAAAAAAAAACAGATATTAACTTATGACAAATATCACAAAAAGCAAAAATTTAATTTAATAGTTTTAAATGTTTTTCGCTACATTTAAATGAAACGGCGCTATCTGTTGATTCTTAAAAGAAGATTTAGGGTGTGTGCGAATTGAACTAAATTGCTACCTAAATTATTGCTAAATTAATGACATTTCTTAAGAGAAGAGAATAATGGCATTTCTTAACCTTTAACCTATTTGTAATTAGCCTTAATTAACCTTAATAAACCTTAACTGCTTTACCTTCATTAAGTTTAGGTATCAATTTAGTTCAATTCGCACACACCCATAATAGTACAAACAGCGCTTAAAGTATTTTCTACAAGTCTGTTTCGTTTTTATATTTTTTGTTTTATTTTTTTTTTTTTTATTGTATACTTAGCCCTAAGGCATTATAACATTTAAAAATTGACAATTCATAATAATATACGTATTAAAATTAATTTACAATTCAATTTATAAAAATAAAAACACATGAACAGGTATAATGTCAAAGATGTAAGTATATTCTAGATAGCAAATAGATCGATTGATTAGATTAGTGCTCACATATGTAAGGCTAGAAGGACAGGGTCAAGCTCCCACATATGCCAGGCAAGACGGACGAGGTCTTGCTCTGGATAACCAAGTACTATTCTATTGTATTTAAATATACTATACAAAAACAAAGATTAGAGCAGAGCTCACACATGCAAGGATAGAAGGAGAGGCCAAGCTCCGGCATATTCCAGACGAGACTGACGTAGTCTCGCTCTGGACAATCGTGTTTAATTATTTTCAGAAAAAAAAAATATCCTTGGGAGAGCATGATCCAAATCGGCGGCGGCACACACCATTATTTATATAAATCGTTCTGGCATAGTTTATTAGATTGGCAGGTTGATTAGATTGATTGAGGAGGTCCAATAGGTTCAGGCCCATTCAGTTGTTTGATATCCATCACCATGTGTAAATGCCGAATTTTTGAAAGAGCATAATCAGAATCAGTGGCGGTACTGCATATAAATCTATTATTTTATGTTTAATTGAGTACATGGATTCATATAAAGATATTACTTCTGAGAGCGAATTAAAGTCTCCGCAACCACTTCTTACTGGTTCATTTTGCAAATAATTAGTTCTGCAAAAGTTCATAAAAAGTAGCTCAAAAGACCTTCTAGGACGACGAGGAACGTTGAAATAAATTTTACTTAGTAAATATGGACTGTTGACATATCCACGTAAAAGTTTAATAATCCAACTAGCATTAAGCACAATTCTCCTATTCTTTAAAGAAGGTAGATTTAGAAGCTGAAATCGATACTCATAAGGAGGTAAATGAAAGTTTGAATCACAATATCATTTACTATTGAGAACATCCTTTCGGCTTCGACGTTGGAGTGCGGTTATGACAGGACAAAAGTTGACAGTACTATTAAATTGGAAAAAACGGTGCTTAAAGCCTCTCTGTAGGCCAACTTTTTCCAAAAACTCAAAACACTATAGGCATTTAGATCATTAAATAAAAATGATAAATCATTCCATTCATCTTCTAATGAAAATTTGTTTACTTCAACGTAATCTGAGATTGAATGAAGATCCTTAGATTAAACTCTCTTATCAATATCCAAAGCAATTTTCGGGTCCGATTTTAGGACAATGCTACCACCTAAGATTTTTTTATTTTGACAGGTATGAAAATCCCACATTGAAGCATAAAAGCCCGTCCGCCCTATAAGGGGTCAAAAATCCCGAAAAGTGGGCGAAATCCCGCCAAATCACATCACTGCCGGGGCATAAAAACAAATGAGCATCAAGAGTATAGACCTTGGGCAACACTGGTATATATACATTAGATGAGTTTTTTTTTTTATTCAATTGCAGAAATTCTTATGATGCGTGCACTAGGGGGTAAACATGAAGTGGGATACTAGTAGAATCCCAAATGTGAAATTTTGAAATCAATCTATATTATTATTATCCAAGTGCATTTTTATACCCCAAAGCGTACTGCTTAAAAGGTATATTAACTTTGTCATTCCGAGGCGTGGCAGGTATAGAAAAAATATATATTTTTGATCAGCATCACCTCCTGAGTCGATTTCCGTTTGTCTGTCCGTCTATGGACACGATTACAGCCGTAATTTTAAAGCTATCGCAACGAAATTCAAAATACAAGTTTATTTTTAAAAAAGGAAGAACAAGTTCGAAAATGAAACCAAATCGGATGAAAACTAAGCCTACCTCCCATACAAAGTGACTTTACTTTAACCGCAAAATGTCTTTAAAATCCACATAAATTGCAGAAATGCCTTGAAATTTGGCACGTAAGCTTTGATCTTCAATTCAAATCCTGGTTATGTAATTTGAAATAATCAAATGGTAACCATGCCTACCTCCTATACAAAGTGGCTTTATTTTAAACGTAAACTCTCTTAAAAATCTTCAAAAATTAAAGAAATGTCTTAAAATTTTCTACATAAGCTTTGATATTTAATATAACCATCTCTATGATATATGGCAGAATCGGATGAAAACAACGCACTATAACATTTCGGTCATTATCTATCATATTTGCCATCTGTTTCACTCAACTGCTGCATCAGTTGATTGTGCACCTGCAATTTGTGCTTCTCCAAACGTTTTTCACTTTTAAAGCCCCACGCACAAAAGTCGCAGTTAAAGTCTAACTTATGGCAAGTCCCGCGTTGCACATGCGTCTCATAGACGCTGCGTACACGGAATTTAACCTCACAACAAGGACACACAAGCACGTCAGCTGGATGACAGACCTTCATATGTGCCTGCAGCCCTTTCGCTAGAGCAAATGAAGAGCGACAGAGCACGCAAGCAAACGTGCGCTCAAGTGAGTGTACTGTTTTGATGTGCATACTGATGCTGAGCTTGGAGAATTCTTTACTGCAGTGCTTGCACTTAACCTGCAGTGCTGCTGGACGTTGATGTTTTGGCAGGTGACTGCGTTGGTGGTAGTGCAGGTGATTCGACTTGATGAAGCCTTTGCCACATTCAGAGCAGAGGAACTTCTTGCGACGTGGCTGCTGCTCGTGCTGGTAGGCGATGTGTTGTTGAAGGTAACGATATTCAAGAAAAGTGCGATTACATTGCTGGCACTTGAAAATGCGTGGTTGGGAGATACGGTGTTGTAGTTGCATGTGTTCTCGGAAATAGGTGGCAAAGTACGAACTAAATTCACACATATCACATTGAAAGAAGTAATCCTTGTTTACATTTATAGTTCGAACGTATTTTCGAAGTTTAGAGGAACTCTCTGCTGCTTTAGAGATAGGAGCTGTACGCTTGCGTAAAGTTCTTGTGCTGGTAGGTGAAGTTACTTGAGACTCGATTGACTTTGCTGATGTTTTGTATTGCTGTTCACATTTAACGGCCGAGCTTTGTGTGGAATCTTTTTGCAACTTTTTCAATGACTTACTTGCTCTGGATTCTTTTTTTATATCGAAGCAAACTTCTTGATCATTTTCCATAACCTTTTCGGAAGCATCATCGTGTATATAATGACTACTTCCCATATCGTTTTCAGGAACATCATTATCGAATTCAGCTTCAACATGTGAGTCTGCCTCTCTTTGATGAACTGCAAAATCTTCCTTCACTGGATAGTTTCCCAATGCACCACTTTCATTCCCATCGCCTTCACTTTTGAGTTTTTGTTGTCCATGTTCGCTATGCTGCTGTTGCAGTAATTTGTTATTATCCCTACATTTCCTTATTATCAATTCCGCTTGCAAAATAGCTTTGGAACAGGTACCACAAATTTTGCACAATGGTTCTTTCAATGAAGCGATCTGTTGGAATTGTTATGAATTAATATTTTGGTTGTTTTTATTTACTTAATATTTACAATAACTCCACTGATGCCCTCGATGACGCTGGGTAAATATTTGTTGTCCACATTTTCGTAAATTGACTTGATTCTCTTCTTCGTCTCTAAACAGATGCGACAAATTTTTTCAACATTCATTTAAACGTTTGCGAATAATCCTAAATTAAATTTTTGTGTTTTTGTTTATATTTTACATGTCCAGATTTTGATTAAAATGCATTTGTTGCTAACGTCGTGCAAAATTGTTCATTAACCATTTTCACAGAAATCGTCACATATGTTTAAATGTTTTAATTTTCCAACATATAAGTATTGTCTCATTTTAATTAACACGTATTTTAAGGCATTTTGAGAGAAATAATTAATACAAAAAAATTAAATTAAATCATCCCAAAAGTTGACAGTTCTATGGCAGACATATGAAAAGGTGAGTATAAAATCCACCAAATAAAACAAAAACATTTATCGCTAACATGTGCCGATAAAACAGTTTACATTTTTATCGAAAGCATGAACCACAACGAAAGAGAAGGCTGTAAAATGTTAAATTAACAGAACTTCGCGCGCGTGATTGGCAGTGTTGTCACATGAAAATTGTTTTTCTGTTTGCAAAGAGATTCGATTCAAGTTTTTTTTAGTAGTGATGAGATGTAGTTGGATACAGTGATGTGATTTGGTGGGATTTCGTGCTCATTTTGGAATTTCAAATGTGTTATAATTTTTAAAAATTTAAGTTCATTGCAAAGCTGGTTGGCATCACTTTTTTGTAATATTTTATAAATGTTCGTTCAATTGGTGTTTCATTGACTTTAAATATATATAAAAAAATTAAAAATATAAAAAAAAGATAACTAAATATATTATTATATTTAAAATGATCATAAGGTTTTCCTATATGTATAATAAATTTTCCACAAAAAAAAGAAAAGTGAAGGCACTGCGTTTTTTATCAATTTACAAAGTAAAAGCTCGCCTAATACAACGTAAAGTCAGAAAAATATCACAGTTTTCTAGTAAGTAAAAAGGCAAGTCATTCCATTCCCAAATTGTGCGCTTCGCTTCGAATAAAATTTTTTTTAAGTTCATTCATAGTAAATTAAATAAGTCATATCTAAGTAATATTATTTTTTGTGATAGTGCAAGTTCCATATACATATGTAGGTATACATAATTTTATTGATCTCAATGAATTACACTGTACAAAAATTTTGCCCTTCATAAAGACTCCGCACACTTTCTCTTTTTTTTCTCATATTTTTGTGAGCGCAGATCACGAATATGCAGTTATTTTTTTCAGAACATCTCTAGTTTGGTCTCCACAGGACTTAGAAATTTTAAGTAGTCCTGCCATTGGAAAATTATTTAATATATTACATAAAATACTTCTTCACCGAATTTGGTATCAAATTAAAGAAAATAAAGTAAGGAAATTAAAAAAAAATGTAAAAATACACAATTTATGAAAAAGGGATTTTAAAAAATCCTATTTATTTTAAAATTCTTTGTATCCTTGAAGTTTTTATTTCAATTTAATCAAAAAAATTCTTAAGATAAACTCAACCTTTTAACTATGGGGCATTATTTTTGAAGTGCAAATTTTCACTATATATATTTCTTAAGGTTACACGTTCAAAACGTAAATTTTGTAGGTCTAGAATAATGGAATCACTTTTTCCATGGTGTTTAATTTTTTAGTTTAGTGTGAGAATGTGGAAAAAAAATGTCTTTAAATTTTTAACGAATGAACCGATTTGACTAAATGCAACGTCAAACGAAAGAAAATTAATGTACTTTTTAACTCTTTTGTAAGAATTTTAGAAAAAAGTTTTTTTCTATAAAATTTTTTTGAAAAATAAAAAATTCTTTTTTAAAAAGAATACCCCCTACGATTTTTTCGCAATACACAGAATAATAAACTAATTTACTTCAAAATGAGATATCATCCAGTTTGAAGTTTGGTTTGAAGTTTCGGTTTTGAAGTTATAAGCAATTATGCATGGCAAACTTCCACTATTTAATTTCATCAAACAAAAAAAAAAAAAAAAAAAGAAAAAGTTTAAAGTCATCCAGCTAGCATTTTCAATTGCGTAAGAATCTTCTGTAAGACTTCAACAAATAAATTGATCATATATCTACAATAAGTCAAAACATGAGTCCCAAGCTAACCTAACCAATTTTGAACAAAAATGGGTATGATAAACACATTTTTTAGCAGTTAAGGAACCTTTATTGTTTTATTAGGTATCATTGCATAACTTGAGTGATATCTACATAAATGTTTCTTAACGCTTTCATTCACTTCATATAGGCTCTATTACACATACTACTTTACAATAACATATAACTTTCCGAACTTATGTCATATACTATACATCAAATTGTCACAGACTCTAACCGCCACAGCAGCCTTTCGAATAGACAGTTTATGAAGAATAACTATTCTGTGAAGACATTAGCTAGTTCTGGCTTATGCTCTCAAATACGCATAATAACCAGCTTTTCGTATAAAAATACAAATTGCAAAGTCTATCATCCGTTAGTTTCTGAAACGTTATTTAGTTGCTTTCCTTGGCGATGTAGCCAAAACGGAACTATCACGGTTAATCATCACAAAAAACTAGACACAAAGGACGCAAGCAAGTACAAAAGATGCTGATCTTATCTAATCTTTCGGCTGATGTTAAAATTGGTTTTTCTAAATTTGCTCAATTACGACCGCGTCATTGTGTGCTTGCAGAGAGCAGCTGAACTCACACGGTTTGTGTTTGCACATATCATGAAAATGTGAAACTTTTGCTAGACGCTATCAACCTCCGTGAAATAAGTAATAATCATGGTGTTACTCTTCAAAGTTTTCACGACTGCCTGAAGTACATAATGTGCAAAGTTCCTTCTTCTTCTTGCCATTTCGCTAAATGTAACTCTTGTCCAGGAGTACAGCATCTGAAAACTTTGCTTATCCAGAATACAGATAGAACTACTTTGAAGACTGAAGATATGGATTCCGAAGAATTCATTGATCATGTGAGCAATCTTTTTGAAAAACTAAAAGTGTATGATTTCATAGCCAATATACAGACTTCTTATCTGAAAAACTTAAAAGATGGTCTTAAGGAAAACGAGTTTTTAATTCAATTCGACTTTGCAGAAAACTATGCATTTGTTGTGCAAAATGCTGCTCAATCGCTTCATTGGAACAACGACCAATGTTCAATATTTACAGTGGTAATTCACTATAAGGACAAAGGTGATTTGCAAATTAAAAGTTTGGCAATTTTATCCGATAGGCTTAATCATGATACCGTTGCTGTGTACGATTATAAAGGGTGGCTAAATTTTAAGGGCCGATGTTGAATATAAACCAAACCTAAACGTCAAGTTTTTTCTGCATTTCATTTGACATTTCTCAATTTCAGACTAACTCAATTTGATCCATGGAAAAATACACAATCGAGCAACGCTTTAAAGTTATTCAGGCTTTTTATGAAAATGGGCGTTCAAATCAAAATGCATGTAATTTTTTCGGTCAATTTAATCGTCCAAATGTGCGTACAATCGGAAAAATCGTGCACAAATTTGAGCAAACCGGGTCTGTAGGAGATGTGAAAACACCAATGCATGCTCCTACAGCTCGTGCTGCAGAAAATATTGTATTTTTTCCAAAATGAGGCCGGTCAGGCAGTTACTGTGAATGGTGTTCGCTATTGTGAGATGATAACGAACTTTTTAAATATGGACTGTTGACATATCCACGTAAAAGTTTAATAATCCAACTAGCATTAAGCACAATTCTCCTATTCTTTAAAGAAGGTAGATTTAGAAGCTGAAATCGATACTCATAAGGAGGTAAATGAAAGTTTGAATCACAATATCATTTACTATTGAGAACATCCTTTCGGCTTCGACGTTGGAGTGCGGTTATGACAGGACAAAAGTTGACAGTACTATTAAATTGGAAAAAACGGTGCTTAAAGCCTCTCTGTAGGCCAACTTTTTCCAAAAACTCAAAACACTATAGGCATTTAGATCATTAAATAAAAATGATAAATCATTCCATTCATCTTCTAATGAAAATTTGTTTACTTCAACGTAATCTGAGATTGAATGAAGATCCTTAGATTAAACTCTCTTATCAATATCCAAAGCAATTTTCGGGTCCGATTTTAGGACAATGCTACCACCTAAGATTTTTTTATTTTGACAGGTATGAAAATCCCACATTGAAGCATAAAAGCCCGTCCGCCCTATAAGGGGTCAAAAATCCCGAAAAGTGGGCGAAATCCCGCCAAATCACATCACTGCCGGGGCATAAAAACAAATGAGCATCAAGAGTATAGACCTTGGGCAAGACTGGTATATATACATTAGATGAGTTTTTTTTTTTATTCAATTGCAGAAATTCTTATGATGCGTGCACTAGGGGGTAAACATGAAGTGGGATACTAGTAGAATCCCAAATGTGAAATTTTGAAATCAATCTATATTATTATTATCCAAGTGCATTTTTATACCCCAAAGCGTACTGCTTAAAAGGTATATTAACTTTGTCATTCCGAGGCGTGGCAGGTATAGAAAAAATATATATTTTTGATCAGCATCACCTCCTGAGTCGATTTCCGTTTGTCTGTCCGTCTATGGACACGATTACAGCCGTAATTTTAAAGCTATCGCAACGAAATTCAAAATACAAGTTTATTTTTAAAAAAGGAAGAACAAGTTCGAAAATGAAACCAAATCGGATGAAAACTAAGCCTACCTCCCATACAAAGTGACTTTACTTTAACCGCAAAATGTCTTTAAAATCCACATAAATTGCAGAAATGCCTTGAAATTTGGCACGTAAGCTTTGATCTTCAATTCAAATCCTGGTTATGTAATTTGAAATAATCAAATGGTAACCATGCCTACCTCCTATACAAAGTGGCTTTATTTTAAACGTAAACTCTCTTAAAAATCTTCAAAAATTAAAGAAATGTCTTAAAATTTTCTACATAAGCTTTGATATTTAATATAACCATCTCTATGATATATGGCAGAATCGGATGAAAACAACGCACTATAACATTTCGGTCATTATCTATCATATTTGCCATCTGTTTCACTCAACTGCTGCATCAGTTGATTGTGCACCTGCAATTTGTGCTTCTCCAAACGTTTTTCACTTTTAAAGCCCCACGCACAAAAGTCGCAGTTAAAGTCTAACTTATGGCAAGTCCCGCGTTGCACATGCGTCTCATAGACGCTGCGTACACGGAATTTAACCTCACAACAAGGACACACAAGCACGTCAGCTGGATGACAGACCTTCATATGTGCCTGCAGCCCTTTCGCTAGAGCAAATGAAGAGCGACAGAGCACGCAAGCAAACGTGCGCTCAAGTGAGTGTACTGTTTTGATGTGCATACTGATGCTGAGCTTGGAGAATTCTTTACTGCAGTGCTTGCACTTAACCTGCAGTGCTGCTGGACGTTGATGTTTTGGCAGGTGACTGCGTTGGTGGTAGTGCAGGTGATTCGACTTGATGAAGCCTTTGCCACATTCAGAGCAGAGGAACTTCTTGCGACGTGGCTGCTGCTCGTGCTGGTAGGCGATGTGTTGTTGAAGGTAACGATATTCAAGAAAAGTGCGATTACATTGCTGGCACTTGAAAATGCGTGGTTGGGAGATACGGTGTTGTAGTTGCATGTGTTCTCGGAAATAGGTGGCAAAGTACGAACTAAATTCACACATATCACATTGAAAGAAGTAATCCTTGTTTACATTTATAGTTCGAACGTATTTTCGAAGTTTAGAGGAACTCTCTGCTGCTTTAGAGATAGGAGCTGTACGCTTGCGTAAAGTTCTTGTGCTGGTAGGTGAAGTTACTTGAGACTCGATTGACTTTGCTGATGTTTTGTATTGCTGTTCACATTTAACGGCCGAGCTTTGTGTGGAATCTTTTTGCAACTTTTTCAATGACTTACTTGCTCTGGATTCTTTTTTTATATCGAAGCAAACTTCTTGATCATTTTCCATAACCTTTTCGGAAGCATCATCGTGTATATAATGACTACTTCCCATATCGTTTTCAGGAACATCATTATCGAATTCAGCTTCAACATGTGAGTCTGCCTCTCTTTGATGAACTGCAAAATCTTCCTTCACTGGATAGTTTCCCAATGCACCACTTTCATTCCCATCGCCTTCACTTTTGAGTTTTTGTTGTCCATGTTCGCTATGCTGCTGTTGCAGTAATTTGTTATTATCCCTACATTTCCTTATTATCAATTCCGCTTGCAAAATAGCTTTGGAACAGGTACCACAAATTTTGCACAATGGTTCTTTCAATGAAGCGATCTGTTGGAATTGTTATGAATTAATATTTTGGTTGTTTTTATTTACTTAATATTTACAATAACTCCACTGATGCCCTCGATGACGCTGGGTAAATATTTGTTGTCCACATTTTCGTAAATTGACTTGATTCTCTTCTTCGTCTCTAAACAGATGCGACAAATTTTTTCAACATTCATTTAAACGTTTGCGAATAATCCTAAATTAAATTTTTGTGTTTTTGTTTATATTTTACATGTCCAGATTTTGATTAAAATGCATTTGTTGCTAACGTCGTGCAAAATTGTTCATTAACCATTTTCACAGAAATCGTCACATATGTTTAAATGTTTTAATTTTCCAACATATAAGTATTGTCTCATTTTAATTAACACGTATTTTAAGGCATTTTGAGAGAAATAATTAATACAAAAAAATTAAATTAAATCATCCCAAAAGTTGACAGTTCTATGGCAGACATATGAAAAGGTGAGTATAAAATCCACCAAATAAAACAAAAACATTTATCGCTAACATGTGCCGATAAAACAGTTTACATTTTTATCGAAAGCATGAACCACAACGAAAGAGAAGGCTGTAAAATGTTAAATTAACAGAACTTCGCGCGCGTGATTGGCAGTGTTGTCACATGAAAATTGTTTTTCTGTTTGCAAAGAGATTCGATTCAAGTTTTTTTTAGTAGTGATGAGATGTAGTTGGATACAGTGATGTGATTTGGTGGGATTTCGTGCTCATTTTGGAATTTCAAATGTGTTATAATTTTTAAAAATTTAAGTTCATTGCAAAGCTGGTTGGCATCACTTTTTTGTAATATTTTATAAATGTTCGTTCAATTGGTGTTTCATTGACTTTAAATATATATAAAAAAATTAAAAATATAAAAAAAAGATAACTAAATATATTATTATATTTAAAATGATCATAAGGTTTTCCTATATGTATAATAAATTTTCCACAAAAAAAAGAAAAGTGAAGGCACTGCGTTTTTTATCAATTTACAAAGTAAAAGCTCGCCTAATACAACGTAAAGTCAGAAAAATATCACAGTTTTCTAGTAAGTAAAAAGGCAAGTCATTCCATTCCCAAATTGTGCGCTTCGCTTCGAATAAAATTTTTTTTAAGTTCATTCATAGTAAATTAAATAAGTCATATCTAAGTAATATTATTTTTTGTGATAGTGCAAGTTCCATATACATATGTAGGTATACATAATTTTATTGATCTCAATGAATTACACTGTACAAAAATTTTGCCCTTCATAAAGACTCCGCACACTTTCTCTTTTTTTTCTCATATTTTTGTGAGCGCAGATCACGAATATGCAGTTATTTTTTTCAGAACATCTCTAGTTTGGTCTCCACAGGACTTAGAAATTTTAAGTAGTCCTGCCATTGGAAAATTATTTAATATATTACATAAAATACTTCTTCACCGAATTTGGTATCAAATTAAAGAAAATAAAGTAAGGAAATTAAAAAAAAATGTAAAAATACACAATTTATGAAAAAGGGATTTTAAAAAATCCTATTTATTTTAAAATTCTTTGTATCCTTGAAGTTTTTATTTCAATTTAATCAAAAAAATTCTTAAGATAAACTCAACCTTTTAACTATGGGGCATTATTTTTGAAGTGCAAATTTTCACTATATATATTTCTTAAGGTTACACGTTCAAAACGTAAATTTTGTAGGTCTAGAATAATGGAATCACTTTTTCCATGGTGTTTAATTTTTTAGTTTAGTGTGAGAATGTGGAAAAAAAATGTCTTTAAATTTTTAACGAATGAACCGATTTGACTAAATGCAACGTCAAACGAAAGAAAATTAATGTACTTTTTAACTCTTTTGTAAGAATTTTAGAAAAAAGTTTTTTTCTATAAAATTTTTTTGAAAAATAAAAAATTCTTTTTTAAAAAGAATACCCCCTACGATTTTTTCGCAATACACAGAATAATAAACTAATTTACTTCAAAATGAGATATCATCCAGTTTGAAGTTTGGTTTGAAGTTTCGGTTTTGAAGTTATAAGCAATTATGCATGGCAAACTTCCACTATTTAATTTCATCAAACAAAAAAAAAAAAAAAAAAAGAAAAAGTTTAAAGTCATCCAGCTAGCATTTTCAATTGCGTAAGAATCTTCTGTAAGACTTCAACAAATAAATTGATCATATATCTACAATAAGTCAAAACATGAGTCCCAAGCTAACCTAACCAATTTTGAACAAAAATGGGTATGATAAACACATTTTTTAGCAGTTAAGGAACCTTTATTGTTTTATTAGGTATCATTGCATAACTTGAGTGATATCTACATAAATGTTTCTTAACGCTTTCATTCACTTCATATAGGCTCTATTACACATACTACTTTACAATAACATATAACTTTCCGAACTTATGTCATATACTATACATCAAATTGTCACAGACTCTAACCGCCACAGCAGCCTTTCGAATAGACAGTTTATGAAGAATAACTATTCTGTGAAGACATTAGCTAGTTCTGGCTTATGCTCTCAAATACGCATAATAACCAGCTTTTCGTATAAAAATACAAATTGCAAAGTCTATCATCCGTTAGTTTCTGAAACGTTATTTAGTTGCTTTCCTTGGCGATGTAGCCAAAACGGAACTATCACGGTTAATCATCACAAAAAACTAGACACAAAGGACGCAAGCAAGTACAAAAGATGCTGATCTTATCTAATCTTTCGGCTGATGTTAAAATTGGTTTTTCTAAATTTGCTCAATTACGACCGCGTCATTGTGTGCTTGCAGAGAGCAGCTGAACTCACACGGTTTGTGTTTGCACATATCATGAAAATGTGAAACTTTTGCTAGACGCTATCAACCTCCGTGAAATAAGTAATAATCATGGTGTTACTCTTCAAAGTTTTCACGACTGCCTGAAGTACATAATGTGCAAAGTTCCTTCTTCTTCTTGCCATTTCGCTAAATGTAACTCTTGTCCAGGAGTACAGCATCTGAAAACTTTGCTTATCCAGAATACAGATAGAACTACTTTGAAGACTGAAGATATGGATTCCGAAGAATTCATTGATCATGTGAGCAATCTTTTTGAAAAACTAAAAGTGTATGATTTCATAGCCAATATACAGACTTCTTATCTGAAAAACTTAAAAGATGGTCTTAAGGAAAACGAGTTTTTAATTCAATTCGACTTTGCAGAAAACTATGCATTTGTTGTGCAAAATGCTGCTCAATCGCTTCATTGGAACAACGACCAATGTTCAATATTTACAGTGGTAATTCACTATAAGGACAAAGGTGATTTGCAAATTAAAAGTTTGGCAATTTTATCCGATAGGCTTAATCATGATACCGTTGCTGTGTACGATTATAAAGGGTGGCTAAATTTTAAGGGCCGATGTTGAATATAAACCAAACCTAAACGTCAAGTTTTTTCTGCATTTCATTTGACATTTCTCAATTTCAGACTAACTCAATTTGATCCATGGAAAAATACACAATCGAGCAACGCTTTAAAGTTATTCAGGCTTTTTATGAAAATGGGCGTTCAAATCAAAATGCATGTAATTTTTTCGGTCAATTTAATCGTCCAAATGTGCGTACAATCGGAAAAATCGTGCACAAATTTGAGCAAACCGGGTCTGTAGGAGATGTGAAAACACCAATGCATGCTCCTACAGCTCGTGCTGCAGAAAATATTGTATTTTTTCCAAAATGAGGCCGGTCAGGCAGTTACTGTGAATGGTGTTCGCTATTGTGAGATGATAACGAACTTTTTATGGCGCGAATTGGAAGATATGAATGTGGACGATATGTGGTTTCAACAGAACGGTGCCACTTGCCACACAGCTAACGAAACAATGGCTCTTTTGCGCTACAAATTTAATAGCCGTGTTATCTCACGTGGTGGCGATGTCAATTGGCCGCCAAGATCATGTGATTTGTCACCGTTGGACTTTTTTCTTTGGGGTTATTTGAAAGAAAAGGTGTACGTCGATAAGCCAGCAACAATTCAAGAGCTAAAGGATGAGATAATTCTGCACATTAACTGCATAGAACCTCACTTATGCCTCAGCGACATCGAAAATTTGAACCATCGGATGGAGGTGTGCCGCCGAGTTCGCGGGGTATTCTTTTTAAAAAAATACCTTTTTTTTTATTTTTCACAATAGTTTTATAGCAAAAAAACTTTTGTTAAAATTCTTATAAAAGAATTAAAAAGTACATTAATTTTCATTCGTTTGACGTTTCATTTAGTCAAATCGGTTCATTCGTTAAAGAGTTAAAGACATTTTTACATCCACATTCTCACACTAAACTTAAAAATTAAGCATCCTGTAAAAAGTTATTCCATTATTCTAGACCTACAAAATTTATATCTTGAACGTGTAACGTGTTAAGAACTAAACATGGTGAAAATTTCATTAAAATCGAAGTACTTTTCAATTTTGGGTGAATCACTTCAAAAATAATGCCCGATATATAATTCTTCCGTACGTGTCTATGTGACTGAACTCCTCCTCAACGGCTGGATCGATTTTGATGAAATTTTTTGTGTGTATTCAAGTGGGTCCCAGAATGGTTTAAATTTACAATTGGATCCAGTAGGTAGCGATGCGATCGGGTTACACCTAATTTTTTTCGAAACCGCTCATCCGGTGAGTGTTCATTGTTTATCTATTGTATTCCATCTTGAACACCAGAGGGAGCTGTAGTACAAATATCTAAAGAAATCGTGAAAAACTCCAAAATCGCTCATTCGTTTAGGATGAGAATTTGTATATAGGGATTTAGCTTCAGCAATAATCGTAGTATGTTGTTAGATGTATAAATTTCTATACATTATACACACCTTGACTGCTACATCAAAGCCGGGCGGCGTTGCAAATTTTGTTATTTGTTTTGCTTTTATTTGTAAAAACCTGGTTTTGACAGGTGCGGTACCCAGTACAAGAGAGAATTTTAACTACTAACACTACCTTGTCTTATTCTGTCATGCATTTAACAATGAACTAGTTTGTGAATAATGAGACTTCAAAACAAACAATATTAAAAAAGCGTGCACGGCATAATGCGAGGCATGCAAACGTCCCTTCCGAATCCCCATTACTTTTACAAAGGCATGGCCGCCTTTAGTAAGCTTCCTTTGTAAAGTATCAAAAGCATCATAGGTACTTACGTTTTCCTTTACTAAAATAAAGTACAGGGAATGTACTTCCAACGATCGGAATCGTTCGTGTTTCCATTCTAATGCACTTTATTTAATAAGTCGGATGTATGCATGAAAACATAAGGTACCTATATTGATATACGACGCGCACATAATAGATTTGAACCATCGCGACAACGGAAATTGTAAGCACTGCTTACGTTTCCACTTACAAAAGAAGGTGAATGTAAGGCCACGGATCGAACTTATTTTGTCGCTCTCCTTTCACTTTCTAACATGTTTTTATTGGTTTTTTTATGTACCAGTTACGTTTTGACGTTGAAATCCTGAAATTAAAATGAAATTAAATTAAAATCCAGTTAAATAATTTTAAATTAAATATTTGCCAGAATGAATGTCACCATACCGCCGGTCAATAGACGTTTGTTCTTTACTTTAGACGTTTTTCGTTGGGTTTTTGCTACACTTTATATATTCGTAACATTAATAAAAAACCATTGTCTTCATGCCACTGCATGTCTCTTACTTTACGAAATAAAGCACATATAGAAATGATCACACGAAGATATGATCGTGCATTCTTTTTGTAGTTGCAATCGTAAGCGAAGGCGTAAGGTGCTCAAAATGGAACAAACAACATACTTACTTTCGTATGATACTGATTTCACTACCATAAGCTACAGGAAAACATGCATTATTTACGATTTTTTCCGACTGGGACACAACCCTTGCTGACGAATAAAAGCATATCAGAAGCAGTAAGCGTGTGAAGATAAAACAAAGACAAAACATTCATTACATATCTCTGGTGTACTTTTACATACCACCTTTGAACATTCCTGCATAACTAAACAAATGAAAATTATATTTATATTGTTTGTATTCGCCAGCCTTCAAGAAACCTACACAATAATATATAATGCACCTAAACTTCAATTTTTGAAATTCCTTGACATTGAACTACATTCGTTTCTAAAATAAAAATTATACATTTTTTCAATAAATATTCATTGCAGCGTTATTAATTCAAAACACGTAGCTGAAAAACAAGTTTCAATTTAAATACCAAAGTCTAAGATCAACAATAAAAATCAATTCGCCAATACATTTAAAGATATATGTGTGTTTGTTAACAAATGTAGGAGCATGTATCCACCACTCTATGGAGCTGCCTTACAATCATTCACAATCTACACATACAACCCAGACAGAAGTTTTATACTTATGTGATGAAATATTAGAGCTTCTACTGAAAACAGCTGACATGACTTTACTGACCACTTAAGAGTTTGGAGATTGACGCCTTAGCTTTGTTTATATTTGTACAAAAATCGCAATTAATAATAATGAACATTTTTAACGTCTGACACAATGTTTTCTTAATAAATACTTGTTTTTGTTGTTAGACTTAAGTTGTCGTTATTTGTGAACTTATGAATCTTAACAAGCGAGAGTAAGATACAAATAATAAATTCTCAATGTTTCAATATTTCATACACCGAGAAAATTTAACGCCTTAAAATAAAAAAAAAAAAAGTTCTTGTAAAACTGTTATAAGCAAAATATCTTTACCGCAATGAAAAAATCGTAGCAACTATGCAAGTGCTGCATCATTGAAACAAAAGACTGAAGTTCTTTGAAGCTAAATCAATGAAACAATCTTTGCCGTGTAGATAAAATATTTACTATAACGATTTAATTCTTTATTAACAAGGAATTGAAAAAAGTATGAAAA
Organism: Coremacera marginata; assembly: GCA_914767935.1. NCBI lineage: Eukaryota > Metazoa > Arthropoda > Insecta > Diptera > Sciomyzidae > Coremacera > Coremacera marginata. Next base: position 59,098,215 of record OU612044.1, on the reverse strand, counting down.
ATCAAGAACTTCTCTATGTTTTTTTAAGAATAAGCTTCATTGTTTCCAAGACAAAGTCTGTTACTTTAAGAATGGTTTCTTCAATATCATATCTGTTTACGAAGAATACGAAAATCGTGTGCTTGTGCCGACATTGAATTGTAATTGCAAAAAACTTACGTTAATATTCACACCAGTAAATTTTATTACATTTCATCAACAAAAAGTAAAGAAAAAAAAAATTTCTTTCCCCGCCGTGCGGAATTGAACTTGGAATTTTCGGTGCCAGTCCATTGCTCCACCCACTGATCCAAGCAGCCTTGCTATTTTTTGCAGACATAACTGCAGATATGTTAACAGATGCTGTATTAACAGATGCAGTATGCCACAGTATTCTGTTGATAGCTATACAACAAAAATCTATGCATAGATTATTGTGTTATGCTGCAGCATCGCTTCAGTTGTAATTAATATTGAATCAATCACTCTGCATATGGAAGGAGTTTGACTTGATGCGTAGTGTAGTGGCTTCTCAATTGGTGGTATCGGTTGGTGTGGGTTCAAATCCCCACGGCAGGCGAAGGTAAGATTTTTAATTTGATATTTAATTTAATTTAATGTTCTTGTTATAATAAACGCAAGCAGCAAAGAGAAGCCGAGGTAAGCCATTAATTTCATGAAGCCAATGTATTTAAAATCAAGGACCTAAGTCTTTGCCGTAACGAATAAAAGCCTTTGTACCAAAGTACATTTTCGACTTTTCCATGCTTTTTTAAAGACGTCCGTCTTTGCCACAAGAATTTAAGTTTTTGATTCAAAGTATATTGTTCTTGGGAATCTTACAATCTTTGTGTCATTGCCGTAACGATGTTTTGTATTTGTGTATAATCTAACCAATAAAAGTCTTTGTGACAAAGTGCATTTCCTTTGGTTTTACGATTTTTTTCTCTGGATGTAAGTACGCGCATTAGACCGGCCCAAAAAAAAAAGGAAGTGTCTTTTTTTTTGTGAGCACAGGGATAAAAATTTTCGATTATGTATCGAAAACAAGCCCTTCAAATTGGTATAAAAATATTGATGTTTGGTACTCAACTTACGTAAGCGTATTTTTCTTTGTTGTTTTTTTTTTTTTTGCATGCAAACGCAAATACGCAAACTCGCGTAAATAAAAGTAGCCCTTGGACGTGTTTTTTGCGTCTCGTATTTTTATGCCCTATCTACAGCATATATAACAGGGTTGCAAAGTCATTGAATACGGCAAACACATACAACACAGTTGCAAAAATAACAAATGCTATAAATACGCTTTGTTAATTTACGTTTAAACTGAATGAATAAAATATTTCCCGTAGACTAATCGATCCAAAAGAGTGATAAGGAAGTTCAATTTTATGTGATCTATTCTTTCAACTGGTGTTACAAAAATAAAATAAAATATAGTTAAGATATTCACAGTTTAAACGTATATTATCAAAGCGTATTTATAGCATAACTAATATAATCAGACTTTTAATCAGAAGCACCAACTTCAAAGCTTCTGTATTCATAAAGAAATTAATATATTTATTATAATAAAACATATTAGAAAAAATAAGATAATAAGTTTTCCAATGTAAATAAAACGTTTAAATAAATTATCAAATATGACCAAGAATTTAAAAGGAAAAGTTGTTTTAAAATTATTTTTTACTTTGTAGTGATTTTGTAGTCGGTTTTTTTAAAGTTTTTATTTCTTCCTTTTTAGACAATGTGATAAATTTTCGAAAAAAGTGTATAAACTACATAAATAAAATTGTTCTTAAAAAATATGTTCCATTAAACTCTGAAAGTTTGTTGGTTATTTCAAATATCTGTCTCTTAAATTTAAATTAGATGTCACGTCTTTTGAAATAATTATACGCATTCTTGTAACGAGTTGTATTAACCTAGTGTCAATATTATTCGAGATCAGGCGCGGATTCAGGGGAGATTTTGGGGGTTCAAACTTCCTCCCACCCGAAATTCTCGGAGAACCTCTATTTAAATGTGATGTACTAGTCTTTATTATGTGGTCTAAGGGTACTAAAAAGAAAAACATCGACTTTTTAATAATTTATTTTAAATATTCACACCTGAGTTCTGTTCCTGTTTTTTTATGTTCTTTGCGATATCGCGCCCTTAGCTGTAAACAGTCAAACATCGGTGATTCCATGTCAAATCGGACGCTTTTGTCCAAAAAGAGTATTGACGCTTCCCGATTTTTTAAAATTTTGCACGTCGATAGTACTTATAAAGTAGAAATATCATATTAATTAAACATTTTTTTTTGTGAGTTCTAGACAGTGGAAAATTAAAAACAAAAATTTTAATTTGTCATTCGGACATGCAGGAAAACAACTATATCTTCAAAACTTTACGTCCTACAAAAAAATGTTCTTTTTCACATTTCACATTTTATAAATGTGTAATTTTTTACCAACACGTTAATGAAAACTTTAAATCTTTTTGACCACTTAAAAATTCATTCACATTTTTAAGTTCAGCACGACTATTTTTTTGGAGTTTTTAAAACATCGTCGCGTTGAGGCATTCATTGTTAATACATTCTCAAAATTGTACGTCGAAGAATTAATGCTTACTATTTTAAACGAATTTTTCAAAAACTGCCTACACAATTTTTACATAAAAAACACTCTCAATTTAAATAAAAAATTTAATTTTTAGTATTTTTACCTCCGACAGCTTTTAATTATGGTTCGAATTTATATAATTTTTTATTTATTTCTTTTATTCTTTGACAAAATATAAGCCGTAGGAGGTATACTATCTGAAAAAATTAAAAAAATACAGTAAGAAGTACAAAAAATACTTAAAATCCCACTTTTAGTTTGAAAGTGTTTGCATGAAAAAATTGTGTATGGAGTTTTTTAAAAATTCGTTTAAAAGAGTAAGCATTCATTTTTCAATGTAAAATTTTGAAAATGCATTGATAATGAATGCCTCAATACGACCATGTTTTCAAAACGCCAAAAAATAGTAGTAGTGACCTTGAAAAATGTGAATAAAATTTTTAGTTTCCAAAAAATTTAAGTTTTTTATAAAAGTGTTGGTAAAAAACTATACCACAAAGAAGATAAATTCAAGATCTCTAAAATATTTCCTAAACAGGACTTACGGTTTGTAGGTATAGTGTTTTCACTACTGTCCTAATGACAAGTTTTGATTGTATTTTAATTTTCTACCGTGTATAACTTGCAAAAAAAACAAAAACACAGGTGCGTCATTTGACACAAGAGAGAAGCGAAGCATTTCACAGTTTCATAGACTTACGCGAGGACCGATTGAAAGGGTTGGCTTTGTTGAACATGCATCGTGACATTACATCGATAACGCCAAGAAAAATGAATATCATTTTATAATCTAAAAAACAGTTGATTTGATTTACTGATTACATATTTTATAAATATAAAATGCATATCGTCGTTGGGCGTGCAATACCGCGTATCAGCCACTTGCAATACCGCGTATATTGCAAAAAGGCCAAAATTTAAATTTGGATTTTAGTTCGCCTAACGACGATACATATATAGCGTACATTAATATTTTGAAATCTCCCCCGAAATATTTTCCTGGATCTGCCACGCCTATTTGCTAAACAAGCGCCCACATTCTTGAGCGTTATTTGTAATAATTGTGCCTATCCCTGTACTTCATTGCAGTACCCCAGCTTCAATATTAACTGAGATAGTGTTTATCTACTATTGCCACGCCCATTTGTCGAATAATGCCTACTTTATTGACTGTAATTTTTAATAATTCTGCCTACCTCTGTATTACAATAAATTTCAGTGCCCTAGTGGCAATATTATTCGAGATACACTGTTTTTCTAATATTGTCAAATACTACCTACTTTCTTGACCGTCATTTGTAATAATAATGCATACCCCTATACTTAATTGCAGTACCACAGTATCAATATTATTCGAGATACACTCGTTTTCTAATATTGCCACGCCCATTTGTCAAATAACGCCCATTTTCTTGACCATAATTTGCAATGACTGTGTCTATCCCTACACTAAATTGCAGTACCCTAGTGTCAATATTCGAGATACAGTGTTTTTCTAATATTGCCATGCCCATTTGTCGAATAACGCCCACTTTATTGACCATAATTTGTAATAATAATGCCTACCCCTATACTAAAGTGCAGTACTCTAGTTTAAAAATTATTCAAAATACACTGTTTTCCTAATATTGCCACGTTCATTTGTCGAATACCGCCCAATTTTAGATGGGCACCTCCGTGTTTATGATATCTATCTGCTCACCAAAAATTATGGCAATCAGGCATATGGTTTAGGAGTTATCGATGTACATACATTTAAAAAAAAAAAACAGAGAAACCGAGGAACTTGAGAACCTCCTCCTTTTTGAAGTCGGTTAAAAATAACTCAAAAATTATTCAATAAAGTTTAGTTAAGAATTTATCTCTTAACTATATTATATGTTTCAGGTGTGTTTCACTCATTGTTGTTCATCGGTTGCTTAAAATTATTCTGAGTCCAGAGAAAGCTCACTCTACTGCCACTCGAGATCGAATGAATTTTCTCTCATTCTCTCCTAGAAAAGAACACGCTCCATCAGGAAAGTGCGCGATTAGGTAAGCGAAGTGGTAATCTGCAGTTTGCATGCCTATGCATTACCTCCATCGATGAATTTTAACACGGGGATATCATAGGAAATGTCATATCCTTGACTGCATAACAAAATTATTGAAGACTTCTAATATTACTTGGTAATGCATCGGTGTTACGGCATTTTAAACCAACATAAAATGAATTCTACGTCCTCACTTACGATACTATCGAAACCGTGTCTTTTTTGAAATGGTTACATATTTCCTCTCATCTTTTACCAGTTCCAACTTTACTTAGCCGAAAAAAATTTGTTCTCTAGATATCAAATTAAAATTTAAATTAAAGCATACAAAAATAGAGTAAAAATATCAATTATAACAGCATCCAAAAAATTTTTAGCCACTACGCCGATGTGTTCTGCGCGAGAATCTGCAAGGAAATGAAGTCGTCGTACATGTCCGATTGTGTGAAAGCTCAACAAAATATTCCCGTTATTTTGTCATCGTACAATGTCGGCTGTCATGTACGTTCTTCTGAAGCCCCCTATGTTGTAGCGACCGAATTATCAACCATGATGAAGCTGAAACCGTCATTCAAGTTGTGAAATTTGAGCATTAAATAATAAATTAGTTTTCGCGGAAGGGCAGGACCAACAAAAGTAGGATTGTCGTCCCTAAAAGAGGACGATTAGTCACCTTACAATTAGAGACTGTACCGAGTATGCATTTAATAATAGAAAGCAAACATTTTCAGTTATTTTCTTTGACTTGTTTCGAGCAAAAACCGATTATTTTTGATTTTTTTTTTCAGCAAAAAAATATAAAGCCAAATTTGGCCGATATTTTTTAAACTCAAAATAGTCGGTAATTTTGAACACAAAATAACCGGTAATTTTTGAATTTTATTTTATAGGCAAAAGTAATTTCCTTTTCCAAGATTTAAATATGTTGCAAATCTGTAAAGTTGCTGGTCTTAATATCTCCTTCACAGAGTATGTTATGTATTATAAAAGACATTAGAATAAATGAAATGATTATAAAATTTTAAAATTAAATTTAAATTTTTCAGTAAAAGACAAACTTAAATCTTAACTTTGCTTTTCATTTTTGTCTAAGAAATAAAAATTACCGGTTATTGTGTGCTCAAAAAATATTGGGCATTCTGCTTTTTATTTTTACCTTAAAAAAATAAAAATCAAAAATTACAGGTAATTTTTTGCTCAAATTTTTTGCTGGCAAATCTGTTTTTATTTTTGCCTTAAAAAGACAAATCAGAAATAATCGCTTTTTTTTTGCTCCAAAATTTAAAAGTCAAAATTTTTAAAATCAATAGAAATCATGTTCCACGAACTGAGAGGATTCTAATGGTGCCATAAGAAATGCGGTACTACAATTTTTTCATAATGCTTTTTTGGATTCAAAATCTAAAAATAATTATTCTTCACAGTCCCTGAAGTCAATAGCTATATCAGAATTAAAGATACAAAGGAAAACGTGAATCCTTAAAAAATTATTTTTGGGCCGACCTAAAAGTTTTTCGAGTCCTACCTAGCTAACAGTAATAGAAAAAACAATACAAAAATGTTTTTTGTTGTCTCTCTCTTATAATTTTTTCTAGGTGAACTTTTTTTTATGAAATCTCATGGAATGAGTCTATTTCGTTTCATTTTACTAAGAATTAATTACTTTCAAAATCAATTTAAACGGTCTTGTTTAGAATGGGACGAAAATTCTGACTTCATAACTTCATAACTATTTACGACTAAAGATAAACTTAATAGAAAAATTTTTGAGAAGGTTTTAATATTTTCATTTATAGAGTGCTTAAATTTTTTATGCAATAGATAAACTTTTAATAATGTCTATTTTGAATTTTTTGGGCTGCTGCATTTTAATTGACCTCTGTTTTCACTTCCACATCCCTGTGAACATTTAGGAGAGCTAGACTACTGAGCCTCTCCAAGCCAATTTCACTTCTTACTTATGTTTGCAGTGTTCGAAATAACGAAAACAGACGTTTTTCTGAACCACCGTTGCATCACACGGTCGAAATTTTCAGTTTGAATAATTAACTTTTAAAACTAGTCTTGTTCTGATGTCCTTATTTTCAAACTTCAACGTTTAATTTGAAAATATTTCAAAGTTTACTTTCGAAGTGAACAGAATTGACAGAAAGTTTTTTCAATTGAATGAATTTTTTTGTTCGGCCGTCACCCTTTCTCGACAATAGCGAACCTCAGATAGTAAAAAACTGCCATTAAAAGCTTCTTGAGAATATAAGCCGTTAGGAGCCGGCATAAAACTTGTAGGTACAGTTCTCGATCATTTGTGTTTAAACATTTCACAACACGCACAATGCAATTGATCAAAAGAAGCTCGGTCAAAGTCCTTTTAGAGTTGAAATGTTTTTTTTTTTACTTTCGAGTGATTTGAATATTTCAAACTATGGGTTAAAAACAGCAAACCAAAAATCGGAAATCGTGGAATTTATGAAATGTATATGTTGTGAAATATGCCCGAAAAATTCAATGGTGAAAGTTTCCTAATAAAATTCTGCTTTGTAGTTTCATTGTGTCGCTCAGAAAACTAGTGCGATATGTACCAAACTAATGTAATCTTGCATTATTTGATTCTTTTTTCTATTCATTAGCACACTTTAAGGAAAATTAAATTATTTTTCCAATTTGCTTTTCTCAGTATTAACATGCATGTATTTCAAATTTAACAACTTCAAATTTAATTAACTTGTCTTCTTTCCACTAAATTTCGTAAGTGCAACTTAAGTTTTTTTTTTTTTTTAATTTAATAGCGGAAATGACTAAAATTATTTTAAATTCAAATTTGGAATTCTTGTAGTGCATGTGAGCGGGCGGAAGCGAGTGTGGTTTTTTTTCTGAACTGTACTCCAAGCTAATAAATACTTTGGGGCTTTAATGTTGTTTGAAGTGTCTTAAGGAAATGTATGCACAATGATTTGAATTTAATTCAAGACTAATGTTTTTATATGCCACTTGTAGAGACGAAAATGGAGATCTGAATGCGGATACGCAGTGTGTGCTGAGATTGTGGAGACGGCACTTCTCCAATTTACTTACTGGCGACGATTCCACCAATGCCGCCCATGGAGAGCGCAGTTCAGAGCTACCAATCAACAATGACGGAGTGGAAGTACCACCACCTAGCCATGATGAGGTTCGAGTTGCTATCCAACGACTCAAAAACAACAAAGCAGCGGGTGCTGACGGCCTGTCAGCTGAATTGTTTAAAACCGGCGGCGATGAATTGATAAGGCGCATGCATCAGCTCATCAGCAAAATATGGCTAGAAGAAAGCATGCCCGACGATTGGAACCTCAGCGTACTGTGCCCTATACTTAAGAAAGGAGACCCAACAATCTGCGCAAGTTATAGAGGTATCAGTCTTATTTCCATCGCATATAAGGTTCTCTCAAGCGTACTGTGTGAAACATTAAAGCCGATTACAAAAACACTGATTGGACCTTATCAGTGTGGCTTTCGACCTGGTAAGTCCACCATAGACCAGATTTTCACGCTACGACAAATCCTGGAGAAAACCCACGAAAATCAAATTGACACACACCATCTCTTTGTCGATTTTAAAGCTGCGTTCGATAGCCCGAGAAGGGATTGCCTATACGCAACAATGTCTGAGTTCGGTATACCTGCAAAGTTGATCAGACTTTGCAGAATGACGTTGAGCAACACACGCAGCTCCGTCAAGGTAGGAAATGACCTCTCCGGAACCTTTAATACCGAAAGAGGTTTCAGGCAAGGCGATCCACTGTCTTGCGATCTCTTTAACATCATCATGGAGGGGATCATACGAAAGGCCGGTGTGCATCGTAGTGGCACCATTTTCTACAAAGGCGTCCAGCTCCTTGCGTACGCTGATGATATTGATATTGTCGGCAGAACCAAGAGAGATGTTACCGCTGCTTTCGCCGCTATCGAAAAGGAATCAGCCAAAGTGGGTTTGACGATAAATGAGGGCAAAACAAAATATATGCTGTCTACAAACAAGGGAGCTCGGCGTTTAGACTCCCACGTTTCATCCGGCAGCTATAACTTTGAAGTAGTCAAGGAGTTCGTTTACCTTGGCACCGCCATTAATACCAAAAACGAAATCAGCCTGGAGATAAAGCGAAGAACAATAATTGCTAATAGGTGCTACTACGGGCTCAGTAAGCAACTAAGTTCCAGAGCCCTCTCTCGATCGACAAAACTAACACTCTACAAGACGCTCGTTCTACCTGTGCTGCTTTATGGCGCTGAGGCATGGGTAGTTTCGCAAACTGACGCAGCCGCTCTGGGGGTGTCGGCGATGTTTGTTCGAGTCGGCGATGACTATCGCATCCGAATGAACCACGAGCTGTATGAGCTCTACGATGACATTGACGTAGTTCGGCGTATAACTGTGCAGCGACTACGCTGGGTGGGTCATGTCCATCGTATGAACGACGAAGCTGCAGCGAAAAAGGTGCTCGAGGCGAGGGTCGCTGGTCAACGACGACGAGGGAGACCATGCCTCCGATGGATGGATCAGGCTGAGGAAGCCCTAACCGCACTTGGTGTATCCGATTGGAGAAGGCGCGCGCAAAGCAGAGGCGCCTGGCGAGAGCTAATGAGGTCGGTTGAAACCCGGACATGGGTTGTTACGACCAACTAAGTAAGTAAGTAATGTTTTTATATGACAATTTAAATGTGAATTTGGAACCATTATAAAGTTATGGAGAAAAAGATTTGCTTTATTTTATCATTGTTATTTAAACGTTCATAAAATAAAAATTTGAGTCAAATGTTTTAAATTTAAATAAGTCATTATAAAAATGCTTTAAATATTTCTCAAGCGTTAATCAGGCATTTCCTCTTCCGAGACCAAATCCCTAATTGGACGTTTCAAAGCAATATTTATCATAGTCAAGAAAACCGTTTTTAGTTTTTAGCCATTTTATTAGTGATAAATCGTATTTTTTCGTCTTACGTAATACATCATTTCGAGATCAATATTTAAGTTCGAAAAATGTTATCGAGATAAGATCTCAGCAATGGCGAGATTTTTTTTAGCGAACAGTTCTTCGCTTCTAAAACTAGTCCGTGACGAAGCCTAAATTTTATAAATTCAAAAAATTTTATTTTTTTAATTTTATTTAAGACATAATATACGTGTAACAACCAAAAAAAAAAAAAAAAAAGCTTTTTTCAAAGCATATTTTTAAATGCAAGAAGTTATATTTTTCAAATTTATACAGCTTATTGTACATAAAAAGTACTTTATAAAAAATCTTTTTTTTTTATAGAGGGCGCTGAAAATCACATTAAAAAAAAAGACATCCAAAACGGTTTGTAGATATGGCCTTTCCCATGTATCTGAAACAAACAGACCATTAATTCGGCATGCCGCTGCGCACGGCCCCCGGGAGGTTCTTAAAATTATAGCGAAATGTAAAGTAAAATGTTAAAAAAGGAGATAGATTTTAGCGCGCTTCTTTATCTATATTAAAAAAAAAGATAGTAGGTACTTGAATTTTGGGGTATGCTTAAAGGACAAAATTACGAACAAAATGCATTAAGATTCATTGCAATCAAACCAATAGATTTCGAGTTATCTCTCGAACTGTGAACGAAAAAACAAGTTTCGTGGAACTCGCTTTTAAAGCTTTTGTTTTTCGAAATTGTTCATATATTTTTAAAATTATCGGTTGATAAACTTACTATTATTGAACCTGCAATATCGGTATTGTTTTAAAAACATGTATGTATGTTCTATAACACATTAAGCAAACAAAAAAAAAATTTTCTTGAAAGACTTACACCTTAAGTCATTACACCTTATAGTAAAGTAAAAGTTATTAAATAACAGTTATTTACATTTTTTAATCTTGACTCTTATTGGATAACTCTTTTTAATAAGAGTTATTTTTTAACTTTTATGAATAAAAGTCGGACACAAGGTCTTTTATGTCATGTTTATAACTGTAATAATTTTTCAATTATTAATTTAGAGTTATATTTTCGAGCTCAAGGTCTTTGTTGCAACCAACAACAACAATACCCTTTATATAGAGCAACAATCACACAGCAGGCTAGACAGCTGTTTCGTTGGCCGCTACACTAACTCATTAGTAGCCTTGCATGATAACCATGATCCACCAAGCTGTGCATATTTGATCTGTCCATGCCACAAGTAAATTGCTTGGAATTCTATATAATAAAAATGAAATGATGTTCGTTAGTAATGGCATCACTCATGAACGACTCAACGGATTTGGATGGAACTTTAATTATTTTGTTGGTATTTGTATCGGGATGGTTTATAAAAAAAAAATTTGGAAAAATTTATTGGAAAATTTGGAAAATCTCAAACACCCAAAGAAGCTTTTTTGTATAGAAATTTTGTATTTTTATTGAAAATGTCATACATCTCCGGAATGTTTTTACCGATTGTTTTGAAATTTGGCAGAGAGGTTGACCTGAGCCGTACAAATTTAAAGACATATTCTATTTTCTCGGCCATTCACACCACCTACTTATAGGCGTGGCAAAACTTTTAGTGTATGGAAGAAAACTTTTTTGAGCTTTCTACTCAGAATTGAGTTACGATATTGAAATTAATCTATCACTTAACCTTTATTTTTTGTGCAACTCTATATATTTTATAAAAATGGATGTTTGTATGTGGGTATGTGTGTATGTCACGTATAGAACCAATCCAAGACCGCCGAACCAATCTTTATGAAATATTCAGGGACACTAAAGCAATATTTGGAGAGTGTTCCTGTGAAGTTTGGTCTTGATTTTACAAAGGGGCGTGGTACCTCATATAACCCAAATTTGCTCTATCGCGCACAAGCAAAAAAAAAAAAACGCTATTACCAGAAGATTTTAATCGTAAAAAACTTAAATATAGTAATTTTGTTCAGATAGTTACGGTGAGCAACTGCACAAAACATTGAAGTGGTCGCACTATATCTATGAAGCATGGTATGCAGGTGCTATGGGTCCAAGTGGCAGTCACTGTATATAAATATATATAAATGTTTTCACGCCCACTTTTACTGCACACAAACCAGTAAAAATGCTATATATAAGACAATTTCAATCATAGAAGATTTGGTAATTTAGTTCATATGGTTACTGTCAGCAACTGTACAAAAAATGCTCGTGGCCAATCTACGCCAACACGTTTTTATAGTGAAACTTGGTATGCACGTGCTCCAAGTGGCGGTTAATATATATAAACTAACTGGCACCCGGTGAGCTTCTCTCGTAACCTCTAATAATGTAGTGTAATTTATTATAGTGAGGCCATGCATATTTTTTGTAAAGTTTATGCATTTATGTAAAGTTGGCCACAGTAACCATATGAACAAAATTACCAAATTTTAGTATTATACGATCAAAACAGTCTGATATATACCTTTCTTTAATTTAATTAAACTGAAACACTTTTTGAACTTAATATCCTTTATTAACATGCATGCAATATTAGTGAAGAGATAAAACGAAGGATAACTCTTGCCAACAGGTGTTACTTTGGGCTCAGTAGGCAATTGAGACCAGAGTCCACTCTCGACGAACAAAAGTCACGCTCTATAAGTCACTTATCATGCCCGTCCTGTTATATGCAGCACAAGCCTGCACTTTGAGCAGCTCTGATGAAAAGACTTTGGGAGCTTTCTTTCACTTTCACGGCATGATTCTGTGCGATGTTTGGGAACACATTCGAAATGAGTTTCTCTTTCGTTGTTGTAAATTGGCAAAAATTCTGCCTGAATGAAATAAATACGATGAAACGTCACCTGGTACTTCTCCATTGCCAAGCGATAACAATTGATTCGAGAAAATCTCGGCGGATGGATCATTCTGCAACACAACTCTCACATTCGTCATTAGCCTCAGCTTCTTCACATAACTCCACAGATACGAAAGCTTAAGCCAAGTGTTGATTTGATCGGCAGTTGTTGATCGCGGAATGACAGGAAGCGTTGTCGAAAACCGCCTGCCAGCAAAATCATTGCGCCTCCAAAAAGTCTCGTGTTACAGCGCAGATCTATCATTTGCCGATCGAGTGCCTCCAATGATCGTTTATGTGCCATTGTACAATCTGACAACTTTGCAACACTTTCGCCATTGCAGAACTCTTCGAAATATTGTATGTCGGTTCAGTTGAAGATTAAACGGCAGCTTGAACGCAGAATGAGCGGTTCGACCACCTTCCAACAATGTAGCTGTAGTCCCAGAAGAGGCAACGGCTAGCTCAATTTCTGACCTTGAACGAACCGACGCCAACAGTAATGAAATAAGGAATGTTTTTCCAGCTCCGCTAGGCGCATCGAGGAAGAAAATACCTCCACTTCGGTCGTCAATCGCTTTCATCAAAGCGTCCTATACGTCCTTTTACTGGAATGTCAACAACGCAACGTTTGTTCGAATTGCCTGACTCAAATCATCTCGATAATATTCTCGCTCGCGATCCAACGCTCGATTTAGTTGATCGTGTATTGCTCGATTGGGACTGGCATGCCCAATTGACATAACGAACTGCCGCACATTAACAGAGAGATGTCCTCGATCAAAATAACACCTTGTTGCGCATCTAATCGTTTATTTGCAGTTCGTAATTCGAAGTAGCTATACAAATTATATGCAAAATATCGTCAACCATGTCGTCCTTGAATTTGCTCAACATTGAAAACATGTCGCGATGATGATCGCAAAAAGTGTACGAATTTGATTTGCAGGCATTAGTAACAATGGCATCAGCGAGTGATAAATCCCAATGAGTGTCGTTTTGACGCAGTTGTAACCGTTGACAGGCATCTCGATATGTTTCACATAGTACACCATACAACATCCGAAGCGACTCAAACTATGTTGTACCACGAATATTGACCAAAAGCAACCGAAGATAAAAGCACTCGTCGTTTTTCGGATGTACAGTATAAATTCGTCTAAGTGCTTCAGTAGAAGAAACATCGACGAATCCAGGAATTGCATGCCATTGCTTCCACCGCTGGAACGACGAATTCCATCTATAATAGTTTGGCCTTTCAGAATATAAAAGCGGTCTGGCTTTTTGAGTACAAAAAGTGTACAAAAACTCCAATGCACAAAATTTTATGCTAATCGGCAGTTTAGGTGTTTTTGTCAGTTTAGTGAACTATTTCTACTACAACGCCCTCTGATATTTAAAGCGGATCAAAATAAATAGCTTCAAAACACTCACCTAACTCAAAATCTCTAATAAACAAATTTTTATGCTAATCGGATGATTAGTTTAGTAGATTTAAGCAATTTTATAAAAGATTTGTACTGCAACACCCTCTGGTACTCAAGATGGATCAAAGTAGATAACGCCAAAGCACTCGCCACACTAAAAAGCTGTTATACACTATTTTTAATACTAATGAGATGAACAGTTTAGGAGTTTTTGGCAGTTTTGTAAAAGAATCGTACTAAAACATTCTCTGGTGTTCAAGGTGGATTTTAACAAAAAATCCAAACCAGTTTCCGTATCAAAAAAACTCCTAAGAACAAATTTTCAAGCTTATCAGAAGAACAGTTTAGGTGTTTTTAGCAGTTTAGTCAAATATTGTACTACAGCGCCCTCTGGCGTTTTTAAATTTTTCTTGGCGTATAAACCTTTCTTGAGCAAATATGAACACAACAAAATAAAGATAACTCAAATCAGACGATCCATTCTCGTTTTATATATATAGATTTTGCAACGCCCACTTTCACCACCCACAAATCAATAAAACTTCTATAAATCAGACGATTTTCTTCGATCAATACTAAAATTTGGTAATTAAGTTCACACGCTCACTCTTTGCAAAAAATGGGCGTGGTAGCACTATATCTGCGTTCACTTTTCAGAAATAATTTTAGTTCGTGAGATGTGAACGTTTTGATGGTCAAACTTGGTATGTTGGTGCTCTGGGTTCAAGTGGCGATCAATTTCTATATAAATTTTGCCACACCCACTTTTACTGCCCACGCATCCATAAAAAAGATATATATCAGACGGTTGTTACAGTAGAAGACTAAATTTTGGTAGTGGTTACTGCCAGAAACCGTTAAAAAAATGGGCGTGTTGCGCTTTTTTTACGCCTACTTTCCAGAAATCATTATAATTTCTGAGCTGTACAAGTTTTGATAGTGAAACGTTGTATATAGTTGCAATAGGACCAAGTGGCGGCCACTCAATATATATAAATGTTGCCACGCCTACTTTTTCCGCTCATCTATCTGTTAAAAAATGTATGCAATGTAAAAACGAAAAAAAAGTTGTTGGGGTCGGATCTCAAAATTATGCTTGATTTATGTTATGATGATTCCCGCAATATTTCGACTCTAGCGATAGCGATCCGTGCTTGAATGGTTTGAAATACCCTCTAAAAATCGAGTTTTGTAAAAATATTGGCTGGTTTGGTAGTTAAAAAAAACAGCAAACGGTCAGAAATAGTAGTAATGAAAAAGTTCTTCTTATCTGCATCATTAAATTTTTAAATTTTTGCAGTGGGATCAAAGATAATAGAGAACATGTTCATTACTATTATTTCTGGCCGTTTGTTTTTTTTTTAACTACTACACCAGCCAATATTTTTGGTAGAAATATTTTGGGAATCATAACATAAGCCACGGATTATTTTGAGGAACCGACCCGAAAAACTTTTCTTTTTCTATGGAGCGTGAGGCGTCTTAATGTATATACGTAGGTGGGTATATGTGCATATCACGTAAAAATTTCGAAACCGCTAAACCAACTTTTATAGAAAAGTCTTAAGAATGTTTCTGAAGTTTGGTGCCGATTGTAAAAGAGGGCATGGCACGTTAAATGCACCTCAAATTTTCGATATCAAATATTTTTGGAATTATAGGCCGCACAGACCTCAATTTACGCATGCCGTTCCACTGGTAAGATTTTATGGGCGTTAGACAAGGGGCGTGGTACTTTTTCAGCACCCAACATTTTCGGTATAGCTTTCGAAATAAGTCACACATCAATGAAACTCGGTACGAACTTACTATAAAAGTTTTGAGGAGATAAGTCCGCCGGGTATAAGCTAGTAAAACTTTTATTTAACAAAAGTCAGTCGTAAGACCCTTTGAGGCCCTTTTATTTTAGAAGCCTTTATAAAAGTCTTCACTAAAACAATTCTTTAATATATTTAATTTTATTTAAGAGCTTTATATCCATTTCAGAGCTTTTTCTATAAAGACTTTTTCGAAACTTTTAAATCTATATATATAAAAATGAATGTATGTATGTGGGTATGTGGGTATGTGGGTATGTGGGTATGTGGGTATGTGGATATGTGTGTATATCACGTATAGACTCCAAAACCACCGAACCAAACTCTATGAAATTTTGAGGGATACTGAAGCAACATTCGGGAAGTGTTCCTGTGAAGTTTGGTATTGATTGAGCAAGGGGGCGTGGTACCTCCCATACAACCCAAATTGGCTCTATCGCCCACAAACCAAAAAAATTGCTATATATCAGACGGTTTTAATCATATAAAACTTAAATTTGGTTATTTTCTTCAGATGGTTACTTTCGGTGACTGTACAAGAATGGGCGTGGTCACACTATATCTACGCCCACTTTTCAGCAATTATTTTAATTCCTAAAATGTTCAAGTTTTGATAGTGAATCTTGATATGCAGGTGCTATGCATACAAGTGGCAGTCACTATGTAAATATAAACATTGTCACGCCCACTTTTACCGCCCACAAATAAGTAAAAATGCTTTATATCAGACGGCTCTTGCCATAGAAGGCTAAGATTTGATAATTTAGTTTATATGATTACTCTCCGCCAATATACAAAAAATGGGCGTGGCCGAACTATATATACGCCCACTTTATCGGAATCATGCTTATTCTTGAATTGTACACGTTTTGATAGTGAATCTTAGTATGCAAGTGCTATGGATCTAAGTGGCAGTCACTATGTAAATATAAACGTTGTCACGCCCACTTTTACCGCCCACAAATCAGTAAAAATGCTTTATATCAGACGGATTTTGCCGTAGAAGACTACGATTTGGTAATTTAGATCGTATGGTTACTGTTGGCCAATGTATAAAAAATGGGCATGGCCGCACTATATCTACGCCCACTTTATCGAAATCATGCTTATTCCTGAGTTGTACACGTTTTCATAGCCAATCTTGGTATGCAGGTGCTCTGGGTGCAACTGGCAGTCATTATGTAAATAAAAATGTTGTCACGCCCCCTTTTACCGCCCACAAATCAGTAAGAATGGTTTATATCAGACGGCTCTTGCCGTAGATGACTAAGATTTGGTAATTTAGTTCATATGGTTACTGTCGGTCAATGTATAAAAAATCATGGCCGCACTATATCTACGCCCACTTTAGCCTGCATAGCCAATCTTCGTATGCAGGTGCTAAGGGTGCAAGTGGCAGTCACTTTGTAAATATAAACGTTGTCACGCCTACTTTTACCGCCCACAAATCAGTAAAAATGCTTTATATCAGACGGCTTTTGCCGTAGAAGACTAAGATTTGGTAATTTAGTTCATATGGTCACTGTCGGCAACTGTTTAAAAATGGGCGTAGTCGCACCATATCTACGCCAACTTTTTCGAAATCATGCTTATTCCTGAGTTGCACACGTTTGATAGTAACACTTGATATGCAGGTGCTCTAAGTGGCAGTCAATATATATATATATATAATTTGCCACGCCAACTTGTACCACCCACAAAAAAAACAAAACGAAATGGCCAATTTCAGTCCTTGAAAGTACTTTGACCGAGCTTCTTATGATCAATTGTGTTGTGAGTGTTGTGTACATGTTTTATGCCGACTCCGAACGGCTTACGTTCTCAAGAAGCTTTTCATGGCAGTTTTTATTCTCTGAGGTTTGCCATTGTCTGCAGAGAGATGACGGCCAAACAGAAAAATTAATTCAATCGAAAAACTTTCCGTGTCAGGTGGGATTCGGACCAGGGTTCCCTCGCGTATGGGCCACACACTCTACCCGCTACGCCACGGCCGCCACTTGGTTTCTTTTTACCCACAAATTAATAGAACTTCTATAAATCAGACGATTCTCATCGTTAAATACTAAAATATGGTTATTAATTTCATACGCTTACTCTCGACAGCTTTGCAAAAATTGTGCATGGTAGGACTATATCTGTGCCCACTTTTCAGAAATAATTTTATTTAATTTATTTATTTACTTATGTATTAATGTACTATAGTTCATTACAATTTAAAAATTATAACTAAGTTAGCTGCCTGGGCTATCGGTTAGAAATAAGTTTAATTCCTGAGATGTGAACGTTTTGATAGACAAACTTGGTATGTAGGTGCTATGGGTCAAATTGGCGTTCACTTTATATATAAATGTTGCCACGCCTACTTTCAATGCCCACAAATCCATAAAAAGGATATATATCAGACTTTTTTTACAGTAAAAGACTAAAACTTGGTAGATTAGTTCATATGGATACTGCTAGAACTCTTAAAAAATGGGCGTGTCACACTTTATTTAAGACGACTTTTCAAAAATCATTGTAATTTCTGAGCTGTACGCGTTTTGATAGTGGAACTTGGTTGTAGGTGCAATGGGACCAAGTGGCGGTCACTTTATATATAAATGTTGCCATACCTACTTTTTCTGCTCATCTATCTATCTGTAAAAAATGTATGTATGTATACTAAGGCTGCTCACAAGAAAAGGTGTTCGGGTCGGTTCCTCAAAATAATGCTTTTTGTTATGATGATTCCCCAAATATTTCGACTGTAGCGATAGTCATCCGTGAGCTGGAATGGTTTGAAATAAAAAAAAAAAAAAAACAAAAAGGAAATGGCCATTTCAGACTTTGACCGAGCTTCTTATGCGTGCGTGTTGTGAAATGTTTGAACACAAATGATCGAGAACTGGATCTACAAGGCTTATGCCGACTCCGAACGGCTTATGTTCTCAAGAAGCGTTTAATGCCAGTTTTTACTCTCTGAGGTTTGCCATTGTCTGCATAGAGATGGCGGCCGAACAGAAAAATTAATTCAATTGAAAAAACTTTCTGTGTCAGATAGAATTCGAACCTGGGTTCTATGGTATACAAGCCTCGCACGTCAACCAGTATGCCACGGAATGGTTTGAAATATTCTGTAAAAATCGAGTTTTTTATAAAAATATTTACTGGCGCGGTAGTTAAAAATAACAAACGGTCAGAAATAATAGTAATTAAAAAGTTCTTCCAATCTGCACTAATAAATTTTAAATTTTTACTCTACTCTATAAATTTAAATTTTTTAACTTTTTTTTTTTGTATTATTTTCACTAAAATGCAAATTAAATTTTTTTTTTTGTTTTGCCATTTTACTTTTAGTCAAATAAATTATCTATGGATGATAAAATAAAGTGTAAAGTGAATTGCTAAATTGAATGAAATTACAAAAAAATGTACACATTTTTTACATTGTACAATTTATTTGACTAAAATTAGTTTAGGAAAAGATTCGTTTGAATTTTAGTGAAAATAATATGAAAAAAGTTAAAACAATCCAAAAAATCCGCATTATCTTTGGTCCAACGGAAATATAAGATTTTTTGATGCAAAATTTTTTCCATTACTCTTATTTCTGACCGTTTGTTTTTTTCTAACTGCCATACCAGCCAATATTTTTAGTCGCAATATTTTGTGGATCATCAAAACATAAGCCATGGATTATTTTGAAGAACGAGACTGAACAAATTTTTTTCTAAAGAGCGTGAGGCGACTTAATGTATATACGTATGTGGGTATATGTGTATATCACGTAAAGGCTTCGAAACCGCTAAGCCAATTTTTATACCAAAGCGTTGAGAGGGTTCCTGTGAAGTCTGTTGCCGATCGTAAATACACCTAAAATTTTCGATTTCGAACAGTTTTGTAATTATAGGTCGCAAAGCCTCGGAATTCAGTATTCGACCTCAATTTACACATGCCTTGCACAGGTAACATTTTATGGGTGTTGGACGAGGGGCGTGGTACTTTTTCCGCACCCAAAATTTTCGGTATAGCTTTCGAAATAAGTCACACATTAATAAAACTCGGTAAGAACTTACTATAAAAGCATGGCTTCACTAAAGCTACGCCCTCTTTTAGGGGATAAGCGCTGAGCGCAGCGAAGCGCGCCGGGTATAAGCTAGTATAAAATATAGTTATATATAGTTTAGTATATAGATATATAGTTTTCCAAAATATTGTCACGAACCTTGTATAGTATTTTGCATGGTGCTTAATATAGACCCTGACCATAACTTTCATCATGCTTTCTGACCAACACAATCGGACTACGATATTCGGACACTGAGTATTCAATTATATCATTGTTCAGCCATTCCTTAATTTGATCGTCTACAATAGTTCTATGAGCAATTGGTAATCTTCGTGGACTACAAATATTGCAAATATAGGTATTTCATCTTTGACAACAATTTTCATTTCAATGGTCGTGGTTTTTGTTTTGTTTGGTTCATAATTCGTCACATTCATTGACTAAATTAATATTCATAGCCGAGTACGTGTCTTTGGCAAAATTTGAAGGTAATTTGCTATGTGCACGCCATTTGGATTTATTATAATTTCAGCGAGAGAGCATACATTTTTGCCTACAATAACTTCAACGTCGAAACATTTGCTGGGTACAACATAAAAGTCAAGATCAAATTCATTGCTACTATTTAAAATAAGTGTTTTAAAGTAACCATCAGGTCTTGTTGATTTTTTCGTTTATTTTTTCGCCAAAACCACACTCAAAAAAAATGCATTAGTAAAATGGCTACGAATGATATTTGTTGCAAAAATGTTCGTGCATTGTACGAATATTCGTCAAATAAACTTCAAGTAAAAGCACTTTCAAGTTCTTTGTTTGAAAATTAGATAAAATATAAATTTAATTTTAATTTGAATACAACCAATTTTATTCATTTTATATACCTGTACATGAACGAGTAAACGAAACGAACTAACGAACTAACAGTTTTATTTTGTAAATCGAAAACGCAAACCAACGACAAGTAAGATACGAGAAGCATTAATTTTTTATATACAAATTTCTATTGCTTCTCTTGTTTGGCTTGTCGATGGTTTGCGTTTTCGATATACAAAATAAGGCGGTTAAACTGAATTTTTTTACCCAAAACTCATCCGATTGTGAATTATTTTTTTAATTGTCTACATAAAATTAACTAAGCCCTTATTTATTCCCGTTTAACTATATCATCTGTGTCTGCATTGTTGGATGCAGTGAAAACAAAAATTGCAAAAAAATTGTCTTTTTTATGTCTTTGTATAGCGCTGAAAGCTGAATAGTTAAGTTTTCGCAAATTCTAATGATAGCATTCGATTTACTGGTAAATTTGACATTATTACAATTTTACTATTTTCGATATTCCTTAAGTAATCAAACATGAAACTATAAAAACGTCCAAAAAAATGACAGTTGTTGCTTTGAGCTGTTTCAGTTTTTGAGATATTAAACTTAACCCAGATGTAACTATTGTCCTACATGTAGGTACATCATCATACCCGATCATCCACACGAGCGAATGGCAATGCTGGCAGCAAACGCTTTTTTTTGTTCAGTAGAGAGTGCACAATCGTGTTAGAAAGCGGTCATTGTTATTTTTGCAGTCAAAGCGTGTGCTTGTTTACGTTGAATATTGTGAAATTCGCAAAATGCTAAATTATCATGTGCACTTTGAAAGGTAAGCAAATTTAAATATATAAAAGTGCAATAAATATTTAAGTATTATTCTAAAATTAAAGTTAAATGAGTATATTTTTAGAAAGTGTTTTTGAAATTATAATATTTTGTAAATTACTCAATATTTGAGCGATTGAAAATTGGTGTCCTATATATAGGACATTAGTAACTTATATGTCTACAATGTTATTTTATTTTAGAGGGCTATCGCTTCATGCAGCTCTTGCTTTGTTGGAAGACGACGAAGAAATAGGTAATTTGGCTGATGAAATCACAATATTTCCACCCAATAATGCATGTGGTGATATAACTGATGAAGATAGTGGTGCTAAGGGATCAGTCTATATCAATAATTTGCCACCTTTACAACTGCAAGCTCCAGCGGAAATAAGACTGCTAGTCCAAAAGAATACCGAAGTTATTTCATCACATGATTCCGACGACGATTTGCCGTTAAGCGTACTACAAGCTAAATTGGCACCAAGCAAGAAAAAAAAAAACAAGCAAACACCATCGAAGAAGCAAAAAACGTTCAGTTGGGTAAAAGAAGATTTACCTTCAGCAGAAAGTAATTTTCAAAGATGAGAATGTTTTGAAGTTTGTGAAACTGCAATGGAAATTTTTTCTAAATTTTTCGACGATGAAGTAATTGAACTGATATTGACTGAAACAAATAAGTATGCATTAAAACAAAATCGTCCCGGAGACATTGAAAAATTTGAAATAATGGCGTTTGTTGGAGTTATAATCCTCAGCGGTTATGTTCAAGTGCCAAGGCGCAAAATGTATTGGGAAACCAGACAGGATGCGCACAGTGTTTTGGTTGCTGAAGCAATTACCAGAAATCGTTTTGATATCATTTTATCTAATTGGCACGTGTGCGATAATGACATGCTGGATACCGGAGATAAGTTTGCAAAAGTGGGACCATTATTTAATCTGCTAAGCAAAAAGTTTATGGAAAAAAGCCCCTCTAGAAGAAATGCATTCTGTGGACGAAGCTATGGTTCCTTACTACGGCCGTCATGGCTGCAAACAGCATATTCATGCTAAGCCGATTCGTTATGCGTACAAGCTTTGGGTTGGCACTACTCGCCTAGGATACATAAACTGGTTTGAGCCATATCAAGGGGCGTCAACTAACATAAGCAAAGACTATGCAGACCTTGGTGTTGGTGCAGGAGTAGTGCTGGAATATGCTCAGGCTGTGCGTGCTAAGTGGCCAGAAGAAAAGTTTCATTTGTTTTTTGACAACTTCTTCAGCTTTATCCCTCTGGTCGAAAAACTTACAGAATGGAATCTCAACGCAACGGGAACAATCGAGAAAATCGGTTGAAAGGAGCATCTCTTATAAACACAAAAGATATGAAAAAGAATAGCCGGGCTAGCATCGACTATGCCAAAATCACCAATCAAAATATTATTTCTGTAAAATGGCATGATAATAGTGTGGTTTGCCTTATTTCAAATATTGCTGGAGTTTCGCCTATTCACTCAGTTCAACGTTATTCTCAAAAGGAAAAGAAAAACGTACAAGTTGAACAACCGCATCTTATTTATTTGTATAACGCGAATATGGGGGGCGTGGATCGTTCAGATCAAAACATAAGCCTCTATAGATCTTCAATTAGAGGGAAAAAATGGTACACTCCATTGCTGGTTCATTGCATAGATATGGCACTTCAAAACAGCAGGCATTTACATCGCGAACAAGGAGCACAACTTGATCAGCTAAGTTTTAGGCGAGTAATTGCTACGATGCTAATGCAGCAAAATCGTAAGTGCTCAAATTATCAATAAGGTCGTCCGAGTACCTCGCTGGTGCCTGATCTACGCTATGACCACCTTGACCACCTTGTTATAGTTCAAGATCGTCAAACGCGATGTGCATTCTGCCATCAAAAACTACTACAAGATGCTTGAAATGCGATGTGGGAGTACACACTAAGTGTTTCGTGGATTTTCACACTAAGGTGTAAATTATTTTTATAATACCCTATCTTCCCAATGTCCTTTATATAGTACGCATCTAAAAACACATAATTCAATAAAAAAATTTTGTTTCAAGTATACAAATGTGTTTTTATCTATTTTTAGGCAAATTACACAAAAAAATTTTAATTTTTTGCTCTGAGTAAAGTTTGGGTTTATCTGGGTTAAATTCCGTGGCTCTTCATTCGTTTACCTCCACCTTTCATAATATCTACAGTATTATTAACATTGCAATACAGAACTAGATCGCGAAATTAATTTATATACTTTCGGGGCCAGTTGGTTATGAAGAGGTCAACTTATTTTTATTTGATGATTTGACTTGTACCCACCCTGCAGAAAACTCGCGGAAGCCTCTTATAGTCAGACTGGAACTCAGGACTGACTTTCTCATGCCTCTATTATTCAGTTCAGATTTCAAGGCTGAAATGTAAAAGATTTGAAGGCGGAAATTTAAAAAATTTCAAGGCTGAAATTTAAATATAGTTCAGACTTCTTTTTTACAGGCCCATATTCTAAAATAAAATTAGGCATAAAATCAATCCACTTTCATTTCAGGCCGGATTTCATATCTAAATTTGAAATAAAAATAAATATTCAGACAAGAAATCATAAATAAAAATTTAAAAAAAGTTATACCAAATTTCAGGTCTGAAAATCTAGGAAAGCTTAGGCTTCAGTCATGCCTGTCCGGCTTGAATTCCAGCCTAATCAGGCATGAATTGCTGGGCAGGTTCAATCCTCACTACACAGACGGCAGACCGTGCTGTTTTAATTTTTTGTTATTTATATTTTTTATTTAGAAATATTTAAAAGAAAATATTGTCAAAAACCTGTTAGGAATCAATCGCCTTTTCCTGCTCCGTTCTCGTATTGAACAGCTCACCATATGGCTACAAGTTCATAAAGCTACTATCGCACCATCGCCTCTCTTGTTTTAAAGCGAACAAAATATGAACAAAGCCGAAAGCAGACCTTGTATACATACTTAACTTAAAATACATACTGAAGAAAATTTTCGCTTTTTCAACTACACACGAAATAAATATACATCGATGGTTCAGCTCACAAAAGCTATGAGTGAAAAATTTAAAGTGATCAGCAACGCTGATTTTGTTTTTGAATTTCAAACATTTCAGTACAAAACAATTATTTTAGCCTTGTACTGATTTCACTTAATATAATTTTACCAAATAAAGATTGTAACTTGTTGAGTTGGAAAATGCAGTTAACCCATTTTCTTGAAAAGAGCACTTATCACTTCTGTGCGCTTAACCATCGATATATATATAAAGATAAATACATATTGGACATGCCATAGCCTCTTCCTTCATACTTTTTCGACGTTTAAGCAAAGTTGGGCAGTGAAACTGACATTTGACGTCACAAAACACCCTCGCAAGTACTGAAGTATTCAGAAGAAAATTTTGTTAAGGTAATT
The DNA here is from genome assembly GCA_914767935.1 of Coremacera marginata. Classification (NCBI taxonomy): domain Eukaryota; kingdom Metazoa; phylum Arthropoda; class Insecta; order Diptera; family Sciomyzidae; genus Coremacera; species Coremacera marginata. The sequence goes on along the minus strand of OU612044.1, from coordinate 59,073,430 downwards.
ATTTTTCTTACGGATCCCCTCCAGAACCAAAAGTTATCTACGCCACTGGCAGTAGTAAATTCAATCCATTCTTCTAGGCCTTGAAAATACTGGACACTGGGGGTTTTCTACTAATGGCATCCACTTTTTCTGAAAATATTACAATTTTTCCTCAATCTGCGTAGAAAATCAGAAAAAGGCGCATATGGGTACTCTATTGTGTACTTGAATTAAATACCTGTTCGCCACTTATAATCCACCTGCTGACGATCGTACCCCTATCGATAGATTTGTTTACGTTTTTTTTTTATTATTTTTATAACATAAAGAATAATCTGTATCAGTTTCATTCGACCTAAAATGATTTTAGGAAAATTATATTTAACACACAATTGTTTTTTCTGCTGAATTTTTATATAATTATTTTTATTGTTTAAACTACTGCTGTCCAAATTTTAAAACGAACAGAAAGCACTTTGAATTTTTTTTTTGTCATAATAGAAATTTCTACTCCACCTGGTCTAGTCCTACTGCGCCTGCGGATGTTTGGATTACTGAATGACTACCCATAAGGAATAAGTTATGATATGAATCAATCGACAAGAAATGATTATGTAAAATTGAACGCTACTTCCCCTGCTACAACAAAAGATATTGGTAAAAATCTAGTGCGTTTATAATTGTGGCAAGGAGTATACATTCAAATAGAGTTTAATTCTTTTAGCAGCGAGAAACTTTCAATAATTGATAGATTATAAGTCAATTAAAACTATTGAAATTCTATGTATGGGACGTTTTTAAATGGACTCTTATCCGACAATTATTTTGTATGTAAAAATGTAAATATATTTATAAATTAATTAAATTATTTATATATTACTGTTATGTAATATGATCACGTTATTTCAAAAACAATACCTCGGTTGAATTGTTTTGGATAAAATAGCAATGAACTTGGTTTCTTTCAACTAAATAAATAGTTAAGAAAAGTTTCACAAAAAGTAACTACTCTTTGAATACTTACATAAATTAATGTGACAAAAAGATGGTGGTACTTCAGTGAAGAGCTGTGGTGGTGTATTTGTTGTAGTTGTCATATCCATTGTTATTGCTGGCTTGGTACTTAATTTATGTGAACTTTAAACGAGCCAAAAAAAAAACTGCCAAGACACATTCAAACAAACATTAATATATCATAACTTTACTTTTTGCTCTTCAACTTGAGCAAAAAACTAAAAAAATAAAATAACCAACATTTTTTGAAAACCAATTAAGCAGCAGCGACGCGGTCGTTAGTGTTGGAAATGAATCACTTGGTGGTAGGTACAGATTTATATGTTCACACTGCCAAAAAATTCATACATTTGCCAAGAAGAAAACAATAAATTTTCTGTGTATAATTTGTTGTTGTACAATAATAGCTACTATCCACTATCACTGATCGACATCACGTCACGTTAATCACTCTGAAAGACCAAACATCACGCGACACGTGATTTTATTGCACAAATTTAAATGCAGTTTTGATTGAGCCCGTTTCGGTATCTGATTTGCTGTGTTTGTTTTTGTTTCTTTTTTTACCTTTTCACGAAAAATTTTCACTTCTTAACGATCAAAGAAAACTGTTATAATGAAATTCTTTCACTTTTTATTCACTGACTGCACGCGATAAATTTCTTCTAATATTTAATAAAAATCAAATATTTTATAATTACTTAGGTATATTTATAACGAAAAAAATTATCACATCTGAAGTGAGCTTTTTATGTTATGGCCTTTAAGCAAATTGCTACTTGCTTTATTTTGTGAATAGTTTGAATGATCGTAACTGATTGGATTTATGCACTGCGGATCACTTGCCGTTACCGAAGAAACCACGACTTAACCAGAATGTAGCAAGTTTCCAAAAATTAATGCAAATCATTTGATATGTGTTGCTCCGAGGTATTTCATGATTGTTACGTATCCTGTAAGTAAGAAAATAAAAATAACATAAACAAAATTATAGGGGCATAATTTGTCGTTTATCAAAAAATTTCATAGCTTGTGTTACAAAAAAAAAAAAAAAAATAATTATCTTAAGGTAAATAGACTTAAAACGTATGTTTGATAGCATCAATAACTTACGGGTAATCATGACAAACGAAAAAAAAAAAAAATATATAAACACTGATCAGTCAGCATGTTTCTCCTCATAAGACAAATTTTTTGACATGAACAAGTAATGGAAAAGTTGAAAGAAGTAGTTCGATATAAAAGCAATTCGACAAGTTGGAGTTTAATGGATTTTGAGTTGAAGAGACAGGCGTAGCTAGGGGGTGGCGGCTATATTTGCGGTTGGCGCCGAAGTCAGTTAGCGTTTTACTTATTATCAAAAAATTTGTTTGTAATAGCAAAAAGAAAAATGATATTAGTAATTTTTGAAATGTATTGCAAAAAGTTTATTTAATCGAAGAGTTTAAAATGGACTTACTCGTTTATTTTAGTATGATTTTACATTTGATTTGACATGACATTTACAGGTATGCCCTTTCCCATGCCAAAAAGAATTAAGCGAAGAAATAAGTAGTTAATACTCTCAATTGTTTTTTCTACCACGCCACAAATTGCACAAACAACAATGTGGATTTGTGGTGACATCCTCTCTGGTTTGAGGCAGGATTACAAAAAAAAAAAAATTGTCACATTTAAGAAAAAGTTTCACATCCAAAACAAATGTTTATCAAATACGATCAATCAAAAATGAATTATTTAAAACAAGTTTTAAAGTATCCATCGAACATATTCAATTCAATGTATTATTTTATTGCACATATGGGTGTATGAGATCAATATTGTATTATTTTTGTTTTCTACATAATTAAGAAAAATCATAAAAGTAACTTACTTACATTTCTAAAAATACATAAGTAGTTAAGAATTCTTAAAGCAGTGAAACTTTTAATTTTAAAGCTAAGAAACATACAGTGGGTGGCCAAATTAATAGGAACAATCTTTAAAATGTGAATTTATCTTCATATTAATTTATCAAAAAATGACACAAAAGTTAGTTTTGTTGTAAAAATAATAAAAATTTCAAATTTCATTTTTAACCTACATGGCATTCACTAATGTAATCATTTATAACAAAAATTCATTATTACTAAATGAAAAAAAAAAAACGAAATGGCCATTTCAGCCCATGAAAGGACTTTGGCCGAGCTTCTTATAATCAATTGTGTTGTATGTGTTGTGAAATGTTTAAACACAAATGATCAAGAACTGGACCTACCAGATTTATGCACACTCCGAACGGCTTATGTTCTCAAGAAACTTTTCACGGCAGCTTTTTACTCTCTGAGGTTTGTCATTGTCTGCAGAGAGGTGACGGCCGAACAAAAAAAATTTCCTTGTCAGATGGGAGATTCGAACCAGGGTTCTCTGACGTATGAGCCACACACTCTACCCACTACGGCACGGCCGCCACATTACTCAATGAAAGGTAGTTAAAAATGCAATTTTGAATTTTTAACATCTTTAAGGTTGTCCTTGATAATTGGCCACCCACTGTATAACGATGGTTAAGAGCACAAAAGTGATAAGTGAAAAATTTTTAAATTTCCAGAAACGCTCTTTTTTTTTGTTATTAACTGAAATGTACTGAAATTTAAAAACAAAATAAACTTGTCTGAATATTTAATAATTTTCACTTAGCGCTTTCCTGCGATATTTTTACTTTGTTAAAAAATCACGAAATATCAAATAAAAGAAAAATAGGAAAATTGTTTGAAACATAGCTGTTACACTTCTTGTTAATTAAAGTCAATTTAAATATATGCTCTACAGATATTTTTTCGCTGACCATACAAAGTGCGAATTATTTTCACTATTAATGAATTCTTTGGCAGAGTTTATACGTCATTCAAATTGAATGAAGAATATCGCATTTTTTGTTCTCTTTTACTCTCTTCGAGATATTTGATTGAATAGGGTGATTGACACGTGATTTTTTGATTGAATGGCTGATGCCGACTTAAAGTGTTGTTGTAAGTACCAGAAAAGTTGGTTATGCAACCCTGTGATTGATTGATGCAGGTCAATTTGAATGACGTGTAAACAGTGCCAATGTTACACATGTCAAAACTTCTTTGAAAAGATGAACTTACGTGGTTGAATTAATTTCCAAAGGGTTGGAAGCGTCCCATAACGGTTTCCTACTTCTAGCCAGTTCTTACAAGCTTTAATCCTCTTATGATGAATCGTCGAACCATAATTCCGTCGTAGTCATATTTTTCCTCTTATTTTTTTAAATAAACTTTTAAACAAATCGTGTGTAGTTGAAATAAAATCACGATCAGATGATAACCAAATGAACGAAATTCACAATAGCGCTTTTCTTTGTCAAAAGCACGTTATACTACCAAATGCAAATTCGTTCGATCAGGCCATTCGACTACAGTCGAAGATCGAACGCAGCTTATAATAAAGGCCTAAATCTTAAAAAACTTAATAAAATACTAATCTTATATAAAATACTAGAAACCTTCGTTAAAAATTATTTCATCGACAGCTTTTTCTATTAAAGAGTCTGTTATTGATTCCTTTTCACTTTTTTTCGTCATAATTTTAAAGTAAGCATATAAACAATATGCTTAAATGAATATTTAACAAACTAATTGTTTTTTTTTTTTATTCTTTAACAAATCAGCTGTGTATTAGTTTTTCAACAAGTGCTTCAAAGTAATCTAAAAAGATCTGTTCACAATTGATTGCAAATTTTTGCAATTGGATAATTTTGTAATCTGGTGCAAATAAGATCGTGAACTGCCCTAATATGTTTTGTTTTTTATATAACAGAAAGAGCTTTTAAAGCAACACAAAGAATGAAAACATTGTCGCAGAGGAAAACAAAGAAAAATGTTTGTGATGCTTGTGGAGTCTGCATTAATGGTTTTTGTATATGATTTTATTAGACACTATAAAAACTTAAATGTGAATAACTTTTTAGAGTAGGTATGAAACATTTTAAAAGGATAGGTACTAAGTTAAGTACTTAGCTTAACATTATTGAAAAAATTATTGAAATCGTTTCAGTAGTTCTGGAGATATCCAATTACATAAGACGTGTTACACTTAAATTTGCAAATTTCCAGCGTTAGTTCTCTCGTAAACTTCCCGATCGTCGGTCGAATTTTTTTTCAAGTTTTAGTTCGGTGTTATATGAAGTTTAACATATTTTGTAGTTTTCAAAATGTCGTCACCACAAGAGAAAGTGCACGAAAAGATTAAAATAACAAAGGAGTTTCATAGAAAGCTATTGCTAAACAAGCTAATAGCACTTACGCGATCGTCCGAAGAACAGTTAATCGCCCTTTAAAAGACACTAGTAAGTAAACGCTCTATCGCTACCTGCCATTATTCGTCAGTTGTACAAAATTGGTAGCGACGCCAACAAAACAGTTTTATTGAAAAACATATGCATCCACCGAGTTAAGTCCAATTAAAAGATATTGAGCAATAATTAAAACTAAATTGCGAAAATATCTTCGGCCAGCTTAAAACATCGAAGATAAAAAAAAAAGTACTTGCGCGCAACCAATATAATACCTAACTCAACTCAAATATTGTTCCAGCACCAACGAGAAATTGAAATTTTTATATTTTAATCTTTCTTATACAGTAAATATTGGGTTGGCAACTAAGTAATTTTTAGGTTTGCTGACGTAATCGAAATGTCAAACACATTTTGTTATTTGATAGTTGGTACTTCAACTGTCAATCAGTAAAAAAATTTGTTTGATCGGTTGTGTAGTTTTCGTTTGGCGTCTGTTGAAAAATGGAAAATCAAAACGAACATTTTCGTCATATTTTGCTTTTTTATTTCCAAAAAGGAAAAAACGCATCGCAAGCTCACAAAAAGTTATGTGCTGTTTATGGTGACGAAGCTTTAAAAGAACGGCAGTGTCAAAATTGGTTTGCCAAATTTCGTTCTGGTGATTTTTCACTCAAAGATGAAAAACGCTCTGGTCGTCCAGTTGAAATTGACGACGACCAAATCAAAGCAATAATCGATTCGGATCGTCACAGTACAACACGTGAGATTGCAGAGAAGCTTCATGTATCACATACATGCATTGAAAATCGCTTAAAACAGCTTTTGCTATGTACGAAAACTCGATATATGGGTTCCTCATGAACTGAAAGAAAATCATTTAATACAACGCATTAACATCTGCGATTTGTTAAAGGAACGTAATGAAAATGATCCATTTTTAAAACGATTGATAACTGGTGATGAAAAATGGGTTATTTACAACAATGTCAATCGGAAAAGATCGTGGAGCAAGCCAGATGAACCAGCTCAAACAACATCAAACGCTGATATTCATCAAAAGAAAGTTATGTTATCAGTTTGGTGGGATTACAAAGGAGTTGTCTACTTTGAACTTTTACCACCCAACCGAACGATCAATTCAGATGTCTACATTGAACAACTAACAAAATTGAACAATGCAGTTAAAGAAAAGCGGCCTGAATTGACAAATCGAAAAGGTGTTGTATTCCACCATCACAATGCAAGGCCACACACATCTTTGGTCACTCGGCAAAAATTATTGGAGCTTTTGGAGCTATTGTATGTTTTGCCACATCCACCATATAGTCCTGACCTTGCACCATCTAATTACTGTTTTATTTCGATCTTTGCAAGACTCATTGAATGGTAAAAATTTCAATAATAATGATGATGTCAAATCGTACATGGTTCAGTTTTTTGCTGATAAAAACCAGAAGTTTTATGAACGTGGAATTATGATGCTGCCTGAAAGATGGCAAAAGGTCATTGCTCCAAGTGGGCAATACATTACAGAATAAAGTTATTTCATTCCATGAAAAAATTGTTCTTTATTTTCTAAAAAAAAATTCGCAATTACTTAATTGCCAACCTGATATATTAAGCATGAATTAAAGTTTTTATTTTGTTGAAATAAATGTGAAAAGAATTTAATTTAGTGTTTTGCAAATTTAAGTGTAACACGTATTACATCATTACATAGCCTGGTTTCCCATTCAACTTCATGTTTACTTGAGTTCCTCTCTCTCTCTTTCTCTCTCTTTCCCACTCAAAAACGTTTAGCCACTTTCTGTATTTCGAAACGAAAATTTAACATTTTGTTATTTAGCCCCACACAAGCCGTTTAATAATTATTGAAGTTACGTTTAGTTACGAAGTGCTATTAAATTGTATACATTAAAGTTGTTCGTCGTAGTAGTTTAACTGCATATTTAACTGCATACAGTTTAAATTACACTCATCTTTTATATTTAAATGTTGCTTCCTACTTAGCTATATTTTAACTATTTAGTTAAAAATTGCAAAAGTGGGAAATTGTTAAATTAAAAACTGACATAAATTATGTAACGACAAACGACTTAAATAAAACATCACTTTCGTATATTATTCGTTGAGTGCACCAGAAATTAAAGTTTTACTGAACAAGTCGAAACCAAAAAGAAAAAAAAAATTAATGCATCAAAATTATAAAGTACTGAAAGAAATTTAAAATCAAAAATTATGAAGCATTCAAAAAAATTTACCACTTTTGTTTATGGATTTAAAAAAAAAACAGTTATTTATTGCAACCGAAAAAGTTTTTAGTAATGTTATAGACTAAAATTTGTTTTGTTTGTGTTGAGCACGAACGTTAAGAGCGTAAGGTTGTTTTTTTTTCACACTTAAAATTACATATTAATCGTTACACATTTCATTAGAAAAGAAGTCGTTTAAAGTTCGATCAAATTGTTTGCTTCAAACACAAACTTTATTAATTTAAAAATATTTTTTATGTCGTTTAATTGTATCCAGAGTGGGTGAGATCGCGGTCACACAGTGCAATTGTTACTAAATAAACCTTAACGAGAGTCAAGCTCAAAAATGAACGCGTTTAATTAAAAAAATTGAGAGCTTTGTGTATACATGATACAGTACTGCCAGACAGCTGAAGGGTGTGAAAATGGAATTCTGAGAAGTGTTGCCAAATGATCCGATTCATCGGATTCATAATAATATTCAGACTTGAATCCGATTATCCGATATTCTTCAAAATGTAGTGATTCGGAAATTAGAAATCTGACGTTTATTATACTAAAACTTTATTGAAGCTATCATGTAGATTAGGGCGCCTTACGCTCTATAGAAAAAAGAAAAGTTGTAAGGGTTGGTTCCTCAAAATAATCCTTTACTTATGTTATGATGATTCCCCAAATATTTCGACTCTAGCAATAGCCATCCGTGAGCTGGAATGGATTGAAACAACCTCTAAAAATCGAGTTTTTTATGAAAATATTGCTTTGTTTGATAGTTAAAAAAAAAGCCAAACTTAAAATTAATAGTAATGAAAAAGTTCATTCAATCTGCATCAAAAAATCTTAAATTTTTGCCGTGGGACAAAAGATAATGCGATTATTTTCACTAAAATTCAAATTGAATTCTTTTTTTCTTTGCTATATTACTTTTTATTTGTAAAAAAAAAAAAATCAATTTGAATTTTAGTGACCAAGCATTCTTTTGAGGAACCGACACGAACAACTTTTTTTCATGAGATGCCTTTATGTACACTAGTATCGCCTGTGGACGAAATTCGGCAATATCAAAATCTGATTTTCTTTTGTGTTTTTGCTGAACGTACCAACCCATAGCCTGAACAGAACCCACTGAACCATAAGCGAAGGTTTTGAGTAAGGTGAGAGTTTTGCGAACGATTTTGGGTAGAATTTCTTTTTTTAATTTTTTCCTTTTTTATTTTGTCGCTTAAAAGTGCTTGTTATAAAAGATTAAATTCGTGAAAGCTTTTCCCATAAAGAAAAATTGTGCATATTTTGCGAAATTCATTAAAAACTTATTTTGAGTCGAAAATGATTCATTTTTGTATCATTTCAGTAGGGGAGACTTCGGAATGAGTTCGGAAATTAATCATTTATGTTTCTTTTTTGCATTCTGAAATGAGTTCAAAAAAGAATATTTTTTTTTTTTGTCATATCAGTAGGAAACAATTTCTCATAAGCGAACCATTTTTTGTTCATAAATGAGTTCACAAATGAATCATAAATCATAATCTTTTTATATTCTAAAATCAGGTAAATAAAGGAACTTAAAATGAAAATGTTAACCTTCGTACAAACGTCATATGAACTTTTTTACCAGTGCGAGATGGATGTACTGCTACAAGAATGAAAATTTTCAACATTTCTATCAAAAATTAAAATCAAGCCCAAATAGAATGAAAACCACGAAAACATTCCATGCAAAAATGTAATAAAAAACATTCCCCAATTAATAACTTAACTATTTTGATATTTCATATATAATTTGGAAGTTTGTCAAATTGGAAAACAATCACGCTTTTTCCCCTTTCAAACATAAATATCATGAAAAACACAATGCGTGAATTCCAGCCCAGGTATATTAATCCTATTAACCCAATGATTAATATGATCTCTAATTTTAGTAAAAATCATTTCTTCTTTAACAAAATATCGATACGTAATTATAAATAGTATTATGCAATAATAAAATTTATAATTCAAAAAGGTTCTTTTTTTTAACTCATTATTAAACAAAAAAAGGTTTGTTTTTGAGAGGCAATTCAGTCCAAAGATTGATACAAAAAGGGTTCAATTTCGTTTCGGTTTCGAGTGCCGAAAAAGAACTTTTGTATGGTTAATTTTTGAACTCATTTCCGAAGAAAAAACAGTTTGTTTCTGAGAGGCATTTTCGTCCGGCGATTGATTCAAAAAGGTTTAATTTCCGAGTGCCGAAAAATAACTTTTATGGTTCTTTTTTTAACTCATTTCCGAACAAAAAAGAGGATAATTTCTGGTTATTTTTTTAACTCATTTGCGAACAAAATAAGGTTCGTTTTTGAGAGGCATTTTAGTCCGACAAATGATATAAAAAGGGTTCTTTTATGAGTGCCGAAAATGAACGTTTCTACCCGAAAAGGTTCATAAATGAATTCAAAAACGTTAGTTTTGGTTCACTGGGAAGTATTGAACAAAATAAACAACTATAAAGCGTGGGACAGAATGGAACAGAATGGGATGAAGTTGTTGCGATTCCATGTAGTAACCTCATCAGCTGGTCAGTGTGCAGCATGCTATGCCAAAAAATATGTCCAGAATGGCGTGAGCGCTTCAGAGAACACTTGTTTATAAATTTTTACGATTTTACAAATATTGTTAATTTCGAACACTTATTTCGATACCGACAGCGTTTGCAGTATCGATTTGATAAACTCAATCCAAAAAAAAAGTATCATTAATACAATTTTTCAGAGCAGCGTAGTACTCAAAAGTTAAAGTTAGCTTAACTTGCGCTACAACTACAGCTACGAGCCACAGACGTACTACACATTCTGTGCGATTCCGTGCATTTGGTATATTTTAACTTTTGACAGGTCATACAACGTACTATAAGCTACACTATTCTGATTCTCGCTTAAATGTCTTTGCATGTGTTATATGAAGCAAGCAGCAGTTTAACAGATTTTTTGTCGCTGATACGTGGGAAATTTATTTTGTTGAGAGAAATTAATTGCACAGCCCTTTTGAAGTGTCTGCGACTCTCTTGCTTCTACTCTTGCTCGTGTATGTGCCGCTATGTATTTTGTTGTTGCTTTCTCGTTGCCCCATTGGGAAAAAAGGGTGTATGTGCCGCTATGTATTTTGTTGTTGCTTTCTCGTTGCCCCATTGGGAAAATAGGGTTTTTACATTTACTATGATTTATCTATATTAATGACAATATATTCGAATAAAAATTTTATTGTGCATATCTACTCGAAAATGCCTTTCCATCGATATAAGATTTATGTGAATATGTTGAAGTTAACACAGGTTCAAAGGGATCACAACATCACAAACTTTTTTGTTTGCTTATTAATATATAGATACCAGTATAACCATTTTAGCCTTTTCGAGGCTAGATTTAGCCTTTTTTTATCGACTTCAGTTTGAAAACAACCATTTTTGGCTTTGTTAACAATTGAAAAATGTACCGACCCAATGTAATACTGCAAAGCAAAAAGAAGAACTTATAAAAATTTCCATCTAGGAACACAGCGTTTGGTTAAACGTCACAAGCCGTTTGAATGTTTTGTTAAATTTGTTTTGTTAATTCTGCATTTTTTCCATTGGTTATGAAAGAAAATGGAAAAGTAAGTCTATGGCATTTTGATGTTTAAAAACTTGTGAGTTTAACGTAGCTCTTGTGGCTGTGCGAATGAACGCCCAAAACCCTAACGCCCAAAATGAAAATGAACGAGTGCCAAAAATAATTTTGGGCGATCATTCATTTCACATTTTGGGCAAAAAGACATATTTTAAGCGAGTAAAAATCAGAAGTTTTTTAAAGAATGATTGTTTCTCTTTTGCGAAATTTTTGAATGTATTCGGAAATTTTTATACTTTATTTTTTTTTTCGTGCAAGGAAAATGATAATTTCCTTTGTCGAAATATTTTCGTTAATGTTTTAAACATTTTTTGACAAAATACATTTTTGGACAATCGTTCATTTTTGGCGAGTATTTATTTGGGTAATTGTTTGTGTTGTGAACTATGGCTTCTCCGCAAAATCGCCCAAAGAAAATAGAAAAATCACCCATTTTTTTCCTACGAATTTTTCCAAAAAACATTGGGCGATTTTGCAAATTTATCCCATTATGAATTTATATAGATTTTTATATAGATTTATCCCAAATGAAATAAGTTAAAAAAAAAAAAATGAAATAACTCCCTATAAAAAAAAAATATAAAATATCCATACAAATTGTGAGTTATGAAATGTTTTAACCAACGATTAATTTTTGGTAGTTATTTCATTTTCGCAACATGTTTGGGACTTATTTCATTTTTTTTTTTTTGGAGTTATTTTATTCAAATATGATTTTTCGGAATTTGTAGTATAACCGTAACAGTATTATTGTAACGGCTATTATTGCAACACCTGGAAAGTGTTGCAATGAAAAATGAAAGTATCCCATATGAAATTGTTAGTGGCAAAAGTAGCATTTTTCTGTGTTTTTTTTTATGATAAAATGGTTTGCCATTGAACGTAATGTTAAAAACAACATTTCGTACAAGGGCAAATAATTGTTTTGTTTTTTCATAACCTAATAAATACGCAAAGATTTATTGCATCGATTGGGAGTTATATCATTTTTTTTTTTTGGAATTATTTCATTGGAATTTATTTCATTTTCCAAGCTGGGAGAAATTTCGTAATGAAATAATTTCCAAAAAAATGGGACTTATTTCATTTTCCGTTTGGGAGTTATTTCATTCATTTTTGCGCTTATTTGTTTTTCTGACTTAGAAGTCAGACTTAGGATGTTTTTTGGCATTTATTTCATTGGGACTTATTTCATTTGGGCGTTATTTCACTGCGCCGATTTTGCATTCTTGTTGGGTCAAATTTTTTTTTTTGCTTTTGTGCGATATTTTGCTGAAACGTGTTGAGCGAAATTTCAGTTTTTGTTTTTGGGTGATTTTATGTTTTATTTTTTTTTTTTTATCTTTTGTTTTCAATATTTGACAAAAAACTTCAATCAGTTCTTAAAGATATCGGTAATTAAAGTAAAAGCAGCGGCTCTTCTTTTGATTTTCTTGTTATTTTTTGTAATATTGGAGTGATTTTTCCCTTGTACGAAATGTTTTTATAGATTTTTAAGCATGAGATTATTCAAAATTAAAATGAATCAATTTTTTCAACTTAAATGATTGAATTAAAATGAACTTTAAATAAAAAGTGGGCCATGACAATGCTCATTTCGTATAAGGAAATTTCATATCTGGTGTGGGAATACAATGCAAATAATTGGGCGATTTTTCATTTATTTTTTTTTTTTTGATCAATTTTCATTGTTGTTTTTGGGTAATTTTCCAAAAATTTTTGGTTTTTTTTTTCTTGGGTGAAACTTCGTTTTTCGTTTTGGGTGCATTTTCATTAATTTTTGGATCATTTTTCATTTGGGTGATTTTTTTTTTTTTTTTTTTTTTCTTTGCGATTTTTTTTGGGCGATTCTGCGGAGAGATTTTTTTACCAAAATTATTACCCAAAATGAGTCTAATGATTTATCGCCCAAACATTTTCCTGGGCGGCAGTTCATTTTCCTGTTTTGGGCGTTAGGGTTTTGGAATAACATAAGTTGCTAGTGCAAGAATGATAACTTTTGCCAATCTTTTTTATATTTATAAGAATATACGAATGTTTTTTACTTATTCAAAATTGTGTACCTATATATTTAAATTTATGAAATAAAAATATATAAATCCATTTAATTTTTTTTTACTATTTTTTCCCGATTTAGCTTTTTTTTATCTATCTCGTGGCTACACTGTTTGTTATGTTCGTTTACTTTTCCAAAAATATTTTCCCCAGAAATATTAATTTTTAATTGCTTTTATATTTTTTGAATTTAAAAAAGAAAATGCTTTCCTATAGCACATAATTAAAAATATAATGGTTTTTTAAAGCGGAATAAATTTTAAAATTTTTAATAGCTTTTCACTATGTGTATATTTCAAAGGGAGAAATAAATAAATGTGGGAATATCCGTCTAATTTCTTAATATATCCATATATTCGAATATATCCGTATTCATGAGACGGCCTCGACAGTCCAGCATGGAATCACCTTCTTCAGTATGTCGAAATTTAGAATACTTGCAAAATTCTAGGAAAAAATGTATGCAAAATTCTATCCGTCCATGCAGTAGCACCAGCCGACATCAGTTGCTCCAGTAAAAATAGTATTGCGGTCGGGGGACCCCGGTCAGGAACTTTTTTCAACTCCGAATGTAATTCGAAATAAAAGTGGTTCAAAATAAAAAAAATTCGAAAAATAAACTCGAATTTGAGTTGTATATGAAAGACAAAGGAGGTGAATAATGTCATCTCTTATATTACTGAAACGATTGTATACTTTTTAAATTTTAAAATATATAACTTACATATATTACATAAATCGTTATGAGTTAAATTGATGAATTTTATTAATAGTATCATTATAATTAAACGCGTGAACATCGGAATTTACATGATTTACGAATTTTACATAGCATATAAACATAGCATCAATGGTTGTACCATATCTAGTCGTTCCCAATGTTCTACCAAAAACTAAATCTAAATAAACTTTTTTCAATGTAATGCAATGCAACTCAACTTTTTTGTATTAATCGGAATACTTCTTCTGTATGATGAAACAATTAAAAATTTCCTCAAATTTTTCCACTTTGAGATCAATTAAATGTCCCGTTATGTCGTAGCAATAAAAAACTTAACTATTTATTAATCCAGCCAGTTTTATTTAATTGAAATCGGTTGAAAATTCGCCGAGTTATTCAATTTAAAGTATTTTTACTGAACTACAAAATTACCAGCGCACATATTCAAACCCACACAAAAACAACATTTTTTGTTGTGCTGTGTTAGCTGAACTTTATGTTAAGGGGTTACATGACATTGGCAGTTTTTTGAAATCGATTCATTTCATTTCATGGAAAAATTCCTACTGGCTCAAAAGTAATAGCCGGATTAGTGAGAGCGTATTTTTAATTTTTGCGCTACCTACGTACGGCAGCTGGTACATACTTTTTTTACTTGCTACCTGACTTTTGGTGGTTGTTATTTCGTATCTACTTGAAGGGTGAAGGGTGAAGCCCAAATTGCTAAACGATTGCAAAAAACTATAAGAAACAGCACAACACAAGATAACGAAGGCATACAGTACGAAGCAGGCATGGCAGATTGAAGGTAACCTTTTTTTTCTTTGTTCACAAACTTTGAACGCGTTTATCTCGAAACCATGTTTTCGTACTGATTGCGGCACTAGCGGGTTCATTTTTTGACGAAATCGCTATGGTATGACACGAGCTTTTTTTTAAATTTTTTTTCGACTTTTTATGAATTTTTAAAGTCAATATTTTTTTCGAAAAAACACACCAAAAATTTAAAAAAAAAAGCTCGTGTCATACGATAATCAATTTTGTTAAGATTTAGAAAAGTCATTTTTTTTTCCAAATCGGACAATTTTTGCAACTCCCAGCGCTGCAACCACAAGACCCCGTTTTTTTCTCTGCCGCCAGTTTGGAGCTCTATAAAACCATGTTGGAGTGAAAAATATATTTTTTTGAATTTATTTTTTCTTGTAATTTGTTCAATTCTCTACAATAATAAAAGAAATTTTGGAAAAATGTTTGTTTTTGACTGAGTTATGAATTTGTAAAACAAGGTCTGCTTTCTCTGCCGCGAATGTCATGTCCTGCCTTAAGAGAACAGAAGAGAAGAGAAGAGAAGAGAAGAGAAGAGAAGAGAAGAGAAGAGAAGAGAAGAGAAGAGAAGAGAAGAGAAGAGAAGAGAAGAGAAGAGAAGAGAAGAGAAGAGAAGAGAAGAGAAGAGAAGAGAAGAGAAGAGAAGAGAAGAGAAGAGAAGAGAAGAGAAGAGAAGAGAAGAGAAGTGAAGAGAAAAGAACAACATGGCGTTAATCGAAACTCTCGCAACACAAACATGAAGCAAGCAAGCATGAAACGATCAAGCATGAAACGATCAAGCAATGCGTGGCATCGGGAATGGTTTCGTAAAAACTTAACATTTTAAGGGGGTCCTCTGGTAATCCGAAAAATTTTCATATTTCTATTGCTCAGATACTCAAAAACATTTTCCCAAAAGGATTTTTCAAAATTCGAAATAGTTTAGGAGATACAGGCATTTTTGTGTAGGTATGTTTTCGTCAAAATAACGCATCAGCAAAGTTGTTTATTTGCCTGCAGTCATTAGTCGAAAATTCTGTGGAATTCTTCCAAAATATGTATTGATATTACAAAATATACACACACAGTATGTATACATGCAGTATGTATACATGCATGTTTTGATTTTTTAATTGCTTTAAAATAACCAATTGAAAACTATTACTGATGGCCAAAAGTTAATAATATTTGATGAAATAACATGGTAAAATATATATAAGCTTGTAATCTAATAAAAATTTTCAATTACAACATGCCAACATCAGATTAGTTGCCGCCTTAAAATAATTCAAAGTAGTTTATCAATCACTGGTTTTTAAGTAGTATTTCAATTACTTCATATATTGAAGTGGATGCCGCCTTAATGTAATTCAAAGTAGTTCATATACTGGATTATTTTAAACTAGTTTTTAATTAGTTGTTTTTAAAAACAAGTTAGTTTGTTCCTATAGGGATATTTGATGATATTTCACATGTTCCCTGTACGTGTGTATGCATGTATGCTAAAAAAAAAGATTAACAAAGGTTTTAATATTATATTAATTTCTGTTTATTCCGAATCAGAACTATCGCTCAGACATGGGGATTTTAAAAGATTTAGAACATTTGAAGTTATATTTGATTTTTTTATATTTAGGTGGTTTATTATTATATTTATTAATGGTTCGGATGTAAACAGCAATCTGTGAATAAGGTAAACATTTGTATATGTCCCTGATGTCTTTCTTGTAAAAAATTCTCTGAAGCGTCTATAGTCTTTATTTCTGGCTTCTTGAGCCTCTTCGGAGAGCTGACCAATAGGCAAAATACATGAATAATATATATTCTTTCACCACGGCGGAGAACCTACAAATTATAAATTAAATCACTACAAAAGTAATGAAATAAGCCGTAATATTTACCTTATGAACTGTGACTGGCATGTAATATCACGCGTAGTGAGCTAAGTAGACATTTCTAGTTTCAGTGGCATAAATTCCAAATGCCTTGGAATCAGTGGGTAAACCACACCCTAAGCACTCTAAAATTGTGTGAAAGAGTTATATTAATTCTAAGATTATGCTCGTTATTTCAGAAGTCTTTTCTCTGTTCCTAAATAACTTTCTGAAAGTGTTTACATCATTAGAGTTTCCACATTTTTGAATTGGTATATCGGCCAACAGCCCCATTTCAGTTTTAAATTTTCTTCGCATGAACTTTAGCTTCGTGATCTGCGTCTTTTGCTTGCCACTTTTTTATTTGAATTTTATACGCTATATGAATCAAACATTCCATGAACATTGCCTCATCCTCCATTACCTGAAAATGTTAATTTGCTTGATTCATAATCTTTGGCGTAGCGCGACAAATGTTTCATGTTTGTGATGATTTATTTGATGATAGCGCATTACAAAATTTTCCATCAACCATACACAAAATAAAATTAGCCCGTACTACTATTTCAAGTTCATCTTTTAAATCAATTGTTGGAGCTAAATGCAAATTCGTTCTTTGAAGTTCATGAAGTGTATGGAGAAGCTTTTGCACAAACCAAATATATTTGCTCTACGATTTAGGTGAGCAAAAGATCTGGCAAACTTATACTAGCAATCGGCTGATTTTATTTTGTGAAGTTGTTTCTAATCAGAAAGTAAATAATTCGAAATGGCAGAGGTAAAAATTCAACTACTCTAGTGAAAGTAATTCAGGTATTGCTTTTTGTTGATATAAGGTCTGTTTCCGTACTCACTTCAAGTAACTTGAAGTTACTTGAACGTGTTTCTTTACACATTTTTTCAGCACGAGAGAGAGAAGAACAAGCAAAATGCCACTCTCTATTACTCGAACTTTACTTGAAAAATTTCTTCGAGCACGAATCTAAAGCTTCAAACAGCTGATTGTTAAAGTAAAAAATATTAATTGCTGTGCTGTGTTGTGGAAAAAACTAATGCAATTGGTTAGCAAATTAATAAAAATAACGTTAAAACATGTAAAATGAACGGAAATGGAAGTGTTGATCTTTTAAATATACTGCTACCAGATGCTTCCAGCTCATCTGAACGTATTTTTATTTTGCATTTTTTAAATATACCAACCAGCAATTACATTTTTATTTACTTTCAAATATCAGCTGATGTGCTTGGAACTTTCTTGAAGTCGTTTCCGTTCGTTTTTTGACATATTTTCTCATTTTGACAGATAATCAAATTACTCTCTATTGCTCGAACTTTACTCGAAGTTTACTTGAAGTGAGTACGGAAACAGACCTATTATATCATAAATTTAATTTTTTCGCTTTGTCTGGGCATGCTGAAAGTTGTTTTGTGTTTGTGAAAATGTTACCTAACAGCTGACATATATGTTGCAAATGCCCTATCGATTTAAGGACACGTTCATGCAACGTATCTGATAAATATAACTAACTGCGTATATTTTATGAAAGTATAATTATTTGATTAAACTGAGGTTGAACTATTTAGATTTTTTCCACTTGATTTTAGTATAATAAAAATATAATAAAAAGCTTCAATTTTTTTTTCATATTTTTTTTAATATTTTTTTTAGTTTGTCACATATTCAATGTTATTAACAGTGCAACCTAAATAAGTGTGCTTGCGTCTGTAAACTGTCAAAATTGGTTCATGCACATACATTTTATATCAAGCATACCCAAATACGCAACGCACTAACGCAACTCGATTCGAATTTCCGATTTTGACAATGCGTTCGGTAGTAAAGTTGGCTGCGAAAAAGAGAACAAAAAGAGAAAACATGAACAAAGGCAACGATTTTTGAAGTTCACGCAGCGTTTTATTTGGATAACACTCATACAACATTTGCGTGCATTGAAAACGCAACGCAAGGTGCGCCTATTTAGGTTGGACTGTTAGTCAAAAATAAAAAAAAAAACCAAATTGAAATGTATGCTTTATCTTCTAAGTAATAAATTTTTCAAATTGCCTTACTTTCTTAGCTTGGAATGCGCTACTTTTTGTTCGAAAAAAGTTGCAACAAGAGAGCATCAATTCATAATATCTTTTCCATAATATTTCATCAGTTATCTATCGGAAAAAAAATATATTTTTGTTAAATTGAAAAAAAAGAAAACTTTTGTCGTTCTAAATTCGAAAAATGCGCAGTGTGCAATGGTAGACTTACGATTATAGCGCCACCTAATCAGGGGCAATGTTATACTGGTGGTCAAATAATCCTCAGGCTGTATTCACTGACCACCTTCAGCAAGTTTTGCACGTTTTGTTATATGAAGTTTTTGCGCTCTCCGCTCAGTGAGAGAGACTTGCTGCACGCTCTTCAACTTGGTTAACATTATTTTAATTTTCGCAAAATCTTGATGAAGGTGGTCAGTGATCTCTGTGATCAAAGCATGTAATGCTGACGGTCATGTGATCCCGAACGTTAGTACACTTTTTGCTATTTTTAGTACTTTATACGAAAAAAAAATCATCGTTTATAATTATTGAGTGTTGCTATTAAGCAAGTTTTATTATTTATTTCATACGTTTTGCTCTAGAAGTGTACAATTTTAATACTTAAAAACAAATGTGAATAGTTTCACAAATCAGGTGACCGTGGTGGGCAAAATTTACTCCCTCGATCTCAATTTTCCAATTAACATTGAAACAACAACAATACCCGTTCATGACTGCTCGTGACCGCTAGAATAATGGCCTAATTAGCCAAACATAGATCTACGCAACACAGCCGTTGCTTTTGACACATACAAATCTACTAAACGCGTTTTTCGTGTATCTAATAAGCCGAAACGTAACGCGACGTAGAAGTCTGTTGAATTTTGATTTCTGTGTTACGTCGACTAACATTTCAGTATACAATGAGCTTTTTGTAAGGTTGTTAGCATCACACTTTTATTTTTGAGTAATATTTCTTTGTTTGCGTTAATTTATTGAAGTGGAATCTAAGTATATTAATTTAAATTGATTTTAATTATATATAATAATTTTAATAATTTTAAAAAAATTTATATTAGTAGATACGATATGGAGGTTTTGGGGCAGGTGGAGCGGTGGAGCAAGCCGATGACGTCACGTCCGCACGCCAGCGCCATCTAGTGGGGGCTTTTTGCTAAAATGTGCAAAGGTGTATGTCTTTGCTAAAAGCTCTTATAAATTGGAAAGTTTGGTGTATGTCCTTGCTAAAATCTATTGAAAATCGGCAAGTTTGGTGTATGTCTTTGCTGTAAGCTTTTAAAAATTGGCAAGTTTGGTGTATGTCTTTGCTAAAATGGCCGATGACGTCACGCCCGGCACTCAAATATGAACGGATTTCTGCTTGTGCTGGTGGACGGACAGACAAAAAACCGCAAGTTGTTTTTGCTTTAAGCGTTGATCATGTTCTTATCAGTGCTTGCATGTTTTGTTTTTTCTTAACCCTCGAATACCTAATAGCAATGACTCAAATCCTGCTGGTTGACTTTAGCTGAAATAATATGACTTGCTTTATGAAAATATATATATTAATATGGGTTGAAGCAATTTAGGTACGGCGAAGGTTGAAGGGTTAAAGAATTGTTTATAAATTTATCATAATGGTGCTAAGTATTAGGTTTATGTATTAGATTTACATAAGTAGTTTAAGAATTGGATAACAACCATTTGAAACATAGGCGTATATAAGTGGGATACATCTGAGGTACAAGTCTCAATCCCCCGGCCAAGTCGTCCAGCAAAATCTCCGCCTCTGGCTTATATTTTATATAAATTCAAGAGTCTGTAAAGCTTCGAGATGTAGAAACTTCGAGAACATTTTAGAAGCTGACTTATGTCATCGTATGCCGAAGCGAATGGCGTGAGAGAGAAAGAGAGAGAGAGAATTTGATAGTAAGAGAGAGAAAGGGAGATAGCAAATAGCGCGATCCTATACAAATAATACTTCAGAATCAACCTAACCTAAGCCAATGCCATAGGTATAGGGGGGGGGCCCCCTTTATATATATAGGTATATATCTTTACCTACATAGGTATATAGGCTACTCTATAGGTATAGACTATCAGTTTATAACGAATACGCATAATGTCAATAACAATCTCTTTAAGCGGAACCACTTCAACTCTTGTTGCAAAATATTTTACTCCGGTTGAATTACCTACAAGATATGTTTGTGGACTTGTAGACTTTGTATCAATTAATTCTATACCAAATGTATATGATCACAATAATTTATTCCATATCGGACCACATACTATTACAATTCCAGTTGGTTCATATGAACTGAAAGACATTGCTTCTTTCTTAGAGTCAAGAGCGAAACAATAACACCCTAAAAACTGAAATTACGTCCTCCGAAGACATAGATTTTTCAAAACCAAACAGTGTAGGACAGTTGTTGGGATTCAGTAAAAGAAAATTGATAGAAAATGAGCTACCGTACGAGGAATTTATCAATGTGGTTACTATAGAGCCATTACAAGATATAGAAAAAACAAAATATATAAATATAGATCAGTCAGGTACAACTAGATATTTTCAATCTGACTTACCTTTGAATATTACAAATGTAAATACAATACGTATCGAAAGCAACTTGACAGATGGATCATATATTAATAGCACTTTGGTTCACACTATTCACGAATTCCCTCTAGATGTTCCACCCGGATATAAAATGAAAGAGAAACCTCAAAATGTCATTTATTTACCTGTCAACTGTCAACAAGTAAGCAACATAACGATTAGAATCTTGACGGGTTGTAATAAGCGGTAGCAACAAAGAATCCTTTAAATTTCCAAGAAAAAATCTGTCGAAAATTTTTCAGATTTCACTCAAGCAAATCATAGAACGAGGCGTAAAAAGCTTCACTTCAAAAATCATAATCTATAATGCTATAACTCTTCAGAGTTTGGCTCTGATAACTGAAGTCTTGTAGAAGTCTGTAAGAAATGGCTTGTACGATACAGCGTCTTCGCAGGAATGCTCTTATAACACAACTCTCTTAAACTACTATGAGAAAATGTGAGAGAGAACAGCACACTTATAGACAACTAGTTTTGCCTGTAAACCAGTAAAAATCTGTAGGCGTATTACTCTTGCTTAAGCCTGTATGATACTTAATTAAATTGATCATTGAAAACTATAACTAGAACAGTTGAAGTACCACGAATGCATGGATTCAATTGGTGTGAGTGAGTACGCATATGGTACGAATTGGAGAAAAATTTGTATTACGGTCTGTATTTTCTTTGCATATTTTTTGCCGTTTCTTTCAATTCGTTCTCCGTTAAGTTTCGATCAAATATATTCTGTGCTGTTAATAATTAATTTGACATTTTTAGAGTAAACAAAACTATTTAATATAAAGGTATGCTGAATTGGAAGTGATGTGATGCTTATATGAATTTATTTAATGCAGCTGCTCTTAAAAACACCAGATATAAAAAAGTAACAACGTTTATCCTTTTCTTACAAAATATGTCCCTCCTGCCTACGCGCCACTTGTTTTCAGATTTTAAAATTGGATAAAAAAAATTAAGTATCATACGGGCATTATCCTAATTGAAAAATACAATTTTTCGTCCAGTGCTCAACTCTATTAGAATTTTTTTAATTTTTAACCCCTACCTTTGTCACATCGTATCGACGCCACTGGTGTGTTTGATATCTTCATCGATATGCGCCATTCTATGAGAACCATTAATGCGAAGAAATTATCAAGAAGCGCTGAGCATATCCGATGATACAAACGTCAGTCTGTTCTCTTTTAAGAATGATCATTAATTTGACTTAAGTATCTGTCCAATTGCCTGCTTTAAAATTATAAACGTATTTTCAACACAAACATAAAGCTCAGCTCTTAATTGACGATGATGTAAAAAAAAGTTCGCTCAAACTGTGTTTATTTAATTTATTTTGGTTTTGAGCTTGTCGTGTTTTTATGGAAACTTGTCGCTACAATTGTGTTGAAACTTCAGTTAAAGTAGCCCAATTTGGTGATTAGCAAAACGTAACCAGTTTGTCTTAAATGACATTCTGTTACCTAAATTTTTAATATGATTAAATATTAAAAAATCTTAGCTTTAAGCTTATATAAGAAAAATGTATACAATTAGTTTCAAGATTATGATAGAAAAATATGTCGAGTCAATTCTACTTGGTTTTACTATTCCCTGCTATAAAAGTTAATTCAATAATTCTTTAGATGTTATTTGGAGACCAATTTTGACCAAGAAGCGTTATCACTTCTTCCAGTTCTAGTTCAAAGAGGACGGAAACGGGCCTTTAGTAATCCAATACATTTGCTGAATGAATTGAAGTCAGTTAACGATTGAAGCGTCGACCCGAATAACATTGTAAGCGACAAATTAATCAAAAATTTTTTTTTGCATACCACCGTTAAAAATGCTCTGGTGTACATATATGTATAGGCAAATTTCTTTAAAACTCATACACCAAAAAATTAGAAATCGAAAGCAAAGGGCTCTAAGTGCGCCATTAAAAATGTTTTTTTCAAATCCTGAAAACTTATAATTTGTCGCTTAGAACGTTATTCGTGTCGACGCTTCAATTATTTTTACCCAGCCGGTTCGGTTTGCCCTTTATTACATTACTATATTTATGTAACTACTACAATACTTCAGCCATTATTTTATTCATTTTTATTTTATAATCATTTAGTTGATTTTATGACTACACCCACAACATGTGTCTTTTTTTAAAAAGCATCAATTTTTAAGCACATTAATGGTATCCGTCCATATCTGGTTGGCGATGATGATGATTTCTCTAAGCAAAATGAGCTTGTCGAAATAGAAATATCTTGGTGTTTTATATCGAGAAATTTGAATACAAGTATGAACTTTAGCTATATTTCTTCTAAGTAAAATTCTATATGTGTATATGCTTTACCCACAAAAAAGCAGTTGATCAAATTCTACTTAAAGATCAGGAAACTAGTTTTTAAGAAAATTGCAATGTTGCTCGCAGTTATTAATAAAACGTTTTATAAAATAAAACCATATTTTACAGTGGAGTTGAGATATTTTTATATCATTTCCAACAGGTTTTGCTTATTACTTAATCAATTCGAAATTTTTTTAGTATCGTTTTATAGAATTTTCCAAGAAAATTTTATATAATTTTCCTTGCTCTGCAGATCCGAGTTTACCATATGGCAGTAAAGCAATTGCCTAGGCGCACAAACTTATTATGTTTGAATTGTACATTTAGAGCATTTCATGTGGAGCTTTACACTGTATATCTTTTTTCTTTCTTTTTGTTCACGAAGAATTCATGCTACCTAAAAGTCATGACTTCCATTTTTCTCTTCAAGCTTATAATCAGCGCTTTGAGAGCTGAAAGAATTCTAGAACATTCCGTTTTGAATACTATAACATGGCCTTTAGTGTTAAAACGTAAGAAATTGGAAAAAATTTCAGTATACTCGGTGCTATACTCATATACGACATAAGTTAAGTTATGGCAGGCATACAAACCAGAGATCTGCAACGGGTTATTCATACTTCGAGTACTCTTAACGTATACCAATGATTCCTCTGTACTTATATTCATTCATACTCTTAATTGAATACAAAATAAATGAATATATATTATACTCATACTCATGTAAAGATAGTGTTAAGAGTATGTTTAGCATAAATACTTTGGATGCAAATGATCTTTGAGTGATCCTTGGCTCCTGCGGCACGATGGTGGCATAATGCACAATGCTATTTGAGGGAATATCTAGCCGTAAGAACCCAGCAGTATCGGCCTTACATACAGCCTTTATAGCTTAAAACAAACAACTTCCCCGCAATCATGTCGCGCTAGTAGCTACGCAAGTCATTTGGATATTTTGGATGATTCTAAATTAGGCCTGGGCGCTCCATAGCTCACTGAGCGCTCTCTGAGCGTAACTTTTTACGTGTACACAAGGTTACCATATGGGCAGTTAGTCCTGTTTTGGGCAGTATTTTGAGCAGGTAGACAGGATCATATTTCTCCCAGGATTTGGGCAGGTTTTTTTTAATCCAGTTTTTTAATTTTCGTTAAAGAAACAAAAATAGAAATTTTATGTTTATAAATTATATGTAAGTACTTATATAAAAGTAGCAAATAAAGTTGCTACTACTTTTTACATCCTTTCAAAAATTTGATCATGTGGCAGTGCTTTTCCTGTCATTGTTGCTGTCATCGTTTTTGTTAATTTCTTTTCGCTAGTCTTTAGCAAATTACAAATGGACAAATACTTAACAAAACCTGGTAAGATAAGGAATATTAAAAATGTTATAATAAAAAAATTTTAAAATATTTGTTTTTAGTCCTTTTATAAGAGCAGTATTTTCTCTAAAAATACAGGATTTTTTTTTGAAAATTACAGGATTTACAAAAAAACATATGGCAATGCTCAGTGTACACAAAGCTCACAACACAAGAGAATATAATTTAGTCGTTCGCAGGCGGTGATGCTGTGATGATCTGTCCCTTTTCCGCTGCAAATTGTATGAGCTTAGTGTGTAGGATATAAGAGCCCGCCAATACTATCAAAACAAAATAAAATGTGACTGTGTTAGAATGCCCAGGCCTGCTCTAAGTACTTTATGAGCAGCTATGGGCACGGAGCTCAACGCTTACGTATTGAGAGTAAGCGCTTACGTAGCAACACAAGAAGCAACAACAAAGAAAAGAAACGAAAATCAGTTCAGTGTCGAAAAAGACTGCAAGCGAGTAAAATCTATGTCGGACGAAGACAGAAGAGAACAGCGAAAAAAATTAAAAAGCTACAGTCTAAAATCAAACAAGCGAAGAAAACTTAATGCCTGCATGTTATTATGAATAACATTTAAAAAGATTTCTTATGTGTTCTGCAAAAGGCGCAGTGCGCATATTTTGCACTAAATTAAAAATAAATATTTAAACTTATTTTGTTGATATTA
This sequence comes from Coremacera marginata, assembly GCA_914767935.1. Lineage (NCBI taxonomy): Eukaryota > Metazoa > Arthropoda > Insecta > Diptera > Sciomyzidae > Coremacera > Coremacera marginata. The sequence goes on along the minus strand of OU612044.1, from coordinate 59,047,777 downwards.
TGCGAAATTTTAGAAGCTTAATTAAAATAGCCTGATTTTATTTGAAGTTTTATTTCAAAAATGGAGAACCTTAACTCCAGTTCAGTTTTCTCATTAATTTCTTCTCTTAACTCAATATATAACCATCAATTGGTCAATCTTTTCTTCTGTCTTTTTCTACTTGTAATTTTCCTATCTTGCAGCTAACTAAACATATGTTTATAATTTACCGCAATTTTGTGCCAACTGTGGTAAATTTTTATCAATTAAACCAAAAAGAATTCAGTTTTAATATTTTTATTTTTAATATGCATAAAAATTGTTCTCAGTGCAAAGAGCACAAAACAACACGAATCTTTAAATGTAGTGGTGCCCATACCTGTTTATGAGTATCAGCGAGTCATTATTGAGTAATTGAGTATAAGTATTAAAAGTGCTTACGATTCAGACGATTGTGATCAGTGCTCGGCATTTCGTTGTAGTGCGGGTAAAGAGCTGTCTCTACTGCCACGTATTTAAACACATGCACGCTACTAGAGCTTTCAGTGAGGTTTGATAATTCATAAAAATTGTGGATCGATGCGTATTTTCTCCACACGTATTGAAAATCACGTACGCTGGCATTTTTATATAAAAGCTTTACGCTGCGCAATACACTTTTTTAACAGTGCAAAGCTTTTGAAAGCACAAATACATAAACATAAGCGCCAAGTTTGCGGTTGTGCCGACCACGGCTTTAAAACAGAGGTCGGCAAAACTCAAACTGAGTGTGTGTTGGTGAGAGCAAATATTCTGCAGTGAAAAAAATGTATGCTGCATATGATTTTAAAATTTGTACACTTGCACACAGGAGTGATTTAATGAAACTATTTCAAACATACTATGGCAAAGGTATGTTATCAATAAGTTCAGAAATGTTAATTTTGTTATCGCAGTTTCTTATTAAAAGAATGCTTTTTAGAGGAGAATTAGTTAATCTATTTCGCTGCTTTGAGCATATGAATTTCAGGTCGGAAAAAATTTGTTCACAAAAGTAGGTGGAAGGATAAAAAGCTAACAGTTTGTAAGAAACTGCTTTTAGTTTTGGGTTAAAGCTGCCATCAATGGTTTTCCAGAATTCTACAATATGCTGTTCATCGATCATTTCTATTTCGGTTCGGAGAATTATCAATTCAGATTGAATCTGGAATTCATACTTCGTTACATCACATTTTAAAGGATTTTCAAATAAATTAAATAACGGCTGCATTTCTTCAAAGTCTTTAAATCTCTTTTCAAAATTATTTATAAGGGTTTCTATTATGTCAATGTGTTCATTCTTTTGTTCGCTTGTAATATGTTCAAAAAATTATGCTCTTGGGAAACTTGAATAATTTTCTTCTTGAATATTAGCTAAAAGTAAAAATAGTGTTGTTTTGAATTCAAAAATGCTATTGTATGAATTGTAAACAGTCTTATTTTTTCCTTGAAGCTGAAGGTTTAGCTTATTTACGAAATTGGTTATATCTGTTAAGAATGCAAAATCCAAATTAAAGCTATTGTCTTGTAAAGCATCTATTAAATGTTCAGTATTATCTATTTTTTCGATTTTCAAAAACTGTATTACTTTATCCCTTAGATCGTAAAGCCTGGAAAGGCAATCGCCACGACTGAGCCACCTTACTTCTGTGAACATTTTCAGGTCATAATGTTCGGCGTCGGTATTTTTAAGAAATTGAACAAATTTCCTATGGGTTAGAGAATGATGTCCTCCTCTTATTGTGTTAATAATTTTCTCTGCTGTTTTCATGGCAGGAAATGTGCTCAAAAACTTTGAAGCAAGTGCAACCTGGTGGATGATGCAATGAAGAGATGACATTTCGATCCCGTGCTTTATCAATTGACCCACAAATCCATCATTTCTACCAACCATAACGCTAGCACCATCCGTACACACTCCAATTAATTTACTCATATCTAATTTGGAGAAAACGTTTTCATTTAGAATATCAAACAAAATTTTTCCCGTAACATTTCCATGTAATGTTTCCATGGAGAACATTGATTCAAAAACTACGTAATCAGAACTTACACTTCGGATGCAAATTACTAATTGACACAGATCTTTAATATCAGTGCTCTCATCTAATGATATGGAAAAATATTTGCAGTTATTCACCGTTTTCAAAATTTCAAACTCAATAGAGTGAGCTACTTGTTCTATACGTCGAGCTATGGTTCTCGCGGACAAGGGAATGGATTGAACAACATCAGTTTTATAATTTATTTTATTCAAAATATCAGTGCAAATGTTCTTAATAAAAGTTCCGTCAGTAAAAGGTCTGCCATGTTTTGCTATATGAAGAGATATTATGGTTGACAATGTCACTTTAAGTTTCTTTTGGGTTTCCAGATGGTTCATTTCATTATCTGTTGCTTCCATATCAGAAAGCCATAACTTGAATTTTTGTAACACAGAATCTCTTTTTTCCCTAAAAATCCTATATTTTTCAACTCTATTCAATTTAGTTAATTCATTATGAGAATGTTCATAATGCCTTTTAAAAGCGTCTTCGCGTGGACTTTTGAATGCTGTGTAACAAATTAAGCATTGCATTTCATTAAAGGCATTCCTAAATAAGAAAAATTTTTCGCATATATTTTCAGCTTCCATTTTGCGCACGATATTCTCACTTCGGTGGCTCAAAGGCGAATGAACAAAATAACATATTTTGCGCTGTGTGGTTGAACGAAAGAGCGCAAAATACGAAAGAGCGTAAGCGTCTGTGTGAATTGGTTTTCCACAATTGTGGTATGGAGTGCCGACCTATGCTTTAAAAGCAAAACCAATTTATGCGTAAGCAAACAAAACAAAAAAGCAAAATTACGTACTTGTACGGCATTGTATGAATTCGTCCAAGTTTGGCGTAAGTATTTCTTTCTTTCAGTTTCTCAATTTTCGTTTACTTTTCCAAACTTTCGATCTCAAGTTCGAGCCCGTAGCTTGCTAAGCAGAATAGGGCTGCCAGCTGTACTATGAGCAACTCTCCTCTTTATTTGAGTATTTCTTACACCATAAATTGAATTATAACTATTTGAATTTTTCGTAAGTTATATTTCCAACCAAGTTTAGCACACGCGTTTTCAATGCACGAAAGATAAAAGATCTCCTTACGATGAAAAAATGACACTACAAAATCTTCTTTATCTGAAGTGTTTCCACTTTCCGAACACCAGCCGGCAAATATTGCTAAGCCGTCCACTTGTTCGTTCGGTCAATGTGAACGCTAAATTCATTGTTAACGGGAATCTGCGCTGATAAATTTTTTTTTTGAAGCGAAGGTTCTTACGCCTCGTTTTGTGATTTATTTCAGTGAAATCTCAAAAACGACACTTCTTTTCCGAAACCATTTTGTTCGAATTGACATTTCTTTTTTGATCAATTCCATTACAACAAAAAAATGTAATTTAAATATACTAAAAATATTTCTTTGGTCCACCGTGGGAATTGAATTTGTACCCTACCAATTAAGAATTCTATACACTATCAACCAATCCAAAAGCTTTTGTTACGCAGAGATTTTTGATTCAATATTAAGTATAACTGTAGCTATGTTGCAGCAGATGTATAGGCTATCCTACATATCTAACATATTTAGCAGCTTTCGAAACAACAAAAACTAACAAAAATGTAATTTCTATTTGCTGCATGATGTCATCAGCAAAGGCGTTTTTTCTTTTTTTTTTTATTATGTGAATGAATTTGTGTTGCTTGTTGTGCATGTTTTTTTTTTGTTTTTTGTTTTCGCATAGGAAAAATTAACAATTAAAACGCATAGCGCGTTGAAATAACAATGAATGTAACATGTAATAAAATAAATAAAATAATAATGAAATGTAAAGAAATTTACTGGTGTGAATATTAACTTGAGTTTTTGAATTGACATTATATGTTTTTTAAAATTTTTGAATTTTAAAGTTATTTTATTACAAAAAAGTTGATTTTATTACAAAAAAATTTAATGAAGTTATGCTTCTCTCGTGTGTCGTACGACGCACCTGTATTTTTTTTATATATAAGCGTGTTTAAACGTAAGCGCTCTGCTTAGATTTTATAACTTTTCGTAATAAATCATTTTAAAATTATATAACACTAGCATACTAACAAAAACTAGTGGCGGCCGTGGAATACTGGTTAAGGTGCTTGGCTTCTATGCGATAGAGCCCAGATTCAAATCCCATCTGATACAGAATCACTTTTCAATGGAATTAATTTTTTTATTCGGCCGTCATCTCTCTGTGTCGGTGAATGGCAAACAACAGAGAGTAAAAACCATGCCATGAAAAGCTTCTTGAGGACATTAGCCGTTCGGAGTAGGCATAAAACTTGTAGTAAAATTGTTGAAGCTGGCGATTTCAATGTCCACAACTCGGCTTGGCTATGTCACTCGGGCCAAACAACACCTGAAGGGCAATATGTTGAGCCTTTTGCTGAATCGAACCAATTGATTCAACTAGTGAAGGAACCAACTTTTTTTTCCAAGAAATGATTTGCATAGTCATAATATCTTAGACCTCTTTCTGACTTCGCAACATGAAAAATATGTTATGACTGTCAACGCACCTCTTGGTAATTCGGACCATTGCACCATCTCCATTGTTTTTCTATATTCTAACCCTCGCACCTCTACGCCTGAAGCGCTAAATAATTTTTATTGCAACTTCAATTGAAAATTATATTTTGTTGACAGAAATGTGAACGCCGCGGCTGTTATGGTACAAGAAATCATCTTATTGGGTATGCGGTCTTTCATTCCCCAATAAGATGAGAATCATTAAGCCAAAAAAACCACTCATGGTTTAATGAGACTTGGAGGATTGCAGTCAGGCCCAAAGAGGAAGCCTTTCAGAATTAGCGCTCTTATAGGAATACCTATAAGAAAAGACTTCGCATTGAGGCTAGAAATCGCTAATGCAATTTTAAAACGCAAAAAGTTTCTTCACAAATCTTGCGTTAGAGAACAGGTTCTTCTCTGCCCAAAAGAACCAAAAGAAAAAGGGAGCAAAAACTTAGACATCATCTGCTATCTGCCAGCTCTTTTAAAAGATGATTAAATCTTCACGGTCTCGGCTGATAAAGCGAACCTGTTGGCCGAATTGCTTGCACATAAATCCACAATCCCAGCAAGCAATCAGTCACTGCCTTTCGTTGAAAGTACTTCTTCTATAATTCAGGAAATATATTTTCGTAAGAGAGCAGTTAAAAAAGTCCTTGCAAACCTCAACGTTACCAAAGCCTCAGGTCCGGATGGCATACCACCACTTGTGCTAAAAGCTTGTGCTTCTAGCTTTGCTCGGCCTTTGCGTAACCTGTTGGACATCTCTCCTACAGGACAGGAGTACTGTCATCTTGTTGGAAGGTCGGAAGAGTCCAGCCGATACCGAAAAAGGGCGATGCCACGAACCCTGCAAACTACCGACCCATAGCGATATGCTCTACGCTCGTCAAAGTTATGGAAAGCGTAATTAACTTCAACCTTATGAACTATCTGGAGCACCATGAACTGCTTGGTGACCGTCAGTATGGTTTTCGTAGGACTCGGTCTAGATATTTCAAGTAGATACTTCAAAGGCAGTTGACCGAGTGTGGCATAAAGCGCTCGTATCAAAAATAATTGCATATGGTGTCGGTGGTAACTTTGCTCGATGGATCACGTGCTTCCTTAAGAACGGAACGATCCGTGTTGGAAGACATAACGTCAAGAGAGCACGCCATCAACGCAGGAGTACCGCAGGGCCTAGTGCTATCGCCAACTTTGATTATGGTTTTTATCAACGACCTTCTGTTTTTGACTCACAACCTAATTTATTTGTTTGCGGATGACAGCGGCATTTGCCATTCATATTCGTTCAAAAAACGCCCGTGCTCTTTGGAGATTGAGAGAAAGAGGCAATATATGACTGACACACTCAATAATGACTTGAAAAAAGTCTCCGAGTGGGGTCTTGCTAATAGAGTAGAATTTAATGCTAGCAAGACCCAGTGTTGTCTGTTAACCCACAAGCGAATCAATTGCTTCTTAGCTCCCCTCAATATGAACGGTGTATATCTTTTGGAGTCAAATGCTTTTGACGTTCTGGGTATATCAATACAATCGGATCTTCGGTGGAATGATCACATTTTTGATGTGTCAAAAGAAGCAGCCAAGTGCCTTGGTTTTTTTAAAACTGCGCACAGTGTTCGTTTTATACAAGTTAGACCGATGTTTAAGGTAAAGGAAAGTTAAAAAAAAGTATTGCAGAAATTTTGCACAAGTAGGCGTGGCAGCCCCCATACAACTTAAACACATTTGCGCTATATCTTGAAATGAAAAAAACTACAACAACGAAATCAAAGGTAGACGCCAGTTTTATAACTATTAAACAATTTCCAAAATTTAGACGCAATCGGACAAGTGGGCATGCCAGCTCCCATACAACTTAAACAAATTTAACGCTATATCTTCGAAATGAAAAAAGCTACAACAACGAAATCAACGGTAGACGCGAATTATATGACTACTTAACAATTTACAAAATTTAGACGAAATCGGGCAAGTGGGCGTGGCAACCCTCAATACAACAAACACACAGCTAATAATTGATTTTTATATAAACCATTTAAACCATTTTTCCCTCTCAATAATTCGGTTAAAAATGCAGAATATTTTTGTAAAGACAAATTTATTAGTATAACAAATTGCATAACAAAAGCTTGTCATTTAATATGCGATTTCCATGGAGGTTGCAATTTAGTACCGCACGAAAAAAATAAAAATAAATATGATGTAAAGTCACGAGAAGCCTATACTTTTCTTATTATAAAAATAGACATCATAACCTTATGAATATAAAAATTTGAAGGCAGAGACAAAGCTAGATTTTTTTTAATTATTTAAGAATATAATATTTAGAGCTTACAAAAACTACATTTTTTTAAATATAAACAGAAAACATATAACTGATAAATTAAATATTTTTTAATTACCAATAAAACCATCACGTACTATCGCGTTTACAACAAGTGGTCTACGCTTTCTGTCCAACTATTCGTTCAGGAGTTTTAACATTTTAAAAAAGTGGGGAAATCTTGATGTTTTGAAGCAAAAAAAAATTAAAAATTATTATGATGTGAAGTCACGAGAGCCTATTCTTTTTTTATTATAAGAAAAACATCATAACCTTTTGAATATAAAAATGGTCTGAATATAAAATGGTCTTCTGTGTTTGAAAATCGTGATAGAAACAAGCGAAAAGGCTTATTTTCCCATATAAATTTTTGTAACTTCAATTTCACATGAACTACCTATATGAAATTTTCATTGAAGAAAGATATACCACTCAGTAGATATTTTGAGTATTCCAACTTTCGAACGATTCCATGGCCTCAAAACCGAGTTACAGATTTATCTCCCTCTAACTAGGTCATTCGAAACACTGTGCGGTATTTCTACTCCTTCTGATCTTAATACTTCACTCCATCTGATCTTCGTTTGATCTATACTTCATATATTAGGCCGAAAATGGAGTACAATTCGCACATTTGGGAAGGGGCTTCAAGATTATATTTAGAGCTTGTGCACCGGATTCAATGACGTGCGAAATATTTGATAGAGGATGAAAATATTTCATCTTCTCTCAACTCTCTTGGGCATAGTCGCAATGTTGCCTAAGCCTTCTGTACAGGTACTACCATGGTAAGTATTCAAGGGAGATGCATGGCCTGACGCCACCAGCCTTTACCATTGCCTCTTTGCCCAATAGAACATCGCATTACCGAGATAATTCATTATTCGGTCGCACAGCAAAATTGTGGAACAATCTCCCTGCGTTCTTCCCGGCAGTTTCAATCTGTGTAAATTTAAATCAAATCTTCACCGACGGGCATTTATAGGGGCGTTCCCTCAGTGTTGGTTAAGTCTAAAAAAAAGGTCTAGTTCTCGATTTGAGTTCAAACAGTTCACAACACGCCCAACACAATTGATCATCAGAAGCTCGGTCAAAGTCCTTTCAAGGACTGAAATAGGCATTTCGTTTTTAATGCTAGAAATACCCGGTGTGAATTGCTACTCCCGGGAGCTATATTGAAAAATAATAAATAAATTCAAAATTTTTATTAGATCATTTGTTTGACACCACGCTCATTGTCAAATGTCCGTTCCAGTAGCAGTATATCATAAAATAAACCCCCTTGTCCAATGCCCGCCCCAGTTTTCTATTAGAAGGACATCACCAAGTGATAACTCCATTTTGAGTTTCAATATTCTGTACTTTTACTTCCTTAGTTATTCTATATCGAAAATTTGACTTGTACGGGCGGAGCCACTTCCTGTTTTTCAATTCCATTTTAAATGAGACATTTATGTGAACATTTAATGATGATCGATGAATGATCGCATTTTTGAATGATCGAGAAATAGACCAACAGTCTTTATGCAGACTCCAAACGGCTTATATTCCCAAGAAGCTTTACATGGCAGTTTTTTTACTCCCTGAGGTTTGCCATTGTCTGCAGAGGTCACGAGCGAACATAAAAATCAACTCAATTGAAAAAACATTGCATACCAGCCACGCACCTTAACCAGCATGATACGGCCACCAAAAGCCCTATAAGGAAGGAAGTACCTGTGTGTCCAATACTCCCATTTTGTTTTAATTTACCAAATAGGTTCAGTTTATGCACAATGCGTACTTTCATAACAAGACTGAATAATAAAGAGGTTGAAAAATTCAAAAGTACTCATATACTTCCAGAAAATATATGTATTGGAAAATAGTTAAGTTATCAAACAAGTTTAGTTACTCTTAACTCTCAAGTTAAAAAAGAGATTCACAAGAGTGCATACAAGTGTATTGAAATACAGTTCTAGTCAAATATATTTACACGTTGCTAATATTTTTTTTTTTATCGTAAGTTTGGTTTGCTAAATCTTTTTTTGCTAACTTTGCATACTGCAAAAAATGCAACAACAAAAAAATTTCTTTGCAAATTTTTAACAACAATAAAGTGAGTCTCTCGAACACGTAAATATATTTTGCAATGTGAAAATATTTTTGACTGGGGCTGTATATACGTGAGAATTTTTTTTTTTTTTTTTGCTGCAATAAAATTAAATTTATGTGAAATTATGTTATGTTATTTTTGAGCTAAAATATATCAAGATTTTAATAGTATTTTTTCAGGGAGAAAGCAAATCAACCACTCTTTTTAGACTAAATCTACCACTATTTAAAATTTTCAACTACATAAGATGTTTCAACTTGTGGAACTTAACCATACTTTTAGATTACTTTTCTTTCAAACTTAAAGTCTGACCAAAATATACGGGACGAAACGACAGCAACTTCTAGAACGTCGGAGAAGTTGAAACGCTAAAAGTTCGGTTCTTACGGAATAAAATGTATTGTCAAACTGTTTCGTTCATCTTCGATAAGTTACGTTTGTGCATTTTGAGTAAGATCATTGAAGTGCGTTTAATTGAACAGTTTCATTTTTACACAATACAGAGCGGCTCGTCTATTTTGGTTGGGCCTTTATACTTGCATACGCAAATCTTGGTTCTGCCTTAAGTGTAAATAGTTTAAAATATAACTTGGTCCTTGACGCCGATTTCGCTTCTATTTTATTTACTGTAATAGTTAACTACTTCATGTGAAAAAGCATAAACAAAAAACGTCAATAACATACTTACCAGGTGACATAGAAAAGTAGCATTATGTAAGCGCCTATGTGCGGAATTTGATGTCAACACTTTTCGCCGAATATAATTAGTATATGTATAAAAGAATACTTTTTAAACTTAAATTCGTGATTTGACTTAACTAATTAACTTACGTTTTTAAACTGAAAATAGTTCCTACCTACTATTAACAAAAACTCTATTTTAAATATTTTAAGTTGAAGTTGAAGTATTTTTTCCTTTTATAATACTGTGAATATATTCACAATGTAGTCTTAACAGCAAATTAACAGACAAAAATGAACATGAAGTGCATGAATTGAGTTCAAGAACGGCTCTAGTTACAGTTTTTCTGTGTGGTCATTGAAAAAGTTATATATGTAAGTATCTTTCAAATGCGGCAATATTTTTAACCTTAAAGACTAGCTTATCTTCTTTTTCTCTGTATGTTATTTTTAACGTTACAGTTTACGTTCTTATCGCATTTTAGAAATTAGTTTGCTGCAAACCAAATTTGTTTATCTACTTCTTATATGCTTATTTTTAGCTTGTTACTGGAGACAGTGAATTTTTAAACTAGATTTCAGAGTGGGCTTAAGTATGACGTAAAATAGCGTTTGTTGAACAAGGGTTTGATAGACTGTCTTCCAAAAGTTTTCGGTGTTATCTATGAAAGGGAATTGTGTTTCAATAAAATAAACAGTTTTAGTAGCACAATTCCTGTTTTGTTATAAAATCTATGGATAAAGATGGTAAAAAATTAAAAAAAAAAGGATCAACATTATTTTTAATAAGATTTTTAAAAGAAGCATTCGCAGTAAATCAAATAATATCATTTCGATATCGAGACGATATCGTAAAGGTAAAAACTTGCATCGTAACGGTGTATCGAATCGATGCCGTATCGATACAACAGTCTATCGTTAACGATATCGAGATAGAATAAAATTACGATATCGTAACGATTTCAGCGCTAACCAAAATTTCGATATTGTAAGAATATCGGAATCAAACATAAAAAAATATATCTACTAAACTTAATATAGTTTAATATAGTTTAGTAATATAGGAAGAATATAATTTCGATATATCCATGATATCGCAACTTAATTCAAAAAAATTATTTGAGAAGGTAGTTTGGTTGGTTGGTTGGTTGGTTTAAATTGTGATACTACTACGAGTAGTATCCAATTAGCTCTGATGATCCGTTTTGATGCCATAACCTCTTGTTCCTGTATACTGAGCTTCATAACCATCCAGTGCGGTTAATAAATGTGAGTAGGTTGGAAATTTTCGCTGCCGAGAGTTCTTCTAAGTTGCTGAAGAACGGCTTACCTAGCAAGCTCAATCCAGATCTGGCTAGTGCAGGGCAGGAGCATAGGAAGAGTGTTAGTGTTTCTTTTTCATTTGGGTCGTCGCAGCTGCGACAATGGGCGTTGAAGGGATTGCGATTTTTTCCGCGTGCACTCCAATGCACCAGTGCCCCGTTATGCTAGCTGTAATCCTAGCTATGACGGTCCGAGATCTGGATAGCATATCTGGGGTTCTGCCTAAGTTGCATGTTGGCCATATTGGCTTGATGTGGTACATGTTGTTAGCCCTCTTAATCTATTACTAGCTATGGCAAGGTAGTATGAGTGAATCCTTCCCTTCACTGTACTTAGTGGGACTGCTACTGGTTCCGCACTTGGAACGTCAAGGGAAGAACCCAGCCTGGCTAGTTCATTCGCCTTTTCATTACCATAAATGTTCCTATGGCCGGGAACCCATATTAAGGTGATGTCAAGTTGATGACTTAGTCGGGCTAGTTCCTCTTTACATTGCCTAACCAGTTTGGAGTTCGTTTTGAACACAGCTAAAGCTTTTATGGCGGCTTGGCTGTTCGACAATATTGCTGCATTAAGGTTGTTTGTGTTGGCTCGACTAATAGCTCGACAAGCTTCTCTTATTGCTAGAAGTTCGGCTTGAAAGACGCTAGCCGAATCCGAAAAGCTTTCACCACACTCAGTTGCTCTGAGTAGACACCGGGTCCAACTCCGCATTCCATCTTGGATTCATCAGTGTAGATTGATATATCGAAGACTGTATCAGGCCCCTCCATTGCGCCTTTTTACCCTGGTAGGGACTGAAATGGTAAATGACCTAGTAAAATCAAGCATAGGGATGTCATAGTCCGTATTCTTTGCCACCAATTCCTGTGGTAATGAACTAAGAATGTTGCTGTGTCCATATGCTACTGTGTCCCCCAGTTGTGGAACTCCCTGAGTCCGACTGAACAGTTTGTTGCGCAGATTTTAATATGGAGATCTATGGGAAGTAGGAGCGTCAAGACGTTAAGTGCATCGGTGGGACAAGATCGGATGCCCCCCGTAATACCTATGCACGCTGACCGCTTAATCCTTGCCAGTTTTGATATGTTGTACGCCTTATTCAGTGACGGCCACCAAACTAGTGAACTATATGTCAGGATAGGACGTACTACTACAGTAAATAGCCAAATGAGTATTTTTGGTTGAAGACCTAATTTTTTTCAGAAGGTCTTCTTACAGGCGTATAAGGCTATGCAGGCATTTTTAACTCTGTTTTCGACGTTGTTTTCCAGTTCAGCTTAGAATCTAGTATGACTCCTAGATATTTGGCATTGTTGGATAGTGGGAGTGTTTGGTCGTTTGGTTTCGGTAGAACAAAGTGTTGTACCTTGGTGTTTGTGGTAAATGGAATCAGTTTCGTCTTGCTAGGATTCACTCCTAGGCCGCACCTAGCAGCCCAGCTGCTGAGCTTGTCTAAAGCTCCCTCTAGAATCTCGCTGAGAGTGAGAGGAAACAGTCCGGATACCATTAAGACCACATCATCTTCGTATGCCACCACCTTGACTCCGTTACAATTCAGTATATTAAGCAATTCGTTCATGGCTATTTAAAATAGATTTTTAAATGGCAATCCTAGTCCTTAAAAAATGTTCGCACAAGAGCCCCCGAAACGAGTTCCCAAAGCCAGCCCCCGGAACACTACACCGGCAAGCACATAAGCGTGTCCCGGCAGGCAAACAGGCTGCTCTTCGCTGTGCTAGGGTGCAGTGATTCGACTTCAGCTCCGGCTCCGTGCTCGTTCGTGATAACTAATCAACTCAGCGACAGTACAGTACGATCAAGCTTTTAATACAAAAAATTTAAATTTGCCAAGTTTTCAATGCTGAAATTCTCGCAAATAAACAATCATTACAATCAATTTTTAATTTAAAATTATGCCGTTTTTACCTTATATAATGAAAAAGATGCAATTTAGATTAAAATTTTTTTGATTTACTTGATTGGTTATGCCTCTTGCAAAAATTTTTCTCAAATTGGAATAAAATTCTCAATCACAAATGTCAAATTGTCAACCTACCACGAATATCTCAATTGGTGAGTTTCATGATATACATAAGCACATGGTGTAAGAAAACCAGGTGATCTGTCAAAAACAGCAGTAATAAATGGCTGCGTTCAGCAGGTACAATCATGTTTCAATCATTGGCTGCATTCAGCGGAAAATTTGCTACGTAGCTGTTGAACAACTTTCGGGCTGAATGGTATGTTGCATAAAGTGCTCGCACAACACGTTCCCTGACCCGTCGCCATCTTAGGTAGCGAAAATATTTTATGCTACTTCAGTTGAGCGGCTTACGCTTACTTTATTTGAACAGATAAATATACCAAATACTAAATTTATTAATTACTAAATTATTAAATTGCTTAGTAGTGCTTTCAATTAAAACTATTTGTTTGAAACGTGTGCACACAGAACATAAAAAAAATAAATTTGAGACAAAAAGCATTTATTGTCGAACAGCTGTTTGCCTTTTGACGTTCGAAAAAAAAAATAGTTCAGCAGCAAGTATCACTTTATGCATGGCAGAATTATAAGGTAGGGCCGGTTGGCTCAGTGTCCTCACGCGTCAACGAATATACGTAGTGGATAATGAAAAGGTTGGTAAGTTGTCAAAACGACGTATTTACAAGGAATTGCAAATTAAGAAAAATTTTTATGTTTCCAAGTTGCAAGTAGTGCGGTCGCGTGTGTTGAATTTGTGATAGTTTGAGTAAAAACATTATTAAAACAACTTTAAAATGTGAAAGAAGTCTTAAATTGGCAAAAAAAAAAAACTGTAAAAATTTTAACCTAAAATCGACTGCGAAACATGAACATAAAGAAACGTGAGATGAACAGCTGATTTTGACATCTAGCTCGCTTTATTCTGCTTTCTACTTCATTCCTCTCCGAGTCGGCCCTAAAATTCTGCCACGACTATACTACTTCGCTACCTGAGCGCTCTTTCGGATAGAATGCAGCCATTATAAGGTTATCCAGATATTTGAAATACCCTTATTTTATGTAAACAATAGACACAGACATAAACAATAACAAACGATAAAAATTAAAACAGCTGATATGCATATATAACAAATGTAAATTTTACATACGTATTAATAACAACAACAATACAAGCCGTTACTGAGAAATATTTGTAAAACAATTCATTCCAAGAAACAACACGATGTTGCGTTCGTGATTTCGGCACGAACAAAAGCAACAACCATTAAGAACGTCAGCAGCAACTGAAGCATCAATGCATAATTTTTCTTATTATATAGATATAAGATATAACAGATTTTTGACATATATCTTATCTTTGTATGATGAATATTAAAGGCTGTAAGTATATTCCAAATTGTCCTCCAAAAACGTTAGGATGTGCTTGAAAACTTTGTGGAAAATTTTGTGGAAAAGAACCCCAAAAATGACAAACGTCCTGCAAGACGTAATTCTACGTCAAAAATATTTTTACGTTCTTGAAAAAATGACAATGGTTATATCACGAAACACTAAGAAGACATATTAACACAACCATTAACTATAAAATATAGTTTTATATATAATATAAAAAAAAAGTTCTGCGTTGACTGAACAAAACTAGCTATCTTTTGTCAAAAGAGGAAAAAAGTAAAAATTTTTGATCACTATTTTTATACTTTTGGTTAAAGAAACTATTTTAAACTATTTTGAAAACGTTATTCCAATAAATTTTACATATAAACTGACTATATAATTTTTACTTATTTTTACTCAAATATAAAAAAAAAACATATATGTAATAAAAATATTCATACAAACTCTGTATGAAATGCGTACAACATTCAGAAGTTTTATTTTTCCAATATTATTTTACGTCTAAAATGGGACCATAACATTTTTAAAGCTCATAATATTTTGGTTCAGCACAGGCAAGTATTTCAAAAAGTAGTAGTCAAATGTATCTTTATTGGTTTGTATTATGAGAAAGTATGATATTCCGGCAACTACGTGATTTTTATGTCCTTACAAAATTGCTCTTGCTCTCCTCTTCAAATAAGAGTATACATTCTTGTGAGTAGACGTCAAAAATCTGGACAACCTTATAATAATTGAATCATGCGGTAATGTTGTTGTCGTCGTTAATGTGTTTAAGCTATTATTCTTGTAAGTTGACGTCAAATATCTGAACAACCTAATAATAATTGAATAATGGGTACAATACGTTGTGTCTCTGATCAGGCATCAGTTTACGTTCCTTTTTTATTTCTGTGAACACAATTGTTTTAAAAGTGATCAAATAGGGGAAAAATTGTGTTTTCTCGTAATATTTTGAGTTATTTATTTCATTTGTTATAAAAGCACACTTATTCTAAAAATGCCAAATTTTTAACTTGAAATACTCAATACGTTGAGCAAATGTATCAAAAATATAAAGTGCGGCGAAAGACAGACATTTTTACATGTTGTGATTAGACACTGATATTTTTTCGTTCAGCAGACACACACTAACCGATTGCACAAATGTTGTACCTGCTGAACGCAGCCAATACAATTTGGCACTAATCAACAGTTGCTCTCTCCCTGTCAGAATTTTTTGACAGACCAGGGGCAATTTAAAGTGTGGTGAAAAATTCGCTTCCACCTGGTTTTCTTACACCATGCATAAGCACTAATAAGCAATTTCTTAACTGAGTTACATGAATGTACCACTGGTTTGCTAGGTTGTGACAATCTTACTATCTTATCTTACTATTATATAAAAAGGAAACTTGAAAAATTGTCTTTTCTTTGCGTTGACTAAGGTAAGCTCAAGAACCACTGCACCGATTAAAGTGAAGTTTGTACTATTCTTACAATAACTCATTGTAGAGCGCTACTGTAAGCTAAAAATTTTTAAATATTAAATAGCCGAGAAGTTTTTGGCCAATAATCTGGAGTAAATGGAAATTTTTATCAAATTCAGCAGGCAGAAATTTTTGCCATTTCCTGCCTTAACAATAAAAGATATGTGGATATAATGTATGGAGAAATGATAGATCTTTGCAATCCCAACAAAAGTCCGCGGTGACACTTATCTAGGATCAATAATTTTGTCGCAAAAGATATATTTTTGTGAGAAATTTCATCAATTTCTTGCAAGCAGCCATTATTTGTTGATTGACTTCGACGCTATCATTGCTTGCAGCTAGCAGAATGTTGCTTTGATTTCGCCGCAAAATTCTGCTCTGTGCTCAGAAAAGAGATTCCCTCATGGAAGTAGAGAAAGCTCTTTATTCGTACTCCAATGTTTCGATGTTGACATCACTATAGAAGATGGATAAGAAAAAAAGAAACACACGTCACACGTGTTCACACGTCAGTCAAAATATTGAATCAATCAAAATTTGTTGTTGCTTTCCTATGTAAAAAAAAATGAACTTTATCTCAGAGCGAAAATTAGCTCTAAAGCTCCAGACCTGCATCAATCAGTCAAAAAGTTGCATTACTTTACTTGTCTGTTTTTTAGAAGGCAATTATATCAAAGAAAGTAGTTAACTAGAAACAAAGGTAGTTTTAAGAGATAAAGAGGTAATCTGAAACCCTTGCGAACAAAATGAAATGCAACACAACGTTTCTATTTTTCTATTTCTATTTTATTATCTATTTTATCACTAATTCATCCTGTTCCTTGTAAGAATTTAAATATACAAATTAAATTTTTTTTTTATAGCACAAAACAAAGAATTTTTGTACATTTTTAACAAATATTTTTAAGTTCTTATTTACCAGTCATCATGAAGACCAAATAAAGTGATGCACAGAAAAGTAACAAATGCCTGTGTCGGAGCTGCAATCAAAAAATCGTGTGTGAGCAAGCGTCAATCAAAATTTTCAGAGAGAGTAATAGAGAGTAAAAAATAGCGATATACTTCAATCATTTGACTGACGTGTGAACACCTACTATTCCTTTCCGCACTCATTCAAAAAGTAAAAAAACCATGGTATAATGATTTACAAGGTAGGAGTGACAGTTCTGTTGGCGAGAAAACGAAGAAGCAGCAAAGCAGATGAAAAGTTAAGCTTTGTATTGATTTGACAGCTCCCGATCGCCGCTCGTGAGAAAAAAGGTAGTTGTCACGGCAACCTTGTAAATTATTCTATCATGAAAAAAACCTGTTAGTGTCAGGGCTGCCGTTTTAAACTTTAACTTTTAACTTTGAGTAGTACAATTTTGGGTGTTTGAGTAGTACCGCGTAGTATGGATTAAATTATTACAAACTTTTTTGATCAAATAAATGTATTTGTATGTATAGTATTTATAATGTATGTATAGCATTTTTTAAAAAAACATTTTTTTTTTATCTTTGAAAAGAGTTTCGCAAACTTTATTTAAGTGCAAATATATTATATTTTTATTTTAAATAATAGTTTGCAGTCTTACAGCCGTATTCATAAAAAGTAACAAACCTTTTGTAAACCCTTTATAAGACACATGCCTAAAAACGTTATTCATAAGCGTTCAATAACCAAAAAACCCCTTGTAACAGCTTCACAAATGAGAGAATTTTAAAATAGGAACAAACCTTCTGTAAACCTCCTATAAAGCTATTTTAAATTTTAATGGTCTCAATTGAGAATTTTTTGTCAAACAAAAACTAAAACAAATAAATATATAAAAATAATTGTGTTTGTTGAGCAGTTGCTATGGGCAGTTGTATTTTTTAAAGGTAAACAAAATTTCAAGGCCCAGTTTCAATTTTTTTGGAAAAATTTTAGATTTTTTTTTTTTTTATTTTATTGTTTTGAAAAACATCTTAAAAATGTGTAAAAATTTCTGAAAAATATCTTAAGAATGTGTAAAAATTTTTGAATAATTGTCGAAGCCGTTTAAGAGATGTTTATGTTTTTATGAGTAGTAAACGCTCATAAAATAATTTCAGCAAAAACTTTAAACGCGGTTTTTTCGAAATGACATTTTTTGAAACAGCTTGCACTTTAATTCGAAGAGTATTGGTCCGATTAACTTAAATCTAGTTTTATTATTTTTAAAAATTAAATAGGCTTTGAGTGAACCGACAAAATCAAATAAAACATATTTTTTTGCTTAGCATTAATTTTTTTATAAGTTCTGATTTCGTGCACGGAAAATTGGGTTTTTTTAATTTATGCAGCATTTTTTAATTTTAAATTTTTTGCCGGTTCACGCAGAAGGCAAAACTTTTCTAAAAACAACCTTTTTTGTTTTTCGCTCCCCTGCAAGATACCTTTCGTTTGCGACCTCAACTTTTACACGCTGTATAACCATAACTATCGATGCAAAAAAACAAAAATAAAATTGTTAGTATACTTAACTACAAGTGAAAAAAAATTATTTGGATACTTAATAAAATAAAAAAATACGAAAAACAACGACATAGCCATTTCAACCCTTGAAAGGACTTTGACCGAGCTTCTTATAACCAACTGTGTTGTGCGTGTTGTGAAATGTTTGAACACAAATGAACGAGACCTGGACCTACATGTTTTATGCCGACTCCGAGCGGCTTATGTTCTCAAGAAGCTTTTCATAACAGTTTTTACTCTCTGAGGTTTTCCATTGTCTGCAGAGAGGTGACGGCCGATCAGAAAAATTAATTCAATTGAAAAAACTTTCTGTGTCAGATGGGATTCAAACCAGGGTTCTCTGGCGTATAGGCCACACACTCAACCCACTGCGCCACGGCCGCCACAAAAAAAAAATACAGTCATTCAAAAAAGTCCGCTTTTTTACTCCTTTACTTTACAGTATATCAAATTCACAAACCTATATATTTTTTTTTTAAACTTCAAAGCAAATGTCATTATATTTATCAGAGTCACAAACAAAAATTACAACTGTTCCTGTTTTAAAGCATCAATATTCTCACTTTAGCTATAAGACTCTTAAAACTCGTTTATGAATACAACGCTTTTAAATAGTATTTTAACTTTAAAAAGCATTTTAATTAACGAGCGTTTGAAAGCTGTTTTAAA
The DNA here is from genome assembly GCA_914767935.1 of Coremacera marginata. Classification (NCBI taxonomy): domain Eukaryota; kingdom Metazoa; phylum Arthropoda; class Insecta; order Diptera; family Sciomyzidae; genus Coremacera; species Coremacera marginata. Next base: position 59,028,773 of record OU612044.1, on the reverse strand, counting down.
ATATTTTTATGAATACGGCTGTTAAAATTTTTTTAATACGAAACAATAAACAAACAAAAGTAAGACACATGACTTAAGTAGAACTCATATACGCTAAAACTTATTAAATCTTTAAACCAATTTTTTTGGCAATGTACTATGGTCCGGCAGACACATTTTAGTGGCAGTAAATACAAAAAAGAATTGTTAAAGTTTAGTATAAAAAGTACTTAAACTTAACAGAGATTGTCTTAACATTATAACAGTATGTAATGTTCTTCAATGTGGCAATGCTTTCCAAATATGACGCTCTGGAAGTTGTCAATGACGTTTTGACGTGATGTGCATAAAATAAAAGTGCAAGAAAACTTTGAAAATTTTGAAAATTTACAAATTTACAAAAAACAAAATTTCATTATGGAAAATCACCATCAAGGTAAATTGTCATAAAATATGATAACATTGTTTTTTATATGTTGTAGTTCTTAGGAATAGACTATTTAAATGTGCATGCATTCTGAATTTAGTTTATTAAATCTGTTTGTGTTTCGTAGACAAAAAGTAATGATATTGTCAAGTATTGTCAAAGTGTCATATATGTGCTGAAACATTTTATTATACATTTTATGATGCTGTTTGATTTTCCTGCTGATCTTAATATATCGACCTTTTCAGAACCACTAAAGATAAAAAATTCAGAAAAGCAACTCAGGAAACGTTGCTAACCTATTGAATTGTTTTCTTCAAAAACTTAATATAAAAAATGTAAGTGACGAAAATATTAATAAAATAAAAAGAAAAATCTAATTTGTGTTCTTTTATAAAAAGAAATTGGAATAAATGCAAGAGAAATTTGAAGACTTTTTAAATTCCACATAGCCGTTGGTTATCAATAGATGCTGATTTCACTGTTTGTGGATAATGTTCTGGAAAACAAAATAAAAGGGAACGGCCGCGGCTGAATTACAAGCCCATTTATGGCTTATAAATTAATATCGATTCCATATCTTTCTGTTCCTAATTTTATATTGATAACTTATAAAGAAATCAATATAAATATATGGTTCCACTATTATGGTTTGTATGGGAGGTGGGTGTGTTCGTGGGTGATTGATGCCCATTTTTTGTGCACATCTTTGTTTTCATGTAATATTCACACACTCCAAATACTGTTTTGAAGCTCTAATACAACTCATTCTACAGAGTTTTTACAGTATTGGGCGTGGCAGTAAATCGATCACGCCCATCTCATACATATTTGATTACTACAGCACCAATAGTAAATGTGCGAATTTTGGGCACTCTATGTGCCCAATTTAATGCCATACAAATAAACTATACGTCATTTGGCTAAAGCAATATTCGTTACTTTTCACGTAAGAAAATACTTTTTTGTAACCTCATCTCAATAAATTTTACAAGAGATGGATATTAGGGTGTCCCAAAAGAAATGTTTTTTTTTCGAGTTCAATAGTTGCTCAACCATTGTTTAAAAGCTTAGGGGGTAAAGTATTTTTGAGATTTTTCAGATTTTTTGAAAGAGATTTAGAGGTCGCGCTAATCGTTTTTTCCCAAAATATCAGGTTTTTCGGAGATTTTTCGAATTTCAAGCATATGTTGGACAATAACAAACATTTACTCAAGTTTTTGAGTTATCATTTCGAAAGACAAATGTCCAAACTTTACTTTGATGTACATATATCAGAAGTTTTTGCAATTTTTTTGATCATTTGGGTATCATATATTTAATTTTTTCGTGAAATTTGCGTTAATTTTTTAAAATAAGCTTTATAACTTTTAAAAATTCCATCAAAATGTAAAAAAGTAATGGTGCAGTTTGAAATATGATGAAACTATAAGCAAGTTAAAAAGAAAAGTTTTGAATTTACTTATGCCGTTCCAAAGTTATAGCTTTAAAAGCTTTGTTTAAAGCTCAACATTGCTCTGAAAATTCTGAGTTATGAAGCAGTTTTTAAAAAATCTTATACAAAATCTAAGAAATTTTCACATAGAAATTATATATATATGAAACCTAAACGACAAAAAATTTCCAAACTTCTGATATATGTACATTTAGAGTTTGGAATTTAAAGTTTTTAAAATCGAAATACAATTTTAAAATTGCTGCAAAAAATTCTTTTTTCGTCCAATTTAACAAACAACATCTTAGAAAAAACACACATTAGAAAGAGAAAAAGAAAGGAAAGAAAAAAACAGTTGTTAGATGTTAATTTATAACAAAAATATTTAATTAAATGTCATATTTTTTCAGATTTTTGCCATCAAAAATTAAGTGAACAAATTTCGGTAAAAAGATGGTCTAATATATCTACGTATTAACGTAGATACGCTTAGAACTAACAAAAATTACTTTTGTTGAAATGTTTTTAATGTGAACAGTAAAACTTAAAAACGGCAAAGTCAAACGACAACAAGTGCAAAGAGTGGCTATGGGTATGCTTAAGAAAGTTGTTCTGTATGCAAGAATAAGTGTTTGAACACATTAGTTATTTTTTGCAAGTTTAAAAAAGTGTATAAAAATTAAGCATAAAAATAAATCCGAGCTTTTCGAATTGAGCAAATAGTAGTACATGTAAAATTTGGATGGGGAATACTGAGTCCTGCTAGTATTATATATTTAAATACCACCTTAAAATAGCGACGTAGTGGCTACTCATAAATTACGTAAAATGTTTTTGGTCAATTTTTATCGTCCCCCTGTCCCCCTCGGATAGAACAATACATTTTTACTCCTTTTAAATTTTTGGTGTTTTTTTTTTTATACTAGTAATTTAGCAGTTTGATATGAAAAAAGCATAGCACACGTTATATTTATGTATTATAAGTTTTATTGCTATGAAAATTACATGGAAATTTCACTCTGTTCTATTGTGTTTGACCAGAAAGTTTATGCAAATTTGACCATGTGAACAGTGCTAAACACAAATTAAAGCTCTTCTGAAGTTGACAAGACGTTTTTATAGCTTTTGGAGTTTGAATGCTTTGGAGTGAGAATTCACAATTCAATTCAGAAAAAAAAAAAAACAGCTCTTTTAAGTTGCTTCACTTGTTTTAGGTGTTTTAAAGGCCCTTTTATACCTTTACTCGCCTTAAGCATAGTTTTAGCTGTCTTTTTCGGCTTGTGATCCGTTCCTTTTATTAGGTGCGTTTTTTTATTGATAACAAATTAAAGTAATATTTACAAAAAATTTAAAATTTTGAAAACTGAATTTAAAAATTTTTTGTGACGTAAAGCACGGCCTCCCACACCCCCCAAAAGTGTTACGTAATTTATGAACAACTTCGTAAAGCAAAACTTAATAAAAAACACGCACAACACAAATTGATCAATAGAAGCTTGGTCAAAGTTCTTTCGAGTGCTGAACTGGCTAATTTGTTTTGTTTTTAAGATCGAAACAAAAAACAATAAAAACTTAATTTAAAGTGAAAGTCTTTGAATACTCTGTCTTATAGATTTAAGTTAAAAAGACTGAAATAATAATATGACAATTTTTAGCCCTATTAAAATAACATCAACACTGGAGCGCCCTTCATTTATTTTGTCGTTTTTTTATCGATTAAACATAACACAATAGCGTGCAACCAACAGTTCAGGAGCGCCGTTCTTCACGAACTCCCCAAACAATGGCTCCCCTGTTTTATGTCCCTCATATAATCATATGTATGTTTCTGTAAGTGTGTGTCGCTTTATTTGGCGATGAAGTCATGGAAATAAAAAATGACGCCAACCGGCAAACCAACACACCGGGTGCTACAACCAAGGATAAAGGTCCCTCGCGCCAAATACTACCGCGCACATTAAATGAGTGAATTTTCCATGCCTATCCTTTTTTCCATGTTCGCTTTTTGTTACCATGGAAGGCACGTAGAAATAAACACACGTTTTGCACCAAGTTTTTATTAGTAAATGGCTAAGTGGAGAGTTGAACTTATTTTATAATTGCACTGGGAGTTCTATGTAGAAATGTACATATTTGCTGTTTTCAAAACAATTATATCCGCATGTTTAAGAGTTTCGGACATACCTTATAGCAGTGGTTCTTAATCGGTGGTGCGACTTAGAATATCTGGAGGTGCGAAGTTGTAATTTTGAAAGTTCATATGAAGCTAGTAGTAAAATAAAAATATGAGCATTTTACACCCAGCGTCACTCGAAGTGTTACAAATTCAAAACATCGTAGAATTTACATTTTGAAATTTTTTTTTATTTCAATTTCACACAAAATGTTACGTTTTATGAATATAATACTTTTTTTCGATGTGTCCACCTTTAGCCCGGATTATGTCATTGAGACGATCCATGAATGAGTTGCACGCAGGTGAGATTGTGGCAAGTTGGTCTATTCCCGTTGAAGTGATGCTTTCAGAGCGTCCAAACTTTCGTATTTTCTCGTGCTAACGTTTGCCACCAAGATACTCCAAACTCAGAAAACCATCGGGTTTGCATCTGGTGAATTCGAGAGCCATTTTGTGTGGGAAATAAAGTGCGGAACATTTTTTTTCGCCATTCTTGATTCACACGAGCCTTATGTGATGGTGCAGAGTCCTGCATGAATGTGAATGTTGTGAACTTGAATTGTTTTTGTGCCCAGGGCTTCGATGCACTTTCTAGCACGTTTACTCGAAACGTAGTTGCATTGACCTTGACCCATGGATCAAGAAGCATCAATGGAGAGCGACTTTCGGCAGACACTGCAGCCGAAACCATCACAGAGGCAGGCTTCGTTGATCGAGTCGCCAATCTTGAGCTTAAATTCTCATACGATCTTTCCGTCAACCAAATGCAATCGTTTTGTTTGTTCACAACTTGTTGAACCGTGAACAATTTCTCGTCAGAGAATACGATATTTGGAAACACGCCATTCGCGTGCAAGGGCTTCAACTCTTTCGCCCTTTCCAAACGCTGCTTCTTCTGCTTATCGGTGAGATTGTGCACTTTTTGTATCTTTTATGGCTTCAATTGAAGCTCATTTTTTAGTATGTGTCTCATTTTTTAGTATGATGACTCTGTCTTTCCTTGCCTTAACCATTTTCTATTATTTTTAGCCAATGCTTTCCATATTAATTAAAACAAAAACGTATACGAAACATTTACATTTCTGAAACAGTGCAGACGATATTTGATCATCATGGTAAATGAGTTTATGTTCAAATTGCTTAAGTCAATAAAATTTAAATGTTTCTCTAAGGGAATATCATTTAATAATGAGTTTTTAATAAATTTTAATTTGCATGTCACGGTGTACTTTTTTCTGAAAATGCCCATATAATAATATTTAATTTTTATTACGTTTTTCTGGTTTAATTTTATTTAATTTATTTTATTTAATTATATTATATCGCTTTATTTAACACTTTTAAACAAAATAAAAGAAATGCCGGTAAAAAGAAGAATACAACAAAATTCAAGTTGCAGTTGAACGGCATTGATATACGTTTGTACGCGCAGCTGACTAAATATCTTTGTTTCACTTTCTCTAATTGAATTTACTAGCGCTTTTTTTCTACTAGGCACTATAGTTAACTAGTCCGTATATGAATACTATAAGTACTAGTACAAAACTATTGCACGGTGTACAATGTCTACCAGCTCGCTGCAGGGTAATGTTCGCTTTCAACTTTCTGTCCCTATGTTCGATGCGCCGTACAACTTGTGCAATTTTTGCTAGCTGTATAAATATTTTTTACTTTTGTTTTGAGCGCGTCATTTGCATTACTGCGCTATTGCGTTACTTTTATTAAAACAAGTGTATCAATTCAGCAACACATTTAAGTGCTTCAACTCGATAACGCAACGCAGCGCTGCGTTACTCATGTCTAATAGAAACATGTGCCAAAATGAGCAGAAATTTAGTTTTCGTGTGACTTAGGGGTAAATGAATGAAATAAGGGCCTAAGCATTAAAAAATAAAAGCATTTTTGGACTTTTCGCTAAAATACCTAAATCCAACCTAAAAAAGCACGGAATGTAAAAAAACGGTTTGTTTAATATCAACCCTGAAATTCAAAAAGTTTTCGAATTAAAATCATAAATATTTTTTTAGAATTATTAAAGTTACTCCGAATGAGAAATATATGTGTTTCGATTTTTTTATATTTTTTTTTTTTTTGTTTTGTGATCGAAATGCTAGAAGAGGCACTTTAAATATTTTTAAAAAAAAAAGTCAAGTTTCAACAGGTAGTGGCGGCCGTGGCGTGTTGGTATAGTGTGGGGCTCATACGCGAGAGAACCCTGGTTCGAATTCCACCTGACACAGAAAGTTTTTTCAATTGAATTAATTTTTCTGATCGGCCGTCACCTCTCTCCAGACAATTTCAAACCTCAGAGAGTAAAAACTGCCATGAAAAGCTTTTTGAGAACATAAGCCGTTCGGAGTCGGCATAAAACATGTAGGTCCAGTTCTCGATCATTTGTGCTTAAACATTTCACAACACACACAACACAATTGATCATAAAGAGCTCGGTCAAAGCCCTTTCAAGGGCTGAATAGCCATTTTCGTTTTTCGTTCGATCAACAGGTGGATTCGGTTTTGTTATTTTTTGCAGAAAATAGCTCACGACTATGCTTAAACCTTCATAGCTATTTCTTTTTTAAATTTTGTAATTTTGGATTTTTGGGAATTTTTTTTGTAAAAAAATTCAAAATCGAAATTTTCAAATAAGTACACTTTCACACTTTTTTCAAATTTAGTTTTTTTAGTTTTTTTTTAAAATATTTGTAAAATATCACAAATCTTATAGTTTTCTTTCAATTTTCATGCTTGATAGCTTATTTAAAAGAAATAGTAAATAGAAAACGAGCCGTGAGCCAGCTTTTTGAAAAATTACACTAATACAAATGTTATTTGTGGTTTTTGAAACAACTAGCACTTTTTTCCCATATTACCAAGTACTGACATGTATCGATGCAAGTCGGCACAGGTTCCCGTTATCCTAGGTACACCAAATTTCGTTTAAATTTATTTCAACATCATGCGAAAAAAATAAGAGGGTAGCACATAAAAAATAAAACATTTTCAACTTTTTTGGGACACCCTAACAAGATATATCGAAAAAATAAATTCTGTATGATTTCTATAAATAAAAATTCACCTCCGAAAGTAATGTGGAAATTATAATTATAGTATTTCCACTATTTCCACTAATTATATAAATCATATAATTATAGTAATGTGGAAATAAAATTTGGTTATCAGAATAGAGACGATTTGCTAACGATTTGCAGCTCAAATATTCTATTGACAGCTAGATGGTGTTGTTAACATGTGCAAATCTAGTCAATGTCTATGTGCAAATCACTATTTTGTGTTAGCGTTCATTCCAGTTATTTGCAGTTCGTTAAATTTTTTTCAGTTAATTTATAATGTCTTTTGTATAATTAATTTATTATTATTATTATTATAAATCAATATTAATTACAATTAAAATTATAACTAACTTAACAACTAGCTGCCAGGGGTATCGTTTATGTAATTTATAAATTTCATATATATTTGAAACGACTAAAATTAAATTAAAATTAAACAAAATGATCATTTTTATTTAAATTTTTGTAATCTTCTGCGATTTTGCGTCGCGCGGGCATACTAGTTATTTTTATTTCTTAAAATATATATTTGAATTAGGCCCTGAATAAATGGCCCTGTTGTATGCTGGTCTAACTACTTTTAAATTTATTTATTTGGAGCTAGAACAACATTTGTAAGTTCGTAACTTTTTTCGTGTATTCATTAGGAAGTTTTTATTAATCATAACTTGATATTTCACAACGTGTCTAAAAGTTGTTTTGATGACAAAAGAAAATTTTTCCACATTGTCAATCAGCACTAAGCGCGGCTTGCGCAATAACTTGTCAGCATTGTTGTTAGAACTAGCCTAATCGGGTTGCTCCGTTGAACTCAATCTTCGTTTGAAACTACCCAGTGGTAAATAAAAAAATTATGTAACCGACTATTTCTTAAATACGATGTGTCTGCTAGGCCTCCAACGTCTGTATACATTTGTACACATTTGTTCAGACACTCATGAATTTAATCATATCTTTGTAACAAATTGGAAGATATTAATTTTCAAAATGAAAATATTGTGGAGTGTGGATATTTGTAACCCAGTATTTTCTTATTTCTTAAGTTTAACCAAGAAATTTTTTTCTATCTGATGGAGAAACTCCTGAATTTCAATAAACATTTTAGTTCTTACAATATCGTTGATCATTCCAAAAATTAAAAAATAGCATTATTTTGATAATTAATAATTTGTTAATTTTTTTTTTCATAATAAAATTATTAAACTTCAGTATTTTTATATAACTATACATCAGTACTTAGCAATCCAATAAGGAATAAGTTTTTCAAATACCTACAATAAACCTTAACACTTCGATACCTTTTTTTCGATTTTAGTCGCCTTTATGTTTAAACTAGTTAAAATTATATGAAACAAAAGTTCAATAATACATATATGGTCTGCGATGACGTGAGTGAACAGTGAGCGTCCTGATAAATGCTTCAGAGATATTGACGATAATCTTTTGATCTAGGAACAAAGCTTGACAGTGGGTACTATGGCAGGCAGTGGGTACAATGGCAGACATTGGTTACCTTGGTACATTTGTATATACTACATATATCAAAGCAGGCCCGTAACCAGGATTTACCTTAGGGGGGGTTTTGATAAAAAAATATATAAGTAGATACCAGTAAAAAACTAAATGCAAGGATATGGAAATTTTTCTTAACAAATCTGTTTTCTCTTAAGACTACTCGTGACCGTTTTAAAATGACTAATAGAGAGATGACAAGAGTTTATTGAATATTTTTATCAAATTATTTTTAGTACTAAGTATTCGATCTTTGCGTATGGTTTTTTTTTTTTTAAATGGTCCAAATTGAGAATTCTAAATTATCTTTTAAAAAGTATAATTCCGAAAGCTAGCACAATAAAAATTTCTATGGAAAAATTTAACTAATACAACAATATACAGGGTTGTCAATATTCGAAGCGCCCATCTGGCAACACTATAACTTTCCGCAGTGATGCCAAATCGACTAATGACATACCGCGTTTGAAGCGTCATTCCAAGCAAATGTTTACAATGGAACAGTACACGCCACGCAAACGCTCTAAAATTGTTGAAATTTACATTCAACAAAATAAGTCAATAGTAAAAACTCAACGTGCTTTCAAAAAAATAAATAAAGTGAAAAGTGCGCCTTCCAAGAAAACAATTTATCGTTTGTATGAAACTGAAAATCCACAAGAGATTCAAGAGGTACCTCTTCACGATGCAAAAGTCACTGTTTGGTGCGGCGTTTGTGCAAAAATGCTCATTGGGCCGTTCTTTTTCGAAGATGATAATGGCCACAGAGTTACTGTCAATCAGGAGCGTTATCGCGATATGATAAACAATTTTTTCATGCCAATCGTTCGTCGAAAGCGTATCAGGCACTACTGGTTTCAACAAGACGGCGCGCCACCACACACAAGCCGCACTACAATCGATTTTTTGAAATGGGCGCTTCGAATATGGACAACCCTGTAAGATTGAAAGGTAAAAAAGGTAAGATTTCTTGCAGTTTCTTAAAACCAAAATTAAAATTAGCTATGAAAAATTGCAACTTTTTTATTAAGTTCACTTGTTGAAGCTTAGATTCACAACTTTTATGGGACATTTCACATAAACGGGAAAACAAAATATTTTATTCTTTAGATTTGGTTTCTTTTTGGGCTTCTTACTCTTTTATTGATCCCCAGCTTGTGTTCAAGTATTTGGTCCTGTGTGAACCCTAGTCCGAGTTATCATTTAATGCCAAAATATCACTGCTCTCGAAAACGATTTCGACAATTGAAATAATGTTCAAAAGAAAATATTTTAAAATCTTTAGAAATTCAACTGTTCTATTTCTTCATAAAAAATTGATATCATGACTGACAAAATCATTTAATTCCAATAACAATTACTATATATATTTTTTTATTAAAATTTTTTGAGCAGAGGAATCGACTTCGATAAAACTCATATTTAAATCAAAAGCTATAATTCGAAAACTGGTTTTGGCCAATATATTCAATTTCTTATACCCAATATATTATTTAAGAAAACTGGAAAAATTTTTATTAAACAGTTACTTTTTTGTTTTTTGATATTCAAGCATTTAATCAGTCGTGGATGTTAATTTAAGCTATTTGCAAATTAAAAAATTTAAAATAAATTTTTTTAACTTCCAAATTATATTTTAATTTTTTTACATAACAAAAAAAATTTTCCAAATGCCGTAGTCTAAAAAACTGTAATAGTTAATTTTTCTTATGAGAATTCGATAACATGATTAAAAAATCATCAAATCTCCTTAGAATTCGACGGTATAAAATGTTTTAAAAAATTATTGAGATTTTTTTAAAAAAAAAAGGATATTTAGATTTTAGGTAATTTTTCGAAACATGTTATTTGGAAAAGACTTCGCGCAGGGCTAAATTTTTGTGTCAAGTTTACGATTTTGGGAATGCAATGGGGAGCAATGGGCAAACTTTTTAGTCATCCACTTTACGTGGAATACCCCATAATGTGTTAATTTTCATGGTTAATTTTTTGCATAAGCTTTTACAAATTAAAAAAAAAAACAATTCATTCAAACAAATGCTTTCTCAAAGGTTTTGGGTCCAATAAGCTTAGATATTGCATAAAAAGTGTCAACCTTATTTTTATAAATTATGAAATTATATTCGTTCTAGGTAGGTACAATTTCAAATATACATTTATCCAGATATCAGGGTCTTTTTGAGCATCAAAATCCACAATTGAAAACGGTTCTTTATGCCTTTAAAAGCAAAGTTAATCTTTTATTTGGCCAAACAAATTTTTCATTAATTAAGCGAAGTTTATTATTTAAATTGGCTTTGAAAATGTTTAAACTTTTGCATCTTCAAGTAAATTACCATCATTAGCTCAGTTTATCTTAAAAAAAAATTACATTTTGAATTTAATAGTCTCATTTGTGTTATTTTTTCATACTTTCTAGACCCAAAAGGGGGAGGGGGTTTGAACACTTAAGACATTCCCACCTTGGCTACGGGCCTGTATCAAAGTATATCTTCAGAAATATTTCTCCTGTCTTTCTTACATGTGTATTCACCACATATGTAGCAAATTAAGTTCGGATTATTAAAACAGTTTTTCCGTATGGGCGCCATATTAATTCACAATTTAAATTGTTATTCACAATATTTTCACTATTCTTACATTAGCACCAAACACAATTGAACAATTTTCATAGAACACGTATATATTTCTTATTTTTTTACTTTTGCTTTGCGAAAAAATCGGAGACAGTAACTTAATTTAAAAAAATTCTATATATAAAAATATCTCCGAAATTATCAAAGACATTTGTTAAAATTAGAATGTTTATTAAAATTTCAAAGTTTTTCATTCAGATAAAAAATGTTTTTGGTTATACAGAAAGGAATAAAAAAAGATACAGGGTTTCAAATATCCATATTCCAAAAAATTTTCAAAATTTTAAAATTTTGAAGATCGATATCTTCAGAACTACAAAAGATAAAAAATGGTTTAAGCAAAAATTTAATGACGCAATATTTTATAGAACGTAACGTACGACCTTCCTCCCTCCTCCCACTGCTGTCACGTTTCGTCACAAATATTCGACCGCCTCTCCCCCCTAAGCGTGTAGCGTAATTTATGAACAGCCCCTTACAATATCATCACCAATAAACTTTTACCAGCGGGTTGCGCCAAAAACAACGTCACTTAACTCAAATCGCTACAATATGCGAGGTACAAGTAAAATACACAATATACTAGACAATAAAAATGCTTAAATGAAACCTGAAGACACTAAGTGGATTTTTGTAAGCATTTTGTTTGAAAATGACATCACCAAGACTAAAATCAAGCCTATATAAAGCAAGTAGGCACAAATTGATATTTGGTTTGTTGGAATTTAGTTTGGAATTTAAATAATAATACTTACACAGTGCAACACATAAAACATTTCAATGAATTCTGGTAGAAAAGAAAACAAATTGCACGTATCTCGGCGTTTTAAAAGTTGAAGTCTGAGTAATATTTAATAGAAAAACGTTGTAGAAGAATTTTGTTCAGAGCACCATAACTTGTAATGAAAGTTTCCTTGTAAAATTTGCACAGAACGTTTAAGGAATTTTACAAATTACTCTAAGGCTACCTTCAAAGATTTAAAAAGGGTAAAATACCTGTGAACACAGATTATATTAGCAAGGCATTGGTGTAATGGTTAAAGTGAGTGGCCCGTATGCAATGCCTAAAAGTTGCATTTGACTTAATTGTGAAATTCGCAATAAAATATTGATTGAGTACCAAGTGGAGACTGATGTTTAACGCGAAGTAAATATTTGCAAAATACCAGCAATCATTTTAATAATTACTTTTATATTTTGAACTAAATTCTATACCTACATTATTGTGCCAAACGTTTAAGTTGAAACGTAATAACTGTTTTTTAGCTATATGTCTATCAATATAAAAATACATATACCTCCTTTTATAAGCAATTACAAATTATGCCCGCTCTGAATAGTTTATTTAGTAAATTACTAGTTGGTTCAAAAGTGCTACTAGATTAGAAAGAAGTTTAAATCAAACAACTGATTTCAATTGAATAAAATGCCTTATTTAAACAATTTTCTTTCGCTTTATATTCTTATCATATTCATATGCATGTTTGTGTACATAGAAATAAGCTTAGCTGGTTTTTTGGTGTAGTTAATAAAATAGGTGCTGAGTTTGGTTTATAAACGTTAAACATTCATTTTCCGATCAAAATGTTCACTTTCTAAAAATTTGTTACGAAAAAAGTCAGAAAAATGAATTTGTTAGTCTGTTATCATTCATAACCAGAGACTGGAATCAAACTGTACGAAAAACCCATCTCTACAGCTGCGTAAGCAAACAGTTTCACTATCTCCTTACATTTGGCTCTTTGCTACAAACAGAAATGCGTACCAAAGAGAGCAGAAAATAAAATTTTAAAAAAAAACAACCGACTACAAAATCACTACAAAGTAAAAAATAGTTTTAAAAATACTTTTCCTTTTAATTTCTTGGTCATATTTGATAATTTATTAAAACATATTATTATATATGAAATCTTATTATCTTAATTTTTTTCTTATTTGTTTTATTATCATAAATATATTAATTACTTGATGAATACAAATGCTTTGAAGTTGGCGCTTCTGATTAAAAGTCTGATTATATTAGCGCCGACCTTAAAAGCTTTTGTAATCATAAAGAAATAAATATATTTATGATAATAAAACAAATAAGAAAAGAATTAAAATAATAAGATTTCATATATAATAATATGTTTAAATAAATTATCAAATATGACCAAGAAATTTAAATTAATTTTTTACTTTGTAGTGATTTTGTAGTCGGTTGTTTTTTTTTAAAAAAGTTTTTATTTCTTCCTTTTTAGAGAATATGATAAATTTTCGAAAAAAGTGTATAAACAACATAAATACAATTGTTCTGAAAAATTTGTTCTATTAAATTCTGAATGTTTGTTGGTAATTTCAAATATCGGCTCTTAAATTTAAATTAGATGTCACATGTTTTGAAATTATTATACCCATTCTTATAACGAGTTTTATTACCCTAGTGTCAATATTATTCGAGATATAGTGTTTTTCTAATATTGCCACGCCCCTTTGTTAAATAAGCGCCCACTTTCTTGAGCGTTATTTCCAATAATTGTGCCTACCCCTGTACTTTATTTCAATATCCCAGTGTGAATATTAACTGCAATAGTGTTTAACTAGTATTTCCACGCCCATTTATCGAATAACGCCTACTCTATTGACCATAATTTTTAACAATTCTGCCTACCCCTGTAGTACAATAAATTTCTGTGCCCTAGTGTCAATATTATTCGAGATGCACTGTTTTTCTAATATTGACACGCCCAGTAGTCGAAAGCCGCCCACTTTCTTCACCGTAATTTTTACTAATAATGCCTACCCCTATACCAAATTGCAGTACCATAGTATCAATATTATTCGAGATATACTCTTTTCTAATATTGCCACGCCAATTTGTCAAATAACGCCCATTTTCTTGACGGTAATTTGTAATAATTGTACCTACCCCTACACTAAATTTCAGTACCCTAGTGTCCATATTATTCGAGATACAGTAGTATCTGGTATTGCGAGATCTAGTATTGCGAGATCTAGTATTGCCGCGCCCATTTGTCAAATAACGCTTACTTTATTGACAGTAGTTTTTAATAATTCTGCCTACCCCTGTACTGCAATAAATTTCAGTGCCCTAGTGTCAATATTATTCGAGAAACACTGTTTTTCTAATATTGACACGCCCAGTAGTCGAAAGCCGCCCACTTTCTTCACCGTAATTTTTACTAATAATGCCTCTACCCCTATACCAAATTGCAGTACCATAGTACCAATATTATTTGAGATATACTCTTTTTCTAATATTGGCACGCCCATTTGTCAAATAACGCCCATTTTCTTGACCGGAATTTGCATTAACTGTGTCTACCCCTACACTAAATTGCAGTACACTAGTGTCAATATTATTCGAAATACAGTGTTTTTCTAATATTGCCACGCCCATTTGTTGAATGTTGCCCACTTTCTTGACCATAATTTTTAATAATTGTGCCTACCCCTACACTAAATTGCAGTACCCTAGTGTCAATATTATTCGAGATACAGTAGTATCTAGTATTGCGAGATCTATTATTGCCACGCCCAGTTCTCGAATACCGCCCACTTTTTTACGGGCACCTCCATGCTTATGATATCTATCTGTTCCCCAAAAATTATGGCAATCACGCATTTTGCTTAGGAGTTATCGATGTACATGCATTTTAAAAAAAAAAAAAAAAATAAAAAAAACAGAAAAGGACGAACTTGAGAACCTCCTCCTTTTTGAAGTCGGTTAAAAAAGGTATAGAAAACTATTGCGTAGGTGTTATACGAACACAACATTATTTCGTTTTTTCGATTTTGTTGTCACGATCGCAAACACAACAAGAAACAAATGTTGCCTTCGTTTTACTACGGAAATTCTAAAAGAATTATAAGTTTTAAGCAGTTTTTTTTTTAACGAATGTAAGCAATTAAAACTCTTTAGTTAATTTTAAGTTTAAATTTATTAATAAGAAAAATTTTTTCATTAGAAGTAAATAATTAAGAACATAAAAAAAGCAACAGTAAAGAATTAATTGTTTAGAGTAAAAATAACACGTTATTGTAATTATTTCAAGTTATTCATAATTAATATCTCCATTTACTCTTACTAACAAAATGTATTCTAAATTGGACAGAGACAGCCTGCTTCGTTGATCCAAAAATATATGTTTAAACGATGAGAATAATCGATCTCTGTAATTCAGTACACTTAGCTTTTTAAATTCCAACAAAAAATATTTTTCGACTTTTGTCCGCAGCCGCGACACTGTGTGCCGTCAGCAACATGCAAAGGATCGCTAAAGATATTTTTCTTTCGTTGTTTTTGTGTCAGCGATTCAAAAGCATAACTGAGAGCATGACAGAATTAAAAGGTAGGGCCGCTCATGGCAGAATCATAAGGTAGGGCAGCTTCGCTGAGTGCCCTCACGAGTCAACGAAGAGTGGATAATAAAAAGGTTGGTTAGTTGTCAAAACGACGAATTTACTAGGAATTGCAAATGAAGAAAATATTTTATGTTCAAAAGTTGCAAACAGAGAGGTCGCGTGTGTTAAATTTGTGATAATTTGAGTGAAAATATTATTAAAACAAGCAAAAAAAAACCTGTCAAAATTTTAAACTAAAATCGACTGCGAATAATGAACACAAAGAAACTCGGGATGAAGAGCTGATTTTGACATCTAGCCCGCTTTATTCTGCTTTCTACTTCATTCCTCTCCGAGTCGGCCCTACCTTATAATTCATGGGGCCGCTTTGCTTAGTGACCTCACGCGTCAACGAAGAGTGGATATTGAAAAGGTTGGTTAGTTGTCAAAACGACGAATTTCGAGAAATTGCAAATGAAGAAAAATTTTTATGTTTCCAAGTTGCAAACAGTGCGGTCGTGGGTGTAAAATTTGTGATAATTTGAGTGAAAATATTATAAAAAAAGTGTAATAAAAACAATAAAATGTGAAAGAAGTCTTAAAATTGCAAAAAAACCTGTAACAGTTTTAACCTAAAACCAACTGCGAAACGTGAGCATAAAGAAATTCGCGATGAACAGCTGATTTCGACATCTAGCCCGCTTTATTCTGATTTCTACTTCATTCCTCTCCGAGTCGGCCCTACCTTATAATTCTGCCATGAGTGAGAGGAAGTGTTTTCTACTTCAATAACAAAACATTGCATTTTGCTTTTCTCTCCATCTCTGCTTGCTTCGGTTTGTGTTACTGTTTGGATCGGAGAGCAAAAAAAAAAAAACATAAATACTTGTTATGGTCTTAAGATGAAACAAAAATACTTTTCTTTAGAGTTTGTTTGCGATCCCTGTTCATAACAGATTTCATAGCAGATTTTGTCATGCCGAATACGAATTTAAGATTTTGTAAAAGATTTTTTGAAAGTTCAAAAAATCTGCTATGATTCATAACAGATTTCCCAAAAGATCGTCGTGCAGAATACGAATTTTAGTCTCGTAACAGATTTTTTGACAGCTCAAAAATTTGTATGGGAAATCATAACAGAATAACAGAATTTTTCCATAACAGATTTTGCCGAATAGGCCCAAATAACTCTTTAAAATTTATTTCTCAAAAATAAAAGTTATGCGGCAACCAAAAAAGTATTTCTTAATAATAACAGTTATTTATAACTAAAATACATTTTAACCGATTTTATTCATTACTTTTAACCAATTCCAAAAAAGTTGCATAACAGTTTTGTCCCTGATTCTAATATCTTGATGTATGCTGACGACGTCAAACTATTTCTTTCTTATAAAAATGAATATGACGCCGTGTTCTTACAAACTGAAATCAACAATCTTTATAACTGGTGTAAAATAAATCACATGCATCTCAATATGCTTAAGCATACTAACAAAATTTTTGATTACACATTAGAATCTCTAGAAAGTTTCATTGATCTTGGAGTTACCATGAACCCTAAACTCCGCTTTTATATTCATATTAATAAAATAATAAATAGAGCAAATAGTACCCTAGGATTTATTAAACGATGAGCAAAAGAGTTTTACGATCACTTCTCTAGTGCGGCCAATCTTAGAATATGCTTCAATTATATGGTGCCCACAATACGGTTGTTACATTGACGACATTGAATCGGTTCAGAAAAAATGTCTTTTGTTCTGCTTAAGCAATTTTTTCTCGCAGAGTTATGCTTAATGTGAGTTGGATTTTTAATTTTTTACATGAGTATGTAGACAGTCCATATTTATTGAGTAAAATTTACTTAAATATTCCTCTACGTCCTAGAAGATCTTTTGAGTTACTTTACATTAATTTTTGTAGAACCAATTACTTGCAAAATTAACCTCTGAGAAGCGCTTGTGGTGACTTCAATTTTGTTTCAGATGTAATTTCCTTAAATCAATCCATGTACTCAATTACACAAAATATTCCAGATTATCTCCAGTTCCGCAGCTGATGTGAATCATTCTCTCCCAAAGGATTTAATTTTTTCAGGCGATGTTTGACAATATATTACTACCAAGCTGAATCAAATTGAGCATGATTATCCACAGCAAGACCACGTCCGTCTCGCCTGGCATGTGCCGGAGCTAGACCCTGTCCGTCACGCCTTGCATGTGTGAGCTTTACTCTAACCATTGGTTACAGAAATCTACACACAACAGAATAGAACTTGATTATCCAGAGCAAAGCCTCGTCCGTTTTGCTTGGCATATGAGGGAGCTCGACCGCACCCATCTAGACTTTCATATGTGAGCACGGCTCTACACTCAAAAAAACTTCGTATTATGCACGAAATACTTATTATATTTCAAACATTAGTGGTATTCAATGAACAACGTATTTGTGATGTAAGCTGCGTATGTGTGGTAAGTTGTATGAACTTACGGCACATACGCTATTTACACCACAAATACGGCGTTAATTGAATACTACTATTGTTTGTTCTTTTCAGCCTACGAAAGGTTTTGTACATACTACATATTAGCATTTGTAGATTGCTAGATAGCAGATAGCATTTGTAGAAATGTGATGGAAAGGGCAAGGCTGCTCCAAACAAGCACACTGTGATATCTACTACAGCTGCCATGAGGAGAGGCGCAAATTTGGATGTCGATTCGTCGTTAGCCGGAAACTACGCCACCTTGTTTCCCGGTTCACACCTGTGAACGAAAGATTGGCCACAATCCGCATCAAGGCATTTTTCTCCATCAGCTTTATTTGTGCGCACGCCCCGACGGAGAAAAATGACGAATCCTTCAAGGACGCTTTCTACGATAGTCTTGACGACGTATATGACCACCTTCCGGCCCATGACGTGAAAAAAGTCCTCGGCGATTTTAATGCGAAAGTCGGAAGGGAAGGCATCTTTGGCCCCACTGTCGGTCAGTTCAGTCTTCATGAGACCTCCACGAACAACGGTCTAAGACTGATCGACTTCGCCGCGGAGCGAAACATGCTAGTTAATAGCACCAGATTTAAGCACTTCCACATCCACAAGGCCACCTGCCTGTCCCCGGATAAAAAAACGCGAAACCAAATTGATCATGTTGTAATCAACGGAAGGCATGCCTCTAGTGTTCTAGATGTGCGTACATTTCGGGGGGTCAACATTGACTCCGACCATTATCTTGTTGCAGCCAAGATCCGGATGCGATTATGCAATGCGAAGAGCATACGCACAGGAGTGCAACGAAAGCTAGATTTCGCTAAGCTGCAATTACAACGCGCATTCCTTCCTTCGAGGTTCGAGTTGCTATCCAACGACTCAAAAACAATAAAGCAGCCTGTCAGCTGAATTGTTTAAAACCGGCGGCGATGAATTGATAAGGCGCAGGCATCAGCTCATCAGCAAAATATGTCTAGCAGAAAGCATGCCCGACGATTGGAACCTCAGCGTACTGTGCCCTATACTTAAGAAAGGAGACCCTACAATCTGCGCCAGTTATAGAGGTATCAGTCTTATTTCCATCGCATATAAAGTGCTCTCAAGCGTACTGTGTGAAAGATTAAAGCCGATTACAAAAACACTGATTGGACATTATCAGTGTGGCTTCCGACCTGGAAAGTCCACCATAGACCAGATTTTCACGCTACGACTAATCCTGGTGAAAACCCACGAAAATCAAATTGATACACACCATCTCTTTGTAGATTTTAAAGCGTTCGATAGCCCGCGAAGAGATTGCCTATACGCAACAATGTCTGAGTTCGGTATACATGCAAAGTTATTAGACTTTGCAGAACGACGTTGAGCAACACACGCAGCTCCGTCAAGGTAGGAAATGACCTCTCCGAAACCTTCAATACCGAAAGAGGTTTCAGGCAAGGCGATCCACTGTCTTGCGATCTCTTCAACATCATCATGGAGGGGATCGTACGAAAGGCCGGTGTGCATCGTAATGGCACCATTTTCTATAAAGGTGTCCAGCTCCTTGCGTACGCTGATGATATTGATATTGTCGGCAGAACCAAGAGAGATCTTACCGCTGCTTTCGCCGCTATCGAAAAGGAATCAGCCAAAGTGGGTTTGACGATAAATGAGGGCAAAACAAAATATATGCTGTCTAGAAACAAGGGAGCGTGGCGTCTAGACTCCCACATTTCATCCGGCAGCTATAACTTTGAAGTAGTCAAGGAGTTCGTATACCTTGGCACCGCCATTAATACCAACAACGAAATCAGCCTGGAGATAAAGCGAAGAACAATAATTGCTAATAGGTGCTACTACGGGCTCAGTAAGCATCTAAGTTCCAGAGCCCTCTCTCGATCGACAAAACTAACACTCTACAAGACGCTCGTTCTACCTGTGCTGCTTTATGGCGCTGAGGCATGGGTAGTTTCGCAAAATGACGCAGCCGCTCTGGGGGTGTTCGAGAGAAAAGTTCTTCGTTGGGGGTGTTCGAGAAAAGTACCGTTGTTGAGAGAAAAGTTTTTCGCAAAATCTTCGGTTCGAGTCGGCGATGACTATCGCATCCGAATGAACCACGAGCTGTATGAGCTCTACGAAGACATTGACGTAGTTCGGCGTATAACTATGCAGCGACTACGCTGGCTGGGTCATGTCCATCATATGGATGACGAAGCTCCAGCGAAAAAGGTGCTTGAGGCGAGGACCATGCCTCCGATGGATGGACCAGGCTGAGGAAGCCCTAACCGCACTTGGTGTATCCGATTGGAGAAGGCGCACGCAAAGCAGAGGCGCCTGGCGAGAGGTGATGAGGTCGTCCGAAACCCGGACACGGGTTGTTACGGCTACCTAAGTAAGTAAGTAAGTAGATTGA
Source organism: Coremacera marginata (assembly GCA_914767935.1). NCBI lineage: Eukaryota > Metazoa > Arthropoda > Insecta > Diptera > Sciomyzidae > Coremacera > Coremacera marginata. Next base: position 59,008,304 of record OU612044.1, on the reverse strand, counting down.
AAGAAAGAAAAAATTGTATATTTTACGAAAAAACAAAAATGTATATTAAATATATGAATTACGTTTGTATATTGTACGAATATACAAACACTTTTACCGAAACTTTAAAAATTTTCGGTTTTAAAATTGATTTATATAAAAATTTATGAATAAATTTTAAAATAGATTTTACCAACGTGCATTCGTATAATGTACAAAGTGTACGAATTCAAAAACTTTTGTTTTTTTGAAAACACTTAAAATGTTTTTACCATTTACCAATAATTTGTACATTCTACAAATAGTCTACGTTCGTATTTCTAAAAAGATTTTATTCGTAGTTTAATCCTAATTTTTTTTTTTTTTTTTAGTGTAATCAATCGATATATTAACTATCAAGATGACATCCGAAATATACATCAGCGATCGGCAATGAATGTTTCGCCGTTATTTTATCTTCGCACATTCACTGCTTCTGCTATGATTTCATTCGTCAGCAAGAGCTGTGAGTCATGTTGTGTAGTGTCCCTATAGCTTGTTGCATTGTCTATTGCCTTTTTAACGGCACTATTGCTTTGTTAAATTTCTCTCACCATTCGTGTTTATTTCGTTGAGTTCAAGGTTCATTAATATAGGTTAAGTCACTTGAGAGAAAAGCACTCTTTTTTCGTCTTTGCTCGAACTGTCAAAGTAGATGTTAGCTAAAAATTGTAAAGATTTTTCTTGATTTCCTTTCATCCATTCTGATAGTTCGACCGAGCTTCTCTCAAGTGACTTAACCTATATTAATCAACCTTGGTTGAGTTCATTGCTCTGATGCTACAAGTTACTTTGATGTTTTACAATGGTACACCGAGAAAAAAAAACAATAGGTAAATCACCTAAGTCGGGTTGGGTAAAGAGAATTGTATGAGAATTATAAACTTATGCTTATTCGCCTAAGCAATTTATTCTTTAATACATTGATTTGAAAGCACATACTTCGATACCTTGCAAAACAACAAATATTTTATTCACCTAAGCCCAAAATCCAAAAATACAAAATTAAAAACCAACTAGCATGGATGGCTTAAGAATAGTTTTGAGCTATTTTCTGCAAAAAAAAAAACACAGCTGCGTCATTAGACACACGAGAATTTAAAAAACGCGTAGTAAGAATTTGGATGCCTTTTATTACAACCTTCCAATGTGAGAAATTATTTTTTCTCTAAGTGATATATGAAATTATACAAAAAAAAAAAACTTACAAAACATTATGAACAATGAATTAAAAAAAGATTTCAATCAAGGGATTTGAAGTCCCAGCTGACTTCAAGTTACTTGAATGCAATCAATTGCCACATAAATGAATGAGAGACTGCAATCAAATTATGACAAATAATTTCTAATCCCACATGTTGAAGTCAGACGTACCGAAAGGAATTATGTATTGTAATGAATTTGAACAAAATTGAAACGCAAAATGATTGAAATTTTTCACAGCTCTGCATAATATGCACTATATTATATGAAATAAAATTATGTGTTTTTTACTGAAAAAATGCAAACTAATATTTTAATTTTTTAATAAAGTTGTCAACATTATCGTGTTCCGTCGCAAACTTAATATAGAAAAAGGGTTTCGCTGATGTTGGAAGTTTGAAGAACGCTGATATAATACATTAATAGTATTAATGAAAGAGATATTTGAAAGAGCTACGAGAGGGACCCGAGAATAATAAAGTCATATGCTCAATTTTTAGAAAAAAGAACACGTTTTACGGCGCGCGAGTTATGTATAAACATGATAACAATAAAACAATAGACCAGTTTATGTTAACATTAACAAAAGAGCAGGAAATCAAGCAGACGCAAAAAACTGCTTTTCCGCTAAATTAATGTCGCAACAGAAAAGGTAAAACAATGGCAAGAAAATTCCAAGAATTTTCATAATAAAATAATTTATTGATTCACACAATTGGAACATGAATTGTAAAACTGCAAGCTAGGCTTTTTGTTAAACTAAGTTACTTTTGTTAATTTTAGACATAATAATATTATGAAAGAAAATAAATTCAGTTTGGTTTTGTTCACATAAGTGACAAGTCGAAATAAATAAATTGTCTTTTCTTTTTTTAAAAACCTGTTTATCGAAACAAAAAACGTAAGTCGCGCAAAACAGGCTAAAAAGTTACGTTAGAGGAGGAGGAGGAGTTTTTGCAATTCTTGAGACATATGAGCTGCTCAGAGCACAAGTGGCGTAAGTCCATTTTTTAATGAAATTGAGTTAAGTACATTGAAGAAGAGGAATATGTAACCTATTTATGACTCCGGGTTAGAAACTCCTGAATCTCTGAATAAAATGCAATACTGAGTTATTGTTCTGATAAATTATATAATTTTTTAGAGGACAAGTGGCGTAAGTCCATTCATTATATATCTCTTTTAATAATGAAGATAATCACTAGGTGGAAGTTTTGTTCGACAAAACATTCTTAAAAATATCTCGAATTATATTTCTACAGCGAATATGAAAAATTTCAAAAAAAGTTCAGAGGGCAAGTGGCGTATGTCCATTCATTTCATATCTCCCTTAATAATGAAGATAATCACTAGGGGAAAGTTTTGTTCGACTTCTGGCACTAAATGCTATCATTCCTTATCAAAACATTCTTAATACATTATATTAATAGAAACATTAGATTTCTACAGCGGAAATAAGAAATTTCAAAAATATGTTCAATTTAGTATGCAATATTCTTCATTATTTTTTTGTGTTATTAAGTTAATTTTTTACGATATGAATACGATATGAAATATGCAAAACTGAGTTCTTTATACATAGAATTCTAATAAGAATTTTTCTAAATATTCCATTTTCTCAAAACTACCAAAAGTGGACTTACGTCACTTTTGCTCTGAGCAGCTCATATATGAAGTGACATAAAAAAAAAATTCGATTCTCAATGGCAATTCTCTGGCAATTTGTTTTTATTTTTATAAATTCAAGACAAAGTAAACTATGTTAAAAAGTAATTGTTATATTAAAATAATGCTATTATAATTAGCAATTATGTGTATGAATAATGAATTGTTACATTTTTAAAATGCTAAACGGCCTTAGGGCTTAGCATAAAAATAAAAAAATAAATAAATAATGTACAAAAGGTTTGAATAACTCTGCTCAATCCAAACTCTTAAAAAAAAATCACAATAATTTAATACTGAATAATTTGTACTGAAACCCTTACCCCCCTCCCCTTACCCCCCTCCCCTCCCCCTTAATTTCTATATTCAATGCTACTATATTCTTTGTTCAGTGTAAACTTAAAACCCATGATATTACTCACATGAAATCTTTTAAGACGCCGATGCACTTATTTTTTGTTCGTCTGTTCTACCAGAATCAGTCTGTAATTAAAAAAAAAAAAAAATAAAATTGTATTGCATTGTACGTAAAACTTAAAATTTTAATATTGTATTTAGAATTGCTTAAATACATATGTATGATATGTAAGACCAAATCTTGTGGTAACTTAATTAAACGGTTGCTGTTTAATTTGTATGAAATGATTGACTGCCGCCTGTATAAAAGCCACGAGTAAGCGATTAAGTTCAAATAAGAAGACGATATTGAATTTTAATATAATTAATAGCAGTATTGTTTATTGGTCTACCGCTCATTCATAACAGATAATATTCGAAAATTTCTGCCTACGGAAATAGTGTACCACGTAAATATATTTCAATTAGTAAGCCTAATATAAGCCTATAATGTAATGTAAGCCTATAATGTAACTCCAAAATAAAAAATATCTGGTAATAGAAAATTTCATCTTATATTAAGAACTATTTTTACATTTGCACCAAGGGTTTCATAGAAACTTTCTATGTTTCTCTTGAATTGTTAAGTTGAATTGTTAAGTAGTATTACTTATCATAGTATTATAATTAAAATCCATCACAAACTTTTAGACATCATAAAGAAATTTGGTTTTTTCATAGCAAATTGTTTTTTTTTTTTAAGCACAATATTTAAGAAAAAATAACAACTTATTGCACATCTACAGAAAAAGACTTCAATTGCTACCCTATTTATGAAAATCTCGTCTACAGTATAGATTTGATAGTCATAACATAAAACCGGCTTGCGTAATAATAATATAGAAGATGTAATTTCATATATATTTGGGTAAATTTCCCAAATCTGAGCCTACATTAGTGAACAAGTACTTACTAACGTCATAAGAAGGAAAGATTTTCGAGTTCTAATAATGATAAATGCCCTTTTAGAAGTGAAATTCGCCGCTCTCGGCAGTATAAAAACGAAAAATTAATATTTTTAGAGTATTTGTTCGTACTGCAATTCAAAACCTACTATCTCATATAAGGTTGTCCACATTTTTTGACGCAACCTTATTTTATGTAAACAAAAATCTATTGACATTTTTCAAGTAGGGTTTTGTGATGCTCGAAAAAAAGTATGCTTCAAGATTTCGATACATATTCTTTTTTTTTAAACAGCATTTCGAAGGTTTTTTTACTTAGCTTATAAGAAATAAAAATAAGTGGGCGCTGCATGAAGTTGCACTTGAAGTTTAAATAAAAAAATTAATAAATAACGAAATGTTTTTTTACAAATAGTTTCAGTTTTTGAAGCATTGCATTTTAGAAAAAATGCCGAATTTAAAATAGCAATTGAGCCCATTGTGAGTGAGGAAATGAGGCCAAAAAGAACATGAAAATTATGCACGAAATATTCAGCAGTTTTTCGGGATTGATTTCCAAATTTTTCGGGCGTAAATTCCGTGATCCAAATTCAATGTAAGATTGTCAAAATATAAGATTTGAGTAGTAAATTAATGTTCTCTTGAAAGATTTTCTTCACTCTATTTGTATTTGATGTTATTCCATGAACAAGGGTCCATTGACATTATGTCCGGATAAGGTCTAAATGGTGTTTTTTCTAATAAAATGATGTGCCTTTTTACGGAATATTGTTCTCTTACCTTCCGTACAAGGGAAACAATTTTATGGTTTTTATCACCATTTTATGTTGGGAAAAAAATTTTCCAAGGGGTCCAAACTCCAAGCTTATTTTTCGGGTCTTTCTTCCTTTTCAAATATTTGGAAAAAAAACTGAAATTTCTTGGCTCCACCCAAAAATATGACATAATCGCCAAAAAATTTCGGGCCTTTTTGCAATTTTTTTCGGAAGTGAATTCTTCTTGCGTCTGTTCTGGGTGCCCAAATAGAACGATAATAGTCTAACGATAAACAAACGAAATTGATCACAGGCAACGTTAGGATCGAAAAGGGATTTTGTGATTTCTCACATATATTCGTAATGAAATGCTCTTTTTATTTTTTTTTTTTTTCGAAAAAAAAGGAATTTCTATACAATTAAATTGATTCTGCCGAAACTTGGTAGTGAATCGAAAAATACTATACGAATTATTTATCGTTAATTAACCTGATACTTATTACTTTTAACCTGATACTTTCGCTTCGCGAGATATGTGTCATTAAGAGGAACCTTTTTTTTAACCAAAAACGAAATGAGAAACAAAAACATTAAGACGATTTCGAAATCAGTAATCGATTTTATAGAAGCAATGTGAAGTGGCAGCCAATTTACAAAGAAAAAATTACAAAAAAATAAGAGTATTCAAAGTAGTCAAAAAATAACTATTAAAGTTATTTAATATAATATTTAATAGTAAAAGTAAAAGTAAAAGTAAAAGTAAAAGTAAAAGTAAAAGTAAAAGTAAAAGTAAAAGTAAAAGTAAAAGTAAAAGTAAAAGTAAAAGTAAAAGTAAAAGTAAAAGTAAAAGTAAAAGTAAAAGTAAAAGTAAAAGTAAAAGTAAAAGTAAAAGTAAAAGTAAAAGTAAAAGTAAAAGTAAAAGTAAAAGTAAAAGTAAAAGTAAAAGTAAAAGTAAAAGTAAAAGTAAAAGTAAAAGTAAAAGTAAAAGTAAAAGTAAAAGTAAAAGTAAAAGTAAAAGTAAAAGTAAAAGTAAAAGTAAAAGTAAAAGTAAAAGTAAAAGTAAAAGTAAAAGTAAAAGTAAAAGTAAAAGTAAAAGTAAAAGTAAAAGTAAAAGTAAAAGTAAAAGTAAAAGTAAAAGTAAAAGTAAAAGTAAAAGTAAAAGTAAAAGGAAAAGTAAAAGTAAAAGTAAAAGTAAAAGTAAAAGTAAAAGTAAAAGTAAAAGTAAAAGTAAAAGTAAAAGTAAAAGTAAAAGTAAAAGTAAAAGTAAAAGTAAAAGTAAAAGTAAAAGTAAAAGTAAAAGTAAAAGTAAAAGTAAAAGTAAAAGTAAAAGTAAAAGTAAAAGTAAAAGTAAAAGTAAAAGTAAAAGTAAAAGTAAAAGTAAAAGTAAAAGTAAAAGTAAAAGTAAAAGTAAAAGTAAAAGTAAAAGTAAAAGTAAAAGTAAAAGTAAAAGTAAAAGTAAAAGTAAAAGTAAAAGTAAAAGTAAAAGTAAAAGTAAAAGTAAAAGTAAAAGTAAAAGTAAAAGTAAAAGTAAAAGTAAAAGTAAAAGTAAAAGTAAAAGTAAAAGTAAAAGTAAAAGTAAAAGTAAAAGTAAAAGTAAAAGTAAAAGTAAAAGTAAAAGTAAAAGTAAAAGTAAAAGTAAAAGTAAAAGTAAAAGTAAAAGTAAAAGTAAAAGTAAAAGTAAAAGTAAAAGTAAAAGTAAAAGTAAAAGTAAAAGTAAAAGTAAAAGTAAAAGTAAAAGTAAAAGTAAAAGTAAAAGTAAAAGTAAAAGTAAAAGTAAAAGTAAAAGTAAAAGTAAAAGTAAAAGTAAAAGTAAAAGTAAAAGTAAAAGTAAAAGTAAAAGTAAAAGTAAAAGTAAAAGTAAAAGTAAAAGTAAAAGTAAAAGTAAAAGTAAAAGTAAAAGTAAAAGTAAAAGTAAAAGTAAAAGTAAAAGTAAAAGTAAAAGTAAAAGTAAAAGTAAAAGTAAAAGTAAAAGTAAAAGTAAAAGTAAAAGTAAAAGTAAAAGTAAAAGTAAAAGTAAAAGTAAAAGTAAAAGTAAAAGTAAAAGTAAAAGTAAAAGTAAAAGTAAAAGTAAAAGTAAAAGTAAAAGTAAAAGTAAAAGTAAAAGTAAAAGTAAAAGTAAAAGTAAAAGTAAAAGTAAAAGTAAAAGTAAAAGTAAAAGTAAAAGTCAAAGTAAAAATAAAAGTTCAATTTAGTACCAAATATTATCATATTCAAGGAAGCGTGTTAGTTTTTTGCCCAAATGACTACGTTCTTTTGCTCTCATTTTAAAATAAGGGTGCCAAATTGAGAAAGTGTCTAAAATTTAGACAACCTTATATAAATGAACCTTGAACGTCATCCTCATCTACAATCAAGTATGCTTTGCATTTAAAACTTTTTTCAGTTCTGCTGTAGTCGATATAAATATTCTGCTTGAAATCGAAGAAGGAATGATGTCGCACATATTAAAAAATTATCAAGGTAGTAGTGACAGCAGGCTATATTCCCATAAGCTGCAATTATATATTTTCATTTACATGTATATTTCACCTTTTTAATATTCTTGTAAATTTTTTTCATTCTATATTTTATATTATTTTGGAGAAGCTATGTTCGCCAAGCGAAATGACACTACTACCTAGATAATTGTATCATGGTCGCACGTTGGATGGTTTGAACGTTCAAAAAACTGTCCCGTTACTTGTTGGTGCCTGTATTCACTGGTCCATGATATAATAATTTACAAGGCAGCGTTGACAGCTACCTTATTTCTCACGAGCGGCGATTGGGAGTTGTCAAATCAATACAAAGTTTAATTTGTCATCTGTTTTGCTGCTTCTTCGTTTTCTCTTTTCAATGTGTTTTTGACAACTCCAAATCGCCAAAAGAACTGTCACTCCTACCTTGTAAATCATTATACCATGCACTGGCCTCACTTAACTGGCTTAATTTGACGTCTACAGAGGAGATAAGAAAGTGGGAAGGTGAAATTTTTGTGAGGCAAGAGTTTCCAAATTTTTAAAAATTTTTAGACTCACTTTATTCTCTTTGCTTTGACATTCGTCGTTGGTGGGTTTCTTTGTTGTATTTCAGAATTTTAGCGCAATACTCCTTAGTGATTATGGATTTAAATTAAATGTAAAATATTTAAGTGCAATAAAACGCTAATTTATGCTTCTATAGAGCTCCAAAAGTGAAGAATTTTCGATTGAATTTATCAAGGTCAAAGTGAGGCGAATGATTTGTGTGAACATCATTGGCAGCTGCCTCACATCAAAAGTCGGTGAATTGAGGCTCATGTAAGCCGGTACTTGGATAGCATTTTAAATCGTTTGACAGGAGTTATTGATTTTTGAATATCTTACAAAATTTTTATTTTTTTAATTTTCAGTTTGTTTGATGAAGTTGTAGAAATCGGTTGCCCTAGTGCGATTTTATTTTTAATCCAAATATGAAACAATATTTTCGCTATATTTTAATGTCTACACTAATGCGCTATAAAAAAGTGAATGAATGCAAGCTTTTTGGATTCAACATTTACACAGGTTTTCTTTTTTAATTTTGCAGCGATAATCGGCGGCAATACATACCGACTGATAATGTCTTAATTTACACATTGCCTATATCGCACACTAAATACAAAACAGTCACAACTCACAATTTACAAATTTTTACTTTTTAATGTAAAACTATTCGTAGTGATCATATACTTTGAGTGCAATACATCAAATACATTTTGTACTCATCTTCTTTCTATATAGTTTAAAAAAAAATTTTGTCCATTGATTCGTATGGAGTTCCTTCAAAAATAAAATTGTTTTTTGATTCACCTAGAAATTTAAAAACTTTGAGTTGTCTGTTTTGTATTTAGTGTGCGATATGTATATTTCAGGACTTTGGGAACCAGCCCCATCCTATAGAAAAGTCTGGCTATGCTCATGTCGACGTTTACTTGTTTATTTCGAAAGCAACGCAAACAATAGCTGTTTGTTGCTGTAGAACCCCTGTAGGAAAATCAACTAATTTAAAAGTAGTTGATAAAGTAGTTTTTTGTCAACCACAACTAGTTGAAAGTCTGCTTTTTTCCATAGAACGAACTAACATATTTTGTATGGTGATGTCCGCTAAATAAGTCAATTGACTTTCGTCTGCATATATTTTCAACTACTTGCTAAATTAGTTATATTTAAATTATTTTTTAATGACTTGAAAATAACAAATTGAAAACTATTACTGATGGCCTAAAGCTAATAATATTTGATGAAATAACATGGTTAAATATATATAAACTTGTAATCTAATAAAAATTTGCAATTAAAACATGTCAAAATCAGAGTAGTTGCCGCCTTAATATAATTCAAAGTAGTTCATATACTGGTTTATTTTAAACTAGTTTTTTAATTAGTTGTTTTTAAAAACAAGTTAGTTTGTGCCTATAGGGACAGTATGACCACACGCACACAACTTAAACTGCTTGCATGTATGTGTAACGTTTAAGGCTTCTCACTGAAAGAAATGGTTAACGTTAAAGCATTTTGAAAGCTTTCTTAAAGCCTTGTGTACAAAAATAATAACAAATAGACGCGAATAGATAAAGGATGAAATCACATTAGAATAGATTATTTTTTATTATATGTTATTATTGCGTATACTGCTATAGAATAAAAACAGGTAGATGCAGGGCTGTGCTTATGCTCTCTTTTTGTCAACCGTAACTCTCAAAATCTTTCGAAATTTTTTTATTTTGTTTTCATTGTATTTTCTTATTTTCTATGAGCTTTGACAGTTTTAAGTCTACGCTCTCTCCCTTGCATCTACCTGGCTTTATTCTACCCTGGTTGTTCACGCAACAACTAAGCAATTTTATTGGCATCCTCTACAAATAATAAAAGAGTAACACTTGTCGCCTTTCAAAATGGCAACAATTCTTTATAACGACCCTATAGGAACAGACTAACTTGTTTTTAAAAACAACTAATTCAAAATCTAGTTTAAAATAAACCAGTATATGAACTACTTTGAATTATATTAAGGCGGCATCCACTTCAATTCTAAATAGTTTAAATAGTCTAAATAGTCTAAATAGTATATGAAGTAATTGAAATACTACTTAAAAACAAGTGATTGATAAACTACTTTGAATTATATTAAGGCGACAACTACTCTGATATTGACATGTATTAATTGCAAATTTTTATTAGATTACAAGTTTATATATATTATATATATATTATATATATATATATTACCATGTTATTTCAACAAATATTATTAACTTTAGGCCATCAGTAATAGTTTTCAATTGGTTATTTTAAAGTAATTAAAAAAATAGTTTAAATATAACTAATTTAACAAGATGTTGAAATTATATGCAGATGAAAGTCAATTGACTTATTTAGCGGGCATCACCATACAAAATGTTAGTTCGTTCTATGGAAAAAAGTCAGAATTTCAACTAGTTGTGGTTGACAAAAAACTACTTCATCAACTACTTTTAAATTAGTTGATTTTCCTACAGGGGAAAGTAACATGAAAAACAATGTCGTTCCATAAGAAGTATATTTTTGATAAGATCATGATTGTGTGGCAAAGATTAGCCTCGACTTCAAAGCTTTTGTATTCATTAAGAAATTAATATATTTATGATAATAAGACATATTAGAAAAAAATTAAAATAAGATTTCCAATGTAAAAATATGTATAAATTAAATATCCCATTTGACCAAACAATTAAAAGGAAAAGTAATTTAAAATAATTTATTACTTTGTAGTTATTTATTGGTCGGTTTTTTTTTTAAAGTTAACATCTGCTAACAGAGAAAGTAAGTAAAACACATACTTCTTTCAATCCTAAGATGGCCTGTTTCGGCCCACAAACTTCAAGGAACCACTTCAGAAAGAGCCGTAATAGATCTGACAAGAAAAATTTAGCAAAATGTCAAATATTGCATAAAGGGATTGCATAAAGTGACCTAAAGCCAAGCAAATTATTAAGAAAGCCACATGACAGCAAATCGTTAGCAGAAATGCAGACTGAGAAAATTATTAATAGAGTTTTCTTTTCTAAAAAAAAATTTTACCCTCAAGAATGGTTATATTTTTATGGTGTTACTCCCATCCCTAAAAAATGGCAACATTTATTGTGCTAGAAAAGAATATCAATAGCTACCCTGGATATCAGCTGATGCTGTTAACAAAAAATAAAGACAGTCCACTGCGTCCTACGTGCGTTTTACAAATTACAATTACTGCGTCCAAAATTTGTAAAAACTTCTTGCTATTAAAATCAGCTGTTTCACAGGGTGGCATGCCACACCGTCATTTTATAGAGTGTAGAAAGTGGAACACTTTTGCACTGCCAGAGTGTAACAATTTTCACAAAAGAACGCAATACCCCGTTAAGGTTTAGCCTACTTTTAAGAAAAGAACAAAATATCTTGACAGCCCTAGCTTAGTGCAGAATAAGTGTAACATTTTTTCGAGAAAAGAAAACGCTATAAGTTAAATGTGCAAATAAGTAAACTTAATCAATTTTCAAAACATTTCCATACAAAAGTTCTTAGTATGCGTTAATATTGTATTAGTTGTTTTTAAGTAGTTCGTATTTTTTTAAGCTGATAATTTTTGAAAAAAGATTTTTTATGTAACTTCTTCTTTAAATATTTGTACCGCTTTGGATTTTTTTAATATTTGCAGGAAATAATTTTATGTGATATTATTCTTAAGAAAAATTTCAAATATGAAACTATGTTATGTTTTTAAAAAATTTGTTTTATTAAATTCTGAAAGTTTGTTGGTTATTTCAAATTTCTGTCTCTAAAATTTAATTTAAGTGTCACACACTTTTCAAATCCCATTCACTTTTTTGATCGTATTTTATAATGATTCTACCTAGCCCTCTACCACATTTCAGTTCCAAAGTATCAATATGAACCGATATACAGTACTTTCTTAAGAGCTACACCATTTGTATAATTCCGCCCACTTTTGTAAGGGGCCTCTACCTCCCAACCTACTCGCGTACCAAATATTAGTACCCTAGTGTTAATATTAACTGAGACGTGTTTTGAGTGTTTTTCTAGTAGTAAAACGCCTCTTTGTCGACTTCCGCCCACTTTCTTGACCGTTATTTGTAATAATTGTGCCTACCCAGACAACAATTTCACCTAAATATTTAAGTATATTTGAATACTCAACTACTGAAGAATATTTGAATACTGAACTTGAAAAGGCCTTGTATAAAAGTTATTATTCATGCAATTCTTGAAAGAGCCTTGTGAAAGCCTTGAAAATTTAAATTTCTTTAAAATTTTTTTATTTAAAGCTTTATGCAATGACACATTTTAGGAAGTAGTCAAGAAGATTTTTACTCAAGCTTAGAATTTTTTGTTTTGTTTTGATGAACAAAGATTCAGTTTGTGAAAAAAATAACATTGGAAATTCCTGATTTAAATCAAAAACATTCACTATCATAAAAAAAAAACTATTTTAATAACAAAAAAAAAGTTTTCGTCTGAGAGCGGATTCGATCTTTCTGCTAAAAAACTGTTACCTTAAATCGCTGGGCTGCCGAGGCAATTTGCTAGATTGAAATTAAGTGCGTATATGAAATGATTGCAATCGAGAACTTTATAAAATTGTTCTTAAGGGAATTAAAAAAAAAATACTAATTAAGTTTCAACGTCTCACGAGTAAAGTCCTGAATAGACGAGTGGTAAGAGCCGGCGGCTGGCAAAACGAGGGTACGAGTTCAATCTGTGCTGGTTGGGACATGGTAAATATACAAAGATTTTTAAAATGTGTAAGTTTTCTGTGCTAAATAAAATGAAATGATGAAAAGTAGAAAACGAGATTACTACAAACAATAAAATTTTTTTCTCAGTTTCCGAGTTCCTGAATAAGCCCTAAATAAAAATCTTAGATCAAACATCATCCGCTTTTCCTTGCATAAACCTTTTATGAAACTTGTTTCAAAGATTGTTCAAGAAAGTTTAAATTCTCTTTCCTATATAAATTCCTTATACAAAACTTTACTTAAGGCTTATTTAGGTGAAATTGTTATCTGGGTACCCCTGTACTTAATTTCAGTACCCCAACGTCAGTATTAACTGAGAACTTTATTGACCGTAATTTTTAATAATTCTGCCTACCCTTGTACTAAATGTCAGTACTCTAGTGACAATATTTCCACGTCCATTGTCGAACACCGACCACTTTCTTGACCGTTATTTGTAATATTTACGCCTACTCCTATACTAAATTGCAGTACCATAGTATCAATATTATTTTAGATATACTGTTTTTCTAATATCGTCACGCCCCTTTGACGAATACCACCCGTGCTTATGATATCAATCTCTTCACAAAAAATTACGGCAATCACGCATATGGTTTAGGAGTTATCAATGTACAACAAAAAAAAAAACAGAATCCTCCTCATTTTTGAATTCGGTTAAAAATAAAAAATAGGAATTTTCACTTCAAATTACCACATAAAATTTAAAAATGAAAGAAATAATAATCAGAGAAGATTGGGCTAGGATTTGATGACACTTTGACTGAATTTTAATGTTCTTTGATTTTAGATAATTTCCAGATGAGATACGGTGAACACCGCAAATAGTCTTTTTCCAAAGACGTTCTGGGAAAAGCTTTGTCACCGTGTAGCTTTTGGATATTTTTGCATAAAATAATTACAAAATGTTATTAAACTAATACTTTATAATGTACAAAAGGTTTCGATGAATATCCATATTTCTAAAGAAAATAAACAAACTGTTTTTTTACGCTGAAACCTTAACTTTCCCCTTAAATAAGCTTTTCTTATGTTACTGCACATATATATTTCAGTTTAATTATATAAAAAATTAGCAAAAAACAATAAAAAAGCAACAAAATAACAAAAAAAAAAAAAAATATTCTAGGATCTTATTCACATCCTTTAAAAAAACAATGTTTATATATGATAAATAATATTATAAATTATGAGACCAATTATGAAAGGTTTTCTCCCGGGAGTTGTAAAAGTGAGTTTCCATTTTTAAGATAGCAAATAAAGACATTTTATTTTTTTTTTTTATTTTACACTGAATATTGACGGTTAATGAACAAATTTGCATTACAAATTTCCAAAAAGTTGTTAAGCTTTGTCTTAAAAGCGGAAACTCCCTTTTACAACTCCCCGGAGAAAATCTTTCATAATTGGGCTGAATATGATGCATTGAATAATATGATATTAAATTAAGATCTCTTCTTCAGCTGGGTTTTCATTTGGCAGATTTTCTTGTTAAGTCATGGCCAATTTGACTGTGACAATACTAAATTGTTACAAGATTAAATTACATCTCTGATCTGCAAAAGTGTGTGTATATGCATGTTCCCAACCCAGTAAGAACAATACAGATACAAGTTATACATTACAAGCATTTCGTTAAGTTTACCCGGCTCACAAAACTATAAAATGTGTTGATGTGTTGTATTAACAAACCTCTCACATAAAATTTGTTAAATCAAATCTGAAAATCGTGGTGAATTATATCCGAACGTACTTTTTTTTGGGCCAAAAGGAGTTGGGGACTTTTTAAAATCGAAAGGAGGTAAAAAAATTCCTTTTCCACTACAAATATCATCCCTGCCATAAACATCAAATGATAAAGGCAACAACAACAACAATTAGAAAACTAAAATTCAAACAGCTGACTTTGACAACCCTCCCTTTTTTTCTCTAATCTGAGCCTACACTCAAAGAAATATTTGTTCATATTGACAAATTCCTCAACTGAATCTTTTGTCAATTTGATTTACGATAAAAAGTTGTAATCATACTGAAAACATTTAATTTTGTTTATTTGATAAATGGGTTTTTTTAATTGATGATATCCTTTATCAAGAATGTCGCGTTTGCATTATAAACTTCATTAAAGGATTTATCAATATTAATAAAGCAGGGGCCGTACCGGTTATGGTTTTTATCAATAAAGTCAGATATTAACAGTTATCTTTTAACTTTTATTTTTTTCCGACATAAATAGGAGTTATATTGTGCCTCTTATTTTTTCGGACAAAAGTAACGGTTACTTTTGACTTTTATTTTATCGGTCAAAAATAACAGTTATCTTGTGCCTTTTATTTTTTCGGTCAAAAATATCAGGCAATTTGTATTTTTGTAAAGGCCGCTTGACCGATTAAGAAACTATTGATACTTTTATTATTGTCTTATTAACGCGCACATTATGAGCTGTAAAATAGCTGAGACAAAAATAATGGCATCAATAGTTTTTTAGTCGAAATAGCGCCTTTGAAAAAATTTAAATTGCCTGATATTTTTGATCGATAAAATAAAAGTCAAAAGAAGCCGTTATTTTTGCCCGAAATAATAAAAGGCATAAAAAAACAGCTAATTTTAACTTTTATATTAAAATTCAATTTAAATTTTAAATTTAAAAGGCGTTTAATATTCGTGAAGCTGCGGCAAATAGGATCATAAAGGTATATTTTAAAAAGTCCATCGGCAACTTTTTCGTCATGCCTTTTTCATTTAAAAATTGTAAAATAACAGTTATTTTCGGTCCCTGGAATAAAGATTATTTCGTCATGACAAAATGGTTTGTTGAATAGAAAGATGACTTTGTTGAAAACATATTTTTTATCAATTATACAATAATGTTACATTCTGATAAAAATATTTTTTATTTCCAGCAATATATTTTGGTGGTTTTACAAAATAGTTTGTTGTTTTACTGTAAGAATTCATGATTTAATATAAAGATACTGTCAACTGTAAACAAGTACACTCAACTCTCTTTTTACACGGTCTTTTTTTTTTGCACGATTTTAAAATAACACGGTCCATCCACATTTTTTTACAACGAATTTTTTTTTTTGCACGATAAAAAAATTTTTTTCAGCAACAATTTTTATGCTGTATTCAAATCTGATCGACTGCACACACGTGTGCGTATGTTTTTACAAAAAATTTTTTACACGTTTTAATTGGGAACGTATGTATCTACCGTGTAAGAAGAGAGTTGAGTGTATTAGCTTAAAACAAATATTGATTGCATGAAATAAAATAATTGGCTCCACGCCACTACCAGTTCTTTAAATTAAGATTGCATGGCTCTCTTCTTTTTCAGTTCACTCTTTAAGTTGGCTTCTGTTTTCTGAACGATATTCTAATAATAGTTTCCACAAATTAAATAAAAACTTATAATATGACAATAAAAACATACAATTTTTTACAACATGACGGCACTGATATACCAAACTCTATTGATGTTGTAATGATAAAATGTTTTTTAAAATTGATAATTAATTCAATTCAATTACGATAGAGAAATTTTGTTCATTTGAATCAAACGATTATCAATTCCATAAACGATTTCTTCAGTATAACAAATCTGTTTATCGAGCCAACAAAGTCAGTTTGCTAATTCTGTTAAAAAAAATGATAAAAATTTATTCCGACTGACTGACGATTTTGTTACCGTGAATAACTTTATATCAAATTGACAAAAGTATTTTTTAAACAGATAAAATAAATCCTTTCTTTCATCGACACGTTCAATTTGTTATTGTTATATTATGTTTTTAATCAAATGGATAAAGTGTCTTTTTGATTTGCAAAAAATTAAGCAATTATGATACAATTTAATCGATTCCGCAATTTGGTTTTGTTAAGGATTAACAAAAGTTATTTGTCAATTTTACCAAGAATATTTCTTTGAGTGTACCTTATTATTCTGCCATGATTCGCAAAAATGAATTCTGTTTAATTACACACGTTAAAATTACTAAAGTGAGTAGTAATTCAAGCTTTCGAGCACACAAGGAATGTAACTGTTATTTCTTTACACAAAGAAGGTGGTGTGATTAGCGTGATATTTGGAGCGTAGAAATAAAAAAAAGTAATAATATATAGCTAAATAAATCGCTTAGTAGGATATGCCAAGATATAAAAATGTCCAGAAAAACATTTAATTATGCAAATAGTTTTTAAAATTCCACAAAGGAATTTGATACCTCGGCTATGAAAATACTTATCGGCTACACTTGAATAAAATGAAACAGCACAAACTTTTTAGATGCTTATACTTTAAAAGCAATTTATACTTCGATAGTGCGGTCAAAGTTGGAGTACGCTTCTTTCATTGGAGTCCTTTTTATGATACCCATATCTTACGTCTTGAACGCGTTCAAAAGAAATTCATTCGCTTTGCTCTTAGAACTCTTCATTTTGAGGATCCTTTACCCTCTTATAATGCACGATGTTTATTGTTTTGTTTTTTGTTTGTTTATTAGAGATAGTTATTTACAAGTTTTTAATTTTCGTAAAAAAATCATTGCGCTCCAGTGCTCAAATAAAGAGCTTTGAAGGAGCATGCTATATTGGCATGTTAGGATTCCACGTTAATAACTAATATTTACAATGTTTTTATATGTTACAATATTTACAATATTTACAAACTTAACTTTGATTTAAATTTAAATCCAGCAGATATCTCTTCAATTCGTATTTGAATAAACTTAGAGTTGTCGCGTTCTTGCATACAGGCGGTAAGCTATTATAAGCGGTCGGGCCTGCATACGAGGATCGCTGCTTGGTCACCTCAAATTTGCATCTCGCCACTACCAGGTCAGCTCTGTTTCTGGTGTTGATGCTGTGCGTGCGCGATGATAGCTGCGTTGTGTTGTAGCTGATGTTATGGATGTTTTTGTGAACTTGAAGAATTAGTTGGTACTTGTGAAGGGATGTGACAGGCAAGATTCTTCCATATATCGGGCTGTAAAGCTGTCTAGAAGTGAATCGTGGGTGCAGGTTAAAAACGGCTTTAATAGATTTATTCTGCATGCGCTGTAATTTGTTTACTTCAGCTGTGCTTTTGTATGCCCAAGACATGGGCATGTACGATAAATGCGAGTGAATTAGAGACTTAAAACTTCGTGTCAACTGACAGTTTTCTTTTGAATTTATGCAATAGACCGAGGCCCGATGATACCTTGCGCTGTAACGTTAGGATGTGCTCATTCCATCGTAGGTTACTAGCCAGAGTCAGCCCGAGAAATTTTACGCTGCGCTCCTAAACAACTTCTGTGCCGTTGATATTGAGAACACAATCTTCAAGTGTTTTGCGACGGGAAGAGAAGATAATGAATTGAGTTTTATCGGCATTCATTGAGATGCGATTATATCGAAAAAATTCTGTCAAGATCGTCATGTCGTGTTCAATATGTGTTTTCATCGCTAATCGTGAGTACGATGGATAAAACAGGGCAATGTCGTCAGCAAACAAGAAGAGCTTCCCATTTAGGTTGATGTTTTGGATATCATTGATGAAGATTAGGAATAGCAATGGTCCTAAGACGCTTCCTTGAGGCACTCCAAAATGGCAGGTTTGAAGGGTGCTTTTGCTTTCACCATTCACCACAAACTGAGGTCTATAAGTGAGATAGCTTCGCATTAGGTTGAGGTCAAGTGGACTAAAACCAACAAACTGCAGTTTTTGTATTAGCACCTCGTGATCGACGCACTCAAATGCTTTTTGAAGGTCTAGGAATAGACCTCCAACCTCTGTACATCCTCTATCGAGATTTGCGCATATGTCCTCCATGGCTTGTATTAACGCTGGTTGCGTTCCAGATTTTGGGCGAAAACCATACTGATGCTTGTAAAGTAAGCCGATTCTGTCGATGTAGGCTGCAATTTGTTGTTTCATCAATTTCTCAACAACGTTGTTAATGATTGGCAAAACTGCAATAGGTCTGTAATTTTTTGGGTTAAGTTTACTCCCGCCTTTAAATATGGGGAAGACTTTTTGCAGTTTCAATTTCTGCGGGTACACACCAGTTTTGATTATTGTGGAGAATAGGTGCCGCAATACATTTGCAAAGGGGCGAGATGAATTTTTAATGACGACGGCGGGTATTTGATCGGCTCCCATTGCTTTGTGTGTCTTTAAGTCTCGGATTATACTTTCAAGATCTTCAGCACTTGCTTCGTTGAATTGAAATGTTTCTTGCGTTGCGCTGAGCGTCCCGAACGCGTTAATGTCATTATCATCATAATGCTGGACTTCCGATGCAATGATTCTTGCACGTTCAACAAAAGCTTTGTTAAGACAGTTTGCCACATCCCTGGGATCAGACAAGCTTACACCATCGTCGCTCTCAATGCGCTCCACTACTGTTGCTTTGCGTTTGCGATTAAGGAACCCGTTGAGGACATTCCATGTACTTTTGATTTCACCCTGGGTATCTAGAAGTTTCTTTTTGTAATACGCATCTGTGAGATGCTTTTTTGCTTTGGCGACCAGCTTGGTAATCTCTTTAAGTCGAAGCCTAAGGTCGTGCCTTAAAGGTTGACGCTTTAGTTTTTTGTAAAGATTTGATTTTTTTCGCACTAGTGCTTTAAAGTTGTCATTGACCCATGGTGCTATCAGGTGTTTCAGTTTGACGCGTTCAGTCACTTGTTTTTTGTTTGAGATGATTGTGGTGAGGATAATGCGTTCGGTTTCATCGTATACGACATTAGGATCGGATAATGTCATTATTTCGTTGGCCATTATTTCGAGATCAGTATTCAAATGCTCCTCAATTTTTTTGTAATCATATAAAGTTTTATTTGTTACTATATATTTATTAAGCTGACAACTAAGATCGAGGAGACAGCATATAATATTGTGGTCACTCAGCAAACACTCAATAGACATGACCTCAACTTGGGTAATATTTGAGATTATGCAGTCGATGGATGCGGGCCGTGTAACAAGATTGTGACACATGCGTAGGCAGTACGTAGCAACTAAAGCGTTCAATGCAAAGTTATCTGACGATGAAGATAAACTATCAATATTGGAGTCGCCAGCTAAGACACAACTATAGCTGGATGCGATTCTGAGCTGTGGTTCTAATAAGTCAAGGAAAGTGTTTAATGGGCATTTCGGTGATCTGCAGAATCCGATTACCATAAGTGGTTTACCATTGGTTATGATTCCTGGCAATTTGATTCTGATGACATGGCAGTAAGATTCATTGACAACCTCTTCAACTGTGAACTGAAGTTTATCGAATATAAACATCGAGAATATAAACAGTTGGGTAACATTCTCCGCAAACCAGGTTTCTTGTATACACATTATTTGAGGAATATGATGAAATGATGATATTTCCGTACGAAACGCATTAAATTTATCAATACTCGCAATACTTCTTGTATTAAATGAGATTATGTTGAATATATTGTTTTGGTCTATTAAATTGTTGTTGTACTCTGTGATGTTTTTATAATAGTTCATTTTGTTGGTATGAATATGAAGATATAAATATAAAAGTAATAAATAGGTAATAAGAATTGTATTTGCTTGGTGTATGTATGTTGTTGTTTATCTAAGCTTTTAATTCGCTGTCAGTGAAAATGAGTTTTCACCTCGATCATCGCTTGCAGTTTGATTGGCATCAGCATTCCGGAAGCTATAGTTTGGTCGCGTAGTAGCTGTTAAGAGCAGCTCATCTACACAGCGATAAGTGTTGATTCTATCTGCGCGCGAGTCTCCAGCTCGTTTAGCAAAGATGGTGTTGCCCCTGGTATATACGTACTGGTAACCAACAGATTTTAAGGACTTTGCATGGCCAAAGAGCTTTAAGGTGTCTCGAGTCAAGAAATCGTTTATGAAAAGTTTCGTTTTCAGTACCGGATCCCTTTTGATTTCTTTTTTAGCCGCCAGCAAGACCATCTTTGCATCATGAGTATGGAACTTCACCACATCAGATTTTGGTGCTGAGGGCGCTGCACCAGCTTTGCGAGTACGACCGCCAAAGAAATAAGCTTGTGCTATGTCTTTGTCACTGACTGACACTTTCAGCTGTTTCAAGAGGTCAATTACTAACTCACTTGCTGTTTTGTTGTTGCTGGTGTCTTCTAAGCCTCGCAATATAACGTCGTTTTTGACTCGGTCTTCAGTTAAAAATTTGAGCGTTGACTTAACCTCACTTAATTCAGCGCGAAGTTGTGAGTTATCTTTGGTCAATTTTTCAACATCCTTCTTAGCTGTTGCCACATCCCTCACCAGAGTCTCAAGCAGGCTGATTTGATTCATGATTGTTTGGAACTGACTTGTGTTGATGTTATCGCTTGATGTGCTTGTTTCAGGTGCGCCGGCAGCGCCGGAGTCAGCGCGTGAGCAGACCTGGCACAAGTACTCCTTGTCCACCTGTTGCAGTGCTTCCCGGTACTCTTTCTTATTCAATCCAGAGCACATTGTAAGTTTAAGTTTACGCTACGTGTTTCCACGAACCCACCCTGGATCAATACCGATTAAACTGTGTAATTATATAGAAAATAAGTTACCATCACAACATTTTTTTTAAATCCAAATTGATATTTTTTCGTATCGTCAATACTTCACCGATTTTTAAAATTTTTTCGCTAGCGCAAAATTACTTAGAATGGCTGCATTCTGCCAAGGCGAGCGCTATTGTAGCGATTGATCATTTTACGCTGGAGTTCTCTGAATGCGTTGCTACGTCGAACGTCAGATCTGATGACATCTGACGTTTTACGTAGCGTGTTCGCTGACATAACTTGTCACTGTTGAGTAGAAGTAGCGTAATTTATTTCGCTAGGTAGCTAGGTAGCTGCCAGCGCTGTCAAAAGTGTAGCCATTCACCCGAATTTTCTTGAGCGCTAATGTTGGCAGAATGCAGCCAATGCCACCTAAGACCACAGTTTCATTAACGAATTATACGTGATGTTTACACCACGATTTTGTGCGGTAAGCTGAGTATGTTTACTCACGTACAATTTTGTTATTAGTGGTATTCAATTAACGCCGTATTTGTGATGTAAAAAGCGTATATACCGTAAGTTCAAACAACTTACCACATATACGCAGTTTACATCACAAATATGTACGTCGTTCATTGAATACCACTATTGTAAAATATACTTCTGTAAACTTACGGCAAATACGCTACTTTCATCACTAATACGGCGTTCTTTGAATACCACTAATATATTATTAATAAAAACAAAATTCTGAACTTTTATCACGATCATTAATTAAAGTTTTCAGAGATTTGATTCCGTTCCGTTTTGAGCAGAATTAAGAGACATGTAAAAAAGGTCCTAAATTGTAGATTTGTTGCAAATGTTTCTAGTTATAAAAGGCCTTTTTATTGTATTAAACTTATAAAAATCTATATGAGATACATAATGAGTATCTTATGCCTACGTAATTTTGCTATATATATATAGCGCACCAATGAAGCGATAAAATAGATTTCGGCACTGTAATTAACCTTTTTGATAGTAAAAAAACAAGAACTAAATGATAATTTAAAAAAAAATTACTTACTTACTTACTAAAAAAAATAACTAAGTAAAAAAAAATGTTTATTAGAGTAGATCGGTCGTCGTTAGAGTTTCTTTCCAGTGAGAAAATTGTCGGGGAAAATGTACATTTTAGTCCGGGACTCCCGGGAAATCTGAGAAAAAACAATATATAAAGTTTTAATTTTGTTCTAGCAATTAACTACAAGGTTACCAACACTACCAATAGTTTTCTAACAATAAAACCAAATCGAACAGAACTTTAGAAAATGCGTTGTTAACAATCAAACCAACATCAATAGAAAGCGAACGGGTTTTTTCTGTTGCGGGCAATGTTTTTTTTAAAAACCCGAAATGGTTCTGACCAAACCATAAATGCGTTGGTATCATTAAAATATTATTTTTTAAAAAATAAAACTATTTTTTATTGAACACATTATCTCATTTATAAGACACGACTTGATAACTTGTGCTTGAGGTGCTGAGGTTCAGTTGAGCATATAGGTTTTCGTAAACAGTCCACACTTCTGATTGAAAAATTTATTGAAGTACAGTAGAATCCGGATATAACAACCTCCAAGGTACCGGCGAAACTAGGTCGTATTAACCGGACGACGCACAAAACGGACAAATAAATTAAGCTTGTTTTTTAGTATGTTTGTATTTGTTTGTATATGTTTGTATTTCAATGTACAGTTAGATAAGTTTCCATTTACGTGAATAAAACATTAATTACCAATTACAGGGTTGCCCATATTCGACGGACCCATCTGGCAATGCCATAACTTTTGACAGAGATGTCAGATCGCTTAATGACATACCGCGTTTGAAGCGTCAGTCCAAGCAGATTTTTACCATGGAACAATACACGCCACGCGAGCGCTCTGAAATAGTTGAAATTTACATTCAACAGAAGAAGTCAATTGTGAAAACTCAACGTGCTTTTAAAATATTAAAAAATGTGAGAAGTGCGCCTTCTAAGAACACCATTAAGCGTTTATACGAAAAATTTTCGACTGGTGAGGCTCTTTCTAATCCGAAGAGGCCAAATATAAGTCGACCAAGGCGATCGGCCGAGAATATCGCTGCCGTACGAGCCAGTGTTGAGAGGTCCCCAAGAACATCCCAAAAACGCCGTTCTCAGCAGTTGGGCATGGCTCGGTCCACTTTACAACGGATTATTCGCGTTGATTTGCATTTGTTCCCGTACAAAATTCAATTGACGCAAAGATTGTTGCCTGCGGACAAGCCTCGTCGATTGGAATGGGCCCAAAGAGTCATCGAAATGGCCGAAGATGACGAGCAATTTTGGAACAAAATTATCATGTCCGATGAAGCCCATTTCACATTGAATGGGACCGTAAATAAGCAAAATTGCCGTATTTACGCCACTGAAAATCCTCAGGAGATTCAAGAAGTGCCTCTTCATGACGAAAAAGTCACAGTTTGGTGCGGCGTTAGTGCGAAAACGGTCATTGGGCCGTTTTTCTTCCAAAATGAAAATGGCCATGCTGTTACCATCAACCAGGAGCGTTATCGCGACATGATGACCAATTTTGTGATGCCAATTATTCGTCGAAAGCGTATGAGGCAGTTCTGGTTTCAACAAGACGGCGCTCCACCGCACACAAGTCGCATAACAATCGATTTTCTGAAGAATTTGTTTCCGGGCCGTTTGATGTCGAAAAGTGGTGATTTGGACTGGCCACCGCGTTCGCCCGATTTGACGCCGCCTGACTTCTTCTTGTGGGGATATTTGAAGTCAAAGGTTTACGTTAACAAGCCAAGGACCGTAGAAGAGCTCAAGGACAACATTCGTGAAGAAATAGCCGCAATTCCGGCCGAAATGTTGGCGAAAACGATGGAAAATGCTGCAAAAAGGGCACAATACGCCATCAACGCCAGAGGCGGCCATTTGAGAGATATCATATTCAAAAATTGATGTAAGCAAATCTACTTGGAACAAATTAAATGATTAAGATTGCCAACCGCCAAATTTTTATTTTTTTCTTTGATTTTTTTAACAAAAACATGGGTCCGTCGAATATGGGCAACCCTGTACACAAAACTTTAATGTTACTTAAATATTCCGCATTAAAAACATACTGTAACATATGCAAATAAATAAATATGTAGTTAGTTACTAACGTAGAAAGTCTGCATTTCGAGTTTGTTTTTGATATTTTGAATTTTTGTTCCATAGTAAGAACTTCGTACAGCATTATGAATACTCGACATCTTAGTTTTCATAACACCATCATCAAAGATATTTTGAATATACATATCGAGCGTTTGCGCAGGCTTCCGTGCTTCAGACACACTGCGCGCCGTTCTAACCGGACGAATTATCTACAAAATAGGTCGCTATAAGCAGATGGTTGCTTAAACCGGAATCGTACTAAACGGATATGTTTACCTAGTACTGAGTTATGAAACCAAACTTGAGTTTACATCGTGGTCGCTAAAAACGGTTAGTCGTTATAAGCGAAGTCGTTATATCCGGATTCTACTGTATTTTTTATTTGTCAAAATCAGATTTCTTGTCGGCTAGCAAAATAAAAGATTTCATAAACCAAACAAAAAGATGTTGTCAAATTTTAAAATGCACACAACTGTGTGCAGATGTTTGACGTACGTGTATTTTGTTTTTGGACAGTGCCCAAGTACTCAACTGAACTGGCAAGTGCACTGAATCCTGAATACCCCTATTATATTTTCATTCTTTAATAAAAAATAAATTTTTTCTGTTTATCTTTTGTCCAATATTAAAGTTCTTCTCTAAGCTTTTTCATGGCAATAAAAGATGCAAGAAAAGTTATCCCGGGATTTCCCGAGAAAATAAAAAAAAATCGTGTTCTCCTGGGAATCGAAATTCCCCGGTAATACAGAAACTCTTGTCGCCATACAAAAAAGAAATTCCACCTTTGAGTCTTCTGACTATATCTCTGCAAACAACCATCCAAGCACTAGTTATGTGCAGGACTGCCAGCCCACAATGAAAAATACTGGCTAAAAATGTCCATAAAAATGGCTGAAAATGGCTAAATTTAATAAGAAACATATGATATTTATATAAATCTGTACTTGAATATGTATAAAACAAATTTTGTATAGTATGCACTATAAGTAAACAGAATATGTTTGCTTTATTATATATACAGGGTGTCCCGCAATTGAGTGAAACAATTTACGGAGGTAAAAGGTTATGTTGAACTGATCAAAAAATCGTATGACAGGGGGGTATATTTTCACATTCTTAGGAGCTACAGGTTTTATTAATATTTCACGACTTTGATTCACGTATTGTTTCTAGCAGAAAAACTAACTTACAAAAAACTTATTTTGATAACTCGTTGAAAAGGCAATGAAGTCACCTTTCTAACGGTATATCAACGACCAGCACCGATTTAACCGTTACTGAGCTGCACTCGTGTGAAGATGAAATCAATCGGTTGAAACTACTAAATTTCAACTTTCAAATTTCTCAGAATTTCGCGTAATAAATGAAATTTGTTTTTATGATCAATTTTGCAATTAATTTAAGGAGGGACATGACATTCGCGGCAGAGAAAACAGACCTTTTTTTAAAAATGCATAACTCAGTCAAAAACAAACATTTTTCAAAAAATTTTTGTATTATTGTAGAGAATTGAACAAATTACAAGAAAAAAAATTAATTTTTCACTCCAACATGGTTTTATAGAGCTCCAAACTGGCGACAGAGAAAAAAACGGGGCCTCGTGGTTGCAGCGCTGGGGGTTGCCAAAATTGTCCGATCTGGAAAAAAATGACGTTTTTAAATCTTAACAAAATTGGTTATCGTATGACACGAGCTTTTTTTTAAATTTTTGGTGATGTTCCAAATTTGAAAGTGTGTTTTTTCGAAAAAAATATTGACTTTAAAAATTCATAAAAAATCGAAAAAAAGCTCGTGTCATACGATAGCGAATCAAGTTTAAAAAAATACAAAAAAAAAAAATTCGTCAAAAAATGAACCCGATAGTTCCGCAACCAGTACGAAAAACATGGTTTCGAGATAAACGCGTTCAAAGTTGGTGAACAAAGAAAAAAAAGGTTACCTTCAATCTGCCATGCCTGCTTCGTACTGTATGCCTTCGTTATCTTGTGTTGTGCTGTTTCTTATAGTTTTTTGCAATCGTTTAGCAATTCGGGCTTCACACTTCAAGTAGATACGAAATAACAACCACCAAAAGTCAGGTAGCAAGTAAAACAAGTATATACCAGCTGCCGTACGTAGGTAGCGCAGAAATTAAAAATGCGCTCTCCCCAATCCGGCTGTAACTTTTGAACCCGTAGGAATTTTTCCATGAAATTTTTTTTCTTAGAATCTTAAGAATATTTTCTAGAATACAAAATTATTAAAAAAAAAGTCGATTTCAAAGAACTGTCAATGTTATGTAACCCCTTAATTCTTTTTTCAATGACACCAAAAACATAAAAATACCTCTAAAAATAAAAAAGTTTTGAAAATACTGTACTAAGAAAATTATACTTATTAGAAAACAATGGTATTATCTACTGTAGAACTAATTGTACTGTCATAATTTATCATTATTTTCTATTAACAGATCTATTCTGCGCGTTACCGGTAATAGTAATCTTGTTACCGAAATTTGTTACCGGTCTTAGTATTCGGTATCCTGTACACTCGGTAACGCTTGCAAAAGTTGTAAGCTCGTTTAAGAACAAATAACACTCTTTCCTTGCATCTGCCTGTTTTGCTTGTTACCACCAAAGGAGATGGTAACAATATTCACTGGTAATGCTTGCTTGTAGAATACCAAAAGGATATAAATGTTAACAAAAGGTGAGTTTCTTCGGTAATAGAATAACGTAACCGCGACAGAATCGATCTGTAAGTATAATTTATATAGTACAGCCAACATTTTTATTTTTACAGGTATGATTATGTTTTTTATCATAAAAACAAAGTTGAACTTTGGTAGTTTCAACCGATTGATTTCATCTTTACACGAGCACAGCTCGGTAACGGTTAAATCGGTGGGGTTTGTTGATATACCGTTAGAAAGGTGATTTTATTGCCTTTATAATGAGCTATCGAAATAAGTTTTATGCAAGTTACTTTTTCTTCTAGAAAAAATAACGTGAATCAAGGTCGTGAAATATTAATTAGCCATGTAGCTCCTAAGAATGTGAAAATAGATCCCCCCTCACGCACGATTTTTTGCTCTGCTCGACATAACC
The DNA here is from genome assembly GCA_914767935.1 of Coremacera marginata. Taxonomy (NCBI): domain Eukaryota; kingdom Metazoa; phylum Arthropoda; class Insecta; order Diptera; family Sciomyzidae; genus Coremacera; species Coremacera marginata. The sequence goes on along the minus strand of OU612044.1, from coordinate 58,980,831 downwards.
TTTCACCCCCTTAAATAGTTGCACTCAATTGCGGGACACCCTGTATATCCCGCCTTTGTTGCTGTTTTCATATATTGCATTTGTACCAATTTTTGTAATATAAGGTTGTGGAACTTCATGATTGTGACAACATTTGTTGTGCTTCCACAATCCATACCTAGGAAATATAAAGGTATTATTATATATTGAAGGAAATTAAAACATAATTAATTCCCACCTTATAGGGTCCATACACAGGCGGACATGTTCCCGAACTTAGTTGGTTTGTGGAAATGTTTGCCCGTTAGTGGCGCTGTTGGCAGACCAATTTGAAGGTTCGTCAGCAAGTCATGCAGTTAGTAGCGTTGTTCACGCACCAACTTATCGTTTTGGTTTTTGTGGAGTTAAAATAGATTTTTTGTGCACATTTTTAGAGAAATTTGGTCATGTTTCGAGGAATTGGTCGGTAGTGTGTGGCAAAAATAAAACACGGTACGCGTACATGTTGTAGGAGATGTACACATGTGTATGGGCCCTATTATGTGTAAAATTGCATTAACCTTTGAAGTTTGTAGCCGCGTTGTACACGGTACTACACGGTTGTTATAATCGAAAAATCGTGTCATGATATTGCCACCATATAAACACATATTAGTGGCGTTAAGTTTTTTCATACTTTAAAAAATTCATAACATATATTAAGAAAAAGAGTTCAAAAGGCTAAAAAATAGCCAAATATTTTGCAAACTATTTTGCAATAAAATATATCTGTTATAAATAAATATATCTGTTGTTGAAATAGACCATATTTTTATAATCAACTGCATTGTGTTTTTTAATGTTTTCACATAAATGAATGTAAACAGCGAATATTGCGTTAAAAGCACTTCAACTTTGTTTTAAATTAAGGACGAAGTTGGAAATGTTAAAATTTTTTTAATGTATTAAAATTTATTTCGAACATATTCTTTTTTTAAATATTGATGTAGTACTTTTATTAATTAGAACAAACGTGTATCAATGTATAAATTATTGTCATTGAAAATAGCAGATTTGTTAAAAAAAAATTTTTATATGGTCATCCATAAAATTGCTTGGCATTATGGCATTTGGGATTTGAGGAAGTTTTGAAAAATTTTGTCTTAAAATTCTCTCATCAATTAAGCATATATCGCACACATCCTTAGAATGTTGTACAAAAGGAACTATACTCCCAAGTTTTGATAAAAGTGACATTTCACCACCTCTCAGCATATATCACATTAAATGGTTAAACTTACTTTCCATGGTACAAATACCGCTATATACCTAACTATATACCTAACCTAACCACATTTTATTCTAAAACTATTCTTCCTCCAGATTTTCTGCTGAAACTGCTCACACTTTCATCCCTTTTTGGCGCATTTCTGTATCCTTTGGCAATCTGTATAAATATATATATATAAATATATTTTATGCACTATTCCATGTAGATATGTAGAAACTTACGCATATAAAATTATTTGATTTGCTAGGAGTTTCTTTTTTTTTTTTGTTTTGCACAAATAACAGCTATGCACCACTTTTTATATTGAATTTATTGAATCAGAAAAATTTTAACTGAAAGCTTTGATTTTGAGTTTTGATAATTTTTTTTTTTTGATTTTGAAATTTCATTTCGGGTACATTCGTTCCTATATTTTCTCGCTCATATAACAATATTTATATCTGTACTCTAATGTTGGGGAATGTAGCTTGAGTGTACTGTCAATATAGAAGTATTACATAAACGGTTCCTATGACTTTTTAGTTGGTTTTCGCACTAGATTTCCAAAACTTCAATATTATTTGTACACAAAATTTTCGTAAGAAAGATTGTTTTTATTTCGTTACCAAGCCAGTTGAGATTATAAAAGATTTATTTAGGACTAGGACATTCCTTCGCGGTACTTTTTTCGCGAACAAAAGTTTTATTATTTTTTGATATCTTTAATTAGATATTCAAACAAAGTTTAGTTCTAGGGTTCAAACAATAAAAAAACCAACAAAAATTTAGTAAAACACTCGATGTTGATCTCGGATAGACACAAAAAATCGTTAATCATGATTATATAGCGATCGCCGTTGACGGTAACATTCCCGCCGTCCTCATTTTTAAGAATTAAGAATTAAGGACCAATGATTCAGGGTGGCATTAAAGTGAGGGTACGTTTGTTTAACTGCCTTCGGGCAAATTATAGCGGTGGAAAAAATTATTTATTAAATAAAAATTAATAAAAAAAAAAACAATAGTTTGTCAAACGAAATTAATATATTTATCATTTCAACTAATATTTTACAAATGACAACTCGAATTTTTCAACGTAACCACTTTGTCATAGCTTTGTAGTAAGCCTTTTATAAATATAAGTATTGTGTTGAAATTGTTATGTTGGAAATATATTCTTTACTAAAAAAGAAAACATTCTTGGATAATCTTACAATAACTAATCGAAACTAAATTATTATTTTAGTCGCAATGAATAGGTTAAAAAAATGAAAATATCTTATATTTTACGTCAATTTTTGGTCATATTTGTAGAAATTAGGGAGAATTGGAAGTTATATAGAGAACTGCTTTAAATGTAATCCAATGAAAAAAGCTATAGATAGTTTATGAAATGTGCCCAGAAAGCATTACAAAAAACTAATAATATAGGAACAAAGGATATTTTTTAAAGGATGTTAAGCAAGGAGTTAAGTAACAAAAGAATATTAACGTATTTTCGTTATTCTCGCTAAAAAGTAACACATAAACTTAAGACGCAGCTTATAGGAGAAAATACAAGAAATAAAAATTTACAAAATAAACTCAAGCTCAAGCTCAACAAATAGTGCTTTGTTAACGTGAGTTTTTCCCAAAATTAAAAATGAGAAAATTTAAAAAAGAAGTCAAATTTTTCTTTGCCTAGGGGCGGCACCTAGTCTCAATACGGCCCTGTAATGATTCCACCGGCCTATAAACCGCACCCAAGCAATGCTTTTTTGTGAATACAATGGTGCCTTGAGAATCATTCGCGGATTTCGCTTATTGACTTGCCCATCGAGCCAAAAACGAGGCTAATCAGTGAACAGAATATTGCGATTAAACATTGGGTTGGCGTCTAGTTGATTTTCAGCGTATTGGCCGAATATATAGGGCACACGACAGTCATTCGACTTTAGTTCTTGCACCAGCTGGATCTTATAAGATCCGTAGGCCGAGATCTTTAATATAACACTCTACAGCAGCAATTGTTTCTTCGGTACGCACTGTACGACGTGCTTGCAGATGAGTATTATGATTTTGAGAATGCGTGGTGTGAAAACGATGCGTGGTTAATCGAATTAGTCGCTCGGAAGAACGATTATGTCGAGCGTAAAATAGACGTAGCGCACGGTAGCATTCCAGAACTGAACCAAAATTTTCCAAATAAATCTGCACAATTTGCAAGTATTGTTCTGCCCATGATGTAATTATACCAGGTAGCCTTGACAACTGGCTTTTTTCTCAGATCGGCGACCATCAATTGTCAAAATCATACAATGTTGAACTTGTCATCTGTTTTGCTACTTATTCGTTTTCTTTTTTTCGATGCTTTTTTGACTACTACACATCGCCTATAAAAATGTCACTCCTACCTTGTAATTATTATATCATGGTTCTGCCCAAGGTATATTTAACATGGTAGTGTCGCTTCGGAGCGGTGGGTACAGCAGCTGTGAAGCACATAATATATTATAATTTGCAAGATTTGATTTTGACAGGTACTGTAAACACCACAAGAGAGAATTTTAACTACTACCACTACCTTGTCTTATTATACCATGGTTCTGCCGTTAGTCTATGATGAAATGGAAAGTCAAACTAAGCACAAATGACAAAAGACCGGCAATGGTCTGACTAATTTATTTGGACATTTATGACAGTTTATTTTATGACACTTTAATCCCGAAGATTCGAAAAATTTAACCTCTAAAAAAACACCTTTTTAGTTTTTTGCAAAGCATTTTTTTAATGAGGGACGGAAAATTCTATTTATTTTCTATTTTTTTTTATATATTTCCTTAGTTTAAAAATTGTGCTGTACTTTGCTAACCAAAAAGAAATGTAGTTATGTATTCTTACGTTAAAAAAGTTTTCTTTGGTATTGAAAATCATTTATTTGAAACCAGTGATACTACAAGGGGTACAATTGTACCCCTTTGGGGTACACTTTCAGTACCGTCAGTACAAAAGTACGCCTTTTTTCAAAAGGTACATTTTTGGATTTGGAAATTTTTAATTTTCTATAATTTTTTTGTGTTTTTTCATTATATGTGAATTTTTATCATGTGCGACACTAAAGTTGCGACACTAAAGTGTGATGTGCCCTTAACGTGTTGCCAAGTAACAACCGCTCATATCTAGTTGGATGCTCATATTTATCAGCTCGTTTCTAGCTGCCGGTTTCCACCTTCATTCCTTTCACTTTTCATTTTTTAATTTTTCATCAAGTTTTTGTATTGTTGATTAATTTGGGAACGCATGCAAAAGTGCGTTGTCAAGTTATAAAGATTGACAGGTATTTCGTAAAAAAAAACAAAGATTAAAGAGAAAACAAAGAGATCAACAGTCTTGGTAGAATAAGGAATTTTCTTGATGAAAAAATGTTTCCAAGAGTTCATTATTTTCTTAAGGCTTCCCCATGGAAGTGCAGCAGCACAGCGGGTCTTCTCTTAATTTAAGCTCATTAAAACAAATCTTCGAAACAAGCTAGCCGTTAAAATTTGCAGAGTTCTTATTTAATAAAAATTGCGCTGGCTAGGAGTCTAATGATGATGTTTCAAAAATAACTGATGCTGATAATATAGAGGACTTCAATATTTTTTAAACTTACGAAAAGTAACCGCCTTGCGCAGTAACCGATTAACTAAATGTTGTCTAAAAATACGTATATTTTAGTATAAGTTATAATGTGATTTATATTATATATCAACATATAATAAGAACTTATTTAATAAGTGTTTTAAAAATACTTATTTTTATTACTACTATTATTATTTTATTATTAATATTATAAGTTAATTAAAAAACTTAAGTGTTTTAACTTTAAGCTGAAATGGTACTTTTTTGCTTTTTTAGTAATAAATTTTTAGAAGATACGTTTTTGGCTAAAAAGGTACGTTTTAATCAATTAAAGAGGTACACTTTGAAAATCTCTTAAAGCATCACTGATTTAAACCTGCAATCAAGGTTTATTAATACAGGTTAAGTCACTTGAGAGAATCTCGGTCGAACTGTCAGAATGGATAAAAGGAAATCAAGAAAAAAAAACCTGAATTTGTACAATTTTTAGCTAACAGCTACTTTGACAGTTCGAGCAAAGGCAGAAAAAGAGTGCTTTTCTCTCAAGTGACTTAACCTATATTAATGAACATTGCCTGCAATTCAATCTGAAGAGGCCTTTGAAAAGTAATTTTTTTAAATGTTAAGCTCAGTTTCAGTAGCCAAGGTATATTTAACAAGGTAGTGTCGTCTCGGAGCGGTGGGTACCGCAGCTGTCAAACACATAGAATATTATAATTTGCAGATTTTGTTATTTGTTTTGCTTTTATTCGTAAAAGCCTGGTTTTGACAGGTGCGTTACCCAGCACAAGAGAGAATTTTAACTACTAACACTACCTTATTCCACAATGGTCAGTAGCTACAATACGTGTGAAATCAAAACTGTGGTTAATTTTTTGAAATTATTCAGTTATTTTACTCCAATCCTTCCATAACTTTAGTGACTATCGATATAATCTAATAACCACGAGATTGACAAAATATCCAGAACTTTCTTATAATATGTATTGCTTATTTATATGAACAGATGTTTGTAAGTAATCATACCTTATATTGATGAATAACAATTTTGGGATGACTCAATGTTCTATGATTGTTTAGAACAATCAATTAACTTATCTACGGCAAGCACAGATAGTCAAGCGGGATATAATCCAAATTTCTTTAAAATCCGGAAAAGGAAATTAAAAATTTAACACTTTTTTTCTCGTATAACTTGTATATATTTCAGCAGCAATAATAATAAAATCGACTTAATGCGTCCTTATATTTTGTATCAACCAAAACTTGAGAGCACTTTACTTGCCTAGGAATCAATTTTTAATCATATATCACCAGAAAAAATCTGTGTAGTTTGAAAAAAGAACAACGTAAATAAAGCCTAATTAGCGTTTTTTTTTTCTTATCCGAAGTGGGCCGCGATGTAGTACGAAAACATTAAGAACTGCTTCAAAACGAATTTGAGCGGATTTGTTTTCTCTTTCTTTTGCTTTGTTAATTTAAGTAAATTTTAACACTAATCTCACATAAGATCAAGTATCTAGATACTTGTTGAAAATGAATCAAATATGTAACTTAAACACGTCTTCACGAAAAGCTTAGTAATGTTTTTTGTTTTTTTTCTTTTGGTATTCTTATATTACAAGTCCATCGAATTAAAGTCGCGCTGAAGTGTTTGCGGCACAACGAACAACAAAGAAATGAAATCGAAATCAAAACAACAACTACGAAAGGCTATTTGTTGGTGGCTTCCACAACACAGCAAAAAAAAAAAAGAAAAAAATTAGATATGCCGATACTCCGTAGTTAAGCGTTAAAACAACACCAACAGCAACAACAACAACAACGAGATAGACTTGATTGTCATTTTTTTGTGTTGAATTACTAGAGGTGAGTTTATAGCGCATTAGTTGCCCACCTGTGGCAAAGATAGCGAAAACAAAGTCTAATTAGCCGCAAGTACGGATCTATTGTTTGTTTGATAAAAATAGCCAAATTAAAAGTCTCCATTTATAAGTGGCTAAGTTGTAGAATTGACAAATCTTTTCATTTCATTGGACTCGTATTCCATTTTTCCGAGTTTATGGATTTTTCTATTTCCGCTATTTGAGTGCAACTGTTTGCAATTCTTATGCCGGTTTTCTAATTTGCTTTCAAACACTTTTTGTCGTCAGGTAGGAGTTTGTTTTTGATGTTGTTGTATCGATGTGTTGAATCGCGTGTTGCTGTACTATTATTAACTTGATTGTTGTTGTTTTTTTTTGACCTTATCTTGTTTATTTAGAATATTTATTATGACATGTAAACTCTTTGGGTGTGTTGCAATCGTATGTTTGTATATCTTATAGTCTTTCGAGTATTCATGATGTTTTTTTAAAGTTTGTAGTAATTGTTTAGTGGCACCAGTCCCTGAAAATTTGACTTAATAAAAAAGAATTTTTGAAACAAGCTGAACTCAAATATTAAAGTTGAGGATGAAGCTCAATGTAAGTAAGCAAATTTATAACGTTAAGCACTGCAAAATTTTACCATTTTGTAAGAACAGTCGACCTCTACAGTTTTCCACAATACTTGCTACTCACTCTTGCTGATCAAAGAGTGACATTAACAATTCCCAAGGTTTTTACACAACCCGAATGTTTGACTACTTAATTTTAGTCTGCTTGCTGTTGATGCACGATGCTTTTGTTGAATGTACGTGGGTGTTGCTTTGTTGTCATCGCCTTCTACTGTCTCTATTTTGAATGTATTTTGCCAGCAGATGCACATTACAAATACGTGTGGAGTTTGTTTTGCTTCGGAATTTTTAAAATATGCTAATATTTATGAAGTTGATATTGTTATTACACAATTTTGACACAGCTGTGTGTAAGGAAATTACAAAATTTTTATAACATAAATTTTATAAACAACGACAGCAACAGTAAAAACATCGTTTGGCACGAATATATTAAAAACATTTCCGCAGCACAAATTTTGGTGGATCAAAGTTAATGATAGTTTAAAAACAAAATCGTAGTACAACAATAAAAAATAAAGTTATCAATGCAAACTTTCTGCTTAAGAAATACGACGGGAAAAAAAACCATTTTTTAAATGTACATATATCAATTTTGTCAAAATTACACTAAATCTTATCAACGTTTATGGAGTGTAGTACATGCTATTCAGAAAGCAACGAGCTACCTCACCAACAATAGTCCGATCGGGAATGCCTTGCGCGACACCATATATAGCCATTTTACCTTCGACGGGCTGGCCAGGATCCTTCATGATTTCTGCGACTGCAGCTTGTAAGTCAGCAAGGAACTTATCAGCAATACCAGGAGCCGTATGCAGGTCGGTAATGCAAATGTGTATGCTGGACAGTTATAAAAATAGTTAAAACAGTTCCAGATTATGATAATTGTGAACATACCCTGAAGGAAATTGCAGAGTATTTAAATTCCAACCCGCTTTGCAGAGTGCATCCGATAGCCGAAAGACATCAAAAACTTTAGAGCCTATGGCAATGACAGATGTGGCAGGTTTGCCAAAGATATAAATTCCCTTTACTTTTCGTACGCTATGAGTCGAACGAAAAAATTAACAACGGAATTAGTTCAACCGATAACCGATCGGTAACCGATTCAGAGAGTGCAACGAACCCTTGTTCAACGTAACGTGCAGTGTCCACAATACGCTTGGTGGCTTCCAAGTAGCCATCGTGTCCATAGCTCATCATAGTCGCCCAACACGCAGCAATAATACCACCTGCACGAGAGCCATTCACAGTCGGAGAGCCGTAGACACCACCTGGCCAGTCTGTGGTGACGGTGAACTGGTGATTACGATATTTCTTCTCCGAATATAGAATAAGAGAGGAACCTTTGGGTGCGAAACCATACTAAAACACACATTTATGGATTAATTTAAAAAAAATATTTTAAATAAACATACTTTATGAGTATCAGCCGATATACTTGTTACACCTTTGACCGCAAAATCGAAAGGCTTGACAGAATAACCAGCTTCTGTGAGCATAGCCACAAGAAAACTACCCAAACAAGCGTCTACATGTACAGGAATGTTGTATTTAATACCAAGTGCAGCGATCTCCTCAATATCGTCCATGGTGCCGTAGGGAAAGTTAGGCGCTGAGCCAACAAGCTGGGTGCAAATAAAGAAGAGCGTTAGCTTAGGAAGATTTTTTGGTAAGTAAGGCATACCAGAATCGAGTTTTTATTGATGGCACGTTTCAGTGCCTTAATATCAACCTCCATGGTCACTGGATCAACATTGACATAACGCACATGTATGTTGAAATACTGTCCGGCCTTATCGAACGCAGCATGTGCTGTCTTGGGCACTACCATGTTAGGCACTGTGATACCTTTCGTTTCGCGCGCAAAGTCGCGATAAGCTTTGCAGGCCATTAAAATGGATTCAGTGCCGCCTGTGGTCATCTGTAAAAAAATACAAGTTTACATTTTTTTATAGTTTTTTTCAATACATTATTTATACTGACAGTGCCGCAGCTCTCCGCATCACCATGAAACAGCGTGCAAGACATGCGTACTACTTCTGCCTCCATCTTGCATATGCCTGGGAATATATCAGGATGCAGAGGATTCGTATAAGACGCTTTGCCATATACGCTGGTGATCAATTCAACGATATCCTCTTTGAAACCATATACAGCACCTGACACGCGTCCATCGCGCCAGTTATAATGACTGATCGCCAAGTGCTCATCGACCAATGCAATAATTTCCTCCTTTGAGATTCCATTATGTGGCAGTTCCAATGTGTAGGTAAGATTTGCACAGCTTTTGATTATTTCGCCTTCAAAATCTTTGTTGGCTTTGCTAAGCTCCTCATCGATTTGGCGTTGTACGATGGGCAATTTACGAAGCTGTCGAAAGAATTCTCTTCTGCTGCGAGTACAAATACCTATAAGAAGAATGACCAAAATGAATGCTTATTGAAAGTGATAATGAAAAGATGATTAGGTAGGCTCTAAGAACTTCTTGAACTGTTTCCTATTAGAACGAATTTGGTTTTTTTGTTCTTTTTGTTTCGGGGCGTTATAACAATCGAGGCGTTTTTTCACTTTTGACAACATTTGCCTTTTCTTTATAATTAATGCTGAAATGCTACTACATTTTTTAAACATTATAATACTTAGTTCAAGATGAATTTCAAACTAGAATTCACTTACATTTACCTTATAACATAAAATGTTTATAACTTTTCCATTCATTTGATCAATTGAGACGAAATTTTATACAATTGCATTGTTAAAACAATTCTATTTATTTTATTAATGTGGCAACCTGAAAAAGTTCGACAAAGAACACTTGATTATTTTACTTTATACTGGGTATCAGAATATCCATACAATGAAGCCATATTTGCAGCCCAAACAAATAATTCTACCAGAGCTGATTTTCTTTCATAAGATAAGAGACACTTAAGTTTTCCAACCCCCTTATTCTCAGATGGGGATGAAAATATTTGATCTTCTCTCAACTCTTTTGGGCATCGGCGGAATATTGGTTGCCAAAGCCTTCTGTACAGGCACTACCATGAGAAGTGTTCAAGGAAGATACATAGCTTGACGTCACCAGTTCGAATATTTCCTAGGTCCGCTCGGGCAGCTCTCCAAGTTCATTCCTTTACCATTGCATCTTTGCACAATAAAACATCGCATTAGAGATAATTCGTTCTTTATTCGCTCAGTAAAACTGTGCAGCAATCTCTCTGCGAGGGTTTTCCGCGGCAGTTTTCAGCTGTTCAGTAAAATCAAATCAAATCTTCATCGACACTACTCCATCTTTCCACTCTCCAACTAACTATTCCGTTTTCTGAATTAACACAATGCTTTCAAATTTATAGGGGGCATCAGTATTGGGGGGCATGAGTATTGGCGTGAGCATTAAGCCTAAAAAAAGAAATGAGTCACATATTTGAAATGTGAACAGAGATAAATTTAATTTCTTTCGAACTGCCTGACCAAAATCTTACTGACGAATATAATTTTTGAAGCAAAGCTTCTTACGCCTCGTTCTATGTTTTGCTTGCGTCCATTACAAGAAAATGTGATATTAAATACTAAAAATATTTCTTTGCCCGCCATGGGAATCGAACTCGTACCCCTTCAATCGATAGTTCTATACACTACCCACCAATCCAAACACATTTGCTTTGCAGAGTTATTCACCCCTACCATATGAGTCGTTGTCAAAGTAGTCGTCGACTCGTTGTCGTTGTCACTTGTTATTGACGTCGTCGTCACCTCAATGCTAAATCGACACTCGCTACGTCGTTTCATCCAATGACAAGACGAGATGACTTTTTATCGATAATTTAATACCATCTTCATATTTGTCTTGTCAACTGTCAAACTACAAGAAATTTCGTATTAAAATATTTTTCATTTAATTTAATTTTCATTTAATAATCATGTATTTCACATCGGATACAAGATCTAGTGATTCAAGTGATGAAGAACAGAAAAAAGCCTTATTTTAGAAAGAAAAATAATAAGGCAAAGATCGGATATATTTAACCTGCCAAATTACAAGTGAGTTTTATAATTTTGATATTTTGGGTTTCAAGAATTTAATTGTTTGCTTATTTCATCCCATTTTGTTTTGAAATTGGCTGGGACGTTCCCTCTGGTAAATCCTTTTGCCATTCTTCTCCAGCTCCCGCACCAGATGGTCAAACTGACGAACGTTTATTTTTAATTTCTTTTCCATTTTCAATCAAAGTTATTAAAAAAACTTTAAAAACCAAACACTTTGCTTCAAGTCGTTGCAACTCGTTCAGGAAAAACTCAACGAGTAGTATTGAGTCCTATCGACACAACATGTTTTTCAAAACGACTTGGCGAGTACCGCATACTCGTCGTCAGTTGTCAAAATTTATCGATAACGACTTCGGTGGTGCCAATTTCAAGATGACGACAGAAGACGACGAAGATAACTGTCGACGACGACTCATATGGTAGGATGATTGATTCAATATTAAGTATAACTGAATCTATTACCTTGTTTATCCGACGCTTTAAATCGGTTAGACTCAAATCGTTTTGATTAAAACCTTTGCATAAATCGAATTTTAAACCGTTTTGAAAATTTCAAGCTGATTGAATAAAACCTCATTTCAATTCGGTTCTTATTTTTCAAGACTGTTTAAAATAGCGCATATATAGGCTGTTCTTTTAAAATGTATGGGAAATTATATGCTTTGGCTTTGGTTAAGCAGTTTATAGCTGTTATATATGCAAAATTCTTCTTGTTTTAATAGAATTGATTAATAAAGAAAAAAATAATTTTAAATTATTTTTGTTTTCCATTATTTAAGAAAAACTAGTGAGGCTGGAGCTTCGGCAGGGTACCGAAGCTAAAATACCCCCCCGCATTCGAAGTTTTTAGCCACGACATACACGATGATATTCAGTTTTATATATAAACGTAAGTTTTCCTATTTTGATGACGTCACTTTGTATGGGAGGTAGGCGTTGTTCTGATCCGATTTTACCATATATCAAAGGGATGGTTCATACTATATATCAAAGCCTATATGTAAAATTTCAAGACATGTTTTTAATTTGAGCAGATTTTTAATAGATTTCACTTTTAAAATTAATCCACTTTGTGTGGGAGGTAGGCGTGGTTTCCATCCGATTTTTCCAAATTTTATAGCCAGGATTAAAACTGAAGAGCATAGCTTACATGCCAAATTTCGGACAGACGAACACACGGAAATCGACTCAGGAGATGATGCTGATCAAAAATATATATATTTTTCTATACCTGCCACGCCTCCTTCTTAGCGTTACAAACGGAATGACAAAGTTAATATACCCCTTACGGAGTACGCGTTGGGGTATAAAAATTAAAATTTTCAAAAAGCTTTAATTACCGTTTACAGTGAAACCGCTTGCTGCTTGCTTATAACACACGTCATAAAATCGTTCTGGCTCAAAGCGATTGTGATCAAATCGACTTAAAGCGTCGGATAAACAAGCTATATGTTGCAGCAGATCACAATAATCTATTAATAGATACAGGATAATGACATCTTGTAGAAAGTAGAAGCAACATTTTTGTTGTTTGGATAGCTGCTTGCCACAAGATGTCATCATTCTCTATCAATAGGTTATTGTGATCTACTGTGATCAGTATGATTGTGATTATTGTGAAATCGGAAAGATTCCGAAATATTCGAAATCGTATTCGCATAATTTCACATCAGCCGTATAGAACCGTCAAGTAACAAGTGCAATTATATTTGTACATACATTAAATATGTTCGTCATATTTTTTTTATTTTTTAATGGCTGTATTTTAAGGTTGAATTTATAAGATAACACATACCTTGATAAAGAGCGTTTTGTGTGACTACGCGTCTACAGTAAAATGTTGAGTATCCTTTGTTTGCTTTTACTATGCTTTAATAAGTAATCTCAAACTTGATGTTTTTAAGCGCAGGTACATCAAGAAAAGAAAACCTAAACATTATTTTATTTTTAAATTTTTCAACAGTAATTTTATCTGCGTCTATTTTCAATAAGCCCGAAATCTTGGATTAATCGCTAAAATTTCATCATGAGTTGTATTATTTCATCTTATCAAGAATTTGAAAACAATTTTATAAATCATAATTCAAGATAATAATTATTGGTTTTAAATATCACTGAATGTATTGTTTTCTATCAATTATTAAATTCCTAAACCTGAGGGGTCAATATATCCCACTATAATTTTTATTGCTTTTGTAATCTTATCAAAAGAATGAAAATGAATTCCTGCTAAATAGTATTCAACAAAACAAGACGCTTTGAATCCAACCATTAAAGCTCACGTACTCGAAAAAATTGCAACGAGAGAAGACAATGAGAGCTTAAGAAAGTGAGAGAAAAAAAAGAAGCTACAAGTTTCTGCTAGCAAAATTTGTACTTGCAAGATCTTGCAGCCAGAGCATTGCACGAACATAATATTTTTATTTGTTCGTTCGTTCGTTCGTTCGAAGAAAAAATTCTGCGAACAAACAAACGAACAAAATTTTAATTTTTTTTCTACGAATGAACGAACAACTATTTTCCACGAACCAACAAACGAATAACTATTTTCCACGAACCAACAAACGAATAACTATTTTCCACGAACGAACAAACGAACGAGCAACTATTTTTTACGAGCGAACATCTATTTTCTACGAACGAACAAACGAACAAAATATTTACTTTGTTTCCCTACAAAAGAGAAAAAGAGATAGCGGACAAACATTCCGACGTAATGCGCAATTTAACTGTTATAAATCGCACGGATTTAGAAGTTATTTCTGATTCTACTTCTGGAACATTTATTTTTTACGAACGAAAGGGCGATGTATTTTCTACGAACGAACGAACGAACGTTTGTGCAAGGCTCTGCTTGTAGCTGCCTTAGAAAATTGTTTGCAAAAAAAAAACAAGCTGTATATTTGTAAATATTTGTGCTTAAAATTCTTTGACGAACAATATAAATTTATTTTATATAATCAATATAAAATATGATCAATATAAATTGATCCTGTTTTTAAGCGGTTCTTTTATACGACCGGATTTTTTATACCCGGTGTTTTAAAACTTCCCCCAGTTACTTTATTAACGTGATTTTACTTTTTATACGCAATTTTTCCTTTAACTTTGGTTCTTGTTTTTGCCTCCGCAGCTACTGAAACAGAAACAAAATAAATGTAATATAAAAAAGAAAAAATCTATATATATATAAAATTGTAAAAAAAAAAATCTGTAAATTATTTTTTTGAAATTCTTTTTGCGATGGACGTTTTGAATGACGCTGAGTCCAAAAATCGCATTTTTAAAATTTTTGTCTGTCTGTCTGTCTGTTAAAGCATCACGCGAAAACCACTGGATGGATTTTAATGAAATTTGACATCTAGGTTCCTTATATCCCCGGTCAACATATAGGCTACTTTTTATTCAGGAAAAAAGGTTGGACCCGGTAGGGGGCGCTGCGATCGGATTCCAGGAATTTTTTTTTAGCTTATCTCCGAAACCGTTCATCCGATTTGCATGAAAATTTGTAAGTAGAGGTTCTCGGACACGCTGAGTTTTTTTGACTTATCTACTCTACTCTATCTTGAACACCAGAGGGCACTGTAGTACAAATATTTTGAAAAACTACGAAAAACTCCTAAGCCGTGCATCCGATTTACATGAAAATTGGTATATAGAAGTTTTCGGATACGCTGAATTTTCATGACTTATCTACTCTGTTCTATCTTGAACATAAGAGGACGCTGTACAAATATTTTAAAAAACGTCAAAAATCTCCTAAGCCGTTTATCAGATTTACATGAAAAATGGTATATAGAGATTTTCGGATACCGTGAGTTTTCATGACTTATCTACTCTGCTCTATCTTGAACATAAGAGGACGCTGTAGTACAAATATTTTAAAAAACGTCAAAAAGTCCAAAACCGTTCATCCGATTTGCATGAAAATTTGTATGTAGAGGTTCTCAGACACGCTGAGTTTTTTTAACTCATCTGCTCTTTTCTATCTCGAACACCAGAGGGTGCTGTAGTAAAAATATTTTGAAAAACCTCGAAAAACTCCTAAGCCGTGCATCCGGTTTGCATGAAAATTGGAAAATAGGGGTTTGGACTTATCTTTTCTGTGCTATCTTGAACACGCACATTGTACTAAACAATTCTTAGGAAATCATGAAAAACTCCAAAACTGCTCATCCCATTTGAATGAAAATTTGTAAATAGCACTTTTCGACTACGGCAAGGGTTCTGTTGCTATCTTTTTGCTCTTTTTCGAAACTAGAGGGCGCTGTTGTACAATTTGTACGTGTGTATGCTATTAAACTGTTCCTTAACGGCTGCATTGATTTTGATGAAATTTTTTGTGTGTTTGAGCGGATCCCTGGATGGTTCAGATTCATAATATTGTTTTTGGACCCGGTAGATGGCGCTGCGATCGTGTTCAAGGCATTTTGTTTTTATAGTTTATCTCCGAAACCGTTCATCCGATTTGCATGAAAATTTGTATATAGAAGTTTTCGGATACGGTGAGTTTTTATGACTTATCTAATCTGTTCTATCTTGGACACCAGAGGGCGCTGTGTACAAATATTTTAAAAACGTCGAAAAACTTCTAAGCTGTTTATCCGATTTTCATGAAAATTGGTATATAGGGGTTTTCTAATACGGTGACTGTTTTGGACTTATCTTTTTTGTACTATATTGAACACCAGAGGGCGCTGTAGTTTAAATCTCTTAAGAAATCGTAAAAAAGTAGAAAGCCGCTCATCCGATTTGGATGAACAATTTTATTAAAGGATTTTCGTGTAGGGCAACTGTTTTGGCGTTATCTCTTTTGCTATGTGACGAAGACTAGAGGGCGCTGTTGCACAATTTGTCCTGTGTATGTTATTAAACTGTTCCTAAACGGCTGCACCGATTTTGATGAAATTTTTTGTGTGTGTTTAAGTGGATCCCTGAATGGTACAAATTTGCATTTGGACCCGGTAGGTTGCGCTGCGATCAGGTTCCACGAATATTGTTATTATGGTTTATCTCCACAACCATTCATCCGATTTACATGAAAATTTGTATTTAGGGGTTTTCGGGTGCGGTAGTTCTTATGACTTATCTAATTTGTTCTATATTGAACAGAAGAGGGCACTGCAGTACAAATGTTTTAAAAACCTCGAAAAACTCCTAGCTGTACATCTGATTTGAGTGAAAAAATTTACATAGGAGTTTTCGGATACGTTGGGTATTTTGGACTTTTTTTTCTGCGCTATCTTAAATACAAGATGGTGTTGTAGCACAAATCACTTAAGGAATCGTGAAAAACTCAAAACCGCTCATCCGATTTATATCGGGTTTGATTTGATCATCGGGTATAAAAGGCCTTTGGCGTTATTTTTTTATTCTATCTTGAAAACCAGAGGGCGCTGTTGTACAAATACCGCAAAAAAATCAAAACAAGTCGTCCGATAAGTATGATTTTTATATGTGGCTTATGGGTGCGCTGAGTCTTTTGGCACTATGTATTTTGCTATATCTTGAACCCAGAGGGCGCTGTACTACAAAATACAGTAAGGCGTAGCAAAGCGCGAAGTGTGATAAATATCTTCTTTTCTCCTTTATGTGTACTTATATTCCTTTTTCTTTTTTCGCAAATCAGGACAGCTGATGCCGAATTCTGTGGTATTTGAGTACGCATCAACACATGCGCAAGTCAGTTGCGTCGTAAGTTGGCGTTGTTTTGACATTTCAATTTCTGTTTTCAATGCTTATTTAATTTTTGTTCAATTTCCTCGCGAATTGCCAAAAATTCGTTTTTGCTCTGATTTTTTTCAAAAATGTGCAATCTATCGAATACAATATAAGACTTGAAAATATATATTTGTAAGCGATCGGCGGCACGCACACACTAATCACGTATTCCCTAAATTTTTCTCATAATTTTCAGATGCTCGTTTCGCCGATGTTACCGGTTTGAAAGATGCACACAAAATTCCTTCTAAAGTTTGTGAAAAGGATTTTCAAATCGACGAATGAAATCGAAAATTGTTTATATCAACTCCCGAGTCAAACCGGGTATTCAGCTAGTGTAGAAATAAAAGTACATATGTAAGTCTCCGGTATGTTAAATTGCCGCGATCGCGATGGCTCGCAAAAAGTTTAGTTCGCACGAAAAAATCAAAATTTTAGGTAAAATAAGATGCTTCTGGAAGCCAGTTAATTGAACATCTGAACATAGAAGTCATGTGTATGCCAATGTAAAGGTTTTTTTTTGTTTATTGTGTCATATGGGTATTGGTCCGACTGCAAAAATTTAATGCTGCAGATTGGAAGAACTTTTTCATTACTATTATTTCTGACCGTTTGTGTTTTTTAATTACCACATCACCTAATATTTTTATAAAAAACCCGATTTTTAGAGGTTTCAAACCATTCCAGCTCTCGAATGGCTATCGCTAGAGTCGAAATATTTGAGGAATCGTCCAAACATAAACCAAGCATTATTTTGAGGAAACGATTTTTTTTTTGTGAGGCGCCTTATTGTGTCAAAAAACGAAATATGTTTTAAAATTAAGTTGGCACGAGTAAGACAATTCTTATGAAATTTCGGTTTGTTCAGCGCGGATATCGATTTTGCGCGGTGTTTAACAAAAGAGAGTCCGCATAATCAGTTTTGTATGAAAATTCGGTTTTTTATATGCGGTTTTTTCCCGCGATATTTTTTTGGTCCCAGTATACAGCGTAAAATTAGGACCAAGTGTATTTAATAGCTTTATTTTAATAGATTCAAGTATTTAAAAAAAACTCGAATTGGTTTCACAAAAGTTCGATCAGCTCTTAATTTCCAAGTTTCTACTAGTTTTCTGTTCACATACTTTTTCTACTATTTTTCTCTTTGTGACACTTCTTTGCTCAATTCTTCTTTAACTCTTTAACGCCCAAATATTCTGATTTTTACCTTGGCTTTCAACCTCGTGTAACATGACGAAAAAAAATTTAATACAATTTGAAAAAGTCACATACTTTGTTATTTAAACATCGCTCTTTCGAATGGGGTGCATAAAATTAAAAAAAGATTGCAATTACCCCTCATTTTTGCAGAAATACCCCAAAAAAATGCAAAATGTATTTTTTTAAATTTTTTCGAACAATAAACGGTAAAAAAACTCAAGAAATGATTCAAGTGTTCATTTTTTATAATTACTCGAAAAATTGAGAAACAAAAAAATCAAAAAATCAAAATAATCAAAATAAAAAAAAATCCGCCTTCCAAACGCCGCCTATAAAGCCAACCTGAAGTCGGTTGTAAAACAATGCTGTTTTGCCTGAACCGAGTTTTTCGCAATGGAAACAAGAAACATAGTTATTTTGGTGATTTTGCAATGAAGTCATCATACTTCAAATTAAATAACTCGACGAATTTTCAACCGATTTCAATTAAATGAAACTTGCTGGATTTAGAATGAGCTTAATTTTTTTATTGCTACAACATAACGGGACAAAATATGTCTACAAATTGATCTCCAAGTGGAAAGAAATGAAAAATTTTAAAAATTTTTTTATTGTTTCATCATACGCTATAATGGCGCTAAATACAATTTTTGAAAGAAGTTAATTTAGATTTAGTTTCTGGTAGAACATTAGGTATGGTACAACCATTGATGCGATGTTTTCACGATTCGTAAATCATGTACTCATGTAAATTGAAATTAATCAATTTACATCATAATGAATTTATGAAACTATGTAAAAAATATATTTTAAAATTTAAAAAGTATACAATCCTTTGACTTCCATCTTCCATCTCAAATTCCAAGGTAACCGATCTAGAGAAGTAAACTCCAGTTGCACGTTGGAGTTGACACGCACACTTCTTTTTTTTAAGATATACTTAAAAATCTAGGATTCAACTAAAGAACGCACAACGGAACTACGTGGCCTTAAAACGACTTTTCCGAACAAAATAACGGCTACTCTTACGAAAAGGCGTCCACTTGCCACATTATGACATCAGGAGCGTTACTAGCTATATATTTAATATGTAAAACATTGTTGTCTTTTATATATCACGAGCACATACAATTAGCCGTTTTTCCCCACTTTATTTTTGTAAAGTGAGAAAAAATGCAAGTGGCTCTAATAATATGTTCACCCATTGCAACATAAAAAAAATATACAATGTCATTGCTTGCTCCTTTTTAGCCTAATACGTCTATTATGCAAAGCTTACATCTGCTTTTATTTTTTTTATTCACTGTTACTCAATTCTTAAAGCAGATCTAAATATAACAATCAACAATAACCCGACATTTTAAAAATGGTCAGCTCAAAGAAATTTATGTCCAATATCAGCTATCACAAACCGATTGTAACATTTGTACCATTTCGAAAATGAGTATAAATCATTTCTCAAAAGAGTTCTTTAATTATATTTATCATCTCCCTACACATTCTATTACTTTTTAATATGGTATACATTTCAAACTAGTATATAAATATTAATAATTGGAATCACGCCAAAGAAGTATAGCTTATAACGCGCGTACTGAGTTCACGCAACGATTTTTTTTTTTTTTTTTTTAATTTTCAAATTAAATGTAGTATCATGTCATTACCATTTCAATAATTTCATTATATTAAAAAAAGGATACAATAGACTTATATGCTTATCGTGTAAAAAAACAGTTATCGGTCATTGGATATAGTTCAACATAATGTTTCATTCAAAAATTCAATAAGTGGTAAGCTTTTATCATCTACAAAGATAAAATTGAAGTTTCCTCTTAGTATTATAAGTTTGCGAGTTTTTTAGAACCTTCTTTTGAATTATAAAGCGACTCTTTGAAAATGATGCATTTTGAATATTAGGAACTAACTGTTGAGTTGTATCCCAAATTTCGATATTGCTACATCATTTATCGGATGACATATCGAGAGTTGAATCTATGATCAAATCAAATAACGCGAATTTTACAACTATTCCTGGGAACCTGAAATTGTTAACGGAAACTATAAGTAACAGTGACAAAACCCTCCAGTGCAAAACTACGACCGAAGACCTAAAATCTGAAGCCATCTAAAATCTGAACAGCTAATGTTCTCAAGAAGCTTTTCATGGCAGTTTTTGCTCTCTGAGGTTTGCCAATGTCTGCAGAGAGGTGACGGCCGAACAAAAAAATTAATTTCTGTGTCATGTGGGAATTGAACCAGTGTTATCTGGAGTATGGGCCACGCACTCTACCCACTGCACCACGGCCGCCACCTTGGTTCTCTTCTTCTCAACATATTCATATCCGACTTGTCAGAAGTCCTGAACGATATCCCACACCTTATGAAGGTATGCAGATGCAAATGTAAATTTTTTACAGTCAAAACTGTTGTCTCTGGAGCAATGGTGTATCCAAAATAAACTGCATCTTAATGTCAATAAATGCAATGTTATAAGTTTTTCTCGTTAGAACATTACATACCTACCATCTCAATAGTACCCAACTTAAAAGAGTCAATCATGTAATGAATCTTGGAGTAGTCTTAGATTGCTAGATGCGCTTTAATCTGCACTATAATAAAATTGAGTCTTGAGCCAGCAAACAGCTGGGTTTTATTCAAAGACGAGCAAATGAATTCAAGAATATTTCGGTCACTACATCCTTATACTGTGAATTAGTGCGCCCAAAACTTAAATATGCCTGAATATGAATATTTGAATATTTGAAATCTGTCTATCGATTCCCATAGTGAAAGAAATCGAATCTGTTTAAAAGCAATTTACTATACACGCTGAGAGACATGTACAACCCCCGTGATTATAGTAGCCTTCCTTCATATGAATACAGACTCAGCCTTTTAAGCTTGATGCAATTATCATTAAGAAGATCATTATTATGTTCATGTTTTACTTCCAATGTTATTAATGGTGCTATTGACAACGAATATATTTATAGTATGATGTGCCTCTACGATTCAATAAGACGTACTAGGCATAGTGGACTGTTAACTGAATATTAGCACCAAACTACCTACGCAAACAATGAACCCATCAATCGATTCTGTAGAGAATTTAATGACATTTCCGTATACTTCTCTCCTTCAATGTCCAAATCCTCTTTCAAGATAACCCTCTCTAAATTCCTTATTAACCAAAATTACCCCGGGCTTAAGATAAATTATGCGTACTACTATTGTGTGTGGCCGAAATCCGACCATATCAAAGTCGATTTTTCTTTTGTATCTTTGCTGAACGGATCAACCCATAGCATGAACGAATGAACGGCGTCAGCGGCGCTCTCTGTCGCAGCGTCATATCGAAATAAATCACCAATTATTGAGCAAAATAAACAATTATGTCTTTGCATATGTTATATGAAGCAGGCAGCAGTTTTTTGACGCTGACGCGTTGAGTTCATTTTGTTGAGAGATAAATTAAGAGAAAGCAACAACTATAATGATACACAGCAGGGATGATATTGGCTTTGTTGTAAAAGGGCCAAAATTTATACAAAAATAGGGCATTTTTGCCAAGAATGGGTCCTTAAGTGGCAGTTCAATATTAAAGAGTTTCTATTTGAATATTTAGCCTTTCGAAATAGATTTCGATTTAACTGCTTCGGGAAATTAAACAATTTTAAGTTCAGTTTTCGTGTTTTTTTTGTTTTTGCTTTCACTGTTTTCACCTAAGCGGGGAAGTTTTTGGTTCGTCACAAAAATAGTACACTTTAGTTTAAATGATCAGCTCTCAGAATAAAAACTTGTGGATCAAAGAGATGTAGTGTAATTGTTTTATTTAAATAGATTTTATTTCATACATAGAGGTCCCATCTTAGCAAGAAGGTGCATTGAGCAATGTGCATTGATTGCAAAAGTCAAGAAAAAACCGCAAATTGGATCGATATATTCACCGCTAAGGAGTCTTGGGAGTAATTTTTTGAGTCCTTTGTTATATACATACTAATGTCAAAAATATATGAGAAAAGATATGCGTTAAGACTTGTAAGAAGACAAATCAATTATGCGGGACGAAATGGGCATGATACCAAAACAAAATCAGTTCTATCAAAAAAATATATTGAGGAATGACTTAATTGAATAAAGAATAATTTCATAAATGTTATAAAATTTTGGAATATAGAGCCTTGAACAACAAAATTAGTTAAATCACGTCGAATAAGGTGACAAAAAATATTCCATCGCAGTCTTCATTTTTTAATTAAAGAATTAAAGAATTTTCATCGGGTGCAATTTTGAAACTGCTATGCTGAATTTTTTACAAGCCTTATATTTCTTAAAATTTATGACTCGAAAACATTTTTCTATTTCCGATTTTTTAGATCTAATTAATTTTTTTTTTTTGTGGTGGAAAAAATCGCTTTTTTATGCAAATAATTGTTTATTAACCATTTATTTAAGATAAATTCTGATGCCATAATCTGAAAGAGCGTAAAATACGTCGGAAAATATTTTTGGTGCAGTTGAAATAAAAAAAAAATGGACAAAAATTCTTTCAAAATTAACGCTATAGAATTACTTTGGGATACTATTAAAAGTAAAATCGGTTCAAAAATTTAGACATTCTTTTGGAGAGTGTTTAGGAATTTTTATACCTCCATTATAGTAGATACCAAATGTTTGTGAGGAGTTTTTGTGTAGATGCCAATCAATAATACAAAAATTGGTTATTCTTCATAATGCTAGCATGGTGGCTTTATACAAAATATAAGAATGTCAGTTTTTTAAAAATGTTCTTCAGTTTTAATATTTTTTACAAGTGTACTATTTTTGTAGCCTACCAAAATCGTACCTGCGTAGGCTTATATAGCTTAAATATTTCAATCAAAATTTGGGGAGAATTGTTTAAGTTTTTTGTGTTTTTAAAGCTATAATTTCAAAACATTCAACATAACTTATTTTACTGAGAACGATTTTATTACAAATTTAAAATTTGTACCTTGATGTGACATACTACTTGATATTTTTTCAGTAGAATTTCAGAAAAAGGGCCTAAAATGAATCGAAAGGGCTTTGGGGATTACGAAATCAAAAAGGGGCTCAAAAAAGCCCCATAAGCCCCCAAATATTATCCCTGATACACAGCTTTTTTGAAGTGTTTGTGTCACTCTCGGATTCTACTCTTGCTCGTGTATGACACAGCAGCGATGTTCAACAGAGCTGTGTCGCTATTTTTTTGTTGTTGGTTTCTCATTGTCCCATTGGGAAAAAAGGTTTTTGCATTTGCTTAGCTTTACCTATCATAATCACAACATATTCGAATAAAAATTGAATTGTGCACATCTAATCGAAAATACCTTTCCATCGATAAAAGTTTTATGTGAATATTTTGAAGTTAACACAGGTAAAAAGGGATCACAAACTTTTTTGTTTGCGTATTAATATATAGATATAGTTATTTATACCACATTTAATCAGACCCTTTCCAAATTTGTTGCATATGTTTATGAAAATCGTGTCAATTAGGTGGGCTGACTACGCCCACACTTCTTAGCATGAGTTTCACCAGAAAACAAGGGAGGGGGAGAGGGGAGAAAAAAAATTAAACCTTAAAATAGGAAAATACTGAAACCCTTAGAATAAGAAACAATACCTTGCTTGGTAAATAAATAAATACCTATTATCGAATTTATGATGTAAATATATATACATCATAAAATTATCGAATAAAAAAAAAATCTCTTTTGAATTGACCCCTAGAGAGGTTAAGTATATAAGCAGGTTCTATTATTTTTCCGCCAACATTTCTTTTGAACACACATACTCCCTATCTGCCACCCTTCTGGAAGTCCTGGAAGATTATAGTTAATATCTCTCCTGAATTGGCCCTTATAAGGGACAAATATATGAACTGGTTATATTATTTGTCGCCCTTTAACATTTGTTTTCATTTTCTGCTTGCCTATTGGCTGAATCATAAACCTAAACAGTTCTAACGCTGACAGTGATGACATTAACGTTAATAGTGGTGATGATATAAAATTGCTGACGTTAACATAAGTGACGTTTACTGTGCTGAACCACAAAAAACCTACAAAAAAGTGCTTAACCACAACTTTGTAAAGTAAAAAATGCATAATAAGACTTTAATAATATGAGCACCCACTATAACTGCAAAATATGATCTGAACCCGAAAACTTTTTCAGTCGACTTTCCACTCAGGATTCTAAATTCGGAGGAATACATTTAGTGAATACATTTATTTTTACCTAAAATTGAGAATGGCAACCGCGATCCATCAATAATGAAGAATTTATTAATCATCCCCAGGAGCAGTTATTCTGACATTCCTATATAACATTGAGGAATCGATATAAAACGATTGATGCAGTTCAGCTTAATAAAGGTTGTTTTACGTCATTAATCGAACGGATTTTCGTTCGAAACAATTTTTTTTAACTTTGATTAAGTTGATGTTGGAATTACTTAAACCAAAACTCATAAATATTAGGTTTTTGTACAATTTGCTTTGAAATGATGCAAAAGTTAGCTGAACATTTAATTGCAAGAATAAAATTAGGAAAATCTTCCTACACACATAAATATATTACCCAAGAGCGCAACTGGAATAGTACAATCTTAAAATGTGATTATAAAACGTGTAAAGGCTTCGTACATATTTTATTATATTTTTATAGCCTTAAGACTTTAACCTAGCAGCAGATAATGTCTAATAGAAGAATTAGTAAAAACATTTCAACACAATAATAATTCGTTACTTACTCTCGTCCTGATTAACCACACTCCAAAACCAGATAGTGCTTAGGACTGTAGTTGCAGTAATTGTAGCTACCTGCCAAGGCTCACAACTGCCAAAGAGCCGATTTAATCCTTCGGTGAGTGTTTTTGCGCAATCACTAGTCGCGAAAGGTTTCATTGTTTTTTTTTTTAAACGTTGCGCCGTTACCTACAACAAAAATTTAAATTAATTTCAATTCACTAAATCAATTCAATAAGAAACAAGTCCGAGCAGAGTGCAATGTCGACTGACTTTCAAACTAGTGTCCAAACGTCGACCAACCCCTTCACGACAAAACTTATCAAGGCAATACATTTTTCCCCATTATATTAAAGTTGATAAATCATTATCGGTTTGTTTCCAAAATCGAATCTTAATCTTTTATTTTTTTGCTTCTTTGCCGTTTCGCTGTTTTCGCAAACAGACGCTGGCTGTGAATCAACTCTTGGTCTTGTTCAAGAGTCATTGAACGAGCATTCCAAGTTTTTTGTCTAATGCTCTTTACAACTCACCTGTTGACGAAATGAAATTTGTTTAAAGTCTTAAACTGAAATATGTTTAATGTCTTAAATATTTAATGAAGTGCTTAATATAAACTCTGCAAAGCCAAGAAAATTATTTTACACCAGTATTTTTCTTAATAGTTTCTTGATTTTTTTATTGATTGAAAATGTCTCGAGAACTTGTAATAAAAGCTCAGCTGTTAGTATTTTCTTTCACATGAAACACTGTTATCAGCAAGTTAAAAGAAGATTGAAGAAAATAATTAATGAAATATTGTAAACAAAAGTGAAGTTGGTAACACTTTACACTTTGAATCATCTATGCATGATACAGTATAAGGTAGGGCCATAATAAAATTAACCAGGTAACATTGACAGTTCTTTTGGTAATTTCAAACTGTCAAAAATATAACGAAGAAAAGAGCATGACAGTCGGCCTTTATCTATTTTTCAGAGGTAGCAATTAACCAAACATTTGCTTATTACCCACATATAGACACCATGTTTTATTTCATTGTATATATAATGAATTATTATTAGAACGAAAGTGTTAGTGTTAATTAGTAAAAATATAAAAAACTAGTAATCCGGTGTGGGGCTGAAACGCCAAAATAAAACATATCTAATGATAGGAAATTTTTTATATTATTTACTATTTTTACCTTTAAACCAAGGAGTTCATAGAAGCTTTCTTAGTTTCTGTCGAATTGTTAAGTAGCTCAGATATTACTAAGGCTGTCAATTTCGAACGGTTTTTGCAAGCCCAGGACTGTCTAGATTGAAAATACCGCTCCCAGGATTTTTCGGGATTTTTGTTTTCTATGTTTTCCAATGATTTTTTCAATTAAAACCATTAATATTAATTTTTTTATTGAAAAATTCAATCTTTTAACATCTTTTGGATCTATATTGTATATCATATTCTTTATTCATTTGAACACTTTGAAGTCATACATATCTATTAAATAATAACTTAACAAAACAAGAGAACACAAACTCATTAGCCCATTGTATTATTATTTTATTATAAACACATATTATTCATAATAATAATAAAAACATATTGTCATATGAAATCAAAAGGTCGTAAGTAATATTTTTAAAATTTTGCAGAAGCAAAAACTTACTAAAAAATTGCACTAAAGGCTTTTAGTACATTGTTAATAAAAACACCGTTTTTAGTTGTAGGAGTGTAAAATTTTTCAGGAACATGTATTCTGATACGGTGCATCATAATCATCAAAAAGTCGATTTTGATTTCTTGGTAACTTACTGAAGCTTTATGAATTCAATTTTAAAAATGCTGACTTTTTGAAGTTGAATCAGTTGCTTCATGGTAAACTTAATGCAATTTTAGAATATATAAATGTAAATTGCCTTGATGACTCCATACATTTTTTTTATATGGAACTCTTTGCTGTGTTTTCTCAATCAGTACCTTATAGTCTCAAATTTGCGAGGAATTCTGCGTACCCGTGGTACACAAAGGATTTAAAGACTCTTCGCAACAACAGGAATAGGGCATGGAAGAAATACGTCTGTAGCTTAGGCTCAAACGACCTAGAAACTTACAAACGTTTGTTTCTGGAATTTGAAAATCGCTCAGCTATATTATATCACGAATATTTAGATATTTAGATTAAGCTGAGAATATTGACAGATCCAAAGAAATTTTGGGGATTCGTAAACACAAAGAAGAAATCTGATGGATTTCCTTCTTCATTTAGAACTCCTGAGGGATTTACTGACAATCCCGTCAAAATTTGTGGCCTATTCGCCAATCTTTTTAAAGAATCATTCTGTGCAGATTCTTTTACTCCTGATGGAGAGTACTTTGAATATATGAATTCCGAACCCAGAGTATCTTTGGAACATATATCCTTCACTCCAGAGGATATTTTAATGTATATTAGATCGATCGATGAGGAGTTTGGTGCTGGACCTGACGGTGTTCCTGCCGCAGTGTTAACACAATGCGGTTCCGTTTTGAGTCAACCACATTATTCAATAAATCTATTAACGAAAGTTATTTTCCACTTTTTTGGAAAAAATCATTTATAAGTCCTATTTTTAAAAAGGGTTGCAGGAACGATGTTAGTAACTATAGGCCTATCGCTAAGCTCTCATCGATTCCAAAACTTTTTGAGCGGATGGTGTATGATCGGGTGAAAATTCACTGTGGGGAAGTCATAACAACTCGTCAGCATGGTTTTGTGAATGGCAGATCCACTGTGTCTAATCTTCTCGATTTTACAACATTCTGCTTAAATTCTATTGATTCTGGTAACCAGGTCGATTGTGTTTACACTGACTTTAGTAAGGCATTTGATAAGCTACCACACAATCTAATCTTATTTAAACTTGAGTTAATGGGATTTCCACAATATTTTGTGAACTGGATTAAATCGTATTTGGTAGAGCGATCTTATCAAATACGTTTCCGAGGCGCATTGTCTTCTGAATTTATTGCTGGATCAGGTGTTCCTCAGGGTAGTCACCTTGGTCCTCTTCTGTTTATTTTAGCTATCAATGATTTAACTCACGTCATTGAACACTCTCATCTGCTTATTTATGCCGATGATATGAAAATATACAGAACGATTAAATCTAGAGATAGTTCAGATCTACTCCAGTCTGATCTAAAATCCTTTGAAGTTTGGTGTTCTAAAAATAATATGTTTTTAAATTCAGATAAATGCCAAACTATGACCTTTTCGCGAAAAAGGAATAATTTTATATTTGATTATAAGATTAAAGATACTGCCTTGAGTCGTGTAGACACCGTCAACGACCTAGGTATATGCATGGATTCTAAGCTGTCGTTTAACATTCATATTGATAATATTTGTAAAAAAGCATCTTCAATGCTTGGTTTTGTAAAACGCTGGGCCAAAGAATTTAATAGCATGATTACAACTACAACGTTGTATTATGCAATCGTGCGTCCTCACTTAGAGTATGCAAGTCAAGTTTGGTCCCCAAGTTACAATGTGCATGTTGATCGAATAGAAAGAATCCAAAAACGTTTTGTTCAGTTTGCTCTAAGGGGC
Organism: Coremacera marginata; assembly: GCA_914767935.1. Taxonomy (NCBI): domain Eukaryota; kingdom Metazoa; phylum Arthropoda; class Insecta; order Diptera; family Sciomyzidae; genus Coremacera; species Coremacera marginata. Next base: position 58,952,185 of record OU612044.1, on the reverse strand, counting down.
TTAAGTGGAACTGACATATTAGACCTTCCTCCTTATGAGGATCGTTTAAAACTATTAAAAATGCAGTCTTTAGGTGATCGAAGGAAATCGGCAGATATCGTATATTTACACCAGCTCATAACAGGTGTATTCGATTCTCCAGAACTTCTTTCTCACATAAATTTTAACACTAACCGTAGAAGCAGTAGAAACGCTAACAACTTAATTTATTTGCCATTTAGTAGAACAAATTATATGGCTACTGCTCCTTTAAGTCGCATGAGTTCCTATGTTAACAATTGTAGCGTTTTTGATGTTAATTTGTCAAAAGGTCAACTCAAAAGTAGATTAAAATTAGTTGTGTAATTAGATCTATATATACGCATGGTTAGTTGTTACGTCTTGTGTTGTCCCTGAGCCCAACCCATTTATTGGTGGGTAAATTTTTCCCACATTAACTTGTTTGTGGTCACGGTTATCCATAACATTGATATTTTCAATGATTACTGGGTAGTGGCTTTAGATGGGTTAATGCTGAGGAAGTGCGATATAGCTGTAGTAGCTGAACTCTTTTGTTATTGCATGATTTCTAAATTTTTTAATCGGACATTCCCTTTTGGTGTGTAGCATGAAGCAGCTAAGTGGCTTGGACATCCATAATCGGACATCCATATCAAGCCACTTAAGCTGAAAGGTCATTAACTGCGTTTGCATATGCGTCCATCAATTCGCTGAACGCAATGCAATAGAAATGCGTGTAAGAGAGAGAGTTTTATGGTTGCGTTTGTGACGTTCATAAAACGCACTTTACTCAAGCAAAGTTGAAAATATTTCGACTTTCCTTGCGTAAAATGCGTTTATTGACAGCTCGTTACTTAAAAGGATAGCGAGAAGAAAGAAAAGCAACTAGTTTGGGCATTGTGTCATTGTTATTTCATACTGCTTGTTATATTTTGCGTCTTACTGCTTGTTAGTGAAATATATTTTTGTATTTATTAAATTAAAAAAAAAATGGAATCGTTTTGCACAGAAAAGTTGATTGATGCAGTAGTTCAGCGTTAATATTTATAAAATTAAATTTAAACAATAAAGAAAATATTGAATAATTTTGTAGCCCTGCTTACTCTGAACGTAAATCGCAATTATTGTACTCTGCAATAATTTTCTTGCGTAAATTGCGTCAGCGAGTAGACGGACGCAAATACAAACGCAGTTAATGAACTTCCAGCTTTAGCTGCTTCATGGTACACACCAAAAGGGAATGTCCGATTAAAAAATTTCGAAATCAGAAAATGTCGCAAGCAAGGTTGATTTATAAGGTTGTCGCAAGGGAGAGAGCGAGTGCCCATAATTGTCAAATCGAAGTTGACATCTCATAGAAAATCTGCAAGTGCTCTCTATTATCATCCGTTTTTCTTTCGTAATCATTCGCAAAATTGGCTGGTTTTGACAATTATGGGTACTGAGAAGAGAGTGCGATTAGCCCTGCGACAACCTTATAAATCAACCTTGGTCGCAAGTTGACTTCGGAAAACGTCAGACTTAACCTCCCAACAGACAGTGTAAAAGAGGTTACGAAAACTTTTTCAGCCAAATCTCCAGTTTAAGTTGCAATATAAACGTAGTATTAAATACAAAAATAATATTATAGCAGTTCAATTAGCAAACTGATGTTAATAAATTATACGTTCGGCTTTGGCTTTAAGGGGAACAAAATTAATTTTTTTAACACTTACTAGACTAGATAAGTTAATAGATTAGAAACAAATTCAATTAGTTATTAAAAACAGGGCGCTGTTAAATTGTCGCAGTCAATCAAATTTGTCTAATTTTTTAGCAGCTGATCATAAAGTGTTTCTAAGTTTATTTTAATAAAATAAATGTAAAAAAAATTTCGAGGATTTGCCGGGAATCGGGATCCCGGGATTGACAGCCTTATTTATATCTTAGTAAAGCATTATAATAAAAATCTAGCACATACTTTTAGACATCAAAAAGAAATTTGATTGTTTTTTTATAGTAAATTGTTTCTTCTCTTTTTAAAAATACTTAATATTTAAGAAAAAATAAGACCTCAATGCACATCTACAGAGCAAGATCTTTCAATTGCTACCATATTTATGAAAATCGCGTCTACAGTATAGATTTAATAGTCTTCACAAAAACTGCTCTTGCGTAATAATAGCCTCCACGAAATAACCCCAAAATGAAATAAGCCCCAAAAAAATTCCATACATTTTTGGGGTTTATTTCATACCCAGCAGGCATTCTAGCACAAAATGAGCTCAATATGAACTTTTTCCATTTGCAAATTTTTCGTATAAAGTCATAAATAGTTATTTATGAGACACATATGAGATAATAGTGAGTTTATTGGCGCATGTTTTTGAACTAAGTATGAGGTCAATAAGAGGTAAGTCGTGAACTCAAAATATTCTCATAATTAGCTCACATTGAGCTTCTTGACATAAGAAAATATTTGTCCACGGCCTCTACTGGCAAGTATTATATTATATTATATATATTTGGTCGAGTATTATATTAATTTTTTGTTTTAATTATTTCATATTTAACATTTGTTCCACTTCCTTTTCTGAAATTTTCATCTGGGATTATTGTACTACTGGTAGAAGCCGACCCTCTACCAACTACGCCATTAAGACTGCTGTAAATATTGCACTAAAATTTTAAAAATGATAAAATTAAATTATTATAAAAAACTTAAGAAAAACAGGCAAAATTTTAGAATAAACTTACATTTATATGATGCGCCATTTTGCTTTTAATTTTTTTCTCATTGCTTTTTTCCATTGTGTTAAAAATTGGATCCTCACAAATATCTCATAATTAGCTCATAATAACCTTCCAATTAAGAGAACATTCAATCTCGGTTTCTTTTTCATTTCATCTCATTATGATCTCATTATCACCTCACAACTGATTGTATTTTTTATTTGCCTTTAAAATCTAATACTTACCTCATGGCGAGCTTATTGTGAGTTGCACGAAATATTTCTGATTTCGTGAGCTCATTTTGCCTGCTGGGTATGAAAAATGCCCAATTTTTGGGGGTTATTTAATCTTGTTTGGGAAATATTGAATTTTTTCTTGAGGATTATTTCATATGAAACAACGTCATTCTGCTTTATTTTTCTGGAAATATTTCATTCGGTCTTGGACTTATTTCATTCCATAAATTTGGGGGTTTTTACATTTTATTTGGGAGTTATTTCATTTTATTTAAGGTTATCAAAGGGGTTATCAAAGTTATCATTTGCGCCTTTTACAGAATGAATATTTTTAAAAAGCTAGGGATGCTCGCTGTTGATCGATGCATCGGAAACATCGATATTTTCAAATCGATTCGTCCAATAATCGGCGATGTATAAAATAATATCGTATTATGTATTTTATGCGATGTAACCAAAACAACTACCTGTAGTTCCAAGTTTTAAGAAGGTATTTTAGCTTCGATACCCTGCCGAAGCCCCATTCCTTAATTGTTTTACTTTATTTTCGTATGCTTCAATGTTATTTCTCCATATTTCAGGAAAACTGCAATATTTTCAATTTTTATTATAAAATTTAATAAATTCTATCCAAAATTCAGTGTTTGGAATGACCGCTGTCGATGTTCACTATGCGAACATCAAAATTGAGTGTTGGACCGACTGTGTTCACATGTCTAACATAATGATATAACTATTTCAGGCACTATGCAAAGAATGTCAAAATAAAAAAACAATAGGTTCCAGCATATGAAATTCTTGCAATTCGTACGATTTTCTGTCGTTTTCTGCTTTTTCCTGTTTCCGTACCCAAAAGAATTGCAAAAGAGAGCGAAGCCTTAGTAAAAAATATTGGGGCACTTAAGAAATTTTTCCACTAATTTCTACCAACAAGTCAATTACTTTAATTGTTTTTTGCAATTCCACTCAAAATCAAAGCGATGCATCGGAAATATCGATGTTTTTAGTCGATACATAGCGAAAAATCGATATGAATTCACTATGCATTGCATCGGAAAAAACAATGATGTATTCTTTACATAAGCATAACTATAAAAGGCGCTGCTACATGGAAAAAATAATGCTGAAAATTATTAAAATGTTAAGCTTTTCACAAAATTATCAAGTGTATACGTAAAATTCAATTACAGTCGTGACTATTCATTGGGGGCTTTTTAATTTTTTTTGGGATAATTTCATTTTGAGCTTAACTTTTTTTTTTAGCTCATTTTTTTGGGTGCTACTTCATTGGGCCTTATTTACATTTTTTCGTTGGGTGTTATTTCATAATGAAATAAGCCCCACATTTTCTGACTTATTTCATTTGGGCTTATTTCATTGGGAGTTATTTTGTGGAGCCGTAATAATAATATAGATAGATTTTGAAAATGTTAAAGTGCAACAACATAACAACCCCATACATTGCGCTTAAAACTGAATAGTTAAGTTTTCGCAAATTCTATTCGCATTTTATTCGCCATTAAATTTTACTTATGAAATGGTTGATTTAAAACTAATTTGAAAATCTTTTAAATAATCAAACATGTGTTACGTGTCCCTAGCTATCGTACCTGGCATGACCGCGCCGACTAGCTCAACATTCTACGGGCGCAATTCTCAACCCGTCATGCCAGGTCGAGGGAGCAACAATAACTTCCGGTTTGCACCGGAAGCATAATAAAAAAAACTCAAAAGAAAACTAAAAATCAAAACAAACAAAAACTGAAAGCAAAATTAATACTATAAATACTAATAAAAAAAATCACTGGAACCAAAACAAATAGAATTCGAACCAAAATAAAATATTAAAAAAAAATCCTTAAAACTCGCGACTCACACAACACCAAATACCGAAGAGAACCAGGAGATGTTTATCCTGTTGCGTACCCACCCAACCTTAGTTATCAACCATTTATTTAGATAACCCCATAAAAGAACCACGGAAAAAAATCGCCTTTAAATGCCCATGTCACCTGGTAAGTATCACCCTTAGAACGCCCCTGTGTTTACTGCCCCCCCCCCCCACAAATTAATTTAGCAAACCATATTCTTTCCCCATTTTAAGTTTACATTTTTTTATTCATAAAACAAACTAACATTACTTTTCCTCTTTCTTTCAGACAATGGATATTATTTTATAAGATTGCTGACCATATTCTTATATTTATATGAAAAAATATCTATATGTATATTATATATTTTGAAAGAAATCTTACAAAAAAAATATGTATTATAAAAACAAAAAATCAGAAAAATTACGTGTTCACAATAAAGATATAATAATACCAATTACCATTCCACTGTAAAAAAACGTTATTAAATTAAGAACGCTATAAATGCTAAAAAGAACAATTGTATATAAAAAAAATTTAAAAATTGAAATCAAAATAAAAAAAATTATATCAAAGATATTTATAAATAATACGGATATATCTTCAAATAAATATGGACTTATAATTAGGTATTGAATTTGACAATTTTTACAAATGGCGAAATATGATTAGGTATATCTATAACCAGGCATTATTTTTTAAGATTTTCAAAATGGGCTAATGAAAAATCTTCTATATATATAAAAATGAATGTATGTATGTGGGTATGTGGATATGTGTGTATATCACGTATAGACTCCAAAACCACCGATCCAAACTTTATGAAATTTTTAGGGATACTGAAGCAACATTCTGGAAGTGTTCCTGTGAAGTTTGGTGTTGATTGGAGAAGGGGGCGTGGTACCTCCCATACAACCCAAATTGGCTCTATCGCCCACAAACCAAAAAAAAATGCTATATATCAGATGGTTTTAATCATATAAAATTAAGATTTGGTAATTTTGTTCAGATAGTTACTTTCGGTGACTGTACAAGGAATGGGCGTGATCATACTACATCTACGCCCACTTTTCATCAATCATTTTAATTCCTGAGATGTTCAAGTTTTGATAGTGAATCTTGGTATGCAGGTACTATGGGTCCAAGTGGCAGTCACTATGTAAATATAAATGTTGTCACGCCCACTTATACCGCCCACAAATCAGTAAAAATGCTTTATATCAGACGGCTTTTGCCGTAGAAAACTAAGATTTAGTAATTTATTTTAAATGATTACTGTCAGCCAAGTGTACAAGAAAGGGACATGGCCGCACTATATCTACGCCCACTTTATCGAAATCATGCTTATTCCTGAGCTGTACACGTTTTGATAGTGAATCTTTGTGTGCTGGTACTATGGATTCAAGTGGCAGTCATTATGTATATATAAATGTTGTCACGCCCACTTTCAACACCCACAAATCAGTAAAATGCTTTATATCAGACGGCTTTTGTCGTAGAAGACTAGGATTTGGTAATTTAGCTTATTTGATTACTGTCGGCCAATGCACAAAAAATGAGCATGGCCGTACTATATCTACGCCTGGCCGTACTATATCTCGAAATCATGCTTATTCCTGAGTTGTACACGTTTTGATAGGGAATCTTAGTATGTAGGTGCTATGGATCCAAGTGACAGCCACTATCAGACCTATTCTGGCAAATTAACAATAGTAAACCAGTATTTTTCATATATCTATGTGTTTGTTGTAATTTTTTTATTGCAAAACAAAAGTTGAAGATAAAAAAAAATTAAATTTCGATAAAAGTTGTCAGCTGCTTTTAATATATTGACAATTTCATTGACAAATTTTGTTTTTTGAGCTTAGAATTTTGTTTTGAAATCAAAAAATTACAACAAACACAAAGAAATATGAAAAATACTGGTTTACTATTGTTAATTTGCCAGAATAGGTCTGTATGTATACACAAATTTTGTCACGTCCACTTTTAACGCCCACAAATCAGTAAAAATGCTTTATATTAGACGGCTTTTACCGTAGAAGACTAAGAATTAGTAATTTTGTACATAAGGTCACTGTCGGCAATTATTAAAAAATGGGCGTGGTCGCACCATATCTACGCCCACTTTTCCGAAATCATGCTTATTCCTGCGTTGTACGCGTTTTGGTAGTAACACTTCATATGCAGGTGCTCTAAGTGGCGGTCAATATATATATATATATATATATATATATATATATAAAATTTGCTACACCAACTTGTACCACCCGCAAATAAAAAAAAACAACTCGAAATGGCGAATTTTAGCCCTTGAAAGGACTTTGACCGATCTTCTTATGATGAATAGTGTTGTGCGTGTTGTGGAATGTTTGAACACAAATGATCGAAAACTGGACCTACAAGTTTTATGCCGACTCCAAACGGCTTATGTTCTCAAGAAGCTTTTCATGGCAGTTTTTACTCTCTGAGGTTTGCCATTGTCAGCAGAGAGGTGGCGGCCGAACAGAAAAATTAATTCAATTAAAAAAATTTGTGTGTTAGGTGGAATTTGAACCAGGGTTTCTCTCTCGCATATGGACCACACACTCTACCCACTACGCCACGGCCGCCACTTTTTTTACCCACAAATCAATAGAACTTCTATTAATCAGACGATTCTCATCGCTAAATACTAAAATTTGGTAATTAAGTTCATACGCTTACTCTCGACAGCTTTGCAAAAAATGTACATGGTAGCACTATATCTGTGCCCACTCTTCAGCAATAATTTTATTTAATTTATTTATTTATTTATGTATTATATTTAATTACAACTTAACAATTATAACTAAGTAAGCTCTAGCTGGCAGGGCTATCGGTTAGAAAAAATTTTAATTCCTGAGATGTGAACGTTTTGATAGTCAAACTTGGTATGTAGGTTTTATGGGTCCAAGTGGCGATCAGTTTTTATATACATTTTGTCACGCCCACAAAGCCGTAAAAAGTATATAAATCAAAATTTACAGTAAAAGAATAAAATTTGGTAAATTAGTTTATATGTTTACTGCCAGAACCCTTAACAAAATGGGCGTGTAGCACTTTATCTATGCCGACTTTTCAGAAATCATTGTAATTTCTGAGCTGTACATGTTTTGATAGTGAAACTTGATATGTAGGTGCAATGGGACCAAGTGGCGGTCACTATATGTATAAATGTTGCCATGCCTACTTTTTCTGCTCATCTATCTAACAGTAAAAAATGTATGTTTGTATACTAAGGCTCCTCAAAAAAAATAGGTGTTTGGGTCAGTTGCTCAAAATAACGCTTTATGTTATGATGATTCCCCAAATATTTCGACAGTAGCGATAGCCATCCGTGAGCTGAAATAGTTTGAAATAAAAAAAAAAAAAAACAAAACCGAAATGGCCATTTCAGCCCTTGAAAGGATATTGACCGATCTTCTTATGTTCTTAATAACAAACGGTCTGACTTAATAGTTATCTGCACGAATCAGTTTTTAATTTTTTTAGTCGGATCAGAGGTAATGCGGATTTTCATTAATTTTATAACTTTTTTTTATATTATTTTCACTAAAATTCAAATTAAAAATTTTTTTTTTTTTGTTTTGCCATGTAACTTTTGGTCAAATAAATTATCTATTGATGATAAAATATAGTGTAAAGTGAAGAATTAAATGAAATTACAAAAAAATTTATACATTTTTTACATTTTACAATTTATTTGACTAAAATTAGTATTGGAAAAAATTCATTTGAATTTTAGTGAAAATAATATGAAAAACGTTAAAACAATCCATAAAAATCCACAGTATCTTTTGTCCAACGGAAAAAATTTAAGATTTTTTGATGCAAAAGAACTTTTTCATTACTCTTTTTTCTGACCGTTTCTTTTTTTTTTTTAACTACCATACCAGGCAATATTTTTAGTTGAAATTTTTTGGGTATCATTATAACATAAGCCATGGATTATTTTGAAGAACTGGACTAAGCAACTTTTTTTCTAAGGAGCGTGAGGCGAATTAATGTATATACGTGTGTGAGTATATGTGTATATCACGTAAAGACTCCGAAACGGCTAAGCCAATTTTTATACCAAGGCCTTGAGAGGGTTCCTATGAAGTCTGGTGCCGATCGTAAGAGGCACCTAAAATACACCTAAAATTTTTGATATCGAACAGTTTTGGTTTTTTTTTTTAGGTCGCACAGCCTCGGAATTCAGTATTCGACCTCAATTTACACATGCCGTTCCACTGGTAACATTTTATGGGCGTTAGACGAGGGGCGTGGTACTTTTTCAGTACCCCAAATATTCGGTATAGTTTTCGAAATAAGTCACACATCAATAAAACTCGGTACGAATTTACTATAAAAGTATGGGTTCACTAAAGCTACACCCTCTTTTAGGGGATAAGCGCTGAGCGCAGCGAAGCGCGCCGGGTATAAGCTAGTTTATTAAAAAAAAAATTCTTAAGAACTGGCAAATTTTGTGTTTTTCTTTTTTTTTTAAATCCCGAAATTCGGAACAAAATAAAATGATGGCCTTTTTGTCAAACCAAGATTTTTTAATACAGACGCGACTTTTCTTTTATGTTATTTTTTTCCTACCTAAAGGAGCTCTCTTAGGGGTCTTTATTATATATGAAAAAATTAAAAGAAATTATCACAGAAAAAAAAACACGATAAGAAATTATTTTTTTAAATTTCCAGCCAATTTTTTTTTTCTTTTAAAATTTGGTTAAGCAAAACGTTTTTCTTAAACACATACTCGAATTTAACGCTAAATATAACAAGCACGAAAGAACTAAAATAAGTACATATATATCTCTAGCTATGCAAATATTTTCAGACACATATATCTACATTTTGCCTAATGCTCAGCAGCCATTTTTGACGCCAATATATATATTATTTTGAACAAATATGTATTTCCCATATCAGCCTAGATAATTTATAAGTTTTCTATATTTGTCTAAAAATAATCCAAAACCTATATCTCCGAACCCTTCTCGACTTTACTCCTCCTTTCCCCTTTTTTCTATCTTTTTTTCTCTTTTTTGTGGCCTTTTTCCGTCCATAAATAGGTAAAAACGTAATTGCACGCACCAGGCAATCATATTCATAGAGTAGGTCTACGATTCGTCACTTTATGAATGAATCGACTTAACTTTTAGCTTACAGCTTTTACCATGTTTTAACCTATGGACGTAGTGGTATGAACCATGATGGCCGCCTACAGGAGCTGTCAACAGCCGTCGGTAAACACAGGAATACAAGCAATATTTGCAAGGGAGTTTATTTATTAATTTAATTACTAATAATCTCTTTTCAGGATCACGAAACATGGAAAAAAACATCCAGCAGGTGCCTGCTCTTCACTGAGACCAAGTAAGTCTTGATTTTCATTAGGTTTTTAAGTAGCATAACCATTCCTTATATATTTCATTGCAGACCAGACTAAAGGTGACCAGGTGGCTATTTTCTTTTTTATTTAATATTTTGCAGGTAGGTGATGATTTTATTTTTGTGATATAAAAATTTAACTATTTCTTTCAGATCACCAGTTTTCGCCACACGCAACACATGAGACTATAAAAATTCCAACAAATAACAGTTGTTGTCTTGAGCTGTCTCAGTTTTTGGGATATTAAACTGAATTTGAAATATTAAACTGAAAAAAAATTTGATATGGTCAATTTGTGAAGTTAAAGCGCACTGTGTATGCCTTTAGTATGGAAGAGGTTTTAGATAGGCCTACACCCCCACCAAGGGTTGTGAAGTGTCATCACAACATGAAGCTAATTTGTTACCTTTGAACCCTCAAAGGGGCGCTGATCGACGCTTTGTTTTGGTCCCAATTGTTATGGAACAACGTACCTCAGGTGTCAACGTTAAACACAACAAATTAATAACCTTTTTTTTTGACTTGCAATCCTGATATTACTATAGTTTAACTGATGTCAGTGCCTTTTTGTGATAGCGACAAAAAATGTAACTTCATAAAAGTCATAAAATTGAAAATTATTCATTTGAAAAGAATTTAATTCAAACTAAATAACTGCTAAAAAAAAAAAAAAAGAAAAACAAGAATACGATAAGCAAAATAGAAAATAGTTGTCAAGCGGAGAGGCTCACAAATTCATATGTAGATGTATGGCGCAACAAGATGTGTGCTTATGTTTATCAAATTATTCAAGTTGAAGAAAATCAGGCACTTGAAATTATTTTTATTTAAATTTTGCCTTTTCTTCTTGAAGTAAGAGGTTTTGTTTAAATGTAAATAATTTTTTGATGCAATTGTCATACAAAACTATTACGATATGTGTATCACTATTTTCATATCACATGATATAAAGTCGTTCATGGTTTCAATACTATAGTATTCAATACCATATGTGTGTCGAACATTGAGAAAGCGGCCCTAAATGTTATTAAATGTTTGCACACAGATGAACGAGTACTGAATCTACAAGTCTTATGTTTCCTCTAAAGAGCTCATCTTCCCAAGAAGCCGAACAGAAATATTAATTAAATTAAAAAACTTTCTATGTTAAATGGGATGTGAACCATGATTTTTTTGACATACAGGCCACGCACTTTAACCAGTATGCCATGGCTGTCATACATTTTTTTATATATATTTTTTAATGGGGGGGGGGGGGGTATAACTCATGTACATGTAATAAGGTGGTTATATTTGGGTATTTAATCGATAATCTGTGCCACTTCGATAAATGTTTTTAATTGAAGTAATATAAAAAGGCTTCGCGTTTTCCGAGCATTATAATTTTTTTTGTAACTCAGACAAGTTGTAAGTTTGTGACATAAAAAAACTAAAAATTTGTAGAAATAAATAAATTAATTTCAAATGCCATTAGCGCAATACCTGTTGAATTTCCAATCTAATTTTCTATAAACATCCTTTTTACACAAGCCATCACTATCTCAAAACTCTGCTGCTTGTTTTTAGATCTCAAAACAAGCTAGTGTCATGGCATTAATACTACGGAGAAGCTTTTTCGCATTGTTTAAAAAAAAGTATGAGTAAAAAAGCAGCCCTGCCAGCTTTTCACATTTGTTTTATTCTAAACAGCTGGCTTTGTGGTTAAGCTGAAAAAGTAAAATATCTATGGAAACATAAAATATCTTTAGAATAAACAAGTTTTGTTCCTACTATAAATTAAATGCTAGGTAACCTGCGAAGTGCTGTTCTAAACGTAAGTTAATAATGTGACTTATATAAAATTTTCTGTTATATCTCCTTTGTCTGTCCAGAGCTTGCGTCAACCAATAGCCACAGGGCTACACACTTCAATCGAACTTCATGTCCAATACACAGAGGTGAAAGAATGTAATGGAGTACGTGAGATAACTTTGAATCAGCCCAAGACTCGGAATGCCCTTTCGATGGGCATGATGGAGTCCATAAAGGAGGCTTTGACTAAAGATATAGATAAGGATGACTTGCGTTGTATTGTGCTGTCTTCGTCAGGACCAGTGTGGTCTTCAGGGCACAACCTTAAGGAGCTGGTGAGCATCAGGATTTAGTTCTAAAGCAAATTAATTTCTATTACTCCCTTTCCTCAGACCAAGGAAACTGGTTCGGAATTTCATTTCAAAGTGTTTCAGAAATGCACAGAGGTTATAATGAGCATCTACAAGGCGCCAGTGCCGGTGGTAGCGAAAGTGAACGGACTGGCGGCAGCGGCTGGCTGTCAGTTTGTAGCATCCTGTGATATAGTTGTATGCTCTGACAAGAGCAGCTTTTCTACACCTGGGTACAATCATGGTGGAATAATTATTGACGTAATTGTACTCTAGAGCCCAACCTCAAATATGTTTTTTCTTATTTTTATTAGATGTATATGGGCCTCATAAGCCTAATGGTGCAATAAAATTTGCCCACTCTCGTATGGCTTACGAAATAAAAATCTTGAAAGTTTGAAAATTCGGTGCAATTTTTTAAGTGTGTGGCAGCTGAAAACTGAAAAACTCGCAGCGAAATGGTCAAAATTGTTTTTTTTTACGATAAGATGATTAGCCCTTGTACGGAATGTTCAAAACAACAATTAACAGGGCAAACAATTTTATCACAAAAAAAAAACTATTTTGGCCATTTCGCTCGATTTTTCTGTTTCCATCTTCCAAGCACTTAAAAAATAGCACAGCATTTTCAAACTTTCACGATTTTTATCTCTTAAACCATATAAGAGCGGCCAAATTTTATTGCAGCATTAGGTTTAGAAGGCCCATAACATCTAATAAAAATAAAAAAAAATATTTGAGCTTGGGCTCTAGAGTACAATTATTCCTAATTATTGTGGCATCTGCTGGAATAATTTTTTTTTTAAGAGCTAATTATGGAATCTTTTGCTCGACGCCTGGCATCGCTATCACAAGAACCATGCCGCGTCGGAAGTCCGCCTACATGTTGATGACTGGTATTCCCATTACAGCACAAGACGCATACATCGCTGGTATTTAATAAAAAAAAAACCTACTTTGCTCTCTGATATTTAAACATACCGTAGGGCTTGTAAGCGTTATTGTACCAGAAGCGCAACTTGATGCTGAGGTAGAAAATATAACAAATTCTATAAAGCGCAACAGCCGCGCAGTGTTGAAACTCGGAAAAGAGTTTTACTACAAGCAGCTAGAAATGAATATTGGAGATGCTTACGCTCATGGATCAGAGGTTTGTTCTGTTGCTTTGTTGATTTTAATACACCTAAGATCGTGGACATTTCTTAAGGTTATGCGAGACAATCTGCTACTCACAGACGGTATCGAGGGCATCAAGAGCTTCATAGAAAAACGTAAACCAAATTGGACACACAAATAAATTTAATTCCGAAATTTTAGACTACTATAGAAAACCTTTAAAGCATATTTTTGATAAAACGGATTTTATATAAAGATCAATAAATAGAAAGAAAAAAAAAAAAATATAATATCCTAGTTCTGCAAGACTGACTGAATTGAAAAATATATGGTTTTTGCTAGATAGGTTGCTACACACAAGTCGGTATTTGTCTAAGGTAGGTAGATAAGTGGGAGATGTAGGGCTATCCATTTTATAAAATCATAGTATAAAAGCACGTCCTACGACGGGTTGGAGCATTCACGCTAAACTGTAATTATTTTATGCCATTATTCAGTGCTTTTACAACATACTGTTCTGAAAAATGTTCAGCCTGAAAGTATGCATACATATAAAAAGCAAGCATGTCGCTGATAAGTATCAAATGCATTTTCTGTGCATACTTTTAGGCTGATTACACAAAATTGGTACAGTTTGATCGATAAATATTTAGGATACCGTTGAATTCGTTGTGGAATCGATAAATTTGGGTCGTTCGCTATACTTTCTTTAACTGCAGCAATGATTTCGTTGTTCAGGAGTTGCCTTATAATTTCATCAATTTTTTAACCACATTTTCATGAGTTGGTTGATTTAAGCAATCAAAATCTTCTCTTAAAAGGCGAAACGTGGCTATAGGGCAATTTCCATTTAAAAAAAAAAACTAATTCTTTGAATAACAGTTCTGAGATTTATGTGAGAAAATTAACCAAATGTGTGCAAATGATCAATCTACCGAAATTAAATATTAAACACGTAAATCACCATCTTCTTTTGCTAGTTTGTTTTGTTAGTTAAAGTTTTGCTCATTCCGTTAAAGTAACCGGGTTGATTTGAAATATTTTTTATCACTCCTGTAATTGCTGAAAATTTGGCATATAACCCGCAATATAAATATAACCCTTCCAAGTTAATTAAAGAGTAGACATTATTTTAATTTTTTTTTTTTGTAATTTTATTAACGGGTTTTAAATACAATGCTATAAAAAACATTTTAGCTGATTTTAAATTTATTTTCAAATAAATTTAATATTTGCTTCTTTTTCTTGAAGTAAACATATTTTGTTGCTATTGTTATTGGTGTATGTAATGATTGCAATTGTCACTGAGTGGTGTATATTTTGCAATTGTTTTTTGTAAAGTATTTTTAGCAAAAAAAAAAAAAAAATAGATGCAAATTAAATATTGTATTAGATCTGAAATAGTTTTTGTTGTCTATATATGATCAAATCATTAGATGACAAATTAATGCATTTTTCGTACGTATAAAATTACTAGTAAAAAGTTTTTAAAGGGGTAACTTTTAAGAGTTGTTAAGATGTTGAAGTCGGAAATAATGATAAAGTTAATAATTCGTTCTTAAATATTTTCTATGATTTATTCTTAGTAAAAAGCTTAAATTATATATAAAAGGATTTTGTTGTTTTTAACCCTTGCACTCCTGTAATCTTAATAAAAATAATTGTAAACTAGTTGCAACTGCAAAATATGTTAAAGAGCTGCTCACGTGCTTGAGCTATCCGAATGCAAAGAGGAAAGGTATTCTAAGCTTTGGCAGATGAAAAGAAACCAAAGAAATCATGCACTGGATCTTCTTTTTTTTTTTTGTGCGGAACTGTAACAGCAAAAACAGCTTTGATATGAAGTTATTTTTCAGTTAAATAAGAATAAATTAAAACTATGAATATAAATGATGTAAATATCTGTTGAGTGTTGAAGTTGTTACAGTGTTTATTAATTAATTTTTGTATTAGAAACATTAAGATTATTAGTTCTACTATTATAATTAGTATTTATTTATTATTATGACAAAAAAGGAACAAAAAGTTATATGTAGTTGTTGTTTATTCAACTTCTATGTATCAATATTTTGGGGTTTGTTTTGATGTCTTCAAAATTGCGTAAAAATTTTTTTTTTTTTTGTAAGATTTTCATTCATGTATTGTATGTTTTCGTTTAGTGGGTGTGCGAGTGTGTGATGGCATGCTGCGCTGGTTTAATGTTTCTTATTCAGCGTTCTTTGAGCACGTTGTACACTTTTATTTAAACTTCAGTTTGTGGCCTCTTCTCTATCCAGGCCTTAATGGGTTCTATGGCATTGACTGTTTCCACAACAGCTCTCAATGCTGGATATGGTTCGAGCAAATCACGCTTGACCATATAGTTCATATAGTCCAAAATACCAGCAAAGTATACATCAGCCCAGGTAAACTGCAAATGCAAATACGTACGATAAAAACACTTAAAACAATAGAGCCTGCTAAGCACAACTGGCTTCTTGAACTCTTACCTTTGCCAGTGCCAAGTGACCATCATTGTCCTTCACAGTCTGTTCCAGCTTCTCCAAATAAAATGGAATGACTTCTGAATTCAGGGTGACCAATTTCTTCTCCTTGATTTCGTCCTCAGGCTCATAGGAAACGACTGCAATTTCTATATATTAAAAAGCAAGATTAATCAACAACACTGATCATGCAACATCGCACATTGTTCGCTACTTAAGCGGAAGTCATTGATGGTGTCCACAACGATATCAATTTGCAAATCTTCCCATGGGTTGGCGCCGCAAAGACCAACAGTTTTAGCCAAAAATCTGGCCATTGAAATGCTTTGATGCACACGTTTGCCATCGACCTCTAGAACTGGCATCTGGCCCATGGGCATAGCTAGGTAAGCGAGATAAAAGTAAAATTAATAATTACGAACACATTACGTAAGTCATAAACTGCATACTTGGCTTTAATGCTGGCCATTCATCACGTGTCACACGCACATCCTCGTACTCGATGCCGCCATAAGCGAACAAAAAGCGCAACGGCTCAGCTAAAGCCTTAACATTGAAATAGAACAGCGTATAGGTGTGCTTGATGGGTTCAACTGGCCCGGCATCTGCGGGTGGTGCACCCTCGACTCCCTCTGCTGGTGGCGCTTCACCCTCGGCAGGTGCAGCTTCTGCTGGAGGTTGTGCTTCATCGGCCATTATTTCTGCTTATTCTGGAATTAAAAATTCAAAATATCGTTTGATCGATGTTCAATCCGATTTTGACTGTACTCAAAAAAGTGATTACTCAAAAAAGTTCTGAAAGAATTCGCTCAGGTGGCTAAAATTAAATGACACACTAAGGTGTTTAATTTTCTTATGCCATGAACGTAGACAGGGAGAAGCATGAGTCAATTTAATTTTTTATAATAGTCTTCTCTCTGGCTCGATTTATTTTTACTTATTTCGCAATTTTTTCAAGTTACTCTATGGAATTTTTACATTTTCGCATGATAGTTAAACTTTCGTTTCGGGGTTCTTTTCAGTGAGTGCTGCCGATTAAAACAGATCTCAAAACATTATTTAATGAGAGTAAATTACTTAATGGCGCATAACTATAGTTCTTCACAAAAGCCAACTTTAGAAAGTAAAATTCTTTAATTTTAAAGCATACTTTAAAGTTTTGGCAGCCATAGACAAAATATTTCTCGTTACTACAAAGTATCGACTCCTTACTTTCGATCTATTACATAATCTAATGTAATAGTATAAACTATTACAATTGCTGTCAAAATTAGCTGTTTTTGGAAACATATTTCTTAAAAAAATCCAAAAGTGCACGATGATTGAACCAAAATAGGTAAATTTGTAAATAAATTCACACAATTTTTATAATAATTAATAGTTTTACTTATTATTTCTAAATTTATGTATATAGACATCCAAACGCGATAGGGAGCAGAACTGAAAGGCAGTAGAGAAAGATTGCTTAGTCCCATTTTAGACACGGCGATATTGCGACGATTTTATTCACCGATTTTTTGCTCGTTGAATCGGGAGGAGAGATGAAAGCGGAAACGTACACATCGGCCGTACCAGCGATTTATCGCTCTCACTCGTTCACTCACATGGACAAAGAGTGAATTACTAAGAAAAATTGCTCGGTCAAAATCGCCATGTCTTCAAGCTATGGACGACGAAACAGTGCAACAAAAGAAAAACAAAGAAAATCGCCAAAAACCAATTACTGTCGGAAAATGAGCAATTTGGTAAAATTTACTTTTTACCTGACTTAGTTCGGAATGGCTTGGAAACCGAATAAAATTAGGCAATAACAGAGCAATTCTTTTTGAGATATCCTTAATAACTCTTCCAACAGTAGTTTTGGACAAGCCATGCAGATCAGCTATAATTAATCAAATGTCAATTATTAACTTATTAATTTGTGTTAATGGTTGAAAAATAAACTAATCAATTTCTGCCATTTGCCTCAAAGTGAAGTAAATTTGATTGTAAGTTATGGGCAGAGAATGTGTAAAACTTACCCATGTCACTTTGGTGAACATTTCTTCCGAAAAAATGCAAGGTGCTAAGGACTTGTGTGCTTATTGGAATTGGCAGACCTCTATTATTCGTCGGTTGTTCAATATTTAATATATCAATTATATATTGCGCTGTGGTTTTATCAAACCTATACCGGGAATAAAATTTATGTTCTTCCAAGCTAAAAGGGTCCAATCTTTTTTTGTACACTTTTGGCCTTCTCAATAGATCCACATCATTTAAGATATCAAAATCTCTATAAATATCTTGAATACGATTCTTTTTATATTTATTGTTAATATAAATTAAGAAATGCAAGCAGATTCCGTCAAAATTGGCACTTGAACTTTAATGTATAATATAAATAGTTGCAGCTTTAGATGACTTTAAATTTAAAGCATACTTTATGACTAAAAGATACCTTTATCTCGTCTATGACAAACAAAAAGTAGGCTTTATGAAAAAGTGTACTCTATATTGCTAAAAGTGTGCTTTATTTTTAACTATAGTTATGCGCTATAGAGTTTAATTTTATCGCGTAAAATTTTCCGTATTATTGTAAATTTCTTGTTAAGATCAAAGTTTTTGTCGATTTTCTTACCATTTCGAATTAAACTGCATACTTAACTTTTCATTAAGATTCTTAAGTTTTGCAGATTGTTAATTGCTCTGAAAAGATAATTCATTGCTTCTGTTTTTATAAATGATAACCCGAAAGGGCGAGAGCGAATTTTGAGTGCTCTACGCACTCTTGAATCACGCACGCATTGGAGGTGTTTATACATCAGTCAAATGATTGAATCAATCAAAATTTGTTGTTGCTTTCCTATGTAAAAAAAAAATGAGCTTTATCTCAGAGCGAAAATGAACTCCAAAATCTTCTCTCGTCAGTAAAAATTTTGATTGAGCTCCAGACCTGCATCAATCAGTCAAAGGGTTGCATTATTTAACTTGTCTGCTTTTTAGTAGGCAATTATATCAAGAAAAGTAGTTAACTGAAAACAAAGGTAGTTTTTTGAAGTGAAAAAGAGGTGTAGTTTCTTTAGTTCATGCCATAATTTCATTAATTCTTTTGTTTTTTTATGACTTGCATGCGATGGTCATTCAAATAGGTATAATTTCCGGCGTATTGATTTCCTAATGTGATCAGTTTTAATCCTAAAAGATCAACTATATTTCCGCTATTGTTTTCCATTTTGTAAAATTATTATGCACACAAAACAACAAAAGAAACACCCAAATAAAGTAATGCACACAGCACGATATGAATTCACAAAATAGTAGGTAGCAGAAAAGTAACAAATGCCTGCGTCGGAGCTTCAATCAAAAAATCGTGTGTGAGCAAGCGTCAATCAATATTTTCAGAGAGAGTTAAAGAGAGTAAAAAATCGCGATATATTTCAATCATTTGACTGATGTATGAACACCTACATTGTTTGAACGTCGTTCGATATGTTTTGTTGTTGCTTTCAATGCAAAACTGTCAAAAATCAGTGAGAGCAAGAGCGGATGAACACTTTCTAGAGCAATCAAAATTTGTTCATTTTTGAACGCTGCACATGACAGCAATCATCGTTCAGGACAGTGTTTCAGGTGGCAAAATAACAGATATGCTGGCTTTTAGTAGGTAAAAACTACTTTTTTTAAAAAAAGTACTACTTTTATACTACAACATAATAATAAAAAGAGTTGCATGAAACCCTTACTCTGGTTAATTTGCAAAATATATACATTAGCAGCAGACGACAACAAATAAAACTAAAAATTGGTAAGCAATATTAAGTATTTATAAATTTTAAATGTAAATCGCAGTTATATCTTTCGCTAATATTATTAATTTTTTAGATTTAAGTATAAAGAACAGAAGACACACACACACACAATAAAAATAACACAACAAAACAAGACCTCAGAACAAACACTACGAATTGGTAAGCATAAACAAAGTCAGCCTTACTAAAAAATTGATATTAAATTTCAGCGTCAGCAGCTGTAGCCTCTGTTAAGCTTATGCTAAAAAATCTTTTTAGAGCTGGCACTACTTAGAGCCAGCACTAAATTAGTTTTTTTGGTAAGGCTGAGTATTTATTAATAAGCTCACTAATACCATCCAAACACAATGGTCATGTAAGAGCAATTTTTTTATAGTACGAAATAAAAAGGGAGGAGAAAAAGTAATGAAATTTATGGAATGTCAAAAACTGAACGCCATTCAATTCGCTGCCGTCTGACCGACTAAGAATCAAAATGCGAAAGAGAGTAAAAATAGTTCATCGAATGCCGTTCAAACGATCATCGTCTGACCTCAGCCTGATGAGACAGCACTGAGACATTTTTACTCTCTGAGGTTTGCCATTGTCTGCAGAGAGGTGACGGCGGAACCAAGGTTGATTTATAAGGTTGTCGCAGGGCTGATCGCACTCTCTTCTCAGTACCCATAATTGTCAAAACCAGCCAATTTTGCGAATGACTACGAAAGAAAAACGGATGATAATAGAGAGCACTTGCAGATTTTCTATGAGCTGTCAACTTCGATTTGACAATTATGGGTACTCGCTCTCTCCCTTGCGACAACCTTATAAATCAACCTTGGGCGGAACAGAAAAATTAATTCAATTGAAAAAATTTTCTGTGTCAGATGGAGGTAAACAACAGTTAGTGCCATCGAAAAAGCAACGAATGGTTGGAAGAGCAGTTGCTGCTTTTAAGGGAGTATTCCTGGTTGGCAAACATTTTTTTGGAATTTTTTTTTTTGCATATTCTTATAGCTGGATATTTGAGAATATAAACGTAATGAAAATATCTTCTATCTGAATGAAACTGACTTTTAAAATCTTTTATTCAAAATTTAGAACAAAAAATAAGCAAAAAATGCAATTTTCTTTTTCCAAGTACTTATTAATTTTTGAAAAAAACTTTTTTTAAAATTCTGTCTTAGTCAGATAGAATATATTTTCATTACGTTTTAAAATTAAAAAACAAATTTTTTCGGGTCAACCTAGGAGCCAGCAGAATGCCCGCAGTGCGAAAAGAGGTCTTTTGCAGCAATCGTTGTAGCCAGCGCCATCTTTGTTTTTGAAAAAAACATTTTTTTTAAACATAAATGTATATTGTACCAAATTTGAAAAATTTTAAAACTCTAAATAAATTTCTTCTAATAAAAACCAACACCTCAATATCACTCTATTTTACTCTTCTCTAAATGTATCGTCGGTCTTAACAGGCATGCTACACAGGCCAGTATACTGGCCCTGTAGTTCGAAAAACCCAATACATTTTTTTTTTTTTTTTTTAATTCATTTCTTTATTACGATCTGTCGTTAGACAATAAGTAATATTTGGAATATTTAATACATTGAAAACTATAAAAAAGCATGCATAATAAACATTGGACGGTATACACCCAGTGGTGCATCCGTATTATTCAATTTTAATATTAATCAAAGTAATATAAGTAATAAATAAGTTTTATCAGTTTACAAAAGCAGATCTTGTGGAGACCTTCGTTTAAGTCTGATGAACACGTTTCTGTTATTCATTAGGGTCGCCGCCAGGTGGTTAGGGTGGGATAATACACGTTCCTTGTAGCGGGTTGAGATTTTCCTTATTTCCTCTCGAACTGTTGGAATTTTGAGGTCACAGTGCAGTTGTGCGTTTGTAACATACCATGGGCAGTTAGCGATCATACGCAGATTTTTCGATTGAAAACGCTGCAATATCTCTATATTGGAGTTTGCAGCTGTCCCCCACAGCTGAATGCCGTAGGTCCAAATAGGTTTCAAAACAACTTTGTATAATAGTATCTTATTATCCAGAGATAGCTTGGATTTTTTGTTTAGCATCCAAGAAAGACTTCTTAGCCTAATGCCTAGGGCCTTACGTTTGGTGAAAATGTGGTGTTTCCAATTAAGTTTAGAGTCTAGGTGGACACCTAAATATTTTGTTTCCTTTACTTGAGGAATCTGAACATTATTTAGTTTTACAGGAGGGCACGTACCACGTCTTGTAGTAAATGTCATTTGTACTGACTTAAGTTCATTTGGCTTTATTCGCCAGTCTTTAAGCCATTGAGTAATATCATCAAGACTTTTTTGTAGTTTTTCTGAAGCAGTTTTTGAATCTGGGTCAACTGCGAGAGCTGCTGTGTCATCAGCGAAGGTGCCAACTACAACCCCATCGGGAGTTGGAAGATCGCAAGTAAATAAAAGATACAAAATGGGGCCCATAATGCTACCTTGGGGAACTCCAGCCTTTATTTTATGCAGGGACGTTACTTCGTCACCTTGCTTAACGAAGTAGTGTCTATCGCTTAAATACGATTTGATTAATATAAAGAAGGTTGTCGGGAGATTTTTTTTTTATTTTGAACAAAAGGCCATCATGCCATACTCGATCAAAAGCTTGGGATATATGCAAAAATGCACCAGTGCAGTAATTTTTTGCTTCAAAGGCATTGTGCATTACTTCAACTAGTCTGTGGATTTGCTCTATCGTGCTATGTTTTCTTCGGAAGCCAAACTGATGCGCTGGGATTAAATTCTTATTTTCGATTATGGGCATAAGTCGTTTAAGAATTAATTTTTCCATAATTTTAGAAATAATTGGTAGGAGGCTTATTGGCCGATAAGACTTTGCATTGTTTGGTTGCTTGCCAGGTTTTAAGATCATAATGACTTGCGCAACCTTCCATTGAGGAGGAAAAAATCCTTTCGTTAAAACAGCATTGAAAAGTTGGGTTAAGAAGGTAAAACCTTCGTCCAGCAGTTCTTTAAGAGTTTTTGCTGTTATAAGATCATACCCTGGGGCATTTTTTAACTGTAGATTTCTGACAACACTACGTACTTCGTTGTTTCTGAACTTTTTGATGGGAATATCCATTTGATATGGTTGGTTTAAAAGCGAGTTTATCTGATCTTGCGTGTTGGTTGGCGATTCTTCTGAGTTTGGAGTGAAGACTGTGCTTAGGTGATTTGCAAATGTTTCAGCTTTTTCGCTGTCTGTTTTAGTCCAAGATTGATCCGATTTACGCAGTGGTGTATTTTGCGCTACAGGCCTTTTAAAATTTTTAACAGCTTTCCAAAGTGAATAGTCTGTTACTAGGGTGGCATCGAGTTGAGAAAGATATTTTTGCGTATGTTCCTCCATAGAGACCCTCAAGAGTTCTTTTAGTTGCTTGGTAACTTTATTTAAGTGTTTTTTATCTCTTGGATATCGAGTTGGAGCATGCGGGATCTGTTTTTTGGATTATTGTGGGTGTAGAGAGCCAAGCTGCTTTTTGGACACGTAAAGTAAAGTGCTCACTAGCTTTCGTTATGTCATCGTCAGAATGCAAAGGCATTTTTGTGTTTAACGATGTAGAGACTAGGTGCCTGAAGTATACCCAGTTTGTTTTTGGGTTATGGAGAAAGCATTTTTGAGGTTGTTCCTGAAGGAGTCGATTGAGGGTGACAATGACAGGAGAGTAATCAGATCAGAACACCTTTAACTACGCAAAAGTCGATTAAGTCTGGCACTTTGCTGACATCTGTTGGCCAGTATGTTGGCTCTCCCGTGGATACTGCAGTTAGGTTTTTATTTTGTATGGCAGCGAAGAGTTGACGCCCTTTAGTTGTTATTAAACGAGATCCCCAATGGGTGTGTTTAGCATTAAAGTCTCCTCCTGCAATAAATCTGTTGCCAAGAGATTTAAGAAAATGTTCATACATATCTTGTTTAATTGTATGTTTCGGTGGGCTATACACTGTGGATATCTTCAACGGTCCATTCCAATCGGTGACTAACACACTGGTTGATTGTATTTCGTTTGTTTGGTATGCTGGGGATAAAACGTGATTGATTTTGTCTTTTATGAGTATTGCCGTTCCACCATGTGCTGTACCATCAGGGTGTAAAGTATAGTAGAAATTATATTTTGGTATTTTAAAGAAACTTTTTTTTGTAAAGTGAGTCTCAGATATTAAGAGAAGGTCGATATCTTGAGCTGCTAAAAATGTTTTTACTTCAAGTAAATGCGTCCGTTTGCGTTCCAAAGGACGATTTTTATGGCGTTATTGTGGGACACAGCTTGGTTGTGAGCGAGACCATTACTGTCATCATAGTGGTGATTTGTTGCAGAACCTGTTTAAGCAATGCCATCATTTCTTTCATTTCGCTAGATTTTTCTTCACGATGATTCTCTTCGCAAGAATTTCTGACTACATTTGCGTAGGTGATATTATCTTGCTGATTTTGGGGTGGCAATGGATTTTGAGAAGTAAGACTTCGCTGTTGCGTTGCGGGTAATGCTTTGGCTCTAGTGGGTGGGTATTTCGATTTTTGTAGTTGCTGATAGATTGTGCAACCCTTGTAATTTGCAGGATGATTTCCATCGCAAAGAGCGCACTTGACATCTTCACGTCTACCTTCTCTTGGACACTTTGACGAAGCATGATTTCCAGCGCATTTTATGCATTTCGGAGTTTGTCGGCAGAAGCTTTTAGTGTGGCCATAATCTTGGCAGTTAGCACACTGTGGTATCTCGCGCTTCGGACGCGGTGGTTCAAATTTGATGCAGCTATGTAACAAGGTCTTAATGGCATATATATGTTTATTGTTTTCATTTGGTTCGATTTCTACTACGAACATTGGCAATGGCTTCTTTGTTTCTCGATTTTAAATATTGTAAATATTTGTAACAATATGACCTACTTCGTGTAAGGCATTTTTAACGTCAACAGTATCCACTGATGGGTGCATATTTTTGAGAATGACTTTAAAGTTTCTTTCGTTTTTGGGTTTAAAGGTATAAAACTCCGTTTTCTTAAGGTCGAGCTGCTTAATTATCAAGCTATATGTTTCTGGTGTTGCTGGTTGAATTTTGACCTTATTATTATTGAGTGTTCTCATTTCAAACTTATCACCAGCGTGCTCAACAAGTAGAGATATTAGATACTTTATCTACATATATGGGAGGGGGCTTAGTAGGTTTCTCAGCTGGTTTGAGTGGAGTTTCCGAGGGTTCATCAACTTCTAGGGCAGCAAATCTATTGCTAGATGATACTGGTTTGCTAAGCCAATATTCATCCAGCTTGACCTGTTTTTTAAATTTAGGATTTTTATTTGGACTCTCCCTTTGCCTTTTATGCGTGCCTACTTCTTGCCAGTGAAGTTGCTGTTGTGGGGAAGTTGCGAGTATCATCGGTGAGTTTAAACATTGGTTACTCCATGATGTAGCGTATTGTTGTTGTTGCGGCAGCTGTTGTCGTTGCTGCTGCTGTTGTTGTTGTTGTTGTTGCTGCTGTTGTTGTTGTTGCTGCTGTTGTTGTTGTTGTTGCTGCTGTTGCATCTGGTGTTGTTTTTGTTGCTGTTGTTGTTCTTGTTGCTGCTGTTGTAGCTCTTGTTGCTGTTGTTGTTGTTGCTGCTGTTTTTGTAGCTGCCGATGCTGTTGTTCTTGTTGCTGTTGTTGTTTTGGCTGCTGTAGCTGCTGCTGTTGTTGTTGTTGTTGTTGGTATGCATCAGAGATTTTTGGGGGCGATCTTGCTAATGCGCTGTTTCGTCTAAAGGGATCCGTCTTATCCGGTGGTTGCTTTTCCATCGCCTCCACTGTTAAAGGCATGTTTGCAAAAAAATGCTGCTTGCTTTTAGGCTGGTGTGAGATTTGGCTGCGGTTTGTGTATTTGCTGAGCTTGGCTTATAAATGTCAAATCAGATGTCATATGTGACACTCTCCACTGTTTACGCGAGAACAGCTGACGTGTTTGTGTGGCGCAGTTTATAAACAATTGCCGAATTTATGTTTTATATATGAAATTTGTACTCACAAATAAAACTTAAACAATGTGGTGAATTGAGTTCCTTTTGTTTTAAAACGATGCAGCTTGAGAAGCTCTATTGATAGAGTATACTGTGTGTAATTTTATCGCTTGGAATTTTAATAAATTTGATAAAAAAACTTGGACCGGATTTCACTGTGAACTTTTGGATCTGACACTTATAATGGCAAAACCCAATACATTCACACTTTTTTACAAATACACTCACACTGGATTCACTGTCACGGCACTTTCATCGCTACTAGCAACGAAATTTCAGAGCCAGTGGATTTTGACAGCAGCGGCTAGTGTATGTCAAAAAGGGGAATATCAGTGTTGTTTTTAATTACTTTTGGTGGATTCATTTCGGGTTTTCCCTCGATTTTGTACAAGAAGCAACACTGATAACTTGTTTACATTTACAAAGCAAATGAAACAAATGTGAAAAATTGCAAATAAAAGTGAAGAAAAGTGAAAAATATACAATTTTATATGCAATAAATATACAAACAAATATACAATGGGAAGAAAATTAACTCAAAAATAAATCATTAAAATTTGATTCAATAGCACCTTCGCATGCGATGAAATTTTTTTGAAGTTTACTCCTTTAGAATCGATTTCATATATTGCCCGCGGTATGAAAATTTTATGGCGAGTGAAATCGAGCGTTATCTAAAAAATCAAACGTTACGCAGTCAACAAAGCAAAATAAAAACAACGAAGAAATAGCAACAAAATACAAACAGCAGCAATCTGCTGTTAGATAAAATTGAATTACAAATTTTTGTAAAACACCAAAAGTACTGAGCCAATTTTGATGAAACAAGTTTTAAAATATCAAATTTGTGCTACAGCACAGTATTTGGGTATTTTCGTTTTAAAATTTCAATACTATGTTTATTTAATTAAAATATAAAGATTTGTATGAAATCATCCCCGATGCCACGTCGTTTTCTTTTAACCAGCTTGTTCTTGCGAAAGGTTCAATAAATTCCATGTTGCTCTCTATTTTCTCTTTTTATGTTCAGCTAGCCACAGCACAACAAAAAAAATTGTATGCGTTTTTGCGTAGCCGTTGCTCATACGAGTAATTTGTATTAAAGAGCGCTTTTATTATAATTGATAATAGCTAATATAAAAGCTTGATTAATTCAAGGTTGATTTATAAGGTTGTCGCAGGGCTAATCGCACTCTCTTCTCAGTACCCATAATTGTCAAAACCAGCCAATTTTGCGAATGACTACGAAAGAAAAACTGATGATAAAAGAGAGCACTTGCAGATTTTCTATGAGTTGTCAACTTCGATTTGACAATTATGGGTACTCGCTCTCTCCCTTGCGACAACCTTATAAATCAACCTTGGATTAATTATAAATCCAGCAAGTTTTATTTCATCGAAATTAGTTAAAAAGATTGTCGAGTTATTTAATATTAAATTGTAAGCATTAATCTGTCGTTGATTTTCATGTTGTTTTGCCTGAACTGAGTTTTTCACAAGTAAGAACAAGCAAAACATATAATCATAGAAATAAAATATAATGCCGCGTTTCCATGTGATCTTTCAGTATCTTATCTTATCCCATATCACAAAACACATGCTATTAAGAGCGAGATGCATATATGTACTTTTTCCTATAAAAATTTGACATTTGCAAAATATGTAAACAAATCATAAATTTATCAATTTCTGATTGCAAGACGTGCTTATTGAAATAACTTCTTGTCTACGTACCCTAAATTGTTTTATATAATTATTATTGTGCAGACAGCATCAGGTGTTACAGGTAATCTAATTCGTGTGCCACAACTGCAGCAGCATCAGTATTTTACTGACACAAAAAAAAAAAAAATATAAAAAAAAAGTTTTAAAAAAAGTTTTGGGGAATCTACCAAGCACCAAATTAAAGAAAAATCACTGATGCTTTCCATAAACTCTCTGTCCAACTGTACATTGCATACTCCCGAGTCCGGAAATCATCTGCATTAATTGCTTAGCCACGCGATAGTTAAAAAAACCAAGATTAAAAAACCAATTTATTTTAAATCATACCCCTTGACCTGATTTGATTTTCCAATTTGTATTCGTAATTCTGTACTATTTCAAAACAATTAATAAACTATAAAACTATAAAAATGAATGTCATATTTATAGCATGTGATCAACTTTTATAGCAAAAGTTCAAGAAGTTTAACTTTTTCGATCTCCTATCATCACAGGGGATAGATATCACATGCTATAAAAAATGAAAAAGGTATACCTGTTTCACACTCACATTCATCAATGCCATAAAGTAGGGCTCACATGCTATTTCTTTCTTACAAAAAATGTGATACTAGAAGATAATAGAAGATCACATGGAAACACGGCATAAGGAAATGGTGTTCTACTTACACACACTATACGTGTATAGAAGCATTTTTCGTCAATTGAGGAAGCGAGATAGAGTGTGATTTTTTGACATAAGCTCTTGCCCATCAAAACAATTCAAGTGCGTGGTGAAAAATATAAAAATTTTAAATAATTAGCGATTGTCATTCTTTCAAATTATTTTAAAACGAACAAAAATAAAAAATAAAATCAAATAAATATGCGTTGTGTCCTGGAAAGTTGTGAAAACTCGCGAAAAACACGTAATGAAGAGATTTCCTTTCACTGGTAATCTTGCTTACACCTGATGGTTTTCCGAAACAAAACAACATTTTTCATATTAAATCGGTTGTGTTTAAGTGTATTATATTTGGAAATTATAATTTTTTAATCAGAAATATGTTAAATAGTGAAAATTATAGTTCGTTGGTTTTCCTCCATATGTGAGCAAGAGCTTCTGTCAAAACACAAGTTCAGTTTCATGAACGCATTCATTTTTTAGGCTGGCAAACATTAAGGCCTTAATTTTTCTCGTATGAGGATATGCTATAATATTTTTTTATTTATTAGCAGAATTTTTTTTAAAAACTAGATACTTTTATATAAAAAAAAACACGGGTGCGTCGTTGGACACACGAGAGAAGCGAAGCTTTGTCGCAGTTACATAGATTTGATAGCTAATAATTTTTTCTTTTTAATAAATTAACTTTTAAACACAAAAATTTAAAATAAAATAATATAAAGTTCATATATACAGAAAACATATTTACTGCTTCTTTTTTTATTGTTGAATGTCAAATTTCCACACCAATTACATATGCGGGCATATAATGCCAGCGACTCTCCATTTTAACTCTCCACACATGGTTGTGAGCTTGGCTGCACTGAACAAATTTTTTACAACAAATTTAACGCACTTGTGGACATTGCTAATTTTCTTTGTGCCAACAACACCACAAACGCATTCACAATACAAACACACCGATGCTGGAGACACCTTGTGGCAAATTAAAGCAAATTTTTGTCAGTTGCAGCATAGCAAATACACAATCCTCTATCTATTGATAGATGGTGACGATCAACTGCAGCATAGCTTCTGCTATAATTAATATTGAATTAACAACTGGTTTTATCAAGTCTTTGTGGCCTGGTGGATAGTGTGTTGGACTATCATTTAAGGGGACACGGGTTCGATCCCCACGGGAAACTAAACTTGTTTTTAGTATTTAATATTAAAGTATTAAATTTTCTTGTTTTAATTAGCGCTAGCTACAAAAAAACCATAAAATTTCCAAGAAAAAATCTGTCGAAAATTTTTGAGATTTCACTCATAGCAAATCACAGAACGAAGAGTAAAAAGCTTCGCTTCAAAAAAGAAATAAAAGCCGACAGTTCGGCAAAAAGAACACAAAATAATTAATTTTAAAGGAGTGTATTTTGTTATATAATTTAGTTGTCTAGTTTTTGTATTATTTCAATATCAATTATATAGTTTATAAAACAATAATATTAAGTGATTTACCTATACTACATGTTGATGACGTGTGGAAATACAATATAAATTACATAATAAACATAAATCTAAAAAAACAAAACAATTTACTAAATAACCGAATGCGGCCCTGTTTGAATGCTTATGTGTTTGTGCCAACTTCATTGTGTTTGTAAAATACTTCAATTCAGTTCAACTACACCGCTTCCTTATATCTTACTTCTATGCATATGATAGTTATTTTGATGATTTTGAAGTGAAGTAGAAATACTTTAAATAGAATAGCTCGACGAATTTTCAACCGATTTCAATTAAATAAAACTTGCTGGATTTACAATTAGCTGGATTTTTTACATAACGGGATATTAAATACAAAATATGTCCACAAATTGATCTTAAAGATAAAAAATATGAAAAATTTAAGCAAATTTTTAATTGTTCCATCATACAGATGAAGGATTGACCATAAAGCAATTTTTTGAAGAAGACGTTAATTTAGATTTAGGTTCTGGTAGAACACTCGAACGACTAGACATGGTACAACCATTGATGCGATGTTTTCACGATTACCTTAAACGTAATATTACAGTATTTAATAATGACGTTACTATTAGGCTGGATTCACTGACCACCTTCAGCTAGTTTTGTACGTTTTTTTTACACAAAGTTCTTGTGCTCTCCACTCATTGAGAGAGACTTGCTGCACGCTCTTCAACATGATTAACATTATTTTAATTTTCGCAAGAACTTGCTAAAGGTGGTCAGTGAATCCAGCCGTAATGAAATTCATCAATGAATTTATGTAATATATGTAATAAATATATATTTTAAAAAGTGTGCAATCCTTTTAGTAATATAAGAAACGCCTTTATTCACTTCTTTTACCTTTTATATCTCAAATTTCAAGGTAGTAATCTAGAGGAGTAAACTCCAGTCGCGCGTCGGAGCTGACACGCACACTTCTTTTTTAATGAACTTTCACTAGCATGTGTAGAACCTCTTGCATGAAAGCATGAAAGTTCGAAAATTGTTAACAGCTGTAACAAATGTAACAAACAATATAATCAAAACAATCAGCTGTTTTAATATGAAGGCTTTCACTATTGCCAGGTAGAAGTTTTTAACTCTTTAAAAATTTGGAACCATGACACATTCATAAGGTAGGCTCAGCTTGGAGAGAAACTAGAAAAAGGGAGCACATAGAATAATTTGAAGACTGCTCATTATGTTAAAGAATATATGTGCAAAATTTGATTGGTAGTATGTGCAAATTCATACCAACGGTGTAAAATATTTTCGCTTAATATTAAAGTGCCACGTCCCCCGTTCAATTCCGCCCAAATTTCTTGACTACTGACTGCTCATTATTCCAAAGAATATTGAAAATTTCGAAGAAGTCGGACAAAGGCTATAGGAGTTCGATTTAAATTAAAGTGGTACGCCCTTATCTGATTCCGCCCAATTTTTTAGACTAGTCAATGATCATTATTCCAAAGAATATATTTGCAAAATTTGGTTAATGTCACAAAAACGGTGTAGAAAGAGTTCGATTAGAATTAAATTGACACGCCCCTGTCCAATCCCTCCCACTTTTGTATGCTTAAAACTTCTCATTATACTAAAGAATATATGGCGAAATTTGGTTGAAATCGGAGAAACGGTGTAGATGGAAATTTATTAAAAATAAAGTGCCACTCTCCTATCTAGTATGCCCACTTTTATGAACTACAGACTGATTCTTATTCCAAATAATATGTGTGCAAATTTTGGTTTAAGTCGGTGTAGTTTAAAACGGTGTGGAGGGAATTCGATTTTAATTAAATTGACTCGCCCTTTGTCCAACCCCACCCACTTTTGTAGGCTTAAAACTGCTCATTATACTAAAGAATATATGTAAGAAATTTGTTTGAAATTGGACAAATGGTGTAGATGGAGCTAGTCTAAAATAAGATGCCACGCATGCCGTCTATTACCGCCCAATTTTATAAACTTAAAAAAAAATTTGGTTGAAGTTGACACAGGGTGTAGCAGAAGTAAGATCAAAAGTAAAATGCCACACCCAGTTTTCCAGTCGACGTCATTCAGTTTTATACATTTACGAACATTTTTCTATTTTGATGATGTCATTGTGTATGGGAGGTAGGCGTGGTTTTCATCCGATTTTGCCAAATATCATAGAGATATTTCATGTTATATATCAAAGCTTATGTGCAAAATTTCAAGAAATTTCTTTAATTTTTGTGGATTTTTAAGAGAGTTAACTTTTACAATAAACCACTTTGTATGGGAAGTTCATTCTCGAACTTGATCTCCATTTTTAAAAACAATTTTGAATTGCATCGCGATAACTTTAAAATAACGGCTGTTATCGTGATCACAGACGGACAGACGGACACTCAGAAATCGACATATGCCCTTTTTTATACCTGCCACGCCTCCTTATTGGCGTTACAAACGGAATGATAAAGTTAATATACCCCTTATGCAGTACGCGTTGGATATAAAAATGATGGTGATGAATAGATAGAAGACGGTGTAATTTTATTATAATGTATAATTTTATTTTGATCATTGCTAAAGAACTTTGTGGTTTTATCGAAAGACAACCTGTTGGCCGTTCATCACCATCCGCACAGCCAACTGCCAGCAATGTTGTCAGAAAAAAGCAGCTCACCCAGTCACAAGTGTGAGAATTAATAGTTTTATTGAATGGGGATCGAAGAAATCCTATAAATTTTGTAAAAATTCTGATACACACACGTTTTGTACCAAATGCAACATATATTTATGTTTTTCTAAAGCAAAGAACTGTTTTTCAAAATCACGCCTAAACGGATGAAGCGTTTACCTGTGTATAAATTTAAAATTGTAAATTTAAATTTCTTGTACTTATATAGTGTATATTTCAAATTTTTTTTTCAGCTAACCCACTAACACCGTCTACAGACGGTCTTTAATTTTTTCCACATCCTACTTTCAGGTCTAAATATTTTGACAAACGGACTTCAGTTCGTGTTATTCAGCCCAAATTTCTACTAATTTAATTTTCACAACTAAATACCTCAATTTTCGATTCCAGTCGCTTAAGGGTTAAGTGGATTTATAAATATAAAAATGGACTGAATACGTTTTAATGCTATAATTCATCTCTACACTCTACACTGTGATATTAACAGTCGGTCGCTGTTATTTTCAAACACTGTTCATTTGAGAGATTTCCGTTTAAGTTAACATTTTTCTTTGTTAAATAAACGGTTTTAGGGGAACTTTCACTGTCGAATTTATCTGTTGATATATTTCTAGTTTGAAGCTTTTTGACAACACAGTCGTAAAACATATTGTCATTTTTCAATATCATGGAGTATACTTTGCGTTATTGGTTTGAAAATTTTTGATTCGTTTCAACTTCTCGTGTTTGTATTCGTTTCGAACACGAGTAATACATTCATGTGGTTTATTCGGCAAATGTGCAAAGTTCACAATTTTTGTAGTTGATCTAACAGAAACAATGGCTTTGTTCTGACAAATAAAAATTCTTAAACCAACTGTGAGGAGCTTGGGAGTCAACGGTTTAATTTTAAAACAAAGTTAAAGCTACAGCTTATCTTTTAATTGAACAGTTAATTTGGGGTTATATTAACGAAAAAAACTGAGAACGGAATAGTTAATTCTGTTAAAATATTAACTGCTGAAACAGTTAATTCAGCAAAAACTGATCAAATGTTGATCAACTGTTATTTTGACAGTTTCGTCTGTTAGATGGGATCGAGCAGTGAAATCTGTTGTTTCAAACCATGAATACTTTGATATCGCAGCATTTTCCCTCAGTGTACGTTATGATGTCCCCGTTAACTATCGGCAATCAGATTGCTACCTGAGCTAAATAAAATAAAATTAATTTCACTGTATATGCTCAATACAAGCGTTATTTTTAAGAAGATCTGAATAATCTTGTCGGCCTTAGAGTAATTTATTAAACAATTCTTATAATAATTCACTATTGAGTAACTTTTGTGAAATCTATGCTCACAATTATTTAATGAAAAACACTTCATTTCTCTGATAATACAATTTAATCTACGAATAGATAAGATTATAAACGAAACTTTTCGGTGTTGTTTGTATTAGAACACGTGCAAAAATAACTGCCTCAGTTAAGGGAGAGTGGGGGAACTATGAAAACTTAAAGGGACATTTAAATAAAATAGTAAAATTATGACAGGCTTTCTTTTTTATAACTTTATTACTCTTCTTAAGGTGTTACTCTCCATTTGTAACTTTGGATTTTCATTTTTTTTTTGCATATTTTTTAAATATAACTATCGGCCAATCATCTCTCCCATGGCAGAAATATAAGGTAGGGCCGATTGGCTCAGTGTCCTCACGCGTCAACAAAGAGTGGATATCAATAAGGTTTGTTAGTTGTCAAAACGACGAAATTCGTAGAAATTGCAAATGAAGAAAAAAATTTTGTTTCCAAGTTGCAAACAGTGCGGCCGCGTGTGTTTAATTTGTGATAATTTGAGTGAAAATATTATAAAAACTGTGTAATAAAAACTATAAAATGTGAAAGAAGTCTAAAAATTGCAAAAAAAAAACTGTAAAAATTTAAACCTAAAAACAACTGCGAAACGTTAGCATAAAGCAACTCGAGATGAACAGCTGATTTTGACATCTAGCCGGTCTTATTCTGCTTTCTACTTCATTCCTCTCCGAGTCGGCCCTGCCTTATAATTCTGCCATGATTTCTCCTTGAGTTTGGCTTATTCATTATACAATTATTTCAAGGTAGGTTTGACAGTTCTCTTGCTGACCAGCATTTGTCAGAAACGCATAAAAAAACAGAAAACGAATAAGCAGCAAAACAGATGACAAGTTAAACTTTGTATTGATATTGACAACTGTTGGTCGACGCTCTAAGAAAATAGCCAGTTGTCAAGACTACTTTGTTTAATTGTATCATTGGCTTACTTTACAATCTCTCTGATTCTCTTTAATTCTATAGTCAAGATATAATATAGTGGCGTATACAGTGGGGGAGGGAGAGGAAAATTGGCGCAGCTGCCCTACCCTAGAAGTTAAATGGTATATGGTACATTGACATCGTCATAGTCCAAAAAAACGTTAAAATTAAGTAAACCATGCAGAAAACTATATCAAGCCAGACTCTATATATGTCGTAAATAAATCATAAGCGATGAAAGGATTGGAGAACACTTGCGCTGTACCGTAATTTTTTTTGTGTTTTTTGTGTTCTCATTGTATTTTTGTATTAAGGGTGTGTGCGAATTGAACTAAATTGCTACCTAAACTCAAATGTGTCGATAAAGCAGTATTTCCAAAATTAAGAAATACGCAACTGTGTTGGCACAGTAAAAGATATAATCAACTTTTTCAGAGAATCTACTCTGCGCCAAAACTATTCTCCAAATATACCTTTATTGTGTGCAACTAGTCCCAAAAATACAAGACCATAGCATTGCTTAAAGGACATTTTATAGACATAATTGCCGCTCTTGAAAAACTCTCCCACGAAGGAAATGCTAGTACAAAGAAGCTTTGGTCTGCTGGACAGACCATATTTATTCTGGCGTTATGTCTTATTACCAAATACATTCAGATTCTTGAGCCGGTGGCCAATATACTGCTGTCAAAACATTTGGATGTAATTAAGTGTGCTGAGCATATCAAAAGAATTACAACAACTGTTGAAGAACAACTCTTTAGTAGATATCTGATAGATATCTGATGTTTTAAATGTTGATTTACGCCTTCCGCGTATAGTTGGTCGCCAACAGCATAGAGCGAATCATCCAGCTGCGTCGCTAAGGGAATACTTCATTCATTCTTTATATGTGCCGTATCTAGATTCATTAATACCATCATTTGAAACAAGATTCAGCGAAGAAAACTCACCTGATTTTTATTTAACGTTATTGCATCCCTCAAATCTACTCAACACTGATCCAGTCGTTTTGAATATGCATTTGGCAAAATTGTCTGATTTTTACGCATTACGCGGGTTGCAAGAGGACATCCAGCTGTGGTGTTTATTGTGGTCAAAAAAACCAACCTTAGATGTTGATTTGATAGATTAATATAAAGAATCTACTATGTTTTGTACATTCAGTACATTCATTCAGTACATTCAGGTGTATCAAAACTTGGCTGCGATCAACAATGATAGAGGGCCGCTTAAAGTCCTGTGTATACTCAGCGTGCATCGCAAACTGGTGCAGACAATGTTTATAGACATTGTTTTGCAGAGATTTTTTGAAGTTCCCAGAATGATTTTATTTGCTTAAAACTAAATTATAAGTAATTTAAATTCAATTGTACGTTTTCATTTTGATAACCTTTGGGCCCCCTAGATCAAAGGCTGGCTACGCCCTTGGTTACTACCGACCCTGGTGGAACAGATCAAAACTATTTTCCATCTTGGACGAAGGTCTAAAAAAAAGAAAAGTCAATTATGACAATCGTTATGACTACCCCACTGTTTAAACGGTAAAAAAGCAAAAAGTTTTTCTTTAAAAGTAAATCGAATGAAAGAAAATACGCTCTTGAACTTGAGAACCTGGTCTTAAATGGCTAAACAATTAAAAATTCATATTAGTCCAAGACAAAGTACAAAAAAAGATTGATGCAGGCGTAACGAGTCATAATTTGCATAAACCAAAACGAAAAAAAAAACACAAAAGAACTTTGCGAAAACCACTTAAATGCAAGCACGGCAAATCTTTGAGCATCAAAACTGAATGCATACCGGAAGACAGCCATTATTAAAGCAGCGATGCAAAAATTCAATGTCTTTCAGGCGAGCCCAGAGTCGCTCTTGCAGGCACCCCTCAAACTGAAGACACGATTTTAAGGCGTTGGTCGTCGTTGTGTCTTGCTTGATTGCAACTGTTGCTAGTTGCAGTTAAAGACTTGAGGCTCGCCCTACACGAGCGTGGCAGAAGAAGTTGGCTAAAAAGACGCAAAAAGTAACCCGTTTAACTGGTTGCCAAGTTGAAAGTCTTGGTAGGAGAGGAAGAATAGAAAAGAGCTTAAATTTCAAAATGAAAAAAGAAATGTGTCAACATGATTCTCAAGTTTCAAGTTTCCTGTCTTCTCATATTTTATTGTTTTATTGATCTGAAGTCGACTCGGACATTGAATAAAAAAAAATAAACCATTTCGTTGCCATTTGAAATCATCGGCATTCTGCCAACTGAGTCAGCCAGTTAGTAAGTGAGTGAGAACCAGTGATGGGTTCATATTTAAATAGGCACCTTCAATATGTGCAACAACAACAACAACAACAACAAAGAATTGCTTCGATACTCTGTGATTGAATTTAATTTATTCAATTAATCTATTTAAAAGCTATCAGAAGACTCCGGTTGGATCACAAAATCTTATTGTTGTTGATTTAATTGAATAAAATCAATTTAATGGGTTTATTTCGAGTTTTGTTGCTTTTATTTATGAATTGTGTATGAGACTTGGAATAAGATTTATTCTGATAAGTTCAACACTCTTCATGACTTGTAGACACAAATCAGGCCTTACCCCAAATATAGCAGCTTTTTGGAGGAAAAACTATTACCTCTCATTTTCTGGTACTGATTTCGACAATATGAGTGGAGTTCTTTGAAGTAAACCATTTTTTTGTTTTTTTAAATATATTCGACATAAAGTTTAGGCAACTTTTGAGAGCCAAAAGTAATGCTCAGAAATTGGAGATATTTTTTATAAAATGAAAGCTCAGTCAATATTGATGCTATGACAATGAAAGCACGCAATATCAATATCAGCACGCAGATAGATATGGTTTCAAAATAATCATATTGTTATATGTGTTCATGACTTGATATCAGGAGAGAAATAGAGTAATAAATTATATTCTAATTTAATTGTAAGTTGCTCATAATTAATAATAGCCCTCGTTCAAAAAGAAAGGTTCATTCACACTGTGAACCGGACTTAACGGTCCGATCCGAAATTTTGTTAAGTAGGTTGCCACATGTGTCTATGACAACGCTGCCAAATATCAGCGTCTTTCGTTGACATTTGGTAAAGTGACAGTGTTTTGTTTACAACAACTTTTTTCGTGTCTTCTATTTTTACGATGGAAGAAAAAAATTGAGCAACGAGTTTGTATCAAATTTTGTGTGAAAAATGGTTTCAACTGCGCCGATACGCGTAAAGTGTTGGTGAAATGTTACGGTGACTCTGCTCTATCGTATCAGAAGGCAAACAAGTTTTAACCGATTTGTTAGTGGCAAAGACGAAGTAGAAGACGACCCTCGTACCGAAGAAAACGTTGAAGAAATCAAAGAAATGTAGGTCAAAAATCGCAAATTGACAATTAGAGAGATAGCAGAGGACGTCGGCATTGCAATTGGATCCGTTCAGAACATTTTGAAGATTGAATTGGGCTTGAGACGTGTCGCTGCGAAGTTGGTACCGAAATAACTCAATTTCATGCAAAAAAGAGACCGAGTTGCTATCGCGAAAGACATGCTGGAAATGGTCGAAAACGACGAATCATTCATCGAATCCATCATAACTGGTGATGAGCCATGGGTATACGAGTATGACACGCAAACCAGGCATCAGGCGAGTGAATCAGGCTCAATTTTTTCTTCCATCGTAAAAATCGAAGACACGAAAAAAGTTGTTGTAAACAAAACACAAAACATTTTACCAAATGTCAACGAGAGACGCTGATATTTGGCAGCCTTGTCATAGACACATGTGGCAACCTACTAAAAAAAATTTTCGAATCGGACAGTTAAGTACGGTTCACAGCGTGAATGAACCTTTCTTTCTGAGCAAGGTGGTAATTCTAATTTTTTCTGTGTTGCTCTTGATACTCCAAAGGCTATCGGTGTGATAAAAAACCAACAAGGAGGTATACAATCCCCACTTCCACTTGGTTAGCTCTGATGGGATAAGAGAGATCAAATAAATTTATATTCATTAATAAACATCATTTACACTTATGTATAATTTTGCATAAGTAACAAACAAAAAAAAAATTTGAGTTGAGATTCGAAAGTAGAAAAGTTTGTATAGCCTACCATATTTATTCTCCCAGCATAGATATCGGAATTGTTCAATGAGATGGAGTATCGCATCACAATTTGCTACTTCGACAATTCGAAGAGAGTTTTTGAAATATGAAAAATGGACTAAGCAATTTCGACCAAAGGGATCCAATTTTTAATTAATAAGTGTAACGGAAACTTTCTAGTATATAAAGAAAATGACGCAAATGGTTTCTGAAGACTGGTTGAGAACTCTTCTGATTAGGTTATTTACATAAAAAATACTTTATAAATTTTTTTTTTGTGAAAATAATTTTCTGGCTTTTATATAGAGGGCGCTGAAAATTGCATCGAAAAAAATGTAATTTTAAAGTTTAGATCATTAATTCGCCATCCCCGCTGTGTGGGCCATCCCAACGACCCTTGAGGGTTTTTTAAATTATGGCGAAAGTTGGAGTAAAAAGTTAAAAAAAGAGATAGATTTTCGCGCGCTTTTTTGTCAAAAACAAAAAAAAAACAGTAATGGCCGATTTCTTCATCGAGTATTAGCGCTAATCCGTGGATTATGCCAATTCTTAAACCACGGATCAGTGAAAATGCATTTCTTCACCGCGTATTAAGGCGCTAATACTCAGATCTCAGAACTGAGGACCAGCTAAGCCGTGGATTAGCTGGACCACCGAAACTGGAGTTCTAGCGCTCATAATACTCGGCTTGTGCACAATTTCATTTCTTCACCACATAAGAGCAAGTGTCAAAGAGTTGTTCACGTTTTTTTATTTTCCGATATTAAATGTGCTATTTATTAAAGAATAAAAACAGTGAAAGCGCAAATCTAGCTGCCCAAATCGACAAACCAAGCTCCAGAAAAAAAAGAAGTTGTTCAAGAGTGTCACCACTCGCTACAGAGACAGCTCAAAAAATAATTGTCGCTGGCGCAACATTTTCGTCAGCATTTCGTCAACATTTTCGTCATATTTTGCTTTTTTTATTTCCAGAAAGGAAAAAAACGCATCGCAAGCTCACAAAAAGTTATGTGCTGTTTACGGTGACGAAGCTTTAAAAGAACGGAAGTGTTAAAATTGGTTTGCCAAATTTCGTTCTGGTGATTTTTCACTCAAAGATGAAAAACGCTATGGTCGTCCAATTGAAGTTGATGACGACCAAATCAAAGCAATAATCGATTCGGATCGTCACAGTACAACACGTGAGATTGCAGAGAAGCTTCATGTATCACATACATGTATTGAAAATCGCTTAAAACGCAAAGTTGCTATGTACGAAAACTCGATATATGGGTTCCTCATGAACTGAAAGAAAATCATTTAACACAACGCATTAACATCTGCGATTTGTTAAAGAAACGTAATGGAAATGATCCATTTTTAAAACGATGGTGATGAAACTGGTGATGAAAAATGGGTTGTTTACAAGCGGCCCGAATTGACAAATCGAAAAGGTGTTGTATTCCACCATGACAATGCAAGGCCACACACATCTTTGGTCACTCGGCAAAAATTATTGGAGCTTGGTTGGGATGTTTTGCTACATACACCATATAGTCCTGACCTTGCACCATCTGATTACTTTTTATTTCGATCTTTGTAAAACTCCTTGAATGGTTAAAATTTCAATAATAATGATGATGTCAAATCGTACCTGCTTCCGTTTTTTGCTGATAAAAACCAGAAGTTTTATGAACGTGGAATTATGATGCTGCCTGAAAGATGGCCAAAGGTCATTGCTCAAAATACAGAATAAAGGTTTTTCGTTCCATGAAAAAATGGTCGCAATTACTTAGTTGCCAACCTGATATTTATTCAGATTGCACAACTTAAAAGAATTCATCTTCATATTTTACATTAACAATTCTATAATGCAAATATTACCTTTTATGTGTAGTGGTGCATCTATTTTAAGATTGGAAAATTTTTTACTCGTGATTTAAAATGTACTCCAAACCAAAGAAAGTAATCGAATAACCGCTTTAACATTTTTTTTTTCGACGTTTCTACGAATACTGCTTAGCCAAACAAAGAATGCTGGTTTTATATTGCTTATTACTACCCTGAAAATAATTTTTTCCAGATTTTGTCTATTAAATTCAAATAAAACAATATCAGGCAGAACCCGACTACCAAAATGTATAGAGGAAAGTGTCGCTACAAATAAGTTCTGTCAACCGGATGTAAAAACTGCTTTTGTTAAATTTGATATAAAAACTGGTATACAAAAATTCGTAGTATTAATGCTTAATACTCCGTTTGCAAACTAGTCCGCGGACTAAGAAAGTGAAGAAATGACCGAGTACTAACTTTTCTTAATTCTTGGTTCAAGAGTTAGTTCGCGAAACAGCTAGACCACGGATTAGCGAAAGTTAGACCTCGGTGAAGAAATCGGCCATAAGAAATTGAATGCTTAAAGGACAAGATTACGAACAAAATGTTCTAAGATTCATTGAAATTGGACC
The DNA here is from genome assembly GCA_914767935.1 of Coremacera marginata. Classification (NCBI taxonomy): domain Eukaryota; kingdom Metazoa; phylum Arthropoda; class Insecta; order Diptera; family Sciomyzidae; genus Coremacera; species Coremacera marginata. The sequence continues at coordinate 58,911,045 of OU612044.1, read as the reverse complement.
AATATATTTCGAGTTGTCTATCGAACCGTTTTAAAAAAACCAGTTTCGAGAAAATCGCGTTTAAAGTTTTTTTCGAAATTTTGCATATATGTTATTTCAAAATTTATCAACCGATATATTTATATATATATAATATATATATATATTAGACTTAACAGCCCAACTTAACGAAGACAACTTATTTGCATTTTGAAAAAGAAATCAAAATCTCTTTTTGAAAAATATGAAAGTTTTATTTTTCAATGCGGCAGGAAATGTTGGATTTTTTGACACACTTATTTGATTTTTGAACAAACTGTCAGTTACAAGCTGTCAACAATTTTTTGAAAAATTCAACTTAAACTAAGATTATTAATTACTTTTAATAAAAAATATGTATTAAAAAGAATTTAAATTTTCAAGTACTCAGTTTCAGTTTCAGTCAAAAATTTTGTTTTTGTTCGGACATTTGTTTTAGGGGACTTATGTTTTCTGTGTAGCGGCCGTATCTGAACAGTCAAGTGCAGTTAAATGCGGGTTTACTTTTGACACAGGATGTTTGCCTTCAATTGAAATTAATATTTCTGATCAGGTATAACTCGTTAGGAGTTTTAAAGTTTTTTTCGAAATTTTGCATATATGTTATTTCAAAATTTATCAACCGATATATTTATATATATATAATATATATATATATTAGACTTAACAGCCCAACTTAACGAAGACAACTTATTTGCATTTTGAAAAAGAAATCAAAATCTCTTTTTGAAAAATATGAAAGTTTTATTTTTCAATGCGGCAGGAAATGTTGGATTTTTTGACACACTTATTTGATTTTTGAACAAACTGTCAGTTACAAGCTGTCAACAATTTTTTGAAAAATTCAACTTAAACTAAGATTATTAATTACTTTTAATAAAAAATATGTATTAAAAAGAATTTAAATTTTCAAGTACTCAGTTTCAGTTTCAGTCAAAAATTTTGTTTTTGTTCGGACATTTGTTTTAGGGGACTTATGTTTTCTGTGTAGCGGCCGTATCTGAACAGTCAAGTGCAGTTAAATGCGGGTTTACTTTTGACACAGGATGTTTGCCTTCAATTGAAATTAATATTTCTGATCAGGTATAACTCGTTAGGAATACTTTCTAAGAAATGTGAAGTCATTTGGAGCAAACATCTTAAGACATTTTTTTTTAAATCAATTGTCATGATTTTTCGAAAACTATTCAACCGATCTTGAACGGTTTAATATAATTAAAGCTTGTACTTGAACGAAGTATTTTTTGTTTCTTGAGATGTGGTTCACTTTACTTAAAAATATTTTGCCAAATTTGCGCTAAATTTTCACAAAAACCGGCAACTCGGCTTACAATTTGCATTAAAAATGAAAAATGATTTTTTTTTCACTATTCGATCGTTCAGATACGAGAACTAAATAAGCAATTGAAAAAAAATTCGAAATCAGACTATATTTAGGGATCGCGTAAGAACAAAAATTTCTTTGATTTTTTTTTTAAATGCACTTTTTTTAAAGAAGCTCGGTCAAAGTCCTTTCATGGGCTGAAATGACCATTTCGTTTGATCTTTTTTAAGTTTTGTTTTACTCTGCATTAAAAAAAAGTACCATGCCGGAATAAACAGAAAAAAAAATTATTGTCACCCACGGTTTGGATAGATTAAGATATATAGTTCACGATTTCTACGGATTATATGAGATTTCAAGAACTCTAACAAAAAAAAGACCTTGAGAACAAAAAAGAGGGTCAAAATTAGCCATTTTTAAACAAAACAAAATAGTTCTTTTGATTAAAAATTATTAGCTGATATAAAAATTGAATAAATTTTACAAATGTCTCAAAAATAAACCTGACCCACTTTTTAATCTTATTCAAACAAATTTTAAAGTGGTTCAAGACCACTTTTATTGAACTTATAACTCTTAATTTAAGTGAGCTCTTTACTCTTATTACAATAACATGAGTTAAACTTATACAACACAAGAAAATATGAACTCTTTGAAATTAACCATAATAATACGAGTATTTATTTTTAGAAAAATAAAAGAATCACTACTTGCGATATTTGTTTGAGTTGATTTAAATTTAAATTTAATCTAGTGACCTATTGAATTGTTTTTCGATCAATGCGAACGAATAAATAACTTTACTATGTATTTACAAAACATATCGAGAGTTCGAAAACTATTTTTGGAAAATCAGAAGATACCGTTGACCACAAGATTTTCGGCAGACTACTACCTGCACAAATTTGGGTACATATTCTACAAGGTTTCTTTAGAATATTTTATTTTTTAATCACTGTTTGAAACAAATCGTTGGTTGTTTTTCTCAGTCGGTGTAATCTAGCGGTTGGTTGCGCCATATCAGTACTCAAGATCGCTATTATTTTTAACACTATTTGTCCTTCAAGTTTCGATATATTTCGAAATTATATTGTTCGCTATTCGAAATTAGAAATGAAAATTTAACTAGGACACTTCTATTTTTTTTTTTTTTTAAAATTTATTAAGTATTACATCACTTCTTTTTTGTATGTTTCTTTTTGAATTTTTTCTTGAGCGGAATTTCTTGCTGCTCAAAATTCATAGTTTTTGTTAATTTTTAACACTCTGGTTTTATTAACTTTTTTACCGATCTTACCTTTATATTAACTTCCAATAAACAACAAAATTCGAACTCATATAAAAAAACTAAAAACTGTAGCAAGCCGGAACGTCAGAAGCCAGTCACACAGCTGAACCTTTGTAACAATCTGAATAGACTACGTTTGCCGAATGGTCCGGTTTAACTTTATATACCCCACAAGCACCCATTCCTGGCTTCTCACATTGAAGAGCTAAAATAATGAAGCGAAAATGTGCAAGAGATTAGGAGAGTACGTGAGTATCGGTGTGTTATGAGCAGTAATTAAAGGAAGATTTAGTGATCAACGCTATTGTGAGTTGGGTTCATGACGTAGAAGACAAGAGTTCTTACGAAGGGGTATCCAACGGTTATGAGAGAAAGAGCGTAAGGCACGCCTAACGTTGATTATTTTAATGATTTTCTCTATAAGGTCGCCCACTACATATTCTTTATTGAACGTTTGTGTGTTTGTTAGTTTTTGAGTTTATGTTTCGCTCATGTTTCCTCTATGTTATCTCTGTACTTAAGTTGATTGTTTCTATATGTTAGTGAGTCATTTAAATGGTTTTAAGTGAGGTGAAAAACGTTATAACTATGTTGACTTATGCCAAAATTTTTCTTTCTGACAAATATTTTTTTATTGCTTTTAATAAATTTCAGGTGTTTTTGAGTAAGATCTTAATATGTATGCTTGATCAATATTTGTTGTCCTTAAACTCTTATTCTACCAATTCAACTGAAGCTGCTTATTTTGATTTTTTTTTTAATTATAATTGAAGCTTTGAAAGTGCAAAATTTTTTTACATTTGCTTTTATTTATTTCATCGCTTGTTGATGAACTGATCAGTATATTGATTGAGCAAAGCTTCTTTGCTTTTGGCTGGCTTATTTTATGTATATTTCTAACTTAGAAGTTTATAGCAAACATTTGCTTTCTATTAGTAAGGTTTGTCTACAGCTGCATCCTAATGATCATATTTTAATAGCTGGTGACTTTAACCTGCCCACTGTTTCTTGGAACTGCTGTTCCGAAAATTCTTCAAAATTTTTACCTTCATCTGAAAGTTCATTAGACAATTACTTTTTAAATGAGATTCAAGTCATGGTCTTTTCCAACTAAACGGTCTCTTGAACAAAAATAACCGTTGATGAGAGTGTCAAGGTCCGATCATAGAAATCATAGACTTAGAAATCAGTCTAAATTTTCCTAAACCATCTGCGCAGAAGCAAGCTTATTACCCGGTCTTCGAATTTAACTTTAAGAAAACTAATTATGTTATTTTGAAAAATAGTTTGTGCAATACAAATTAGTCATCTATACTGAATCTTAATACAAAATTTTTATCGTCACAAAATCTAGATGATGCGGTAAATGCGTTTAATACAACGATCATTGATTGCTTTCATAGATCTATTCCTCTAAGAAAAGCTTCTATGATTTCGGGCCCTGTGTGGTATACTAATGAATTAAGAAAATTGAGAAACTTCAAATCGAAATACTATAAAAAATATCAAGTTACACATAACTTATGTGACTTTGGTCTTTATACTTCGACTAAATACAGTTACCAACAGCTGTGCAAGCAATCCTATAATATTTATCTGACAAAAGTAAAATTAAACATTAGGTCTGATGCAAAATCATTCTGGAGCTTTGTAAATACTAAACGCAAGATTGATTCCTTTCCTTCTTTTATGAAATATAATAATGTTGAGTCCGATAATGATAATAGTATTTGTAACCTTTTTGCTGACTTTTTCAAGTCGACCTATTAATCATCTTCTTTTGATAATGGGAACTATCCCCATAATGTTCAATCTGGGGATATTTGTCTCCCAATAGTTGATACCAATACAGTTTTATCATTCTTAAAAAATCTGAAAACTTCATATAAGAGCGGTCCCGACAACATACCCTCGTGCATATTAAAATAGTGCTGCGAAGAACTAGCAGCCCCTATAACTTTGCTTTTTAATTCTTCTTTAAAATCTTGCTATTTTCCTGCTGTATGGAAGTCCTCATTTATTATTCCGTTACATAAATCTGGTATCAGGTCTGTTATTGATAACTATCGTGGAATTGCGAAATTAAGTGCTTTGCCTAAACTTTTTGAAGCAATTGTTACATCATAATTATCACATAGTGTTAAGTCTTCGATGTCTCCATGCCAACATGGATTCCTTTCTGGAAAATCTACTGTTACTAACCTACTTGAATTTACATCAGAAACTATAAAAAATTTTGGAAAAGGTTTTCAGACTGATGTCATCTACACGGACTTTAGCAAAGCTTTTGACGTTGTAAACCACAAACTCTTAATTTTAAAATGATCTCTTGTTGGATTCCCCACTCAGTTCGTGTGGTGGATTGAATAGTATCTAAGTAATAGAACACAATCCGTTTTATTTAAACTTGAGAAATTATACGAGTTTCCTGTTACCTCGGCAGTGCCCCAAGGAAGTCACCTCGGGCCCCTTTTCTTTCTACTTTACATAAATGATTTGCTATCTGTAATAATGCATTCTAATATCTTGATGTATGCTGATGACGTCAAACTATTTCTTCCTTATAAAAATGAATATGACAGTGTATTCTTACAAACTGACATCAACAATCTCCATAACTACCCTGTAGGAAAATCAACTAATTTAAAAGTAGTTGATAAAGTAGTTTTTTGTCAACCACAACTAGTTGAAATTCTGACTTTTTTCCATAGAACGAACTAACTTATTTTGTATGGTGATGTCCGCTAAATAAGTCAATTGACTTTCGTCTGCATATATTTTCAACTACTTGTTAAATTAGTTATATTTAAATTGTTTTTGTAATTACTTTAAAACAGCCAATTTAAAACTATTACTGATGGCCTAAAGTTAATAATATTTGATGAAATAACATGGTTAAATATATATAAACTTGTCATCTAATAAAAATTTGCAATTAAAACATATCAAAATCAGAGTAGTTGCCGCCTTAATTTAATTCAAAGTATGAACTACTTTGGATACTACTGGTTTATTTTAAATTAGTTTTTTAATTATTTGTTTTTAAAAACAAGTTAGTTTGTTCCTATAGGGTAGTGTAGAATAAATCACATGAATCTCAATATGAAAAAGCACCTGACCTTCTCGCGTAAGCCATTGCTTAGGCATACCTACAAAATTTGTGATTACACATAAGAATCTCTAGAAAGTTTCGTTGATCTTGGCGTTACCATGGACCCTAAGCTGCGCTTTCATATTCATATTAACTAAATAATAAATAGAGCAAATAGTACCCTAGGATTTTTTAAACGATTTTTTAAACGGTTGTTACATTGACGACATTGCATCGGTTCAGAAAAAATTTCTTCTGTTCTGCTTAAGCAATTTTAATTCCAATTAAATTAAAAAATCGCAAAGTTATGCTTAATGTGAGTTGAATTGTTAAGCTTTTACATGGATATGTAAACAGTCCATATTAATTGAGTAAAATTTACTTTAGTATTACTCTCCGTCCTAGAAGATCTTTTGAGTTACTTTACATGAACTTTTGTAGAACCAATTACTTGCAAAATGAACCACTGAGAAGCGCTTGTGGTGACTTTAATTTGGTTTTGTTTCTAATTTCCTTAAATGAGTCCATGTACTCAATTAAACATAATATTCTAGATTATCTCCAGTTCCGCAGCTGATGTGAATCATTCTCTACCAAGGGATTTCATTTTTTCAGGCGATTTTTGGCAATATATTACTACCAAGCTGAATCAAATTAAACATGGTTATCCAGAGTTAGACCACGTCTGTCTCGTCTGGCATGTGCAGGAGCTAGGCCCCGTCCGTCACGCCTTGCAAAAATCTACACACAACAGAATAGAATTTGATTATCCATAGCAAGACCTCGCCCGTTTTGCCTGGCATATGAGGGAGCTTGACCGCGCCCGTCCAGCCTTTCATATGTGAGCACGGCTCTAATCAATCGATATATTAACTATCAAGATGACATCCGGAATACACATACAACCTTAAACATTCTAGCTTGGCAATTCGTTTTTTTTGTTTTAATACTAAGTAAACTAAGTTAATATTAATTGTTATATTAAAATAATTCTATAAATGAATGTTTATAATGCTATTATGATTTGTAATTATGTGTACGTATAATACATGTTAAATTTTTAAAATGCTATAAAGACTTAAGGCTTCGCATAAATAAATTAAGTTAAATATTAATTTTATTTTGTGAATAACACAGGTGGAGCAAAATGACACTTTGCTTAAGTTAGAAGGCATACGACAATCAATTCTAAATTAATTTTGGACGCAGATTTCCGAAATGGTGTCTTTTTTCATCATCAAATCGAGTTTAGGAGTTATAGGCAGATATATGAAAAATGATCATGAAATATTTTATTTAGTTTAATTCGGAATAACTGAGTCTGTCTGATGTATGTCTATATGACAATGGACACGTTTACACAAGTTGTTTAAAAGTTAACTAAATCTGTTAAAAACCAAACCATTATCACAAAAAAAAAATATCGCAATAAAAATGTCAAAACCTTCCTGAACGCTCAAAAATAAATGTTTGATTTTTTTAAAATCCACTTTTTAGTTAAGATTTGACAAATTTACATGAAAATCACGTATATTTTCCATACAAAATTTCTTGAGAGTCATTCCACATGAAATCGTCGGAAAATAAAAAATATTGTTAATGGCCTGTCTTAGATCTAACTTTGTTGGTTTATTCCCTTAGATCCCAAAAAACAATATTTAATTACAATGTAATTTTTATACTTTATCAATTTTAACTGTAAAAATTTTACTATTCAAGATATCTATAAGCTTGAGACAGCATTTTGAAGGGGAAAGCTAGCATTTTCTTTTTTTTTTGTGTTCGATCAAAATTTGAACATTTTAAAGACAGGATGCTGAAAATACGTGCTTTTTTTCGTTTTTTAACTGACTCCAGCGTCTCGACTGTTTGATGTAAGCAATTAATCTTACTCAGAAATTAAGAGTACATATCATAGAAGAAATAAGGTATAAAATCTATCTAAACTGCCCACTTTTTATGTACAATCTATGTTTGCAATTTCTAAAAACCCAATTATTCAAGTTATAAAATGAACGTGTTGACTGCGAGGTAAAAATAGGAAATTGCCAGGACCTTCAGTTCTCACCTTTAACTTCAAGCGCCTGCAAAACTTGTTTTGTTATTTTCATTCGAAGTACATGTGTAGAAAGCTTTTTTGAAGAATAATTAATCTTATTTTTTATGTTATAATTCAGTAATAATTCAGTAAAATAAGGAAAATATTTCGGGGGGAAAAGGATTTAAAAATTTTAATGTACGTTTTGTTTATATGCATTAGAGTGGCACTCGGCTGTATGGAATACATTTTTTTTTTTTAACAAAAGTAAAAAGTAATTTGTGAAATTTTCAGGAAAAAATATTGATATTAAAACGTGGTGGCCGTGGCGTAGGGGGTAGAGTGTGTGACTCTTACGCCAGAGAACCAAGGTTTGAATCCTCCACCTGACACAGAAAGTTTTTTCAATCCAAGGTTGATTTATAAGGTTACCGCAAGGGAGAGAGCGAGTACCCATAATTGTCAAATCGAAGTTGACAGCTCATTGAAAATCTGCAGTGCTCTCTTTTATCATCCGTTTTTCTTTCGTAGTCATTCGCAAAATTGGCTGGTTTTGACAATTATGGGTACTGAGAAGAGAGTGCGATCAGCCCTGCGACAACCTTATAAATCAACCTTGTTTCAATCGAATTAATTTTTCTGTTCGGCCGTCAGCTCTCTGCAGACAATGGCAAACCTCAGAGAGTAAAAACTGCCATGAAAAGCTTCTTGAGAACATAAGCCATTCGGAGTCGGCGTAAAACATGTAGGTCCAGTTCTCGATCATTTGTGTGCAAGCATTTCACATCACACACAACACAATTGATCATAAGAAGAGATGGCCATTCCGTTTTTTTTTTTTTTATTTAAACGTGCCTGTCGTGCCTACCTCTTTATTGAAAAGCTGTTTTTCCAAGAAAAATTCCAATTACATTTTTTTGAGATTAAATTTCCTAAAAACTGGTAGCCACTTCGATTTTTATTTAATTTTTGTTTAAATTGAGTTATCAAACGTGAAAATCGGACTTAAATTATCAGAGTTTATGATTTTTTTCTGTGTTCGATATGCCAGAAAAGGGCACTTATATATACTTCGAATATACTTCAATTCTGCCGCGGGGGGGGGGGGGGGGGTCTTTTAGCTTCGGTACCCTTCCGAACATAATTTCGATTACATTACAATCGCACGTTACTTCAACGTCACAATGCACGTTCAACAACGCCATGTAGGTGCTGATGGATGTATTAGTGGGTAGAATTGCATGTTGCAGTTGTAGAGAGCATCAATTAATGATTTCGCTCGTTTTTCTTTTGGAATCTTCGAACAATGTCTGCAAAAATACGGAGGGCATATGAATCGCACCGTGCGGTATTTAGATATATTTGATCCGAAAAATGCGGTGTTTTTGTGACTTCAGGTTGCGGTTGTATGTATGACAGTTTACAGCTAAAGTGATATTGAAAAAAAAAATAAAAAATAGGAACAGGAGCGCTATTCTCTAACTGTGGAAAAAGCAGTGTACCCTAAATATTGTGTACACATGCAGTTTCTGACTCACTTGCTTCGAAAATGAGTTTTTAACTTCTAAATAGTGTACACAATCACCAAATTTTATTCACTCAGATATATTTTTTTGTAAATATTTGATTTTTGTTGTATAATTATTTGTTGTTGAAAAAAATAATTAAGCCAATTTTCCTTCTCACCAACCCTACCCCAATCTAAAAAATTTTGCAGCTCCTGAAATTCTGACCTCATATAAACTAATATTCCTTCAAAAAACATTTATGTATGAACAATTAACCTATAAGCCAATTAGCTTAAGGCGATCTCCCTTATTATTGTATTATAGTAAAAAAACTAAAAATTTTGGGTATCCGTCGTAATTTGGGGTTGTATTATAAAAAAATTTGTCATTAGTGAAAAAATAATTTATTTTCTTCATACAAAAAAATAATATTTTTTATATTGATGTTTATTTATATTTTCGATTGAATTATTTTTTCAACACTTAAAATTTTTTCATCACTTTTTTTGAAATTGACAGCCACACATTTTTTTTTGGCAATTTTAATTTTTATTCAGCATATCAGTTTACAGAATCACTTGAAATTAAAAAGTGCGCACTTGGAGTGAATATGAAATTTTTAATTTTGTGTACACAAATTTTGTGCACAGTTAAAAAAAATAGAGCTCCAGAACTCAGTGCATTAGAAATAGAAACAGCTATAAATGTCTGCATCATAGGGGTATGAGTATTTAAAGAAAATTATGAAAAAATGAATGTTTTTCTTTTTGATACCCATAGTTCGCATAATAAACACAAGTATATAACATTAAAATGCAGGTTCACCGATAATTTCGGTGGAAAGGGGGTTTCAACCCCCTTTCTGTTTAAGATTGATCAAATGTTCTGGTTAAAGCTATAGGACGCCTTTATAGTGAACGCTTATGCCGAAGATTAATAATGTAGCTTAAAAACGTTTCATGTATAATGATATGTAAAAAGCTGAAAGTTTCAATAGTGAAAGCTTATTCCGAACTTTAAGCGGCTTATCAAGAGGTTTTCGGCGCTTATATCTCTATCTCGCTCGCTCTCGGAGTTTGCATTTTTGTTTCATTTAGTTGTTTACATTTTGCCTTTTTGCATTTCTTAAGATGATTTTCTGCACTTATTTCTTTAATCTCTTCAATATTTTGTAGCAATTGGTGGATGATAAATGTAATTTTGAACTTCGTAAAGTTTTTTTTAAGTATTATTTCACAAATTAGCAATATGCATATGGGCATTTCCGTGGTGGCGCACGTGACGATCGTACGACTTTAATGAGTGGAAAAAGAATGAAAAATTTAACTTACAAGTTCCTCATTTTGATTTTCCAATGACTTACAAAGCACACTATACAAGGTGTAAAATCTAAGAGTTGTCAAAAGTTCGGCTCTTAGATAGAAGCCACCAAAAATGATATGTTACGTGACACAAAATAGAAGTGGTTTTTGACTTGGATCACAAAATTAGTAAAATTCTGTAAATTGGCAAGAGTTTTTGTATTAAACTTTTTTAAGAAGGATTTGAAATAGTACTCGTATAAGTTTATTTTCAAAGTAATCAAATTTAAAAACTTTTTCTCGTTTTTTTTTTATTGGGCTTAGTATGAAACGTTACGTGACATGGCGTTACGTGACATTTTTTCCATTGTAATTCATTTGGGTAATTAAGTAATTATGTGATTTAATTATTAAAAAACAAATTTAATATATTCTGCCTCTCCTTGCCTCAACCATTTTTCATTAATTTTAGCCATTTTTACTAAAACAAAAACGTTTACGAAACATTTACAAAACATTAACTAAAAAGAAAAATTACATTTGTGAAACAGTGCAGACGATTTGATCATCATGGTAAATGAATTTATATTTGTGTATCATCTGGATTACATTATTCCTAAAGCCTATTCTATCTATGCCTATCTATGCTTTTCGGATCCATACACGTTGAAAGTATTGTTTAATTCTCTTGTTCGGTCTAGATTAGAATATGCAGCTATTATCTGGAACCCTTTTTATGATTGCCACAAGCTGCGGCTAGAAAGGATTCAAAAATCTTTTACGAGGTTTGCTTTGCGTACTTTTAATACCAATGGTGTACCTCCTTCATTCAACATCCGATGTTTTTTAATTGGATTAAAATCTTTGGAGAGTAGAAGATGTATCTTGTCTTTACTTTTTGTTTTTGATTTAATTAATGGTTTGGTGGATTGCCCTGCTTTATTGGAAATGATTAACTTTAATGCTCCTGTTCGGATTCTTAGAAAATTCGATCCGTTTTATCTTGATATTTTTCGTTCTAATTATTCAGTCAATGCACATATTAATAGAGCTTTACAAATGTTTAATTCTATCAATTGCAATGTTAATCTAGATTTTTCCATTTCAAAGCATTAAATGAGATCTCTCTTAAATTCAATCTGTTAAATATTGTTATTTTTGAATTAATTTTTTATATATCTTTTAGTCTGTAAGTTATTTTTAACATATACTATAATACTAAATAAATAAAATAATTTAATTGTTTAAATCAATGAAATAAAAATGTTTCTCTAAATAATATCATTAAATAATAAGTTTTTAATAACTTTTAATTTTCGTGTCACGGTGGAATTTTTGGCGGAAATGCCCATATAACAAAATAGTAATATATATATACTAAAAAATTTACCGTTTAACAGCAGTTACCCTTTTTTTCGTTTCATTTTATTATTTACACTTTTTCGACTGCTTACCATGAAAAAAAAAAAAACGAAAACATGACCTTTTACAAAAACCCATGCTCAAAAACAAAAAACAACCCTACAGAATGTTGATGTGCGCGTTCGTTATTGTAAAATTATTGTTTTTGGTTTTTCATTTTAGTTGTTGAAATAAAAATTGAGATGGAGTACAAATACAAAATAGAATCTTAAAATCATCTAAAAACGCAATGTATTTTTTTTCATTAAAAATCAATGCAAGCTCTTTTCTCCATCTTTTCCTTAACACTCTTCCCATTTCAAAATTTTCACCAATAAGATCAATAAGCTACTTTAATATGCATGCAATAAGCGAGCACCATGGACACCAATGAGCTCAATAAGCTACTTAATTAGCGTCCACTGTGGAATTAATAAGCTCAAATAAGCTGCTTTAATCCAAAGCGCCAATAATCTTCGGAATAAGCGTTCACTATAAACACGCCCTTAGTACTTAAATTAAAAATTTTATTACTGATACAAAAAAATGTGTGGTTGAGATTGAATCCTTTGATCATTGAGCATGTTGGTTGTATCACGTTCCACACATTTGACACACCGGGGTGGCGCCTGGTATTCCAGCTAGTAATAATAAAGACTTTTTTTCAATTTAAAACTTATAGCTAATAAAAACACTCAGTTAAAGTCATAATTAATTTTTTAAAAATTGTTTGTACATTTTTTTCCAAAAATTTGCATTAATTGATCATAAGCTAGGTCAAAGTCCTTTCAAGGGCTGAAATGGTCATTTCGTTTTCGTTCGTTTACATAAAACATAACTTTTATTCATTTAAAGGAACATTAGATTTTTGAAATCGTAAAAAATAAAATAATATTAAAATGTTAAAGTTTTTTAAGTTCTAAAATTAAAAAATAGCACACAATTTATTATTCAAGTTTTTTGTTTTTTTTTTTAAAGAAACAAGTAATAGATGATTTGTAAAAAATTAAATCAAAAATAACATTTTCTATGAAATCACATAGAGAATAATTCTATAGAGTTGTCATCAGAATTTCCACTCAAAAACAATGGTTGCTTGAGATGAGTTCAGCAATTAGAATATTATATTAAGAAGCCATAAATTATGATGAAACATACTCTCCTAATATAAATGATGTATTGTATTACTTAGTTTCAATTCGTTTGTTTTTTATATTATAGTATATTTAAATTGGAGAACACAATGTCGAGTGATATTTTTTATGGAAACTACAGAATTTATTCTCTTTGAAAATCATAACAAAATGAATTCATATCTTTTTAGAATACATGTATAATATACATTTTTTTATATACATTTACAATACATACAATTTTTTTTTTTTTTTTATTTTTAAAATAGAAATTTATTTCGCTAAATGCTATTTTATAACAAAATCATATATTACAAATAAATTCATTGACTACATTTGTATATATATAGCAAACGGTCTTAGTTAAATTTAGTCTTAATGTAAATTGATAATTCCTTTTTAAAAATGAATACATCAGTTTCATTCTTTAATGGATTCGGCAACTCGTTATATAATTTAAGCCCTTTGTATAGCAAGATATTTTGAGATCTATTGTAGGGAAAGTAATTAATTCTGAAATTTGATCCATTTTTTAAATAATATGGCTATACATCTGCAACATACGCTAACTGACTGCTTAAATACTTAGGTAACATGTTGTTTTTCATTTTAAAAATAAATATTAAAATATTCATAATTGTTTTTTGGTTAATAGATAAACATTTTAATGTGTCTAGCATATATCTTATTGGAGTTAACCTATCGTATCTTAAAATGCATCTCATGCTTTTATTTTGCAACTTTTGTAATGTTTTTAACATTGCATTTGCACCTAAAAACAAAATTGTTGAACAATATTCAAAATGTGGTTTAACCATGGTATTGTATATTTTAATTGCACTAGATTGCACTAGAAGGAAAGCCTGCCTCTAATTCTTTGAAGAAATCCTATTTTTTAGCAATTTTTTTACATGTAAAGGGTGGTTAAATTTTAAGGGTCGATGCTGAATGTGAACCACACCTAAACGTCAAATTTTTTTCTGCATTTCATTTGACATTTCGCAATTTCAGACTAACTCAATTTGAACCATGGAAAGATACACAATCGAGCAACGCGATAAAGTTATTCAGGCTTATTATGAAAATGGGCGTTCAAATCAAAATGCATATCGTACACTACGTGATTTTTTCGGTCAATTTAATCGTCCAAATGTGCGTACAATCGGAAAAATCGTGCAAAAATTTGAGCAAACCGGGTCTGTAGGAGATGTGGAAACACCAGTGCATGCTCGTACAGCTCGTACTGCAGAAAATATTGCTGCTGTTCGCGATAGTCTGGCTGAAGAGCCGTACACCTCAACTCGTCGTCGTGCCCAACAATTGCACCTCCCACGCTCGTCGTTGATGAACATTATGCATAAAGACTTGCATTTACACGCTTACGAGGTGCAATTGACTCAAGAACTAAAGCCTCTTGACCATTTCAAGTGTCGTCAATGGTCAGAATGGTGGCTCACGTGGTGGCGATGCCAATTGGCCGCCAAGATCATATGATTTGACACCGTTGGACTACATTCTTTGGTGTTATTTGAAAGAAAAGGTGTACGTCGATAACCCAGCAACAATTCAAGAGCTAAAGGATGAGATAATTCGGCACATTAACGGCACAGAACCTCACTTATGCCTCAGCGCCATCGAAAATTTGGACCATCGGATGGAGGTGTGCCGCCGAGGTCGCGGCGGCCATTTTGACGATATTTTGTTCCATACATAATTGAACCATACCAATATTATCATAATAAAAACAAATGACAATAATTTCTTAAATAACTTGTGTTTTATTCAAAATCAACATCGGCCCTTAAAATTTAACCACACTTTATAATTAATGTGTTTATTATGAGATAACTTATCGTCAACAACTATGCCTAAATATTTTATTTCTTTTACTTTTCAATATTTTCACAATTTATTACAATATTTTTTTCAGAGAAACCATTAATCAGCATTGCTTTTGACTTATTTGGGTTAAGTTTTAACTTATTAATTTTTAACCCTCATCGGTCCCTCGTATCAATTTGATACAATTTTTGTCTTTCAAGTTAAAAAAAAAAAAAAAACTGCCCGATGGAAAGAACCGGTTTTTGGGAAAATAGCATGATTTTGCCTGTAGAATCGGGCTAATGAGTTTTTAATGTTCGGGCATTTCTGGTTTTACCTGAGACGAAATAGTTACGAATCGGTCCCTCGTATCAACTTGATTCAATACATCTGCCGATGGTTATTGCAGTTGTTTTTCGGGTTAGGCTAGTTTTATTTCATTTTTTTATTTTCAGTATGTTCTTGAACACACACGAGTGAAGATTGAATTGAATTTTTTTGAAGTGATAAGTGATTTTAGTGAATTTTGAAGTGATTTTTATCTGCCGCATGCTTTCATTGCGTTATACATACATTCAATTGATTTAAAAAAAATGGAAAAAAATCTACGTGAAAACAGTCAAAGAGACGAATATGATATGGATTCCATGGTGAAATAAATATAAGGTGTTCTCATCTCATGACATTTTTCAATATGTTTTTTGACATGCTGCCTTATTTTGACAAGCATCATACATAGTTTGATGTTTGATTCTATGAAAATGTCAAAATAAGGCAGCTTATTTTTTTCTGATTTTTCGGATGAGAACACCTTATATTTATTCTACCACGATGGATTCCGAATCTGGAAGTAAAGCAGAAGAATCTCCAGTAGATAGTGACGATGATTTCACAATGGAGGAAGAATGCGTTGCAGAAATGAGTGAGCATTCTGATGAGTACGATGTTGAGCCACTGGAACACAATGTGGCAGAAGAAATTGCCAGAAATGCAACAGCAAAATATTTGTCAAAAAATAAAAAGAGTCAATATTCAACGGAGCCATTTGAAAATAACCGAAGAAATTCATATAGGCGCGCTGATAATATTGTTTCAGGTAAAAAAACCTACCCTTCTTGTTTTGTGCTTCATATTCAGTGTTGTTTCTTTTTGTTGTTGTTGTAGGACCAAAACTAGTTGCAGCTGCTCATGTTGTAGATGTTTTGTCTGCATTTGATTTGTTTCTGCGACCGATAGAAAATACTACTTTGAATATGACGAATTTATATGGTTTGCGGAAATACAAAGAAGAATGGGAACAAATAGATATGGATACTCTACATGCGTACTTCGGATTGCTACTGCTTGCAGGTGTGTATCGTTCGTATGGTGAATGTGTTACACAACTCTGGAATGAGAAAACCGGTCGACCAATATTTCGAGACACAATGTCACTGAAAATGTTCAAAAAAATTCATGGATGTATCAGATTTGACGATAAAGAAGAACGTAATGCCAATACTGCTTCTGTCCGTGATAAATTGGCACCGATACGCACCATATATGAAAAATGATACCATAATTAACAAGTTGTATACATTCCAGGCAAAAATGTTACAGTAGACAATACAGACCGTCGAAACCGGCTAAATACGGCATAAAGATTTGGATTTTGGCTGATTCAGCTACCTGGTATGTTTACAACGCGCAAATTTATGTTGGTCGCAATCGCAACGCCGCTCCAGAGCGCAATATTGGACGCCGTGTTGTTTTGGATTTGGTAAATGGGCTGTCGGAGAGGAATATCACATGCGACAACTTCTTCACATCTTATGAACTGGCTGAAGAGTTACATAAACGCCGAATGACTATTCTGGGCACTATACGGAAAAATTGGACCGAAATTCCTCCAGTATTGTTGGATATGAGGAAAAAACCTGTGTATTCGAGCGTTATTGTATATGACCACAAATTACAAGCCATTTTACTGTCGTATGTGCCTCGGCGTTATAGATATGTAACACTGCTCAGTACATGGCACAATGCCGTCGTTATAAGTGAAAATGCTGAGAAGAAACCGAATCTAATTCAGGATTATAACAAAACCAAGAGTGGCGTGGACACTATGGACCAGATGGTGGCTACCTACACCTGCAAAAGGATAAATCGGTGGCCAATGTCAGTATTTTGCATTGAATGCATATATAACGTATAATTCGCTATTTCCGGCTTGGAAAAACAACAAAACCAATAAAAATATACGTCGTCGAATATTGATTGAGGAGCTTGGAATAGCTCTTGTGCAAAAACACATAGAAAAGAGGAAATCTCAGCCTCGAAGGATCAATATTGAAGCACTACCGGCGATTACCCATTTGCCAAAAACTACGCAACGCTGCCGTTGCTACATATGTACACATAAAAACAATAAAAATTTGTATTCAAATCGTTGTGATAATTGTAAGAATTATGTTTGTAATGATCATCATTATGATATTTGCAAAAAATGCGCTAATAAAGGCACATAGCCACAAAAATAAGCATTTTTGACATTTTTTCATTTTTTCACTACCGGCGATTACCCATTTGCCAAAAACTACGCAACGCGGCCGTTGCTACATATGTACACATAAAAACAATAAAAATTTGTATTCAAATCGTTGTGATAATTGTAAGAATTATGTTTGTAATGATCATCAAAATGCGCTAATAAAGGCACATAGCCACAAAAATAAGCATTTTTGACATTTTTTCATTCAAATTTTCATTACTAATAAATGTATTTCCTAAATTTAAATTTATGAAAACAATAAAATAGAACTACAAAAATATAAAACAATCAGTTTTTTGAATTTTTAAAACGATTTTCTTAACTTTTTTTTTGAATGTGTATCAAATTGATACAATGGAACCGATTCGATGCATTTCCTCGGGGACCGATGAGGGTTAAATACAGAACTAAAACAAAAAAAAAAAAAAGGGTTAAATACAGATCTACTCTTTCTAAATCATTGATCTTATCAATTCATTCAACCGTCGTATCCCCTGACACATATATCAACGTATTATCGGCAAATAAACATATTTTACTAGTTTTTAGGACTTTCTCGATATCATTGATATAAATAATAAACAATAGAGTCCCCAGAACCGCTCCTTGAGGCACTCCAAGTGTGACAGGCATCGGATCCGATATAGATTCTGCAACTCTTGTACGCCGTGTTCTGTTGGACAAGTAGCTCTTGAACCATTCCAGCTCTGTTCCTATTAAACCGTATTGCCTCAATTTATGCAGCAGTATAGATCTATCAATCGTCTCAAAGGCTCTTTAAAAGTCTAGGAAAACTGCTACTATGATTTTTTTGTTCTGCTCTTCCGCTTTTCATTGAGATATAACGAGATTAAGTGCCGATTCACAGTTGTGCTGACGTCTGAAGCCTGACTGATGTTGCGTTAACAGCTGATTTGTTTCCATGTAATGCTCGAGTTGTCGATGAACTACTTCTCCAAAATTTTGCTTTCAGTCATAAGCATATTTACAGGTCGAAAGTCTGATGGCATTGTTGCTTTTTTACCTTTTCGATTGGCACTACGCAAGACTGCTTAAAACAGTCGGGAAAAATTCCTAGCCGCAAAGAGTTATTTATTGTTTCCGTTAAGTTCGGACCAATTACATCAAAAACTGATAAAATCATTTTCACAGTTAAAAAATTGAAGTCTTTTTTGTTGTTCATGTTTTTAATAATAGCCCTTAGGTTTTGCATGTCCATTATTTCAAATTCGAAACAAATATTATTTGGATTTTGCACTAGGCTAGTATATATAGCATTTGGAATATTTCTATTTAAATCTTCTACACTCTTTATAAAAAAGTCATTTAATCGATTTGCTATTTCTTGTTTATTATTAATTATGACACCGTCGAAATTAATTTTATTTATTATGGCTTTCTCATCATTTAAGACAAAAGACTTTATTGCTTTCTAACTATATAAAGTTATTTTTTGATATCGTTATTAGTTTTGCATACTCATTTCTGCAACGTTTGTACATTTCCCAGTCTAGTACAGCTTTTGACAAAACAGCAGTATTGTAGCACCGAATTTTTTTTTGTTTCATGTTAAATAAATTTGAGTTGAACCACTGGTTGCACGTTGTATTATCAGAAATAGTTTTATTTATAATCATAGTTCGCAGAGCTGCATGAATTTTGTTTTTAAAATCATTAGTGTGGGTATGGAAGTCAACGCTGTTACTTATTTGGGTAGGAATACCATTCTTCAATAATTCGCTTCTAAATATGTTTTCGTTAAATTATGTTTATCATACATTTGAATCGAAAATTTTGATAACTGTGAGTCATTTATATGCATTTCATAACAATTACAATTCTTAAGAAGTTGTTTTGGGTGTAATATTCCAAGTGTTGATAAACGCAAAGGTTTAACCAATTGTGTAAATATATTTTTGAGTAATTAGCACATTTTTTTAAGATTCAAATTCATTTAGACATAAAATTTGGTGAAAAAAAACAGCAAAATCTACGAAAATTCCGTGCGAAATTCTTAAAAATCCGAAGATTTACCTAATTTTGCTATTCTTATCCGTTTATCTGTGCAAAGTTTAAGTATCCGTTTAAATCCGTAATATCCGTGCAGTTGGCACCAATGATTCGAGCAATAATTTTAATGCAGAAGGCACATTCGTCACTCGTATATTGACGAGACATTCGAAACGCCATTGGAATGCACTAAAGCTGTTCTCTGATACATACACACTTTTTTAAAAGTTTTTATTCAGAATCGCATAGTATGGCTTAAAAGACATCCTAGGCTTATCAAATATATTTATACTCCCACTGCCGTGCTTTAATGAGTAAAAATGCAAAAAACAACAAAATTGAATGTGACTTTTATGAAAATAATTGCATCGAAAACACAAAAACTTTAAATATTCATACTTTGACTCAAGCCTGCGTCTGTTGTCTTCTACTAAAAGTGGCGTTATTTTTAATTTGGAGATAAACTGACAAAACTGTCATCACTTTAGTACTATTACGTTCGGGATTAACCCGCATTCGTGGTTACCTTTCATTTCTCTGACGTTTGCATTGCATAATCAAATTTCTTTATTATTTTTTATCAGAAGATTTGTTTAGCTACTTTCCTTGCGACTTCTCTGAAATAGGAATTAATTCGTACAACAATATTTATCGCGCCCTCAGTGCGCTCCTGAAATATTTTTCTGTAGGTTGCTGCATTCAACCAATTTGCAACGATTTAAATCTTCCGTTTTTCTCTAATTATAAGTTTAACATTAATTGTTTTTTCTTCCTTTCTCCCACAATACTCTTCAACCTGCAATTAGATCGTTTTTTTTTTGGTCTGTTGCTAACTGCCTTTGCCTCCCACTCTTTCAGCGCGTTCCCCTTTTCTACAGCAAGGTCTTCTTCTCGTCGAATTGCATTAAAAGCTGAGACATGGATCATTATTTTGTAGACTTTTTGTTCTTTAATCTTTTTCACACATTCTTTCTTGCCCTCTATCAGTTCCTTTACGCTCACTATTTATTAACTGAAGCCACCCAACAACGAGCTTCTTTGGAAAAGAAACTTGATCACGATTATCTTATATTTCTTACTCTGAAATGAAAATCTAATAAAACACAAATTAAAAAAAATCTGCTGTTCTTGTTAAAAACAAATAGGAATAGTGAATTAGTCTGGAAATGAAAAGTTTGTCGCAGCGTTAAAAATATTCGTGAGATGCACAATTAGAACTATAAATTTTCCAACTATCGCCCAGGACCCAAACTTTTTTAACTTTTTTATATTTAAACTCAAAAAAATTAACTCTGTGGTTTACTTTTTTTGTACAAGGAGTACAATGCCTTTAGAGAGAGAATTTGGTATGAACTTTCTGCGAGAATTATATATTTTTTTTTAAAAAGTAATAAAAATAAATTTAATTGTTTTAATTGAATTTTTCAAAGCATATTTCAGTACTTTAATACAAAAACATAGGATGTGGGGGGACTGCTGACAGATCTGAAAATGTTAAGCTTAAAGTCAAGATATAACAGTGTTTTCTTGTTTAATCTACAAATAAATTGTAGTATCAAGTTATTCGTATTTCAATAATTTTATTATATATCAAAAAGAATACAATAGGCTTATGATAACTTAACTAAGAAACGAAAATGTTTGATTGAAATTAACTGTACGTATCGTGTTAAAACAGAATCTATTATCGTTTTGTATTTAGTATTTTGAGTTTTCGATATTTTCTATATTCAAACCTAATGCTTCATTCATTCAATAATTCAATAATTCAATTAGTGGTAGATTTTTATCATCTGCAGAGTTAATAATGAAGTTTTCACTTAGTATCATAGGTACGTCGTCAAATTTTTCGGTAAATAATTTTTCGAGAATATAAGAAACATCTTTTGAATAATCATCAAATTTTCGAATAATAAAGGCTCTCCTGAATTGATCTCTAGAGGAGTCAAATATATGAGTGAGTGCTATTATTTTTTGCACTTTAATTTTTATCCTGAACACATATTTTCCCTATCTGCCACCCTTCTGGATGTCCCTATCAGTGTTACCAGTTTAGCGATTTTGTAGCAAAATTTAGCTTCTTTTTTTCTAATTTAGCATTTAATTATTGGGGCTAAGCTCCTAGCTACATTTTCAGCTTTTTCTTATTTCCCTTAGCTTTCTTTAGCTACAACATATTGAGCCTAACGAATAAAACATATTGCTTTTCCTTGAAATTTCTAAGGAATAGCTAAAATATGGCATGAATAAAAACTCAAGCAATACCTTTTCCTTTAAGCAATTTCTAATTTCCCTAGGAAAAGGAATTTTTTTTACCTTTTCCTTAGTTTTTTAAGACATTGCTTTAAAGCTAATGAATAAAGCAAGGACTTGCTTTTTCCAGTTAAGGAATTGCTTGACTTTCTTCAAGCTGCTCTACACTAGCTTGAATTTCTTGAAGTTAGTTTTAATTTAAGATTTTTAGTGGATACTGGAGAAAAACGTCGTTAAATGAGTTCGAAAAAATGAAAGAGTTTCTACGAGTAGTGGATGATCCAGGTTTTCAAAATGGAATAGCAGAAGAGCTGGTGTTATGGATATGGATAAAATTTTAAAGAAGGTGCATTTGTGGATATGATTTCCAAAAACTGTTGCTTATATGATTGAAGCTAAAAATTAAATTCACAGTCATAAAAAGTCGCAACAGGCACAAGCAATTTAAGCAACAAGCAAATATTTGTGTGTGTGTCATCATTTAAATTTTTGTTATAAGTCAATGGTTACGTTTTCCTTAAGCCGCCCAGCAAAAGCATCGATAGCTTAAAATTTTATTCATGTCAGAATTAACAGGTTTTTTTTTATTAAGTGATTACTTATTAAGCAATACCTTAAACTTATAAGGAATAGCTTATAAGAATAGCTCATTGTTCCACTTAAAATGAGGTATGACAAAAATTAGGTTATCTCGTTTAAAAACAGGCTAAAGGAGTATAGAAGAGAGGAAAATATAAATGGATTATAGCTTTGTGCAAATAGTGAGAAACCTATTTTCAAAAATTCAAATCAACAAATCGGCAAAAAAAATAATAATACAAAATCAGAAATAAATACATTTCTATGCAGTTTCTGTTGCAAACTAACACTATCATTGTTGTAAAAGTTTGTTGCTGAAAGTTTCGGTGTTGTATGATGTCAAAAATGTTGTGGGCTTTTGAATGTAAAATTTGAGCTGTGTGAAAATTTGAAGAGGTTAAATATATTTGTGAGGTGATGGTACAATAGGTCTGTTTCCGTACACATTTTCGAGTAAAAGTCGAGTAAAGTTCAATGTGAGAGAGTAAAATGAAATTTGAGAACAGTGTCAAACGTACGGAAACGACTTCTAGCTAGTTTCAAGCTCGAAAACAGCTGATTGCCTATCAAACGTAAACAGCGCCAATTTTAACTTGTTGCAAAAGCAAAAGGCGCCAATTTCAACTTGTTACAAACGTAAACAGCAGCAATTTTAATTTTTTATAAGCTTTTTATAACTTTTTTATAATAAATTAATATTAAAAAATGGAAGGGCAACATAAGCTTCAAGAGAATTGTCCAGGAACTTTCGGAAGGATGCGCAATGGTAAGTAAACAAAACAAAATCAAATCTAAAATAAAAGTTGGAAGTATTTGATTTTTTAAGATTTTATGCAAACTGTTTTATTGCAATTGCATTTTTTTTAGATCCGCAACTTGTGGAAAATTATTACGAGCATTTTATGGAGACACAAGGTCACTTGGACGAAATTGTTTTTGCGCCAATTGTAGAACCAGGCCGTGGGGAAAGTAGTGTTGTTTCAAGCAGCATTGAGAGTATTGTTTATTCTCCTGTTGTTGCAAGTAATGAGATAAGTTCATGCAACACAGAAAAATATTTCACCGCCCTAGGTGATGTGGACTGATTTTGCAGCTAAGTTTTTACTGGACGAAGTGAAGAAACTGTGGAAAAAAGTTGGAAAATCAATCAATTTAAAAAGCAATAGCCAGCTTTGGAAAATATTAGCTGAGAAATTATCCAAAGATGGCTATGGATTCTCCCAACTTCAGGTATTTTATATTTTTAGTAACATATGCAAATTTAATTTTTAAAAAGTAATCCCTTATTAAGGTTGACACCAAGTTTCGCGAACTAGAAAGGCAAAACAAAAAAGTCAAGCTCAATTATTCGCAAACTGGCAGAAATCGGATAACCTGTGTTTATCAAAGGTAATTTCGACAACAAAACGGACGAAACTATTTCCACGTTTTTTTAAATTAAAAAGCTTGATGAAATTGATGAAATTTTTGGTGTCAGAAAAAGTATAAATCCTATCTATACCTTAGAGAGCGGGAAGCAAACTCCTTTGGTTTCTTCTTCTCAGGTTGAATAGAGTCCAGAGCCACTTTGTAAGTTAATTTTTACAGTATACACAGTCCAAAAAATTAAAATTGATAATATTTTAATTTTAGATGACGGGCCATCAACCAGCGTAAAAGTACGGACTCAAGCTAAGGTGACTGAAAGAGGTAAACTGCTGAAGAAGTTGAATGAAATTTCAATAAAAAAAGAGGAACGTCATCAAAAATTAATGGAAATTTTAGAAAGAAGGGAAGAAAGCAAAATATAGAAGAGGAAAAAAAGAGAGCGTGAAAAGCGAAAGGAAGAAATTGGGGGAAAAAAATGCTTGATCTCTTAGAAAAAATGGTAGGGAAAATGTAAAATGATATTTTAGATTTGTATTTGTAATTATTATAGATGTTAATAAATTAAATAATTTCCAATGAATTTAAACCAAACCATAAATAAAGTTTATAATATTTATTTAAATAGATATTTTTAATTTAAATAAATAGTTTTAATAATGAAAATGACATAATAAATTATACATGTGAAATGAAAATTTGACTGAAAATTGAAGTGTTATTTAAATATTTATCTGACGTAGAATAGAATCTCTTATGGTTTTTGTTCTTGAAGATGGTTCTGATAGGTTGACATCATCTAAAACTTCTGTTGCGTTTTCAGTGTCGAAGTCGGGGTAGGCTTGTGAATGAACATGGAATGATTCTTTCGTACAGCGGAACTAGTTCCCGGAAATATGTCCGCGGAGCCATTTAGTTCCTTTGCTCTGTAGAAGCGAAAAATGTGTTTGTGTACTAAATTTATAATATAATCAATCTGCCAACGATATGATAATATAATGAACCTTATATGAACTCATATGCATAATATAATGAACAATATTCTACATTCTTTATATTAAATTTTATCCTATATATTATAATTGTTTAAACATGTTCATACATAGAGCTCTCTCGGAGCCAAAACATGTCCCGGAGCTATCCAGATCCGCCAGTTCGCATGTTCAACCAAATAAATGAAACAATGCACATGACAAGAACACTAGCAGTTCTTTCGGAGCCAAAACATGTCCGGAGCTATCTATTTCCGCCAGTTTGCATTTGGAACCAAATGAACAAAACAATGCAAATGATAAGAACGGCTATACATCTTGTAATAATGTTATTTGTCATTACTTTCATTATTTTTTCCAAAGAAAGAGGTATATATTTTATTTCTATTTGTTTTACAACCAACTCGGCCAAGTAGTCAAGGTTCATTAATATAGGTTAAGCCACTTGAGAGAAAAGCACTCTTTTTTCGCCTTTGCTCGAACTGTCAAAGTAGCTAAAAATTGTACAGATTCAGATTTTTTTTTTTCTTGACTTCCTTTCATCCATTCTGACAGTTCGACCGAGCTTCTCTCAAGTGACTTAACCTATATTAATCAACCTTGGCAGTAACAAGTACGAAAGAGATGTCGGTTCATATTGCTTAAGTAAAAAAAAACTAGTAAGGATGGAGCTTCGCCAGGGTACCTAAGCGTAAATACCCCCCGCGGCCATATTGAAGTATATACGAAGTCTTTAGCCACGACTTACACGATGATGTTCAGTTTTATATATTAACGAAAGTTTTCCTATTTTGATGACGTCACTTTGTATGTGAGGTAGGCGTGGTTTTGATCCGATTTTGCCATATATCATAGAGATGATTCATATTATATATCAAAGACTATATGCAAAATTTCAAGACATTTCTTGAATTTGAGCAGATTTTTAAGAGATTTAACTCTTAAAATAAAGCCACTTTGTATGGGAGGTAGGCGTGGTTTTCCATTTTATAGCCAGGATTAAGACTGAAGAGCAAAGCTTACATGCCAAATTTCGAGGCATTTCTTTAATTTTTGTGGATTTGAAAGACATTTTACGGTTAATAAAAATAAGTTCCCATTAAGGCCCATCCTCGAACTTGATCTTTCTTTTTAAAAATAAACTTATATTTTGAATTTCATCGCGATAGCTTTAAAATTGCGGCTGTAATCGTGTCGACAGACGGAAAGACAGAAGGACACACGGAAATCGACTCAGGAGATGATGCTGATCAAAAATATTTACATTGTTCTATACCTGCCACGCCTCCTTCTTGGCGTTACAAACGGAATGATTGTTGGGGTATAAAAATCATTGCAACCGGAACTTTAAGGTTGATTTATAAGGTTGTCGCAGGGCTGATCACACTCTCTTCTCAGTACCCATAATTGTCAAAACCAGCCAATTTTGCGAATGACTACGAAAGAAAAACGGATGATAAAAGGAAACACTTGCAGATTTTCTATGAGCTGTCAACTTCGATTTGACAATTATGGGTACTCGCTCTCTCCCTTGCGACAACCTTATAAATCAACCTTGCCGGAACTGTTTGGACATGTTAAGAATGGATCGGAGGAATGATTGGAACCATGTTCGACTGTGACATGTCGTCGTCCTCTTAGTTAGCAATATTATGCAAATCGCAGCAAGCCATAATAAAATGACAAAGCTTCTTTATTCCTTTTAGCTTGCAGTAGTATAACTGTCGAAACCTCTGCTTTAAAATTCCAAACGCGTGTTCAATTGCTACGCGGCCAGAGCTAAGTTTTATGTTGTATCTTTTTTGAGCGTTTGTAAAATGGCCATTGTCTCTATACGGAGTAATAAGATGTTCTGAGCAAGAGTACGCGGAATCACCCAATAGGCATTAATCTGCAACGATAAGAAGTATATTTGTTGTAAATTTTGTTATTTAAATGTTGTTTGCATAGAAACCGCCACATGCAGAACCTAACTTCTTGAATATATCAGTGTTTTGTAACAGCCAACTATCGTGGCAGGAACCCGGATGACCAAGGAATACTTCGATGAATTTTTTTTTTCTCTTACAAATACCTTGTACTCTTAAAGTATCATTTCCTTTGCGGTCGATATAATCATCCTTTCTCTCTTTTGGAGGATCAATTATAATTCCTGTTCCACCGATACAGCCTAAAATACTTTGTTATGAGGAAAAGTTTTTGTGTAAGCATCTTTACATACATATTTCCTTATTGAAGCCTCATTTAGTGCCAAAAAAGCTGTTTTGTTGTCTTGTCTCTTCCTTTGGCCAGACTATGAAACTAGGCGCCTTCATTTCAAGAAAACTTCATTTTGATGAATGACTCGACTAACAGAGGCAATGCACAAGTCGAAACGATCGCCACGCGCCTCATGTCCAGCACGCCTCATGTCCAGCAAACCAAAGAAAACAGCTATATGAGTTTTTGCTGATAGATATTTATCACAACGTAATGACCTGTAGTTCTTTCATAGTTCAAACTTATTAATTAGGCTTTCAAAGAAGGAAAGTCTAAAATGGCTTTTAAACTCGTCCTCGGTATATTTAGGAATAACAACGTTTAAATAGTTTTTAATGCAATTTCTGCTATCGCGCGAGGTTCTAATTAATTCCGCAAGTATTATTTCGTCTTTACTTTCAGATCCCTCAAAAAGAATTTCTAAAAGTTCTTCATCACTGCTTTCATATTCGCTAGAAAAATCTTGTTGCACAAAATTTAAGACACCCTCACTGAGATCATTTAAAGACATATTTGATAAGAATATCTGAACAATTATTAAAGGGACATTTTATTGATTTTTTTTTTTGAGGATTGGATTTGTTTTTTATAAGTCGCTTCATATATGTCTCAAAAATATGCAAAACATTTTTTTTTTTAATTCCTCCGCTAACAATACTTTTTAACCAGTTTTACACGCGCCAGTTTAGTTTTTTTTTTTTAAATTGAACAGATGGCTTTATTATTCTCAAGCCCCTCTCCTAGCTCTTTCAAATAGCTTCTATTGTATTTATTATGTATTATATTATATCATTGATGTAAAATATTATTGAATTTGTATACGAATGAGCATCGCCAAACGTCGCAGTACTGAATTGGCCAAAAAATAAAATCTAACCAGCAAAAAGAAAAAGGTCAGGTGTAAGCAGAATATGAGCAAGCAGAAGGCCTACTGAAGGCACCCGGGATCACAGACAACTGATAAATAAAAAAAATATTTTTTAATTTTTATAAAAAAAAAAAAAATTATTTCGTTTTTTCTTCAAATCACGTTTTCACTCTTTCTACTTAACATTTCTGTAAAAATACTTGACCGATATTTATGTTTATGGTCTAAATTTTTTTGTTATGAATTTCTCTAAGCAAAAAAAGAAATTAAAGATTAATTTAATCATTAAAAGTATCGAAAAACTTGTTTTCAAACTTTTTGCGTTTTTCTCGAAACAGGTTTTTTAAAATCGGTGTGCAAGATTGCGCAATATGTACTAAGCCGATTTACTTTAAAATTGCTGAGTAATTAAAAAATATATTTTTGAGGGTCTGACTTCGAGTTTTTTTTTTTAAAAAGTCCTCAAAAAATTTTTAGAGCTACTTTTGTGCAAAGATTCTAGGCCTTTTTTTGAATTTTGACTCTGCGTAGCCACCATTTTTTATTTAATTAATTTTTTTGAAAAAAACTTGAAGTCAGACTATCATATTAGGTTTAAGCTCTCACCAAATTTTTTTATTTTTGTTTCAGATTAGCCAATCTCGAGATATCCTGCAACCGTTTTTTCAATTTTTGTCTTACTGCTTCATTTATGCACGTTTGCCGTGGATTTTTTTATCAATTTTAATACTTATGTAAGACAATAAAAAATATTTACTCAAATATCTCTTACGGTTTTTTCACAATCCTAACTAAGAAAACTCCTAACATTTCGACAAAATTAGGTAAAATGTTCCTTAATTGCAATTTATATTATTTGTTGTTATTTATTTATATTTATTCATACGTATTGCTATTTAAGAATTTGTAAATTTTTTTTACAACATAAAGAACACAAATTTTTTACACAACATAAATAAATAACAAATGAAAAATTGACGTTTGCTTTTTCTTCTTGTTGCTTATTCTTCTTGATGCTTGTTCTTATATATGATACAATAATGTACAGGTAAGCCTTGACAACTACCTTTTTTCTCACGAGCGGCGATCGGGAGTTGTCAAATCAATACAAAGTTTAACTTTTCATCTGTTTTGCTGCTTCTTCGTTTTCTCTTTTCAATGTGTTTTTGACAACTCTAAATCGTCAACAGAACTGTCACTCCTACCTTGTAAGTCATTATACCATGGTTCTTATACAGCCGGAGCAAATTTCTTCTAGCACCCTTCGAGCAACTTTCGAGCTCGAGAGAGCGATTTTATGCTTGTTCTTCTAGCTAGAAAAAGTACGGAAACACGTTCTAGCACATTGCAAGTTACTACAATCGAGTATGGAAACAGACCTAATAACTGTTGATGTATGGGACATTTGAGGTACCTCATGTATGAGTTACCCAACACTAGTTGGAACGATTTGTAAAAATCGAAAAGTAATTTCACCGACATAGATTCACATGAAAAAGGAACCAGTTTGAGCACTTACTCTTACTCTCTCTGGCACTTACTGCCAGCAACGTTTTTTTATATTCAAGCCTATATCAGTATTTTTTTCGCTCGGAATCGGAAAAGGGAAGTTTCGTTTTTAAGATAGCCGGCAAGACTTCACCTTTTAATTTTCTACACTTATGAATATTGACGGTTGATCAATAGATTTCCAAAAAGTTTTTAAATTTAAAAATTTCCAAAAGTTCTTAAGCTTTATCTTAAAAAACGAAAATTCCCTTTTTCGATTTCGGGCGAAAAAATTACTCATGAAAGGCCTGATTTACTTCTTTCAATCCAAAATGGCAAGAAGCAAAGAAAACAATTAGCCTTGTTCTGAAATTCGATTCGAAATTCGATTCGAGATTCGAAATTCGAAATTCGATTCGAGGTCATGGTTGAATAGGAAGACGATTGTACTCGTATCTCAGTATCCGTAACTCGAAACAACGAACAACGAAAAAAAATCTGTACTGAAGAAATGCTTTTGCTGTCGTACAACGTGTTGGATGAGAAAGTTCTGAACAATCACAGCCGCTCATCCACGCATCAAAAACACGTAAAAGAGTACGTTGCCATATATGCCAACCTCTCCCAATACAAATGTGTTGTGATAAATGTGTAAAGTACTTTTTTCCGCAGCTCCGCTCATAGTTTGTGTAAATTGCTCCACATCAATTCAATTTCCACACCAAATAAAAAACCATATAAATGCAAAAGCACATATTTTTATTTAATTTATTTTTCAGCTTTTCCATTCAATTTCCACTTGCGAAATTTTCAGTCAGTTTTTCTATTGAATTTCAAATTGGGTCAATGTGACTGAAAAATTCTTTGTGTTTATAATTGTACTGAGTGTACTTGAAGGTTAAAAGTTGAACTTTTGGAAGAGTAAGCCTCAAAGTAGACAATATTTTATAAAGAATCTTACTTTAAGGTTGGTGTCATTGGTTATAGTCTAAAAATTTTAGATTTTGTTTAATTGATGGCAAAATTAGAGATTGCTTAGTACTCATGCAAAGTTGGTACACAAACCGGCAATTGGTCGAAAGTATATGGGAAAACTAAGCGCATAATTACCACTCTGTACTATCGCCCGATAGATGACGCAGAAAGCCTCGTAGATTTGTGGGATGCAGTGTTAAACAGCGAAAATAAATTTCAGAATGTGTTGTATTATGGGAAGCATACAATTTCTGACTATCTATCTTCTTCTAACAAATAAAAATATCTCGTTTCACAATGTTTGTGGCCGAACTTCTCCGAAACGGTTAGACCGATTTTAATGAAATGTTTTTTGTATGTGTGGTAGGTATGAGAATCAGTGTTGTCGGAGTAAAGTTTTTTTTTAGCCAGAACACAACATAATATTAGCGAAAACATAAAAAATAGCCAAAATATTTAAATATTAAAAAATAATAACTTCCATGCTGATTTTGTTAACTTTGCTTAACAGTCTATTTTATCAGCTTAACATAGCTCACCATATTAACAAAATAGTTAATATTAACAAGTTGTTAATGTTCCGTATTCTGGTGAAATTTTAAGTTTCTTTTCTTTACAACTTTGTTAATTGCAGAAAGTATCTTAACAACGACAACATAGTCTTAACATTTATGTGTTTAGTTTGAGGATTGTTGTGTGAATAATAAAAATAATATAAATTATAATATAATATTGAATTAAAATAAATAAGACTGAAAAATTGAAGAATTTTTACGTCTTTTTAGTTTTGATAATGAAGAAGTTCAACGAAAGGGGAACAAATTGAACAACGGCGCTATTTAAAACGTCTTCGAAATGAAAATGATTTATTCATTCCATCTATCTCTTTATCTATTTTTTTAATTGTATCCAACTCTAAATACAATTAAATACCAAAATGAAAACCCAAATATAATAATATACATATGCCAGCCAAAAGTTGCGGGTGCTGCCGGCAAAAATTGTACATAAAGTAGGAGCTGCTCCTGCGTGGTTCACTCAAACTTTGTTTGCCTATTAAAAAATATAAACTTGAGTTTTAAATAAAAAAAATGTTGAGATTACATAATTCCTTGCATTTTTATTTTGCTTGCTGATATAATAAAAAATAAAATTTCATCGAAAAAACAGCTGGCGTTGGAATGCTGTAAGTTTGACATTTCCACCACGCGTTTTGAACTTTTTAAAGCTTTCAAATTGTAAATGATTTTTTAGAATATGAGCATTTACATTACATAACAATAATATTAACAAGAGCTCCTTAACAATTCTTTGTTAAGTTAACAAGCAGAATAGAGCTGTAAGTCTCTTAACTTCTTTAATCTTTCGCTATTTGCATTTCCTGATAAAAGCCATCATTGTTGCCTACTCTTTAGTGACACGTGGTTTAAGTTGCCACATGTAAAATTATTGTATATTCGGCTGTGTTCAAAATTGCGACTATTTCAGCAACAATTCACAAAAAGAGCTGCCCACACTGGCCTCACTACAAATGTCGAAAAAAGTCGGCTTAGTGAGGTCAGTGCAGCCAGATCTTTTTGTGCAGTGTTTCCGAAGTAGCTGCAATTTTAAACACAGACTTCCCGTTAAATCTTTCACCATGGCGGGTGTAAATCGCCAATCGTTTAAGAAAAAAAATCTATTTAATGTGAAAGTATCCGGGAAAGTATTGAAATGTGTTAAGTGTAATTTTACAGTCAGTTACGCGGAAGTCCCATATCGATCTTTCTGGATACAATCACGATCATGATTAAAAAAAAAGGAAAGCTTTCGTCAAATTAACATTACACAAACTATTATATCAATGGCTGTGATAAGGACCTCGTGTTCACGACAGCCTTTTCCTAGGAATCAATACTATTCGGGATAGAATATTATATTAAGAAGAAGAAGAATTTTGAACACAGTCTTATTGCATTGTGCTGCACGATTGACATTATTGGTATGTCGTGTTCACACGAAGGAAAAATTCATTATCGCGAACAAATTTTAATTCATTTAGGTTAAACAAAAAATTAATTTTCGTCAAAATAAAAAAAAATTGCCCGAATAAAAAAATAGCCAAATGAAAAATAAAATCGCCAAGTAGCAACAAACTGACCGCAAAAAAAAACATAGCCAAAACGGTAACACTGATGAGAATAGGTTGTAAAATAATTTTCACCCTTCTATGCAAAACAGAATAACTATAGCAGTTAAAGTCACACAACATTGATATTCAGAATGGAGTGACCACTTGGTGATGTCTTTCTAATGGAAACATCTGACAGGCATTGGACAAGGGGGTGTGGCTCCGCCCATACAAGCGAAATATTTTATATCGATTAGCTTTGAAAGTAAAAGTTGCAGAACATTGAAACTCAGAATGGAGTTACCACTTGGTGATGTCTTTATAATAGAAGGCTTGGAAGGGCAGTGGACAAGGGGGTGTGGCTCCACCCATATATTAGCAAAATTTTTGATATCGAATAGCCATGGAATTAAAAATCACAGAACATTGAAATTCAGAATCCAGTTACCTTTTGGTGATGTCGTTGTAATAGAAAACTTGGATGGGCATTGGATAAGGGGGCTAAGCCCGTACCAGCCAAATTTTTGATATCGAATAGATACGGAATTAAAAATCACAGAACATTGCAACTCAGAATGGAGTTTCTCACCATTTGGTGATGTCCTGCTATCGGGAAACTGGGACGGGCATTGGACAATTAGTGTGGTGTCAAATAAAGGGTCAAATAAAGGGTCAAATAAAAGTTCTTTGTTTTCGGCGTAGCAACGCGCGCTGGGTTTATTAATAAAAATAAATGAAAATAAAACTAGTAAGGATGAAGCTTCGGCAGGGTACCGAAGCTTAAATACCCCTCACGGCCATATTGAAGTATATTCGATGTCTTTAGCCACGACATACACGATGACATTCAGTTTTATATATTAACGAAATATTTCTTATTTTCATGACGTCACTTTGCATAGGAGATAGGCGTAGTTTTGATTCGATTTTGCCAAATATCATAGAGATGGTTCATATTATATATCAAAAATAATGTGCAAAGTTTCAAGACATATCTTTAATTATTGTGGACTTTTAAGAGATTGAACGTTTAAAATAAAGCCACTTCGTATGGGATGTGGACGTAGTTTTCATCCGATTTTGCCATATACCATAGAGATGGTTTATATTAAATATTAAAGCCTATGTGCAAAATTTCAAAACATATCTTTAATTTGAGCTGATTTTTAAGAGATTTGACTTTTAAAATAAAGCCATTTTATATGGGAAGTAGGCGAGGTTTTCATCCGATTTTTCCAAATTTTATAGCCAGGATTTTAATTGAAGATAAAGCTTAAGTGTCAAATTTCAAAACATTTCTTTAATTGTCGAAAAATCTTCGAGATTTTATTTTAAAAATAAAGTCACTTTGTATGGAGGTAGGCGTGGTTTTCATCCGATTTGGCCCATTTTCGAACTTGATTTTCCTTTTTTAAAAATAAACTTATATTTTGAATTTCATCGTGATAGCTATAAAATTACGGCTGTAATCGTGTCGACAGACGGTCAGACGGATACACGAAAATCGACTAAGGAGGTGATGCTGATCAAAAATATATATTTTTCTATACTTGTCACGCCTCCTTCTTGGCCCTTACGCTGTACGCGTTGGGGTATAAAAATAAAAAAACTTCTATATTCGTATCTGATGATTTTGATCGTATAAGTCTAAAATTTGGTTATTTTGCTTAAATGGAAAGTTCACCAAAAAAGGGAACGGTCGCACTATAATAAGAACCACTTTTTAGAAATCATTAAAATTGCACATGCTAGATAGTAAAATACCACGCATATGTAGGGCCTATTGACCCAAGCAAATGTGGACACTTAATAAATAACCATCAAACAAACAGACACAATAGTTGCAAATAATTGGATTAGGACGTGACTTCACTAT
This sequence comes from Coremacera marginata, assembly GCA_914767935.1. Lineage (NCBI taxonomy): Eukaryota > Metazoa > Arthropoda > Insecta > Diptera > Sciomyzidae > Coremacera > Coremacera marginata. Next base: position 58,876,817 of record OU612044.1, on the reverse strand, counting down.
ACACTCACTTTTCAGGAAATTAGCGCTGAGCGCAGAGAAGCTCACCGGGTATAAGCTAGTATTAAATAAAATTTTATATATATTAAAAAGTATTTTGAAATGGTTTGAAAAAAGTTTAAAATTATTCTTAAAGAACTAAAATGTTTAAATATTTATTCTAGTCGTTTCTTATAATCTATTTTATGTTATTTTTGTATGTCATTTACTAAATGAAGACTTATTGAATTGCGCATATAAAGGTTGGTTAAATTTTAAGGGCCGATGTTGAATGTGAACCACATCTAAACGTCAAGTTTTTTCTGCATTTCATTTGACATTTCTCAATTTCAGACTAACTGAATTTGAACCATAGAAAGATACACAATCGAGCAACGCGTTAAAGTTATTCAGGCTTATTATAATGGGCTTTCAAATCAAAATGCATATCGTGCACTTCGTGATTTTTTTCGGTCAATTTAATCGTCCAAATGTGCGTACAATCGGAAAAATCGTGCAAAAATTTGTGCAAACTGGGTCTGATGAACATTATGCATAAAGACTTATGATTTACTCGCTTACAAGGTGCAATTGAGTAAAGAACTAAAGCCTCTTGACCATTTCAAGCGTCGTCAATGGTCAGAATGGTGGCAAGAAATGCCAACAGTGGATGATCAATTTTCGAAGAAAATCATCTTCAGTGTTGAGGCACATTTTCACCTCAGTGGATTCGTCAATAAGCAGAATTGCCGCATTTGGGCGAATGATAATCCAAGAGTGATTGTCGAAAAACCAATGCATCCACAAAGAGTGACTGTTTGGTGCGGTTTATGGGCTGGCGGCGTCATCGGGCTGTATTTTTTCCAAAATGATGTCGGTCAGGCAGTTACTGTGAATGGTGTTCGCTATCGTGAGATGATAACGAACTTTTTATGGCCCGAATTGGAAGATATGGATGTGGGCGATATGTGGTTTCAACAGGACGGTGCCACTTGCCACACAGCTAACGAAACAATGGCTCTTTTGTGCGACAAATTTAATGGCCGTGTTACCGTGTCACTTGGTGGCGATGTCAATTGGCCGCCAAGATCATGTGATTTGATACCGCTGGACTTCTTTCTTTGGGGTTATTTGAAAGAAAAGGTGTACGTCGATAAGCCAGCAACAATTCAAGAGCTAAAGGATGAGATAATTCGGCAAATTAACGGCATAGAACCGCACTTATGCCTCAGCGTCATCGAAAATTTGGAAATGGCCATTTGGCCGATATTTTTTATATACATAATTGAACCATACCAATATTATCATAATAAAAAGAAATGACAATAATTTCCTAAATAATTTGTGTTTTATTCAAAATCAACATCGGCCCTTAAAATTTAACCACCATTTATATATTTTTTTTATTGGGGGGAGTCTCTCGCCAAATGTGGGAATTTAACCGTCAGAATGGGGGTTCTGGTTGCAACTCAGGTTTCACGAATATTAAAATCTTTTAATATATTGGTCGCAGGCAAGGCTGGTGTGGATCGCAGTGTGTGTGGAAAAATTTAAAAAATATCGCTTTCAAGTTACCTTTCCAGCTTTGCTTTGGTTGCAGTGTGAATGGGCAGCATTAGATATAAAATGACTTCTTTCGAGGAAGCACAAGCTTTTTACTGTACTGATTGCAAGAAATTTCGAATAGTTTGGGGATTTACGCCAACGTTATCATATTTTCCACTACCATCGGCAATCTTTGCAGTACTTATTTTGGGACATTCTTAAACCAGAAGTCCAGAGATTCTTTTACGTCCTCTTCTTGATGAAGTCTCGTACATTCCGCTTTTTTAAAGTTTTGAATCACATATTGAACTGAAGAACGAGGTCGGGAAATAGTTTTCGGTATTTTTCCCAAAGTTTCCCCCTCGTTATGCAATGAAACGATCAGCTTTTTTATGTCAACCAGAATTTTCTTATGACTGTTACTTATAATAATATTTTAGAAATGCGTGCAACAAATAACAAATTAAAACTAAATGAAAAGTAAAGAATGATTCGTAAATTTTTTCTCAGAAAGTAACGATACTTAAAAAAAAAACAATATGAGAACAAAAAACAGAGAGCGCTCTCTTGATTTACGGGCAATCAATTGAGTTTCTTTTTAGAAGTATAATCGGTTGAAAAGTTCCAACAATAAAAGTAACGATAGGTCAAACTTTCTTTTTCTTTATAAAAAAAAGGAAATTCAAATCATTCTAATAAAACTAGCATTGCTTCATGCGATTGAATATTTTTCTTCATACGTTCAAATTACTCCTTAGACTTTTTGTGTACGGACAATTGTTTGAGGTAGTGTATAACGTAGTGCCTGGCGATAGGAGTTTATTATTTTTTTTTTTGTAAATAAGCAGAAAAATAACAATTAATAAGTTTTGAATTAGTGAACACCCATCTCATAAGATCACCTATATATTTTTCTGCTGATAGGAACAGATAAAATTGCAATAACTTGTTTTGGAAATATTTTTCAGTAATATTTTTTTCTGTGCAAATTGAAAATGTTATGATAATTTAAAAAATTAACAAAATCTTATCTACCTAATTTCGATGTCATTCTAAACCATTTTTGAAAGAACTTTACTCGTACATCGAAAAAAAAAGCTATATGTAAATCACCTAAGTCGGATTGGGTGAAGAGAATTGTATGGGAATTATAAACTTATGCTTATCCACCTAAGCAATTTATTGTTTAAGGGCCTACTAAAGTTTTTTATGCGGAAAAAACCCTGTATTAAAAGTTTTATATTTAAGCTACGGTTTTTTTAAGATAAAATTTGTTTTTACATTATAATTATATATGTTTTGAAGGAAAGTTTTTGAATTTTTGGATAACAAATATTCAACCATATGGAAGGAATTCGTTGTTTAGTAAGGTACCTTATATATGCGGTGGACAGGATTTTTCACAGCTTGTTCATCTAAAAAAGGAAAATACGAATGCTTGAAGTTCTGCTAAAGCTTTTTGAGCTTTTGATCGAAGATGTTAGAAAAATTGTTGTTTTTTACCAAAATGGCAGCTAAAAAAATGATTTTTGACTAAAAAGTTTATAAAAAAGAAGTATTTCTCTAAAATAAAAATCGAACGATCGAAAGTACCGTTTATATTTGCTTAACAAATTAAATAAATTTGGTAGCGATCCTTAGTTTTCGAGTAAAGCTCTCTACCGGTTTCAAACAGCCTTTTCGAGAAAAACGAGTTTAAAGTTTAAGAAGTAGTTTATTTTAGTATACATGAATTTTCTTCCACTTGTATTTAAATTTAAAAATTTACTTTTTTTTTTTTTTAATTTCGGTGGCACCAAAGGTGTCTTAGCTTAAAAAAATACACTTGAGTGTATGAGTACATTGAGGCAAGTGCATTGCCTTCTCTTCGGACGATTGTGCTTATAACTTCAACAATTTTTATTTAATTGACTTAAAACTTTCTGAAAATATTTTTAAGCTGTTATACACTCGAAAAATATAAGAACAAAAATTTGAGTTTTGGTCGCCGAAAAACTTTAGTAGGCCCTAAATACATTGCTTTGAAAGCACATACTTCGATACCTTACCAAAAAAAAATATTTGATTCACCTAAGCCCAAAATCCAAAAAATAAAAAATTAGAAACAACTAGCATGGATGGCTTAAGCATAGTTTTGAGCTATTTCCTGCAAAAAAAAAACCACAGCTGCCTCATTACACACACGAGAGAAGGATAGATGTGATAATTTAATGGTTTTTTTGTAATAAAAGCACTTTTAAATTCAAAAATAACATAAAGTAAATTAAAAAACACACTTTAATATTCACACCAGTAAATTTTATTACATTTCATCCACAAAAAGAAAAGAAAAAATAAAAAAAATATTTCTTTGTCCGCCGTGCGGATTCGAACCTGGAACTTTTAGTGCCAGTCCATCGCTCTACCAACTGATCTAAGCAGCCTTGCTACTGTTTGCTGACATAACTGCAGTTAGGTTAATTCACCTAAGCAATTTATTGTTTAATACATTGCCTTGAAGGCACATACTTCGATACCACGCCAAAAAAAAAATATTTGATTCACAAATGTTAACAGATGCTGTATTAACAGATGCAGTATGCCGCAGTATTCTTTTGATAGCTGCAGCATAGCTTCAGTTGTAATTAATATTGAATAAATCACTCCGCGTAACGAAGGAATTTGTCTCAATGCGTAGCGTAGTGTCTTCATACATAGTGGCATCGGGTTGGTGAGGGTTCCAATGCAAATCACAGAACGATAGGTGACAGCTTCAAAAGAAAAAAAAAAGAAAAATAATAAAAATTATAATGCCAAAACCCGGAAAATAGTAATAGTTTTTAAATTCAATTTTCTTTTTAAAGTAGTGTATACAAAATTACCAAATACTTGGTTAATTTACCACCCAATAAAAATTGGCAAGTCAAAATGTAAAACTTAGGCGTTTTGATAAAGTAGTTGGGTGGCTGAAAACTGCCAAGGCCATCTTATAAATTCTACTAGGCTTTTTTCAATACAGGTCATTTTTATGAAATGCTAAATTGAAGGCGCAATGTTCAAAGAAGTAGCTAGTTTAAATTGGTTTTTATCCTTTTTATCCACTTATCCACTTTATTACATCTTTTTCCTTTCATACATCTTTAATCAAAATTTTTTTCTCAGTGTATACAAGTATCAAGAATAGTGTGACCAGAAGCTTTTTGTAGAAATATACATTTTGTTGAAAAAATATATGCTAAATATTCCTCTTACAATTTTTATATTCCGCAATAATATCCCACATTCTATTTTAAAGATACATATAAACAAAATTGATTATAGATATAAAAGAAACACAAAAACTAGTTTAAAAACATTTATTTGTTTAATATTATCAGACTTTAGAATTTAGAAAAATCAGAATTTATAAAACATAAGTTAATGCTAATAAAATTACATTAATAAGATGTAAACAATAACACGTACATCAGTTCATTTGACTTTACAAGTCTTTTCAAGAATTACATACTGTGACAAAAAAAATTAAAACAAAACTTCTGGGTATAGTAGGGTATGTAGGTATAGTTAAATACATTTTTGTGGCATACTAGAATTTTTTGGTGCACATCGAAATTTTGAATAACGGTAAAAAAATGGTCGCACATGCACTCGTATAAGTCCCATAACTTCGTCATATAAGGGCGTATAAGTCGTATATAAGGGCGTATAAGTCCCATAACTTCGTCAAATATCCACTGATTTTCATTTTCTTACAGGTTTTGAAAAGAAGAAATTTAGGTTTTTAAATATGCGATACATGACTTAACTGGTTTTATTTTCGTTTTTGAACACTATTTTGTTTGAAACTCCTTAAATTTGTTTTATTATTTAAAAAGATCACATTAAAAGAGATTGCAATGCAATACACCGTTAGAATAGTAATTTTTTATGGCAATCTTTGTGAATTCTGGAAAATATAGGAATATGAAAGATATTCCACTTTTTATGCTGCATATTTTTGAAAAAAATATGCCTTCCGAAGGTAAAATATGCGAAAGTGGAATATAATATTCCACTCTGGTCACACTGATCAAGAACCTAATTAAACGATCTTATTGAAGTTGTTCACATATACAGCGAAGCACATTACAAAAATTTCAATAACAATAATAATGTTTCGCTAAACAAAAAAAAAAAAAAAAAAAAAAAAAGGTAAATATATAATACAAAGGTGTAAGGTTTGAGTGTAAAAAAAATAATAATAATAACAGTTGAGACAGCAAACCGATTTGCTAGCAATATTAGTACGAATTCGCAGGTGAAGCAACGACGACGCTTATAAGAACTTGGTCTGAAGTTATATAAATCTCAAGAATTGTTCGAAAGATATGTAAAATAAAAAATACCAGTAAGGCACGCAATAAAAGAATAAGCAAAAGTGAGAATAAGCAAAAATTAAATATTTTTTATGTATGTATAGAAAAATATAAAGAAATACCTAATAAAAAGCAAAAAACAATAAAAAAAAATCACTAAAATTGACAAAAGTGCAAAAAGATAAATAAATTAATATATAGCAAAAACGCTTATCAGCTGTGTACTCCACAACTATGAATAGGAGAAGCGTGTATGGTAAGTGATAAAAGCGTAAAAGCGATAAGACAGGAGTGAGAGAAGAATTGAGAGCGAACAAAGAAAGAAAAAGGGAGAGTAGAACAAACAGCTTTGAGCAGTATTGCCAGCTTTTTGAAGAGATCATTCCCGTTTTATCAATGCATATCAAGAATTTTTCCCTATTGACACTTTTGTTATAAGTATATAAGACAAAAAAAAAAAAAAATTCAAAATTTTTTTGATATTTTGTGTTCTATATTAACCATATCAAATGAATCAATTACACTAAGACAATTCTAAGTTTTTTACATAATTTTGGTAGAAGAGTAAACTAACACGTGTATCTTGTGCTTTAAAAGTTAACGCCTGAATAATATTTTAGTACTATGGGTAAATTTACTTTAAATTTAGCAATTTACTAATAAAAAAAGTAACAATTTTCCAAATGTCTGTTGTCACAAGTCATAACAGTCTAACTCAAATATCGTAAAAAAACGATCTGTTATTTGTGCATAATGAAGGGACATTCATGTATCTACAAGTTTCATTTTTTTATTCATTAATTGTTCCGTTAGCCATCTCCGTATCAACAAGTTCTATGTTCAATTGTTTCGTTAACTTCCGGGAAACAGACGATGCAAGGAAAATAAAACATTCGGTATTTACGATATTTTTAGTAAGGCTGTTATGACTTGTGACCACAGATACACTCAACTCTCTTTTTACACGGTAGATACGTTCCTAAGTAAAACGTTCCTAAAAAAAAAATTCGTGTAAAAAAATACGCACACGTGTGGGGTGGGCATAAGCCGATCAGATTTGAATACAGCATAAAAATTGTTGGTGAAAAAACATTTTTTTCATAGTGCAAAACTGGAAAATTTGTTTTAAAAAAAATGTTGAGGGACCATGTTATTTCAGAATCGTGCAAAAAGAAACTATCTAAAAAGAGATTTGAGTGTATATGCCTTTGACAGTAAAATAGTAAAATTTTACGAGAAATAGTTTTGTTAAATTTCCTAACCACCTTACCGGCCTTTTTTGTGGGTATTTTTAACCTTTTCAGAAAAAGTTTTAAAAGTACCTGTAATCGTAGAGGGTTAAAATATTCCATGAAAATAATCCTTGCAAACATTCTTTCTATAAGGCCTTTTGGACAAGGTTTGTCTACTGCATCCTACTGCATTTAAAATCTACTAAAAATTATGGAATGAAAATCTGCATATAATGGACTTTTTACATTAAGTTAATAGAGACTACTTTTTTTTCTCCAAATGGAAAAATCTTGAGTTTGAGTACTTTAAAAAAAATCCCAAAAATCCAAAAAATGTAAAATTTTGAAAAAACAGCTCAAATGATTTAAGCATAGTCTTGAGCAATTTTCTGCAAGAAATTAAAAATACCGAAATTCAGGAAAAAAGTTATACCTACTTGTTGAAACTTCACTTTTTCTTAAAAAATACTTAAAGTGCCTTTTCTAAAAAATCGAAAAACATATTCTTCTCACCTGGAGCACCCTCAATAATTCTAAGAAAATATTTCTAATTTTTAGTCGAGTGGTTTCTACCACTTATGCCCTAATTTCACTCATTTATCCCTAAAACATACAAAACAATAATTTCTGCCCATTTGGCTTCTACGTAACTTGTATGAACATGTATCGATGAATGTCGGCACCATGTGTGCAGAAATTTAGTTTCGTTTGTTTTAGGGATAAATGAGTGAAGTTAGGGCGTTAGTGTTAAAAAATGAGAGCATTTTTCGACATTTGGGGGCTTTTCCGTTAAAATATCTAAATCTAAACTAAAGAACGGATTAGAAAAAAACGTATGTTGGCAATCCTGGAATGGGATAGTTTTTCGAATAAAAATTATAAATATTTCCTTAGAATTATTGAAGGTGCTCCAAGTGAGAAGTATATGTTTTTTGATTTTTATGATTTTTTTTTGTGATCGAAATTCTAGAAATGGGCACTATAAATATTTAAAAAAAAAATCTAGTTTCAATAAGGTGTAACTTTTTTTCGAATTTCGGTTTTTTTAATTTCTTGCGGAAAATAGCTCAAGACTATCTTGAAATAAATCGTTCAGTTTTTCAAATTTTTCATTTTTGGATTTTTGAATTGTTTTTTTTTTGTAAAAATACTCAAACTCGAAATTTTCAAAAAGGTGCACTCCTAGCAAAAAAATTCATAACGACCAAGTGATTCAATATAATTACAAAAGTTCTTGCATTTGCATTAGGTATAGTTTAAAAAAGATTTTCGCATGATTTCATTTAAATTTTTTCAAAATTGAATTTTGTAGATTTTTTAAATGCAACATGAACAAAAAAGAGTTTTTTTCGCAAAGTAAAAAATCACAACCATAGAGGTTTCCATCCAACTTTCATGTTTGGTAGCTTATTTTAAAGAAAAATTAAATAGAAAAAGATCTGCGAACCAGCTTTTTCAAAATTTACGCTTTATTTGGTTTTTTTTTTAAAATTAGCACTTTTTTCCCTTATAATCTAGTATTAACATGTACCGATGCTTGTCGGCGCGGGTTCCCGTGGTCCTAGACACACCAAATTTTATTTACAGTTCTTTTAACATTGTAAAGAAATTAAGGTGGATAAGCCATAAAAAACAACTTAAATTTTTAAGGGACACTCTAGTGTATAAACTATCATAAGCATTTAACTATAATAATTAAATTAAATCCATTTAGTTAATTGATTGATTAATCAATTTAAATATAATTCAATACATTTTAATATACTAAAACTCTACAAAATGTTAGTAAAAGCAGTGCAACATTTTATTTGTAATACAATTTGTATTTAATTAAATAAATTTGCAAACAATTTAATTTAATTTTATTTTTAACATAAATATTTCCCCAGTGAATTTTGCAAAAAAATTATTGATTGGATTGTAAAATATATCTTCACAAACAATATATAATTTTTTATTGAGTTTGTGACGAAATTAAATTTTTCGCACAAAAACGCGGAAGCATTTTCTACGTTTTTAAGATTTTTTTTTCCAGTTTTTTCTTCTGGGTTAAAAATTGCCGTAAAGCGGGGAAAATTCTCTTTTCTGACAACGCTGGTTCAAGACGAGTAAAAATAAAGACATAAAAAACTTAAAAAAAAAAGGATAAAAAATTAGTCACATAAAATAATATAAAAAATTATGAAATAAAAACAAAACACTTTTTATTCTGATGAGGCCGACCTCATCAGCACCATAAAGCAGCGCAGGTAGAACGAGCGTCTTGTAGAGTGTTCGTTTTGTCGATCGAGAGAGGGTTATGGAACTTAGTTGCTTACTGAGCCCGTAGTAGCACCTATTAGCAATTATTGTTCTTCGCTTTATCTCCAGGCTGACTTCGTTGTTGTTATTAATGGCGGTGCCAAGGTATACGAACTCTTTGACTACTTCAAAGTTATAGCTGCTGGATAAAACGTGGGAGTCTAGACGCCGCGCTCTCTTGTTTGTAGACAGCATATACTTTGTTTTACCCTCATTTACCGTCAAGCTCACTTTGGCTGATTCCTTTAAGATAGCGGTAAAAGCAGCGGTAACATCTTTCTTGGTTCTGCCTACCAAGCGGACGCAAGGAGCTGGACACCTTTGTAGAAAATAGTGCCATTACGATGCACACCGGCCTTTCGTACGATCCCTTCATGATGATGTTGAAGAGATCGCAAGACAGTGGATCACCTTGTCTGAAACCTCTTTCGGTATTGAAGGATTCGGAGAGGTCATTTGCTATCTTGACGGAGCTGCGTGTGTTGCTCAACGTCATTCTGCAAAGTCTAATCAACTTTGCAGGTATACCGAACTTAGACATTGTTGTGTATAGGCAATTACTTCTCGGGCTATCGAACGCAGCTTTAAAATTGACAAATAGATGATGTGTGTCGTCGTAGCGTGAAAATCTGGCCTATGGTGAACTTTCTTGGTTGAAAGTTACACTGATAATGTCCAATCGAAGTCAAACTTTTGATATTGAATAGCATTGGATGTATAAAATGATGAATAAAAATAAATAAAAATAAAAACTTCTATTTACCTATCTGATGATTTTTATGAAATAAAGCAAACATTTTGGTAATTTTGTTTAAATGGAAAGTTCACAAAAAATGGGAGTGGTCGCACCATCCACTTTTTTAGAAATCATTAAAATTGTACATGCTTTTTTAGCTAAATGCCACGTTTATGTAGGGTCTGTTGAACTAAGCGCGGCAGTCACTGTAAATACAAATGCGGACACTTAATAAATTACCACCAAACAAACAGACACACAACAATAGTTGAAAATAATTGGATAAGGGCGTGGCCTCACTATACACCCACTCTTAGGGGATCAGCGCTGAGCGCAGCGAAGCTCGATGGGTATACGCTAGTTGTATTATAAAATTGTGTGAATAGCTGTTGTGCTTGAAACTGGCTTGAAGTCGTTTCCGTACTTTTGAAAAAATTCTCTCATTTTGATAGATAATTAAATTACTCTCACATCTTAAACTTTAATTGAACTTTAATCGAGAGCAAATATATATTGTTTGTGCAAAATCTTCCCCGCACAAATTTTGGCAGTTTTGGTTGATTCGTTTATTCGTTTTATACTATATATAAGTTTATTAACCATTTGTATGAATATCATTAATGTAAAACTGCCAGATAAGCTAGAGAACAATGAGAGTTTAAAAATAACTTTGATTTTGTCCTCATTAATCCGTTACAAAACTCTGTTTCCAAAAAGAGGTAGTGGTTGCCTAATATGGATGATAAGTACAAATACTCTTCTTTTGAATTATTAGCGTGATTCGGTAATCATCCATCAAAATTATTGACATTAGCTTATAAATTCTTTTACAAGGTTCAATTATGTAATTACAATAAATTTTTCTTTGTTCATCAACATATGTATACATTTTAATTAAACGTAAAGGTTTAATTATTAAAAAGCCAATATAAAAAAATGAAGTAAATAAATTTATAAAGATAAAAAATGAAAAGATTCAATTAAAGTTTGAAATTCATAAAGACAATTAACTAGAATTTGATCTTAAGTTTCTATTTACCTTTGATTTTTATAAAAAAGTTTAAATCTAGTATATAATAGACATTATACTTTTACTGCTATTAGTATTTGTATTATTTATACTAATTTATAAATAAATAATATAATATATAATATATATAATATATATTATATAATATATAATAAATAAAATATAATAATTAATTTATTATAATTGTATTTTTATACCCCAACGCGTTTGTCATTCCGTTTGTAGCGCCAAGAAGGAGGCGTGGCAGGTATAGAAAAATATATATTTGATCAGCATCACCTCCTGAGTCAATTTCCGTGTGTCCGTTTGTCCATCTGTCGACACGATTACAGCCGTTATTTTACAGCTGTCGCGATGAAATTCAATATATAAGTTTATTTTTTAAAAAGAAAGACCAAGTTCGAAACGAGCTAAATCGTATCAAAACCACGCCTAACTCTATACAAAGTGGCTTTATTTTAAAAGTAAAATCTCTTAAAAATCTGCTCAAATTAAAGAAATGTTTTTTGAAGCGAAGCTTTTTACTCCTCGTTCTGTGATTTGCTTAGAGTGAAATCTAAAAAAGACAGATTTTTTCTAAGAATTTTATAATGTTTTTTTGTTTCAGCGTTTTTTACAACAAGACAATTTAATATATCAAATATAAAAAACATTTCTTCGCCTGCCGTGGGGATTCGAACACGTCAACCTCCGATTGGAGTTCTATACCCTATTCACTGAGGCAATCACCCTCGTTATGCAAAAGCATTGATTCAGTATTAAGTGCAATTGAAGCTACCCTGTAGGAACAAACTAACTTGTTTTTAAAAACAACTAATTAAAAAACTAATTTAAAATAAACCAGTATATGAACTACTTTGAATTATATTAAGGCGGCATCCACTTCAATTCTAAATAGTTTTTATTGCATTATATATGGAGTAATTGAAATACTATTTAAAAACAAGTGATTGATAAACTACTTTCAATTATATTAAGGCGGCAACTACTCTGATTTTGACATCTTTTAATTGCAAATTTTTATTAGATTACAAGTTTATATATATTTAACCATGTTATTTCATCAAATATTAACTTTAGACCATCAGTAATAGTTTTCAATTGGTTATTTTAAAGTAATTAAAAAAATAATTTATATATAACTAATTTAACAAGTAGTTGAAAATATATGCAGACGAAAGTCAATTGACTTATTTAGCGGACATCACCATACAAAATACGTTAGTTCGTTCTATGGAAAAAAGTCAGAATTTCAACTAGTTGTGGTTGACAAAAAACTACTTTATCAACTACTTTTAAATTAGTTGATTTTCCTACAGGGTATGTTGCTGCACATCCAATAATATATTAATGTATTTGTGTGGTTTGGGTAGCTGCTAAGCCACTTGCTAGAAGAGTTGATTAAATGATTTTTATGGCTTGGGTAACTGCTAAACCACTTGCTACAAGAATTATCAGTATTGACACTTTTCCACAATTGTGTAAATCTACCACTTTTTTGGTTTCCAACACTATTTTAATATTTTTAAAATCTCTCACTTTTTAATATATTTATATAAAAATTACTGCATTATAATTAAAATTTTAGAAATTTTATATTATATTATATTTAATTTATTATTGCATTTAATATGTTATATATTAGTGCTGTTTAAAGAACATTATAAGAGAATTATTTGCAGTAAAACTAATTCAGCGTGAAAAAACTTGGTTTATACCATACTTCTTAAATATTTGTTTTGCTGTAGGATTTCAGTCGAATTTTTCCTTAAGAAAAATATATTCCAACGTTTTTTAAAATTCACCACTCATTTTAGACTCAACCTACCACTATCTAAAATTTGCAAGTGACAACACTGGTCATTATCCTCAATTTGGTAACGCCATCTGTTAACAACTGTTAACATAGCTGCACTTATATATTTAATATTAAATTAAAAACGAAACTTACAGAGTTGCTTGGCTCGGTGGAAAGAGAGTAGGTTTTGTAATCAGAGGGTTATGGGATTGATCCTCGCGAAATTCCTCGCGAAGGGAATCTGGTAACGCCATCTGTTAACAACTGTTAACATAGCTGCAGTTATATATTTAATATTAAATTAACAACGAAACTTAGCAGAGTTGCTTGGCTCGGCGGAAAGAGAGTAGATTTTGTAATCAGAGGGTGATGGGATCGATCCTCGCGAAGGGCGAAGTAGTATGTTTTCTTTTTATGTAAATGCGCTTGTGCTGTTGTTGGTACATGCTTTTGTTTTAACAATAACTATAACATGTAATAAAATAAATAAAATAAAAAAACAATAATGAAATGCAATACAATTTACTGGTGTGAATATTAAAGTGTGTTTTTTAAAGTTTTTTAATGTTGCTTTAAATTTTTGAATTTAAGTTCTTTAAAAAAAAACATTAAATTATCAAATCTACACACAGAAAAATACCTACGGCGTTTTGCCTAAAACGACTTGGGTAACTATTTTTGTAGAAAGCCTAAGAAATTTGTGCAAATTTCATAAGTTTTTTGTCAACTTGGTCATGCCAACATTGTATTAAATGCCAAAAAGTAATAAATGGGCAAAAGCAAATTGGGGTTCTTACAATCGTTTCTCTCATTGCTACTCTTTCAGTCATACGCGGTCATTATTTGCTTTCCTTTTCTTATCATTTGTACCAACGTGCATGTATTTCGCAGCAATTTATTCCTAACACTGACGAAACAAGTAGAACATAAAGCTGATTAGTGTACCACAGCGGGAACCACGCAAGGCTAGTGATGAGTTGATATGAAGTAAAAATTAAGTTGATTAAAAAATGAAAAATAAAACACTGAAAAAGGTGTTAAACAAAGCTGAAAAGATGAAAAAAACAAACAAATACTAAGAGAACAACGCAAGCGCTTGTAGCAAAGGGCTTAGGAAACCTTCACTAGTATAAGTATAACATAGCTATGGTTATGATATGATACCCAAGTTTCTTTTTTAATATTGCCTTAAATCTACAGCACCCCATTTTAGCAGAAGGCTTTCAAAAGAACACAGAAGTTCTAGCATAAATTGCCTGATGGCAAAATAATGCGATTGCCTGAATTCCCTTTGTTGTATTAAAAAAATACTTAGATAACCCATTCTGGCCGAAGGTCGTAGGCAAATGAAACCCGAAAATTTTAAATGTTTCCTCTGTGTGTATGAAACTGTGAAAAAGCTTCGCTTCTCTCGTGTGTCCAACGACGCACCTGTATTTTTTGCACATAGGCTTTAATATATAATATAGACTATCACTATGATATTTGGCAAAATCGCATGAAAACCCAGCCTACCTCGCATATAAATCGGCATTATTTTAAACGTAAAATCTGTTAAAAATCTTCAAAAATTAAATGTTTTAAAATTTTGCACATAAGCTTTGATATTTATATATATGGCAAAATCGGATGGAAACCACACCCACTTCCCATACAAAGTGGCTTTATTTTAAACGTAAAATCTCTTAAAAATCTACAAAAATTAAAGATATGTCTTGAAACTTTGCACATTTTCTTTTATATATAATATGAACCACCTCTATGATATTTGGCAAAATCGGATCAAACCCTCGCTTACCTCCTATACAAAGTGACGTTATCAAAATAGGAAATCTTTCGTTAATATATAAAGCTGAATGTCATCGTGCATGTCTATTTAACGTTTCTGGGCTCAAAAGGCTTCTGGCTCTTGTTTTATTTAAGTTCATTTGAGAAAACATGCGTTTGCTGCCGAATTAGGTCAAAAGGTCAAAATATTTAAAATTAATTTTCCCATAAGGAGAAATGCCCCCTCTTCTGATAGAGCGTTTGCTGTTTTCCAAAAATATTCAATTTCTACTTCTTCTTCTGAATCACTAAGCAGATTGACATAATCTAGAAAATCGTATTCTGAAACCAGATTAGGAAATCGGTTAAGGAAAATATTTCTCTATCCTTATTTTTTTTTTTCACCAATGAGAGCAATAGATTTAAAAATGTTGTTTCTAAAATCAAAACTTTTGAAAAACTGGCCGAACAATTCTGTGTAAAATAAAATCGAATATGACAATTCCTCTATCTTGAATGTTATGCCTCAAAAAATATAGCTACTCCAAATTAGTTATGTTAAGTGAAATAAAATTTGAATCTGAGCTTTAATCTCTATATTTAAATATTAAAAAAAGCGAGTTGACGAAAAAACCTAATTTTTGGTATAAAAATGAAAGAAAGACGTCTGTTCATAATTGAAGCCAAAAAACTTCAAAATGACGATAAATCGTCAATAATACTCGTAGCAACCCTGCTTGTGAGTGAGAACTATTGAAACAAACAACGAGAACAACTAAAAAAACGCAATTTAAAACTGGTTATTGTAATTGAATAGAACAAAAACAATAAGTTATTTTCATTAAACCTAAAGCTAAACTTGTTCAGACAACGTACTATGAACGTTGCCGGAACGCAGGTGGGTAGAAAAATCGAAAAGCACACGAGTGAGCTTATTCGTTCAAGCAACAGCATTTGTTTGAGCGTCGAATTTAAGAAAACAGCGTAAATCAGAAGCATTAAAATTTTACAATGCTTCCTATTTGACTCCCATCGAGTATTGTCAGCTCGAGGGGAATTTCCCTGTTTCGTACCTAAAAATTTATTTCATACAGGGAAAATGGTATTTCCTTTCGGAAAAATGGAAGTTGTGAATAAAATACTTTTTTTGTATAATTCTGATTTTGATTATAGTCTACCTCTTTGTTTATTGTTTGTTGCTTTTTTCGGGCTTAAGGTCCAATTTTAATGTAAAACTCTTTTTGTTATTGTTTTTCGTTCTAAATTGTTTTTATTTGTATTGCTCTTGTTATCTACCGATACTTCGATTCTCGTCGAGAATCACCATTAGGACCGAACTATAATTAAATGTTTATAACACACAATTTTAAACATTATTTTTAAAAAACATCGATGCAGAACAACAAAAAAGCTTTTTAAAAAGAAAAGAAGGGTTGCCTTTTTACGCAGTCTTGTTATTCGCAAAAAAAAAAAATATACGCAATACGCATTCAATTTGGTGCGTAAAGTTTTACGCCAATCGTTTAGTAAAGTTCATATAAAAAAAATTGACATCGCGTAAAAACTTACGAGATACGCGGTTGCGCAGCCCATACGCAGTGACGCAATATCAACATTTACCTCTAAATAGTTGAAAAGGTACTGTTTCAGCGTACCGCTTGCCCTTTTTCTCTACGCTGCTTTTCTTTTCCATTCCATTATTTATTTTTTTATTTAAAATCTTTTCCTGTCCATAATGTGCGTTTGCTATCGGCGCGCCGCGGCATTAACTTTGTTTTCATTTCAGCAAAAAACAAACAGCTGTTGCTCTTTTACCACACAACGGGAATCGCATTTTCCGTGTAAAGGTGAAAACATATTTTACATGACGATAACGCAGAACGGGAATTAACCGTTAACGAAAAAAGTCAGAAAAGTTTTTTGAATAAATTGTGTTTTTTGCTTAAAATTTCAGGCCAATTTCACCAATGCTTATGATAAGTTATCTTAAAAAAATTATCATATTAATTTTGAAACTAATATCTGTTAAATTTAATTTGTGTTCTAAAAAGTTATTAATAATCAATCTTGCACTTGCTACAAATCACTTAGTACAAAAATGTACTAAGGTTTTTAAGTTTTCTTACCCGTAACCAGTGCCGTAGAGAGCTTTTGGTTCTAGGGGGGAAAGGGGAGAACAATAAAAAAAGTAATTGCCTACAAAAAATTTTCTTTTCAATACCTGAGTACCAGGGTGTTTTGTGACGCCGAATGCCAGTTTCACAGCCCAACTTTGTTTAAACGTCGAAAAAGTATGAAAGAAGACGCTATTGCACGTCAAATATATATTAATATTTACATATCGTCGCCTGAGAAATAAAGTGTCGTATGTTACATTTTATCGGCTTTGAGTTAGAATAGGTTCCTTATGTATGGTCACTTTTTCGATATCTTAAGTCATTACCGAGGTTCAGAGAACTTATTCTGTCGTATGTAGTATGTGGCTACTTATTGTCGAATTCGGAAATTAAGTGTCGTATGTTAAGTAGTTTCTAGATAGATTTAAAAAAAAAATTGATGTCGTATGTTGCTATTTAAGTTAAAAAAAAGAGTGAAATTGCCACATACGACAAAGCCATTCTAAACAAATATCATATTAAGTCTTTACCAAAATGAGGTACGATCTCTAAATTTTGTGATTATACAGTATCACTATATACATATATATTATATGTACTAGTCAATTTATCAAATAATTATAAGTTGGCTTCTTAATAACCAACTGACCTCGAAAGTAAATAAATTTCGCGATCTTGTTTTGCATTGTATATACAGGGTGTCCCGCAATTGAGTGCAACTATTTATGGAGCTGAAAGGTTATGTCAAGCTTAGCAAAAAATCGTATGGGAGGGGGAGTCTATTTTCACATTCTTAGGAGCTACAGGGTTAATTAATATTTCACGACTTTGATTTACGTTATTGTTTCTAGCAGAAAAACTAACTTACATAAAACTTATTTTGATAGCTCATTTTAAAGGCAATGAAATCACCTTTCCAACGGTATATCAACAAGAATACATCGGTGTATCTTTTAAGGTCGTGAATTACCCTTATGTATATTTTCCAATGTTTTTATTAAGCCTTATGATATCTACGAAAGAAAACATATTTTTTGATCATCTCACTGGAAAATTGGACTGAAATACTCTGGCAATGTTGCTCCCACCCACTCATTTCTACTCAGAAAGCAGTTTGTTGTTTTTGCGGCAGTGATTATTCTATTTGTCTTAAGGGAGGTCTTAGGCAAACATTTTTTTGAAAATTGAATTTTTTTTTTTAATTAATTTTTATTGTACAACTATTCAAGAATATGTAAAAGAAAATCGAAACAATCTCGCTTCTAATACAGATTCTACAGCGCTTAAGACCTGGTGCGCCAAAGTACCAATCGATCAAACCGAACAAGCTGTTAAAACGCGTGACGTTCACAGTGTGTATGTGTATGTAAAAGTGTATGTGTGTATATATACTATATGTAATATACCTTGTAGAGATAAAATATTTAACTGTTACTGTTTTGTTTTGGAGACTGACCGCTTTGATGCTTCTAAGGTTTGAAGCTTTAAATGCGTTGTTCTCGAAACATACTTTTTCAAAACGGCCCACACTACTGCAAGCATACTAATCGACCGGTTTTAGTTTTTTTTTCTAAATCTGTTAGTAATGTAATTCCACACATCTTTTACCAAAATGTCTAGTTTATCTATTGTCCATTTGTCTAGTTTACAATATGGTCAAAAATAACGACTTTTTTTCTACGCTTCATAATTTTCTTAATTTTCAATATTTTCATTCCATTTTGGTAAAAGATGTGCATTTAGGAATATTTTTCGAATGCATCTTTTCTTTTTGTTTTTGGACAATCTGGAGCTGCGCCATGATTTGGGCCGATTTGTACCTTTTTTGAAGGACCTCAACTTCAGCGTCATCTTTTTATATAAAAAATATATGTTAAAAAACAAAACATTATTTTTACTTAAACTGATAATGCAAAATTAACATGTAAATGGAACTTTTTGTTTATATAACAAACTTCTTTAGTTAAACATCTTCTCAAATGTGACCTAATTTTAACGGCTTTTGCCTGAAACCTCCCTTAATTTTTTTTTTTTTTAATATACCATATTTACATATCTGTATATGCATGCACATTTGTATGTATGCAGTTATGAACAATTGTGTGGTTTTTGCATGCTTCACTCATATCTCTTAAGAACAAATATTTCGAGAAGCTCTTAATTATTGTAGTAATTTTTTTTATTTTCGAGATACTGCCAGTTGATTTCAAACTTTTGTTGTTGTTCTGCATTAGTTGGTGTTAATTTTACAAGCGTTGAGAAAGAACAAATCATAAAAATAAATGTTTAGATAGTGATTAGATTCTTATATATTCAAATAAATAATGTTATTTTTTTTTCAATTTTAGCTTTGCTGTGAAATCAAACAATTGTGATTAAAAATTAAATTGATCCTGTATATACACTTGATAATAAATCATTATGGACGAGGATGAAAGCTCCCGTCCATTTCGTCGCGAACGCAATCTAAGCAATCGTAACTTCCGTCGACGAGGTTCCAACCGCCGCTTTAGCGCTGAGAGTCACAATTCGGTTGAATCGCTTAATATGAGTAATGAAACTGAAACGGAGCCACACACGCCAACACGGTTAAACACATCCTCAAAGACGTTCTTGAATGCTTCCAACTCAGAATTGGAGAATGCATTCAAACAAAAATCATTATTAAAAATCCAGCAGGGTGAAGAGCTTCAGTTTCAACCCAATAGTTCCTTGGAAATACCCATATCGCCTGATCCTGCACTAATGGGCTTCCAACAGAAATTGCAACGCTTTGAGACTCTGAAAGCCGATGAACCAATTATCTTCAAGATTGGAAAATTTAATTCAAAGATCATTAATTCTGGTCCCCAAGCTTTGGCTCCACTACGAGTTTTGCCCACATTGTGTAGCACGCCATGCGAAACCATACCCACAACACCAATGTCGCCGCAAAATCTACCAACATCCGCGCCACCAACTGTAATGGCAAGGCCACAGATCTCCACCTTATACAAGAGCTTTAATGAGGCGCACTCTGAGGACGTGGTGGATCATTTTGATTCAGATTCCGATTCTTCGCCGGGTGCTGAGTATGCCTTGCCGTCGGAGGCAGATCAGGAACTTGATTGTCGTATTGAAGATTCGCCACATGAGGTTCACAACGGGATGTTTAAGTTGACTATTGATGATTTTGGCAAAGTGCAAACTGTGCGACGTAGCTTAAAAAAAGTCGTTTCTGATACTAATGATTCAAGTGCCATGGAAGAGTTAGAAAATAGCAATATGGAAAACGCTGATCTGGCATTAAAAAAGGGTACCCAAGATTTTCCAAGGTGAGTTTAGCGAAAATAGTGATTTTTCTCTAAAATGTTTATATCTACCCATATGAAGTCAGAGTTCAGGTTAAGTGAAAAATATAAAGTTAATTCTTAGTAAGCAAGTATATCAGCTACCAACATTTTTAAACTAATTCATGATGTTTATTATTTCATGATGACATTAATTCAACTCCATGTTTTGAATATTTGCTTCTTATTCAGAAAGTTATAATTTAGCTGCTTCTGAGTCACATAAAAATACACTAGAATAATAATCATATTTCGTTTATCTCCGTTCTTCATGCTATATAAACAAATTTTTTGACATGTGTTTTTATTATTCTTTCAATATCAGCTGCAGTGTTGGTCTTGCTGCAAATAATTAATTTAATTAAGGTTTTAATTAAAATACTGCTTTAAAAATTAATTTCTTATGAAGATGAAAGTTTTCTATAGCGTCTGCATTTTTATAACTTCAATTCATTCTATGTTTTTAGATCGCCTATTTGTCGGCAAACACACAACCATCCTTCATGACCCTCTTCTGGGCTTAACTTCTTAAAATGTATAAAGAAGTATTTGCTAGCGTTTGTAAAAGTTAAAATTGAACAAAATATTTTCGGCGCATATTTTTGCGAAAGCTAGAATTGAACTCAAATGCCCTGATAAGTACACTCAGAAAAAAACTCATTTTAAAATCAAAAACCACCAGTTTTAAAATTTCCTTAGTTATAAGTAAGTTTATATTTTAAACAAAAATATTGACATTTGCCTTAAGAAACTAAGAATTTTTATTTGAAAATCAAATTTTCTTTAAAATATATGTTTTTCGAGTAAGAGCAAAATAGCTAGTTTGACTTATTGATTCTTTGCTTGCTTGTTGACGACAGTTCTATAGCCTTTCGCATAGAGTGTCGGACCCTCGACATTGTCGCACGTGAGTTTCAAAACCTCATGGCAGCAGATTTTGTTTTCTATATTTTTCGGCTCGTTTTTTTTTCTTAATTTTTAATAAAAATAATTGTTTTTGCATGTGTATTTGCATGTTATTGAATGTTAGAACAAATGCTTTGTTGACGTATTTTTTTTTTAAGTAAAATTACGCCACTAATCGATAATAGCTGAGCTAGTGCGAAGTAAAATCTACAGACTGGCACGCGAGTTAAATTCAAATAAAATATAAAATAATAATAATAATTATAATAAACTCTTTGTTACTAAATATCAACAAATATGTCTAATTTATGGGAGCACAATACCCACTAGCTTAACTTTCTGACCAGAATCATGTCGTTGTCGTGTTGGCAAGAGAAAATCGCTAAGAGTTCGCCCAGAATTATAACTTTGGCGTTGTCGTCAAATTGACTTGCATCAGTGTTCTCGTCATGCTCTGATTGATGTAGATGTTAAAGCAGTACATCGATTCTACTCCTCTATGTTGTAAGTTTTCCACGAAATGTAGTGAATTTCATGCAAGTTTCTAGTGCTTTTAGAATAAGAAGAAAAGCAAAGACTGGTTTTTCTGGCATAAAGCTTCATATGTGTGCAATTTTAATAAAATACGCCAAAATTTTTAGAGAGCGGAGAGAGAGAGCTTTCAAATAAACGACAAAGAAATATTGAATTAAAAAATGTCTGTCTTGACGTTTTCGTTGTCGTTTTCTGCCACAATTGTCTCCCATAAGGTTTATTGCTTGGTTCTGGTTAGACAGTAAATGAAATGTTTAATATATTGAGTACTTAAAAACTTTTTTTTATTTCTTTAATACTCATTTTTATTTCAAAAATAATTTTATTTTTTATTTCAAAGAAAACTTTCAATTTGATATAAAAGTTTAGGGCTTAAGCAAGTAACATTTTCTTTAAAATTTAGTAAATTTTCTTTGATTTTAGGATATTTTTTTCTGAAAGACGCGTGTAGATGCGAATAGTTCACATTAGAGATGCAACGGATATCCAGCAACTATCCGGTTTGCTAAATTTACTATTCGGCCGGCCGGATAGTTTCTTAATATTATTTTATTTAAATAAATTTTTATTAAGTAAATAACAATAAAATAGGTTCTAATTATGGCGTATTTTAATTAAAGGTAAAAAACTAACAAAAAATTGACAAGGTATCTTCCAAAAAGCTTAGATAACATTCTTAGTACTTACTTAATGATGAATTCATATAAAAACTAAAAGCTAATGAAAACGTTCAATTAGTAAAATGATTAAAATTAATAATTATAATTAAGAAAAGGTAGATTATGGTGAATAAAAACTAAATTTTCAGCTTTTGAAGACATTAGTCGAATTTTTTATTGACAACATGACAAATGTACAAATAATATAATCAAAAAAATCAGCTGTTTTAATATGAAGGATTTTAGTATTACCAGATAAAAGTATTTAACTCTTTCAAAGTTTGAAACCATGACACAATCATAGGGTAGGCTTAACTTGAAGAGGAACTAGAAAAAAGGGAGCTAGATGTCAAAGTTACTATTGCCATTAGCGTTGGAAAACTTTTCTTTTGAACAGCTATTTTAAAATGAACACACCTTATGATTGTGTCATGGTTTGAACAATTTTTAAGAGTAGAACTAACGCTAACGTACAATAAGGAGTAAAAATTATTTGGATTTTATTATGTTAGCAATTAGTTTTATTATGTAAAAGGTGTTTTCAACTTTATTTGCCATAAACATGGCAGCACTCAATCCGTATATGGATCTACTATCCGGCCGCCGGAGGCAATGGATCTACTTTCCTTCTGCCGGATATTCGGCCTTGCAGTTTGCCGGATATCCGGTATAAGGCTAAATCACTAACCGTTGCATATCTAGTTCAAATAATGTATACATCAACTCAATATTATTGAAAACATTCAGGTGAACGAATAATAAAATTTAGCAAGAATTAACCTTAGTTATTTTGTGATTTTTTAAACCTTTACTTTAATACTATCAGACAATCTTTGTATCTTTTAATCTGCCTTGAGTTCACTTCCTTACTTAAAATTCAATCAGTTATTAATGTTCTATATTGGAAAAAAATGATCGAGTTATTGAATTTAACCCTAGCCACGTCACGCTGTGTCTTTGGGTCACTATTCAATTTCAAACCAATATAAATGATTTTAAACTTGTTTAAAAATAACTGAAATGTTTTTTATTATTGGTCACTCTGTCTCTTTATATACAAGTAATTTTACGAGTTTACTCCCTTAGAATCGATTTCATATATATAGCCCGCGGTATGAAAATTATATAGCGAGTGAAATCAAGCGTTGAACAAAAACTCGTCGTTTTCTTTTAACTAGTTTGTGTTGCGAGAATTTAATGCAGAATTTTAAGAGCAACTCCATGTTGCTCTCTGCAACTCCATGTTGCTCTCTGCAACTCCATGTTGCTCTCTGCAACTCCATGTTGCTCTCTGCAACTTTTTTTTCGTTTGCCAGGCTTGTTCGTGCTTTGATTGGCAGCTCTTGGGGTGCACGCGATGTCAAACGCACTGAAATAAAGCTTAATATGTCCAAAGGACTTGGCCTTTCCGGAAATCCTTTAACCCATTTTAGTCCGCTGGTCGATTTTTCGACCACTAACTTTCAAATTAATTTTCAAACTCTTTCCGCATATACACGGTTCGGTTAAATGGAAATTCAGAAAAAAATAAATTTGTCATATTTCCCGTTTTTACCTATTCAGGTAAGCGGTTAAAAAAATACCCTTATTTTGAAAATTTTTGAAAAAATTTTAAAAAATATATAAATGTAATGTATAATAAAACTATTTACGTAAGAAGGCCGCCAAAAGACTGAAATATAAGAATCAGTTGGTTTTGGACAACACAGGTAAATTTAACCTTTTGTTACCTGTGTGATAAAACACAGATGGTCGATTTTTTGATTCGATTTTTTTTCACATGTTTTTCATTTAATAAAAATAGCAGTATTTTATTTAAAATTTTCGAATTTTTGTGAATAGATTGGGCCATTTTTCGGTTTTTTGACCACTTCGTAGCCGAAAAATTTTAAATCAGAAAAGTCTTAAACTTTGGAATTTTCTTAATTTGATCACTAATAACAAAATCTGAAAATTTCATTACGAAATTCCAACGCGTTCTGGTAGCGGACCAAAATGGGTTAATACATATGCTTTTGGAGTTTTTTGCGTATTTTGAAAATATTTCTACTGCCCTCTGATGTTTATGGTAAAGTAAAATAAATAATTCTATATTACTCGCCGTATCCTAAAACAACTATTTACAAATTTGTATGCTAATCGGAAGAGCGGCTTAGGAGGTTTAAGCTTATTTCAAAACAGTTTGTACTACAGCGCCATCTGGTTTTCAAAATAGAGCAAAATCTATAGCTTTTGAACACTAAACGTATCCTTAAACCACTATAAACAGAATTTTATGAAAATCGGCCAGATATCGGCCAAGATATCACGTTTGAGTTATTGGATTTATTTGGGAGGTGCACGCCGCATAATCTAATACTACTTTTCATTATTTCTAAGCCATCTCATACATGAAACATATTTGCTGCCAAAATTTGAGCTCAATCGGCTAAGCCGTCTCCAAGTTTTAGTTGTGTGTTATAAACTCAAATAAGTTTTCTCCATTTAGTGAAACTGTTGCAATGCCTTTAGTAGCCGGTGTGAACTGGCTGGGAGAATAAAATATTTCTTTTAATCTGACCTGAGTGATAGCTTACCTTTGTGCCAAATTTCAAGGCTATCGGAAAGAACTTCCGAAAATTTGTGACATTTTCAATTCAATATTCAAAATTTCCATACAAAATCGACAATTTTGGTTTTCGCGGTTTTCCAAATTTTCTACCAAAGTTTTCCAATTTTTCTCTTTTTATGGACCATCCCTGAGCAATTGCTAACAGAATAAAAAAATCTCAGCTAAATCGGTCAAGCCACTTTTGAGTTTTGTTGGGACTAACGCACAGCAATTGCTTTTTATATATAAGCTCCCGTGTGCATCACGGTTCTATATATATATCTATATTGCCGTCATAAGGTAGAGTGCGGCATCTAGCATGAAAATCAAAATGCATTTTATTGTATTTTCCTTATAAGTCATACATCCTCTTTAAGATTATAAAATAAAAATCCCAAATTTTTGGTCCCATGTCTGTATATTTTTACCTAAATATCCGTATCTACGCAAAATTTAGGAATCATTCCAGAAGTAAACGCAGTATCTACACAAACAGGGTCAAAAATGCTGTATCTACACGTAGATGCCGCATTTTGCCTTTGTTTTTTTATTTTGTCCATATACACAATTTTTTTCCAGTCATACAAAGTAGAATTTGAGCCATATGAATTTTTTCATTATTGATTATGCATATTATTTATATCTTCGTTTAACTCTAATAATACCGATTCTTTATATTGGTAAGATGGTTTTACTAACATTTTAAATTATAATAAGCAAACTTTTCTGTATAAATGTGAAAAATTATATATGTCAATGTTTTCAGTTGAATGAAACGGAAAGCAAACAAGCAAAAAGCGGCAACTACAGTGTTTTGTATTCCACAGTTTTTGCAGTTTGGATAAATTCTTTCAAATAACGATTAACGATTCTTTTAAATTACGATTTGTATTGTACTGTGTTTCTCTTTTCTGACGAACTAAATTTTTATAATTAGTTCCAGCGCTTTTTTGTCCTTTTGTTCTAAAGCGTTTTGCTCAAATTTTTGAAAAATGTAGATGCCGCACTCTTCCTTATGACGGCAGTATATATATCTATATATATATATATAGAGGAGATGTATATTGAGTGGGCCAAATTGTTCGGGTGAGAAAAAATGCGAAAGGCGTATAAAAAAATACGAAATGGCCATCTCAGCCCTTGAAAGGACTTTGACCGAGCTCCTTATGATCAATTGTGTTTTGTGTGATGTGAAATTTTTGCACACAAATGATCGAGAACTGGACCTACATGTTTTACGCCGACTCCGAACGGCTTATGTTCTCAAGAAGCTTTTCATGGCAGTTTTTACTCTCTGAGGTTTGCAGAGGTTTGATTGTCTGCAGAGAGGCGACGGCCGAACAGAAAAATTAATTCAATTGAAAAAATTTTGTGGCAGCTAAGGGCAAAATTAAATTAAGCGTATGACACAAATATTTTTGAAGATTATACATAAAAATTTAATAAAGTATATAGTATAAAGACTTCGGATATACTTCAGTACGGCCGCGGGGGGTATTTTAGCTTCGGTACCCTGCCGAAGCTCCATTCCTTACTAGTTCTTCTTTCCTTTTGCTATCTTTTGTGGCTTTATTAAAGAAGTGACAAAATCCAAAGTTAGCTATTACTTTTGTGCACAAAATAACTGATATTTTGACATAAATTTTATCTTTGTACGATGATTATTAAACGCTGTATAAGCCCCTAAAGTGTCCCCCAAAAAAAATCCGTTGAAAAAAATTTGTGAAATACCCTCATACAAACCGCGCTGTAAGACGTTTTTCTACGTCAAAAGGATATATGATGCGCTAAAAATTACTCAAGAAATATAATTACTATTTAATAGGCTTTTTAATCATCGATAGTTATTTTAAACTTCTTTAATTAAATTTATTATAAAAGTTAATTTTAAAAATACGTTTTCATTCTCACTATGAGCATTGTTTTGTGCGGCTTTGAAATATTATTGATAATATATTCTGTTATAAAAAAGCGATGAATCATTTCTTTATAAAGGCGGCAATAGTGTTATCGAAAAAAAAACAGGCTTAGATAAGATTATAATTTTGTACATATACAAATGCGTACTTTAACAAAATTGCTAATAACACACTGGGAATTTTAAAAAAGCATTAAATTACTTGATAAATAAGCGATAAGAGTTAGGAACGTATAAGGTTACTTACGTAAGCAACGTTTGTCTTAACAGGGAAGACCCGTCTTTGTTCAGCAAATACTTATAAGCTATTACTAAGCTAATCTGATAGATTATAGATAGCTCTGACCCTTCGAAATTTAAAAAATTGAGTGTGTTGAACATATTTATTTTGGAGTAACTGTTTTTTTTCAATAGGTCTGTCCATGGTGTAAGAAAACCAGGTGGTAGCGAATTTTTTACCTCTCTCACAAGAATTGTCCCCGCATCTGTCAAAAACAGCAGAAATAAATGGCTGCGTTCAGCAGGAACAACCATGTTTCAATCATTGGCGGCATTCAGCGGAAAATTTTCTACGTAGCTGTTGAACAACTTTCGGGCTGAATGGTATGTTGCATAAAGTGCTCGCGTAACATGTTCCCTGAGCGGTCACCACCTTAGGTAGCGAAAATATTTTATGCTACTTCAGTTGAGCGGCTTACGCTTACTTTATTTTGACAGATAAATATACCAAATATTAAATTTATTAATTACTAAATTATTAAATTGCTTAGTAGTGCTTTTAATTAAAACTATTTGTTTGGAACGTGTGCACACAGAACATAAAAAAAATAAATTTGAGACAAAAAGCATTTATTGTCGAACAGCTGTTTGCCGTTTGACGTTTCGAAAAAAAAAAATAGTTCAGCAGAAAGTATCAGTTTATGCATGGCAGAATTATAAGGTAGGGCCGGTTGGCTCAGTGTCCTCACGCGTCAACGAATAGTGGATAATGAAAAGGTTGGTAAGTTGTCAAAACCACGAATTTACTAGGAATTGCAAATGAAGAAAAAATTTTATGTTTCCAAGTTGCAAGTAGTGCGGTCACGTCTGTTAAATTTGTGATAGTTTGAGTGAAAATATTATTTATGTTATAATATTATAACAGTGTAATAACCACTTTAAAATGTGAAAGAAGTCTTAGATTAGCAAAAAAACCTGTAAAACTCTTAACCTAAAAACGACTGCGAAACATGAACATAAAGAAACTTGAGATGAATAGCTGATTTTGACATCTAGCCCGCTTTATTCTGCTTTCGACGTCATTCCTCTCCGAGTCGGCCCTACCTTATAATTCTGCCATGACTTTATCCTACTTCGCTACCTGAGCGCTCTTTCGGATAGAATGCAGCCATTATAAGGTTATCCAGATATTTGACATACCCTTATTTTATGTAAACAAAAAACACAGTTAGATATTATCGTAGACGTAGAGTTTTTTGTTTGCTATATTTTTTGATAAATTTATTTCAATCTTAGGTTTAATAAATGGAAATAAATATTTCGGAAAAATATGAATTTTAAAATTTAAGAAAAATTTAAATTTAAAATTTAAATTTTTAATAAGTATAAAATTAGTTCAATAAATAATTCGAATTTACTAAGATATTTAAAGAATCAATAGAGTTTTCATAGCACAATCACCATGCACATTCTCTGTATATGTAAACCTGCGTAGTAGTAATACACATTTTTGTAGCTACATTCTGGCTTTACAGCACATGTCTATAATACATCTGTATTGTTTATTGTATTTATCTCGCTAAAGATAAGCAAAAATAATAACAAACGATAAAAATTAAAATACGTATTAATAACAACAACAATACTTAATAACTGAGAAATATTCGTAAAACAATTAATTCACGATGTTACGTTCGATGTTGCGTTCGTGATTTCGGCACGAACAAAAGCAAGAACCATAAGAACGTCAGCAGCAACTGAAGCATCAATGCATGATTTTTCATATTATACAGATATAAGATATAACTGATTTTTGACATATATTTCATCTTTGTAAGATGAATATTAAAGGCTTTAAGTATATTCCAAAGTGTCCTCCAAAAAACGTTAGGATGTGCTTGAAAAAATTTGTGGAAAAGA
Organism: Coremacera marginata; assembly: GCA_914767935.1. Taxonomy (NCBI): domain Eukaryota; kingdom Metazoa; phylum Arthropoda; class Insecta; order Diptera; family Sciomyzidae; genus Coremacera; species Coremacera marginata. The sequence continues at coordinate 58,847,906 of OU612044.1, read as the reverse complement.
CCCCCAAAAATGACAAACGTGCTGTATGACGTAATTCTACGCAAAAAATATTTTTACGTTCTTGATAAAATTACAATGCTTATATCACGAAACACTTAGAAGACATATTAACACAACCATTAACTATAAAATATGGTTTTATATATAATATAAAAAAAAAATTTCTGCGTTGACTCAACAAAACTAGCTATCTTTTGTCAAAAGAGGAAAAAAGTAAAAATTTTTGATTTTCCCAAACACAAATTTAAAAATCTCTATTTTTAAACTTTTGGTTAAAGAAACTATTTTAAACTGTTTTGAGAACATTATTCCAATAAATTTTACATATAAACTGACTATTTAATTTTTACTTATTTTTACTCAAATATAAAAAAAAAAAAAATATATAATAAAAATATTCATACAAACTCTTTATAAAATGCGTACAACATTCAGAAGTTTTATTTTTCCAATATTATTTTACGTCTAAAATGTGACCATAACATTTTTAAAGCTCATAATATTTTGGTTCTTTATTGGCTTGCACTATGAAAAAGTATGATATTCCGGCAACTGCTTGATTTTTATGTCCTTACAAAATTGCTCTTTTGCTCTTCTCTTCAAATAAGAGTATACATTCTTGTGAGTAGACGTCAAATATCTGGACAACCTTACAATAATTGAATCATGCGGCAATGTTGTTGTCGTCGTTAATGTGTTTAAGCTATTATTCTTGAGAGTTGACGTCAAATATCTGAACAAACTAATAATAATTAGATAATGGGTACAACATGTTGTGTCTCTGATCTGGTATCAGTTTACGTTCCTTTTTCATTTCTGTGAACACAATTGTTTTAAAAGTGATAAAATAGGGAAAATACTGTGTTTTCTCGTTATATTTTGCGTTATTTATTTCATTTGTTATAAAAGCACACTTATTCTAAAAAAGTCAAATTTTTAACTGGAAATACTCAATACGTTGAGCAAATGTATCAAAAATATAAAGTGCGGCGAAAGACAGACATTTTCACATGTTGTGATTAGACACTGATATTTTTTCGTTCAGCAGACACACACTAACCGGTTGCACAAAAGTTGTACCTGCTGAACGCAGCCAAATTTGGCACTAATCAACAGTTGCTCTCTCCCTGTCAGAATTTTGTTGACAGACCAGGGGCAATTTAAAGTGTGGTGAAAAATTCGCTTCCACCTGGTTTTCTTACACCATGTGCTGCAATAGTTCGTCACCATCTATCGATAGATAGAGGATTGTGTATTTGCTATGCTACAACTATCAAAAATTTGCTTTTATTTGCCACAAAGTGTCTCCAGCATCGGTTTGTTTGTATTGTGAATGCGTTTGTGGTGCTGTTGGTACGAATAAAATTAGCAATGCCCACAAGTGCGTTTTTAAGTGGCAAAATAATAGATGATATCAATAAATATGGAATTAACAAACGCATGCATGAATCAGTGCAGCCAAGTTCACAGCCATGTGTGGAGAGTTAAAATGGAGAGTCGCTGGCATTATATGCCCGTATATGTAATTGGCGTGGAAATTTGACATTCAACAATAAAAAAATAAGCAGTAAATATATTTTCTGTATATATTTCATTTATTTTATGTTATTTTAAATTTTTGAATTTAAAAGTTAATTTAATAAAAAGAAAAAACTATTCAGCTATCAAATCTATGTAACTGCAAAAAAGCTTCGCTTCTCTCGTGTGTCCAACGACGCACCTGTGTTTTTTTTTAATTTGTCTCTTCTTTTGTCTTCTTTTTAAATATTTTGGTATGACAACTCGAAACTTGACGAAAACATCAGTGTGATACCAGTTTGAAGTATATCTTTGACCCTACGAGATTATAAAAATTTCGTGTGTTGAACATGTTTATTTTAGAGTAAATATTTTTTTTTTTAAATAGGTCTATCTTGATTTTCTTCAACTCAACATAGTAAAAATACAATGTAGCAATGATGGAATTTGAGTTTGTCCGATAGATTTAGGGTTTACTGAGAACTTTTTACAAATTGAAGAAATTGATACAATTATTCAATGCTGTATTGTAACACAAGCAGTATTTCTGTAATATGGCTAAAATTAATTTCTTTACATATTGCCCGTATAGATGCTAAATTGCCACCATGGAAATATGTCTTTTTCTTTCTTATTTTCCTTTATAATATTCATTCTTAAGTAATAAGAAGTTTCCTTAATTTTAAGTTAAGATGTTTTTGAAAAAAAAACCTATTCAAACACTTCTAGAGTTTTAATATTTTTTACTAAAATGAAGTAACAATTTGCTGAAAATATTACTTTTCTTTAAATTGTATTAAAAGTTATTTTAAAAATTTAGCTAAAATAATTCTTAATTTTAAAAAATTACATTAAAATTAAGTAAAATTTACTAAACAATTTCATTAACAAGAAATTTAAGAAACTTGCTTTTCAATTAAAGAAATATGTACTTAAATATGAAATTTTCTTCAAATCAAAGTACTATATTTTAAAAGAAGTAAATAATTATTCAAATCTAGTAATATTTATGATCTATAAAACAAAGAAAAATGAGTGTTCCTTTTAAAAATGACATAGCTTCAGTTTTAGTAAATTTTACTCTAATTTAGGAAATTTTCTTTAATTTAAGGAATAATTCCTTAGATTTTTTTTATTTAATTTTTTTTTTATTTTCACCTCTCTCACAAAATTTTCTCCTGAGTGAATTGTATAACAGTTTGCACACGCAATTCTTAAGCAATAAATGTGATGTGTGAGGTGATTTGTAGAACATTTTCCACAATTGTGGTAAGCGAAGGTATCTTACGCGGGCGATGTACCACGAGATGTCTAATTTGTTCTGTAGCTGGATAGAAAATAGCAACCGAATGGCTTTTGATGTGATTGAGGCAGAACTAGTTATGAGATAAAGTTATGATGATATCTGTTCTAGTTCTAAATCATTTTTGAATGCACTAAAGTATTGTTCATTAAATAATGCCACAAAATCAGACGCGAGATACATGTGGCAATAAATTGTAAGCTTATTTGTGTAGTTCAAATTCAAAATACATTACTTACGGAAAATTGGTATTGGTCTACACCAAATATTTAGTTTTTATTTGATTCAAAATGCACATTTTAAGCCTATAAAAACGCGTTTAAGGTTCTTTTCCATTCTCCGAAAAAAACTATTCAATTTTTTCTTTTAATTTTTTATCTATGATTATTTCAACGGGTTTTCCCCGAAGTCGGTTTTTTGAAACCAGTGACCATTTTTCTGTAAAATTCTGCATCCATATTGTTGGGTCTAACAGGCACTGAACCTTAATAAAAATAATAAACAATGAACATTTCTAAAATTAACCGGGTTTGCAAAAAAAAAACACCGAGAACTAAAATCATTTAGAGTTTACTCCTTTAGAATCGACTTTATATAGCGAGTGAAATCAAGTGTTGAACAAAACCTCAAACGTTACGTTTTCTGTCATTGGTCTAGTGACAGTTTTAGTGATCAGCTCTCAGCCGCACCGACTATGCGGAAATACCAACAACGAAAAAATACCAACAAAATACACACAGCGGCAATCTGCTATTATATAAAATTTAATTGCAAATTTTTGTGAAACTGCAAAAGTACTGGGCTGATTTTTATGAAATAATTTGAGAATAAGAATAAGAGAATTTTAAGAATAATATATACGTGCTACAGCACATTCTCCTTTCGAAATTTTAAGAGTAAATATATTCAATTAAAATGTAAAAAGATTGGTATGAAATCATCGGCGATGTCACGCTTTGCTTGTTCGTTTTTTTTTACGAGTTTGTGCTGAGAGAGTTTCAATAAACTCCACGTTGCTCTCTACTCTTCTCTCTTTATGAGAGAACTTTTGAAAAACGGTGCAAAAGTCAAAAATATGCCAAAAAATAATCAATTTACATAGTTGATTTCCAGAAAAAAATTTTAACTAAGCCATTTATTTAATATAAGTTAATAATACAAATAATATAGCAAAGCGTTTCCACAGAAAACCGCAAATAGGATCGTGCAGCTGTATGAAAGTTCTCCAGGGCAGTGTAGTATAACGAGTTACCCACACCTCTGCCGATATCCATGAGGCCACAAAACGTGTTAATGCCTTTTGGCCCAATGGCTAAAAGCCTCATGGCAAAAATCAAGCGCCGGTTCATCAAATATGATTTGAAAACCAAAGACGACGAAAAAAGGTATGTAGTGGTCGGTCAAGCGCAGTGAACACCAATTTTGAAGCCAATTCCATACTGCGATGCTTTTTTAAACACTTTAGCAAAACTGTATGAAACTCCAAAATGCAATTCTCCGTTTTGTTTCGTTCTCATTATTTTTAAATTTTTTTGCAGATGTACTTCTGAATTCGGTGTCCTCATCTCTTTCGTGTTGGTTTCCACGAAACTGGCGTTTCAAGGGACGAGTTTTTCGATTGCTACCAGTGTTTCTTTTATTTTTATTTCTATTACTTTTTCTATCCATTGTCTTTAGCACAAACAAAAATTTTTATCGAAACTGTACTTTTCAAAACTGTAGGCATGCGCGAGTCCGGTTTATAACTCAATTCAAAGTGAACTAAACGCTGCCAACATTCGAATACCTAAGCTCTAAAATGTGTATTCATTTATTATTAAAATGCGTATACAAACAAGTTATTACCTACTAAAGAATGCGTTGAACGAAATTCGGTGGTTGATTCAAACCGATGCATTCAAAAAGTAGCCAAATTAAGCAAATCGTATTTTGGCGAAAACATTGCTGGACAAAAAAGCTCATATCTCCTGAAGTATATCGAACTTAAAAAAACCCTTTTAGGACGAAATTCTCAAATATCCACGCTATAAAAATATGAACAAAAAAATGGCTATATACATAGGAATGTGAGAAAGATATGAGAAAATATATGCGTTAGGAATTGTAAGAAGACGAATCAATGATGCGGACGAAATGGGCATGGTACCAGAAACCGAATCGCCGCTTGCGTGTACATACAACTCGTAAAATTGTGTCAATGGAATTCAATTACAAGTTGAATACGATTCCGTAACGAGTTGTACGTTCACTGAAGCGACGATTCGGCCCCAGAATAAAATCAGATCTACCAAAAAAATATATTCATTAAGTAATGGTTAAATTTAATAAAAAATATTTTCATAAATGTCAAACAATTTTGTAATATAGAGCCTTGAACAACAAAATTAGTTAAATTACATCGAATGAAGTGACAAAGAAATGTTCCATCGCAGTTTCCGCAGTCTTAAACTTTTGGTAAAAGCTTATAGTTTTCAAGCTAAAACATTCTGAAATTGAAAAATTTTCATTTCGGGTGTCATTTTAGGACTGTATGCTGAATTTTGTTTCAAACCCTATTTATCTTAAAAATGATGACTCGAAAACACTTTTCTCTTCGGAAAAGAGTGTGTATAATACCGACTTAATTTTTAGCTCTAAATGTTTTTTAGTTGGAAAAAATTGCATTTTTATGCAAATAATTGTTTATAACTTCTTTAGAGTTTATTTAAGAAAAATTTTGACGCCATAAACGCCATAAAAAATATTTTGACGCTGAAAAAGCGTGAATTTGTATAAAGGATAAAATAAAAAAAAATTAAATAAAAATAAAAATTCGACACAAAAATTGACGACATTAAATACTTAACCGGTTAAGGCTACTTAAGATTACGATGAAGTCTTTTTGTTACGGGTTCGCTTTTTCAGCTATATGCATGATAAAATGATGTAAAGAATGTTTCGTGCATGAAGCTGTCCACCTCAAAATTCCACTCTTAAATCTATAGAATTACTTTGGAATACTATTAAAAGTAAAATCGGTTAAAAAATTCTTTTGGACATTCTTTTGGAGGGTGTGCAGGAATTTTCATACTTCCTCCATTATAGTAGATACCAAATGCTTGTATCGAGTTTCCCTGTAGATGGCAATCAATAATACAAAATAGTGGTCTAAATACTATTTAGATGATATTTTTTCTGTAGAATTTCTTGAAAGGGTCTAAAATGAATCGAAAGGGCTCCAGGGCTTACGAAATCAAAAAAGGGCTCAAAAAAGCCCTAAAAGCCCTCAAATATCATCCCTGGTTTGAATATGTGCGCATTCGCATCGTACCGTTGTTCACACGAGTAGTGTGTATTAAAGTGCGCTTTTATTAGAATTGATAATAATATAAAAGCTTGGTTAATTATAAGTCCAACAAGTTTTATTTCATTGAACTTAGTTAAAAGTTTAAGCATTAATCTGTTAAAAACAGCACAAAATTGTTGTCTTTCATGTTGTTTTGCCTGAACTGAGTTTTTCGTAAGTAAGAACAAGCAAAATATAGTTATTTAAGACATAATAACACATAATAATACAAAATATGTCCACAAATTAATCTCATCATACAGATGATGGATTGCCATCAATACAATTTTTCAAAGAAGAGATTATTTTAGATTTACTTTCTGGTAGAACACTGGGAACGACTTAATATGGTACAACCATTGATGCGATGTTTTCCCGATTCGTAAGTTCCGATGTTCACGTATCATATTTTGGGTTACCACAAACCAGATATTACAGAATTTAATAATGGCGTTACTATTAACGAAATTCATCAATTTACCCCTTAATGAACTTATGTAATATATGTATGCAATATATTTTAAAATTTAAAAAGTATACAATCACCCTTTACCTTTTATATACATCGCAAAATCCAAGGTAATTGATCTAGAGGAGTCGCGCGTCGGAGCTGACACGCACACTTCTTTTTTTTCTTTAGTGTTTTGCCCTCTTCTTCGTTGTGAATTCTAGAGATTTAGTGCATGAAGACTCAAAAATACAACGAATTCACAAAACCTCATCAAGATCGGATTTAAAATTTCCGAGAAAAATGGTCACTTGCCTCAAAAAGCCGTTTTCGAAAAAAACTCTTGAAAATAAATCCGTACAAAAAAAAAATTAGGTAAAATTCGTGAAGTTTATACTTTATACCAGCATATAAAAAATAAAAGATTTAAATAGACATAAAAGTAACTGAGACATATTTTATAGAAATTGAGACTTAGGGTGTTTTTTGGGGTAGTGTGTTTAAAATCGTGTGGTTCTATGAGAGTATTAAGATATAAGTTTGGTTTTTTTCTGTCATCTCAAAGCATTAATAAGTTCATAAAATAGTAATTGAACAACACATTCGTTTGGTCATAAGGCAAATCATTTTAACTCAAATTTAAAAAACGATAACATAATAATGAAACAATCTTAGTTGGAATCTATTGATGGATAAAAGGTTAAAAACTGGCTGCAAATAGCGAAAATACCAGATGGTGTTTTTACGATAATTTGATTTAAGATGTTTTGCCTTGATTAAGTTGGACCTTATCTTTAACTTTTATATACTTAAAAATAAAATTTATTAATGCATTGCTTTATCTTACTTCCAACCCAAAATTACCTGATACAATTTGTCAGAGGCTTAATGATCATTTAAAAGTAATGTGTTATAGTTTTGAAGGTATTTTGGCATAAGTTGAAAAGATCTAAATTTAATACTAAATGTAATCAAGTGAGGTAAACTTTCATACAAATACATATTCATTTAAATTTTAAAAAATATTAACTGTAAAGCAAACATGTCTTAAGTTTTGAAGTGATTTTTTTTTATCAAAGAATATCCCGGAGTGATTCGTAAAATCACGGAATTTCTATAATTGTCCCGATAATACACTTTTCAAGCCTGGCAACCCTAGTAAAAATGCGAACCGTGCTTTATTTACGCATTTTTTAAAATATACTAAATAAATTTCAAAAAACTGCCTACACAATTTTTACACACAAAATACTTTTATTTTTAATTAAAAATGGGATTTGTAGTATTTTTTGTACTTCTTACGGTATTTTATAACTTTTCAGCTAGAAGTATACCTCCAACAGCTTTTCCTTTATCAAGAAATATAAAAAAATAAAAAGAAAAATATAAAAAATTATAAATTTTAAGCATAAGGAAAAGCTGTCGGAGGTATATTACAAGCCTCAAAATTATAAAATACTCTCGGGAGTACAAAAAATACTACAAATCCCATTTTTAAGCATAAGGAAAAGCTGTCGGAGGTATATTACAAGCCTCAAAATTATAAAATACTCTCGGGAGTACAAAAAATACTACAAATCCCATTTTTAATTAAAAATTTAAGTGTTTTGTATGCTAAAATTGTGTAGGCAGTTTTTGGAAAATTTTTTTTAAAATACTTGCATTAAGAATAAATGTTCCAATACGACAATGTTTTAAAAACGCCAAAAAAATAGTAGTAGTGCTGACCTTGAAAAACGAAATTTTTAGTGGCCAAAAACATTAAAATTTTTCATTAAAGTGTTGATAAAAAACTACTCTAAAAGACCAGCTTAAGATCTCTAAAATATGTCCTTAACATTTTTTTGCAGGACAAACGGTTTTGAAGATATAGTTTTTTTACTACATGTCCGAATAACAAATTTTGATTTTTTTATTTTAATTTTGCACTGTGTAAAACTTGGAAAAAAATTACACAAAAAATATGCAAATTTTCTAGTTTTTTAAGTACTATCGACATGCAAAGTACCAAATTTTTACAAATATGTGAATTTCGAAAAGCGTCCGATTTGACATGGAAATACAGATATACGTGTAGCTTTTCCTAATTTTGTATTTTCTGTGTAGTATTTCGTTCATGCGGATCGTGGCCAATCTTTCATTCACAGGTGTGAACCGGGAAACAAAGTTGCGTAGTTTCCGGCTCACGACGAATTCGTGCTTCTCCGCATGGCAGCTGTAGTAGATATCGCAGTGTGCTTGTTTAGAGCAGCCTTGCCCTTTCAATCGCATTTCCTGGATGGCGGTGATGTCAGATTGTATTTTTTTGAGGGCTTCCGCCAGTTGGATAATGGCACCTTCCCTATAAAGGGTCCGGACATCCCAGGTGCATATCCGTAAATCATTGTCCGTTTTTCGTTTGCGGTGGTCGTCAACGTAATTGGGGTTCTTATCCGAGGCTGGATTAGTTTTCATTGGGCAGTAGTAATGTGGCGGGACACAAACCCTGCGCACAATCCATGTTTAAGGTCCACAGAGCGACCCACCGCTCAAATTAGCCGTCAAACTAACGGATGCCAGTTTGCCGTTGCCCAGGGAACACCACGAGGAGGTTTGAGTCGACTTGTGACGATTTTGACATGGATAATGGTGGCCTCGCCAGGTTGAGGCAGTCAGACACATTGCCATGTGAAGGTTCGCCCCCTGATCCCGAGGGTCGCTGATCAATGCCATGTCTCCGATGTATGGACCAGGCCGAGGAAACCCTAACCGCACTTGGTGTATCCGATTGGAGAAGACGCGCTCAAAGCAGAGGCGCCTGGCGAGAGCTGATGAGGTCGGCCGAAACCCGAACTCGGATTGTTACGGCCACCTAAGTAAGTAAGTAAGAGCCTGATTGATCAACTCATGTAGTTGGTTTTGGGAGATTTTCAACATATAATTCAATGGCAACTTTATTTCTTTCATTGAATATTTTTTATATTATAAAATCTAGCGAAGACTTTTCATTTCATAGCTCAACACATGATAATTTTTTATTTAGTTTTCACAAAACTAAAATAAAATAAAATTAATAGTTATTTGTAAAACTTCAAAATTCAATATTTTTGAAATCTTTATTGAAAATATCTGGATGGGATATTTCACGATGGTCGATGAAATTTGTAGAATTATTTTTTTGTTTCGACCGACTTTTAGGAGATGCTCAGCTGAGTACAAAAGAGGATTTTTTCAGTTTTGTTGAATGAATGGTAGGTAAGTTGGGAGTTAAGGCTTGTGTGCTATATTGGGGGCATAAGTTTTATATTTACACTCTTCAAAATTACCAGGAAAAACGCTGATAAGAATTGTACAACATAAAAAACAATAGCTAAGAAAACTTATCACATTTCTTTCTATTGTAGTTTTTAATTACATGTCAATCCGCATGTGAAGTGTTGCTTGCTTCACTCAATCGCTCTATGTAAAGCTTTTGCTCAGATGATTTTTTTTTTACAATATGTTTTTATATATAAAAACATTAAATATTATTCAAAATTAAAAAATCAATGTTGTGTGTGTAGCTCAGCTTTAAGCTGACTTAAAACAAGGAATATATATTTGTTTGAATTTGAATTTGTTTTTTCTTTTTTAGAAACTATCGCTCAACACCACGCCCAAAGACTGAAATAATTGGCATTACGAACCGTAATTTAATCAGAAAATTTAACTCATTAAGTTATTCAAACAACGCGTAAGTTCCTGTTTTAAATTAATTGTTTTGAATATGATTTTGATGTTTTCTATTACCTTTTTTATAGTGAAGAGGAGTTGGATGAGGAGGAAGTCGAACTACGTGATATAAACTTTAAGAACATTAAACCAATACTCGATGAACTAATTAACTCTGAGAGTTCGTATGTTGACAGCCTTTTCAATGGCATCAACAACTATGGAAACATTTTTGGACGACAGGATCTGCCGCTAGGATTACGCGGTAAAAAGTATGTCCTGCTTGGAAATATTGAACAAATTGCCGAATTCCATCGTGATGAGTTTTTGCCGATGTTGGTGCGCAATCGACGTAATCTTAAGTGTTTGTTCGATGAATTTCAACAGTTTGTTGAGGTACGTTGATTGATCGAATGTCATTTAATCTGTATTCATTGAAGTTTTATTTTATTGAATTGATATTTGCAGCAAAATTGTTTCTATGGGTACGTTATATTTACGATGAACAAACAAAAGTCACTTAAGCTCTGTGATGAATACAAGAACTACTTTAAGGTAGGCAGATTTTCAGATCTTGAATTGAATTCAACTTCAAAGAATTTTAATTTTACAGATTTTGCAAAGTGAACTTAACGATAAGCTCGGGATTAACAGCTTTTTAGTGCAACCCATACAAAGAATCGCTAAATATCCTTTGATGCTCAAGGAGTTCATTTCGGTGAGTCAATAGGTTTAGCCTAACTAAAAACGGATTTGTATTTGCCTTTATTTGGTTATATAATAGTTTAGAGTGTAAGCTCTAAACTATTATGAATAGTCTTCGACGTGTTCGAGAGATACGTATTCAAAGAAAAAACGGAAACAACTATCTTCCACGGCTTTGTGGTGCGACTGTCCCTCGCTATGATTTTCTAGTCAAATCATTTTTCGATCTTCTTTCCACGATGTAGTTAATGAAACACTAGCTTTGGGTAAAATGTTAAATATTTAAACATTTTTTTAGGCACTTCTTTGAAAGACGTAGTCTGCTTGGTCAGTAATTAATACATTCATTACCTGTCGGATCGTATACGCTGTAGTTTCTTTAAGTATTTTTCACCCCTAACTTAGTTTATTTTGATGATTTTAAATTTTCTTAAAAGTAAACAGTTTGTAATAATGAAGCTATAAATATATTTCTGTTAAATTCTCCATTACAGGTTTTGGTTTGTTTTATTCTTCATTAATCAATGCATGGGGAGTAGCCAGACTTTTCTATAGAGTGGGCTTGTTTCCCAAAATCCTGAAATATACATATAAATAATGTGTAAATGAAGCCATTAATAGTCGGTTATGTAATGCCCCCGATTATCGATGTAAAACTAAAAAATAAAATGTGTAAATGGTGAATCCAAAATGCTTGCATTCATTCATTTTTTCACATGAACATTCGTATATACGTTTTTATAGTATTGATATCCAACCATCCCATCTATCTGCTTTTTAGGCCAAACGTTTTGAAACCCTCTGAATCTCCTTTTTCACCTTGAACCCTTCTTTTATCCTCTTATCATTCTCCTTTAATATCCAAATTATAACTCTAATTTTCGACGATAATAGCCCGAACACATTTTGCGCAAAAAGCAATGAGCGCAACGAGCACAACAAGCGATGAGCGCCAATTGGCACTTTTAATTTGCATGTATTCTTACGGCGGCGGTGGCGTAGTGGGTAGAGTGTGTGGCTCATACGCCAGAAAACCCAGTTTCGAATCCCCATCTGGCATAGAAAGTTTTTTCAATCGAATAAATTTTTCTGTTCGGCCGTCACCTCTCTGCAGACAATGGCAAACCCTCAGAGAGTAAAAAAACTGCTATGAAAAGCTTCTTGAGAACATAAGCCGTTCGGAGTCGGCATAAAGCTGGTAGGTTCAGTTCCCGATCATTTGTGTTCAAACATTTCACAACACACACAACACAATTGATCATAAGAAGCTCAGTCAAAGTCCTTTCAAGGGCTGAAGTGGCCATTTTGTTTTTTTTTTCCTATTTCTTATGGGACGCATTTTTGGAAACTTTCGTGCCTAAAATTCTATTCCATAACTTATGACCGTTGTTGTCATAGGTTTAGTTTTGTTTGTCTTATAATTTTAATTTTAATAAAATTATAAATAAATAAATTAATAAATTCTATTCGTTCATCAAATCGAAACTGGATATGCTTCGCCGGCTCATCGAAATTGAAATATAATGTGGCCAACGATGAGTTGGCGAAGATGAATTTGCACCATTCCATTTCTTTGAGTACACAAGCCAAGGAGTGTAGCGCTGTAGCCAATGGTAACAAAAATTCTTTGGGATTCAACAGCATTCACAGAAAAAATATAGTTTGATAATGGTCTTTTCTCATTATCACTCAACAAAAACGAGCGGCCAACCCACTATCCAAGATCGTTTTTGGGCCAAGTGTTATCAAATCCTTATCTTCTACCACTGATAAATGTACCACTGATGTTTTTACTACTGCACTAGGTGACGATGCCTCGCAAACTTTTTTTGTTGTTGTGCTTCCCCTCAAATTCCATTATTTGGTTCAAGCTTTCGTTTTTTGTTAGAACCGCTTGCTACAAATAATACATTTTTTGTGCAAATATGTACATAGTTATAAAAACTCTCTTACTTACTTACTCAGGTGGCCGTAACAACCCGTGTTCGGGTTTCGGCCGACCTCATCAGCTCTCGCCAGACACCTCTGCTTTGCTCGCGCCTTCTCCAATTGGATACACCAAGTGCGGTTAGGGCTTCCTCGGCCTGGTCCATCCATCGGATGCATGGTCTCCCTAGTCGTCGTTGGCCAGCGACCCTCGCCTCGAGCACCTTTTTCGCTGGAGCTTCGTCGTCCATACGATGGTCATGACCAAGCTAGCATAGTCGCTGCACAGTAATACGCCGAACTACGTCAATGTCTTCGTAGAGCTCATACAGCTCGTGGTTTATTCGGATGCGATAGTCATCGCCGATTAGAACAGGACCAAAGATTTTGCGAAGAACTTTTCTGTCCGATATTTTAAGCAGAATACATCGGTTTCAAGCAGAATTGAAAAAATCTAAAATTCAAAGCATACTTGATTGTTGATGACTATGAAGTTAAATGAGGCTGAGTGAATAAAGCCAAAAAATATAAAAATTACAAAAAGCTAAGCCTACTTCATTTAATTTGTTTTATTGGAATTTTTAAACCAGCATGAAAATATGATTATTTTTTGAAGGCGACAATAATTATGGTGATGAGCTTTTTTTATCCCTCATATGTGAATAATACACTTCAAACACATTGAAATGAATCTTAATAAAAGTATGATATGATACAGTTTAGGGTTCACTAAGAAGTAAATCCCTTAAACACAGAAAAATGACACCACTATAAAACATATTGCATCAAAGATTTAGGGTGGAGCCGTGGCCCGCTGGATCCCCCTGTCTACGCCCAGAAAAAATTTTAGCACTTCTTTTTCATATCACCAAGTTATGACATGTGTCGATGCCAGTCAGCACGGGTTCCCGTGGTCAAAGGTACACCAAATTTTATTTACATTTATTTCAAAAGCAAACGAACGATTGAGGGGGTACCACAACTTTAACTTTTTTGGGACATCCTAATCTTTATAAAAAAAAAAAAAAATGTAAATCATATTTATACATAAATTCATATTCATCTTCATTGTTCATATTCATAAAATATGTACATGCATCAGTACTACCAGATTTTTTTTTCAAAAACTGTACATTTAAAAAAAACTATATTTTCAACAAAAAAACTGTAACCTCAAAAACTTTGTATATAAAGATTTTCTAGTTTTACTACTCATAAGTACATAATAAGAACAAATTATTTAAAAAAAAATAACATAACATAAACTGTTTAAATAATTTATTACTAAACAGAAAAATTAAAATTTAATGTGAAACTAGAAATGTGAAAATAGTTTAAGTGAAATTAAATTTCATTACTTACTTACTTAGTTGGTCGTAACAACCCGTGTCCGGGTTTATACTTTAAATTTAATGCAATCAGAATCATTTTTTTAAGTAGTTTTTTTATATAATTTTTTTAATAAATGTATTTTTCTAAATCTAAATTATTTAAAAAACTGATTTGCACAAGTAGGTAATTTTAAAAACTGTGCGCTTGTCTAAAAAACTGTATTTTACATCTGGATAAATGGCAGTACTGCCATGCATCTTAATATATAAAAGGCAAGCATAATAGTTTGCACCTAATATCGCTCAAACTGTAATTTATCTTTGTGAATATTACAGTTTCTTCCCAAAATGTACTGTCCTGAAAAATGTTCAGCCTGAAAGCATGCACAGAAAATTTATTTGATACTTATGAGTGACATGCTAGCCTTTTATGTAAGTGCATACTTTCAGGCTGAACATTTTTCAGAAAAGCATGTTGTAAAAGTACTTAATAATGGCAAAAAATAATTACACTTCGAGCGTTATTGCTCCTAACCCGTCGTAGGACCGGCTTTTATTCAAGTACATATATGAAATAACAAAAATTTGAAATTATAAGAAACAAGTGGATACCTAACGAATACATTCTCTAATTGGTAATAATTTCAGCTGCATTTCTTACAATTTTGTTTAATGCACTTGCGGAGCACCCACATTTTAAACACAATTTGGCTTTGGTAACAGTTCTGCTTTTGAAAGCGTTCTCCTTTCATGTCCAAATATGCTGTAAATAAAAAAATCGTTTAAACTTTGAAAAACATGGAAAATTATTTTACTTAAATTTTTTCGCACTTGACCATTTGCCGCGGTAACTCAATAAACATATTTTTTTACAGGTATGCAAATTCAAGACCAATGATGATGCCATGCTACAAAAAAAATAAAAATCATAAATTTTTTCATATTGTTATTTTTGTTCGTTTTCTTTTAATTTTAGTTTAGAAATGTTTCAAAAATATATTTAAAAAACCAAATCTAAGATAAGTCTTGTCAATTTTTGTGGGCGAGCAGTGAATGTTGGCAAAATTTTTCCTCTCAATAACGGCCATGGTTTTAAGCCGGTTTCCGGTAGGAACCGATAGGTTATATTCACTTAAATCTTATGAAATATAATATTGTTTACATCACATATCTGAAATAAATTTTTTAAATGATTAATATTTTTTTTTATAGTTTTTTTTTAATAATTTTATTAAGACCATGTTTTTTTCTCCGATTTCAAAGTTTGGTGGGCCAGAACTAAGTTATCGACACTTATCGACGGTTTATAACTATACAATTTTAAATTTCAGGCTTTTTATAAGCATTTAAAAAAAAAAATTGGCTGCTCATAGCTGCCAACCTACTTTTAACGCACAAAAGAGTGAATGCATATTTATGCCCACATGCTTATTGCACACATTATCATAACGTATATGTAATTCTTTTCTTATTTATTTTTCTTATTTTAATCATAAAGGAAATTTGCAATGTAATATAATAAAAAAAAATATGTACGTATATTTCTTTAATTATAAAAAATAAAAAAAAAAGAAATTGTATTCGAGCCAGTTCTTGAACTTGCGGCCTGGCAATCGAAAAGTTATACGTGGCAACTTTTTTATTTTTCCCATCCGAGGATTTTTGCATGAATTTTTCCAAATTGTTCACACATTTGCAACGTAATAAGCGTGTCGATTTTTTAAGCGGGGAATACTTTAAACGGAATTTTTTCTGTATAATGCTTATGGAGATTTTTCTTGACCAAACTTTGTTAACTTATAAGAGGCAAATCCATTAACCGAAGGGCTTATATCCAGAAATTACTGTATACATATAAATAAATATAATCTAAATATTTCCCACAGGCACTCTTTGAAACTCGGGAAATCGTTATAAAGCCGCTGATCGAGTCCTGTTGTCGGCTGGATAAAAAAATTAGAACGCTTTTAACTACCACTAACGAATCGGAAGTTGTCAACGATATAATAGATTGTCATGAGGTATACTATTCAAACTAAAAATTATTTGTGTCTATCTTCAAACTCTAAACTATAAATTATTATAATTAAAAACTGAATCGCATTTTTCTCACTTTGCTTTTAGTTTAATGTGTTCTACCAGGGAAAGTTTCGGAAAGTCAGTGAATTCAACGTCTTCGATCATACTCTCAAACGAAGCTATCGCAGTAAGGTGTTCATCTTCGATAAATGTATCATCTACACAGAGATCAAGGGAAAACATCTCGTCTTCCATGGACGATATCCTTGTGAGCACATCGGCATCGTGTCAAAAACAAAGAGTTTTACGCTCTTCTACCAAAAACGCAAGCAACAGGAATGCGACTTCAGTGGTGAAGTGGTGTTAATTGAGATGTGGATGGAATTGATACGCGACATGGTCAGTTCCTATGCAACAGAAGAGCGACGTAAGTTACAGGAGCTCTATTCTCGCGAGTCCGATCACATGCATCGTAAGCCACCAAGCTTGTCGCTCTTCCGCGACTCGAATCGCTTTAGCACAGACAGCGGTATCGGAAATATTTGGGTGATGCCAAGGCCAGAAGCGGCCGAAGATGCGTTATCCAATCGATCTACTTGGTATGCGGTTTCATGAGTTCAAAGAATTGCTTTTATATTAGTAGAATAAACCAAAAATTGTTATCAATAAAAATAAAAAATTGTTCGTTGTTTCAAAATGTCGAAAGTAGTCAAAGTTTTTAAAATATTTTAAATATAAATCGTCAAATATTTATCTAACTCCCTTAAGTGCGTTCATTATTTATAAATTAATATTAAAGAAACAATTGAATAAGTAGCCATTTTCTATTTAGAAGAACATTCCAAAAATTCTTAATGTACACATTAGAGAAATAAATATTTAATTTTGTGAAATGAAACAAATTGAAATTTTGTGGAAATCTTTTTATTAAACGAAAAGTAACAGAGAAAACAAAACTAGCTGCACGGGGAATGTAGAAATCTAATATTGCACGGCACGTGTAGAAAAAGTAGTTTTCTTACCAAATTTTTACATGCGAATCTAAACTTTTTTGTAGAAAAACCACTCAATAATTTTTGAACTAAGAATTCGCATGCAGTGTTGAAACTCATGCCTGATTTTCATATCTCGTGTATTGAAATCCCCAAAAAACACGAAATTTAAGGATTTCTGCACGAAACTTTAGAAAATAATAAGCTACATGCCCGTGTAGAAAAGTTGCACGAAATGTGTAGTTTTCAGCTGGTGTTAAAAAAAAGTACGATGTTCATATCTTGCAAAATAAGTTATCTGCACTAAATTTTAAAAAATCATAAACTACAAGCCCGTGTTAAAAAGCTGCACGAAATATGAAGCTGTATCGAAATTTAGCTGATTTACTGTATATGGTATGTGTTTGTGTTCCTACTGTTCATATTATTCCAATTCAAAACTATAACTCATATTGTTATCATATCATAGGTTATATCATAGGTTTTCTATCAATTCTTCGTTTAATATTCAGTTCTGTCTTTCTATTTTGTTCAAAAACCAAACATTCGTTGTTCAAGCCGCACACCTTGGTTAATGGATATATATTTAAATATATACGAGTATGATTTACTATTTTACAGGACAATGAATTTTCATTGATTTTTTCTATATTTTTGGTACGGTAGAGATCTACGAAGTACGTGCTGAAAAGCTTAATGTAGATGTAGATCTAAATGCCACGTCTAAATCTGCACTTTCTAAACGTACGTGCGAAAAAGCTGCATAAACGTGATGGGTGCAAAATCCCCGTCAAAACGTGTAGAAAAGCTGCATATCGATGATTCCATATCAATTCGACTATTTTTGAGCAAAATCTGACATTTGTGATTCCGATTTTTTGTAAACTTTGTAGGTTAGTAGTGCTCGTGAAAATATCTTAAACTGTGTTTTTTGTTTTTGCAAAAACAGTTTCTTTTTTAAGTTATACACCGTAAAAATCGCAAATGAATCGATTATTAGCAAAGTTTAATTTCTAATTGTTATGGCGGCAGAGTTATTGGAGAGAGAAAATGGAGAGACTCACTGCGCCTATCATAAGGAGTGTCCTCAAAAGGGTAAATTAATGCTGTCACGATTTCCAAATATCGAGTGATCTCCTAAAACATAAGACGGAAACAGGTATACAATATGAATGTAATAATAATCATGATTCTTCTTCTGAAGAAGAAGAGACATTATTTAACTTTACTGTAACTTCAATGTAAACAAAGTTAAAATCGAATTCATCACTCAATTGCTCATAACTCCGGTATTAATCCATAGATTTTCTTTAGAAATAATTCATTTGCTTCTTAAAAATGTGGTCTATACGTAAATAATATTTTATATTTTTAGTAAATTTTTTGTTATTTTTGCAAGGTTATAGAATGATTTTAATAATGGCCAAAATTTCAACTTTTTCATATATTTTTGAAATGGATTATAATGCTTTAAGCGATTGTTGAAAATTTAATTACCTTTACAAGGGTATTTTGTGCAACTCTAAAACTCTTAATCGAGATATTGTCTGATATGTGAAGATACCTCCAATAAAAACCAAGAAAAATTTCAAAATTAATATCTCGAAAACCTATACATAAAACTTTTAATATAATTTTTGAGTTCAATGGGCGGATAAGGAAAAAATAGTAACATTGAATATACAAGAATTCTTGTTTTATTTTTTAACCAGTGTAATTAATGAATTCACAATGTATTTATTATTAATTTTTTTTTTCGTTTTTATGAGCGTATTTTTATAGGCGTATTTTGTTAAAAGCAAGCAATCACCTTACTTGGGGTTTTTGTCTGGCAACAAATTTCATTAGAAAATTTTAGGGAGAGAAAGAGAGTTTATTTTACTTGATATGAAAACGGAACTGCCAGACAAAGTCCAAGGTGATGTGATCGCTTTCGTTTTACAAAATACGGCCATTAAGCTCAGGCTGTTTGTCTAAAATGAAAACTGCACGTAGTAAACAAATAAAAATAATGTAACTGAACAACTTAAAAATATGTTGAATTAATGCATTTTAAAACCAGCCCTTTTTTCTTTCTCCAAAGGTTTTTATTTAGCCCTTTCTAGCCCTAAATGGATATTTATCTGATTCCCTGTGTATATAACAAACACAACAATGGTTTCCATTTTGTCAATCTTTTAACATAGTTATAAAATTTAACAGTTAAGGGGGTCTTCTCATTGAGCAACTTTTTTTTCAACTTTTTTTTTTGCATTTATTTATAGCTTGGGTAGTTGTGAATATGCCCCTAAAAGGATTTTTAGAAATTCGAAATACTTTAGAAGATACAGCCTTTTTTGTGAAGCAAGGTCTGATGGACAAGAAGGTGATGGAGGTAATAAAACCAGCTTACGAAGCGCTGTCGGCAGATAATTTGCTTGAAAGATGCCTTGGATCTGAAACTCAGAATTCCAATGAGTCCTACAATTCTGTTCTTTGGTCACTTTCGCCCAAACACATCAACTCAGGCGCACGCACCATCGAAGTGGCCAATTTCATTGCAACGTGCCTCTTCAACGACGGTTTTATACCCATACTTAAAATTATGGGTTTAATGGGTATTGCAATTGGCAAAAACGCATACGAATACGCACTATCTCGCAATGAAGACAGATTGAACCGATCAGAGACTCGAGCTGCGGCATCATCAAAAGCTGGCAGAACGGCTCGAAGAGCAGAGAGGGCAGCAGAAAGCAGTTTCTTCGAAAAAGAGGAAGGTGGCCTGTATGGAGCTGGCATCGCCGACTAATATTTGTAAGTAAAAATTGTCAGCTCTTTAAAACTGCATTTAAACATTTTTGATTTTTTTTTTTTTTTCCCAAAAAAATTACTTAAAACTTTAAACGCGTTTATCTCGAACCCACGTTTTTCGAACTGGCGGCCATGATATCTCCAGTTCAACTGAACCGATTTTCATGAAACAAAATGGAATCGACGCAGAACTGTCACCATTCTCGGGTGAACCTCGACCATAATTTTAAAAAATTTTTTACTATTTTTTTTTTACACTAAACTACAAAAAAAACCCGAAATTGAAATTTTTTTTTTGAATGGCCGCCATTTTGTCAAAAAAAATCACAAAATTAAGCTTGAGGTTCACCCGAGAATTACATCTATACTAATTATAACCCCGTTTTTTTTTTCATTTCAGACGCTCCGGAGACCCGGAATCGTGGCCGCCGTGACGACACCTTTTTTTTCACCACCAACTTTGAAGTCTCATAACTTTTTGAACAGCCCACGTATCGAGGCAAAAAAAATTTTTTTATTTACTTTGAACCTTTTGTAATACAATAAATAAAAAAAGTTTTCAATTATTCTTTGCGTTTTCAAATAAGAATTTTTTTAAAAAGGGTCAAAAAAACGGGTTTTGAATGAGAAGACCGCCTTAATGCACAAGGTCTTGTTGATGATATCTTTCTTGGTAATAAATAAAACGATTGGTTGGAGTTGTGCTCACATATGCAAGATTAGAACAGTGCTCACCTTTGTAAGGCTGGACAGACGGTGTCAAGCTCCTACTTATACCAGGCGTGACGGTCGTGGTCTCGCTCTAGATAGTCATGTTTCGTTTATTCTTAGTTATATTTTATGTCTAGTACGACGGTAAATCCAGTATGTTGAGGTACGTGGTATTTGTGGTATGAGCAAGCTGTTGTGCCAAAGAATTCGGATGATGTTGAAGTCGTTCTTTTCATTTTTGGTTGATTACAATAAGACTGCGTAGACTGGGTAGAGTGTGTGGCCCATATGCCAGAGAACCCTGGTTTGAATCCCACCTGACACAGAAAGTTTTTTCAATTAAATTAATTTTTCTGTTCGGCCGTCTCCTCTTCAGACAATGGCAAGTCTCAGAGAGCAAAAAGTGTCATGAATAGCTTCTTGAGAACATAAGCCATTCGGGGTCGGCATAAAATATGTAGGTCCAGTTCTCGATAATTTGTGTTGAAACATTTCACAACACACACAACACAATTGAGCATAAGAAGCTCGGTGAATGTCATTTCAAGAGCTGAAATGATCATTTCGTTTTTTTTTATATATTTCTTTTTTTTACTAACTATAGTGCTTTCGTGATAGTTCGATAGTTTTGATTGTGAACGCTGTATTAGATCAACATTAAAAGAAATGGCTTTTTAAATTAGTTTATTAATAGAATTGTATAAAAGTAATTTGTGTTCCAATCCGAGCCTCGAACTCCCATTAGGTAGGCAGTTCAACTTTAGATCTTTTAGTTTCATTTGGGGTTTCTTGGGCTCAATATGCTTCGTCAAGTTAACCGTCTGTCAGGATGAATACCAATAATGTAACGTTTTTCGCTTAAGGAATAGAGATTTGATTGAGCATAGCTGTAGGACATAAATATTTAAGTGTCCTAAATTTCATTGGGCAAAGTAAATGTAACGTGTGTACTTTTAAGTTCATTAATTCTTATTTTTCAATATCTCAACCATATATCCAGCGTTTTCAAATATTCATTTAGGTCTTTGGATGCAACTAAAATGTTTGAATTAGTGCTCAAAATAGCTGGGTGCCCTGTAAATATTAGTTACAAAACTGGGCCGAGGAGGCTACCCTGAGAAACTTCTGGTGAAATCGGAAGACTAGATGTAATAAAGAGTTTACATTTCACTCTCAACTTTCTATCACTTACAAGGAAAGATCCCCAGGTGTCACTTGCCGATTTGAATGATTTTCGGATATGTGATAGAGGACAACCGATTGTTTAGGGTAGGGACGGGCAGCAGAGGTGCACTTTAGCAGTTGTTAAATCCTTAACATGCAAAACATTTTACCAATTACTGCAATATTTTGAAGCCTATAAAGAGCACTTATATTTATATTACTATAAATACTGGTGTCACGTGTGCAGTGCATAGCATGCTATGCATTTAATAAAAATGTTTTTAAAATTATTTATCAACACCTACATCACTTTACTACACTAAACATCATTTAATTTTATGCTATTGAAACTATTTTGCCGTGAGCTCACTTTTATCTTTATTAGAAACATAGGGTTAATTATCACTCTCCGGTATTCAAGAGAGGAACAAGCTGGTATGTTCAATAGCCCAGTAGAAAAAAGTACTTACATTATAGCAACATTGAGTGCTGGTTGAGTGCTGTAAGTCAATATAAAAATGCCTTTTTTTTCATAAAGTATTTTGAAACAAGAGCCGAATGAACCACGAGCTGTATGAGCTCTACGAAGACATTGACGTAATTCGGCGTATAAGTGTGCAGCGACTACGCTGGCTGGGTCATGTCCATCGTATAGACGATGAAGCTCCAGCGAAAAAGGTGCTCGAGGCGAG
The DNA here is from genome assembly GCA_914767935.1 of Coremacera marginata. Taxonomy (NCBI): domain Eukaryota; kingdom Metazoa; phylum Arthropoda; class Insecta; order Diptera; family Sciomyzidae; genus Coremacera; species Coremacera marginata. The sequence continues at coordinate 58,825,292 of OU612044.1, read as the reverse complement.
AGTCGCTGGCCAACGACGACGAGGGAGACCATGCCTCCGATGGATGGACCAGGCTGAGGAAGCCCTAACCGCACTTGGTGTATCCTATTGGAGAAGGCGCGCGCAAAGCAGAGGCGCCTGGCGAGAGCTGATGAGGTCGGTCGAAATTCGGACACGGGTTGTTACGGCCACCTAAGTAAGTAAGTAAGTATTTTAAAACAAGTTTCTATAAAAATACCATTTTTTATCAGAATAAATTTTTGAAACGCTTAAAAAATCTTAGTACCTTTGTAGTAGAGAATAAGGAAATTGTATTGGTTAATTATTCTTATTTTATTAATTATTCTATTGGAGCGATTGAGTAATTCATTTTTTGATAAATCAGTTTCCAAATTAACTGATTAATCGTTTAACCAGGTTTTCTGATTAATCAAATCATTGATTAGCCGATTAATAGGAATAATGATTAATTATTTGAGTGGTTATTCGATTAATCAGGAATATGATGAATCAAGTATATTAAGTTTAAAAAAATGTATTATTTTTCTTGAAATTTGCTATTTACTTATTTTAAATACATAAAATCTGAAATCTTACTAATCAAAAAATTAACTTCTCTATTATTCGCACGGTCTTTACCCTGTAATTCTGCAATTACTCGCACATTTCCTCCAGGGCATGTGAGAGAGTTGCTTCTGTGCTCAATTTTTCTCTCTTTTACCCGTGCTATAGCAAGCCCCCTCATCATGCACGCTTGGCACGCGCTCAATTTTTTCACTTTTACCCGTGCAATGGTAACCTCCCTCATCTAGCACGCTTAGAACGCAGTCAGTTAGAACGCACGCGCATTTTTGCGTGCTCCGCGAAACTCCTCTGCCTTCTCCTCCCACAACTCCACAAATAACCCCTCATGAAGGTCACTCCACTTCACGCGCTCCTTGTATTTTTTTTCCATTTTCAAGATGTTTTCTAATTGGGAAGAAAGTTTGTCTATAAATCACAACAAATGAAAACAACAGACGAAATGTCAAATATCAGCGACAATTTGGATTTTTGTAATAGATTTTGACTTTACTTCAACGAACAGACTTCTGAGCCAGGGTTGTTTTCTAACTTTTCAGAGTTTTTCGCTGAAAATCAAACAAATATCAGGTTTTCATTTGACAGTTCTTCTACGGCGAAAAACTTAATAACATGTAGCTTTTCAGCTGAAAAGCCATTATTGTTCGAAAAGCGGCTTTTCGGCCTTAGTGTGAAAATACTATTAGGGTTTCAGAATGGCGTTTCAATGGAGCTTTTTCGCCATAACTTTATTATTTTCCACGGAAACGCACACACATTTGGTATCAAACAAAAGCAATTTAGGTGCACACTAGATGGCATCTAATATTTAGAGAAACATTTTGTTGTTATTTTTATGTTATTCTTTTTTTTTTGTTCTGTTTTAATTTTTAACATTTTATATTGAAATTTTCTCTATTAAAAAAATGTACTTACTTTTAAAAATAAAATTTTTTTATAGATACTGACCACATTATTGGCCAACTTTCATTTAATACTACCAAATCTGCGAGTGACACCTGGGGACCTTTCCTTGTTAGATATGATTCTAGAAATTGATGACGGTAAACAGGTAGTAAAAGTTTTATGTTGAATATTTATCCCTCGTGCTACACCTTATCAATCGCCTGAGCAATATTTAGAAAAAAATTGCACAACAGTACTTTTTTTCTTCATAAGCTTTTCTTATTTCGTTTGTAATACGATGTACTTGCTCTATCCATACGATGTTCCATGTTTTTATCGAAGACATTGTAGCTGAAGGGATTAAAACACAAGAAAAATAAAATTAACTTAGCTAAAAATTTAATTGTTCCGTGCCACTTGTTCAGTAGTCCATAAATAATAATATGATCTCAGCGGGCGTGATCGTCAACAGCTTATCGAGACGCTGCGTCTGGCGTTCAAATGAAAAGAAACCACAGATTGATTTAAATTTAAGCTCGCAAAAAAATAGTGCTTAAGTAAAAAAACTTATCAAGTCCATTAAATCAAACAATCTCCCTCTAGCCTCCCTTTGTCACAATGGCCAGACTGCTGCCAAATAGTTTGCATATCGCGTCATTTTGATAATTTTTATTGTACATCGGATCGTTTGTTTTGGTTGCTATTCTAAATTATTTATGTACGATACCAGTGGCGTATTTTGCTTTACGCGATGAAGGGAAATACTTTTTATTTCGTAATAAACATAAGCAGATTTTGTGATAATCGCAATAAAAAAAGGGAAGAATTTGTATGTTATAAAAAGGTTTCCAATATTATTTAACTTTTTTATATTTTTTTCTCGTTTTGTTATTTTTTAAATCATTAAATCCAGCTTGCGTGTTCTTTTTATAATTCATCAATAATCTTCAAGTAATTTTAAGTTTATTGAAAGCGTTTTTTACTCTTTTTTTGAGCTCGACAGAGTAAAAGAATAAGCTAAATGTTGATGTCTGGTGCTCGAAAGTTGCTTGCAATTTAGTTAAAGATTTTCCAAGAACACGAAACGAACAGTTTTAAGCAGCTGTTCTTCAAATTAACACAATAGAACATTTTTATTGATTTGTGTCTTTAAAATCTTGTGAAGTGTTTTTATATAGGAATAAAAATCTAATTTTAAGCAAATAAGCAATAGTTATCTATTGCAAATTGCGTTAACAGCTGTTGTACTTGCAACTAGCTTGACATTTTGACAGATAATCAAACTACTCTCACAGTTTGAACTTTACTTGAAATTTGTCGATGAATCGCGAGTGCTGACATACCATTTAGTCGGCACTTTATTGGAAAGAATATCATAATTTTTTTTTTGCTATTCAGCAAATATTTAAATCTTCTTAATTTTTTTTTCCTCTTCAAAACCAAAAAGGTAAGTTTTGGTGTGCTTGTGGACACAGGCACATTGAAAATTTATCCGGACAGCTATCTGGTTCAAAAATAACTTCCAGCTTCTAAATGTTTACGATACAGTGAAATTACTCCCAAATGATATAGTGCAATAAAATAACTTCAACAAAAAATATGAAATAAGTCGCAACAAAAATTAAATAACTACCAACAAATATTTTGTTAGGAGTTATTTTATTTCGAAAACTATGAGGGTTATTCCATTATAAAGTAAAAGGTTTAAAAAAGTTTGAGCATCTTAGGGGTTATTTCATAATGAAATCTGTGACAACATTTATAGAAAATTGATTGGAAGTTATTTCTCTCTTTTTTTGTTGGAATATATTTCTTTTGGGAGTTTTTTAACTGCACAATTTCTAAATCTTGGAAAAGACTAGAAAAATCCACGTAGTATATCTTCGTGTTTAAAAAACCTTTAGAAAATCAAAAACACGCAATTCCATAATGAGTAGTCAATGAATGGGTAAAAAAAAACAGTCATGCGGAAGAAATTCTCTGTGTTTTTTATCATTTTAATTTGAGGGATGAGTCTGTTTACTTATGATAAGTTTGTGTCATATTAATATCACAATCAATAAAGTAACGAAATAATTTTTAAATTTTTAAATTATTTTTTAATTTCTGACTTAAATTTATGCATTTGCAGGATAAACCGATTGTACCAAGTCTAAATTTATTTTTTCGAACTCCCGGCTTAAAGGGAGCTACAATTGATAAATTTGATTAATTATTGGACGACTTATTAAAAACTCAAAGTCCATTGAGCTTTGGAAACCGTTGACATGAGGTTCTGTTTTTCTTATTTCCTCTAATGCTTGATAAACTTAGGAAAAAGTTTCGGAAAAATAATTTACAGTTTCATATTTTGCCATCTACTTTGTACGAGTTAGTCTAAGCTCCTTTAATTTGAAATTTCTTGATTATCAACAAGTTTTTCTTGGAAAGTAGTTCAGTTTGGTTTACCGTATATCAGTGCAAAAAAAAAAACCAATCGTATAGGGGGAGCTACCAGCTGGATTTCTCTCATCTACGCCACTGTATGAGACTCTCAGTCACTTTTGCTTCCACTGTGATATCACGTGGCGCCACTCAATTTGTAGTATGTACAGCTAGCATCCCATACAAGATCCCATATAATTAGTTTTGTGATGTATTGTGGGACGAGGATCACTTGTTGCCTTCTAATCGTTTGGTGTGATCACAGAGTACTTTTTTGTTTGTTTACAACCTTGTTAGTCGACGATGACCTCAAATAAAATGACTTTGCTTGTAAGTATATATTTTAACTTAATACTTTTTTCATTAAGTATTCAAATTAGAACCGAACATATTAAACAATGGCGAGGGAAACATTTATATATTTTATTAAGTCTTTGTATAAATTTGAAGTTACTTGAAGTTATTGATGCTTGAATTATAAGCCAAATTGTTTTGGAGTTAATAGAGTTGGAAATATATAACAATAAATTTAAACCTGATGGGAATGTTAGATAAACAATCCTATTAAAAAAGATGCATGATACATCTGTGAACGAAAATAAACAGTACTCTGTTTAAGTGTACTGTAGATAGCACAACTCATCATTTTGTACACGAATGCAAACACATACTACGCTGCCATCGCTTAAAAAATTAACAATAACATTATAACTCTAAGCCACTTGATATAAAAATAAGTACTCAAAACAAGTACTCATTTAATTTGGAAAAAAAATATGAAATAATTTACTTCAAAATTAAGCATTCACACCGAAAAGCAACGCTTATCCGCCATCCGATAACCGCTCCTATTCTGGACGGGTTCTCAGCGGTTTTCGTCGGGAGAGGCTCGTCATCAGCCATCCGCTTTGGTTCTGTTTTGGTTCTGACCTGGTCCATCCATTGAAGGCATGGCTTTGCTCGTCGTCGTTGACCAACGACCCTCGCCTCGAGCATCTTTTTCGCTAGAGCTTCGTCGTTCGTATGATAGATATGACCCAGCCAACGTAGTCGCTGCACAGTTATACGCCGAACTACGTCAATGTCTTCGTAGAGCTCATACAGCTCGTGGTTCATTCGGATGCGATAGTCATCGCCGACTCGAACAGGACCGAAGATTTTGCGAAGAACTTTTCTCTCGAACACCCTCAGAGCATCTGCGTCAGTTTGCGAAACTATACATGCATCAGCGCCATAAAAAGGCACAGGTAGAATGAGCATCTTGTAGAGTGTTAGTTTTGTCGATCGAGAGAGTGCTCTGGAATTTAGTTGCTTACTGATCCCATAGTAGCACCTATAAGCAATTATTGTTCTTCGCTTTATCTCCAGGCTGACTTCGTTGTTGTTATTAATGGCTGTGCCAAGGTATACAAACTCCTTGATTATTTCAAAGTTATTGCTGCCAGATGAAACGTGGGAGTCTAGACGCCGCGCTCTCTTGTTTGTAGACAGCATATACTTAGTTTTACCCTCATTTACCGTCAAACCCACTTTGGCTGATTCCTTTTCGATGGCGGTGAAAGCAGCGGTAACATCTCTCTTGGTTCTGCCTAAAATATCAATATCATCAGAATTGCTGAATGAATGTTGCTCAACGTTATCCTGCAAAGTCTTACCAACTTTGCAGGTATACCGAACTCAGACATTGTTGCGTATAGTCAATCCATTCTCGGGCTATCAAACGCAGCTTTAAAATCGATAAATAGATGTGTTTCAATTTGCATTTCGTGGGTTTTTCCAGGATTTGTCATAGGTTGAAAATCTGGTCTATTTTCCAGGTCGAAAGCTACGCTGATAAGGTACAATCAGTGTTCTTGTAATCGGCTTTGATCTTTAACACAGTACGCTTGAGAGAACCTTATATGCGATGGAAATAAGACTGTTACCTCGATAGTTGGCGCAGATTGTTGGGTCTCCTTTCTTATGTATAGGACAAAGTACGCTGAGATTCCAATCGTCGGGTATGCTTTCCGCTAGCCATATTTTGCTGATGAGCTGATGCATGGACCTTATCAATTCATAGCCGCCGGTTTTAAACAATTCAGATGGTTTTAAACAATAGCCATCAGAGGCCGTTAGCACCCACTGTTTTATTTTTTTTTTGAGTCATTGGATAGCATTCCTGTATTGGTGGAATCGTCGCCAGTAAGTAAATTGGAGAAATGCTGTCTCTATAATTTCAGCGCACACTGCGTATCTTTAACCAGATCATCATTTTCATCTCTAAAAGTGGATGCTCCGGCCTTGAAACCTTGGGTTAGACGCTTAACCTGTTAATAGAATTTTCATGCATCCTTCTTGTCCTGATATACCTCTAGTTCCTCACGCTCACGCTTTTCCTGCTCTCTTTTCTTGCGACTGAAAAGGTGCCTCTCTTCCTTCCTCTTTTCGCGGTACTTTTCTTGCATGGCTCGTGTTGCAGCTGTCTACAGCGTTTTTCTGTAAGCGGCATTTTTTACTGCTGTCACGATGCGACACTCCTCATCGTACAATTGGTTCTTCAGCGGCAGCACGCATGGAGTGGGATATATGCGCCAAAAGTCCACCGGCGTCGTCAGGTTCAGAGGTTGGTTGGTTGAGCTTAACCGAGAGTTGAGCGTAATAGGCCTCGGCAGTCCGTTGTAATTGCAGCTTAGCGACATCTAGCTTTCGTTGCATTCCTGTGCGTGTATTCAAGTGGTCGGAGTCAATGTTGACCCCCCGACACGTGCGCCCATCTCGAACACTGGAGGCATGCCTTCCGTCGATTACAACATGATCAATTTTGTTTCGCGTTTTTTGATCCGCGGACAGACAGGCCTTGTGAATGTCGAGGTGTTTAAATCTGGTGCTACTAACTACCATGTTTCGCACCGCGGCGCAGTCGATCAGTCTTAGACTGTTGTTCGTGGAGGTCTCATGAAGACTGAACTGATCAACAGTGGGGACAAAGATGTCTTCCCTTCCGACTTTCGCATTAAAATCGCCTTTTACACCTCCATGGACCGGAAGGTGGTCGTATACGTCCTCAAGACTAGCGTAGAAAGCGTCCTTGATGGCTTCGTCCTTTTTCTCTGTCGGGGCGTGTGCGCAAAAAAGGCTAATAAAGAAAAATGTTGCCTTGATGCGGATCGTGGCCAATCTTTCGTTCACTGGTGTGAACCGGAAAAGTAGGTGGCGTAGTTTCCGAGTAACGACGAATCCACATCCGAATTGATGTCAGTCTGATAATTTAGAGCAGCCTTGCCCTTTTCATCGCATTTCCTAGATTGCGGTTATGTCTGCCTTTATTGTTTTAAGGGCTTCCGCCAGTTGGATAATGGTACCTTCCCTATAAAGGGTCCGGACATTCCAGGTGCATATCCGTAAATCATTGTCCGTTTTTCGTTTGCGGTGGTCGTCAACGTAATTGGGGTTCTTATCTGAGGCTGGTTTAGTTTTCATTGGGCAGTAGTAATGTGGCGGGACCCAAACCCTGCGCACATTCCATGTTTAAGGCCCACGGAGCGACCCGCCGCTCAAATTAGCCATCAAACTAGCGGGTGCCAGTTTACCGTTGCCCAGGGAACACCACGAGGAGGTTTGAGTCGACTTGGGACGATTTCGACATGGATAATGCTGGCCTCGCCAGGTTGAGGCAGTCAGACACGTTGCCATGGGAAGGTTCGCCCCCAGATTGTTTTTAATGAAATAAAAAAAAAATTACTTACTGCTACTCTAGGTGCGGTAAACAATTTGTTTATGGAACTCTGCTGCGGTATACTTTAAGCATTGGTGTAAGAAATAAAAGAATACACCTTGTATATAAAGTCAACTTCTCCGAGAAATTATTAAAAAAAATATATCAATTAATATGTCGTTTGTTCGCTTCAAAATATTACATAAAACAAAAGTGTTGATCTTCATTTCGTATCGTATTGTGTATCGTTACCACATAATTAAAAACCTGCAATTTATTCACTAACAACATAAATCAAACAACAATTTTTTTTTTGCCAAATTGGAGTTCCTGAAAAAGTGCTGCGCATACTCTAGAATATGTGCATACTCTTTTGTACGCAACTTGTTGGTAGCACGTCAAGATCATCCCGACTACGTACGACGGCGTGTCACAATATGAAGCATACTTAAAATATTGAAATCAAGTTGCGTGTTAGAAATATAGAAACATTTTTGAAGAGTATGAATGAGTAGTATTCTACGAAATTATGCGTATATACTCGAGTCGACTCTGTTTATAACTACTTGCTGCAGATCTCTGGTACCTTTATGTAACATAACGCGATTCTGAAGGCGTTTTTTGAAAGAATACTACAAAGAAATGGTCAGAGATATTGATATAAAGTTTCAGTATTGATTTCAGCAATTATTAAAGTAAATAAAAAAGTTTTTGTTTTCTTTTGTGTCCTCAGTTGCGTGTACGTGACGCACAGTGTAACGAGTGCAGCCAAAAATAGCTTACGAAAAACATGTCATACATTTGTAATTACAAATATGCAGAATCATTGTTTGGAGTATTAATATTCCGAAGGTAAAAGATTTTTGCGATATTTTTTCTGTTACTTCTGTTGTATTTTGAAAGTTAAAGTTGTTTGCGATATTTTTTCTGTTACGGACATGCCACTTGCAAATTGAAAGTTGACTTAAAAATATGATAACAATTTTTTTACACTTTGACATTGCATATTTCGTAATAAGGCGTAAATTTTAGTATAACAAATATGCAAAAAATTTACTGTGGATTAATTAACTGTGGAATGTTTTAGTAAAAGTATTTACTTAAAATCAAACAAGCCTTAGAAATCTGAAAAAACGAAAATTTTGAGATAGAATTAAAAAAGAAGTATTTTTGTTTTTTCTTATATTTTAATATGCCTAATATCAACACTTCCTCGATACGTTCTCAAAATTTGGTTTGCCTAAAATCAATAATAACGACTTTACGTCCACTTTTCTGGAGCATGTTTTGCCGAAAATGATCAATTTTTTAGTGAAAAATAATAACTTTTTCACAAATTTCTAAACGAAAAATACAAAAACAGTATTTTTGTTTTTTTTTTAATTTTTAATATGTTTAATATCAAAACTTCCTTAGTACGTTCACAAAATTTGGTTTGCCGAAAATCAATAATAACGACTTTACGCCCAATTTTCTGGAGCATGTTTTGGCGAAAATGAGCAATTTTTTATGAAAAAATTAATTAAAATTTTGCAAACTTTTAAACAAAAATAAATTATATATTTTTTTTTAATCTTTCAAATTTAGTTAGTTATAAATTAAAACGTAATGACACCTATTTTTTACTTGTTATTTTCTCTTACCACCCTAAGACCGCATTTGCGACTACCCCCACCCATACAAGTTTTTTCTCGTCTCAGCACAAGAAATCACCACCCGCTTTATTGTCCTTTAAGTGTAAAATGTGTAAAAAAATAGACAAGAAAATCAATTAAAACATGGCATGGCAGTGAAATAGAAAAATATATTCTGCCAAAAGAGAGAGAAATAGAGGAGGCCAATAATATAATTCTCCCACTTATAGAATTTTCTAGGAATGAAAGCTCATTCAGTGATTAGTTTTTATTATGTATTATCTCTAATAATAATAATATTGAATTTTTTTTTAAGTGAATTTGTAATTAAATTGTTTTGCCTAATTTTTTAATTTTGTAATTGCCTAATTATTTAAAAAGGTATAAAATCTAAAATTAAAAAAAAACTTCAACATTATTCAAAAAAGGAACTATGTGTACCACATTTTATCGATCTAGGATAATTTTTTGGGTAAATATACAAGATAAACGATTTCGTTTATATGGAGGTGGGCGTGCTAGTCGGCCGATTTGGTTAATTTTTACACAAACTATTTATAGCTACAAAAAAAATATGTGTAGCAAATTTTAATGCTATGGCACTATTTTTTTTTTTTGTAAATATACCATATTAGCAATTTTGCTTATATGGGAGGTGGGCGTGTTAGTCAGCCGATTCGGTTAATTTTCAAGTTAACTTTTTATAATTATAAAACTACTATGTGTACCAAATTTTATAATCTAGGATAGTTTTTAGGGGAACTATTCCAGATTACCGATTACGGTTATATGATAGGTTACTACCCCACGTAAGTGTTTACTTTACAAATATATTTTTTTGTTTTTTATTTTTTCAAATGATTTCAGATCATGTTATTCTGCAAGCAAAATGGTCCTACTTTTTTCGCATCATGTCACGAACAAGCAAATGACGTCACAAAAATAAACAAAAATTTTTTTATGAACTTTAAAAATGGCTGAAATCGATTTTTTGTAGTATTCTTTCAAAAAACGCCTTTAGAATATATTACATAAAGACACCCTTAACTATAAGGACTAGCAACACTATGAATAGTTTTCTAACTATAAGATCAAATCGAATAGAACTTTTGAAAATACGTTGACAACAATTAAACCAACATCAATAGAAAGCGAAAGGGTTTTTTCTGTTGCGGGCATTTTTGTTTCCAAAACCCTAAATGGTTCTGACCAAACCTTTAATGCGTTGGTATTATTTAAATATTATTTTTTTAAAAAATAAAACATATCTTAAAAAATAAAACTATTCTTTTTTGAACACATTATCTGATTTATAAGACATGACTTGAGGACTTCTGCTTGAGGGGCTGAGGTTCTGTTGAGCAGGTAGGTTTTTCTGAACAGTCTGCACTTGTGATTGAAAAATTTAATGAAGTATTTTTTATTTGTCAAAATCAGTTTTTTATTATTGTTGTCTGCTGGCTAAAGAACAGATTTCATAAACCCCAAATAAACATGTTATCAAATTTTTAAATGTACGCAAATGTGTGCAGATTTTTGACGTACGCGTATTTTGTTTTTGGCCTCAACTGCACTGGCAAGTGCACTGAATCCTGAATATCCCTGTTATATCATCATTTTTTAATAAAAAATTTCTTAAAGAAAATTAATTTTTTTGTATATCTTTTGTTCAATATTGAAGTAAGCCTCTAAGCTTTTTAATGGCAATACAGGATGCAAAAAAAAAAAAATAAAAAAAAGAATAAAAATTTTCCGTTTTCCCGGGAATCGAAACTCCCCGAGAATTCAGAAACTCTAGTTTGAAGACTAGTTGCAGGTTTTTTCGACCGCTAATGCTTGGTGGAACCCGAATTCTCTGAATACACATCCGCAGTTCTGACAAGTAATCATCTTAGGGCCAGTTTTTCAGTACGAGTTTAATCTTTAGTTAAACTAAACCGAGTTAACTCACCAAAATTGCTCGTTTAAACTCGGTTTATTTGTTGAATTTAAATTGACTTAAATTATCATATAATGTGTTTCTTTTTTGCCAAATCCGAGCTTAAACGTCCAATTTTAGTGAGTTAAACTCGGTTTAATTTAACTAAAGTTTAAACTCGTACTGAAAAACTGACCCTTATTGTATTTCACTATTCAATGTTGCTCAAAGCTCAAAAAATACTTAGTTCAAAAATATTTTTCGAGTGTACTTTAGTGTTAGTATTTCTAAAGTGTCATCAATTCATGTGGCAGTAAAAAATATTGTTTTTTTCTTTCATTGAATACTTTTTATAGCAACAAAAAACTATGTATCTAGCGAGCTAAAATTTATTAAAATAGCTCAGAATAAGTGTTGTACAATTATATTCAATAGAAATATTATTTTAATCTAGCAGATTCTATGTATGTGGGTGCGTTTTACTGTTAAAGTTAAAAAGTAAACAAAGTTTGTCGACATCAATAACCAATTCCAGAGTAAACTATAGAATACGACAAAACCAAAGCATGTAAGAGAAGAAGGCGTGCATTTGTTGGTAAACAAGCACAAATTAGTAAACAAGCATTTAAAGTCTGCTATAAAAATTTGCGAGTCAGTTGTTATAAAAGCTTTCAAAGCCATTTTAAGTCTTTAATCAAAGTAATCTACTCACGATCGCTGCAAAGTCATAAAAAGCTCTCTCACTTAAGTATCAGTTAACACACACTTTGCTACGCTCTTCGACTGCTTCTATCGATTACTGTAGCCAGATTGGACGATTTATCGTCAATTGCGCGGTATTTTTTTCTTTGTTTTCTCGACTCAATATTTTGGAGATAAATGTATATAAATTCAGATATATCTGTTTTGTTTTTGCCGTATATCGAAAAAAAGAAGTCATTATAATTAAATTCACATAAAAATTGCAGAAATCTGCATGCTAAGGCCGCATTCTCATCGAGAATGCATTATGCGAGAATTCAAAATTTTCCTTTCTCGCCGTTAGCATGGAGATTTATGATTTATGGAGAATTTCCATGGTCGTTCCGATTTTTAAACTGGTAATCGTTTTGATGTTGGTAATAACAGGGCCGAATTATTTGCTCATATACTTATAACAAAATAATTTGAGCGTTTGAAAAGTCTCATCTCTGAATTTTAACATGGATTTTTTCCTGGTAGATCTAAATGTTCAAATTAACTGCTTATTTAAAGATTATTAATGCAATGAAAAACGATAGTCAGTTAGATATCATCTACACTGACTTTTCTAAAGTATTTGATAAAGCCGGTCACTTTATTTTTCTCAGCAAATTAAAAAAGTTCGGTTTGTCTAACTCTAATTGTTTTTTTTATTATCTAAGCTCTAGAAAGCTTTATGTTAAAATTGAGTCAACTATTTCGGATGTTGCTATTCATGCTTCGTTAGGCGTTCCACAAGGTAGCCATTGCGGTCCTCTTCTATTTTTAATTTTCATTATTGATTTATCAAAATAGTTGAAATTTTGCCAGATGTCTTGAATATCAATAAATGTTGCATAGTTTCTTATACTTAATGTATGAAGAGTGTGTTATTCGATTATACATAGAAACATTTTGTTTAAAAACATTAAGTTGAAATAAAAGATTTAGGAGTTATTTTTGATACTGTGCTAAATTTTAAATGTCATTATGATTATATTATTTCTAAGTCATATTCCTAACTGCTGGGGTTTTTCATACTCAAATTTTCAAAGATCCTTTAACTATAAAATCGTTTTTATGATGCACCAAGGTATTTGAGAGGCATTCGTATATTTGAAGAAAATCTCCACAGAACCAATTATGCAAATAATGAACCAATAGCTGTGTGCATGCACTTATGCAATAGTCTTTCAAGTATTTTAAAATTTAATGAATCTGAATACCAATTTAGACTAATACAGTCCACTCTTTTTAGTTAGTTTTAAGGTATTTATTTTTACAATAGTCTGTTAGATTGTAATAAATCTGTAGAGTGAAATAAATAAATAAATAAAACGCCAAAAAAATACAAGTGCTGACCATGAAAATGAGAATGAAATTTTTAGTGGCCAAAAAAATTAAAGTTTTTCATGAAAGTGTTGGTAAAAATACACCACAAAAATAAATCAATTCATGGTCTTTAAAATAAGTCCTGTATATTTTTTGTAGGAATAACGGCTCGGAAGATATAGTTGTCTTACTACATGTTCAAATAACAATTTTTTATTTTTTTTTTTTTATTTTCAACAGTGTATTGCTTGCAAAGAAAGATTAAGAAAAAAGAAATATGCATATATTTCAATTTTTTAAATTACTATCGAAGTACCAAATATCCACCGATATATGTATTTTTAAATTTATTCTTATTTTGGTTTTTGTTTTTATTGCTAACTTATCCCCCCTTCCCCTCTTTGGCGAATTCTAGATCCAGCACTGTGATTTGATATACAATAATTTTAAAAGCATTTGATATGAATTGAAGCCGTTGACTTTTTTTAACTTTTAACTTGTTGATCTGTATATAGTTTTTATTAAAAGCGCTCAAATTCGCGTCTTGCTGTAAAAAAAATCTGGCAAGACTACAAAAGCTTGCCATAAAACAATTTATTTAATTTTTGAAGCTCAGTTGATTTTCTGATCTCGTCGCGATTGAAACGTTTTGCGGGAATGACGTAAGGTGTATCGCGATACGTCTTGTTAATCTGTCAAACAAACACCACAAGCGATATTTACAAAAGACGTTAAAAAGAATTTGAGCAAAAAATAACGACAATAAAATAATACGACAAAATGTTGTGCAGTCTTGTGTGTCTCTCTTGGTTCGATATTGTTTCAGTGATCTTAACGTTCGGATTAGTCGTATTGGTGCAAATAATAAATACATGCTTGTTGACGAAATCAACAGTATCAGCGGAAAAACAAATACCGCCAACAGAAGAAACTTCTTCACAACTACAACAAGACATAAATGGAAAAATACAAAAGCAAAGGAGCACTGCTCTCAGCGAAGAGTACGTCGGTTAATATAGCTTACTATAATATTGATCGCTATAAAAGCTTAGATTCAAAAAAGTGTGTTCCTTACTATATCAAAATTTTTATTAATTTTTGTTTCTTGTTTTTATGATTGAGCCACGTGAAACTTATCGATTTTAAACTCGGATAACTGATAAGATAACAAAAAATAGCCTTATATCTCCAATTTGTTTATTAAACTTAATGCTTAGTTTGAGTTCTCTTTTCATATTTTTAATAAGCTTGCTTCACTTATCAATGTTTTTGAAACACTTTTAATTTTCATTATGCCACGTTCGTTTATTTTTCCAGTGCATCTATCAGCGCAAATTCATCGCCGCCCTCATCTGCCCGCAACTCTATTAGTTCCTTTAACAATGGCTGCATTCCACATCCGCTTAGTTCAGATTCACTGAGCGACGAATAGTAAGTTTAACTTATATCTCTTAATTTTATAGTGAGTGTGTATTCATGCAAAGTGGCAAGCTAATATATTGCGCAATTGGTTTTTTCATCAGGCAGGCTCATGGTATAGGATCCGAGGTAGACTCATTAGAAAGACAGAAAAAATTCTTATCCATATCATGTCGAAATACAGTCCTGCCATATCTCTTAAAAAACCCGTCTTTACTAAAGCTAAGTAGAATTTCTCAAAACAGTCTTCGAAAACAAATTAGTAAACATAAACAAAAGCTCAAGTCATTGATACATATTATTTTGTTTTTAATTATATAACATAAACAAAAGCTCAACCATTTTTACATATTATTTTATTTTTATCCGACAAAAAAATCCCAACAAACTATTTTGTCCCTCAAAATTTTACAAAATTCAACAGGTGGCAATGTTAACTCCGAGTTTGACAGTACATGGATATCAATTTCTCGGAACTCAGCTCTAATCTGTCTACCTGGGTTCTTATGCCATGGGCAGCCTCTAAGCCGTTGATACAGTGTACAAAATGTATATACACTCCGCGTCAGCAGAATAGGTTCACTGCTTTAATGAAATACCAACCATTGTTTCTCTTAAAATGAGCGTAAGGGAACATTTTTTTTTGTCGTTTTTTCTTAAGTGTTTTATTATAAAAAGATAGGTAAAGAGAAATTGTACATAAAGGAACCGTTAATTTTCCGTTGTTGTTTTAGCTTTGGCATTACAAAAATATGCACTTTTTGGTGCGTAATTAGAATAGGTTCACAGCCAACATCTTCAGTTTCTTTCAGAGTTTCAGAAGATCGGTACTAAAATAAATAATAAAAAAGATGTTACAGTATTTTGAGGCAGTATGGGACGCGAAAAAACTTTAAGTTCGAAGGAAAAAGTTAAAATTAAGGTGTACAAAAGCAAAACTTAAGTACTCGTGAAATCGCTAGCAAAATCTGAAGAAGGCAAAACGTAGGTATGCAATTTTTTTCAAAAATAAGATCGGCTATGGAAAAGACATAAAAGGGTGTACATATTCTGCTGCATCAGATGCAGATAAGAGAGCAATTATTCGGAAAACCTCCATCTCTTGCCTTTCAGCATCAAAAATTAGACAAAAAGCCTAGAAGTCTTTCAATCTTATAGCACCTAACACGACGTAAGATTAAGAAAAAACAACCACTAAACCCTGAACTGATGGAAAATCGGTTGAATTTTTGTAAGAATCACATGACTTGGCAAAGAGAATGGCAGTACATAGTTTTCTCAGACGAAAAGAAATTAAATTTGGATGGACCGGATGGTTATAACTATTACTTTCATGATCTAGGGAAAGAAGAAGTTTTTTTAACTCGTCACCATAACTGCAAGGGAGGTGTAATGGTTTGGGGGGCTATAACATATTTTGGAACCATTGAGCTGGAGTTTTCAAGTTGCATAATGATGGAAAATTTGTATAGAGCGATGCTAGAACAAGCTTTTCCAAAGTCTCAGAATATTTTGGGACCCCTGAAATGGATTTATCAACATGATAACGCTCCTATTCATACGGCACGTATCGTTATAAGCTGGATTAGTGAACAAAAATGTTCAACTGTTGTCATGGCCTCCATATTTTCCGGATCTAAACATTATTGATAATATATGGGGTTGATAAGTTCGGTAAGTGTATGACTCCAGTCGACAATTTGAAGACAAAGTGTCACTCATTTCTGCCATTAAAGTGGCTTGGAGTGAAATTTCTTTGAACTACTTGAAGCAACTTTATGCTTTCATTCCAAATCGGATTTATGAAACTATCTTAAATAAAGAAGGTAGCACTCATTATTAAAAATTTGTTGAATAAAACAAAAAAAAAAGAAAATTAAGATAAAAAAAATATTTTCGATTCCATTTCTTCAAATTAATGAGATGAACCTATTCTTATGACGCACCAAAAAGTGCATATTTTTGTATTGTTAAAGTTCCTTTGACAAAGCTCCTTTATGTACAATTTCTCTTTACCTAACTTTTTATAAAGAAACACTTAAGAAATAACAACAACAACAAAAAGTTGTCCCTTTCACTCATTTTAAGAGAAAAAATGGTTTGTATTTCATTGAAGCAGTGAACCTATTCTGCTGACGCGGAGTGTACATACATATTTTGTAAGGTCTCTAGGAGGTGCATAAAATCACATTAGTGGTATTCAATTAACGCCGTATTTGTGGTGTAAATAGCGTATGTGCCGTAAGTTCATACAACTTACCACACATACGCAGTTACATCACAAATACGTCGTTCATTGAATACCACTATTATTTTTTGGAAAAATTGTGTTGTTGTTGAGGTCACACAAACAAAGTACGAAACTCAACGCTTTATTGTGATTTTTAAAAATGCATACCTCAGGACCCGAACAAGATATCTTTATCTTCATCTTCCTAATATGTTGCTCTCTTTGTTTTAAGAAACCAATAGCAAATATTTGCATAATTCAGAGACTATTATTCGTAGCATTGGTTTTTGGTTTTTGTTTGAGCACTTCGTAAATGCAGGTTTTTTTATGCAAAATGAAGAAGGTGTAATTACGGAAAACTCATTATCTGTGGTGCTACCAATTTTTTTTAATGATTCTGAAAGGTGAAAACCATAGACATTTTTTTGTTTACTGTTTATTAGGCTCCGAGAGAGAGAGAGAGAGAGAGAGAGAGAGAGAGAGAGAGAGAGAGAGAGAGAGAGAGAGAACAGATTAGAAATGGCAACTTTTTCATTGAAGTCTAAAAAATCGAATTTTTTTATTACACAATTTTGCATAATTTTTCTTGAAAGCATAATCTTAACACAAAAAGAAAACATTATGCAGCCATCTGGTTCGGGCCCTGAGGTATGCATTTTTAAAAATCACCATAAAGCAAAATAAGTGTGGATATTTAATAATAATTCAGCTAAAAATTCAATCAAAAAAATTTTGCATATAAAATGTGTATGAATTTCCCACATAATTTGTTCCCCAGTTAATTCATTTCCCTGCATAATTCGTTTAAAAGTCATGTAATGTTAAGGGTTATTTTATTTAATTTGGTCGAAATTTTAAGAGTTTTTAACTGAGGATTGTAAAAAAACGGTTAGAGATATTTTAGTAAATTTTTTTTATTATTTTACATTTTTTTTTCGTGACGTCACTTCTGCGTCACACGTGCGTAAATGAAGCAGTTAAAAAAACAGAAAAAAAGGGGTGAAGAATATCTCGAGGTTGGCTTATCTGAAACGAAGAAAAAAATTTGGGGGGCTGACTAAGAGTTTTTTCAAAAAAATTAATTAGAAACAAAATGGCGGCTACGCAAAGTTCAAATTGAAAAAAAGGCCTAAAAATTTTAAGAAAAAGTAACTAAAAATTTTTTGAGAACAATAAAAAAAAATTACGAAGTCAGACCCCTTGTTCATCGGTTTGATAGATATTGCTCAATCTTACACACCGATTTTAAAAAACCTGGGGTGGTATCAGCTAAAGTGATAATTGATAGTTGACAGTCAAAATCGTCGCTTTTGCTATTCGTATTTAGGTGTCGTTTTCAAAAACGACAATCAAAACAGCGACTGTCAACTATCACCTTAGGCGATTTCACCCCTGTTTCAAGAAAAACGCGTTTAAAGTTTCAAAAAAAGTTTTTCGATACTTTTAATGAGTAAACTTATTTTTATTTAGTTTTTCGTTTAGAGAAACTCTTAACAAAAAAATCTATACCATAAATATAAAAATCTGTCAAGTATTTTTGTAGAAATTTCAATAAGAAAGATTAAGAATGAGGTTAAAAAAAACGAATTTTTGTTTGATAAAAATTAGTTTTTTTTTTTTTAACTTAACCAGTAGTCTGCGATTCCGGGTGCATACAGTAAGCCTTCTGCACCTGACTTTTATCTTTTTGCTGGTCCAATTTTCTTTTTTTTGCCAATTCAGTACTGCGACGTTTGGCGATGTTCATTCGTATACAAATTCAATAATATAAAAAATCAATAATAAATATAATATGGTACAATACATAATAAATACAATTGATACTATCTGAAAGAGCTAAGAGAGGAGCGCGAGAATAATAAAGCTATCTGTTCAATTTTAGAAAAAAAAAACACCTTTGACGGCACACACAAAACAGGCTAAAAAGTATTGTTAGAGGCGGAATTTTGAAATTTTTTTTTACATATTCTTGAGACTTACAGGAAGTGATTTATAAAAAAAATTCGGTTCTCAAAAAAAAAAAAAATTTAATGAATTGCAATGAAAATATTCCTCTGAATTCGGCAAAAAAATTAATGAAAAATAACTATTTCATAACACTTGTTGGCAGTTCAAGAGGCAGCTATAATCAGCACAGCTCGGTAACGGTTAAGTCGGTGGGGTTTGTTGATATACCGTTAGAGAGGTGATTTCGTTGCTTTTGTTATGAGCTCTCAAAATAAGTTTTTGTAAGTTACGTTTTCTGCTAGAAATAATAATGGGAATCAAAGACGTATTAACTGACCTTGTTGTCCAAAAATGTACGAAAATACGATTTTTGCTCAACTCCACATCACCTTTCACTTCCGTACATAGTTGCACTCAGTCGCGGGATACCCTGTAAACATATATACGTAAAATATCGAACTCTGTGTTTTTTTTAAATAAAAATTTCATATAAAAAAGCCGAAAAATTGCGTTTTTCCACTGTGCGCCAACGAAAGCAAAAAAAAAGTAAAATTTGACAGCTTGTAATTTTTGAAGTAGTACACTTAAAGTATTAGTTTTTTTTTGCTAGTGGCGCAGAATTTTATTAACTTAAGTCCGGTATTCAAAAAAAGTTCCTAGCTTCCATTTAATTTTTTGAATTTTAAGCCAAAAACCCAACTCAATACCCCTCTGTGCAACGCTTTGATGAAACATTTGATAAATTGAGCACTCGTGAAATTATTTATTACGATTTTCGTTAGTTAGAAAAAGATTCCGAATTTTATTAAGATAACTTTAAGACAAAATGGACTATAAAGAAGAGTTTTGGAATGATTTTATAGAAATTTGTAAAACATATCCATAAATTGTTTCGAGATCGCGATGCTTTTCCTTCGGTGTTCAAGAAAAATTAAATATGACGAACATTTTTAAAATGTGAAAACTTGCGTTGTCAAACTGTTTGACCAACAAAATGACGAAATATTTGATAGTGGCGTTCCGCGTTCAGCGGAGTCAACTGTTGTGAACTATTATGGTAGCGATACCTTAGTGAGCGATGTTTTTCTGTTAATGTGTTGTTAATCTAAGCGTCAGAAAATTTGTCAAAGTTTAGAGCTTAGTGCAGTGACGGGCTGGCAGCTTTGCACACCTATCTCATCTTGAGTATATAAAAATGAGTGCTTTAATGCTCACACTGAAAACAAAGTAGTGCTAAAGCGCTGTTTGCAGACATCTTATGAGCAATGGGGTGATTTTTTTTGTGCTTTGATTTATATTGCAAAATTAATTAGATGTGTAGTGGACAAACAATAAAAATCAAACAGGCCAACAGACGGACAATGTGAAGCATAGATTATATAATGTGAATGTAGAGTGAAGTACAAATAGTACATGCAAACGGACATATAAAAAAGGCAGGCGAATAGTGAAAAGTGCCTAAATTTTTTCATCAAAATCAATACTATATGGACATGCCGCTTTTAAATCATTTCTTTCTCGCATCACCTGCAATAGCTTTATATTGGCCATGCAAACTATTATGTCTCTTAATGTATGTATGGTGACACACCATGGCGCCATGCTGTTATTTTCTAAAATTAAAAACTTTTGCTCATAAATTTTATAAAATTTTATCCAGTGTAAAATCTCGCAACTTTTCGTCATGTTTTCAAAGAACTCTCAAGAGTATATGTTATCTGCTTGAACACTAAAGCTTTGATCATACGTGAGATGAATACATATTTTACTGCACTTACATAATCTCAAGTGTGCAAAGCCGCCCGACACTGGTTTGGAGTCAAAGTTTAACCCTTAACTTTTCTTTAAAAAAAAATATATTAAATTTCTGTCATTATTTCACCATTCATTCTCTAGCGCTCAGTACATTTCAAGCTTTCAGATGTATGCATGCTTTTGCATTGATCAATCTTGTTGTTATTTAACCCTCATCGGTCCCTCTTATCAATTTGATACAATTTTTGTCTTTCAAGTTGAATAAAAAAAAACTGCCCGATGGAAAAATCCGGTTTTTGGGAAATTCCGGGCATTTCTGGTTTTACCTGAGACGAAATATTTACGAATCGGTCCCTCGTATCAACTTGATACAATACATCTGCCGATGGTTATTGCAGTTGTTTTTTGGGTTAGGCTCGTTTTATTTCATTTTTTTGTTTTCAGTATGTTCATGAACACACACGAGTGAAGATTGAATTGAATTTGTTTGAAGTGATAAGTGATTTTAGAGAATTTTGAAGTGATTTTTATCTGCCGCATACTTTCATTGCGTTATACATACATTCAATTGATTTCAAAAAAATGGGAAAAAATCTACGTGAAAACCGTCAAACAGACGAATATGATATGGATTCCGAATCTGGAAGTGAAGCAGAAGAATCTCCAGTAGATAGTGACGATGATTTCACAATGGAGGAAGAATGCGTTGCAGAAATGAGTGAGCATTCTGATGAGTACGATGTTGAGCCACTGGAACACAATGTGGCAGAAGAAATTGCCAGAAATGCAATAGCAAAATATTTGTCAAAAAATAAAAAAAGTCAATATTCAACGGAGCCATTTGAAAATAACCGAAGAAATTCATATAGGCGCGCTGATAATATTGTTTCAGGTAAAAAAACCTACCCTTGTTTTGTGCTTCATATTCACTGTTTGTTTCTTTTTGTTGTTGTTGTAGGACCAAAACTAGTTGCAGCTGCTCATGTTGTAGATGTTTTGTCTGCATTTGATTTGTTTCAGCGACCGATAGAAAATACTATTTTGAATATGACGAATTTATATGGTTTGCGGAAATACAAAGAAGAATGGGAACAAATAGATATGGATACTCTACATGCGTACTTCGGATTGCTACTGCTTGCAGGTGTGTATCGTTCGTATGGTGAATGTGTTACACAACTCTGGTATGAGAAAACCGGTCGACCAATATTTCGAGACACAATGTCAATGAAAATGTTAAAAAAAATCATGGATGTATCAGATTTAACGATAAAGAAGAACGTAATGCCAATACTGCTTCTGTCCGTGATAAATTGGCACCGATACGCACCATATATAAAAAATGGAACCATAATTTGCAAGTTGTATACATTCCAGGCAAAAATGTTACAGTAGATGAACAGCTAGTTCCATTTCGTGGACGCTGTCCGTTTCGACAATACATACCGTCGAAACCGGCTAAATACGGCATAAAGATTTGGATTTAGGCTGATTCAGCTACCTGGTATGTTTACAACACGCAAATTTATGTTGGTCGCAATCGCAACGCCGCTCCAGAGCGCAATATTGGACGCCGTGTTGTTTTGGATTTGGTAAATGGGCTGTCGGAGAGGAATATCACATGCGACAACTTCTTCACATCTTATGAACTGGCTGAAGAGTTACTTAAACGCAGAATGACTATTCTGGGCACTATACGGAAAAATAGGACCGAAATTCCTCCAGTATTGTTGGATATGAGGAAAAAACCTGTGTATTCGAGCGTTATTGTATATGAAATTACAAGCCATTTTACTGTCGTATGTGCCTCGGCGTTATAGATATGTTACACTGCTCAGTTCATGGCACAATGCCGTCGTTATAAGTGAAAATTCTAAGAAAAAACCGAATCTAATTCAGGATTATAACAAAACCAAGAGTGGCGTGGACACTATGGACCAGATGGTGGCTACCTACACCTGCAAAAGGAAGATAAATCGGTGGCCAATGGCAGTATTTTGCAACATGTTGGACGTGAGTGCATTGAATGCATATATAACGTATATATCGCTATTTCCGGCTTGGAAAAACAACAAAACCAATAAAAATATACGTCGTCGAATATTTATTGAGGAGCTTGGAATAGCTCTTGTGCAAAAACACATAAAAAAGCGGAAATCTCAGCCTCGAAGGCTCAATATTGAAACACTACCGGTGATTACCCATTTGCCAAAAGCTACGAAACGCGGCCGTTGCTACATATGTACATATAAAAGCAAAACAAAATTTGTATTCAAATCGTTGTGATAATTGTAAGAATTATGTTTGTAATGATCATCATTACGATATTTGCGAAAAATGCAAAACATAACCTACAAAGGTGGCGCAAAGGAAAGTGCATTTGATTTTACTGTGTTCTGGTGGGAAGATGTCTAATAGCGATGTGGAATCACATGCCGGGGTGTGCTTAGCAGAGCAGTTATCATTGCTGGCATCTGTGCAAAAGAAGCTGCGAAATGATAAGAAAGATGCAGCTGCGCGCAAGACGAAGTCATATTATCAGCTTCGATTAGAAAGTCTCACTGCGTTCTATGCAGAATTCCGCAAAAATCATCGAACAATTATACGACTTCCTCCAAATGAACATGTTACAAAACAGTATATTAACGCAGAGATCGACGACAAATTCGAAGAAGCATACATGGAGGCCGCATCAAACATACGAGAAGGCTTTGGTGCTGCTTTTCCGTCAACATTACCAGCTGCTTCTGGCAATAATATAGTTCACTGTTCAACTACATGTGCCGCGGCAGAATTGTGCAAAGAAGTACCACTGCCTGAAATAAAGTTACCAACCTTTAGTGGTAGCCATGTAGACTGGCAAACTTTCAAAGAAGTGTTTTTATCCAGGATTCATATGAGCGAGCGGCTGAATGACTTTCAGCGTTTCCATTATTTACGAGGCGCTCTCTGAGATGAAGCAGCACAAGACATTCAGCATATCACGTTACTCGGTGAAAATTATCAACTCGCTTGGAAAATACTGAATGATTTGTACGACAACAACAGAATTTTGTTTACACACTTCATGGACGTGTTCGACATGCAGCCTGCAGTCGCAGGCCATGATCCAGTGGACTTGAAGCGTTTTACCCAAACGTGCCGTTCATGTGTGAAGTCTATAATAAATCTGGGCGCTACTACAGATAGTAAAAATGAAATTTTGGTGTACTACATGTTAAAAAGTGGCGGCCGTGGCGTAGTGGGTAGAGTGTGTGACTCTTACGCCAGAGAACCCAGGTTCGAATCCTCCATCCGACACAGAAAATTTTTTCAATTGAATTAATTTTTCTGTTCGGCCGTCACCTCTCTGCAGACAATGGCAAATCTCTGAGAGCAAAAACTGCCATGAAAAGCTTCTTGAGAACATAAGCCGTTCGGAGTCGGCGTAAAACATGTTGTAGGTCCAGTTCTCGATCATTTGTGTGCAAACATTTCACATCACACACAACACAATTGATCATAAGAAGCTCGGTCAAAGTCCTTTCAAGGGCTGTGATGGCCATTCCGTTTTTTTTTTACATGTTAAAAAAATTGCCCACCTCTATTTACCACGAATGGGACCGTATGGTCTGTAAACAGAAAACAATTCCAACATTTGAAGCTTTGTGCGCTTTGCTGGATGAGGAATATCAAATGATGATTACATCATCACCATCACTCGGGCATTCATCCTCAACACAAGCAGCCATTCAAGCAAATCGTCGTAAAGGTGATACATCAGTATCTTATAATAAAAAGGGTATTAATTCTTTGCATATCGCTAAGAAATCTTTTATCTGTCCGGCCTGCACAAAGGGTGAACATCCAGTCCGAGATTGTCTGGTCTTTCGCGATTTAAATGTTACCGACAAAAGGGCAGCAGTAGAAAAGTTTGAATTATGTTTTAATTGTTTGGGTTACAATCACTCATCTTTTAAATGCAGCAGTCGTCGAACTTGTTCAACGTGTGGTGGAAACCACCACACACTAATCCATGTTGATCGGAACATCAAAGTTTTTGCACCTTTATCAATGCACTGCAGTAGGATTAGGATACAACCCCACAACAATAAAGTTTTTCTTCAGGATGGTGCCGACACAGCGCAGTGTGACGTTTTGCTGCCAATAGCTGTTGTAAAAATAAATTCTGTCGATGGAGATCCATTACATTTTCGAGCTTTTTTGGATCAAGGATCTCAGGCTTCATTCATCACTGAATACACTGCACAATTACTTCGACTGCCTCGAAATCGAGCGTTCGTCAATATAACTGGTCTTTCGAAAACAACGGCTGCCGAAGCTCAATCATACGTAATGATAACGGTTGGACCCCGGTTCAATTTGACAATTAAACACAATGTGTTAGCCTACGTGCTACCCAAGGTTTGTAGTGTCATGCCTGAAAAAAGAAAAAACACGGTTAACTGGGCACATCTTAGTGAGCTGGAACTAGCGGATCCAACATTTTATGAACCTCAGCAGGTTGATATTCTACTTGGCAATGACGTCTACGATGAAATTATTATGAGCGAAATTCACAGGTCAGACAGGGGATATCCTATTGCGCAAAAGACATCGTGTGGTTATATAATATCTGGTAAGATTTCAAACAGACCCACTCCAAAGATTAAAATATCATCACTACACAGCTCCATCGAATTAGACAATTTAATGCGCAAGTTTTGGGAACTTGAGGATTTGGTTGATGAGCGGGGTGTAACCACACAGGACATGTGGTGCGAACAGTTTTACAGCACAACTCACCAGCGCTTGGATACAGAGAAATACCTTGTAAGTTTACCAATTTTGTCGGAAATCGACCCTTCCCGAGTTCTTGGCACTTCACGTCAAATGGCATTGAAACGATTAATGCAATTGGAGAGCCGATTATCTCGCGACTCCAAGCTTAAGACCATATATAAGGAAATTATAAACGAGTATATTAGTTTGGGTCAAATGAAACTTGTAACTACATCAGAACAACAACAGAACCGTACATCAAATCGGCATGGAAATTATACAGAATGTTGCAATTTGCCACATCTTCCAGTCATAAAGGAATCATCATCTACAACAAAGATATGGATAGTTTTCGACGCTTCCTTTAAGACCAGTAATGGGAACTCCTTAAACGATATTCTAGCAAACGGCCCATCCCTTCAAAATGATTTGTTGGCTGTGCTTACCAATTGGCGTTTTTTGAGATTTGCATTTACGGCAGATATTGAAAAAATGTACCGCCGCATAGACGTGCAGCAGGAAGACGCACAGTATCAGCGGATATTATGGCGCGAGAACATCGATGATGATGTTAAGGAATATTTCTGTTCTGTTGTCATGTTCGGTACAGCTTCGGCTCCCTTCACAGCTATTCGAACCATGCACCAACTAGCAAACGATGAAGTAGAAAACTATCCATTAGCTGTAGACGTGGTGAAACGACACATGTACGTGGATGACATTTTGTCCGGAGGTGACTCAGTGTATGAAGCATTGGAACTACAAACTCAAGTGATTGGCATGATACGAAGCGGTACATTTGAATTGCGAAAATGGGCAAGTAATCATCCTTTATTATTGAACGCAATACCAGCAGAACATAGAGAAACTAAAGACCTTTTACAAGTCAATTCCGGCGACGCGATAAAAACGCTCGGATTATTTTGGAGTCCCGGCAATGACGATTTTCGATACACGCTCAATTTCGAAATTTCTTTCAATGCTCCCACAAAACGCTCAATACTTTCAACAGTCGCACGTTTATTTGATCCATTAGGATGGCTTAACCCATTGATCGTCTCAGCAAAGGTCATTATGCAAGAATTGTGGTCATTAAAACTTGGATGGGATACTCCGGTTCCAGACGTAATAAAATTATCATGGAAAAAATACATCGAAGAGTTGCCTGCAATTACAAAAATAAACATTCCACGTTGGCTTAAAACGGGCAGCACAATTATCTTAAATGAAATCCACTTGTTTAGCGAGGCTTTAATGCACGCCTACTCGGCGGCAGCTTACCTTAGAACTTTTGACAAGTATGGAAATTATCACTGTTCATTATTAATGGCAAAATGTAAGGTCACGCCGATCAAACCAAAATTAACTATTTGGATTCTTTCGCTAGCGATTGGAACGCTCACTTATCAAGTCAACCTTTACCAGACCGCAGTTCATTACTGCCCTTAAATCCATTTTTTGATCAGAATGAAAACGTATTACGCTTAGGAGATAGACTGCGAGATTCTTTGCTGCCATTTAGAGAAATCCTTATATATTGCCAGCCAAACATCATTTTACAAATTTAGTCGTTGAACATAGCCATTTAAGCACATTGCACGGTGGTACGGCAATCACACTTAACAATATTCGCAAGCGCTTTTGGATTATTAACGGTCGTAATGTCGTTCGATTTGCCATTCATCGCTGAGTCGTTTGTTACCGCTTTAAGCCAAAAATATCAGAGCAGTTGATGGGTGACTTGCCGGCTTTGCGAATACGGCCAGCAAGGGAATTGTCTTGAGCTGGAGTCGACTATGCAGGTCCGGTCAACATTTCACCATCTTAGGGAAGAGGTCGCACGTCTGTGAAAGGTTACGTTGCAGTCTTTATCTGTTTAGTCACAAAAGCCATTCATCTGGAGCCAGTGGGTGACTTATCAGCAGATGCATTCATCGGTGCACTGCGTCGGTTTATCGGTAGGAGAGGGTTATGTAAAACCTTGTTTAGCGGTTGTGGCACCAATTTCATAGGTGCTAAAAAGAAACTTCAGCAAAACCGGCAGGCTTATATGGCATTCATCAATTGTAATATAAAACCATTTCTCTGCGACTACCAAATAGAATGGCACTTTATTCTACCCTCTTCACCACATTTCGGAGGGCTGTGGGAAGCCGGAGTGAAGTCTATGAAATACCACTTAAAAAGAACTATTGGGGACCGGACTCTGACATTCGAAGAGCTAAGTACGGTGCTGGAGCAGATCGAATCCTGTTTGAATTCAAGGCCTTTATGTCCGCTGTCAAACGACCCAGATGACCTCATGGTGTTAACACCGGGTCATTTTTTAATCGGAGAATCGCTGCTTTTCCCACCTGAGCCTGAGATCGACCGACTTAATCTCGCTGATCGATGGAAAAACGGACAATTTTTGGTACAACAATTTTGGGCTCGTTGAAGCTCAAAATATCTGTCACGTTTACAAAGGCGACCAAAATGGCTACATTCACATCCAAATTTAAAGGTTAATGATATCGTATTGATAAAAGATAAGCGATTTCCTTGTAACCGGTGGCCTCTTGCACGCATTATTGCAACCCACCCAGGAGCTGACAATTTCGTTCGCGTCGTGACCTTTAAAATGCAAACTGGTATTTTAAAACGACCAACAACGAAGATCTGCCTTTTGCCCATACAGGATAACTGGCAGGAAGAAAAACCCCACCAGACACATTTATATCTCTGCACTTTACACTTTGTTTTTGTATGCACCAACGATGAGATCTTTTTAGATGATCTTGTCGGTAATTACAATATCATCGGTGGAGGAGAATGTTTGATTTATAATTATTTTTTTTTTACATTACTTATATTTACATAATTGAATATTTTTTCTCTTTTCCCCATGTAATTTTAGTAGTAACTACATTAACATTATAATTATCATTTTTTGTTTTGCAACCCTCTCTTTGAAGTCAAATGAGAGATCTGTCAATTTGCATTAAAATAAAACTAACAAGAAAAGAGTACAACACGCATTTTTATACCGCAGCGAACTTTTCAATAATTTAACGCTTTTAATATAAGCTTCTAATTTCTGCTTTAGCTTCGCGTTCGCCATAAACCACAGCAGT
The DNA here is from genome assembly GCA_914767935.1 of Coremacera marginata. Classification (NCBI taxonomy): domain Eukaryota; kingdom Metazoa; phylum Arthropoda; class Insecta; order Diptera; family Sciomyzidae; genus Coremacera; species Coremacera marginata. The sequence goes on along the minus strand of OU612044.1, from coordinate 58,796,896 downwards.
GTATTTTCCTGGACAAAGGTTCAGCCATAGAAGAAGCTATATATATATAACATCTATTGCTACGTCGGATCCGTCAGTTTTGTTAGGTCGTCCCTTCATCAAAGGCAATTTACCGGGACGTACCTCATCAGTAACTCAACAAGCACCTATTAGCAATTATTGTTCTTCGCTTTATCTCCAGGCTGATTTCGTTTTTGGAATTAATGGCGGTGCCAAGGTATACAAACTCCTTGACTACTTCAAAATTATAGCTGCCGGATGGAACGTGGGAGTCTAGACGCCGCGCTTCTTTGTTTGTAGACAGCATATACTTTGTTTTACCCTCATTTATCGTCAAACCCACTTTGGCTGATTCCTTTTCGATAGCGGCGAAGGCAACGGTAACATTTCTTTTGGTTCTGCCGACAATATCAATATCATCAGCGTACGCAAGGAGCTGGACGCCTTTGTAGAAAATGGTGCCATTACGATGCACACCGGCCTTTCGTACGATCCCCTCCATGATGATGTTAAAGAGATCGCAAGACAGTGGATCGCCTTGCCTGAAACCTCTTTTGGTATTGAAGGTTTCGGAGAGGTCATTTCCTACCTTGACGGAGCTGCGTGTGTTGCTCAACGTCATTCTGCAAAGTCTAATCAACTTTGCAGGTATACCGATCTCGAACATTGTTGCGTATAGGCAATCCCTTCTCGGGCTATCGAACGCAGCTTTAAAATCGACAAGGAGATGGTGTGTGTCAATTTGATTTTCGTGGGTTTTCTCCAGGATTTGTCGTAGCGTGAAAATCTGGTCTATGGTGGACTTACCAGGTCGAAAGCCACACTGATAAGGTCCAATCAGTGTTTTAGTAATTGGCTTTAGGTTAGGTTAGGTAAGTAGGGTCGTGCACCGTTACCGGCGCTTCCGCGGGGGCCTGTAGGCCCATTGCGAATCCCTTTTTATGTTTGTGGTACCATTTTGAAACCATTGTTCCTATTTATTCCTCAAACCATCCTGTGATTTTTATGAACCTCCAGATGTCTAGCAGTGGTGTGTTCATTAACTCTTCCAAGTCTGTGAAAAATCTGTTCCCCATATATCGGAGTCGACGATTCTGTAGATTTGGACATTCACATAGGAGGTGAGTTATTGTTTCTGTTTCTTCCGGATCCTTGCAGATCCGACAAAAGTCTGGAGCTGCTATGCCCATTCTATTAGCCATTACCCCAATGGGGCAATGTCCTGTTAGAACTCCAACAAGGATCCGGATTTCCCGTTTAAAAAAAAGCAGAATGCTTTTAGTTCTCTTTTAATTTAGTTCCGGCCAAAGCTTTCGAGATATGTTGCAGTCACCTCTGGATGCGCAGTTTTATGCTAGCAATACCTCTGGCTTTAAGATCTATATTCCTTTTGACGACGCCTATTGGAATGTGCACCTCTGTATCAGCACTGTTTGTACTTGCGGTTACTCCACGCCTTGCCAGTTTATCTGCTGCGTCGTTCCCTTCAATATTGCTATGTCCGGGAACCCAGCAGAGAGTGACATCATGGGTATTGCAGATGCTGTTCAGTGCCAGTTTACAGTTTTGCACTGTTCGAGCCTTCGTTGTTTTACTGTTCAATGCTTTGATGGCCACTTGGCTGTCCACAAAAATTACTACCCATGTGGGGGTAAGATTTTTCTTGTAAATGACCTGTGCAGCTTTTTCAATAGCATATATTTCTGCCTGAAAAACGCTACAATAATCAGGAAGTTTGTAACACTCTTTGATTTGCAGCGTTTCACAGTAAACACCCGATCCAGTTCCGTTTTCCATTTTTAAACCGTCAGTATAAAATTGGAGATTGCCGTAGCATTCTGCAGCCGTTTCTTCCCATTCTTGTCTGCTGGGGATGGATGTGGTGTATTCTGTACCGAATCTCACACTGGGGATGATATAGTGGGTTGCTCTTTTTGATTCCTCGGTTCCAAAGAGATTAAGAATAGATGCATGTCCGAATGTGTTCTTCTTCCAGGCTTGTGATTCGTTAAGGCGAATCGCGCTCTTGGTCGCCGAACACTTAAGGAACTCTTCTATGGAGAAGATTTAGCATAATTTCCAGACCCGCCTGTGGCGTAGATCTCATGGCTCCTGTTACTCCTATGCCCGCTAACCTTTACTCCTGCTAGGGTGCTAAGGTAGCTCTTTTTGTGCACTATCGTCCACTATACGAGAGAGCCGTAGGTAAGAATGGGTCTCACGATCGCTGTATACAAACAGTGGATTATGTGCGGTCGCAGTCCCCATTTCCTTCCAAATGCTCTCTGACATGCGTATAAAGCGCACAGTGCTTTTTTCCTTCTTTCCTCTATGTTGCGTTTCCAGCTCAGCTTGTTATCAAGGATAATTCCAAGGTATTTGGCTTTCGTGGAAAGCTTCAGAGTTACTTCGTTGAGTTTCGGTAATGTGAAACTATCTATTTTTCTTCTTCTTGTGAACAGAACGAGTTCGGTGTTTATTGGGTTCACTCCAAGTCCATTCGATTCTGCCCACCGCGATAGCTCATTCAGAGCCCCAGACATTAGTTCGCTAACTGTTTGCAGGTATTTACCGCATATTAGGATGGCAAGGTCATCGGCATAAGCTACCACTTTTGTTCCTTCAGTTTTGAGTGAAGTGAGAATCTTCAGAAACCACAATCAGCCATAGAAGGGCTTGTGACCTCTTTCCTCACCACGCTCATTCCCATTTGTGAGCTTATACGTCTACTATTGAGAAGTTAATAGATCCACTGGGTTATTTTACTGTTGACTCCTTTGTCTAATAAAGCATTTTTTATAGAATCTGTGTTTACATTGTTAAATGCACCTTCGATATCTGAAAACGTTGCTAAGGTATATTCTTTGTGATGAAGGGTTCTTTCTACGACTGAAACCACCTCATGCAGTGCCGTTTCCACTGATTTACCCTTAAGGTATGCGTGTTGCGCACTACATAGGTTAGTATCATTCAAAGATTCTCTTATATGAAGATCTAATATTCTCTCTAGCGTTTTCATCAAGAACGATGAGAGACTAATAGGCCTGTAATCTTTTGGTGCTGAGTGTATTGGTTTCCCAGCTTTAGGAATGAAGAGAACTCGCACTTCTCTCCAGATTTTTGGAACATATCCTGTCTTGAGGCAACCGGTGAAAATTGCTATGAGCCAGGGTATGATGCCAGGAAGGGCATGTTACATCATGGCCGGTAGGATTCCATCTGGCCCTGTAGATTTGTAGGGCTTGAAAGACTCAATCGACCATTCTACAGTTGATCTTGTAATAATGTTGGAGAGTTCTTGTAAAGGTTTTGGTATTGTCCTTTCCAAGTTGCTGTTAGCTCCGTTTTGATCCGGCTCTTTACAACCTGGAAAATGAGTTTCCATAAGTAGCGAAAGCGTTTTTTGGCTGGATTCTGTCCAGGATCCGTTGGACCTCTTAAGATATCCCGGGACCGATGGGTCTTTGGATAGCGTTTTTCGAAGTCTGGCGGCATCACTGGTGTCCTCAATGGATTCGCAGAAATTTGTCCAAGATGTTCGCTTAGCTATTCTTACTTCCCTAGTATAGGCATTTAACATGGATCTGTATAATGTCCAGTCTTGCTCTAATTTGCTTGACATGACCTTCCGGTGAAGTTTCCTAACCTCTGATTGCCTCTTTTTGAGGTCGCTGGTCCACCAACTCGCATTTGTAGGTTTGCGACTTCGAGACTTTGGGCAAAACTTCTTGAAAGGCTGGTTCATTTTTCCCGTTATAAACTCAACTGCATTGTCAATGGCTGCAGCGTTTGGGAGGTATTCTGTGTCTAGGTCCGCTATATTTCTGCTAATCCAGACTGAATACCTTTCCCAGTTAGTTTTCAATGGGTTCCTAAATTGTTTCCTTATTTGGGGGTCGTAGCCAATAGTAAAGAGAATCCTAAAGTGGTCGGAAAACTACTCTTTTTGTGACACCTCCCAGTTATCGACTATAACCTGTTCCGAGTTATTAGCTAAAGTAAGATCTATTATCTCTTCCCTGACTCTATTCTGAAAAGTGGGCCTATTGCCCCTATTGCATAGAACTAGGTCTGTGGTAAGGATAAATTCAAAAATAGACTCACCCCCTTTTGTTGATGTCTTTACTGCCCCACTGCGAGTGGTGGGCGTTTGAATCACAACCGATGACCAGGAATGCCCTGCTTGTGTTAGCGTGATCTGCCAACTCGCGGACTGCTTGCACTGGTGGGTTCGTCTCTTCATAGGGCATATACGCCGAACAGAGGATTAGTTTTGCTGACCCTGTTTCCACGCTGGTTGCCACTACGTCTTTGTTGCTGAATCTAGGGAGAAAAAACATATTAATGGATTTTCTCGCTAGTATACAGCTCCTTAACTTACCTCCATTTGAAGAATGAAACAGGTTGTACTGTTTCGACCCTAGGCCTTGGATCTTGTTGTTGGCGATCCAAGATTCTTGTATTAGGGCCACATCTACGTTCTCCTCCTCCACAATCTAAACACACACTGTGTATCCGTATTCAGATCTCCATTTTCGTCTCTACAAGTGGATGCTCCGGGCTTGAAACCTTGGGTTAGAAGCTTAACCTGTTGATAGAATTTTCGTGCATCCTTCTTGCCCTGGCATACCTCTAGTTCCTCACGCTCACGGTTTTCCTGCTCTCTTTTCTTGCGTCTGAAAAGGCGCCTCTCTTCCTTCCTCTTTTCGCGGTAGTTTTTTCGCACGGCTTGCGTTGCAGCTGACTGCAGCGTTTTTTAATATGCGGCGTTTTTACTGCTATCGCAATGCGACACTCTTCATCGTTCCATTGGTTCCGAGGTTGCTGGCGCCGAAAACCAATGACTTCTTCAGCGGCAGCGCTCATGGAGTGGAATATATGCGCCCAAATTTCGCCGGCGTCGTCGAGTCCAGAGGTAGGTTGGTTGAGCTTAACCGAGAGTTGAGCGGAGTAGGCCTCGGCAGTTCGTTGTAATTGCAGCTTAGCGACATCTAGCTTTCGTTGCATTCCTGTGCGTATGTTCTTCGCATTGCATAATCGCATGCGGATCTTGGCTCCAACAAGATAATGATCGGAGTCAATGTGGACCCCCCGAAATGTACGCACATCTAGAACAGTAGACGCATGCTTTCCGTCGATTACAACTTGATCATTTTGGTTTCGCGTTTTTTGATCCGGAGACAGCCAGGTGGCCTTGTGGATGTCGAGGTGCTTAAATCTGGTGCTACTAACTACCATGTTTCGCGCCGCGGCGAAGTCGATCAGTTTTAGACCGTTCGTGGTCTCATGAAGACTGAACTGACCGACAGAGTGGCCAAAGATGCCTTCCCTTCCGACTTTCGCATTAAAATCGCCGAGGACTATTTTCACGTCATGGACCGGAAGGTGGTCGTATACGTCCTCAAGACTAGCGTAGAAAACGTCTTTGACGGCGCTTCGTCCTTTTCCTACATCGGGGCGTGCGCGGAAATAAGGCTGATGTAGAAAAAATTTCCCTTGATGCGGATCGTGGCCAATCTTTCGTTCACAGGTGTGAACCGGGAAACAAGGTGGCGTAGTTTCCAGCTAACAACGAATCCACATCCAAATTCGCGCCTCTCCGCATGGCAGCTGTAGTAGATATCACAGTGTGCTTGGTTAGAGCAGCCTTGGCCTTTCCATCGCATTTCCTGGATGGCGGTGATGTCAGCTTTTATTGTTTTGAGGGCTTCCGCCAGTTGGATAATGGCACCTTCCCTATAAAGGGTCCGGACATTCCAGGTGCATATCCGTAAATCATTGTCCGTTTTTCGTTTGCGGTGGTCGTCAACGTAATTAGGGTTCTTATCCGAGCCTTGTTTAGTTTTCATTGGGCAGTAGTAATGTGGCGGGGCCCAAACCCTGCGCACATTCCATGTTTAAGGTCTATGGAGCGACCCGCCGCTCAAATTAGCCGTCAAACTGACGGATGCCAGTTTGCCGTTGCCCATAACGGAAAGCTAACAACTCGAAAAAATCGTTAACCATATCTTTAAACGCGTTTTCTGATGTTTTCTAAATTGGTCTCCACGATATCTCATGAAATACTTTATGGCTTGATTTGGTTTCTTTTTTATTTTAAAGTTGATACAATTTATTCGATTCTTTACCTTAATTCGAATAATATTGGGAATAATATTGGGTTTTTTATTTTTTTGAACATTTTAAAGATCAAAAAATGTAAAACAAAACGGTGCTTAAAATTCAGATGTCCACCATTTTTGTAATTTTCAACTATTTGTTAATTTTATAGGTATAAAATAAATTCGGTGAATATAATGTAATTTATAAGATCCTTGTTTTTTTTTTATTTTTGATAACATGATCGTGATATGCGATGGATACCGTTTGGGCATGGCAGAATTATAAGGTAGGGTCGAGTCGCGATTTTGACGATTTTAGGCGAAAAGTCTCTGGCAGCCCTGCTTGTCTGACGCAGTAACAACACATTCAGAGAAAAAAGTCGCTCACTAAGGTAACGCTACCATAATAGTTCACAACAGTTGACTTCGCTGAATGCGGCTATAAATACACAACGCTATCACCAACAAATGAATTATTTAAACCACGCATTAATCGAAAGACGACCGGTAGAGCCAGAAGACATGACAAAGTGATTCTGTTACATGACAACGCGATATCTCACACAGCAAAACTAGTGAAAGACACTTTGAAATTGCTTGATTTCGTTTTCCTGTTCGTTTGCTCACCTATGTTAAGAGTCCGAAAAGAATCAAAGTAGTTGCGATCGACGATTCTCTATGGTCGCAAATTGCTGGAAATACGTGCAGAATGAAGTGATCGGCGATTGCCGAAGTATTCAGCTCTCATATCGTTTTGTATGGTTTTGAGAAAAGTCAAAAACAGAAAAGAATCGTCAGGATCATCATACAATTATAAGGTTGGCTCGAATTTAAATGGTTGTTCAAACGACAATTTTTGCAACAGCAAAGCTGTGATAAACGCCAAATGATTAAGGCAAGAACAACAATTAGAAAATTAAAATTCGAAGAGCTGACTTTGGTGCATGCTCCACTTACCGACACCGACTTTATTTGTTGTTGTTTTCACGGGAAAAGAAAAAACTGGAATTTGAGAGGGCTTCTCTTTCATCAAAAAATTCCAAGCAACCGACAAATTATGTTCACGGTCCGAAGTTGAAAACAATTTGGACCATGGTTAAAGAAAATAAGGTAGCATCATGGCTGATCATGCTCTCTTTCTCAGCTACCATAATTGTCAAAATAAATGCAAATAATTTTCTGCCTCTTGACAAACTGAGTCTACGCTCAGTGTTGGTTTTAATTTTTTTTTGACAGTTATAATGGTCGGCCATGAAGCTATCTTATCTTATTATTCCATGATTTGGACAACAGGCAGAAAACAGGGTTTAAACAGAAAACAGAAGAAAGAATGTTGCCTACAGTCTAAGCAAGCAAAAAACCAAGAGTATACCATGGACAAGACAATTACAATGATAACAACAGAAGAATGTTGACGAAACGTCCAAAATTTGACAGACACTTGTTCCTAATATGCCATGCGGAAAATTGCAATGAACTTCGGGTCTGGCTGTAAATCGTAGAGCAAATATATATGGTTTGTGCAAAAACTTCTCTGTACAAATTTTGACCGTTTATTTATAAGGCTGATAAGCTTAATCGGCTTATACCATTTATAAGCGTATTTTCCATTTGCATGAATACCATTAGTATTTCAGATTAAATTGAGTATTACCTGATTGTCGCTTAAATACACATAGTAATAAATAAGCTCGTTATTGAGATTCAATATTTTGTTATATGAGCAAAAATAGAGGTTATGAGAATAAAAACTGGAAGCTCAGTAGCAGGATTCCCAAACGAAAAAAAAAACGAAATGGCCATCTCAGCCCTTGTAAGGACTTTGACCGAGCTTCTTATGATCAATTGTGTTGTGTGTGATGTGAAATGTTTGCACACAAATGATCGAGAACTGGACCTACATGTTTTACGCCGACTCCGAACGGCTTATGTTCTCAAGAAGCTTTTCATGTCAGTTTTTTTCGCTTCTCGGATTCCCAAACAGTTAACGATAATCATAGTTGTCGTTATCGGTCATTGTGCACGTGAATGACAGTTTTCGCTAGTTAACTACAGCTGAAATCATCGTTAAGGCGTTTGGGAATCCCGCAACAGATCTAAAACCAAACAGATCTTAAAACTGTTGATTGACAGTTGCCAAACTTTATAATGCTAATTTGTGCAAGGGATCCACTTCATTGTTTGATTGGTAAAGACAGTGACGGAATGGGATCTAAAATTTGATCTGGAAAATGATGACTTAACCGACCTTTTCACCTTAACGCGTTGATCTGAATTTTTTATAAGCGTATTTTCCATTTGCATGAATACCATTAGTATTTCATATTTTATTGAGTATTATTTTAATGTCGCTTATATCAACACAGTAATAAATAAGCTCGTTATTGAGATTCAATATTTTGTTACATGAGCAAAAATAGAGGTTATGAGAATAAAAATTGGAAGCTCAGATCTAAAACTAAACAGATCTCAAAATGTTGATTGATCGTATATTATAATGATAATTTGATCCAATTCAACGTGATCCAATTCATTGTTTGATTGGTAAATAAAGCGACGGGCTGGGATATAAAATTTGATCTGGAAAATGATTACTTAACCGGACTTCTCATCTTAGCTCGTTGCTTCGAATTTTTTAGAATAAAAATTTATAAATTTATTTATTATGTTTATATACAAAATATTTGGTGATGATTCAAGATATTTTTCAAGTTCAGAAAAAAAAAACTTTTCAGAAACTAAAGTTTGGAAAAATGAGCGTGGAGACACCTCTTTAATAAATTGGCATAAAGAGTTCCGGAGAAAGCTCCACTCACATTGGTCAGAAACACAAAAATGACCTGTGTCAATATTAGTCAAAATTAGTCAAAAATAAAAGATTTCACACGTATTTTAGTAAAAAAACCAGGCAAATATAATTTTTCCGGTCAAAAATGGGATAAAAATTAAGATAAAATATAAATAAACAATTTCTTTCTTTTCGTTTCCTTTTTCTATATGGAATAACTGTAGGTAAGCTTATTGTAGGTAAGCTTATGAACATGTAACTTATTTTTACATGTTTATATTAGGGCTTCTCTTTTTTTTTGTCAATTCTAATAACACATCGTCCTCTGTGACTGTGAACCCTATATATTATTAAGGATGCACAGCTATTTAAGCGGTACTCGCCCATAGAATTAGGTAAATTAAGGTAAATTTTAAATAACTTTAGGGATGAAAAAGATCCATCATTTGTTACCGTGGTCACTGACAGAGTACATAAATAAGTAATCCCAAAAAAATAAATGGGAAATTAGTATAAAAAAGTATAGACCTAAAGTAATCAAAATACATTTAAAATATCAATCGCACTTCTTCAAGATAGATTTAAATAAATATCTTTGAAATATTTATTCCAGTAAGGGTCCCCTTATTCCAGGAAATCTACAAAAGCTACAGTAATACTTAATATAATAACATTAGAAAGGTCTTAAGCTGTAGGTAAGCCTAAAAATTATTGGATTTTTGATAAGTGGTAACGTTAAGCAGATATGAGCGATTTCGGGGCGTTATCACTAGTAAAGATAGAGTTTTCTTCTCAGGTTTTTTTACAAATAAGCCGTTATTTTGTAAGAGTTCACTTTTACTGAATAAAAGGTATCCTATATGTTGACCAATGGTGTATTAAACTGTCAATAAATACCATTAAAGCAGAAAGCCAAGATTAAACGATCTATTTGAATCTGACATCTTTAGAGAAAGGGAAATTTCTCTTGATATTTTTGATCCCGTTTTAATCATCACTTAATGCTAGTTCTGCAATGTTTAGAATAAATGTCACACACATTTTCTTATAACTTTCTTGCTTTTAATATTTCTTTCTTTAAATTTACTTTGTTCTATTTCGCAAACAAACGCAGTCACGAAGACGAAGATACGCTTTCACTTGACAATCTTTTTCCTTGCGATCAATCTGAAATCTATGCTTCCAAGAAAATAAGTTTCATCATCGATGAACTCATGCAAACGGAGGAAAACTACGTAAATAATCTGCGCAAAGGTCTTGTCAACTATGGAAATCTCAGCGGTCGTCATGATCTGCCCGCGTCGCTGCAGGGTGAGGAGAAGCGCAGTGAATTACTCGGCAACATTGAGGAAGTCGTAGCGTTGCATGAGGGAAAAATTCTGCCGATGATGTTGAGGAATCAGCGTGACTTGAAACAGTTGTTTGATGAGTTCGCAGGATACTTTGACGTAAGTAAAATTGTAAAGAATTGCATGAGTTTTCGCAGGGCATGTCTTAGCTATGGATGAAAGAGGAATATAATTGTAGGGGAGATTGCCCTCCTACTGGCACTGCCCAGCTACTGGCACCCATCAGTTGTGACGTACGAGGCGATGACAGAGGCAATGTGCTAAGTACTAAATTAACGTCTCATTTAGCATTCACTTTTCATAAATCATTGAGTTATCATAAATCATTCTTCACAATTTGACGAAAAAAATATTTCATGTTATGTCAGAATAGAGTCAGTGCTCACCTACTGGCACCCTTGACGGAACATCGTGCAAGCATACGATTGTAATTGTTACAATGGCGATTGGTCTTAGAATTGAAGAAGAAGCTCAAGACAATTTTCACTTCATTTTTTGAAGCGAAGCTTTTTACTCCTCGTTCTGTGATTTACTTGGAGTGAAATCTGAAAAATTTTCGACAGATTTTTTCTTGGAAATTTGGTGGTTTCTTTGTTGCTAGTGCTTGTTACAACAAGAAAATTTATACTTTAATATTAAATACTAAAAATATTGTTGCCTGCCCGTGGGGATCGAAACCACGTCCTCTTAAACGAGAGTCCAATGCGCTATCCACTAGGCCACAAGGACTTTTTAGAGATAGTTGTTAATTCAATCCTAATTATAACAGCTGTAGTAGATCGTCACCATGTATCAATAAATAGAGGATTGTGTATTTGCTATGCTACAACTATCAAAAATTTGCTTTTATTTGCCCCAAGGTGTCTTTAGCATCGGTTTGTTTGTATTGTGAATACGTTTGTGGTGCTGTTGGCATAGAGTATAAATTATTATCTAGAGATTGCATGAACTCTGCTAAATCTCTGGCATGTGTTAACAGAGGTTAACAGAGTTTTTTTTCTTCATGTTTTTAATTGAAATAACTCTGTTAAAACATGCCAGAGATTTAGCAGAGTTGATGCAATCTCTAGATAATTATTTACACTCTATGCCGTTGGTACGAACAAAATTAGCAATGCCCACAAGTGCGTTGACAAGTGCGTTTTTAAGTGTCAAAAAAATAGATATCAATAAATATGGAACTAACAAACGCATGCATGAGTCAGTGCAGTCATGTTCACAACCATGTGTGGAGAGTTAAAATGGAGAGTCGCTGGCATTGTATGCCCGTATATGTAATTGGCGTGGAAATTTGGCATTCAACAATAAAAAAATAAGCAGTAAATATGTTTTCTGTATATATGTAATTTATTTTATGTTATTTTAAATTTTTGTATTTAAAAGTTAATTTATTAAAAAGAAAAATTATTAAGCTATCAAATCTATGTAACTGCGAAAAAGCTTTACTTCTCTCGTGTGTCCAACGACGCACCTGTGTTTTTTTTACTTATTTTCATTTATTTTGCTGATAAAATCTCACAAATATTTTTTTTTTAATTCAAATGAGCAGTGCAAACCACTGAAAGAATATACAATACAAAAAAGTAATGAACTAGGCTTTGTGCTTCATTTTCGATTTTTAACAACGAAGTGCAAATGTATGCTAGTAGATGGGCACCTTTTTTGCAGGGTTGAATTTCGAGACTTTTGTTGCATCGACTGCCAAAATCGTATTTTTCAATACTAAAAGCTTCGTTTGAAATACCTATTCGCTAGCTATTAAACTTAGCTTTCAAAAGAAACCAAGAGCACCGCGAAATTATGTTTCAAACGAAAGTTACCTTACGGTACCAGTAAGTGGGCACTCTCCCCTACTTAATTTTATTGTACAATGAACGTCCAATATAACGAGTCTTATGTTGTCTAAGCAATTCATTAAATTGGGAAAAGTTATTAATTGGTTGGTTATATAAAAAGCCTGGTCTTAAAATTTGTAGATTGACAAAGGAAACAAATTTTGCAAGGACGGAAAAGTTTCCAAATAGGAAACTTGACGGATTTCCAAATAGGAATTTTGACGGACCAACGTAAAAAACAGTACGTTCACGTGAATAAAATTAAAAAACACCATTAAAAACAAACACCACATAGATGATACCGGACCATGCACGTTGTTCCTAAATATGGGTTAACGTCAAAAAACTTGTTTGCTTAAAGCAAATTAAATCATAATATACTTATGTATAAGATGGTGGGATTTGGCATTATTTCGAAACGAAATAGGGCACTATTTTGAGGTAAGTTGCCTGCGGTGCTTTGGCAGCATTTGCTCTTAACTCTTTCACCTGTAAAATTTTGTTAGGGGAAGCAGATTTTTTTAAGTGATTTTCTTAGGCTTATTTGGAATCTAGGAACTCGAAAAAATTTCTTTCGTAACGATTCGAATTATCGTTTGGAATTTAGAAATTGTTTTTCCCATACAACATGGCACATGAAGTATACAAAAAATAAAATTATTACGAAATTATTTACTTCTAATATGTTGGAAAGCTATTATCAAAAGTTATTCAGATTCATATGAGTAAAAAATCGCTGAGAAAAGTTCGAATGCAAAACTAATCTTACGTCAAGCTAGGTCAACAATGAAAGCGAACAACTTTTTCAAAAGTTGCTAGCTTAAGAAATGTGACTTTATAAGTTCATACACACCAAAACAAAAAGTACCGTTACGAATCCTAGAAAAGTGTCTGCAAAAGTTGTTCTACACCAAGGTTGATTTATAAGGTTGTCGCAGGGCTGATCGCACTCTCTTCTCAGTACCCATAATTGTCAAAACCAGCCAATTTTGCGAATGACTACGAAAGAAAAACGGATGATAATAGAGCACTTGCAGATTTTCTATGAGCTGTCAACTTCGATTTGACAATTATGGGCACTCGCTCTCTCCCTTGCGACAACCTTATAAATCAACCTTGGTTCTACACATACAATAGGTGTATGAGATGGTTAAAGTTTGGCCAGAAATCTAAGTCCATGTAAGTCAAATCAGTCATTTTGTAATCGCTTGAGGTACGTTACCTACAACAGAAGAATTGAGCCTTTACCAAACATCGAAACGGAAAAAGCAAGTTTTTCATAAGAGTAGTTGGAGTAAGCTTACTCGTGCTTTTAGTTTCAATAATAAGGGCTGTGAAAGCAATATTGAAAAATACTGACAGAGGTAATAATTTCACAACTCCTTAAATTCGATTGTTTTTAAAATGCAAAGGAATTTTTAGTTTATTAATGCAATGGGAATTAAGAACGTTTGGGTCTCCCCTTAATATATTTTATTTTTGAAGAGAAGCTTTTTGCGCCTCGTTCTGTAATTTGCTTAAGTGAAATCTAAAAGTCTCAATGAAATATCAATTGCATTATAGTTAATATTTCATTCTTTTTTGTATATAAAGAGTGGATGCAGTACTATTTTAAGAAAATTGTATGAGAATTATTTGCAATAAAACTAATAAAGCGTAAAAAAATTATTTTATGGTATACTTCTTATGATTTTTTTTATGTCTTCCTGTAGGACTGTAGGACTTGAGTCGAATTTTTTTGTAAGAATAAAAAATCTACGTCCATTTTTCAAAATTTATCACTAATTTAAGTCTCAATCCACCACTATTTAAAATTTTCAATTGACAACACTGGTCATCCTCCTCTATCTATTAATAGATTATTGTGATCCGCTGCTGCATAGCTTCAATTATACTTAATTCTGATTTGGATCGGTGGGAAGAGTGTAGAACTATGAATCGATAGGGTACAAGTTCGATTCCCACGGCGGGCTAAGAAATAGTTTTTGTTTTTGTTTTTTTTTTATGTGAATGTGCTTGTGTTGTTTTTGGCACATGCTTTTTTCGTTTTTGCATAGCGCGAGGGAAATTAACAATTGCCCACAAGTGCGTTCAAATAAATGAAAGTAACATGTAATGAAATAAATAAAATAAATAAAATAATAATGAAATTTATTAAAATTTTCTGTTGTAAATATGATCGCATGTTTCATAATTTATTTAATGTTATTTAAAATTTTTGGAGTTAAAAGCTATTTTATTACAAAAAAAAAAAAAATTAAATTATTAAATTTATGAAACTGCGAAAAAGCTTCGCTTCACTCCTGTGTCCAACGATGCACCCGTTTTTTTGACGCGAAGCTTCTAACGCCCCATTCTCTGAATTGCTTGAGTGAAATCCCAAAAACGACATCTTTTTTTTCGACACCGTTTTCTTACATTTTAATAATTTCTTTGCTGCTTACACCAAGACAATTTAATATCAAATATTAAAAACATTTCTTCGCCTGTCAAGCGGATCGAACTCGTACTCGGCCGTTTATGAGTTATATACACTATCCACCAACCTATAAAACTCTTTTACGCAAAGTTGTTGATTCAATGCTAAGTATAACAGAAGCTTTGTTGCAGCAGATCATCAGATAGAGGATTGTATATTCCATATCCTACAAAAACTTACAAAAATTTTGCTTGTTCTTGCTACAAGTTGTAATCAGCATTGGTCTGTTTTAGTTTATTTTAATGTGAATACACGAATAATACAAAATATTTCTATTTTTTTAAGTACTATCGACGCGCAAAGTTCTCTAAATTTTTACACGTATGTGAGTTTCGAAATGGAATGGATTTGAAATGGAACCACTGATATACGAACTGAAAAATGACTTAATACATACCATTGCTCAAAAAATTGTTGCAATTGCTTAAAACAGTTGCAGGAAACTAGCAATAAAAATGTTATTTAATTTTAATCTAGATGCCTTAAAACAGTTGTAAAACGATTACTATTTTGTTTATTTTTGAAATTCTTCAAAATATAAATTTGTATGATTAATGTTTATGAGCTTTCTGTCAAATTGTTCATGAAGTAACAGGTCGCTACAACAACAATAATACTTATTAATACTTATTAACTTATTGAATAATTAATGCAAAATTGCAAAATAACTATTGAAGAAATTGTACTTTTAACACTTATTTCTTATTGAATAGCAAACGCTTGCATTAATTATGTAGTAAGGAATATTATTGTCAAGGGTTTTCTTCAAGGCTTATTCCTCAAATACTTGGAAGCATTTTACAACAAATTTTGCAAGCTTCTCCAAGCACAATGCTTACGTTTATAAGCTTACAACAAGCTTATTCCAAGCTTGTTTAGATGTTTGGGAAGCTTCTTGATATAATTTGTGTGCAGTATGTGTGATAGCCATTCGAAGTTTGCTAATAAAACAAGCACAACTCAAATTCACCCAGGGCTGAAAGGGTTAATTCTTTTTTTCAGTTCAAAACATTTTTGGGTATGAATTTAACTTGAAGTTACTGATTTTAAATATACACAATTAAGAGTCTTTAATTACTATTAACTGAAATTATTGCACATTAGGCATATTCGTGCCAAGCCCAACAGCACACCTTCTCAAACTGTTGAGTCAATAACTTTTGGCCAATATTTTTATTTAATTTTATTGCCTAGATATTCATTTGGGTTTTATGTCGTTTTAGCTTGTTGTAGCTCTATTAATAATGCGAATAACGTTTTGTATTCATGCTGGTTTGCGAGGCGTTCAATTTGTGGCAATTGTGTCAAAATCTTTAGTCTGTATTTAATTTATTTCTTAAGCATTCATTGCTAATTTTTTTCTGTTTTTATCTGATGTTGTTTTATGTTTTTATGCTGTTTTTTTTTCGTTATGACATCCAATTGAAAATATTTAACAAAAACATTCAAATTTTGCACGTCTCTGTCGAATTCTTAATTTTGATGTTAAGCCAAAAATTTCTGGTATGAGTCATTATAGAATATTTACTCGTTTTTTTTTTTATTCTTTTTACGTTATAAATTTATACTCTCTGTGTTCATGCCATTTATTAAAGGTTTGATTTTTTTTTTTTGTACTTGCAAGAGTCTTTGTTATAGACAACAAGGCACCCAATAGGAGATGGTCATGCATAGGTATCAGGAATGCTGGAAGCGGGGGAGGGGGGGAGGGAGGTGGACCTTTCAAATTTAAAGTGGAAAAAATGGATTTTATAAAAACAAAATTAATTTTTTTCACATTTCAATTATTTAACTGAATTCCTCGGGAAAAATTATCCTAAAATGATTCACTTTTTATTTGAATATGATTACAAGCAACAACATATAGAGGATTGGAAATGGGCGATGCAATTCGCATTACTAAATATATTAAGACACGAGTTAAAAAATAAAAAAAAAAAATCATGAAAATTTACTTAAATGCTTGCCAAAAAATCGTGATTAGTCTGATTTTTACGAAATTTATCAAAAATGTCCAATTTATCAAATAGGCACAAAAATATACACAAAACTCAATTTTCCTAACTTTTTCTCATAATATTCAGATTTTGAAGCTACAATTTACCTGTTTGAAAGATGCTCACAACATGCCTTCTAAAGTTTGTACAAAGTTTTTTTCAAATCGACGAATGAGTTCAAAAATTATTTATATCAACTCCCGAGTAACGCCGGGTATTTAGCTTGTTTTTAACACTAGAACTACCAAGCAGTCAAATTGACTGGTTTCATGATTGTAGATCAGAACTCCTAAGTCATGCGTACACATTTTTGGAGTTTACTTCATTAGAATCGATTTTATATAGCGAGTGAAATCAAGTGTCAGGCCCGTAGCTAAGGGGGGATTTAGGTGTTTAAACCCCTTTCCCCTTAGGATCGAGAAAGTATGAAATTCAAAATTAATTTTTTTCTTAAGACAATCTGAGATAATGCTGTAAATTTACTTTCAACGCAAATTTAAGAAACTTCACTGAATCAATGAAAAACTGTTTGGCCAAATGAAACATGAACTTTGCTTATAAAAGGCATATTCATCATATTTGAATTCAACTGCAGGAAGTTAGTATATTAAAGAACCATTTTCAGTTATGGATTTTGAAGCCAAAAATTCGCTGATATGTATCTAGAAAAATATTTATTTGAAATTATACCTTGAACGAATATAGTTTTATAAATTGTAGAAAATTAGGTTGACATTTTTAATGCAATATCTAAACTTATTGGACCCAGAGTTTTAGAAAGAATTCATTTGAATGGATTTTTTTTAAATTTTGAAAAGCTGTATAAAGCAAAAAATACATGAACCACGAAATTAAATACGTTAAGTCGTATTCGTCGTAAAACGGATGACTAAAACAATTTGCCCATTCTATTTTGTTGCTTTTTTGGACCTTTACAGGACCTTTTTAATCTTGTCACAACAATTTAGGCCTGTGCTAAGTCTTTCAAAGTTTCTCTGTTTGATTTTGATTGATTGATGATTCATGATTTCTTTTAATCATGTTACCAAATTTTCATAAGAAAATAAACAATTACATTTTTTTAAGCTACGGCTATTTTAAAAACAATTTAGAAATTGAAAAAATTTTATTTTTTTTTAATCCTCTATTTTGCAAATAATTTTAATTTAAATTCACAACTGAACAAATTCATAAATATCAAAAAAAAAGTTACTGCTTACTTCTTTATATAAAAATGTATCCAGCTGAGTAATGGTTTTCAAACAAAAGTATTATTTTGATGTAATAACTTAAAACATATATTTGTTATAAGACTGTGCAAATACCAGTTTGCGAACTGCTGGTTTTGAAAAATAATCTGAAATTTAAATATGTATGCCTTTTCTCGTAGTCGCTTCCTCAAAAAATTGATAAAGAAATTTAATGTTATTGTTATTGAGAATTGGGTGTTTTCATAAGTTATGATATCAAATTCTTATGAGAAAATGGAACATTTCAATTTTTTAAAATTTCAAAATATTTTCTTTTGAATATAAGTTAAATTGTCGAAAACGTTTTCGTAAAAAGTTATATTTTGGCCTTTAACGATAACTTGAACTAGGCTTCACACAGGTTCATATTCTTCGAAACAAGCTAGGGATCAATAGAGCAGTAAGGTAGCCAAAACGAAACCAAATATAAAGAATATAATTTTTGGTTCTCCCGTTGGGTAATTTTATTATTCTCCTGTTGGGTAATTTTTTAAGATTTAGTGAAATTTTCTAATAGTTATTTTTACTTTTTGACAGTTAAATGACAGTTAAAAATACTCAATTCGGACCATTTCTCAAAAAATTAAAGATGAAAATCAAAAACTTAGTACGTGTCATCACTCTTATGACCATTTAAAAACAGGCGTGTTCACGAGAAAAGTGTTTTGCTTGGAAAATTTCCATATCCTTGCTTTTTATTTTTTACTGGTACCTACTCAGAGATTTATTTATCAAAACCCTCCCCCCCTAAGGTAAATCCTGGCTACGGGCCTGTTAAGTGTTGAACAAAAACTCAAGCGTTACGTTTTCTGTCATTCGTCTAGTGACAGTTGTGGTGCTCGGCTCTCAGCCACGTGACTATGCGTAGCAAATACCAACAACGAAGAAATACCAACAAAATACACACAACAGCAATCTGCTACTATATAAAATTGAATTGCAAATTTTTGTAAAACTCCAAAAGTACTGGGCCGATTTTTACGAAATAAGTTTTAGATTATTATATTTGTGCTATAGCACTTTGAAAAATGGCTAGAAAAGGCTAGACGGCTTAACAAAAAAGGCTAAAAAAAGGCTAGAACTGTTTACAATATATTTTTTATTATAAATGTGTCTGTGAATATACATACGAAACGGACTTTGCTCTTACTGGCTGGAAAGGGAAAGGACTGCATTCCGGTATTGAAAGGAGCCATGGCCTGAGTATGTGTAGAGTTTTTTGCCTGGAAAATTATGCCGATTGTAATTTGCAGTAGCAGTTTTTACAGGTGATGCAGACGTCCTTAACTGCTATAAACTTTTGAAATCATTTATCGGTCAACCAGGTGCTTTGTATTTTCTGCTTATATTGTCTGAAATTTTTGCAATTTATTTAAAAATATCAATAAATTCAAGAATTCTGACCAAATCTAATTTTTTTACTTACACACGGCTCCTCTACGATTTCATATCCAGAACCGCATATCGCATTGCTGATAGCATTTGTTTCTAAGCTAGAATTGTGTTCAGATTCTTATACTACCTTAGAAACTTTCTTAACCCTCTAATGCCCAGGCCCATTTCTAGGCGGGTTTAACGCGAATCGATATAAAAGCGTAATCTATGGAAAAATTTTCAAATAGTTTTATTTGGAGTGTAGATCCAAGTTCCAAGTCACATTTCAGTTTTCACGGCTTGTCGCTTGCATGCTCCGTTTGGCAATTATTTCACTTTGAAATTCAATTTCATCATATTTTAACGAATTTAATTTATTTTCAAAAAAACTTGATTTTTAGTCAGAGCTGCGTTGTAATGATTCCGTTTGGAATTAATTCCGCCTCAATTCCAATTCCTTGGAATTAGGAATTGGTAATTGGTCATCTCAATTCCTCAGGATTGGAATTGGAAAAAAATCGTCAATTCCACTCCAGGAATTGTAATTGGTAATTGAACTTCTCAATTCCTCAGGAATGGAATTGGATAAAATTCGTCAATTTCATTACGAAATTGTAATTGGTAATTGAATTTTTCAATTCCACAGGAGTAGAATTGGAATAAAATGGTCAATTCCATCACGGAATTGTAATTGGTAATTGAACATCTCATTTCCTCAGGAGTTGGTAATTGAACATCTCAATTCCTTAGGAATTGAAATTTTCAATTCCATTATAGGAATTGTATTTGACGTTACTGTTCTCAATTCAATGTATAATTGACGTTGTAATCTTAATTACAATTGTAATTAAATCTGTACTCCAATTACAATTGTAATTGAGATTACTGTAATCCAATTACATATACAGTAACTTACAGTTACAATTCCTGTAATGGAATTGAAAATTAAAATTCCTAAGGAATTGAGATGTTCAATTACCAATTACAATTTCGTAATGGAATTGACCATTTTTTTCCAATTCCATTCCTGTGGAATTGAAAAATTCAATTACCAATTCTTGGAATGGAATTGACGATATTTTTCCAATTCCATTCCTGAGGAATTGAGATGTTCAATTACCAATTACAATTCCTGAAATGGAATTGACGACTTTTTTCCAATTCCATTCCTGAGGAATTGAGATGTTCAATTACCAATTACAATTCCTGGAATGGAATTCAAGCTTTTTTCCAATTCCATTCCTGAGGAATTGAGATGCTTTATTACCAATTACAATTCCTGGAATGGAATTGACGAATTTTTTCCAATTCCATTCCTGAGGAATTGAGATGACCAATTACCAATTCCTAATTCCAAGAAATTGGAATTGAAAAGTAATGAATACTTTTTGACCCAGCTTTGTTTTCAGTTAATTAAAAAACACATTAATTAAAGTGATATTGAAGTGAAAAAAAAACTAGTGAGTAGGAAATTGTTCACTTCATAAATACCTGTTTTACTATCTGTTTATGCCAAAGCCCACTTCTAGGCGGAGTCGACATTTCACCTGCAACAAACGAACAAAGTATCAAAACGAAAAACAAAACTCAGATTCGTTTTTCTCTTCAACAAATTAGTCTAATCTGATTTTTGGAGCTCAAACAAAAAATGTGGCATTAGAGGGTTAAGATATCTAGTAAATGAAAATAAAAATTGCAAAGATTTTTTTATTTTTATTTAATGGTTTTACTTTTCCATTTTACTTGTTAGCTACTAGAATTTCACAAGCTGAATTGATGTTTCATTAATAAAGTGCTGCAAAGTATGTTCTTTTCAGAGCACAGGGTTGCACAGTGTTAATAAGTGTTCGTAAGTGTTCTTAAGCAATATGTCTATAAATTTATTTTTTGTAAGATATTTCACATAATCAAAAAATTCCACAAAAATCCAGAAAGGCTAGAGGCTAGGCGGTAATTTTCGAGGCTAGATGACAAAAAAAAAAAGGCTAGATCTAGCCTCAAAAAAAGGCTAGACTGGCAATACTGCTAGCCACAGCACAACAAAAAAAATAGTGTGTGCTTAAATATATGCGCATTCGCATCGTAGCCGTTGCTCATACGAGTAGTTTGCATTAAAGTGCGCTTCTATTATACTTCACAACAGTGGCGTAGATAGCTATTGGTTCTGAGGGTTCAAAAAATAGCTACCTTGAAAAAATTTTCTTTTCAATACCTAGGTCCCAGGGTGTTTTGTGACGCCAAATGGCATTTTCACGGCCCAACTTCGTTTAAACGTCAAAAAAGTATGAAAAAAAACGCTATGGCATTTCAAATATTTTTTATATTAACATATATATCGATGGTTAAGCGCCCAAAAGTTATAAGTGCTCTTTTGACGAAAATGGGTTAACAGCATTTTCCAACTCGACAAGTTATAACTTATCAAGTAGTGTAAAATTAGTGTACAATTATTTTATACTCTATTACTCTATATAGTGTAAAATTATATTAAGTGAAATCGCATTGGAAGATGATGGTACAAGACTAAAATAATTGTTTTGTACTACAATGTTTGAAATTCAAAAACAAAATCAGCTTTGCTAATCATTTTCAATTTTTCACTAATCATTTTTGTGAGCTGAACCAGCTATATATATTTATTTTGGGTGTAGTTGGAAAAAAACCGACAATATTATTCTGTATGTCAAGTTAAGTATATTACGTAAAGTATCTACACAATGACTGCTTTCAGCTTTTTTCATATTTTGTTCACTTTAAAACAAGAGAGTGGGATGGTAGCTTGTTGAACTTGTAGCCATATGGTGCGCGGTTCAATGCGAGCACGGAGCAGGAATAGGCAATTGATTTCTATCAGGTTTTTTGACAATTTTTTGTAAATAAAAAATATAACTAACAAAAAAATAAAATAGCACGATCTGCCGTCTGTGCAGTGAAGATCGAACCTGCCCAGCAGAAAACGTTATGCCTGATCAGGCTGGAATTCAAGCCTGACAGGCATGACCGAGGCCTTTTCCTTGAAAACACCCCTGATTTTTTCATACAAGTTCCCGCCTCTTTAGATCTGAAATTCGGTATAACTTTTTTAAAATTTTTTATTATGAATTCTAGTCTAAATATCTAAATTTAAAATTCAGACATAATATCCAATAATGATAGATAAAAGGATTACGCATTACGCAGGTGTATGTTTGTATACACTTATACCGTTATATTGTTTACTTTTCATTTTGACATTTCTAGCTACGAACAAAATATTTTTTACGATCATGACGTCAGGCTAGACGAACTTTGTTTCTTGAATCTTTTGCCAATGCAAGTTGGATTTTGTAATCTGCTTGATTCTTATGTCTAGTTTTGTTTTTAATTTCTTGTGAACAGAATTTAAGTTAGAAAATATTAAAAATAAAATGTGCTGTAAAAAGTTCTAAACGGTTGAAATCGGTTGAAATCGAATATTTTTTCTCACTTTTTAAAGTTTGCTCATTTTTGACTCTTAAGGCCTCTTTTTAACATAAAACTACTTTCTTTAAACTTATATGAAACAAATAATTTTCGTGATTTGGAAACAAATAAAAATAATTCCGCATATATTTTTTTTTTTTGTTCTTGTGTAGTTATCCCAAAATTTTCAAAGTTTTTAACTCTTTCGAAACATGAAAAATCTTGAATTAGATAGGTAAATTTTAAAAATGTCGAATTTCTTAACTATAACAGATATTCTCCAAACTCCTTCCGATTTTTTACAATTCAGTTATTAGTTTTTATTGTGTCTACCAATGTTTTGACCTGTTTTAATTTTTTATTATTATTTTGTGTGACACAACTCACGGTGCGTTGTGTCATTAATTACCTAAACTGTTTTATATAGTTATAGATAAATTCATGTTTATAATTTTGAGTATTTTGTCCATCATCACATTATAAATGTCCATATCACTAGTTGACTAATACTAACCCCTTCATTTTGTATCACAAACAAGCACATTGACGATGAACAAGACACAAGAAGCAATAGATTTTTGTATGAAAAATATTTTTGCTTCTAGTGCCTTGCCTATGGTTGGTGTGCTTTTTCGTGATACAAAATGACGGGATAAGAAACTTCTTCTTCTTGGATTAATGACTCAAAGAGATATCATTTTCTGACATAAATACTCGACAGAATCGCACATATGTATGTGTGTGAAACAATACAGAGATAAGAGTTAATGGCTTTATAGCCTAAAGCTGTGCAAATATTTATATATTATCACTTGAATGCGTATTGCTTATCACATCTGAAAAAAAATTTTAGCCTAAGGGTAACGTAAAAATAAAAGATAAAATAACAAAATTCATTGCAACAACTGAAGATTAGACAATACAACAATTAAAAAACTTAAACTTAATCAAAGAACTTAGAAAAGGGTATTTTTAAAATATTATCTACCTGAAAAAAATAATCAAAAAAATTAATTGAAATTTTGTTATTCAGATGAAACTTTATTGAAACTTTATATTTAAATGCAAACTATTATATTTTTCAATATGTCTGTTTAATCCAGGGTTATTATAATGTTAAATTATACTAAGATATTATTTAACTGATCAAGTGATCTACAATAAGTTCAAGTAGAAGTTTATCTACAACAAAGATATATAATACACATACAAATTCAAAAAGGAGATTAATATCAAGTTACAGTTCCTAATTGATCGATAATATTTCTTTTCTGTTGTGTGATTTGAATTACTAAATAGACTTGGAAAATTACTTTGCCAATTTCATGAATATATAAAAACAAATGTGATAAAGACACTCTGAGAGAATAAAATCCAAAGGAATAAGAGTTAGGTTTATTTTAAATTAAGAATACTATTAAAATTTCTTTTAAAACTTTCTTAGATTTTCCACAGCCTATTTTTTTAGAAACTTATACCAAAGAAAAAAATGTTTTGGTTTTGTAATAAATGTTAAAATGACTATAATGTATGCGGAATGAAATCTGGACAACTTTTTGAACCTTGTAAAAACATCAATAACTGAAATGATGCGTATTTATCGATTACTATATGAGAGACCAATGTGATATTGACAAGGAGTTAAAATTTTATGCTGGTAACTACTTAGGTGTATTCAAAATGTCGAAAAAAGAAAAGCAACGTCTTAAGAGAATTTGCAATTTTTTTTAATCTTATTCTGATTGGACAAAAGTGCATATTTTTTCTCATATTGTTGAAGAAAGAATCAATCGCCGATTCGTCTACATCTTGGCAACGTATGCTTTCAGAAAAACCACATGGAAAAAAGCTAGCTCTGGTAAAAGATTCACATTAAATGATTCTGCGACAAGATCTAAGCTAAGGCAAATAACTAATGGAAGAGTGGCAAAATCGTACCGAGAGTTGGAGAAAAAATTTCAATGTGATGGCAAAGCAGTGCAGAAGTATCTTCTATAAATGGGAATTCAAAAAAGGTCACGGAAAAGTAAGCCAATGGTCGTAAGTTCAAAAATGTCTCCAAAAAGTACGTTTGACAAATTTGGTTAAAAATATTTTTTGCATTATGGATGACGAGTCATATTTCACATTCGATGGTAATGAGTGGCAAGTACAGCACTTTTTTGACCGCAGCAAGCAAGTAGAAGACAATGTGAAATATTTGGAACATTGTAAGTTACCAAAAAAAGTCTTATTGTGACTCGCAATAAGTGCTTTGGGTATGTCTGAGCCAGTTTTGTTGAGTCGGGCTTCGCCGTCAATGGTGAATGGGGTCCCAACTTCTGTTTGCAAAAAGAAGCTGACTTTATAAGAAGCAAACACAACAATAAAAATATAGTGTTTTGGCCTGACCTTGCATCAAGCCATTACTGTCAACAGAGTTTAGAAGCTATGGATAAGTTCCGATAGTTTATGTACATAAGAAGAATAACCCTCCCAACTTGCCGCAACTTCGTCCAATCGAAGACTTTTGGGCTAATCTTAATTGGAGAATATAAGCCAATAAATTTCGGCCCAAAACTGCGAAAAATTTGATAGCCAAAATAAAATCGGAGCTTATCAAAGTGCCAACATCGGTATTTACAGATATAACGGCAAAAGTGTCTCTTAATTGCCGCAAGGCCGCATGCATTGGACGCAATTTTTTTCTGCATTAACTATAAATTTATAAGTTTCCTTTAAAATAAAATTGACCAAATTATATTCTTTAGGTTTTTTTTAATATAGTTTTTAAATTTGTCCGTATTTCATTCTGCATACGTTACAAGCTTTAAAGGAAAAACCATTTATAATTTTATTTACTGCGCAATAAAAACAATTTCGAGATATAATTCAAATAAGCAGAGAAAGTTGCTAAGATTTTGCAGAATACTGTATATTTGGATACCTCGAAAAATTCACCATTGCCACCGACTAAAAGTGAACCGTGATCTATTTTATGACTACTCCCAAAATATTTTGACTGTCATGATAACCGCCAGTGACCTTAACCATCTTTAAATAACCCCCAAAAAATCATGGTTTTCGTAAAAATTTCGGCTGTTGTGTACAATATCTTCAAAACGAGGATAGCATAAGAAAAAAATAAAGGAGCATGATAATCAGCATTATCTTTGGATAAAATGGAAAGATTTGAAATTTTTTGATGCAGTTTGGAAGAACATTTTCAGAACTATTATTTCTGACCTTTTGTTTTTTTCAATCACACCAGCCGAAATTTTTACGAAAAACATGATTTTTGGAGATTATTTAAAAATGGTTTAGGTTCCTGGCGGTTATCATTACAGCCAAAATATTTTGGGAATTGTCATAAAATAGACCGAAGTTAATTTTTAGTTGGTGGCCTCCACTACTTTTTTTTTTGCAATGGAGGTCAATGCACCGTACTGTATATATGTACGTATCTGTCATTTTTGCATGGAAGTAATGTTTCATTACTCGACTTGAGGATGCCGACAGGGTTCACATTATATCGTCAGCTTACAAGTGAAATCCGTTAAGTCCATTTTTGGCTGTTTTTAGATAAATCCACCAAGCTCTTGTACTCATGGTTTTCTACATACTGGTGCAATCCACTAAGTCCTATGTTATGTCGTTTTTTATAAATACTATAAAACATTATAAAACAGCATTGCATTTTTTTTGACTCAACTTATTTCACTTGTAAGCTGACGATATATTTATTTAATAGGTATATGGTAATTAGGTTTATTATTAGTAGGACAGGTATAAATAATAATATAACAAAAAAACAAAATAGAACAACCTGGTTTTAAAGAAAAATCCGAACTAAGCAAATAAAAAGTTAGGACATGTCTGAGTAGTCATTCTTGTTACACTTACAGATCGATTATGTAGCGGTAAAGTTAATCTTGAGGGGATTTATATCCATTTTTTCTTATAGAATATTATGGTAGGTTTACGAAATATCTTTTAAAGATACTGATAAAAAAATTTGTGTGTGCTTTTAAAGAAGCATTTTATTTAAAAAATATTTTTTTTTGCTTGTGACGTCATTTCATTGTAATAAAATTTCTGAGGCAAAAAAATCGGCGGGCAAGATTACTCAAAATCTAGTCGGCTGTGCGTCTTGAAATTTTTTGTGGACCTTAAAAGAACTTATTTTCGCCAATTCACGTCGAGTTTTTTATTTTCTAAGGTCTACAGAATCGTATAGACCAACCTCTACCTTCACGTTATAAGATTTTTTAAAATTTTGACTCCGCGAGCCATCATTTTTGTATAAATAAAAGATTTTGAAAAACTCGATGTCAATCTCTTGTCTTAGGAGCTGTTCAACATTTGAGACGGAGCTTGACATGGAAGGGGAGGGGGGGGAGGGGGGAGATTGGTCATGCGTTACGTCACAGAAAAATGATTTGCTCAGTTTTAAAAATTTTAAATTTCATTAAAATTTTATTGTATTGTAAATATTTCTTTAATTTTTCTATCAAGCGCACCTAATAAAATCGCAAATCGAAAAAACAAATCGAAAAAACAGCTTAAACTACGTTTAAGCCGAGCAAAGGTAAAAAAGACATTTGATACAACTTCAACAAGTGTAGCAGCTTAAAATACAAGTTTTTTACTGAACTGAAGTGAGAGCCAAAAACTGGCTAAAAACATGTAACGTAATTTATGAACAGCCCCTTAAGAGTGTACTCTAACAGGACTTTTTTTAGGTTTTTTCAGATTTTTCAAACCCGTTATATCCTGCCCACAAAAAAGACATTGTTTCCTTAGTGATTCAGGGATTATATTATTAGAAAAAAATAACGTCACAAAAAAAAAAAAGGAAAAAAGCTATTTTTTTAAATTAAATACTTCTGTAAAAATATACAAACCTTCTTTATCAATATCTTTAACCGTTATTTCGTAATCTTCTCGTATAACGCACCTGCAGTTTTCACAAAAATGGATATAAGTTCCCTTGACTTGGTAACCGGATATTTAATACAAGCAAAAAAGTGTAAAAATTGTGCAAAATATTTAATTTTTGGGCTGCCTTCGTTTTTGTTAAATTTTTGTTTGCTTTTATTGCAATGTTTTCATAAGGAGATCTTAAAAAGATACCACAAAAATAAAAAACGTGACCACAATTCACAAAATGATTGCATCAAGTTGGCAACCATATTAAAAACAAGTAATTACACATGCATATCTTGTACAAGGGATTTTTTTAACTCTACGTTGAGAGTTTGTTATATCGTTCAATCCTATTATCGCATAAGCTATATGTAGCTTGTTATATTTGTTGCTTGAATGTCGATGTAATGAAAAAAATGTGCACTTGCAATATTTATAAAGAAACCTACAATAACAGCAACTATAAAAATCTACATTTTAACAGACAGATATTGGTTTGCAATGAAGTTGTCAAAAATTTGCATTTGTACAGGGAGGGGTTCCATAAAAATTTACACAAAAATGTATTTATATTTCGTGGGAGGATTAAATTAGATTAATAGGCCGAACCCACTAAGAAATTTTAATGAAAGGCATCAAAAAGTTTAAATTTTTCGAGACCGAAAGTAAAAGTTACTCAATATATAGCAATTCAATTAACATTTTTATCACAATGCTTTGCTTATTCCGTTTTAAATCAACAGTTTCGATGATTCACTAATTATATCTCACTTAAACTTTTGTAAAAACTTTACTTTTGCTTTATAAAAGAATAAGTAGAGTGCACCCGACATCGCATGAGCTCTTCTTTGATAACACTAGTCTACAAATTCAGGAAAATTTTTATCCAGAGACCTCAAATACTTTTTTATTCGTCAATACTCAGTTATCCCTTAATAGGTCGAATTTCTGAGAAACATAATGATTTGCATTTTGTAGACTTTGATCCAGTTTTTCCATTCTAGAAACTTAAAAAAAAAAACAAAAATCGAAATGGCCATTTCAGCCCTTGAAAGGACTTTGACCGATCTTCTTATGATCAATTGTGTTGTGTGTGATGTGAAATGTTTGCACACAAATGATCGAGAACTGGACCTACATGTTTTACGCCGACTCCGAACGGCTTATGTTCTCAAGAAGCTTTTCATGGCAGTTTTTACTCTCTGTGGTTTGCAGAGGTTTGATTGTCTGCAGAGAGGTGACGGCAGAACAGACAATTAATTCAATTGAAAAAACTTTCTGTGTCGGATGGAGGATCTAGAAACTTAACTGTTTCATATAAAGCAATTGCATGTCATTTGACAGATAATTACATAAGCTATCCAATACTGTATTAACCATTTGTGTGTCATGTTTCTTCTCTGAGATATTTAAGTCAAAAGTTTACATTTTAAGTTTTTGGTTAAAAATTTCATACTTTGACTGTCTTTTCCATACTGTTT
The DNA here is from genome assembly GCA_914767935.1 of Coremacera marginata. Classification (NCBI taxonomy): domain Eukaryota; kingdom Metazoa; phylum Arthropoda; class Insecta; order Diptera; family Sciomyzidae; genus Coremacera; species Coremacera marginata. Next base: position 58,767,896 of record OU612044.1, on the reverse strand, counting down.
TAAACTATTTTTCAAAGATGTTTTAACTTGATATTTTTTTTTTATTTAATTTCCTTCATTAATATGCTAATAACAATATGAGAGAGTTAGGAAAAAAATAAAAAAAAATAAAACAAGTTCAAACATGCAATAACAATAGAGTTCAGCTACTACAGCTTTATCGCACTTCCTCAGCATTAACCCATCTAAAGCCACTACCCAGTAATCATTGAAAAAAAATATCAATGTTATGGATACCCGTGACCACAAACAAGTTAATGTGGGAAAAATTTACCCACCAATAAATGGGTTGGGCTCAGGGACAACACAAGACGTAACAACTAACCATGCGTATACATAGATCTAATTACACAACTAATTTTAATCTACTTTTGAGTTGACCTTTTGACAAATTAACATCAAAAACGCTACAATTGTTAACAAAGGAACTCATGCGACTTAAAGGAGCAGTAGCCATATAATTTGTTCTACTAAATGGCAAATAAATTAAGTTGTTAGCGTTTCTACTGATTCTACGGTTAGTGTTAAAATTTATGTGAGAAAGAAGTTCTGGAGAATCGAATACACCTGTTATGAGCTGGTGTAAATATACGATATCTGCCGATTTCCTTCGATCACCTAAAGACTGCATTTTTAATAGTTTTAAACGATCGTCATAAGGAGGAAGGTCTAATATGTCAGTTCCACTTAAGCCCCTTAGAGCAAACTGAACAAAACGTTTTTGGATTCTTTCTATTCGATCAACATGCACATTGTAACTTGGGGACCAAACTTGACTTGCATACTCTAAGTGAGGCCGCACGATTGCATAATACAACGTTGTAGTTGTAATCATGCTATTAAATTCTTTGGCCCAGCGTTTTATAAAACCAAGCATTGAAGACGCTTTTTTACAAATATTATCAATATGAATGTTAAACGACAGCTTAGAATCCATGCATATACCTAGGTCTTTGACGGTGTCTACACGACTCAAGACAGTATCTTTAATCTTATAATCAAAAATAAAATTATTCCTTTTTCGCGAAAAGGTCATAGTTTGGCATTTATCTGAATTTAAAAACATATTATTTTTAGAGCACCAAACTTCAAAGGATTTTAGATCAGACTGGAGTAGATCTGAATTATCTCTAGATTTAATCGTTCTGTATATTTTCATATCATCGGCATAAATAAGCAGATGAGAGTGTTCAATGACGTGAGTTACATCATTGATAGCTAAAATAAACAGAAGAGGACCAAGGTGACTACCCTGAGGAACACCTGATCCAGCAATAAATTCAGAAGACAATGCGCCTCGGAAACGTATTTGATAAGATCGCTCCACCAAATACGATTTAATCCAGTTCACAAAATATTGTGGAAATCCCATTAACTCAAGTTTAAATAAGATTAGATTGTGTGGTAGCTTATCAAATGCCTTACTAAAGTCAGTGTAAACACAATCGACCTGGTTACCAGAATCAATAGAATTTAAGCAGAATGTTGTAAAATCGAGAAGATTAGACACAGTGGATCTGCCATTCACAAAACCATGCTGACGAGTTGTTATGACTTCTCCACAGTGAATTTTCACCCGATCATACACCATCCGCTCAAAAAGTTTTGGAATCGATGAGAACGTAGCGATAGGCCTATAGTTACTGACATCGTTCCTGCAACCCTTTTTAAAAATAGGACTTATAAATGATTTTTTCCAAAAAAGTGGAAAATAACTTTCGTTAATAGATTTATTGAATAATAAAGAAAGTGGTTGACTCAAAACGTAACCGCATTGTGTTAACACTGCCGCAGGAACACCGTCAGGTCCAGCACCAAACTCCTCATCGATCGATCTAATATACATTAAAATATCCTCTGGAGTGAAGGATATATGTTCCAAAGATACTCTGGGTTCCGAATACATATATTCAAAGTAATCTCCATCAGGATTAAAAGAATCTGAACAGAATGATTCTTTAAAAAGATTGGCGCATAGGCCACACATTTTGACGGGATTGTCAGTAAATCCCTCAGGAGTTCTAAATGAAGAAGGAAATCCATCAGATTTCTTCTTTGTGTTTACGAATCCCCAAAATTTCTTTGGATCTGTCAATATTCTCAGCTTAACATTATCTAAATATTCGTGATATAATGTAGCTGAGCGATTTTCAAATCCCAGAAACAAACGTTTGTAAGTTTCTAGGTCGTTTGAGCCTAAGCTACAGACGTATTTCTTCCATGCCCTATTCCTGTTGTTGCGAAGAGTCTTTAAATCCTTTGTGTACCACGGGTAGGCAGAACTCCTCGCAAATTTGAGACTATAAGGTACGGATTGAGAAAACACAGCAAAGAGTTCCATATAAAAAAAATGTATGGAGTCATCAAGGCAATTTCCATTTATATATTCCAAAATTGCATTAAGTTTACCATGAAGCAACTGATTCAACTTCAAAAAATCAGCTTTTTTAAAATTGAATTCATAAAGCTTATCTGCTGAATTAGAATTTACTATATTTGCTCTGTCGGATTCGTACCAAATACTCAATGGTGGATGATATTCATCAACAGTAGTTAGAGCATGAAAGGCCCTCTTAACAACAACATTGTTACTGTCTGTAGTTAAGACCAGGTCAAGAAGTCTTTCAAGACTATTATAAATACAACTCACTTGTTGTAAGTCTGAACATATATTATCAACAAATATATGTTCTTGGCGGGTCTTCGAATTAGATGCACAATAGTACGTATCATCGTCAGAAGAATGCCATTTTAAATCAGGTAGATTAAAATCGCCCAATAATAAAATGTCGTCATTAACGTCAAGTAAATCAATTATGTAATCTATGCACTCCGCAAGGCTTGCATAGACCTCTACACTACTCTTAGGAGGAACATACGCATTAATAACATATACATTAGAGTTACAATGTATAACTTTAACACAAATTAGTTCAATATTAGAAGAGCAGGGAATGTCAACAATAAAACTGACAAAGCAGTTCCTTACAGCCAAAAGGACACCACCACCGACATAAGAAATATTTTCAGTGTATTTGTCTTTTCTAAAAACTTGAAAACTATTGTCAAACAATTCCAAATCGGTAATGCTTCCGTTCAGCCACGTTTCTGTTAACGCGATAATATCCTCAGAGCAATTTTGAGTTGATAGAAATAAGCTCTGCGTCTTAGAACGTAGTCCTCTAACATTTTGGTAGTAAAGGGACAGCCTATTTAGTTTTTTTGAGTCTGGCGGGCGGCTTGAGTCACCCTTTTAAACTTATTTTTTGGCTCAAGTTTCAAAGCCATTTGGTTCAATCAATATATAAGAACATTTTGTTTGTAAAAAAAGCAAACTGTAACATACTTAAATATGTAACATACTTAAAAAGTTAGTTTATTTTTCAAACAAAATTTTCTTTGAGATTCCATACAAATTGATTGAGAAACTTGGCTTTAAAACTTGTTTTTTTTTTTTTTATTTTTTCCTAACTCTGTCATGTTGTTATTGACATATTAATGGAGGAAATTAAATAAAAAAAGTTATCATATTACAACATCTTTGAAAAATAGTTCAAAACATTATGGAAAAGACGGTCAAAGTGCAAAATTTTACACCAAAAACTTAAAATTTTAACTTTAGGCTTAAATATCTTAGAGAAGACAAAAGACAAAAGACAAATTGTTAATTGAACAGTATTGAACAGCTTATTTATTTACCAGACAGATGACTTACAAATGATTGTTTTATATGAAACCATTTAGTTTCTAGAGTAGGACTGGAGTAAAACTGGATCAAAGTCTAAAAAATGCAAATCATCCTGCATCTCAAAAATTCGACCTATTAGGAGAAAACTAAGTATATACATAGAATCAGCGTAAGAAGCTCTGGATAAAAAACCTTGTAGACTAGAGTAAATGAAGCCGGGCATCTTTTTGCATGTATTTATTTATTTTTTGAAATAAAAACTTCTTCAAGCAAGTTGATCACATTTTGAAAGGGGGTAAAGTTATGAATTCGCGTCAGCACTGTTAACGTCATAACTGTTTACTTTAGCACTGTTAATGTCTGCTTTTCAGATTCAGCAACCAAGCAAGCAAGACTTCTTTTGGCGAGTAAAGTTAGTAAGAAATAAACTGTCAAATTTAAAATTTGATTCAAATCAGCGTCTCGTTTTGTTTATTTGACAACAACATAGTTTTCCTAAATTTTTTTTTTGTTGTTTTTGTCTATTCCAGCAATAATATTGTAATTATAAAAAAAAACGTGTGTAATCGTCAGGACTGTCGACGTATGCGTTAGCTTCTTAGCATTAGATGTAAAATTAAATATAGTATTAATTGAAGGATTAAACATGCACATATTTTTAAGTTTACATTTTTTTTTCAAGTTTATTAACGAAATAATTAGTAAAAAAATTTTGGCATTATGCAAAATTTATAAATCTCAATGAAAAAGTTTAGTACGCAGTTTAATTAGAGATGACCATTGCTCAGATTTTGATGCCCTTAACGGCCCTTAAAAAATAAAATGTTTGGACCTACATCACATTGCAATAAATTACAAAGAATATTTTTGAATTATCAAAAAAAAAAAATAACCATCTATTGTCGGTATTATTGGTGGACGTGGCATACTGGTTAAGGTGCGTGGCTGGTATGCGATAGAACCCAGGTTCGATTCCCATTTGACATAGAATGTTTTTCAATTGAAATAATTTTTCTGTTTGGCCGTCACCTCTCTGCAGACAATGGCAAACCTCAGAGAGTAAAAACTATCATGCAAAGCATCTTGAGAACATAAGCCGTGCAGAGTCGGCATAAAGCTTCCCAGTTGGCATTGGCATTGGTTCGAAGCGCTACTAGCCGGCCTTGAAATGGATGTTAGAGGCCTACCCAACTCGTAGCCAGGTCCATTTATTTTTTTATATAAAATGGGAAAATTTTTCATGCCTTCCGCTCTCCCAGCTCTAAATAGGCCTACTAAAAAAACTCCTTTAGAATAGCTAAAAGAAGGGGTTAACAAAACAAATCAGTGTTTTCTTAAAACTTTCTTTCTTGCTTAACATGAACACATTTGTTCCCCATTGACTACTCTCAAATGTGACCAAGGTTAGAAAGCTCTACGTGAACATTCAGTTTTTCAATATAAGTATGTGTTGAGCATACATTAATATGCATATACATTGGTTTAAATTTTTCTCAGTTTTGGGAATTCCCAATTAAGCCTACAAGTTGCTTAGGGGCTGTTCATAAATTACGTAACATGTTTTTGGCCAATTTTTGACCTCCCCCTCCTCTGTATGTCACACTTCGTCACAAAATCTTAATATGTAACGCCACTCTTTAAATTTTTTAAATTTGTTGGATTTTTTATTATAATTAAACAGTTCGTTATGATAAAGGAATGTTTAAAAAGCGGTTTTATTTTTATGGAAATAACATTGTTCTATTGTGTTTGACCAACAATTTTATGAAAAATTTTAAAATTTGAAGTAAAGTAATTGACAGTTTCAATAATTGCTATGGGCTGGAAATGAAAATGTCGATCAAAGTGAGATGAATGTGCTTAGATGCTTGAGGGAACAAGCAGTATTTCAGTTATTGAAAAATAAAAAGCAGCAGAAGCAGATCACACATTTTTTTAATATATAATTGTATTCTGATATCGTCACATGAAATCAAAAACTCCGTAAGTTACATTTCAAAAATTTTAAAGGAGAAGCAAAAAACTATGAAGCTAACCCATGACACAACAGCTGCATTCCCGTGGTCGTTGATCTAGAGCGTGGCTTTATTTTATTCGTAATGCAAAAAAAAAAATTAGAATCGGTTTTTTTCCTGGCTTTATTTCTGATCTTAAGATGCTGTCAAGTTTAAAGCACTTTTTTCAAAACGAACAAAGTTGGCAAATCTGAATTACTCTTATTCGACTTTTCGTCTCTCTGGTCGCTTTAGTATTTTGGCACTTCATCGTCAGTGGTGCCAAACTGTAATAAAGTTGAACTAAAAGTTTTACACTGAGATTTGATCTGATCCAGTGCCACGGGAATGCAGCTAATGATTATCAGGTAGCCTTGACAACTACCTATTTTCTCACGAGCTGCGGTCGGGAGTTGTCAAAATCAATACAAAATATAACTTGGCACCTGTTTTGCTGCTTCTTCCTATTCTCTTTTTTAATGCGTTTTTTATAACTCATGATCGTCAACAGAACTGCCACTCCTACCTTGTAAATCATTATACCATGAGATAACTTAAGAAGCTTGCTTTTAGGGCTTTAGAATTTTGTTTATGAAAAGTCGTTTTGAGATGAAAGAAGTAAAAAATTTTGCAGGAACATGTATTTTGATCGATACATCATAATCAACAAAAAAGCTTATTGAACGTTTTTATTAAATATTTATATTGAATGTAACTTACGACTTTTTTGATTTCATATGACGGTATGTACTCAAGAATAATAGATAACAGATTCTGCCATCAGTGCGCAGAAATTAAAATCTTCTGCGCAGCTCACGTCACGCTTGGGAGTCACTTGACAATTGTTACGAACACATTCAAAACGAAATTTCGAAATAAGAATATTAATCTAAGCAAGTAATGTGATGTTGTCAGAAAAATATCAAATTTCAATATCCCAGCAAACCGTAGTTGACGACTTTGTCGAATTTCCGACTAATTTGTAACTATTTCGAGCTGTCTTAAAGAAATCTCTACAATTTCGTTACGCAAATATCGGAACAGTTTCACTTTTTATACGAATTTATATAGAATTTCGTTATGAGACTGTTTGTACGACATATTGAAATGCGAACAGAGTGAAATTTCCTTTCTTTCGAACTGTCTGAACGAAATCGTAACATTTTCGTTATGACTCGTTACGAAATCGTTACGATATTTCGTTATGAAGTCGTGTCAACCCCTTAATACGATATTCTTTACTATTTCGTAACGAAATCGGATTCCGAAATCGGAAAGATTCCGAAATGTTTGTTACGATTTCGTTAAGAATATTTCGAAATCTTTCCGATTACACTACTTGGTAACTAAATCTCGTAAAGGGCTCTGCGCAAAATGGCCCTAAAACGAAAAATGAAAAAAGGCCCCAAATTTTATATGGAATGCTACAACACGGGGCCATATTTCCTAAATTGATGTGGGGATAATTGATTTTTCATAATGAAAAATTACCCCAAATTTTAGATATTTTTGGGGTCATTTTTGCCCAGAGAGAATGTTCTTTAGCACAAAAGAACGCAATGTTTATGATTATTCCCCGAGAATGTTTTAAGCAGTTGCTGATCATTTATGTTGAATATATGGAAGAGGTAAATTTTTTAATTTGCGTAGTGTGCGTACATATATGACCATTTTCCTGTGTTTTTTTTTTATGATAAAACGGTGTGCCCTTGAACGTAATATTAAAAACAACATTTCGTACAAGGGCAAATAATTTTATTATAAAAAGCGCGATCTTTTTAAAAATATTTTCCTGTGGCCCTTTTATCTCCGTTCAATTAACGAAAATCTTTTAAAAAAAGAGTCGCATGGAAACATTTAAGAAAAGCAATTGAAACTATACAATGAATTATGTAGGTGTACGGTAGATGATACGTTTAATATACTTGTTAAACATTTGGGGCTGTTTTTCCTCAAAATTAAGTTTTGTCAACAAAAATTTGGTGTTTTTTTTCATTTCAGTTTGAGGCCCAATTTCATTTAATGAGGTGGGGCAATATTTCATATTAAAAAAAGACCCCAAATTGAGGGCCTTTTTTCATTTTTTATTTTGGGGCCATTTTCCTGGGGCCATTTTGCGCAGAGCCGTATTAAAGATTTCGTAACGAGTCTTAACGAAAATGTTACGAAAAAGTTACGATTTCGTTCAGACAGTTCGAAAGGAAGGAAATTTCACTGTTCGCATTTCAATATATCGTACAAACACTCGCATAACGAAATTCTATATAAATTCGTATAAAAAGTGAAACTGTTCCGATATTTGCATAACGAAATTGTAACGATTTCTTTAAGGCAGTTCGAAATAGTTACGAATTAGTCGGAATTTTGACAAAGTCGTCAACTATGGTTTGCTGGGTTATTTTGTTTATTTTGTGAAAAAAAAAATAATAATAAAAAAAATTGAGCAACGTAGCTGCTTTTTGCGTGTAGGGGTGAACCCGGAAGTTAACACCCCTATGATATATGCAGTTTTTATCAAAGTTAGTATTCAATAAATATTAGTATTAGTTAGTATTTTTTAATAAATATTTGTATCATTTTAAAAATCAAGATTGCATAAGAAAATAAGAATATTTTCCTATGGAATCCTCCTATGATAAATTTTTACTACGACATTTTTTAGGAAGTTTGATATTCTCCTCTTCCTCACGCCTGACGCCACAACAAAAATGGCGGACATGCGCGTGGCGGAATCTTTTATATATTATTCTTGGTATGTACATATTTCGTATGTCAAAATCAATTGTTTCTTTGGTTTTTTTTATGAAGTTTGTATTTGCTTGAATTGAATCATATTTTTTAAATAAATTTTTCTTTGGTTTCTTTGGAAAGTAGGATCTAATCAAGTTATATAGCATATCGCTACCTTAATATAGAAAGGCCCTATCTCAAAAGGCCCTAAGTCAATATGAGAGGAGAAAACTTAATAAAAAATGAAGTTCTGTAGTTTCGAATTTTTTGTAAACAAATTTTTTTATTAAAAACTATAAGTGATGTAGCGATGTTACAATTCTTTTTACTGTAGAAATTGCAGAACTTTGTTTTTTATGAAGTTTTTTTCTTCTCCTATAATGTAAAAAAAATTGAGTTAGGGCCTTTCTATATTAAGGTAACGATATGTAGGCCGAAATGATGAAAAAGAGGATACCTTTTGACCCAAAGTTTTGGCGTTCCCAAAAGGGAACATTTTTCTGATTTTTTTTCGGTCAATTTTCTAAATGTCCGTCTCGTTTCACTGTGCGTTGTTGCTATATTGTTAGAATAATGTTGAAATTACGTCATTTCGATGCCGTTCGTTGTCGTGCATGTGATAAAAATGTTTCGTATATTCTGGGTTTTTTTGCGTGCTTTCAATTAGATTTAGTTAGGCTTTCAACACCAACAAAGTAACAAATTTAACAAACATATTTATTTACATACACACATTTATATTTATATTAAAGTTTTTCGCTTTGCTTATATGCATATATATATTTTATTAGCAAATGTTTTAAAATATCTATTACAGCTTTTGTCACGTCCAATAAAAATGTGATTAGAGCAAGAATTTAAATAAATTCTAACAAAAAAAAAAAAATTAAATGAAGAGTGTTCGATCTGAGGGCACTTGAAAAGTATATACTATAAAAACTTAAAAATTCTGCCCCTGAAATTAAAATTGTCAATTCATATTTTAAGGGACATCCTTTTTTTTTAGTGGGTGTACATTTGTTTGAATCAACGTTGTTCACTTTAATTTTTTGATTTTCTACTTTTACACATAGCGTGGCATTTTCTCAATCTAGCGTAACAAAACTAAAAAAAAATCTTCCAAAAACATTGTTTTTTTTTCTAAATCATAGTTAACTAAATATTGCATAATAGATAAGTTCAAAACACTCACCCTACCCGAAAACCCACACTCAAGAAACTGATTGCTTGATTTTAATTTGTGAGAAAAGAAAAAAATATTTAAAATAAATGCTTGATGATTGCAATTAATAATAATTGTGTAACCGAAATAGTCCCACTTTGATTCAAACACTGTGCGTATGATAATTATTAATGGAAACATTAATCATTTAATTGAAATATCAAAGTTTCAATAGCAAATACTGTGTATGTTTTAAGAAAATATTCTAAAAAAATTAATAATCTGATAAGCGGAGTCTTCACACTGACGGTAAAAAATATTATGTTTATCCAAAAACGTTTTTAATTCATCAAAAAACCAGGTCGTTTTTGAACCATTTACGCATGTGCATAAATCAAATACGTAAATATTTAAAATTTTTAAAACACAACAAAAAACTATCATCCATCCACGACACATTGGGCCAGAAATTAGAAAAGTGGCTAAACGTCATATCTTGGCGATGCATAGAAAGAATTAATAAATAATATATAATAAATAATAATACTTGGTGCTGAATACTTAGTACAGGATCTTTTCCAAGCACGATGAATAAGATGTGTGGTTTTCGACAAAGAGGCGTGGCACTGTCAATCAAATACTTTATCTCGTCTAATATTGGAACTAGGTTATTGAAATATGGTACAGTGGTGGGTGAGATCTTCCTCAGAATAAACTATATGACTAGGGTATTATAGGGTAATTCTTGGACTAGGGTATTGAAATTGGATATAGGCGTGGGTAGGGTGTTTCCGTGCATGTTGAAAAAAATTTCCGTTGCAAACAAATTTGTATCACTTACTCTGGGAATATCACTTTCACAATTTGAGAAATCAAAAATTCTGCTTATAGTCAGCATAACCGCTACTCTCTCCAAGAACAAATTAGATGGAGTCTGATATCAGAGTAATTAGAAGAATTTCTTATATATGCAATTATATGCAAACGATACCTTCGCTTTTAAGTCAATTTTTTTATTTCTTTTTTTTTTAACAGTCTCTTCCTTTGGGGGATTAAAAACATGAGATACGTCGAAATCTGATTGAATCACGCTGAATTTTTTAATTCAAACCTATTTTTCATTCTAGAACAATCTTCAAACTTGCGCTTTCCTTAAGATTTTAATGTTCTTTCTGCAACTTGTAATTTTTTCAAATAATTATCAGCAATGTCTGATTTTCTTTTTTTTAAGAATAAAATCAATTGCAAAATTAGCATCGTCGTTTTGGGAATTTATTTCATAGTTCACATATTGAATGTTGAAAATAAAACACGATCTAGCTTAACACAAATTCTCGATTTTTGCAACACTCAAAAAGCTCAATTATCGCAATTCAATTGCATTTTAAGCTTTTGAACTAGTTTGCTTAGAGTTTGCCTTTGCAGTAGTTTTACTGTCTACCAGGCCCGTAGACAAGGGGATGATTTTAGGTGTTCACCCCCCCCTCCCCCCCCCCTTAGGGTCCAGAAAGTATAAAGAATTAACACAAATGAGACTATTTAATTCAAAATGTAATTTGTTTTTTAGATAAACTGTGATAATGATGTTAATTTTCTTGAAAACATCACTTAATTATTGAAACATTTTTTTGGCCAAGTGTAAGATTAATTTTGCTTATAAGAGTCATAATCATTATATTGGAATTCATCTAAAAGGGTTGGTATATTAACAATCAGTTTCAATGCTCAAAAAGTCCCTGATATCCAGTAAAATATATATATGAAAGTTATACCTACAACGAATATAATTTTGAAAATTGAAAAAAAATAACTTGATATTTTTTATTCCATATCTACCCAGCAAACCATAGTTGACGACTATGTCGAAATTCCGACTAATTCGTCACTATTTTGAGCTGTCTTAAGGAAATCATTACAATTTCGTTACGCAAATATCGGAACAGTATCACTTTTTATACGAATAAAATCGGAAAATCACCTTAAATCTAAATATGAAAAAATTTTTGTAAAACATTTTATACAGTCCAATTTTATAGTGATTTGATGATTTTTTAATCATGTCACCAAATTTTCATAAAAAAAAATTACCAATTACAGTTTTTGAAGCTTCAGCATTTTAAAAATGTTTATTTTTAATTTATTAAAAAATTAAAAAACAATATAAAATTCAAAAAATTTTGTTTTTAGTGTTTTTAATATGCAAATAATTTAAATATAAATCCACAACCGATTAAATTCTTAAATATTCAAAAAAAATTACTGTTACTTTTTATAAAAATTTATCTAGCAGAGTAATTATATTAATATTGACATGAACTTGGGTATAAGATGGGACGTGGTTATAAGATACTGGTGCTGTGCAAAAACCAGTATTCGAATTACGGTTTTTGAAAATAGTCTGAAATTTAAATGTGACTTTATCGGAGTCGATTCCTCCAATCAAAAAATTTTAATAAAAAAAAAATATATATAGAAATTGTTATTGGAATTGAATCATGAGAAAATTAAACTGTTAAATTTTTAAAGATCTTCAAATATTTTCTTTTGAATTTATTTAAATTGTCGAAATCATTTTCGAGAACAGTACCTAATATTTTAGCTCTTAACGATAACTCGAACTAGGGTTCACACAGGTTCAAATACACAAGCTGGGGATCAACAAAAGCGTAAGATAGCCAAAAAGAAACCAAATCTAAAGACTAAAATTTTTTTATCTCCCGTTTATATGGAATGTCCATAAAAGTTGTGAATACAGCTTCACCAGCTGAACTTATTAAAAAATGTTTGCATTTTTCATAGCTTATTTTAATTTTGATTTTAATAAACTGCAAGGAATCTAACCTATTTTTACCGTTCACATTAATATTGTTGAATTAGTAAAATTTTGTCACAACAGACATTTTTACTGTTTGTGCTAATTTTCGGAATAATACTTTATAAAAGAAATTAAAAATTCTCAATGTGGACCATTTTTCAACAAACTATAGGCAAAAATCAAAACACTTACAAGGAAAGGTATCTCTCACCGATTTGAATAATTTTTGGATATGTGATACAGGACAAAAATCTAAGGTCGACGTATTTTTTTATACTCACATAAAAAAGAACATTTTTAAAAAAATAATTTCATCAATAAAATCGAAAGGAAAAAACGCTTGTTTTTTTATGATAGAAATAGTAAATAAATTTTTGTTTAAAACTGAATCAATTTTTGCTAATAAATGTCATGCCATGTGAAAGGGAGTTTGAAATGCAATTTTTAATTTAAATTATTTTTACAAAGAAAATAAGTTTTACGCAATTTTTTTAGGAAACATTGAATATTTTGGGCTTTTCGTGGAAAAAATATTAAAAATACAAATGTACAGTAATTGGTATTTTAAAAATATTTTTTGGCTAGTACTTTTATTAAACTTTATAACACAAAAAAAATTTTGTGATATATGCTGAAAACTAACGGAGATATTTACATAGAAAGTCATATTTTTAAATTTCCGATGATTTTTTCTCATTCCTTCGGGCAAACAAGTTAAAAGCACAAAGTTGTATAGAAGCCTTGTTAAATATAAACTTTTCCTATCAAATATTTACACATGCGGAAATTTGAAGAAAAAAACAAAATTTTTGATACCCATATTGTGGTCTTCATCTCTAAAAAAAAAAAATTTTTTTTAAGAAAATAAATGCATATTTTAATAATGAAAGTTTTGACATAAAAACTTAAAAACAATAAAAAAGGTAACTTTTAGAGTTCTCTTAAAAAAAAATATAAATGAAAATGAAACAATTTCGAAAATGCGCCTCTTATGATATCGACTAAATACTGTTAAAAATTACAACAAAATTACAATGAAATTTATTTCCATCATGTGTGGATTTAAAATACCTTTCGTTTCTATGGTATGGTATTTCTATGGTATATATATTTCTCTAATAGTGAAATTGTGGCAAAAAAACGAAATTTTGGCTGATTTTCAAATGTCATTTTGAAACCGTAAACTATCGATTGAGCACGTATATAAAAATACGTCGACCTTAGATTTTTGTCCTCTATCACATATCCAAAAATAATTCAAATCGGTGAGTGACACCTGGGGACCTTTCCTTGTTAGTACTCAAAATTGATTTGTACAAAAAAAAAAAAATTAAATAAACTCTTCTCATCTATCTTATGGTCATTTAAAAACAGGCACATTCACAAATAGTCTTAAAAGAAAACGGATTTGCTTAAAAATTTTCATATCCTTTCTTTCAGTTATTACTGGTATCTACTCATAGATTTTTTATCAAAAACCCCCCTCCTCCCCTAAGGTAAATCCTGGCTACGGACCTGCTGTCTACTATCTGTTTTTTATAATTAAGGTCTTTTATAAATTTGGAAAACTGCATGCCGTTCGTTTTTAATAAATTTCTTAAAAGTTATTAAAAACGTGCAATATGGTGCATATCCCTCTTAAAGTAAACATCTTTAAGAAAGAAATAGCATGTAAATTATTTCAAATACCAGCGGAATATCGGGGAATCTTATTTAGGCGCTGTAGTTTCTTTTTTAAAACCTAATTTTTGTGTTTTTAATATCAGGAAAAAAGGATTAAAATTAAAAAAATATATATATCTCTTTTATTCAATATTATATTCAATGTCTTTAACAAAGTGCTAAAAAATTTTAAAGTATTTTAAGAAATAGTTATATTTTGGTGTAAATAAAAAGAAATTGCAATTTTTTACTTTAAATCGCTCCCAAATTGTAATTTTTAATCTTATATTAATAATATTTCGTCTCAGGATACTTAAATGTGTCCCGTTTTCAATCGGAAGAAGCAATTGTATAAATAACATATTTGATTTTTGTTCACTTATGCAAATTCCTGGCCTAATTTGTCCACAGATATATCAAAGCATATAAATATATATTTTTAATTAGTGTCACCACATGAGTCGACAACCGTCTATTAGACCAAGTCAAAAGCTACTTTGTATGAAATCCTCAGTGGCCCCCTTGAAAAACACGATGGTTGTAAATTTAATAATTAGATCCCTTGAAAGTCCAAGAATTGTCAAAAATGGCCCGGTTCTGTTCGAAAATCCGGTTTTCGGAGAGTAATTTTAGATAAAATGTATTTAAATTTTTCTAAAGCATTTCAAATTTACGAAAAAAACCAAAAGTACCTACTTCTATGTTAAACTAGGTGAAGAATCTGATTCCGGACTTAAATTTGACGTACAATGAAGTTCGGTGCCAATAAACGCGTTTAAAGTCAACATTTTAAAATTTTTTCATATCATTTTTTTATTCACTTTTGTCTTTTGCATTGATCTAGGAAACTTTTTTCCAAATTAATTAATGCATTGTTTCAGCCCATTTTATCGTAATAATAATTAAAAAAATTAAAACAGGATCGACCTATTTTTGAATGAGATACGATATTTTTTGTTAAAGCATAAACTCTAATAAGTTCAATGGACGTTAGTCCCCTTTTCCATCCGACAAGTTTTCTTGAAAGCAAGTCGAGTTTGAATGAAAGAGGAACATAAGGAAACATCAAACAGCATTTTTTCCCCAACATTCGCGATAAGCTGGTTCAATTCGTATACGAACAGTTAGAGACATATCACGCACGAGACGACTACTCCGATACTGCCCACTCAGCGCCTCTTTTTCTTGGAGAAACCCCACTCAGCCCAAAAGGAAGCATTCGAAAAATTAAAGTACCTGGTTCGGTCTCAAGAGCTCGCTTCATGGGATTTATGCTCTCAGAATATACCTGTTTAAAAATCAATTTGAGTTAACAGGTGTTATAGTGATATATATAATAGATATACGACACGTTACATTAAAATTTACTATGCGAAAATTTAACAGAAATTAATGTTTTCACATTGATCGTGTATATGATCTACTGGTTCCAATGCTATATACCATTTGCTACGCCGAAGCCTGATCTTCAATTAATTGGAAATCTTATTGAATTTCGGCACAGAAATGAACGAATCTCCAAAAAATTTTTGGCCAAGTTCGGCAATTTTTTATGGTACTTTTCTGAAACACTAATAGGACTTGCATTTTTTGATAGAAGTATTAACGTAGAGATAAAACGATTGATGCTGTCAAGTGCTGTCACTTCAGAAAGCTGGCATAATCAAAAAGTCATATAAGCTTCCATTACTTTCAATTCCGCTGATGTTTCGAATTTCAGAATTGATAATTTCGTTACATCGATTACTTAACAATTTTTCAAATCAATTTTGTGAATGATTCGAGTGATGATGATAGTATGAGTTTTTTGAAAACCGATACAAGTTGTTGGATTCAAAATGAAAAATACTTGTTGGCAGAAGAAGTCGTCAAAAACATTTCTGTCATGAACAAAGTTACGACGAAACAGTTTCGTCACTAGAAGCGGAAAACAGGCTCTACTTCACGTGTTAGAAGACCATTGTAAACTCCTTCCTTTCGGTACAACAAAAGCCAATATTTCTGAACGCATGCAGCATAAGAAAATACATTCACAATGATTAAAAGTAATTCCTTTAAAAATTACTATACAAAAATATCGTATCTCATTCATCGTATCATTCAAAAATGGGTCGATTCTGTTTTTTTTAAATTATTATTATCATCAAATGTGATGAAATAATGCTTTAATTAATTCTGAAAAAATGTCCTAGATCAATGCAAATGACAAACATGAATAAAAAATTATATGTAAAAACTTTCAAATATTGACTTCAAACGCGTTTATTGGGACCGGACTTCATTGTACGTCAAATCTAAGTCCGGAATCAGATTCTTCAGCTAGTTTAACATAGAAATGGATACTTTTGTTTTTTTCGTACATTTGAAATGCATTACAAAAATTTTCAATACATTGTATCTAAAATTACTCTCTGAAAATCGGATTTTCGAATAGAACCGGGCCATTTTTGACAATTTTTGGGCTTTCAAGAGTTCTAATTACTTCATTTGCAACCATCGGGTTGTCAGGGGGGAAGGGGGTACGGAGGATTACAGATGCTTTCAAAACTGTAACAATTTAATATTTTTGTCCTCTATAATGTATAGTTTATATTAAACATCTGCATGAATATATTTGTTTTGCCTGCTGCAGAGTAGGGTGGTCCACGATCTTATGCCAAAAACTCAAGTTGAATGTAAGAGCCAAGAGACCCTCTAAATATTTTATATTTGATAAAAGAAGCAAGTAGCCAAAAAATCAAGGTCATAAGTCACGTGGAAAGCAATGCTCAGCGCTATTTAAAAATATATAAAGCTGGAATTTTTTCACAATTTTTTGACCAAACTATTGGCTATTTTACATTACAAACAATGTTAAGGACAGTGTATCGTGAAAGTCATCAAAAAATTAAATCTTTAAATTTTGTCTTTGGAAATGAACGGTTTCTGTAAACTTTTTAGAACCGCCTTCTTTGTTGGTTCGGTCGGAACTTGCTTTTTATTTGCCTCTACAGTCCGCAGCAACAGCTGTTTTTCCTGTTCATCATTTGTTAAAATCTTGGAGTAGTTTAACACCTCTTTCGGCGATGTCATTGACAACATTGATGTGTTTTACTGTTTTTTTAGCCTCTGTGAACTCGGGGTCCTGTTCCCATTGTCTAGAGTGCTTGTTTAAAAAGCTTTGCTTAATGTTTAGCTTAGTCAGCAACAACGTTGTTCTGATATTAGCATAATCTATCAATTCACATTCGTCACTTAGTAAAGTAATATTCTTCAGGTGCAGGTACTGACATTTTATTAACAATGATCAATTTGTTTTCAAAACTCGCTTTGTCGGAAAAAAGTCATAGTCCGATCAGTTCATCGAAAATGTTTACCACAAGGGTGGCTGCAGAGCTTTTTTTATAGTTGTAGCTATCTCTTTGTTTAATCCATTGTACTTTTCAGCTTCATCAGAAAGCTGCATTGGCGGTGCACCGAATCGGACAAATCTTTCCAAGTTTTTTTTTTTTTTCTGTAAGAACTCTGTAATAACTGTAAAAACTAGACCTTCAAAAAGGTACAACTTAAAAGAATAGATAAGCTTTGCCATCCACCGAGAGTGATATATTGGTCCAGGTGCTCTCCTATGAATTGTTTCTATCGGGTATCCCAACACCAACAACGCGAGTTCAATTAACTCCAGATAATCATCTCGAGGATGGTCTTTCTTACTTAGAAGTGAAGTACTCTATGGTAAAGTTTTTGAACTCAGTTTCTTGAGGGGAAACATTTAACGGCGCGTGTTTGTAATTATACCTTCATTTTGCTAGAACAGCAAAATCTTGTCCGAAAAAGTTGACAGATTGCCAGTCCTAGCCTCCTATGCTGGTGGAAATGAGAAACTACTAGGAATGCCAAAACTGGCTTGTGGAGCAGGTTGGAACACTGGCGACGCATTACATAAAATTCTCAAAACATGGAATCTCGATAGTAAAATTATTGGTATGTGCTTTGACAAAACAGCCGTCAATACTGATATGAAAAATAGAGGATGAACTTTAATTGAAATTAAACTGGGAATATAACTCCTACGGTTTGCTTGTCGCCATCACATAATGGAAATCATTTCGAGCAAAGTATTTCGAGTATGTTTGGGCTCTTCAAGCTCTCCTGAAATTCCCATATATGAAAGGTTGAAGGAAACATTTTTTGCAAGTGAACAAAAAAAATTTTGTTAACAGATTTTTTTTTTTTAAATTCAAATTCTTTACATTCGGATATTCTTATGCTAGGAATGCTGAAACGTCTTTAACCCTGCCCGTATGATACTTAATTTTTTTTGGCCAATTTTTAAATCTGAAACAAGTGGCGCGTGGGCAGGACAGATATATTTTGTAAGAAAAGGATAAACGTTGTTACTTTTTTATATCTGGTGTTTTTAAGAGCAGCTGCATTAAATAAATTAATATTTGCTACACACATCACTTCCAATTCAGAATACATTTATATTAAATAGTTTTGTTTACTCTAAAAATGTCAAATTAATTATTAACAGCACAGTAAATATTTGATCGAAACTTAACGAAGAACGAATTGAAAGAAACGGCAAAGAAATGCAAAGAAATTACAGTCCGTCCTACAAATTTTTCACCAATTCGTACCATATGCATACTCACTCACACCAATTGAATCTATGCATTCGTGCTATTTGAACTGCTCTAGTTATAATTTTCAATGATCAATTTAATTAAGTATTATACAGGCTTTATCTATCGTATGTCTGCAAGACGCTTGCCTTGTTAATGTTTTGCTCTCTCTCTTCTGATAAGGTTATAAGTAGGTTATAAGATAAGGTTAGAAGTAGGTCAACAGCTTTGTGAACTTCTCTTTCAGCTCCTGAAGGACAAAAAAAATATTTTTTAAATCACGTGTTTTAACGAAATTTAAGAAAACTTAACGTTGTTGAGTAATGCCTTCCTTATGTTGTAGGGTGCTAAAATTTTGCATAGTTTGTTCTTTTATTAAGTGAAACCAAGTGAGAGGGTCTCTTCATAAAACTAAAGCTTTTTGGACCACCCTACTGCAGAGTGTGCACTTTCGTACTGTACCACATTTTACAGTATCTTCCATGCTCGTGTACAGTACTTTCAAATCCAGCACAGACTGAAGCGAGTACTGTACAGCATTCGGCTGGATGTGTACAGAGTGTGTACTACCTTGCTGTAATTTCAAAACATTGTAAGTACACAAAGTAGAATTTGCCGTACCACATATATGCGCTCTTGTTTTCAGTCATTGCTATTCGCTATCCTTACTCACAGATGCCATTAATTGTCCTTTTAACTGAAACAGAACAAAAACAAAAATCTATTGCAATAACAAAGTGTCAACAGTGTAGTGGACGCACATTTTTAATAGTTGAATTTGGAATACTTGGTATCAGCAAATATTTCATACGTGAAGCGTGATTCAAGGAAATATTTTAAAGGGGCGTTGGGATGTATTCGTGCAGATGTCTAATCAATGTGCACAAAAATGGATGCGGATCCGTTTCGAACCCGTTATGAGTCCGTCAGTACGTACTTCATGTTGTTATGTTTCGACGGGTTCCGTTTCGAAGCCGTTACGAATCCGTCAAAAAAATAGTCACAGCGTTAACATAAAAGGCAGGCTTAAATTTGTTATCAAATCTTTTATTTTATTTTCAGTGGATTTAGGATATGAAATACAATCGTGTACATATTTTTATTTTAAATATCTTTTGTATATCATTAGCCAATGCTTAGAAAAAATGAGTCCGTCTCGAATTCGCGTTACTTCAAAAAAAGGAATCCGTCTAGAATTCGTATTTAAATTCCATTCTGAGTTGGAGACGGATCCGTTAAAATGAAAAAAAGTGATTCGCGTTTTTGAGAGGAATCTCATACGAAAACGGGTCAGTGACGGAGACGAAACGCAATCCGTTTCGGATAAAATTTACGAAAAAGTGAGTCCGTCTCGAATTCGAAACGGTTCTGTTTTGCACACTGGGCAGTTTATATAGTATACTAGCCGAACTCCAGCCCGCTTCACCAGGCTCTTTTGTAACAAGCTTACATTTATGTAGCTAAATATGTGTCTGTGAAGTTTATGTATTCAGAAAAGCTGGTTTGGGTATGTCTATGTAAACTGTAGCGGTAGAGCCTTTTTTTTTAAATTGTAGAGCCTTTTGGTATTTTATCCTTCACAAGCGAATTCGTAAAAATAAAAGGACCAAATTCATAAAAGAAAAAAAAAATTTAGCTGGCATCTCTATGGTAAGAGAACTACATCGTTCTTAGGCTCAAGTAACGGGCACGGATTCAGCGATTAATTCTTACGTCGTGTTTTAGATGGCAACTAAATGGGAAAAAATTACGTTACATTTAAATTCTGAAGACTGAATCGGAATCAGCGACCCATTTTCAGCATATGTTCGCCCAGCAGCGAATTCGTAAAAATTTAAAAATTGAGGTGGCAACCCTATGGAAAAATAAATCATTTTGAATTCGATAAAATTTAAAAATTAAGTGGCAATCCTATGGTAAAAAATTCCATAATATTTGAAATTCTGAAACCGGATTCAGTGACCCAAAATTTAGGTAGCAACTCTATTTTTTTAGCATGTAACCCTTGCACTATCTACATTTAAAAAAAAAATCAACTATTTTAGTTAAAAATTACGGTTAGCAGAAGGAAACAGGCGCTTTTTTCACTTTGTTTTTTATATATAGACTATGCACATACATATCGGTGATTCCACGCTAAAAATGACGTTTTTGTGTTAAAACTGATTTTGACGATTCCGTTTTTTTTCATATTTTTGCACATTGCACACAGGGGCCGCTTGTATGGAAGGCTGGCCAAAATTGATTTTTTTTTTAAAAAATAGGATATTGAAAAATTTTGATGCAGTGGTAATTAGGAGGATATTTCTATGAAAGCTTAGAAATTTTTTGCTTTTCTAATTTTTTAACAGCAATTTTTTAACAGGCTTACATTTATAAAGATATGTTTGTGTAGTTGAAAGTGTCTGTGAAATTTCTGTATTCAGAAAAGCTGGTTTGAGCATGTCTATATCAACTGTAGCGGTAGTGCTCTTTTTAAAAATTGTAAAGAATTTTGGTGTCTTGCTTTTCACGAGCTAATTCGTAAAAAAAAAAATAGTTGGCAACTCAATGATAAAAAAATTTGCAGTTTTTAAATTCTGACAACGGATGCGGTTTCAGTGACCCATTTTTACTGAGTGTTCACCCACCGAATTCGTAAAACCAAAAAATGTAACCCTCATTTTTTTTTACTTGTAGCAGAGGGAAGCAGAGTTTCTGTATTCAGAAAAACTGGTTTGAGACTGTCTCTATGAATTGTAGCGGTAGTGCTTTTTTTAAAAACTGTTAAGAATTTTGGTGTCTTGCCTTTCACCAGCTAATTCGTAAAAATATAAAAAAATAGTCGGCAACTTAATGATAAAAAAATTACATTCTGACAACGGATATGGTTTAGAGAGCCATTTTTACCTAAAGTTCGCCCACCGAATTCGTAAAAACAAAAAA
This sequence comes from Coremacera marginata, assembly GCA_914767935.1. Classification (NCBI taxonomy): domain Eukaryota; kingdom Metazoa; phylum Arthropoda; class Insecta; order Diptera; family Sciomyzidae; genus Coremacera; species Coremacera marginata. Next base: position 58,746,313 of record OU612044.1, on the reverse strand, counting down.
ATCTAGGTGGCAATCCTAATTTGTTTATAACCTGAAGCCATCGCATCATAATTATCAACATTTTAAAATTAAAATCAACTAATTTGGTTAAAAATTACGGGCAGCAGATGGAAACAAACGCTTTTTTCCACATTGTTTTAGAAACATATAAAAAAATACACATTTATATACATACTTACAGCGAACATCTCGGGTTTTAACAGCTTCGGTTTGATCGATTGATACTCTTGAGCACCGGGTTTTAAGCGCTGTAGAATTTGTATTATAAGCGGGATTTGAAATTTTGTTTACATATTCTTGAATAGTTGTACAACAAAAATCATTTAAAAAAAAAAAAAATCGATTTTCAATCGACTATATGAATCTCCCTGGCCGTGAAAATTATCCATACATATATTTGAATGAACTCTTCGAGTGCTTTTACTAAAGAGATTGACAAGAATTTATATTTCAAAAGAACATCCTCAAGTTAAAAATTTTAGAATAAAAGCAATATAAAAATATTGAAATGTGGTAGTTCGTTAACCGAGGCTTTGCTAACAATTAAACTTTTTAAATTTTTAGGTTTTGTGTTTTTTGTTTTGGTTCTTCTTTCATCTTTAGTTTTGTCCTTGGGGTAACGAATTACCCTAGTGCGGCAGCTATTTTACGGGAGCAAACCTCGCAGCCAAGGGCTAAAATTAATTTCGTTGTTATACCTATATATACCAATACATATTTAATAGCTGGAATATGCATAATAAATTAATCAATTTACTTCATTTTAGGAAAATCACTTCTATTGCTACGTCATCTTTACAATAAACAAAAAAGAGTCCATGCAACTCCGCCAGGAAAACAGAGAGTGGTTTACAGTAAGTAGATTCATCAGATTACATCACATCTTTGAATTTTGCAAATCCTTTTTATAGGCCCTACAGAGCGAACTAAACGACAAGCTGGGCATTGACAGTTTCCTGGTGCAGCCTATACAGCGACTGACACGTTATCCGCTGTTGCTGCAGCAGTTTATATCGGTAAGAAGGTGGGCGGTAGATGTAGCAGATTTGATAGATTCAAAACTAGTGAAAATTTATAGGAATTCTACAAGTCCGGTATAAGCTGCAAGCCGGTGCTCATGTCTGTTTGCAAGCTGGAGACACGCATGCGTCGTTTTCTTGAGGTGGTGAACCAAGCAGAGGAGGTGCACGATATTGATGAAATAAGCGATGTAAGTAAAGAGCATAGTTTATTTTCATAACATTTTGAAAATAATAAATATTTTTGCAGTTCAATATTCTATCACAAGGAAACTTTCGCAGATACACTGAGCTCGATGCCTATCAACATAGATTGCGTAAAAAGTATCGTGCGAAGGTGTTTCTATTCGATCACTGCTTAATATGTACCGAGGTGCGTAAGAAGCGGTTAGCCTATCGCTGTCACTACTCCTGGGAGTCACTCGAACTGTTACCAAATACCTCGAAGCATGTCACGGTATCCACCAAGGTGCGAAAACAAATAAGTACGAGTAGCGAAGGAGCGGATCAGCAGTTGAAGGAGGAACTCGAGTTATATGCACTGGACGTAAGCTCGATGACGCAGTGGTTGCGTTGCGCACGGAAAATAAACGAGCAGGCACGCGTCGCAGCAGCTGGACGTGGCAAGTTCTCGCTGCCGATGGATTTGGTGCTGGGTGTATTACTCGCCGTTTGGTTGATATGGCGATACTTGTATTGAGAAATAGCGAACTATTCGATAGAGTAGGTGGTTCGTTGTATTTTCATAGGTCGGGTGATTTTATACAGCTTTATTTTAGTTTTAATAAAATTAAGCGTTTGATAGAGAATAAAAAATGGATGAAATTTTCTTTGAAGCTCATAATTTTCCATTCTGTTGATTTTCTGACTGCATTCTTTCGTCCTGGTCATGCATCATTATTTCGTTGCTTGTGTTTATTTTTGTTTGTTGTTTTCCAACTATTCCCTGCTGTAATTGTGTCCTTTCTGCGCAGTAAAGCAAGAACAAGAAGAGCGGAAAATAAGCAGCTTTTGACGATTATGATAAATTGTCGGCGCATCCAGGACACACTTGTGTGTATGTTGATGTTTGTTTGTTTATTTTGCCATGCATATGCATACACGAATGTCCTTTCTTTGGCATCCTTAAGGCTGAACATAAACAGCAACAGCCTCCACTTCTCTCCTTCTTCTTCTTATTCTTGCTTCTTTTGTGTTCTTAATGAAGTTGCTTTTGCAGGATGAATGGCAACATCTGCATAGCAACAAAATTTGATTTATTTTATATTTTGTATGCTTGCCAGATAAACGGCGAATTAGTGAAAATTTTCAGAAAAAGAGTCTATAATTCTAAATTGCACAGTGGGCGTATTATACTAAAAACAAATGGTGTTAAAACAATTTTTGAAATAATTTTTTAGGAAGTTTCATGCATTAAAAGTTTTAATTTCAAACTCATACGCAGCCAAAATTTATTTGGAATCTTTTTTCCCTATTTTGTAATTGTAAATTCACCACAAGAACAGAAAAAACAGACAGCTTGTTTTTGTTCTATAATAAAAAGTTAAATTTTTTTATTAAACAAAATAAAAATAAATTAGTAGTAATAAGTAATAAAAAAACAGGTACGTCGTTGGGCACACGAGAGAAGCGAAGCTTTTTCGCAGTTACATAGATTTGATAGCTAAGCAATTTTTTCTTTTTAATAAATTAACTTTTAAATTCAAAAATTTAAAATAACATAAAATAAATTACATATATACAGAAAACATATTTACTGCTTATTTTTTATTGTTGAATGTCAAATTTCCACGCCAATTACATATACGGGCATATAATGCCAGCAACTCTCCATTTTAACTCTCCACACATGTTTCTGAACTTGGCTGCACTGACTCATGCATGCGTTTGTTAATTCCATATTTATTGATATCATCTATTTTTTTGACACTTAAAAACGCTAATTTTCTTCGTACCAACAGCATAGAGTATAAATTATTATCTAAATATTGCATCAACTCTGCTAAATCTCTGGCATGTGTTAACATAGTTATTTCACTTAAAAACATGAAGAAAAAAAACTCTGTTAACCTCTGTTAACACATGACAGAGATTTAGCAGAGTTGATGCAATCTCTCAATAATAATCTCAATAATTTCTCAATAATAATTTATACTCTATGCCAACAGCACCACAAGCGCAATACAAACAAACCGATGCTGGAGACACCTTGTGGCAAATAAAAGCAAATTTTTGATAGTTGTAGCATAGCAAATACACAATCCTCTATCTATTAATAAATGGTGACGATCTACGGCAGCATAGCTTCTGTTATAATTAGGATTGAATTAACAACTGTTTCTAACAAGTCTTTGTGGCCTAGTGGATAGTGTAATGGACTCTCATTTGAGAGGACGTGGGTTCGATCCCCACGGGCCGGCCAAAAAATATTTCTTGTTTTAAAATTAAAATATTAAATTTTCTTGTTGTAATAAGCGCTAGCAATAAAGAAACCATCAAATTTCCAAGAAAAAATCTGTCGAAAATTTTTCAGATTTCACTCCAAGCAAATCACAGAACGAGGAGTAAAAAGCTTCGCTTCAATAAATTAGAAGTTTTGACTTCTAGTAACAAAGTCACTTTTAACGAGTTCTTCTGTTATTTTATAAAAATTTTATAAGTTATTTTTTAGAAACGAGTAATTCTTTTGCTTGAAAGTTTATATGGGAATTGTGGTCATAAAACAATGGTTAAAACTTAAAAAAATCTTCTTTTTTATAAAAACCAGCCAATGAGATGAAGAAGAGCTGCACCAAAAATTAAATCAATTCGTTTTGTGGTTTTTAAGATTTTTGATCACGAAGACACTTAAAAAAATCTTCATCGTAAGATTGCATAAAATTTTTGAATAATTAAAATCTTTGAAGTAGTTTAGACTTTATTTTTGTAAACTAATTTCTTTTGCTTATTTTCGGATACCTCCAAGTAGCCTTCGTTATTTGAAGACTCTGCGTTTTGTTTGAAAAGCTATATTCTTGTTCAGAAATCATAAAGATCCTTTCGATTCCCCTATAGGAAAAAACTAACTGAATAGTCCCTATAGGAACTAAACTAACTAATTAAAAAACTAATTTAAAATAAACTAGTATATGAAGTACTTTGAATTATATTAAGGCGGCAAATAGTTTTTCTTGCATTATATAAGTTAACAACAAATAAGTTAACATGTCAATAAACTCTGTTGTAGTTATTGCGAAACAACAGCAAAAAGACAGAACATCGAAACTGCAGAGTTGAGCAACAGCACATCGACCGCTCCAATTAAAATTAACGCTGACCAGCTAGGAAGCAACACACAAGCTGCCCCAATAAAAGAATGCTGACTAGAACACCTGCATACGGAAGCAACAATGATAGCTGTTAAAACATATTAATTATTAAGTTTCTTTTTAAGAACACAAAAATATTGTAATCACTCCTTAAGTAGCAGTCAAATAAAGTGCACCGTTCATCGGTGCGAAATTTTTAAAAAAATCAAAATCATAAAGATTTTATTAACTGGCGCCCGAGCTAATCTTAAAAAAATAACTTTTACCCGAGAAAATTTAAAGTGAATTTAAATGCCCTAAAGTAGTGCTAAAAATTAAACACTTTAGTTAAAGTGACAAGGACAACAATAAAGAAAATAGTGAAAAAGTCACAAACACTGTAATTAAATAATAATATTGAAAAAGTCACAAACACTGTAATTAAATAATAATAGTGAAAAAGTCACAAAGGTGCTAGTAATTGACAGATGTAATAGTGGAAAAAGTGCCCTCAAGTAGTGCAAAACTAAAAACTGTCTCAAAAATTACTCAAACATTAAGTGATAAAAATAAAAGTAGAGATAGTGCCCTAAAAAGTATTAAAAAGCAACTAAGGCTGGTACAAAAATTCTCAAATTGTGACGAAAACAATATAAAATAAAAAACAAGCGTTGAAGAACAATTCAAGACTCTTCATAATAATTACAACGAACGAAAAATAAAAAAAAGCGTGTTGCAGAGGAACGAGGCCCCCAAGTAGCAATCAACAGCAAAAAGGAAGTGTAAACGCACTAGCCACTCCGCCCGCAGAAATTAATCAAAATTGGCAAAGAAAACCCGGAAAGGATCATCTACTTTAGACAACTCAACAAATAAAATAAATTCAACCAAGATGACTACAATTAAACTTGTACTGTAAGGAATTTTACTTTTAATAATTTACCATTTTGTCATATTATTGCAATATTGTATTACAATTATTTAATTTTGTAAGCTTTAGGCATTCAATTGCATTAGACGCAAGGAAATCTTAATAAAAATATATAAATCGTAATAAATTATAAAAAATACTAGAACAGCTGGTTATTTAATTAATAGTTAAATTGACTTTACGAATTTTGATGGCTAATCCAAACAACCTTATCCGTCCACCGGTACTAAACGCACCAACACCACCCAACATTAATATGGAAGAGTTAGGCCCCATTATAGCGCAAATCGCCTCAGAGGTATTTTCAAGGCAGGGTCCAGCTATGGTTCAAGCAGCAATGAACCCAAACTCTCACCTCTCAAGAGTTAGAGATCAAACAATCGACGAGAGACACTTGAATAACATTACAGACTTAGACAAAATCCCCGACGTAGTCAAATGCTTACGCGAATTCTCTGGTAGAGCAGGCGAATTTAACTCCTGGAAAAAAAGCGTAGAGAGAATTTTAAAGATCTACGAACCCACCAAAGGTACGCCCAAATACTATGGTATCTTAAACGTAATAAGGAATAAAATCGTGGGTAATGCAGACATAGCATTAGAATCCTACAATACCCCACTCGACTGGCCAGCCATAGCAAAATGTCTAACCTTACACTACGCGGACAAACGCGACCTGTCCACGCTCGAATACCAAATGACCGCCCTAATTCAAGGTAGGTCAACAGTGGAACAATTTTACCAAGATGTCTACTCCCACCTGTCACTGATTCTAAACAAATTAGGCTGTTTAGATGTCAGTACAGAATCCCTTCAGATCCTCACCCAAACATATAGAGAAAAAGCACTCGATACTTTCATTCGAGGACTTAACGGTGAACTTCCAAAGCTATTAGGAATGAAAGAACCAGTTGATTTACCACAGGCATTACACTTATGTCTTAAACTAGAAAATCAAAATTTTCGAACCAACTATGCCAATAACCAACAGCAAACGATAAGAAAATACCACCCAAATTTAACTACACCCCTACAGAACAGAAATATCCCTATGCCACGCTATAGACAAAACTTTCATCCTCAAATAGCCTACATTCCTAATCCCCAAACTCCCACATTCCCAAAACAATTCCAAAATACGACACAGCAACCTAATCAATACCCGCAGAGACAACCACCCCCACGACCATTTGCTCCCAAACCTTTACCAAGACCTGAACCTATGGACGTTGATACAACCCTTCGCTCAAAAAGAATCGACTACATGAATAGGCCAAGACCAGAACAAGTCCCAGAGAAAAGACCACCGCCCTCCCAACGTAGTTTTATCCCTCACAAAACCCAACGCACATTCCATATAGACACTGAAAATGACGATAACGCTTTCAACGAATACGAACATGACCAAAATGAGGAAGAATACGATCAAACGTTAGAAGAGTACTTGACAACTATAGAATCTGAACAACAAGATTATACGGAACCATCTCCAGAGCTTAACGACATTCATTTTTTAGAATGACGAGCTCTTCATTGCCATATTTTGAATGTCAACAGAAGAGCGGAAAAATTCTTAGATTTCTCATAGACACAGGCTCAAGCAAGAACTATATCCAACCCGGTCTTGCAAAAAAAACTATTCCAAACGAAACATCTTTCCTTGGTAGGTCAATCGCAGGAGACGTGAAAATCCAAGAACACACGTTCATCAATCTATTTAACCTAGAAGACAAACTCAAATTTTTCATTATGCCAACTTTGAAATCATTTCATGGTATTTTAGGGAACGATAGCCTTAAGGAACTCAACGCGATAATTCATACAAATAAGAATTACATGCAAATAAAAAATAACAAAAGGGTAAAAATAAAACAACTAATTTCAAAAACAGTTAATTCAATCGATATTCGTGACGAACATATGACACAACAGCAAAAGCACACTATTAGAAACACAGTCAGTAAATTCCCTAAACTATTCACTGAACCAGACGAAAAACTAACGTATACGACAAAAGTCTTTGGCGAAATTCGCACAACCTCCGACGAACCCGTTTATAGTAAATCTTACCCATACCCAAATTCCTTGAAAAGTGAAGTCGAAAATCAGGTAAAGCAAATGCTAAACGATGGCATAATCCGACCATCAAGGTCCCCTTACAACTCCCCAGTATGGGTTGTGGAAAAAAAATCTGACTCCAAGGGTAACAAACAGTACAGAATGGTCATAGACTATCGCAAGTTAAACACAGTTACCACACCCGATAGGTATCCAATACCCGAAATTTCAGAGGTTATCTCACAACTAGGAAATTGCAAATATTTCTCAGTCCTAGATCTAAAGAGTGGTTTCCACCAAATTCCTCTCAAAGAGAAAGACAAAGAAAAGACAGCATTCGCGATCAACAACGCTAAGTACGAATTCAATCGCTTACCATTTGGCCTGAGAAATGCGCCATCAATCTTCCAACGCGCACTCGACGATATTTTACGCGAATATATTGGCAAAATATGTTACGTATATATCGACGATATAATTATATTTAGCAAAAGCGAAGAAGATCACTCACAACATATCGAACTTATATTCGAAGCTTTGGAAAACGCTAACATGAAGGTACAGCTAGACAAGTGCCATTTTTTTCAAAAAGAAGTTGAATTTCTAGGGTTTATTATTTCTCCGCAAGGAATAAAAACAAACCCCAAAAAAATCGAAGCTGTAGCAAACTTCCCGACACCTAAATCAATAAAAGACCTACGAGCATTTTTGGGTTTATCAGGTTACTACAGGCGTTTCGTGCAAGACTATGCAAAAATCGCGAAACCACTGACAACCCTCCTAAGAGGAGAAGAAGGTCGAATATCAAAAAAACAATCGGCAAAAATACCAATTAATCTGAACACCGAAGCCCTTGAAGCCTTCAGAAAGTTAAAAAATTCACTTATCTCCAAAGACACCTTGCTTTCCTACCCAAATTACAATGAATGCTTTGAACTTACAACAGACGCATCAAATTATGCAATTGGTGCGGTGTTGTCACAAAAAGATAAGCCAATCTCATTCATCTCTCGAACCCTCAACAAAGCAGAAGAACATTACGCAACGAACGAGAAAGAGATGCTGGCTATAATTTGGGCCCTAAATTCCTTACGCAACTACCTTTATGGATCTCAGAAAGTTATAATCCGCACTGACCACCAACCTCTTACTTACGCCATGAGTAATAAAAACAACAATAGTAAGATGAAACGATGGAAAGCCATATTAGAAGAATATAACTACGAATTACTATATAAACCAGGGAAAAGTAACGTGGTTGCAGACGCCTTATCAAGAATTCCGCCACAGTCGCAAGTAAACTCAATGTCCACGATGACCCATAGTGACGATAGTTCAAGTCAAAATCTAATAAATAGCGTTGATGCCCCTACCAACGTATTTAAAAACCAGATTATTCTCAACATAGGTCCTACCTCACCATACAAATTCCAGATCATATTTCCGACATACCACAGAAACACGATAACAGAATCTAACTACACTACAGAAAAACTAATAGAAATCCTAAAGAAAAATCTTAATCCATCTGTTATAAATGGTATAAAAACATCAGAACCAATAATGGGAAAAATCCAAGAGGTCTACCCATATCATTTTTCAAAATATCGCGTCAGGTTTACAAGACACCAAGTCGAAGACATTGCCAATGAGGAACAACAACAAGGTATAATTATCGAAACACACAAACGAGCCCATAGAAACACAAAAGAAAATAAAACTCAAATCCTAGAAAAATACTATTTTCCAGGAATGAGCAACAAAATAAAGAAAATAGTTAAACAGTGTACCGTCTGCAAGCTTAATAAATATGACCGACACCCCACTAACCCCGAACTCAAAGAAACACCAATCCCTACACATCCCAGACACACCCTCCACATAGACATCTATAAAACAGAAAACCATCTCGTTTTAACCGCAATCGATAAGTTTTCTAAATATGCCCAAGGTAAAGTCATAAAATCGAAAGCAATCGAAGATGTAAGAGAACCACTACGCCAACTTTTATTCTTATTTGGAGTCCCAAAAGTTATCGTCGTAGATAACGAAAAATCTCTTAACTCATCCTCAATAAACTTTATGGTCGAAGACCAACTAGGTATTCAAATCTTTAGATCACCTCCTTATAAAAGCTCTGTTAATGGCCAAATAGAACGATTTCACTCAACACTCTCAGAAATCATGAGATGCCTGAAATCAGACGGAACCCACCGATCCTTTATAGAACTTCTAGACAGATCTATCTACGAGTACAATTCTTCTATACACTCAACAACCGGAAAAAAACCAATAGAAATATTCTTTGGACGAAACGCAAACATAGACCCCGAACAGTATGAAAAAGCTAGACAAGACAATATTCAAAGACTTAAAGAAAAGCAATTCAAAGATATAAATACCACAATAAAAATCGACTACCTATCATAACATACAACCCAGGTGACACAGTTTACGTTAAAACTCACAGTCGACTAGGATCCAAAATCTCACCTAAATACAAACAAGAAACAGTAAAAGAAAATAGAACCACAACTATCCTTACAGAGTCTAACAGAGTAGTTCATAAAAGTAACATTAAGAACTAAACCCTTTTTAATATACTAAAAACACAAAAAAATAAACCCTGATTTTTCGTATCTCTGATTACAACGAACGCAGAATTATTGCTGACCGACTATTCCTCCGCACATCTAATAACTATAGACGATGGACAAGCAAAAATACAAAACGGAAGCTTTAAGTTCATTCACATAATAGACCTAAAAACGTACGAACAATTTTTATATGACACAGATAAATACGTCAATACAAATATCGAAAAAAATAGCCTTTACTATCCACTGTTAAAACACGAAATCTCTCAGTCCATAGACATTCTAAACCAAATTAAACCCTTTCATCCTGAAAGCAGAGGCAAGAGGTCAATAGATATATTAGGCACGGCATGGAAATACCTAGCCGGTAGTCCCGACCATGACGATCTACAATACATTGAAAATAATCTGAATGAACTAAATAAAAATAACAATCAGCAGATAACAATAAACACTGCACTTACCAAACGAATTAACGAATTATCAAAAATAACGGACCAACTTAAGAACTCACTAAGAAAAAGCGAATACGTAAACAACGAAATAGCCTCAAATATCCAAAATAGGATACGACTTACTAAAGAAGAACTGACAAACATTAGATATGCAATTGAATGGGCCAAAGCAAATATGGTTAATTCCATACTATTTAATAAGAACGAAGTAAAACAAGTACTAGAAAAGCTAAGAAATGAAAACATGCCATTTAGAAGTATTGAAGATGCACTAGAATTCACAAAAATCAAAATTTTATATAATGAAACAAATATTATGTACTTAATTAAAATTCCAATGACAACAGAAACAATTTACGAAAAAATTGTTATAAAAGCTATTAAAAGAAATAAAACAATTATTGATATTCCATACAAATCGTTACTAATTAACGACCATGAAATATTTGGTATACAGAACGAATGTAATAAATATAATTCTATTAATATATGTAACCACAATAATTTAATAAACTTGACAAACGATCTATGTGTAAGTAGACTAATATATGGCCTAGAATCTTTTTGCAATATAACAAATAATCAACATATACCAACAATAGAAGAAATTTCTCCTGGAATCTTACTTTTAAATAATTTTAATGGAAGTTGTTTTTTTAAAGAATCAAATCATAATTTAAAAGGCACATTTTTAATTAAATTCCATAACGAAACAATTAGAGTAAATAATAAATTTTTTAGTAATATTGAGATTCCACAAATGAATATCAAACCATCAATAATGCAACCAACACCCATAGAAATAAGTAGATACAATGTATTATCTTTAGAATCATTAGAAGAATTACATATCAATAACACACATTCAATTAAATCTATTCAGAAAAATATGTTTATAAGTAGAATATCATCATTTGTTTCATTAAGTGGTATTGCTTTGTTAATAACAGCCATTATAGTTCTTAAATATCCACGCAAAAATATAGAACTTGTTATCCAGCAACCAGAAGCAGCAGCACCTAGCCCACCAGCAACAACATTTGAATCTCCAATAATCACAGCGACACTGCCCAAACTCAACGACCTACCTTATTTTTGACGATTGTGGACAATCGTTTTAAGAAGGGAAGAGTTAACAACAAATAAGTTAACATGTCAATAAACTCTGTTGTAGTTATTGCGAAACAACAGCAAAAAGACAGAACATCGAAACTGCAGAGTTGAGCAACAGCACATCGACCGCTCCAATTAAAATTAACGCTGACCAGCTAGGAAGCAACACACAAGCTGCCCCAATAAAAGAATGCTGACTAGAACACCTGCATACGGAAGCAACAATGATAGCTGTTAAAACATATTAATTATTAAGTTTCTTTTTAAGAACACAAAAATATTGTAATCACTCCTTAAGTAGCAGTCAAATAAAGTGCACCGTTCATCGGTGCGAAATTTTTAAAAAAATCAAAATCATAAAGATTTTATTAACTTATATGAAGTAATTGAAATACTACTTAAAAACAAGTGGTTGATAAACTACTTTGAATTATATTAAGGCGGCAACTACTCTGATTTTGACATGTTTTAATTGCAAATTTTCATTAAATTACAAGTTAATATATATTTAACCATGTTATTTCATTAAATATTATTTACTTTAGGCTTCACTAAAATTTTGTTCCAAAAAGACATATTTTTTATGTACGACATTGAGCTGCAAGACAGACGTGGTAAACACACTTTAAAACTGATAAACTGCCTCAAAACCCTGTGAAACGATTAAAAATTCTTTATTATTTAAGATATTTAAACTAGAAACTAGTAGTGTTTAGCAAACATTGCACAATTTGGACTCTGTACGGAAATTGATGCATTGCTTAACAATTCAGCAAACACCTCATCACTTCAATAGTAAAGACGCACGCCTTTCCCTTCGTAGCGTCGAGTCTGCTCCATCACTTCATTGCGATTGACACTTAAAAGAAGCACTAAGCAAAATATCGGTGTGGCCATCGACCATGATTGATGGTTGCAAAGCGTGGAAAATCCCGCTGACACGCTTGTTTAGCTCATATTTTGAAATGAAACATCAAAAAGCTGGCTCGTGTTAAATAACAGGCGCAGTATCCACACAATTCCGATCAATTGGGTCGGCACCTTCGCTCATGTACCCAGGCGGTGGCGTGCCCGTTTTTGAAAACTGCTTCCGTGGTACGCATGCTCACATATAAGTGCAGAGTTCCTCCAGCTTCTGGAACTATCACCTGTTGGAAGCAGAAATAGTCCAATAAAGAAAGGATTAATGAAATTATATCTACCATCGCAGCGTACTTCTGTTGCTGATCACTTTTAACTTTGTTTACATTTTGTTTTCAGTTTTTATATTTCAGAACTTATTTGTGTCGACCAGGCATGATTTTTTGGCATGATTTATGTATTTATGTATTTTTCAAAACAGTCAAATAAATGATCTCTTTGATGTATAGGAAATTTAAAATGTTTATGCTTTTCAATTCATCTTCAGTAAGTGGAATATTAAATAGTTTTCAATTGGTTATTTTAAAGTAATTAAAAAATAATTTAAATTTAACTAATTTAACAAGTAGTTGAAAATATATGCCGACGAAAGTCAATTGACTTATTTAACGGACATCACCATACAAAATATGTTAGTTCGTTCTATGGAAAAAAGTCAGAATTTCAACTAGTTGTGGTTGACAAAATACTAGTGACTAGTTGTCAACCAAAAACTACTAAGAACTTGCAGCTAATACCATATTCTCACGTCGTTCTGAATTAAGTACAGTACAGTCTCTCGCTAATCCGGACACATATAGCTTTGGCGTATGTCCGTATTACTGGAATTCACGAATTATGTCCATTTTCAGAATTCACAAAGCGGAATAATTGAAAGGAATTATATGTGCAATTTTTGTTTCAGCATCATTCGTTCAATCGCTTTTATTAAAACAGTTTTGTAAGGATATTAAAAAAAAAAGCAATTAATAATAATTAATTAACATTGTTTCACAAAAATATTTTTACAGAAATTTACATACACATGTAATTATGATATAATATAATAAACATAGCGCCGTTACCATATTCACAACAATAATACACTGATTTGCATTGAAAAAAAGAGTCAAATTGTAAGCCAAACATTCTGGAATTTTTTTCTGTCTGAACTGGGAAGTCCGGTATAGCGAGTTTCCGGATAAGCAATTCACATCGTTTCGTTTTGTATTCTTTCTTCTTAGTTCTGTTATCGATTATTTTTCGATATAGGTTAGAGATGAAACCGATTTTTACGTCATTTCGATTGAATTACCTTAGAATGAGGTAATTCAGATTGTCAAATATTGTATGGCGTATTACTTAATTTAGAACATAATTTAGGCTTGAATTACGAATGAGAACCGAATTAAGTAATTAGAGGTGCCGTAAGAACATGCTATTACGAAAAAATTGTTTGTCAAAAAAAAAAAAAAAAAAATAAAAAATGCTGCCAAAAATTATTTCTTGTCGATTTCCTAATACAATGGAAGGAAAAGGAAACATTTGTGACGTTAGGGAAAATGTAACTAAGTACAAATGGTAAAGGCTTGATTAGCCAAGCGTAACATGTTGTGGCGTAGCGGGACATAGCATAGCGGGACGTTGACTCTAGGATGAACGAATACCGAAATTTTAATGCAACGTTTTGCATGCACCGATTTGTAGCCCGCAGAAAATTATTTAAAGTCACTCGCGTTTTTCTAATAGTACTGGGTAGCCCTTATTCGAAGCGCCCATCTGGCAACACTGTAACTTTCCGCAGTGATGCCAAATCGACTAATGACATACCGCGTTTGAAGCGTCATTCCAAGCAAATGTTTACAATGGAACAGTACACGCCACGCGAACGCTCTAAAATTGTTGAAATTTACATTCAACAAAACAAGTCAATAGTGAAAACTCAACGTGTTTCAAAAAAATAAATAAAGTGAAAAGTGCGCCTTCCAAGAAAACAATTTATCGTTTGTATGAAAGATTTACAACTGGTAATACTCTTGGTAACCCAAAGAGGCCAAATAAAAAGCGACCAAGGCGATCGGATGAGAATATTGCAGCCGTACGAGCCAGTATTGAGTAGTCACCAACAAAATCCCAAAATCGCCGTTCTCAGCAGCTCGGCATTCCCCGATCCACTTTACAACGCATTTTACGTGTTGATTTGAATTTGTTTCCGTACAAAATTCAATTGGTAAACAAATTGTTGCCTACCGATAAGCCACGTCGATCGGAATGGGCCCAAAGAGTCATCGAAATGGCTGAAGAAGACGAGCAATTTTGGCATAAAATTATCATGAGCGATGAAGCTCATTTTCAGTTGAACGGATCGGTAAACAAACAAAATTGCCGTATTTATGCCACTGAAAATCCACAAGAGATTCAAGAGGTACCTCTTCACGATGCAAAAGTCACTGTTTGGTGCGGCGTTTGTGCTAAAATGCTCATTGGGCCGTTCTTTTTCGAAGATGATAATGGCCACAGAGTTACTGTCAATCAGGAGCGTTATCGCGATATGATAAACAATTTTTTCATGCCAATCGTTCGTCGAAAGCGTATCAGGCACTACTGGTTTCAACAAGACGGCGCGCCACCACACACAAGCCGCACTACAATCGATTTTTTTAAGCAATTGTTCCCTGGCCGTTTGATGTCAAAAAATGGTGATTTCGATTGGCCGCCAAGATCACCAGATTTAACGCCACCAGACTTCTTTTTGTGGGGTTATTTGATATCAAAGGTTTACGTCAACAAGCCAAAGACCCTAGAAGAGCTGAAAACCAACATCCGTCAAGAAATAACCGCCATTCCCATCGAAATGTTGAAGAAAACCATGGAAAATGCTGCAAAACGGGCACAATATGTCGTAGAGGCCAATGGCGACCATTTACGAGAAATCATATTCAAAAAATCATGTAAGCAAATCTACTTGAACCCAATTAAATGATATTCATAACGAACAGACAAAAAATTGTGGTTTCTTTGATTTATTTAAAAATAAAATGGGCGCTTCCAATATGGGCAACCCTGTATTAACTCGTCAATTAAAGACTGCATATTTTTTTTGAAAGTATTCAATTTTACAATATTTGAAGTTAAACAAAACTTTTTGCTTGTTTCACAGCTGTCGAAGAAATCTTTTTTCTACAGACTTTTACGCTACGTCCCGCCCCGTTACGATTTCGGTATCGACTTGTACAAATTTATCAGTAAACAGATTTCAACGTGACAGTTGGCAACGTAGCGCTACGCTAACTTACGTTTGAGTAATCAGCCCTTAATGCTGGTGTGACGCAAGATATTATTTCATAATTTATAGCTTTTTATTACAGCAGCAAAAACCACCTCTGAGGAAAAGCCGAATTTGTGAGGAAACCTCGGAATATGTAGCATGCGAAATGACGAGTACTGAAGGTATTTGCTGCATTTGTTCTACACTATCCCTTATGAGTCTATGATAATTATTTATTTTATGGGCGCGTCCAGTTCAATTTAAGCGTATGATATTTTACAAGCATCTTTGCCCTTGTTGGAGTCAAGTAAGTCTGAAAGTGACTCCGATGGCGAAACGATGATCTGCTTATTGAACATGCATAAGGGATAAAAAAGGCATAAAAAAACTCGAAATTTTGTGAACAATTTTTTACGCCATTTTCGAATTTCACGTAGTTTATACGAGCGGCTAAGAGAAAACTTTGCAGAAAATGAAATTTACAGCGGCTTACGAATGGACAAACACCTTTCGGAGAAATTGTACCTTGCAGTCTTTTTATGGTTTGCTGGTCATGAAGCGTGCAGCTACAGAGACTTAGCAGACCGATTTGACCTATCCCTTGGAACGGTATGGAACATGATCTACAGGGTTATACTATATATCAGCTCATTGAGTCCACAGTTCATCAAACGGCCGAATGAGGAACCGAAGTTAGAGTCCAGAAAATATTTTGCGGAGAAGTGCGGATTTTCTAAGGCAATAGGCAATTTTTGTAAAAATGTATTCTCTCCATTGATTTCAACTAAAAACATATTAGGTTGCATCAATGGTATCCATGTTAGAGACCCTCCAAAGGCCGCCAAAGATGACTACATCGACAGAAAGGGCAATATCAGTCTATGTCTGCAAGCTGTCTGCACCGAGAAAAGGAAATTTATCAGCATTTTCGTTGGGTCTCATCGAGCTCATCGCATGATAGCTGGTTTTTTTCAAAACTCAAAAAGGTCACATCGTCTTCCGGAGGTAACAACTCTTACATATGAAGTGATTTTTAATTCATGGATGACCATTTCAGGTTATTATATATTGGGTGATTCTGCGTATCCCTGCAGTTCAGTTGTAGTTACTCCCCACAGCGATAATGGGCATCTAACAAGTGCACAAAAGGTATTTAATATTAAGCTTAGTAGTGGCCGAGTGGCAATAGAGCACTCTTTTGGAATACTGAAACAGAGCTTCAGGCAATTATATTATTGCAAAACTCGATGCATAAAAATCTTATACCACTTCATTCGGTCATACTGCGTTCTACACAACATTGCAAACGAAGACGACTTAGATTTTACTTTGGCTGCAACTTTAGAAGTTGTAGAAGACTGCCTTGAACACGGTGCCATTGCATAAGGAAACGCTGTAAGATATTTTGAGAGAAATTGAAAGCCTTTAATTTGGATAACAAACATTTGTACACACATCTTATTAACTAAAATAAAAGAATGCATTCATTGCATTCAAGGCATATGCATTATAAAAAAAAGTATTTTTATTAAATCAAAACTTAAAAAATTCATTCATTACACATAAATTCAATTAAAAAAAAATAGTACATAATAAATACATAATAATAAATCAAAAATAGTGCTACTGCTTCGTTATTTTAGCTATCAGCTCCAAATTCCTTTTTTTTTAGGTCATCATCCCTCTCGGCGCGTTCTCTTTCCCCTTGTCGCGCTGCTCCTTCAGTTCTCCAAACTGTAAGGTTTTTTCCTCAAAATTCTTCCTCTCTTCCAAAATGGTATTTACACGGAAAAAAATGATCAGTAGATATTACTTTATTTACAAGAAAAACTACATAACAACACTGTACTTTAGTCATTTTAATGAAATCACACCGCAAAATAACGTTGTAAGTATTTTATTTTGCTATGGAGAATAGTAAAATATTCCATATGTACCACTAAACAAAATATAAAACCGAAAGTTCCTGTACGAGAACTTAAAAGCTTTTTGTGTGCACAGTAAAAATTTAATAGATTATTTCTTTTGATTTTTGCTTGAGCCACATAGTACTTTTAAATGACAGCTGCTGCAATCTGCAATGCTGCAATGGCTATCCTGTTCTAATGGCTAAGAAAACAGTATTTTAATATTGAAAGAAAGAGGTAAGTAAGACTAAAGTGAATTAAATTATAAAAATAAAAGCGACGATGGTATATTAGTTTGTACACATTTACGGTTAAATTACGTTTGAACACATTAAAATTTGACATTTAATACACAAAAATTTACACAAGGAATGAATCGAAAAATACTTTCTTATACACAGTGAAATGTGGTACTTTTATTGGGAAAATGTTCAGTTTTGGCTCTACTGTAGCACAATTACTGGAAAAACAGTACAATTTGTATGGAATTTATACGAAACTTTACAGATATAGTTTTTTGCGTGTAAATGCTGAAGCACTTGTTTCTATACTGTCCACTTTTTGGATTTCGTGATTGTAGTCTCTATAAATAAGTAAAACGGAAGGATATTATTTTATTTTTGTAAATTAATTACGACCTTTTTCATAACTTTTATGTTATGTGTATTGTAACTCTAATAACACAGGCTTACACGGTCTTGGACCAGAGAAGACGTAAGCAGTTCCATATGTATTTTTGAGCTCTGAGTTTAAGTCCGTAGTCCGTTTTTTTATCAGGTGAAGTTTTGGAGATATATAGCTAAATGTGAAAAACGGTTCTTTTTCTGTTTATTGAACCGTATCTTTTTAACGCATCAGTAAGTATTAGTAACTATATTAGATTTTCTGACAGCAAATTTTGTAAAAATTCGGTTTTTTCAAAATAACTCTTAAACTTTCAATGACATTGTCAAAAAGTAAGCTTCTTGCCTAAATTCCAGAGATTGTCCATTTTGAATGGCTACAAATATGTATACAATGCAAAATTTTGAAATATTTTGAACTTAGGGGACCAATATTTTGAATGCTACAAAAGATAATGAACTGAAATAAACAGAGGTTGTGCAGCCTAATATTACTAACTCAAATCCTTTAAAGACAATTTAAATCGGCAGATGTGCTAAAATGGTATGGTCCAATTGACAGAAAAAGAACTCGTTTTTTACAATTTTGCCTATACCTCCAAATCTTGATCTGATAGAAAACAACGGACTATGGAATTGATTTCAGCACTCAAAAATACATATGGAACCTCTTTTGTCTTCTCTGCAGCAAAAGTTTACCCTTATTTGTAAACTTGTGTAATTTTTAAATTGTTAAGAATTATATTTTTCGAGCTCTAAGTCTATGTTGCTTTCTGAAAAAAACAACCAACAACAACAACAACACCCTGCATAGAGTAGTAATCACCGCTACACGTAGTTATCAGTAGCTCTTCTAATTTTGATGCATACTTTTTGCCATTGAAAATGTGATTAGTTGTGTGTGGAATAGACTATGAAAATGGAAGCACAACTAACAAAACATAGATCCTTGCAGTAGTAAAAACACAGAGGCGTCGTTGGACATACGAGAGAAGCAGAGTTGTTGATTCGATATTAAGTTGCAGCAGATCAAAATAATCTATTAATAGATAGAGAATGAGGACCAGTGTTGTCACTTCAAAATTTTAAACAGTGGTAGATTGAGTCTAAAATGAATGATTGATTTTAAAAAATTGTACTAGACTTTTTTCTTGTTACAAAAAAATTTGACGCAAGTCCTACAGCAAAACATAAAAAAAAAATCATAAGATGTATGCGTAATTATATGTATACGTATACGTACAAGTAATTTTTTCACGCTTAATTAGTTTTATTGCAAATAATTCTCATGTAATGTTCTTAAAACAGTACTGCAACAGTAATGCAGTTACTATGCAGTAATTTTTAATAAAAATCCTTAAATTAAGTCTGAAATAAAAAAGTGGTAGATTTTGGGAAAGTGCAAATAGTGTGTGGTAAGAAATTGGTAGGTTTACCATAATTGTGGTAAAGTCACAACACTGATGATGACATCTTGTAGCAAGTAGTTTAGCAGCTATCCAAACAATAAAAACTAAAAAAAATGTTGCTTCTACATATACCTTTTAATAGGTTGTGATCTGTTGCAACATGAAGATATATATATATATATATATATGAAAGGCAATATGTTGAGCTTTTTGCTGAATCGAACCAATTGATTCAACTAGTGAAGGAACCAACTTTCTTTCCAAGAAGTGATCTGCATAGCCATTACATCTTAGACCTCTTTCTGAATTCGCATCATGAAAAATATGATGTGAGTCTCAACGCACCTCTTGGTAATTCGGACCATTGCACCATCTCCGCTGTTTTTCCATATTCTAACCTTCGCACCTCTACGCCTGAAGCCCCGAAAAGGACTGCATAGTTTTATGGAAGCGCAAATTGGACTGCGCTAAATAATTTTTATCGCAACTTCAATTGGAAATTATGTTTCGCTGACAGAAATGTGAATGCCGAGGCTGTTATGGAGCATGAAATAATGTTATTGGGTATGCGGTCTTTCATCCCCAATAAGATGAGAAGCATCAAACCAAAAGACCACTCATGGTTTAATGAGACTTGCAGGATTGCAGTCAGGACCAAAAAGGAAGCCTTTCGGAATTGGCGATCTGATAAGAATGCCGATACGAAAAGACTTCGCATTGAGGCTAGGAATCGCTGTAATGCAATTTTAAAACACGAAAAGTTTCTTCACAAATCTCGCATAAGAGAACAGGTTCTTCTCTTCCCCAAAGGGAGCAAAAACTTTTTTGTTAAAAGAGTAAAGAATCAGACGTCATCGACTATTCCAACTCCTTTAAAAGATGATCAAATCCTCACGGACTCGGCAATATGATTTTCGTAGGGGACGCTCTTCTGGCGACCTTACGGCGTTCTTAACTGAAAAATGGAACCAATGCGTTCACTTATTCGGTGAGAGCACAGTTGTTGCTCTGGATATTTCAAAGGCATTTGACCGAGTGTAGCATAAAGCGCTCGTGTCTAAACTAATTGCATATAGTGTCGGTGGTAACTTTGCTCGGTAGATCACGTGCCGATCTTTCTTGCGAAGCTTTCTTATGAACCGAACGATCCATGTTGTAGTCGATGGCATATCGTCCAGAGATCACGCCATGAACGCAGGTGTACCGCAGGGCTCAGTTCTTTCGCCAACTTTGTTCCTGGTTTTTATCAACGACCTTCTGTCGTTGACTCACAACCCAATTCATTCGTTTGCGGATGGCAGTGGCATTTGCCATTCATATTCATTTAAAAACAACCGAGCTCTTTGGAGATTGAGAGGAGGAGGCAACATATGAATGATACACTTAACAATGACTTAGGATAAATCTCCGACTGAGGTCTTGCTAATAGAGTAGAGTTTAATGCTAGCAAGACCCAGTGTTATCTGTTAACCCACAAGCGAATCAATTGCCCCTTAGCTTCCCTCTATATGAACGGTGTAGATCTTACGGAGTCAGATGCTCTTGACGTTCTAGGCATTTCAATACAAGCAGATCTTCGGTGGAATGATCACATTTTTGATGTATCGAAAGAAGCAGCCAAGTGCCTTGGTTTTTTTAAAACGGTGTAAGAAATACTTCACTAAATCTTATCTTCGTTTGATCTATACCTCATATATTAGGCCAGAAATGGAGTACAATTCGCACATTTGGGCAGGGTCTTCGATATCATATTTGCGGCTTCTGGACCGGATTCGAAGACGTGCGATATATTTGTTAGGTGATGGAAATATTTCATCTTCTCTCAACTCTCTTGAACATCGTCGCAATGTTGGTTGCCTAAGCCTTCTGTACAGATACTACCATGGGAAGTGTTCAAGGGAGATACATGGCCTGACGCTACCAGATCGTGTGTTTCCTAGGTCAACTCGGGCAGCTCCAACTCCAAGCCCATCTCTTTACCATTGCAACTCCATCCTCCAACTAACTATCACCCGTCTTCCGAATCAACACAATGCTTTCGCGTTTATAGTGGGCATCCCCTGGGTGCTGTTTAAGTCTACAAAAAAAAAAAAAACATTGCTTCAGTTATAGTTACGGTCATCCGTCTTTTAGAGAGGACTATCCTCTTTTTTAGCCTCGTGTTCTTATTTAAAATGTTTTCCTTACATTGTCCTCTTCTTTTAAAACTGTCCGCTTTTGTCTTTTTTTTATTTTTAACTTTATTTGTGTCGACCGGTTAGTAATGCGCCATTCGAAAGAGTATTTTCTTTAAGTAATAATATTTGGACATCGGAAAAGTCGCAGATAAAAGTAACTACTTTGGAATTACTAAGTGTAACTTCTAAATGAACTGTACAAAGTTTAAAGTATTTTTAGAAAAAAATTAAAACGATATTTTTTAAAAGAAATATATTCTGCCGAAAAGTTTTTTGATATTTTTTTTAACAAATTTATAAAAAATTACTCTGATATATAAATATTATTATATAAAGAAAATACTCTTTCTGTTGGCGCAAAATTTCCCATAATTGCTTGCTTAATCTTAAAAAAAAATTGGGATATATTGACACAAAAAACACTGTAATATTTATATATTAACATGTCCATATTTACATATGAAAAAATTTTATTACAAGTTATTTATGTTGTGTTTTATTAGATAAAATCTACAAAGACATTATTTGCTTGTTAAGAAAAATATGATCTCAGTTAATTTCTATACTTCGGCAGAACATATACTAAAATTGGAACGATAGAGAAGATCGGCATGGCCCCTGCGCAAAGATGACACGCAAAATCATGAAGCGTTCCACATTTTTCAGATGGTATTATAGTTGGAATTAAGGGAAATGTTAAAGAAAAGGGAACTACGAAAACAATGGCAAAACAGTCGCAGTCCGAGAGACAAGCGAATGTACAACATGGCAGCAAAGGACCTAAAGTTACGATTATCTGAACTAAAGAATGAAGATCTAGCTGTATTCCTCAGAAAATTACATGTTTCTAACAAAGATGAGTACACTCAGTTCTGTTTTTAAACGATTTTTTTTACACGAATTTGATTAACATTTTGAATAACAATTTTAGTACTAACAGTTTTCACCGCTATAAAATGTTTAATTTTTATTATACTCCCGTGTTGCCGCGTGTAAACATGCATGTCAACAGTCGTCCCTATTGTATTGTATGTGTACTATATTGTTTTTTTGCATTCTTTTTTATGTTTCTGAAATTGTGTTTTTTTGCATTCTTTTATAAGTTTATGAAATTGTTTTTTTTTGCATTCTTTTATAAGTTTATGAAATAAAAATATACGGAAATATTAGCTATAACGCTCCAATATGAGTTTAAAAATGGTTTATTGTATTATTTCTACAGATTTGTTAAATTTGGAACCAATCTTCTACTTTTCCATAAGTGCAATGCATTTTTTTACACGATCTTTTTTGCACGAAATCTTTGGGAACGTATCTACCGTGTAAAAACAGAACTGAGTGTATAACCTTTAATTTCTAATTTAAGGTTAGAATCTATAAAGACTCCAGTGGTGTTTGGTGTAGAAGTGATCATCATAGAGGAGAAGCATTTGGGCAGCAGCACCAAACAACTCAGCCTTTTGCTCTGAATAGCAATAGTGACGTTGAAGAAGTCTTGAAGTTTCTTGATGTACCGTGTCAAATAGACTGGCCAATTAAACATATTACTCCTTCAGAAGTACATGTTGAAATAAGCAGGTTAAATGCTAAAAAATCTCCAGGTTTTGATTTGATCGACGGCCAAGCTATAAAAGCCTTAACGCGGAAATGTGTTCGCAGATCTTCGACTTGACCATTTCCCTTCACTGTGGAAATGTGCAATAATAATTATGGTGCCAAAACCAAACAAGCCCGAAAATGATATTCTATCATACCGCCCGATAAGTTTGCTGTCTACTTTCTCAAACTATTTGAAAGAATATTTCTTCGTAGGGTGTTGCCAGTCTTGGCGGAAAATAATATTATTCCAGAGCATCAGTTTGGTTTTCGACTAAATCACGGCACTCTTGAACAATGCCACAGCGTAGTGTATGTCATTAGTGACACTCTTGAAAATAAAAGATACGCATCTGCTGTGTTCTTAGATATTAAACAGGCATTTGATCGAGTCTGGATACCTGGATTACTTATTACTTACTATTAGTATAAAGTAAAAAAAGTTCTACCAGCACCTTATTATTTGCTAATAAAGTCGTATTTGAACGACCGCCGTTTTTATGTTCAAATCCAACACGAGTCTTCAAAAATATACAAAATTGATGCTGGCATCCCGTAAGGAAGTGTTTTAGGTCCAGTTCTTTATACACTCTTTACTTCTGATATGCCAAATTCTGCAGATGTAACCATTGCAACATACGCAGATGACACCGCAATTATTGCATTCAAAGAGTCTGCTGTAGAAGCGTTCCGCTTAGTGCAGATCCAGTTAAATGAAACCGAAAAATGGCTTAAGAAATGGAACATAAAAGTTAATACTACCAAATCTGTACATGTTACATTTTCTATGAGAAAAGGAGACTGTCCAAGCGTGTATACCGATAGTTCAGAAATACCACAGAGTAATGTCGTAAAATATCTTGGAGTACATATAGATAGAAGACTAACTTGGAAACAGCATATCAAGGCGAAACGAGAGCATCTTATCTTAAAAACTAGAAGAATGTACTGGCTGATTGGTCCAAAATCTGAACTAAGTTTAGAAACAAGGTGTTACTATATAAAGCGATTTCAAAACCAGTTTGGACTTATGCCATTCAACTTTGGGGTACTGCAAGTAACTCTAACATCTAAATCTTACAGCGTTACCAATCGAAAACTTTGCGGCTGATTGCTGGAGCTCCTTGGTTCATATCAAACGACGATTTTCATAAGGACCTTCGTATTCCCACTATTAAAGAAGAAATTAAATCATACAGCGAAAAATATCTTCAACGACTAACCTACCATACCAATTCACTGGCAATCTCTCTGTTGGACGACGCGTTTGAAACTAAAAGACTGAAGCGATTTCACATCTTAGATTTACCGTTCAAATCTTGGTAAAGTAAGATGCAGCAATAACTATTTTGATTTGTTATACATTTGGTTTGTTATTATTTTATTTATTTAAGTTCATGTTGTAAATATTTTAGATATTTCGAAATGCACTTATATATTTCTTTTTAATTGCTCAATAGCTTAAAAGTTTTTCTCTATATTGTTGTTCCCACTGGGGCTCAACAATCTCTGTTAATTATTTCATTGTAAACGCATTTGTAAATCGCATTTATATTGTCGCAAGATAGATTGCAAATAAAGATTTACTTATAAAAAAAAAAGTTAATTTCCAAATAATTATTTTTTCCATAAAATTTCTAAAATAACACAAAGGAACAAATTGTAAACCTTTTTATACAACCGACAAAATTTTGCATACTTGTTTCGGATGATTACAATGGCTTGACATAACTAAAAACAGAAAGTGAATTCATTGTAACAGGCCTAAATTTACAGATACATCTATACATAAAAAAATTTCAAAAATAACAAAAAAAATCGTTTAAATAATTTATATAAACTAATAGCATAACAAATTTTAACATAATGGCATTAATTTTAAATTAATCACTATTAAAGATTATTCTGAGCTAAAAGAAACAGGTCTTATTTGGTAAGTGACGTTGAATCTTCTTTTTTGAGGAACTAACAAAAATCTGCCATCATAGCTGAATCCCACCATTCTTGATATCTAAGGAACCTCTCTGCTTGTTCATCACTCACTGCACCGTGATTATCAGGAAAAAAGCCTAAACGAGAGTGTAGATAATTAATTTTGAGCGACATTCTTCATCCAAAGTTATGGTACGACTGAAACAGTTCATTTACTAAAAGTTGATAGTTTTCTGATTTTTAATTGCCTAGAAAGCAACAAAACATTTTCATGCTTGTAGTCCCTTTTGATTCAATTTTTGGGTTCATCCTTAAGGAATTTCTTATTTGTGAACCTATAAAAACTCCTTTCAACTTAGCATCACTAAGTTGAGGAAAAACTGTCTCTGAATATTTGATTC
This sequence comes from Coremacera marginata, assembly GCA_914767935.1. Classification (NCBI taxonomy): domain Eukaryota; kingdom Metazoa; phylum Arthropoda; class Insecta; order Diptera; family Sciomyzidae; genus Coremacera; species Coremacera marginata. The sequence goes on along the minus strand of OU612044.1, from coordinate 58,720,640 downwards.
CTTCGCTTTCATGTGTACAATTTCATGTGTACTTATTCATGTGGCTTATTCTAGGTTATTCTAGCAAAATTCTGAAACTTTGAAGAAAACTGATATTAAACGCGTCACAACACTCTGATGACTTGATATATGAGATGACTTGAGAGGTGAGGTCATGAGGTCAACAAAAAAATATATGATTACTGTTCTGATTGTCAAACCCTTGTTTCATTGTGTATTTTTCTATAATATTTATTGAATGAAGAATTTTTATGATTTTAAATAAAGTATTGATTTTTTGAAGTTATATGTTTTGCTACTAGCTTTGCTTATTGTTGTTCTTGTGTGTTTTTTTTTTTTTTGTTTGAAAATAATGGTCAGCGTAAATATAGTTAATATTGAATCAATGAATCTGCCTAACAGAGATGTTTGGATCGGTGGGCGGTGTATAGAACTAAGAATCGATAGGGTACGAGTTCGATTACCACGGGGGGCCAAGAAATATTTGAAATACTTTATATAACATTTTCTTGTCGTAATGGAAGCAAGCATAAAATAAACATAAGTTCCTAGAGAAACGGTGTCGAAAAAGTGTCATTTTTGAGATTTCACTCAAGCAAATTACAGAACGAGGAGCAAGAGCTTCTCTTCAAAAAAAGTTTTGATTCTATCTTCGAAAAAGCTTACTTTTCACCAAAATATGTATCAGAAATTAGAAGAACTCTAACTGCTTTATCGTATTTCGAAGTAATTTACTCGAAACATTGACGAACAAATAGAACATAAACAGCTTGGTGGATCACAGCGATAATCACGACTACTGATGAGTTTGTATAGCGGCCAACAAAACAGCTGTCTCGTCTGCTGTGCGATTACTACTCTGTACAGGGCATTGTTGTTGTTGTTGGTTGTGTTCTTCAGAAAGCAACATAGACGTACAGCTCAAAAAGTGTAATTCTTAATAATTCAAAAATTATTAGAGTAATAGCACACATTACGTAAGCATATTAACCCTAAAAATGTATGCACATTTCATATATCTGCTGAAGTGGAAGTGTCTTCATTTATTGAATTATTGAAATCAATTGAAACACCTTTCTTGGCACGACAGCTTCTTCACCCAGCACATATTCAGGGTTCAGTCCTTTCATCTCTCGCATGAGATCGTCCATTTCCCTATGCAGCATACAAAAAATCATTTGATATAAGCAAAACTTTAAAAATTTAATCCAGATCTCACGGGTACACTATTTAAGGGTAAAGGGTAAACACGGGTCCAGTTTAAGAATTGTGCATTTTATTTCGTTCGTACCGCCTCTCCAACCCATACTATTATGCTTCTACCTGATTGCCAGTATAATAGTGGCAATTCTTGCAAAGTTTCAGCAATGACAACCCACATTTTCTTTTCATTTTTGAGCTTCGGACTTCATCCAACAAGCGGTCGTAGCTCCTTCAATAAACATATTAGGTCTGTTTCAGTACTAACTTCAAGTTAAGTTAGAGGAAAATTCAAGCTGTGAGAGAAATTCAACTATTTGTCAAAATGACAGAATTTATCAAAAAGTACGGAAACGACTTAAATCAAGTTTCAAACACAACAGATTTTCGCATAATTTTGCAATAGAAAATCATTGATTATTTTCTTGAAATTAATACTTTTTTGTAATAAAAGACATTTTGTGCATCATATTTAAAAGATCAACACTAATATATGACGAAAACATTTTAATTTATTTTCACATATCAATAGAAACTTTTCATCTGCAAACTTCACGATCAGCTGTTCGAAGCTATTTGAACGAGCTCGAAGAAATTTCAAACTTAAAACAGTAAAACATTTTGCTTGTTCTTATTTTTTCTCGAGCTAGCAAAATGTGCAAACAAAAGCTTTCAAGCAACTACATGTTACTTGAAGTGCGTACACACAGACCTATTAAAAGCTTAGTGGCCGTATCCAACCATTCGTTATTTTTTCCTTCAACACCTAAACTTCCACTTGCTCGAAAGTCTATCACGCCGTCCAACGTTAGTTGTGTGTCTGAACTTCGATAAGTTTCTTCAATATCGCCCAACGTCTGTTGGGAGTCCTCAGTATTTATTTTAGAAAAAATTATTTCTAAAAAACTTGAATTAAAATCTTGTTTCTCGTGTTCCACCACTCTGGAAATCATTTCTTACTGATAGCTTTCTTCTGAATATAGCGCTATTTTATATTTGCTCATTTCAATATTTTATACATACCAGTTTGCACTCGCTTAAAAAAGTCTTTGGCGTACAATTCACATTTATTTTATATGGCTCCATTTTATTTATTTTATAGTTTCAAATATTTAAAAAAGTCATTTGATCAGCGGTTACTTTACAAGTTTCTACTAGCTTTCTGTTCACGTACTTTTTTACTATTTTTCTCTTTGTGACATTTTTCTCTTAATTCTCATTTTACTCTCTCCCTGCAAGTAAAGTACGTGAACAAACCTATTCTATTAGGGCTATATTTCCCTGGGCGTTATTTCATTGAGTCGAAAAAAAGTCATAAATTGGACACATTACATATCTTACTACAAATAATTGCAATTTATTATTCTATGTTAAATTGATCCGTAGATTGATTGAAAAACCACTTTGCTAATTCTACAAAAAATCTTATTCTAAATGATATTTTCCTATTAATCAACGTTAAATATGCACTGAAAGCTGACCGTAGGTAAATTTTTTTTGACTAAAACATGTTTTCTCGTGTAAAGAGAAAGTTCGCCTCAATTCACAAACTCCATAAATAAACTGTCAGCCAATCGCTCTCAACATGCAGATGCATGCGATAACGATTCCGTGTCTTACAAGTTGTACGAAATCGTTGTATCGTCCTTTGTAATCTAACGGATACACTACTGTACTGTCCAACATCCCAATACATCAATGACAGGAGAGACAAAATGGTGTAAAGACAGACACTATAAATATAAGAAACATTACGAAATTCCTTTGCCTCTGAATCTCAGCAAGCAGCTCTTTAAATATTTGTTTGTTGCACATTTGTTGCCAACAAAAAAGGACAAATTAAAAGAACTACAACGACAACAGCAAACACAAAACAAAAATCCCAAGGATGCTCAGACACACACACGTTGCTACATGTACTCACAAATACTCGTTTGTTCTGGGTTGAGCTGCTGATATTTTTTACTTTCCGGTCAGTGAGTTTGCAATGCATTTTAATATATAAATATGTGTGTGTGCACTTCCTGCCTTGCTTTGCATAAGTTATAATGAAGCAACCCTGATGAGCTGTTGCGCCTGCAAGCGTGCAATGTTCCTTTGCGAAAATATTTATTCTAATGCTTAACGACGAGTGTGTTTAAATATTTTAAGTTTGTTTTTTGTTGTTTCCTGTTTTTTTTTTTCAAAATAAATGGCTTATAAAGAACTGCTTCTGGTTCTAAAGCATCTTTACTGTTTCATGCCAGCCCCAACCTTCCAACCCCCTTGATTATTTTGTGTCATTCTAGATTTTGACTTAAGTGAATATGTAAACATGACGCGACGTTGTAAGACATGCTTTGAATTGCTGTCACTTCAACATTGTTGCTGTTCCGATCTTTGTTGCTGTTGCTGCTAATGCTGCGTCTATCCGGCAAGCATAATGCGCGTCTTACATGTATTAACGTGGCTTTTTAAGTGTATTAGTGTGCGACATGTTGTCAAGTTGTTGATTTGACGTTTTTGATGTTAATACGAGGCAACGGAATTTAAAACACTTTGCTTGATTGATGTGGGCGACGATAAGAAATGTAAGATGCTACATTCAGCTGCATACTGGCAGATTCATTGTCCTATTTTTTAATTTTTGTGAACAAATTTTTTCTGCTAAAATAAACACTTAGCACCGCTTCGCTTTTTCAGTGCAGGCAAGCTTGAAATATTGAGCTGCCTACTCATTTAAACAATTCATTGTTTTCGTTTTGAAACATAATCGTAATCGTATGCTTCATGATAATTTATTATAACTTAAATAAATTTACGCAGCCGCCCAATAGTATGCAATGAACTGTAAAATAAAAAATTCAAATAATTCGGTATTGAGCACATGTCTTCTTCGGCTGGGTTGAGAAATACTGGAGCTCTTGGTGTGTGTGTGTGTGTTTTTTAGACAAAACATTTTGTCACGTTTATATTCAACAGTCATCAGAAAACATTTGTCAACATTGGTAATACAGCGCAGCAACTCCTTCCACCGGCCAACCATGCGATGATAAACACCCTTCCTTAGAAAATGGGTGGGTACGAGTCATTGCTTACCCGCTTAGCTCAAGGCTGGACACGCTTTCAATCGACTCCGTTTTCCCTCCGTATTTTGTTTGTTCTTCTGTTTATTTTTGTTCCATTTCATTTCACTTTCGATAATAATTTGGTGAATTTGGGCCGGAATTCAACAAATACGCGCATAATACACGTATACGCACACAAATGCTTTCATAAGCATACTCGTATAAGTAATCCAATTCACGCTTGATGTTGTTTTTACCATTCTTGAATTACGAGTTTTTAAGCTGCATTAAGAATGAAATTGTTTTTTCCTTCTCCTTGGAAGGCTTGACACAAGAAAGAAAATAATGTGCCAAGATGTTATGTGCAGCCGTTGGGCCCTTTTTTCGGTTCAGATTATGAATTGTTATTCAGCGCAAGAGAGCCACACTTAGTCACGCCTAGGCACACCGACAGGCAAACGCACACAGCACACTAGATGGAACAGAAAGTTGTCGGCTACAAATAGGAAATGTCCTTTTTCAAAAAATAAAAAAAAATTTTTTGTTTTCCACACTAAGCCTAGTCAGCTAGCTATTCATTCATGTAAACTGTTTTGCACATTTGGAAAGCATTGATATCACGTGCTAAACTTTTTTTTCTCGCGTTAATGTGCAGAATCGTTTTGACGACAACTGATAAAGGATCAATTGAATCAGAGGAGGAGTAAGGGCAGCAGGCGAAAGATGAGCTACTCCCAAATATTTGCGTGAACACTTGTCAGCTGACGCAATGCCAACCCACTCCCACACTTTCAGATATGAACATGTTAACACAATTTTACAGACTCGAAGTGGTAGAGTCGAATAAGTTGTCAGCCTAACATTTAGCACACACACATAACCCACCATCCCGAGCATGCCCTTAAAAAAAAAAAAAGTCTAAAAATTAAGAAAGAAATATAGGAGTTGGGAGAAACAATTGTAGAATGCCCTCTGGTGCCACTGTGTACCAGATGTAATATGATGCGTTGCGATGTTTTTTCTAATCGACATACGTAATCGTATATAAATGCAACGTAACGTAACACCAAATAACGTAATGTAATGCGTTACTGAAAATGCGGCCTCACATGTTGGCAAGACGTGAAATCACGTATGTTCTGGCTCTGCCCTCCGGTTCTTGGAGCGACATACATGAGGATGACAAATCGACATGAGTTTGAAGCCAAATGTTAAAAGGTTAAATTGTGTTCGGCAAGAGGCGGTTTCAGTGACTGACTGAATGTTCAGACAGAAGTTGACTGAATTGAATTATGTTTGCATGTTGTGCTGGCAACAACAACAACTAACCGTCGAGTTCCGAACTTTCATTTTTATTTTTCGCGTTGGGGGTGTACGTGCCACTAGATGGGAACGTGATGAATTCTTTGATAAGATGATGTCTGTTAATATAAAATAGAGCAACAGTAGAATTCATTTTAGTATTTTCAAGAAACAAACAAATTTTAATTCACAGTTCTTTCTCGAATATTAATAGGAATCAATGAGTTCATTAAGAACTCATGTCATGTTAACATTTTTTTTAAAGCCTTGTTTAGAAACTACTTTAAAATGCTGGTGGATACATAATATTTGGACCAAGTTAGTGGTGCCGATTGAATTTGAATTGAATTAATTTTTCTTTTCGGCCGCCACCTCTCTGCAGACAATGGCAAACCTCAAAAAGTCAAAAACTGCCATGAAAGCTTCTTGAGAACATACGGCGTTTGGAGTCGGCATAAAGCTGGTAGGTCCAGTTCTCGATCATAAGAAGCTCGGCCAAAGTCTTTGAAGGGCTGAAATGGACATTTCGTTTTTTTTAGTGGTGCCGAAAGCAAACGGCTCAGTTAAATTTTCTCAATTTTTAATAAGAACGTTTTGAAAACCAATTTTTAATCATAATATTATTTAAAAATCTATATCGGGTGATTAAGGTAGCCATCACCTGTAACTGGATTTCAAATAATAAAAAGCAGTCACTTTTTTATGGTTTGGGGTCTTATTAGCTCAAAAAACCCTCCTGATTTGAATTGCGTTTCTGGCGTTGCTTAGTATCATCCTGCAGAGATGGATAAGTTTTGCAGGACATGATTGAGTTCAGATTATCCTGTATTGAAATGTCGAAGGCACCTTTGTAATCGAATTACAAAGTGATTAAAAAGCCGTAGCATAAATATGTGATCATTGGTAGATTTTCTACTAGCACTTTTTTTATGAATATTAAAAATAAAAAATTTTTATTTACCTAAAAAACGACAAAGATTCATAGAAGTATTTTAATTAAATTGACTCCGAAAAAAGATCGCAAGTTTTTTTGATTCATGTACTGGGCTCTAAGGTAATTTTTGTTGCTTGTAAGTCGAGCTATACTCGTCAAGACTTATTATAGTTCGACAGTGAAACCTCATCGCCCCACAGTGGTTTCATCTCGTACAAAGTTTGGAGAAAAATAGAGGCATCGTAGATCGATGAAAGTTAGTACATTTGGTACAAACATTTTTTAAAATCCGCTCACAACCAGGCCTATCTCCCATATAACACAAAATTTCAATACGCTATATTTTTTTCGAATTGAAGTTATATCAAAACAACTCCCTCAACATCTCAAATATATATAATCGCACGACGTTTAATGCGTGGAAAAAGAATGAAGAATTTAACTTACAAGTTCCTTATGTTGATTTTCCAATAGCTTACTAATCACACTATACAAGGTGTAAAACCTAAGAGTTGCCAAAAGTTCGGCTCTTATATAGAAGCCACCAAAAATAATGCATTACGTGACAAAAAACAAAAGTGTTTTTTGACTTGGATCACAAAATTAGTAAAATTCTGTAAATTGGCAAGAGTTTTAGTATAATTTTTTTTTTAAGGATTTGAAATAGTATAAGTTTATTTTAAAAGTAATAAAATTTAGAAACCTTTTCTCGTTTTTTTTTTTTATTGGGCTTAGTATAAAACGTTACGTGACATGACGTTACGTGACATTTTTTCCATTGTAATTCATTTAGGTAATTAAGTATTTAGGTAATTAAGTAATTATGTGATTTAGTTATTAAAAAACAAATTTAATATATTATGCCTCTCCTTGCCTCAACCAGTTTTCATTATTTTTAGCCAATGTCTTCCAATTTTACTAAAACAAAAACTTTACGAAATATTTACAAAACATTAACTAAAAAGAAAAATTACATTTGTGAAACAGTGCAGACGATTTGATCATCATGGTAAATGAATTTATATATTAATTGCTTAAATCAATAAAATAAAAATGTTTCTCTAAGATAATATCACTAAATTCGGCGGAAATGCCCATTTATGTAGAATAAAAGAAAAAATGTTGCCACGCCCACCTCTCATACTTTTTATATGATATTTGCATAGCACTAAGAAGGAGTATACCAATAAAATTGGGTTTATATGTTGAATGGACTATAAAAGATCACTTACGAAAAATTTTGCAAATCCGCACACAACCACGCCTACCTCCCATATAACACAAAAACTGAAAACACAATAATTTCTTTCGTATTGAAGTTTAAATAAAACAGCTCACTCAAGAACTTGAAATACATGTGTTTATTTAAAAAAAAAAATTGCTCACTTCGCAACTGTGATATAATTTAATAATTATTTAACCTAGAATAAATGGCAGTAGTTAATTAGTCCAAGTCAATTTCTTTAAATGAAATACAGTATTTATGCATATCAATGAATAACGATTTTTACACATAACTTCTTGATTTTTTGAAAAGATTGATTTTTTCTGCATTTTTAGTGTGTTAGTAAATTTATTCTTAATAAAAAATTAGCTGCAGACAATTTCTTATATAAGCAAAAGCAGATAAAAAATATACTTTATATTATATTAAAAATGTTTTTAGACTTATTCAGCCCAATTATACAACATCTTCTCCCGGGAGTTGTAAAAGGGAGTTTCGATATTTAAGATAGCAGATGAAGACATTTAATTTTTTTATTTTACATTCATTAATATTGACAGTTGATAAAGAAATTTGCTTTAAAAATTTCCAAAAAGTTTTTAAACTTTATCTTAAAAACGGAAACTCCCTTTTACAACTCCCGGGAGAAAATGTTTCGTAATTGGTCGGTGCCTCGTTTTTTTTAAATAATTTTAGGGTCTCAATTCTGTCGCCATGCATCTCAATTTTTCCGCACTCAAGATTTTCTGTAACTTATGGATATACGTGTGCAGATCTTGGCAACGGTAAAGTAATGACCATCTATATTTTTATCACACAAGCGCATTTTTTGTGATGGCTATCAAATCTATACCGGAGACTCGATTTTCATAAATAGGGTAGCAATAGAAAGGTCTTGCTCTGTAGATGTGCAATAAGGTTTTATTTCTTCTTAGATATCCTTGTTTTTTTTGAAAAGAGCAAAATCAATTTCCCATAGAGGAGCTCGTTTCCTATGCGATGCCTAAAACTATGGGATTATCATGTCGACATCTATTGGCTTGGCCACATTAAATTTGATGCCTGAAATTATGCATTGGTTTATTCAATAACGACGTGATACTGTTGAAAAAGGATTGCCAAACTGTTTGTTTGTACATTTTATATCATCGCTTGAACATTATAATTTTTTGATTATGTTGGTTTTAACGCAACATGGGCTTACTAGTAGTCTTTATTAGAATAACGTTTCGTGCTAACACATTACACTCTGGTAAAGGGTCTCTTCCGTCAATCAAAACATGATCAAACTGGCTGCGCGCCTTTTGTTCAGGTGGTAGCGAATTTTTCACCGCACTTTAAATTGCCGCGGGTCTGTCAAAAAATTCTGACAGGGAGAAAGCAACTGTTGATTAGTGCCAAATTTTATTGGTTGCGTTCAGCAGGTACAACTTTTGTGTAATTGGTTAGTATGTGCCTGGTGAACGAAAAAGTATCAGTGTCTGATCACAACGTATGAAAATTGTCTGTCTTTCGCCGCACTTTATTTTTTTTTTTGCTGTATTTACTCACCGCGTTGAATACGAGTATTTCCAGTTAAAAATATTACTTTTTAGAATAAGTGTGCTTTTATAACAAATTAAATAAAAAGAGAAAACACAATTTTTCCACTATTATTTGATCGCTTTTAAATCAATTGGGTTCACAAAAAATGTATCATACAGCGTTAAATGCGTTCAACAGGTACACAAAGGAACGTACACTGGTACCTGATCAGAGACACAACATGTTGTACCCATTACTCAATTATTATTAGGTTGTTCAAATCTTTGACGTCAACTCACAATAATTGCTTAAACACGTTACCGACGACAGCAACATTGCCGCATGATTCAATTATTATAAGACCGTCCGGACATTTGACGTCTACTCGCAAGAAATGATACCCTTATTTGAGGAGGAGAGCAAAAGAGCAATTTTTTAATGACATAAAAATCACGCAGTTGCCTGAATATCATACTGTTTCATAGTACAAACCACTAAAGATACATTTGACTACTACTTTTTGAACTACTTGCTTGTGTTGAACCAAAATAATACTATGAGCTTTAAAATTGTTATGGTCACATTTTTGACGTAAAATAATATTGAAAAATAAAACTTCTGAATGTTGTACACATTTAATACAGAGCTTGTATGAATATTTTTTTCACATATATTTTTTTTTATATTTGAGTTAAAATAAGTAATAAATTATAGTCAGTTTAAATGTAAATTTTATTGGTAAAATGTTTTTAAAATAGTTTAAAATAGTTTCTTTAACCAAAAGTATGAAAATAGTGATCTTTACGTTTGTATTTGGGAAATTCGAAAATTTTTACTTTTTCCTCTTTTGACAAAAGATAGCTAGTTTTAATCAGTCAACGCAGACATTTTTTTTTGTGTATATTACATATAAACTATATTTTATGGTTAATGGTTGTGCTAATATGTCTTCTAAGTGTTTCGGGATATAACTTCTTTCGAGAAGACTACACAACCCTGGTTGTAATTTTTTCAAGAACCCAAAAAATTCTTTTTGACGTAAAATTACGTCTTACAGAGAGCTTAACATTTTTTTGGGATTTTTTTTAACAAATTTTTTCCTAACGTTTTTGGAGTACACTTTGGGATATACTTAGAGCCTTTAATATTCATCGTACAAAGAAAAAAATATATGTCGTATATGTATGAGGCAGTTATATCTAATATCTATATAATAAGCAAATTCATGTATTGATGCTTCAGTTGCTGCTGACGTTCTTGTGCTTGTTGCTTTAGGCCTTTTTCAGATGGAGCAATTCAAAAGTAATGCAACTGCGACAAAAGTTGCTAGTCTGTGTATTTATACCGAAGCCTTCACATGAAGCAACTTAAACGCGACAAATTGGCAACACGTTCGCGACGAGTTCAATGCAATATGTATCGGTTATTTTTTGGCGATTTGATTTGTTGTTCGCTTAAAATTTTTGTGCGCGAAATGAAAAACCAAATATTAACCACTAAATTAGTGCAAGAAGTGGAAAAATATCCTTGCTTATATAGTTATAAGCTGGCAGGCTATTCCAAAAAGGATATAACTTTAAAAGCGTGAACTGAAGTGCATAAAGCCGTAAATTTAACAGGTGCTGAAAACTTGTTTTTAGAAATGCATATTTGCATGACTAGCAGCCCTATTTTGAATAATCGGAATAATAATAAAATAATATATAAATAAATAATCATTAATAATAAAGTTTTATTTCTTTTCGTTTAAAATGCTTCAATATCAATGAGAGATCAATGTTGCGTTGTGCGTGACTTGCTCATCTGAAAACAAAGGTTGCAATAATGTTTGGGATTGCAGAGGTTTCCAACTTTCTAAGCAATTGTGTTGCAGTTGGATTACTTTTCAGTTTCTCCATGTGGAAAAGGCCTTAGTTCGTGCCGAAATCATGAACGCAACATCGTGTTGTTTCTCGGAATGAATCGTTTTACGAATATTTCTCAGTAACGGCTTCTTTTGTTGTTTTTATTAATACGTATGTGAAATTGACATTTATATATGCATATCAGTTGCTTTCATTTTTGTCGTTTGTTATTGTTTTTGTTTATCTTCAGCGAGATAAATACAATAAACAATACAGATGTATTACAGAGATGTGCTGTAGAGCCAGTATGTACCCTATAGGAACAAACTAACTTGTATTTAAAAACAACTAATTAAAAAACTAATATAAAATAAACTAGTATATGAAGTACTTTGAATTATATTAAGGCGGGATCCACTTCAATTCTAAATATTTTTTATTGTATTATATATGAAGTAATTGAAATACTACTTAATAACAAGTGGTTGATAAACTACTTTGAATTATATTAAGGCGGCAACTCCTCTGACTTGGACATGTTTTAATTGCACATTTTTATTTGATTACAAGTTTATAAATATTTAACCATGTTATTTCATCAAATATTATTAACTTTAGGCTTCACTAACATTTTGTTTCAAAAAGACATATTTTTTTATTTACGACATTGAGCTGCAAGACAGACGTGGTAAATACACTTTAAAACTAATAAACTGCCTCTAAACCCTGTGAAATGATTAAAAATTCTTTATTATTTAAGATATTCAAATTACAAACTGGTACTGTTTAGCAAACATTGCACTATTTGGACTCTGTACGGAAATTGATGCATTACTTAACAATTCAGCAAACACCTTATCACTTCAATAGGAAAGACGCACGCCTTTCGTTTCGTAGCGTTGAGTCTGCTCCATCACTTCATTGCGATTGACACTTAAAAGAAGCACTAAGCAAAATATCGGTGTGGCCATCGACCATGATTGATGGTTGCAAAGCGTGGAAAATTCCGCTGACACGCTTGTTTAGCTCATATTTTGAAATGAAGCATCAAAAAGCTGGCTCGTGTTAAATAACAGGCGCAGTCTCCACACAATTCCGATCAATTGGGTCGGCACCTTCGCTCATGTACCCAGGCAGTGGCGTGCCCGTTTTTGTAAACTGCTTGCGTGGTAGGCATGCTCACATATAAGCGCAGAGTTCCTCCAGCTTCTGGAACTATCACCTGTTGGAAGCAGAAATAGTCCAATGAAGAAAGGAATAATGAAATTATATCTACCATCGCAGCGTACTTCTGTTGCGCTTCTTGAATGTAATTACTAGTCCTTTTTTGAATTAACTGGCAATGAAGTTTGGCATGAATCACTTTTGAATTATTTTAAAATCAATTAACACACCACAAAGAACGACATTTCACAATTTTCCATTAAAAAACTCTGATCACTTTTAACTTTGTTTACATTTTGCTTTCAGTTTTTATATTTCAGAATTTATTTGTGTCGACCAGGCATGATTTTTTTGGCATGATTTATGTATTTTTCAAAGCAGTCAAATAAATGATCTCTTTGATGTATAGATATTTAAAATTTTTATGCTTTTAAATTCATCTTCAGTAAGTGGAATATTAAATAGTTTTCATTTGGTTATTTTAAAGTAATTAAAAAATAATTTAAATTTAACTAGTTTAACAAGTAGTTGAAAATATATGCAGACGAAAGTCAATTGACTTATTTAGCGGACATCATCATACAAAATATGTAAGTTCGTTCTATGGAAAAAAGTCAGAATTTCAACTAGTTGTGGTTGACAAAAACTACTTTTTCAACTACTTTTAAATTAGTTGATTTTCTTACAGGGTAGCTACAAAAAAATGCATTACTACTACGCAGGCTTACATATACAGAGATTGCGCATAGTCATTGTGCTATGAAAACTCCATTGATTTTTTTAAATATCATAGTATCATAAATTCGAATTATTCGTTGAAATTAATTTATGTTTGTTACATATTAAAATTATATTTTGTTTGTTAAAGTTTTAAATTTTCAAATTCATTCAAAATATATATAAGTTCCTTACTTGGGAAAAATAAAACAAAATCATATTTTTCCGAAATATTTCTTTCCATTCATCAAACATATGATTGAATTAAATTTATCACCGAGTATATCAATTTAAAAATTCTACGTCCTCGATATTATCGAACTGTGTCTTTTGCTTACATAAAATAACGGCATGTCAAATATCTGGATAACCTTATAGATGAATTTCATGTAAAAATCGAGATGCATTGAACCCGACCACCTCAGATATCGATGAAATTTTGTTCATAGCTAAATTTCATCAATACAAACAAAACCTCATTTTTAGAAATGACTGTTTTACGATTTTTTGGGCGTGGCACAGTGGGAAATTTTTCGAAAAAACGCGAAAATGGTCGAAAAGAGCTCCATTTAAACTACAATAACTCAGAATCGGCTGAACCGATTTCCATATATTGGTATCATTAAAAAGATATTATAACAGGCTTTATGACACGTTTAAAAAATAAAAAAAATTACACCTAAAAAAAATTTTATAACAAAAAGAAAATTTTAACTAACGAAAAAACCAAAAAGATCAAGGGTTTTTTTACAGTGTAGTACTTTTTTAGAAAGGTTTATCCTTCACCTATAACATATCAAAAAATAAAAATGGGTTCTTTTTTAGTTTTTTTTATATAATTTTTTAAGTAGTGGCACGTGCAAGGATTGCACGTAATTGCCCATATATTTTTATATTGAAGCCGCGAAAAATAGCCAAACATCTGTTATATTACTGAGAAGTGTTCAAATTTCAGTTATATTCAAAATATACTTATAATGTGCAAAGGTTATTGATATAATATGCATAAAAGAAAATTATGTATGTATACAGGTAAAGTAAATAAACATTGTCCCAGGAAAATTATGAATATGTTTTAACCCCAAAAAGTTCTTGCGGCCGTACCAGCCCAAACCTATAAGTATACAGGTAAGCGCATAAAATGCTTACTGTAACTGTGTTTCTAGGATTAGCAAAATAAACACACTGCAGGTACCCCTAATTAAAGAATTGATTTTAAAATTGCCTTAAAAATTGCTATATAATTGCACCTGATGAACGTACCGAAAGTTTTCGAAATAATTCGAATAACAGCGAAAATATCAGGTCACATTCTTACACATTTACAAAATAGTTCAACAATTCTAACATTTTTTAAATGTTTACAAATAAAAAACCATCAACAATTGTTTATATTATTTGCCATGTTTTTATTAATTTGTGTTTTATTTTATTTAAATTTTTTTTAAGTTAATTATTTGTAAGAAATTTTGCGCTGCTCAAATTTGGCACAGTCAGAATATCTGCGCACATGTACAGACGTTTCATTTATCGGAATGAATGAATGAAAGCCTTAAGTTCCTGTTATAGTTTGAGCTTCTTTATATCTTGAAAAGAGCTTTTCTTTAACGTTGTTGTATTCGTCAGCATCTGCGTAAGCAACTTTTACGGTGGTCTTATATGTTTCTGATGCCCAGTGATAGAGTTGCCTCGTTGTCTGGATTTCATTTTTATTTGCAATACTATAATTTCGAGCACCTCTCTTCAATGTTCCTCCGATTCCATCACATGCAGATTTTCCGTGACTGGTAGCATAAAAGTGCCATTCAGCGTCAATACCAAAATCAGATTTGTGATGGCATAAATTAATGAAGTTATATTTATTTTTATATTGTGCTCCTGCACCATCTGATACGTAAATGATTTTATTAATATTGTTGGTTATATTGGCCTTCACGAACTGTATCATTTTTGAAATATATAGATGAACTGCTATACTATCATGGGTATTACAATCAGATATTATGGCGAAGCTTTTATGAGTTAATTTATCGTTATCTGAAAATAAACAAACAAAGAAAAAAAACAAATTAATAAAAAATATTAAATATTTTGATGAGTGTGGATGGATGTGTTTACTAATACCAAAATATTAAAATAATTACCTTTGTAATAAATAACGAACGGATGTATTGTAGCCTGATCATTATTCCAATGGTATCCTTGCACGGCATCTTGTACAAGAAATGCATAATTTTCAGCAAAGTCCATTTGAATTAACATTTCTCCTGATAACAGCGCCGCTCTTTTGTTGCTGATAAATTCAGATTGTCGCTTTGCTATGAAATGATGCGGAATCAGAACTTTGATGTGTTTAGTAAAATCGCTGACAAATGATTCTGGGTTTGTGGTTAACGATTCCAGAACACATCTAATCGTTGTATTCCACTTTTTGTATATTATTTGTTCAGTTTGGTTATTTTCAAAATGTTTTAGCATATGCGTTTTTAGATTACTTAAATTTTTGAAGCAGTGACCACACATTGAAACGCAACACTCGCTTTTTTCTATGTCAGCATTACAAACAACGAATTTGAGAACATCTTTGTAGTCGGTAAATGTGCATTGTCTTTCAATACAAATTGATTTTAAGCCACTTTTTTCAAACATCAATTTCATATTCTGATGCAATGTGCATATACAGATATTTTGCTGGTTTCCAACTCCAAGATTGATACAATTTTTTGGCCTTAACATTGTAAATTTTGTAAAACCCACTTTGGCCAAGGGATGTTTTTTTTTTAAATTCGTCTTTTTTGAACTTTTTCACGTAAGTTTCCTTGTTTAACAGTAATTGAATCTTGCGATCCTGGCATCATTCGGCTAATTTCATCATCTTCATAAAATAACTTGACTGTGCTTAGAGTTTCGGTTGGTAAACTACGTCTGCTCATTTTTAAAGGATTGATATCTGCAAACTTCGTTTTATTCCTTTGGATATGTTTACTTTTTTTGATACAATCGTGAGATATATCATCCCCAAAACGATCTTTAATTTCTTCGTGACTCATATTGATTGGTATGAGAGATAAAAGTTTTTGCTTTTCCAAAAGATTTGAGCTGTTTTCTATTTGAAATTTGATGTTTTGCAAAATTTCTTCGTAAATGGCTTTGACGTTTTCAAGTTACGCTGACAAATCAGATAATGGATCAGCTCCAAGTGAATCTGCTATATTTTCCAAAATTTGCAGTGATGTATGCTTCTCGTTTGATATATTTCCTTTTAAGAGGCGACATTTGGTTTGGTAGATGAGGAATAATATGATCATTTATATTTTCAATGAGTTCGTTGCTTTCGATGTTTGCATTACGGCTGGTACAAGTTGGAAGTTCATTCAATTCTTCGCTAATTTCATCGCTGGGCGTTGTTGGTAAATAATTTGAGACTTCATTCTGCTCCACGTTGGATTCATTACGACTGCGCGCTTTTCTTAGTGTATTCCGGCAAGTTTCGCAAATACGGCTACAATGAATGTTGGCGACAGCTGGAAAATATTCAATTATATTTGCAGCCTCGTTTTCACTTATTTTACGAAGCGAAGCGCAACACTTATTAGATATTTTTATGCATCTGTACTTATTGTTTGAATTCATATTCACTCAAAATTTAAAAATATACGCGTAAAAATTTGAATGGGATATCTTGGCTTCTCGAAACTGTTTATAATTATGAATTTCGGTATGTTCATCAGGTGCATTTATATAGCAATTTTTAAGGCAATTTTAAAATCAATTCTTTAATTAGGGGTACCTGCAGTGTGTTTATTTTGCTAATCCTAGAAACACAGTTACAGTAAGCATTTTATGCGCTTACCTGTATACTTATTGGTTTGGGCTGGTACGGCCGCAAGAACTTTTTGGGGTTAAAACATATTCATAATTTTCCTGGGACAATGTTTATTTATTTTACCTGTATACATACATAATTTTCTTTTATGCATATTAAGTAGGGTGCCTTTTATATTTCGGGATTTGGCAACCCTGGTGTTGCAATCTGTCAACTGAAAGCTCTATCGCAAAGTTTGACATTTGTTGGCTTATACGTACTCAGAACGTTTTAACATACGAGCGCTATTTGTGTTGTTTATAGTAACTTAAAAGATTCATCTCGGTCTAAAAATGGAATTAAATCGTGAACATTTTCGTGCGATTATTTTTTACAACTTTCGACGTGAATTAACACAGCAACAGTGCATGGATGAACTTAATTCAATTTTTGGCGATGAAGCTCCATCAAGGACCAGTGTTTATCGATGGTATGGTGAATTCAATCGTGGTCGTAGTTCACTCCAAGACGAATTTCATGAAGGTCGTCCGAAATCAGCTGTTGTTCCGAAAACCATTGATGCTGTACGCGAACTGATATTGCAAGATCGTCATGTTACCTATCGTGAGATTGAGGCAACCTTAGGCATAAGTGGGACCAGCATACATTCAATATTGCATAAACATTTGACTGTCAAAAAAATTTGTTCGCGTTTGATCCCACACAATTTGTCAATCGCTCAAAAAAAGGCTCGTGTCGATTGGTCGAAGGAAATGCTCAAAAAATACGATCGCGGTGCTTCGAAACACGTCTATGACATCGTGACAGGTGATGAATCGTGGATTTACGCGTATGAGCCCGAAAGTAAACAGCAGTCGACTGTATGGGTGTTTCAAGATGAGCCAAATCCAACAAAAGTTGTTCGCGCACGAAGCACTTCCAAGCAAATGGTCGTCTGTTTTTTCGGAAAATATGGACATGTCGCAACCGTCCCACGTACCACAACCGTAACAACGCAGAACAGTCAACTCTGAGTGGTACACAACCATTTGTTTGCCAGTTGTCTTCCAAGAAATCAGGAAAACCAACCGCCGAAGACGGATCACTCTTCACCACGACAATGCGAGCTCTCACACATCGGCTCAAACAACTGCATTTTTGAGCACCCAAAACATCGATTTGATGGGTCATCCGCCGTATAGTTCTGACTTGGCACCGAATGACTTCTTTTTACTCCCAACCGTGAAGAATAAACTGCGTGGACAACGATTTTCGACGCCCGAAGAAGCGGTTGCGGCATTCAGAATGCATGTTTTGGAGATACCTCAATCAGAGTGGCAAAAGTGCTTCGACAATTGGTTCAAACGCATGCAAAAGTGTATAGATCTTAATGGAGAATATTTTGAAAAACAATAAAGTGATTTTCGATGATTAATATTTGTTTTTGTTCTCTAATCCCGAAATATAAAAGGCACCCCTCGTATATCAATAACCTTTGCACATTATAAGTATATTTTGAATATAACTGAAATTTGAACACTTCTCAGTAATATAACAGATGTTTGGCTATTTTTCGCGGCTTCAATATAAAAATATAAGGGCAATTACTAGAAGTGCCACTACTTAAAAAATTATATAAAAAAAACTAAAAAAGAACCCATTTTTATTTTTTGATATGTTATAGGTGAAGGATAAACCTTTCTAAGAAAGTAATACACTGTAAAAAAACCCTTGATCTTTTTGGTTTTTTCGTTAGTTAAAATTTTCTTTTTGTTATAAAATTTTTTACAGTGTAATTTTTTTTATTTTTTAAACGTGTCATAAAGCCTGTTAAAATATCTTTTTAGTGATACCAATATCATGGAAATCGGTTCAGCCGATTCTGAGTTTTTGTAGTTTAAATGGAGCTCTTTTCGACCATTTTCGCGTTATTTCGAAAACTTTCCCACTGTGCCACGCCCAAAAAATCGCAAAACAGTCATTTCTAAAAATGAGAGTTTGTTTGTATTGATCAAATTTAGCTATGAACAAAATTTCATTGATATCTGAGGTGGTCGGGTTCAAAATTTCAGTTTTATCTAGATTTTTAAATGAAATTCATCTATAATGGCTGCATTCTGTTCGTAGCATAAAGTCAAACGGCAAACAGCTGTTCGTCAATAAATATGTTTTGTCTCAAATTTATTTTTATTATATTCTGTGTGCATATGTTTCAAACAAATAGTTTTAATTAAAAGCAATATTAAGCAATTTAATAATTAATAAATTTAATATTTGGCATTGTTACTATGCGCAACTGAAGTAGTATAAAATATTTTCGTTACCTAAGATGGTGACCAATCATGGAACATGTTGCGCGAGCTGTTTATGCTACCTACCATTCAGCCCGAAAGTTGTTCAACAGCTACGTAGCAAATTTTCCGCTGAATGCAGCCAATGATTGAATCGTGGTTGTACCTGCAGCACGCAGCCATTTATTTCTGATGTTTTTGAAAGATGCGGGGATAATTTTTGTGAGAGGTGAAAAATACGCTTATTTTATTACATCATGATCAGGGGCAGTCAGGCAGCCTTATGAATATTGAGATGATTGCATCTAGTGCTACTTATGAACATGTTTCGTGCTTTGGCGAAGACAACCGCCTCCTTCCGTTATAGGTAGTGTGGTCATTAAGGTAGTACTTTCCGACTTTTGAAGCAAATAAGTTCTTAAAATTTTTTGTTGAATAAAAAAAAAGACAGTTTTTATTCCGAAAGTATATATTTATCTATATTATATATTATATATATATATATTATATTATATATATATGTATATATTATTATTTGTATATTATTATATATTTATTAAATATTCGTAAAAAACAATACCTAGAAGTCTTATGGTCCAAATAGCCTCGCATTGATTGGCAGCGCATGAAACGTAGGTAAGCGGCTAGCACATAGCAAAATAAATGGTGATTATGCAAAACACAATTAAACATAGCACTTCGTCAAACAAATAACAGAAATAACTTTAATTATTGTTTTAAAACTATTTTATTTTCACAAAATTATTGTTTTCCACAATTTCCAGCAGCGAGTTATTCAACATCAAGTGTCAAAAACATGAAGTATGCACAAATATCAAAACAAAACAGAATTTCTATGTTTATCTATGTATTCAGAGATGATTTTCTGCTTTTATCTGAGCATTGCCATGCGTTGTCATGTTGTGCATAACCAGAAACACGCAAATGCCATTAAACAGATTTCTCATGTGACACTTGTTCAGTCATGCGCTGCTGTGCCTTGCGGGACTAACTGGACCATAACAATCACTTGTATTTTTTTTAAAGATTTGTTTAAGTTTGAAGTTCTTCAAGGGGCAAAAAGGTGAGTGCAACCCAAAATTGTATGTTAACTTCCAACAAGTATAAGTTTTTTCGAAAATAATATTTTAAAATAATTTTTTCTTACAATAGAACATTGTTAAATTTTGTTTGAATCTGTTAAAAACCAAATAAAAAAACTTACCAGAAAACTAACAAAATTACAATAAAAAAAGAGTTTACAATAAAGAGTTATTTTGATTCTTAAATTATAAAAATGTAACTTTTCAGTAGACATTTAAAAAAGTAGTTCACTCAATTTAATTTAGAAAATAAAATTTTAAATATGCTTAATATTCCTTCTTTCAATTTAAAAAAAGTTCAATTGTCATTTTTTCTCAGATTATCAAAATCCTTATAAAAGCAACTGTTCCTTTTCTGAGACATTTCTTACTTATCATGATAATTTTTGTGAATGAAACAGGATTTAGTTAGTTCTTGGTAACATTATTAATAATAACAATTTAAATAATTAATGTATTTTTAAACTCATAGAAAAACCAATTTTTTTTTGTAAACTTTTTAAAAAGGCAATATTCAGTGGCAATTTAAAAAACTAGGTCGCTTGATATTTCCTCAAAAATTTCATTTAATAATGCCTAGTATTCCCATTTTTAATTGAAAAAAAGTTTCATTGGCCTTTTTGGCACCGATGTCCGCGAGCCGTTATACAAGTTAACTACACAATATCAGTGAAATTGAATCTTTTAGTAGGCTAACCTGTATATAAACTGCGATCCATTATGCAGGTTTACTACACAATATCAGTGCCTTAAGCTTTTAAAATTTAAAAGTATTTTACATTTTGGTAATTTCTAAATTTATATACGTTCCTAGAAGTTACCTATTTACGTACCCTTGTATTATGATAATGGGAATCAAGAGAGAGATTCTTCTGAATCTAGAATAAACCTACTATATACATTTATGACAAATGTCACTGAAATTTTTTTTTTTTTAGTTCACGTTTTGTTTTTAAATAAAAGCTTAGTTTTTAGAAATTTTTTTTTTATATGTTTGTTTTTTTTAGTCTTACTCCAGAAAGATGATGATTTGGAACCCTTACATCCCAATTCAAACCAAGTGAAATACAGGCCAGGAAATTTACTGCCAAAACTTTAGCTGAATCGGCCTAGTAGTTTTGGAGATATAGCGTTTTTATTGATTTGTGGGCAGTAAACGTGGGTGTGGCAACTTATTTTTTCTAAAAAATCCTCTACTTGAAGAAATTTACTGCCAAAATGTCAGCTGAATCCATCTAATAGTTTTGGAGATATAGCATTTTTATTGATTTGTGGGCGGTGAAAGAGGGTGTGGCAAAATTTTTTTCATAATATTGCATTGTCACCGGGCTTACATATGTATGCTAAATTTCAGCTTAATCGGAGACCCCTCAAGTTGTCGAAAAATTGTTTGCAAGATTTGACGGACATACGAACGAAGCAAGTTAAATAAAAGCTTATAAAAATATGCTTTTTTAGCAAACCTGATGTTTGTAATAACGATCTATCATAATTAAATGGGAATGCGATGGTGCCGAGCAAGCTCGGTACAAGCAAAAATATTCTGTTGGTGATGGGTTTGATAGCAGTTTTTTCAGTGTTTCAATAGTGCCAATAAAAATTTTTTCGACTTCGAATAAAAATTTAGTTGTATGGACAAATCATGCACTTTCATCTGTTAGGCGTTGACGTCCTATTAAATTTAATTTTACGAAGGAAACTCCAGAAGCAATTTCGAAGGAGGTTAATCACATTAAAAGACAATAGCGCTTCTCACTCCTACAATTGTAATCTTAGACCAATTTTAAATATCATTTAAGGCAACATTTATATTATGCATGAAAATATGTAATGTCTTATCTTCCAACACATCTTCACAAAAATGCTTCATTTGTCGAGCTACACCTTAACTTATGAACCAATCGGAAACTCTTTTAAATAAAATAGAAGCTGAGAAAATGTTTTCCGTTGAACTTTCTCCAATGCATGTCTGGATAAGGTTTATGGAATGCTTGCTCCATATTAATTATAAGCTTGAAATGAAGAACTGGCAAGCTAAAAGTGCTGATCTTGAGAGTAAAGTTCGATGCAAAAAGCTCTATATTCAGCTCTATATTCAGCTCTAATGTTAGAGATTTAAAGATGAATTGGGGCTTTTAGTAAACATTCCTTGGCATAAAGATGGAAACAGTTATGATGGAAAGAATGCTAGAAAGTTCTTTAGGAATGCTGAAAAATCATTACAAATAACCCGTATAAGCTTGAAACTAATTTAAAGGTTCCATATTATTTTGGAATGCCTAAAATGTGGGTTTTCAGTAGACTCAAATGCTTGTGGAAGGTATGCAGCTGATACAAAGAAGCTTTGTATGGGAGGTAGGAGTGGCAGTTGACCGACTATTTTTTGTATTTATAACTTTTTGTATTATCAACATCATTGTGCAAATTTTCATGTCCCTACCTGAAATACTTTTTGAGATATGACTGTTTTCATCCTAAAATTGAAAAAAACGCACTGTAGAGCGTGCGCACATTTAGGCTAATGTTAAGGAATTTAATGTTGAAGTGAATTATGTCACCATTCTTGTATCCTTTTAAATATTTTTTCTTTGTATGTGTATTGCCCATATGGAACTCTATGAACTATCATTTTTTCTTTTCATTTTCTTTGCTTTCGACGGTGTCCATTTTGTTACTGTTGAAATTATTCGAAATCAACTGTTCATAAAGACAAGTCGTGTTTCAGTTTGTCTTAAATTCTTAACATTAAGTAAACATTAATTTAAAATATAAACGGGTGTTATAATTTTGGCCATCGTGTGAAAAAATCAGAAGTGGGATGACCCTAGAGTGCTTATCAATAGAAGAACTTAAGCATAAGCTGCGCACTCGTGGTCTTAAAACGTCGGGGGAAAAAAAAACGAGTTGGTCTTGCGTATTATGGAAAGCGGTGCGTGTCCAGACGAAAGAGGTGCGTCTACTGCTGGGGTAGAACCTTCTGGACAAGGTACGGTCGCTGCGGAAACTTCACCAATAGGTAATTCGGCTGAAATGCACAGTGCCAATAACAACAACCACACAAACGCTGATGTCGCAAAGCTGCGTGACGAAGCCAGTAGCCTCCATCGTCTTATGGAGTCGCTGGCACAGCAGTTTACATCAGTGTTGTCGTCGTCTGAGTTGTTGCGAAGCGGAGCACCGATGCCTGAAAGTGTAGTCACACATATTCCTGGAAACATACAAGGAGCGAACGAAATGTCCGTTACTGTACCATCAAATCCTTCTATAGCAGGCGATCTCTCGCAGCAAGCAAATTCTTTGTTGCTAACTCCGGTACGGCAAAGCACAACAAGTGAAAATGCTTCCAATTTGAATTATTTGAGCGAAGTCACAGTTACAAACGGTACAGCGACGGTAACAACAACAACAGTTGCGTCTCCGAGAGTTTGTAACGGGCATTATTTAAACGGTCAACACATGCACATGTCAAACATGATGACCTCGAACGTGTTGAATTCGAACACAAACGGTTTTAATAATCAAGTGCGCGGTATAGGAGAACGCATGAGCTTTAGAGAAATTAGTGACGTTCTACCAGATTTCGATCCCTCTACCAATGACGTCACGTCGGCTCAGTTTATTAATAGGGTGGAACAATTAAAAAGTGTTTATCAGTGGGAAGACAAAATTCTTCTCATTGTGCTGCATAATAAGCTAAAAGGAATAGCTAAAAGCTGGATAAATTCGCAGCCAGTGTTTCAACAGTGGGTTAACTTTGTTGTTGCGTTTATGAACGATTTCCCCTGTATAACCAACAGTGCTGATATACACATGCAAATGATGAGTGCGCGAGTGAATAAATCCGAAACTTTTATTGAATTTTATTATAGAATGGTTGCATTAGGCCGGCGGGGCAATCTTGATGAAAGTGCTATAATAAAATATGTGATCAATGGCTTACCAGACGATGGTCTTCGTAAGACATTGTCTGCAATGCATTTTGTGACGTGTGCAGAGTTATTAAGATCAATGACAAGTGTGGTTGCGAATTATAAAAAACAATTCAATGTAGCTGCGACACCACAGCCTAATTTTGAAAAAACTGACAGTGAAATAAAGAGAACAAAAAGTGAATTTAAAGAAAATAAGTCAGGACCGGTGTGCTACAATTGTCATGAGCGGGGACATATCTCTAAGAACTGTGCGAAACCACAACGAAAAGGGCTATGTGATATGTGCCAAGTTACATCACATGAAACTAAAAGAAGTCACAAAAGAAATTTCAATTCGGTAAATGTTGTTAAAGCTGACAGCTGATCGCGGAAAATAATTTAATTACAAATGTTTATGTAAACAATGTCGAGGTGAGTGCACTTATCGATTCTGGAAGCTGCAACTCAATAATAAAACACAACATCGCTAAACTTTGTGACACTAATTTTCGCGTGTGTAATAAAAGACTGTGCGGCTTCGCAGGTGGTGAAGTTACATGTCGGGAAATGCTTGTAGCTCCTGTGAATATAGACGGAAAATCATACGTTAGTGAACTATTAGTGGTTGATGATAAAATAATGAATTTCGATTTAATTATTGGTACTGATTTATTATCGCGAGCACGTTTCGTAATTGAAAATGGAAAATGTGCAGTTTTTCCTCTTGACGATAAAAATATAAATTCAAATTAAACTCTATCGGTATCGGAAGAAGATGATCTCATTATTTTGTTAAACAAATATGCGAATCGTTTTTGTGACCAATTAGAAGACATTGGCAAGTGCGGAACGGTAAAAATGGTAATTTCGGATACGTCGCCTCAACCAATTGCTAGAAAACCATATCCAGTGCCAATACCAAAACGTGACATTATTGAAAAAACAATTGATGAACTCCTTAAATTGAAAATTATTCGCCCCTCGGACTCGCTTTATGCATCACCTGTTGTCTTGGTGCAAAAGCCAAGCGGAGAACATCGTCTATGCATCGACTATCGAGAGTTGAACAAAGTTACAAAGAAGCAACCGTGGCCGATGCCTGCCGTAGAAAGTGTCTTATCTACTTTATCAGGTAAGCAATTTTTCACTTCTCTTGATATGATGTCAGGGTATTACCAGATTGAAATAGATGAGGACTCTAAGCAAATCACTGCATTCGTAACACATCATGGGCATTTTGAATTCAATCGCATGCCTTTTGGTCTGCGTAATGCTCCTTCCACGTTCCAGAAAATGATGAACAAATTGATTGAGCCCGTCAAGAGTCGTGTTGTCAGCTATGTTGACGAAGTGATTGTTGCGTCAGAGTCATTTGAGCAAGGCATAAAAAACTTGGAAGAGTTTCTGTAAATCATTGAACGGGAAGGACTTACCCTTCGTCTTAATAAATGTTTTTTTATGAAAAGAACCGTAACTTTTTTGGGCCACGAATTAAGTGTAGATGGAATTAAACCTCGCAGAATCAAAACCATTGCAGTAAAAGAGTTCCCAGTTCCCCAAAACGTCACAGAAATACGTCGTTTCCTTGGATTAACTGGTTTCTTTAGAAAGTTCATCCAAAACTACGCTCAAATAGCAGCACCATTAACAAACCTCACTAAGAAGGACATTATGTTCAGGTGGTCCACCGAGTGCGATGACGCATTTTGTCGTTTGATTCAAATTTTATCAACTGAACCAACTTTGTGCGTTTACGATGTTCTGAAAAATCATCAACTACATACTGATGCAAGTGGTGTTGGTACTCGTATCGCTGCTATACTGCTTCAACAGGAAACTGAAAGTTTTAAGCCTGTAGCCTATTTTAGTAGACTTTGTAATGACGCCGAAAGTAAATACCATGGTTATGAGTTGGAAGTTTTGGCAGTGGTGGAGGCATGTCAGCGATATCGTATGCACTTACTCGGTAAGAAATTCACAATCGTTACTGATTGCGCTGCAATATCAAGCTTAAAGTCAAAAACACCAATAATTCCACGAGTTTCACGTTGGCTACTTCGCCTATTGGAATATGATTATGACATCCTACATAGACCTGGACAGACTATGAGTCATGTGGATGCAATGAGTCGAGCTCCAGTGGAAGCCCCAGGTGAACCTAAAGATGTCAGCGCGTGCGTAATGCCTATAAAGTTATCCACTGAAGATTGGGTGTTATCTATGCAAAAGCAAGGTCCACAATTACGTGAACTAGTAGACGTTCTTACTGGGCAATCAATTTCGGACCAGCGCAGGAAAATTGAAATAGAGTATATCTTTAAAAAGAACCGGTTCTACCGGAAAAATGAGGGAAAGTTGCTGCTTGTCATCCCAAAGGGACTGAGGTGGAGGATTACTAAATTCTGTCACGATGATGTAGGTCATCCGGGAGTTGATGGGACCATTAAACGTATGAAACAAAGCTTTTGGTTTCCCAGGTGCCGTAATTTCATTAAAGGATATATAAAATCATGTATTGAGTGTTGTTTTACTCGGGAACCAAAACAAAAAGAGTGCGAATTATATGGAATGACAGTACCAAGGATTCCATTTGAGGTTCTTCATATGGATCACTTAGGGCCTTTTATAAGAAGTCGACGTGGTCACGAGTACATTTTGGTAATCGTGGATGCTCTTACCCGGTACTCCATAATCCTTGCTGTCAGGTCTACAAAATCAAAACCAGTCATTGATGCTTTATTCCAATTAACTTTGCAGTTTGGTATGCCTAAGACAATTTTCACCGATAGAGGTACTCTTTTACTTCGTCCATGTTTAAAGAATTTTGTGACATCAACGATATTCAACACATCAAAGTAGCGGTTAGAACACCACGAGCAAATAGGTTGGCTGAACGAATAAATCAGACTGTTCTAGCGTTCCTTAAGCCGTCCACACCTAACGACAAAGACTGGGACTTGGAGTTGCGTCGCCTAAAATGGACCCTAAATACGAACATCAATAGTACTACAAAATATTCACCAATCGATTTAGTTTTTGACTTCCCTCTGAGAGACATTGGTGGCAATAAGTTGCTAGCTGCTGTGTCAGATGAGGATATTGACATCGGAAAATTATAAATCAACCAACGACGCGAAGACGCCATCAAAAATATTGAAGCGGCGCGAGACTTATGGAAAACCAGGTTTGATGCTAAGCATAAAACTCCGCATGCGTACAAGGAAGGTGATCTCGTCTTAATTGAAAGCGCCAATCCAAGCACCGGAACTTCGCGCAAATTAGAATTAAAATACCGAGGGCTTTATATCATAACTAAGATCCTCCGATTCGACAGATATGTCATCGAAGACCTTGAAGATGCTCCTAGGAATCAGCGACGTTTCAGCACGGTGGCAAGCTGTGACAAATTGAAGCCATGGTGTCCGCTGTATCCGGAAATTGATAGTGACTACGACTCTGGAGACAAATCGGCGGATGTCGATGTTTATGTAACATGAACCTCGGGACGAGATTCCATCAGGATGGCCGAGCTGTCACCATTCTTGTATCCTTTCAAATATTCTTTCTTTGTATGTTTATTGCCCATATGGCAACTCTATGAATTATCATTTTTTCTTTTCATTTTCTTTGCTTTCGACGGTGTCCATTTTGTTACTGTCGAAATTATTCGAAATCAACTGTTCATAAAGACAAGTCGTGTTTCAGTTTGTCTTAAATTCTTAACATTAAATAAACATTAATTTAAAATGTTAATGTTAAATGTTAATAATTTAAAATAAACATTAAATTAAAACAAGTCGTTCATTTACAGGTTTGATTTGCTATGCATGATGCCGTATAATCTTGCCAACTACCATACAAATCCGCAAAAGCTCCCGCCCTGGGCGGCAAAGCTTCTAGCTACTCCGCTGAGACCGATCCACTCTTCTATACAAACATTTTTTTTAATTTAGTTTATTTTTTCTTGAAGTGATTTTTTTCTTGTTTCTTTTTGACAGAAACGTAACAGTGTCTTCATTTATTTCATCGCTTAATTGGTGCACTATTAATAATATGGTAGCCGCTAGGTAGTCATTGTATATCTCAGATAGGTTTTTGTTTTTGATTTTTTCTTTAATGATAATGAGATTATCACTTTATAGATATTTTTGCAAAATAAAAAAATAAAAATAAAGCAATTGAAAAATTTTTTTGAAAAATTTAATAAAACTTTTGAAAAAACATATTGTGAGCTTGGACAGGCTTTATAATGAGTCAGGAACAGTATGATGTCCTTTTAGAAAGGAACAGGTCCTTGGAAAGTGAAAATTTCCTGTTAAAGCAACAGCTGAACAAAATAATTCTTCAAAACACTAATTTGTCTAATGATATCGCAATACTGACCGCGCGTGTGAGTGATTTTATTGATAATAACACATACTCTAAAAAACGTAAACTAAGAAATGCTAATACTAATAGTAAAAAACAAGACGGTGTTATAGAAAATGCTGATAACGACATTTCATTAGATACTCAAAACCTAACTTTTGATGAAGTTGCGTCTAATAGTAATAACAATGAAATCGCTCATAGTCTTCATTCAAACTATCCTGATGAGGAAAGCAATGTCTTGATGAATGAAAATGAAAAAATTCTATTTGGCAGAATGTTTTGTCTAAAAAACAGTATAAAAAGCAGAAAGCTTACAAAAAATATTCTTCTGAAGTTGGAACAACGCCTATACAATTAAATAAAATGAGCTCTGATGAATGTTCTTCTTTGATCAAGGCTCTTTTAGCCAAATTTTATGGAAAAGGGTATATTTTCCAACAAATCAAACATGGAAGTAACCCTAGAATTCTTACTGATAATGACAACATAAAAACTTCTATCATGGACTTTCTTGTCTCGCATGGATATGAGTTCAATTCTTACAACAAGTTAGAAAAGAAAAAATCTTGATGAGGAAACATTAATGCAATTGAAATTGCTTTATCTGCTGCTGGAATTTCAGATTTCATCGTAGCTCGGTCTTTAACAGGATATCAACGCTGCAATCCTAATAGATTTATAACACAACATTTTATATCGTATCGTGGTGGACAATGCTACTCAAGATGAAACATTAACTAATATCAGAACGATTGGATATTTTGGTGTAAAAATCGAGAAAATGCGTGCTAGTAAGGTGGTTCAATGTCACAGCTGTCAAAGATTTAACCACACAGCAGGTCAATGTCATTATAAATACTAGATGTGTTCAGTGTGTTGAAAATCATCAAGCGCAGCAGTGTCCTCGAAAGTCAAACGCAAATTTTCCTTTAGGCTATGTCAACTGCTTTGATTCCAATTTGGATTATGCCGGACATACATCCAACGATCTTAAAAATTGTTCCTTTTTTAAAAATAAAATTGATCCATTGATTCAAAAAAGTACAAATGTAAATGTTAAAAATAACACTTCTAATGAATTTTCTAGGTTTAAGTCTAAATTTAAAAATTTAAGTAGTACAAATGTTAATAAGAATTGTGCTTCAATGGTCCGTAATTCTTCCTCTTCTGCTAATGTTGATACAGCACAGTTATTTGCAATGTTTTCTCAAATAGCTGAACCTCTTGCTAAAATATTTAAAATTTTTAATACTACCAAAAAATGAGTTTTAAAATTATCTCTCTCAACGTCAATTCTTTAATCAGAAATGAAAGAAGATTTTTACTTAAGAATATTTTGGTAAATTTTTCGGCTGATGTGTATTTATTACAAGAAACTAAATTAGATGAAAATTATTCTTTTCAATATGATGGTTACAATTTTTTTAAGGTAGATAATAGAATCGGTTCTGGGGGTGTAGCAATACTTATCAGGAATCAGTTTAAAATCAGAAATTATAAAACTTTTAATAACGGTGGTCTTTAAGAAATACTTATCAGGAATCAGTTTAAAATCAGAAATTATAAAACATTTAATAACGGTGGCATAAAATAGTTTTATTGATGTTCTTTTAGAAAATGTTTGGATTACCATAGCATCTGCTTACGTTCACCCTGCAAATGTTGTTTTTAACACTTTCTTACAAATTTTCAAACAACATGTCTAGCAATATTCTAGGACAGCATCTTATTGATATTGAAAGTATTGCAAATGTTATTATATTATCTCCAAAATCTCCAACTTGTTTTCACTCTCCCTCTGGCTCATTCATTGATAAATTTATTTTTGAGAGCGAATTTCCGTTTACGTATTCAAATATTTCTAATCTTCCTTCATTTTCAGATCATAATGCCATACAAATTTTAATAAGTGGTAATTTTTCTACAAATTTTATTTCTAATAATTTTTTCATTAAAAAATATAACTATACCAATCCAAATCTTTTTAATAAATTTGTAGAAAATCATATTAATCAAATAAATATTCCTACTAATAACAATCTTTCGCTTGAAGAGCTAGATTACATTTCTGAGAAATTTAGTAATATTCTTAAAAATGCTATTGATAAATTTGTACCGACTGAGGTTATAAGACCCAATGGTATTATTTTGTCGTATTCAACAATTAAAATAAAAAAACTGCATCATTCATTACAAAGAAAATTACATAGATATTTACAACGAGGCACTAACTTGTACTCAATTGCAAACATTAAAAGAGAAATTTCTTTGACACGTTCTATGCTTGTTAATGCTGTTTCCTTTGATCTGAACACCTACTACAAAAATGTTTTAGTCAACACTAATACCACTAGAAAACCTTTTTCTACTGTTAAGTTTTACACCGGCTATAAAAAAAGGTCTAAAGTTCCTAATGTTATTTTTGAAAATGATGATAAAAATTTCGAAGTCGTTGGAACTGAAAACATAGCCCATGCCTTTTGTAATCATTTTTCTATTAATGACAATTTGTCTACAAATTTAGATTCAGTAAAGTCTCATTCGGTTCAAGTTTTCAATAACTACATATCAAATTCATTTCCAGTTATTCATTTCAGTGGAACGATTACCCCCAACATCAAAGATGATCGCGAGCTAATGATCATTAATGAGAATCTTCCTGACGAACAAAAAAAATCTTCTATCTTCAGTAACTGAAGTCTCTCATATAATTTCAAAGAAACCTAACAAAAAGTCTTCTGGCATTGGTGGTACTCCATTCTATCTAATAAAACACTTTTCGCCAAATATAATTATATTTTTGACTATTCTTTTTAATCATCTGATATCTTCATCTTATTTTCCTTCTTGTTGGAAATTAGCTCTTGTTACTCCAATACCAAAACCAAAAAAAGATATTTCTGTATTAACAAACTAGAGACCTATTTCTAATTTAAACTGCATTTCAAAATTATTTGAGCGTATCTTAAGCTCAAAGAATGTTTTTACATATTGGAACGATTGATATACTTCAAAATCAATTCGGTTTTCTACCTGGTTTATCAACTGACCATGCTCTTGGCAATCTTCAAATGATCATTGATCGCGGACTGAACGTTGGTAAGGCGACATCTTTTATTTCTTTGGATCTTAAGGCAGCATTTGATACCGTATGGCATGATGGCCTAATTTCTAAGCTTGGTAAACTCGGTTTTCTAATATTTCTAATTAAAGTTATCAAAAGTTTTTTATCAAATCGTTCTTTTGCTTTTAGATTGGGTAATCACTACTCTTTTATTGCAAATATGCCTTCTGGAACTCCTCAAGACTCTGTTTGCTCTCCCATTTTATTTAATTTATATCTCTATGATTTGCCACCTGATGAACATGTTCAAACAATTCAGTATGTTGACGATACGTCTTTTTTTCTTACTCACAATGATGCTGGAAACGCACAAAATAAAATTAATATTTACATTGCGAAATTAGTTTCATATTTTCAAAAATAGAAATTAATATTAAATGATAATAAGACGGAAATGATTCATTTTGTTGGTTCTGTTCAGGATACTTCAAGTAAGCTCAGAAGAACTTGTAAAAACATGAAAATCTCAATTAACGGTCATTATATTGAATCTAAACATAATATAAGATTTCTTGGCTTATTTATGCAAAGAAATAATAAATTTATTCACCACGTTAAAACTATTGTTGTTAAAGCTAGAAAATCAAAATTTGCCCTAAATAGACTCCTTCGTTCTAAATTTATTCAAACACATATCAAAGTAAATTTATACAAAGCTTATATCAGGCCAGTTTTGACATACGCTTCATGTATTTGGTGCAAAATTCCAAATTTATCATCTCACCAAATGGAAATTTAAAGACTTTTTGAACGTGGCATTCTTCGAAGTGCTGCAAATTTTTACAGAAATAATGGTTCTTTTAAGTATAAAAACAATAATTTGCTTTATGAAAAAGCAAAATGTTCTAGGATAGATAATTTTGTTGTTAAAAACAATATAAGGTTTTTTGAAAAATGTTTAAATAATAATAGTATTACTAAATTTAATTCTTTACTTGCTTTTGATTATTCTGGTAAATATTCTTGTCTCTCTGACATGTTTCGTTCTTTTCGAAATGGTACTTTATTTACGGACCACAAGCTTTTTTTATTCCACCAAGCGTATTCGAATAGTAATAATTTAGTTTATAATGTAAACCAAATGTTCTTTCTGTATATATATATATATATATATATAAATAACTTTTTATCCTATTCTGTTTAAACGAATATTTTTTTCAATTCAGTTAAGGTTTTTGTTATTTTTCCTTTTTAAATGTATATAATTTAATATCACTAGTTTTATAATTTCAATTAGATTAAGTTTTTTGAAAAAAGCGCCTTCTGTGCTTACTAAACAATATAAATGATAATGTAACATTTTATCATTTTGTTCAATAAATGATTAAGATTTAAAAAAAAAATAGATATTTTTGGTTTTGTTATTATTAATGCATTTACCATAACTGAATTTTTTTTTATCCCTTTATGTTCTTCTTGTGTAACTGCAGTTTTGATGCCACCTCGAAATAGTGTTGTCGGGGGCGAAACCCCTTTGCTCCTAGCTACACGCTGTATACTTTTTGCCTCAATAAGTTCGTATACTTTGGCACGTCGATTACTCAACGTAAATATGGGACGTTCGTGGATGTTTATGACTTGGGTTGGATCGACACGTCTCAAAATTCATCAAAATTCATTAAATTGTAAGTAGACCAAAATGCTGCTGAAAATAAGAAGTGTTAAATTATTGCCCAAAACTAATTTGTTTCTATAGATGTTGTTTTGTAAACCGGAAAATTGAAACATTTTTCATGAAGTTACGTGACTCAAAATATTTTCCGTTCGGCTTAGAACAGAATTTTAGTGCAAGCATATTCAGTTCATAATTATATGATATGATTAGGAAACGACATACATACAACTAAATTTTCTTCTTTATTACTTACTGGACATGATCGGATTAACGTACCTTCTGTGAGTGAATATCGATTTAAAGAGTTATAATTTATCTAGCATTAACTTGCTTCAGTCTCATTAAATTTACAAGAAAACAAGCAATGAACATAAAAGAAGAAAAATACAAGCAATTTATAACTTGTATTTGTATGGCTCTTAAAATATCAATTGCAACAGAGCTAATTTCAAATGTGACAGCAAAGCTGTCACAGCACAGTGACAGTTAAGTTAACCTTTGCACTCACCCAGCTACATCCTCACACCAACACACAGAGCTAAGGCAAAAATAATGACATTTCCAAATGGAGCTTGATAAAAGAAACCAACGAAAACATCATCAAACGAGCTGCCAACGTATCCTTCGAATCCTGCAACTGTAATAAATCGTTCACAACTAAATCGCACAGGTGTCAGTGTGTTGCTTTTTGGCTCTTCTTCTCTGGCATGAGTTACAGTTCGATCGCAGTGTGTAGAACTCGTTAGTTGCGCAGCGTCCGTCTAGAGGACATTTAAACATATGCCAAGGCATGTCATCAAGTCGCGCACAAGCTAGCACACACGCTCTAACAAAACGTCAATGTGTGTGTGTGTGTGTGTGTTCTGCCGCTATATGTTTATGCAATGGCAGACAATATATCTTCTTTACAATTTCACAAGGAATTGAAATTTAAAACGAAAACCAATAAAATGCGCTGCGTCAGGATAACATGGCACGAAGGCAATACAAATTACCCTCTCGCACGAAGAATAAGTTAAGGCGCAGGAATTTTAACTCCCTAGAATTTGCCCAGAATGCAATTGCTGAGCAAAGCAGCAGCTAACGCGGCTCTTTAAGAAACTAATACTTAAGCAATAGCAACTGAGCATTAGACGTGGCTGCTGCGCTGCAAGACAAAGCCATGGACATCAGACTCTGGCTGAAAAGCAACAAGACGACAGGCATTTTTAATGTTATATGCGACGGTAAATTTATTTCCAAGGAGACCAAGGAGTAGCAAGCACGATGACAACGACCGAATAATGAGTTGTTATGGGTATGGGAGGGAGTTGCAGTATCGGTTACCCTCTTGGGCTTGAATTTGTTGGTGGTGTGCTAAAAAATAGACTATACAAGATGGGTCTAGAAAAAAAACTTAAAACCTGGCGTCTCTTGAGCCTTCTATGACACGCGAGCCGATAGAAAAATAATGGGTTTTTTTTCGACAGGTAACAAAAAAGTGCAGTAAAACGGTAGATAAAAAAGCATTAAGGACAACACATTATGGGCGACACAATTTAAGGCTTTTTAATAACATTTCGTGTTCTTAGTTCGAAGAAGGTGGGCTAAGAAACTCCCAGAAACCACGAATGTCAAAAATATTCCCTCATGACTGCAAATAATTTCGACATTAAATGGTAAGTTCGTTGCCGCCACAAACGACCGTCAACATTTGTGTTTATGATGGAGTTTTTATGAGCTGAAGAGAAAGGTTGTTGGCATATTTTTGCGTTTTTCTCGACAGTCCCCACAGTTGCCATTTTGACAGCGAAATGCTTATTTATGGAAGCTACTAAAAACTGCTGAAGGAAAAACGAAATGTCGAATATAATGTTGAACAATGTTGAACCCACCCCTCTGAAATAAGAAGCAACAACGTGATGCGGTAGTTTTTTCTACATTCACGCGTGTCAAAAATACCTATAAATCGAACCGAATATCTATAGTCGTAGATTATATTAGATCATATTTAAGTCCTTTAGAGGCTGGCTGACAACAACGCAACAAAAATATTAAGAAATGATGGTACCATAAAGAGTAAGAAGCTGAGTAGTATTACGACATGGAGCCAAATTTACGGCATTTCAGTCAACCCGTCATTCCTCAACAGCAACTTTTAACAAAGCATCAGAGTAAAAAGTCGTAAAATACAAAAATTCACTCATAAAACAACGATTTCTTAGCTACACAGAATTAACCCTTAGTTACGAGCATACTCCGCTATACACTTATTTTGCATCAAAATAGCCAGCAAGGATGAAACGAGTATTTAATGGGCGTACGGCTTAATTTCTTCATAATTCGTCCTGTTGAGACTGTTAATTTTATTTCATTTGTAGCATATCCTTGAGAGGGTAAAGGATTTTTGTTTTAATTATGCTGGTACTGGCCCTACTTGGCTATGGTTTTGAGTGCGTGCAATAACTTCAGTTAATTTGATGAGCCCTCAAGGCTTTATTTATTATTCAATTGTTGTTGTTGTTGTTGTTGTTGTAGTCGTTGCCGTAAAAATGTTTAAATAAATTTACTGTTAATTGAATAAAAGTGTTGCTTCTAAATAAATGGACACATTTCATTTAGAGAATAAAACAGAATTGCTCATTTTAATGAAATGTCTGGCTTTTTTATTTCTGGCTAATTATCTTGATATTGTTTTGCAACAAGCAAAAAGAGAACTCATGTCGACAAGTGGGAACTAATTTTACCATTACTTTCCTGACTCAGTGGCTCTCTTATTTTGATCATTGTAAGGTAAGTTTTAAAAATCCTTTTGCGGTTTCAGCTGAAGACAAATATAATTCTCGGAAACACTTGTTTCATATTTTGTTACTATAACACTTAAGTTTTTATTTTATTAAACATACTTCATAGCAATTTAAAATTTGATAATAACAATGCATTAACTATTAAGATGATACAATAGTAGGTCGCCGCAGCCGCATAGCATAAACTGTGCTAGCAGTATACATACAGTAGTCCACATAATTATTTTGAAGTAAAAAAAATGCAAATATTTTGAGTTTTTGAAATAGTTTAAGAAAACCCAAATTAATATCTTTTTATTTGCTTAAAATGTTATCAAAAATGTGTAAATTTTTTTAAAAATAACTTATAATGATAACATATTAAAAAAAAACTTAATATTAAAGAAGGCATAATTATTTTTTTTTATAAAATTGAAGGCAAGTTCAATTTTATGCACATTAGCTTCTATAACTTTTTAAAGGCGTTAAGAGACCGATTTCACAAGATTTTTTTAAAATATCTACAGGACTTGTTCCCAAAAACTTAATTTCAGAAATAGTCTCATTCCTATTCCGAGTCAAGCAAACGCTTCGCTTTCCTTTAATACAGTGGGCGTCATTAATATTCGTTATTCACATCCTTGTAACTTCGAAAGCTTATTAAAGTCTTTAAAATCGTCATATAATATTTTTAATGAATACATTTTGTTTCGTAATTAAGTATTTAACAAAAGTATAAAAAAATCTAAGATAAATACTTGTTTTTTTACCTGTTTGTATAAAAAACTATAATTACTTAAGGTGCTCACAATATCTTAAGTCAATAATATTCGGTATTTCATACTTGTAGCCAAAATCGGTTTCAAAATCAAAATTTTAAATACGTTAATATTTAGTAGGATAACCTTTTTGCTATATGACTTCATTTAAACGATTTTGCATATTTTCCACAATTCTTTGGTAATTAACGGGATCTTAACTCCACTTTTGTTGCAGCTTTGCTTTTCTTCGTTGACTGATAATATTGTGTGATGAAAAATACGACGGTCCAGCTCATTCCACAAATTTTCTATTGGGTTGATGTCTGGTGATTGTGGGGGTGGTTGCAATATTTTGGGGAAGTTATAAAAGAGCTATTTGCAACGGATAGCTTTTTTGTGACTCATAGTATATCCGACAAAAAATAAGTACACAAATCTACTCAGCCCTTAGCTTACGCAACCCGATTCATGCTCACTTCTACAAAATCTACGAAATCACGTTCGTTGTAGTCTTTCTGATACTTATCCTACTTACCCTAATATAGACAACAGTTTAAAAAAAAAAATTAGATTTTTGGATTATTTGTGTTGGCAAGAGAGAAATAGAAAGCTTTTCATCGCTCAGTGAGCTCGTTAGCGACTCGGAAATGTTTTAAGAGGATATGTTTGAATAATTGGTCCAATATCTCCAATTGGAAGAAAAAAATACGAATGTTAAAATGCATTCATGGATTAAAAATCCTTTTGAACGCAACTTGCAAAAGCCCGAAAGTATGTCTAACGAGACTTATAAATAATTTTTATCATCAGACACCAGTATGGAGCCACTGTTCAAAACAATGCCTCTAAATGGTTCTCCTCCAGTTCTTAATAACTTTATTGTGCGAAACAGGATTCTTAACCTATACAAAAGCAAAATACCGCAATAGACTGGATACCGAACCTGATATGAGAATTCTTCAACTTTCTTCTACCACATATGTTTTAAATAGATAATAATATCTTACAGCACATTTATAAATATACATATCAAGTGACAATAGTTTTCCAAACTTATAATATATTTTATAAAAACTCATTTACATAGCATTTGCTAGCAAGTATTCTTGATACCTTTATATATAAGGTTGGACCATAGAGCTCTTAGCAATAATAAAATTATTATTATAAAAATGTCTTTACAAAGAAACTTAAAGGAGGTTCCGGGAAAATACGGCTAGAAATGCAACAAAAACGTTAAGAAATAGCCAAAAAGCATCGAAAGAAGATGAAATTTATACTTTCTTAAATTTGCAGGTATGTTATAAAGAAAATATAGTAGAAGGTATATGCACCAATCTGTGGAAGGTATGCAAGAAAGTCTTGACATTTAAACTCTTCAGAAGCTAATTTCTATTTGTTCAGAGACACCAACATTGAAAACTTAAGTTGCTTCAATCAAATAACTCTTCAACTCTTCAACGTGAATACAATAAGACGTGATATTCTTAAGATAATTAGTCACAATCAGAGAAAATGAACATGAGGCAGCTTATACGTTACAAGATAAGTTCATTTATTATGGACATTTTTTAGAATTGTTTCGTTTTATATTTAAATATGATGTTTGTCTCAAAGAATATGTTAAAAACTCAATAGTCAAGTAAGCTATTAACAAATTATAAAGAAAGAGGATCCTTAATTTATACATATTTTAAAGGTGTGTCCAAAAATCCAAAAATCATCAATTTTTGTCCATAAAATAACAGAAAAATGCCTTAAGGTGAGAGGGCCGGTCGGCTTTGTGAATAATCACCCAAGAGAAAATCGCCCAATGTTTTAAATTGAAAAACCACCCAAAAATGTGGGCTTTAATTCATAATGAACAATCGCCCAAAAAAGAGGATGAACAAGACCCCAAAACTCCGAATAATCACCCAAATTTGAAATGAACAATAGTCCGAAATATTGGTTATTTAATTATAATGAATATTTGCCCAAAAACACAACGAGCAATCACCCAAGCATTGGAGAATATAGAAGGCATTTTATTTCGACCTTCACTCGTCGTATATTCAACAAGGTATTAATTAAGTAATACCACTTTACATGTTATACACACTTGACGGTTTGCACTTTTACGAAATAACCGAAAACGTAAGTATTATATAAAAAAAAATTTTTGTAATCCGCAAAAAATCGACATGTTTTAAAATTAAACACAATGTTATTATTTTCAAATTGTATTTTTTCATATACAATTTTTAATTTTTTTAAATATTCGCATATAAATGTATAACATTTTGCTGTTATTTTGACAAATTCTTATTAAATTGAAAATTTTGGGATCAAAAAATAGCTTGAAACAACATTTCATTAAACATTTCGTAAAAATAACAGCATGGAAATTGTATGAAAAAATACAATTTCAAAATGATAACATTGTGATCAATTGTAAAACATGTCGATTTTTTCGGTGTGTATACACCCACTTTTTTTTAATTAGAAGAATATATTAACACACCTTTTTTGAAATCATTAATTTTTTCAATGCAAAGTGACAAAATTATATCTCAAATGAGTACAAAAACAGTTTTATCCTCAAAAGTTGAAATTGAATTTTGATGGTTAATAATTCTTTATACTAACGTTTAAATTATTTCAAAGGGTGAACCGTCAGAGTCCATAATATGTAAAGTGTTATTATATCAAAACTTCAACAGTTAACTTTGGGCGATTATTTATTCTCCTAATTTTGGGTAGTCGTTCATTATGAACAATCGCAAAAATGCTTAGCCCAATTTTTGGGCACCTTAGGAGATATTCTCTTGTGCGATTATTCGCACAGCCGGGTCGGTCAAGTCATTATTTCATTTTGACATGTTCTCAATAATTCATTTTTTTTTAAAATTCTTTTCTATATTTCATCTATCTGGAATATTATCATTCAAAGTACATGCATTTGTTCTTATTACTAAAATTGTTTTTTACATTTTAGTCTAAGGGACACCGCACTATGAATTTTACTGATTATAACCTGATAAACTGAAATTAATATTTTTCTATAATTTAAAAGAAAAGTACACAACATCAGACTGAGACTTTTTTATAGCTCTTGTTACAGTTATTTATTGTGGTTTATTTATGACTTTTATAAAATTTAACTCTACCCAACAGCTATAACTAGCAATATAATAATTTGTTTATGGTCTTGCACCCTGGCAATACGAGTAACAACAACAATATGAAAAAATAGCAACTACGCCAAATTTATCACCTTAATAAAGTTTGTCGCCATTTTTGCGCGTACCTCGAATGTCTTTAAATCTCGGGACCATTCCGTTAGATCTCCAACTAGACCCCAACACCTTAAGATTGCCAGAGCGCTGAAATAACAACACTGAAATAATACGTTTCATGTTAAAGCAAAACAGTTTCCACAAAAACCTTCAACTGGATACCACATCGACTGAGATGCAGCACCGTAACTGGAGCATCAAGAACAACAACCTTACATATAAACGCAATTAATATCATTTTTATGAGTTCTGTTGTCAGTTTCGCATTTTGTCCGTATGCGGGATTTCCTTTACGACTAAGTAGGTATTATAATAGATATTTTCATGTTTTGTTCCATTTTGTAGCATTTACGCCAGGTTTTTTTTTTTCTTTCATATTAGACAAGATGAGAAGCATTGGGCTGGCTTGTTTTAGGGGAACCGAGCTCTCAATTTGGCTCTCAACGTAAATAACTTTGGTTGACCATTAAGAATTCTTATTCTTTGAAACTTACGGAACAACAGGATTGTACCTATTTAATGTCCTTATAAAAAAAAATATTCTGACTTTATTACAAACAACATACAGAACATTTAATACGACAAATTTTACCCTGCCATCAGAACAAGAAAAAGCAGATGAAAAAAGTGGACCACATTAAGTAGACTTTATTGCCGAAAAGTACGAGGACGACAGGGCAGCCATTTGTCAACGTATGGGGTGGATGCCGGGAAATTAACATGGGAATGGATTAAAAGAACATAAAGAGCGTGGTCTGGGGACGAAATGCAGCACCTTCTAGCATTGTGCGCAGGGAAATTTTTCCTTAGTGTTGCATGGCTTTATTGCACATAATTTGTATTTAGTTGCGTTCGTTCGTGTCACAGCATAAGAAATGAGCACGTAATTTGACTGTTTATAACGTTTCTGATGCTGCTATAGTTGTGCGTTTTTGTTGCCACTTTCTTAGTTTTATTGTAATGACGGCCAGTGACATGTTGTTGCACTCAACGGATGTTCAGAGCATCATCAAAAATTCATTCCGTGTGTCAAATTTTATGAATTATTAAGTGGACATTATTGCTAAGAAAAGGATTTTCACTGGCCACAACGCTTATTTCGCTGCCACGTTGTATACATTAGCGGTTATTAAAAGAATGCATTTTGAACAGAAATGACTTGGATGAACATAAAATTTGATATTATTAGGAACTTTGTGCTACGCGTCGGAATTTAAGTGGCGGGGAGTAGTTAGATCTTGCATTCTAAGAGGCTGGACGCAAATTTTGAGAATCTGAATGAATAGAATAAACACTCGAAATTCATTATAAACTAAAATTTAGCTTCAAAAGATCAAATAGTTTGGTTAATACTATTGTTATAAGCAATACATAATCATTTTTAACTTTCTTAGGTGGATCGTTTTAAAAACGAGGATTAAACATATCATGTCAAATCAAATATATACATTTTTTCATTCATTTATGTCGCAATTGGTTGCATTCAAGTCACTTAAAGTCAGCTGGGACTTCAAATCCCTTGATTGCATTTTTTTCTTTAATTTATTATTTCAATTATTGAGAAAAAAGCTAAAAAAATTACAGTCATATATTTTTCTGGCCTCGTGAAACGCAAAGCGAATATCGAAATTATTGTTATTGATAATTCTCTCCAAAAAAAACGAAAAAAAACATGTGTCGCACAGTGTTGCGTGTCATACAAGTTAGACGGAGAAAATTATTTTGTTGTTTTTTTCAGTTTTCCATGTTTAAAGTATAGGAAAGTTAAAAAGAAGTATTTCAGAAATTTTAGACAAGTGGGCGTGGCAGCCCCAATACAACTTAAACACATTTTACGCTGTATATTCAAAATGAAAAAAGCTACAACAACGAAATCAAAGGTAGATGCCAATTATATAAGAACTAAACTATTTCCAAAATTTAGACTCAATCGGACAACCATACAACAAACCCCCATACAACAAACACACAGCCAATAATTGATTTTTATATAAACCATTTTTCTCTCTCAATGATTTGGTTAACAATGCAAAATATTTTTGTAAAGACAAAATTCATTAGTACAATTCATAGTAGCTTTTACATAACAGTAAAATTGCGTGGTAAATTGCATAACAGACGCTTGTCATGCAGAACAAACCATTTAATATGCGATTTCAATGGAGGTTGCAATTTAGCACCGCACGAAAAAAATAAAACACTTTTTTCAGAAATCCAAAATAACTATTCTTCCTTTTTTTTTAAATCGTAAAAGTTGTCGATATTTCGAAGTCAAAAATTGAATGCAATTTTTTTTACGTTCTCTTTTGAACTTGACGAAAGTTTAACATTTGTTTGTTTTGCTTGTTTTCTTTAAATCTAAAGCAAGCAAACGAAAGCGGCTGAAGCCAAAAAATTAAAAAGAGAGATAGAGAGACGCACTCCGATACACAAACGTAAAATGAAGTAATCTGAAAAAAATGCGAAAAGAACAAAAGGGAACACGAAAAAATTGACGGTTGAGACATTTAAACCGTCAACTTTTTCTCCCTTTCGTAGCTTCCGATTTGCGGCGTATTGCCTACAAAGTCTGAAAATTTAATTCAATTGATGACCAATGTGAAAGGGGTCTTACGACTTGTTAAGTAAGTATTTGCAAACGAAGTTTTTTTATTTTGCTGAAAAATATGTAAGCAAAGCACAAATTTTTGTGCTGTTGCTATTTTGAAGCCAGCAATTCAAACACTGCTTTTAACTGATAGTTAAAAACAAAAAAATAGAAACAATGTAAAAATTTTTTTTTCGTTCATAACTGTTACGAGGCAACGTAAAAAATAAAAATTTAAAATAAAAGTTATCAGCAACAAAAAAAAAAAATCATTATTTATAATTGTTATCAGAAAGAAATATTAGTTTCTGTTGAAAATAACAATTAGTTATAGATGAAATGTTTTTTTTTTTGGAATGTAAAAATTATATCACAATTGTATTAAATATTTCTTATTGCAGTTATGTCTGCTTTTTTATTATAAAAATAGACATAAAACCCTTATGAATATAAAAATTTGAAGGCAGAGACATAGCTAGTTTTTTAAATATTTAAAAATAAAAATGTATAGCTTTAAAAGTAAAATTTGTTTTATATATAAAAAAAGGTACAAATAATGGATAAAAGATTTTTGGATGTGCTAAGAAACTAATATACATACTGTTGCAACAAGTGAT
This sequence comes from Coremacera marginata, assembly GCA_914767935.1. Lineage (NCBI taxonomy): Eukaryota > Metazoa > Arthropoda > Insecta > Diptera > Sciomyzidae > Coremacera > Coremacera marginata. The sequence goes on along the minus strand of OU612044.1, from coordinate 58,677,455 downwards.
TTACAACAAGTGGTCTACGATGTTTGTGCAGCTCTTCGTTTAGGAGCCATTTTAAAGAAAGTGGAAAAATCGTGATAGAAACAAGCGAAAGGCTTATTTTCCCATACAAATTTTTTTTTAATTTCGGTTCCACTGTTACTATCGGTATGAAATTTTCACGGAAGGAAGATATGTCACTCAGTAGCCTTCCAAATTCCAAACCAAGATTCCAAACCCGAGTTACAGATTTATCTCCGTCTAACTAGGCCATTCGAAACACTGTGCGTCGTCGGCCACACGAGATAAGCAAAGCTATTTAACTCCTATATTTAAGTTAATATCTGAAAAACTGGGCGTGGTGGAACGAAACGGAAATTTTGCTTAGATATATTGCGTAAAAACTTTTAAATTAGTGTAACTTAAATGCATTTACAAGTCAAATCATAATTGATTGGGAATGGTAACAATGAAATCAAATCATGATTGCGTAAAGTGATTGATAAATCACAATCACTCAAAATGATTGGTGACTTAATTTTTTAAAAGTTTTAATCACGAAATTGAAAAAATGCTGCAATCAAATTTTTACTCATTAATTGGGACTTCAAAGAATGCAGCTCCAAATGATTGCAACCTAACACAGCTCTGCTGCCATCCAATTTTACCACAAAAAATACTTTTTTCCAACATCAAAAACTAAAAATTAACAAATATTCCCACGGTATGTTTTAAACTAAAAAAATACCACAGAAATTAAAAATCATTTGAAAAATAATAAAAATTCATTTTCCTTTATTTTGAGTTTTTTAAAGCGGTGTTAATACGCTTCCAATTACTTTTCATATATGTACTGGCACTTTCGGAAATTTGTATCAAACTTGTAAACAGTATAAGCTAGCCATGATTCAATTATTATAAGATTGTCCAGATATTTGACAACTACTCACTAGCATGATGTAATAATTTACAAGGTAGGAGTGACGGTTTTTTTGTCGACCAGCATTTGTCAAAAACGCAAAGACCAATAGAAAACGAATAACAGTCAAACCTAAATCAGCACGGAAGCGTTTTATATCTGTCAAAAATTTCTCATACCCAACGCGGCAACGCTGAGCGGTTGGAAAATCCAATTTTGGCAGAGCGTTAGGAAAAATAGGAAAGGGGGAACAGGGGGCGAACCTTCACATGGCAACGTGTCTGACCGCCTCAGCCTGGCGAGGCCAGCATTATCCATGTCGAAATCGTCTCCAGTCGACTCAAACCTCCAAGTGGTGTTCCCTGGGCAACGGCAAACTGCCATCCGTCAGTTTGACGGCTAATTTGAGCGGCGGGTCGCTCCATAGACCTTAAACATGGAATGTGCGCAGGGTTTGGGTCCCGCCACATTACTACTGCCCAACGAAAACTAAACCAGCCTCGGATAAGAACCCCAATTACGTTGACGATCACCGCAAACGAAAAACAGACAATGATTTACGGATATGCACCTGTAATGTTCGGACCCTTTAAAGGGAAGGTGCCATTATCCAACTGGCGGAAGCCCTCAAAACAATTAAATCTGACATCACCGCCATCCAGGAAATGCGATGGAAAGGGCAAGGCTGCTCCAAACAAGCACACTGCGATATCTACTACAGCTGTCATGCGGAGAAGCGCGAATTCGGATGTGGATTCGTCGTTAGCCGGAAACTACGCCACCTTGTTTCCCGGTTCACACCTGTGAACGAAAGATTGGCCACGATCGCCAATTGTGTCGACTTCGCCGCGGCACGAAACATGGTAGTTAGTAGCACCAGATTTAAGCACCTCGACATCCACAAGGGCACCTGGCTGTCCCCGGATCAAAAAACGCGAAACCAAATTGATCATGTTGTAATCAACGGAAGGCATGCCTCTAGTATTCTAGATGTGCGTACATTTCGGGGGGTCAACATTGACTCCGACCATTATCATGTTGCAGCCAAGATCCGCATGCGATTATGCAATGCGATGAACATACGCACAGGAATGCAACGAAAGCTAGATGTCGCTAAGCTGCAATTACAACGGACTGCCGAAGCCTACTCCGCTCAACTCTCGGTTAAGCTCAACCAACCAACCTCTGGACTCGACGACGCCGGCGAAATTTGGGCGCATATATTCCACTCCATGCGCGCTGCCGCTGAAGAAGTCATTGGTTTCCGGTGCCCGCAACCTCGGAACCAATGTTACGATCAGGAGTGTCGCATCGCGACAGCAGTAAAAACGCTGCATACAGAAAAACGTTGCAGTCAGCTGCAACGCGAGCCGTGCGAGAAAACTACCGCGAAAAGAGGAAGGAAGAGAGGCGCCTTTTCAGACGCAAGAAAAGAGAGCAGGAAAAGTGTGAGCATGAGGAACAAGAGGTATACCAGGGCAAGAAGGATGCACGAAAATTCTATCAACAGGTTAAGCGTCTAACTCAAGGTTTCAAGCCCGGAGCATCCACTTGCAGAGACGAAAATGGAGATCTGAATACGGATACACAGTGTGTGCTTAGATTGCGGAGACAGCACTTCTCCAATTTACTTACTGGCGACGATTCCACCAATGCCGCCCATCGAGAGCGCAGTTCAGTGCCACCAATCGACGATGACGGAGTGGAAGTAGTACTGTGCCCTATACTTAAGAAAGGAGACCCTACAATCTGCGCTAGTTATAGAGGTATCAGTCTTATTTCCATCGCATATAAGGTTATCTCAAGCGTACTGTGTGAATTAAAGCCGATTACAAAAACACTGATTGGACCTTATCAGTGTGGCTTTCGACCTGGTAAGTCCACCATAGACCAGATTTTCACGCTACGACAAATCCTGGAGAAAACCCACGAAAATCAGAATGACACACACCATCTCTTTGTCGATTTTAAAGCTGCGTTCGATAGCCCGAGAAGGGATTGCCTATACGCAACAATGTCTGAGTTCGGTATACCTGCAAAGTTGATTAGACTTTGCAGAATGACGTTGAGCAACACACACAGCTCCGTCAAGGTAGGAAATGACCTCTCCGAAACCTTCAATACCGAAAGAGGTTTCAGGTAAGGCGATCCACTGTCTTGCGATCTCTTCAACATCATCATGGAGGGGATCGTACGAAAGGCCGGTGTGTATCGTAATGGCACCATTTTCTATAAAGGTGTCCAGCTCCTTGCGTACGCTGATGATATTGATATTGTTGGCAGAACCAAGAGAGATGTTACCGCTGCTTTCGCCGCTATCGAAAAGGAATCAGCCAAAGTGGGTTTGACGATAAATGAGGGTAAAGCAAAGTATATGCTGTCTACAAACAAGGGAGCGCGGCGTTTAGACTCCCACGTTTCATAAGGCAGCTATAACTTTGAAGTAGTCAAGGAGTTTGTATACCTTGGCACCGCCATTAATACTAACAACGAAATCAGCCTGGAGATAAAGCGAAGAACAATAATTGCTAATAGATGCTACTACGGGCTTAGTAAGCAACTAAGTTCCAGAGCCCTCTCGCTGGCTGGGTCATGTCCATCGTATGGACGACGAAGCTCCAGCGAAAAAGGTGCTCGAGGCGAGGGTCGCTGGTCAACGACGACGAGGGAGACCATGCCTCCGATGGATGGACCAGGCTGAGGAAGCCCTAAGCGCACTTGGTGTATCCGATTGGAGAAGGCGCGCGCAAAGCAAAGGCGCCTGGCGAGAGCTGATGAGGTCGGTCGAAATCCGGACACGGGTTGTTACGGCCACCTAAGTAAGTGAGTAAGTTAGGAATTAAAGTTGGTTGCAGTAGGCAAAAAATTTTGATGTGACAATTCTTAAAATTATTATTTTTAGCACGCCTTTGAATAAACAACATGGAGGTAAGAATTTTGTTGATATTATAGTTTAAGAATAGTTTCAACTGCGGTGGTCACTTGAAATTAGATTTAAAAATAAAATATTCTCTAGTTATCTAATGCGTTCATGTTTTATTTTTGACATTTGCATGCCGCTAACCGCTTTCATTTAGGGATGGTACTTCGGCGTTTAAGCTTAGCGTAAAAATTCTACGGTCAATACGCGCTGATTTAGGTTTGACTGTAAGTAGCAAAACAGATGAAAAATTAAACTTTGTATTGATTTTGACAAGTGTTGGTCGATGCTCTGAAAAAATAGGTAGTTGTCAAGGCTACCATGTAAATTATTATATCATGCTCACTAGAATAAAAATGTATACCCATATTTAAAGAGGAAAGGAAAAGAGCAATTTTTGAAAAGACTAGAAAAACATTTGACTATTATGTTTTCTACTACTTGTTTATTTTGAGCCAATAATATTTTGCGAAATAAAAGTTTTTAAAAAAATAAAAGTTGTGTATTGCATATACACATTTCACAAAGAACTTATATAAATGAAGGGGTCGGGGCAATAAAGTGCTAACCCACACGCAGATGAAAATTGTGATCTGTATGCAAAAAATCTCAGCACCCTCTTTCATATGTGTCCAAAGATGAAGTTGGTATCTCTATTCGTTAGCGAGTTACAAGCGTATATTCTTATTGCTGCACATAAGTCAGTCTTAACTTTTGGGCAGTAAGGAGCTGACCCGCATAAAAAACGTTGTTCGATATCTCTGTAGAGCACAGCTTTTACATTCCATACCTTTATAATAATTTGATTTTAAGAGTGTCCTTCAATAATATTCCTTGCATATTCACAAACATGAAATCCTTTGTCAGCAAGTGATGCCTAGTGAATTTAAATATTATCCAACTTTCTTTTACTTTCTATTACCCAAAGCCACATCTTTTAACTTATTGAACATTTTTTAATTTACATTTTAAGAAAATTCTCCTCCAATGATATCAGCAAACTTAGAATCCTTCGTCTGTAGGTGGTAGAAAATTAAAGTAATTCTTATGTGGGAGCACCTTCTTACCGAAATAATTCACATCTAAAACTTTCAATGTCGCCTGTTGGACATATCTTTTTACTTTTCCACTCTCTTTTAATTTTCATTTTTAGATACCCTGCCTACAATGGTATCTGCATACTCAGAACTTTAAAATCTATCTTATGTTATATCTGTGGTAGGAAATTAAAGAATTTTGTAAGTATGCCGATATCATTGTAGGCAGGGTATCTAAAAATGAAACCAAAAAGAGAGTGGAAAAGTTACAAATTTACAAATAAATTCTATGGCAGAGCCCGGCCATTGAAGAATATGATTATTTGTGTGTCTTTACACACATCAAATTAAAATCTAAGTTTTAAAAAAAAAAAAACAAACTTTCATGTCGTCATAGTTTAATATCAGCTAACTGCTGAATCTAAGATCGACTGTGAAATAGAAGAGCAACAAACAACTAGCACAACAAAAATCTTTGAGTATTTAGAAAAAGCTTTGATCTATCTTCGAATAATAGAACTTACTTTCCCTGAAAGTATGCTTCACAAATTAGAAAAACTTTAAGCTGCTTTCATATCATTTGTATTCCTACATGCACTTCAGGGTAATTTACTAATTGCATTCGTGAAACAAGTAGAAATTAGGAGCTTAGTGGATCACAGCAAGAATCACGAAAAAGGCTAGTGATGAGTTGGTGTAGCGGCCAACGAAACAGCTGTCTAGTCTGCTATGTGATTGATACTCTGTAAGGGTATTGTTATTGTTAGTTGTTTTTCCTTCAGTTATTTTCTTCGGAAAGCAACATTGACCTTGAGCTCGATAGAAATATAACCTTTAATAATTGAAAAATTATTGGAGTTATATAAACACATAACTTAAAAACTTATGAAAGAAGGTCGTAATTAATTTACAAAAAGATGTGGACAACAGGAGGAGAAAGTTTTAGATCTGAATTATTTCGGCAAGAAGGTGCTAACCCACATAAAACTTACTTTAATTTCTACCGCCAAAAGGCAAAGGGTTTTTTAGTTCTGAGTATGCAGATACGATTGTAGGCAGAACTTTTAAATATAAAAAATATAAAAAAGTATACAAGTTAAAAGGTGTGGCTTACAGACTCCATTGTAACTTTCAACAGGGAGCTTTCCTACATATAATATTAAATAATCTTAACCAATCTAATTATAGTTAAATGTGTAATAATTATTGTTCATTATGCAAATTTGCAGATTTGAGAACAGAAGTACGTTTTTTATTGGAAAAATATGAGCAATTCCAAATATTTAAAATTGCGATTTATAGAAGTCGTCAAACTTTCGAATGCGTTTATCTAAAGACTCTCTGCAGACAATGGCAAACCTCAGAGAGTAAAAACTGCAATGAAAAGCTTCTTGAGAACATTAGCCGTTCGGAGTCGGCATAAAACTTCTAGGTCCAGTTCTCGATCATTTGTGGTCTTCCACAATACGCACAACATAATTGATCATAAGAAGCTCGGTCTAAGTCCTTTCAAGGGCTGAAATAGCCATTTCTTTTTTTTTTCAAATTTATTTTGAAATATAATAATTTTTATTGGATTTTTAATTAGTTTGGTTTGTGAAAATACTCTTTTAGTTGTTGCACTAATATGTGGTAAGGTTAGCAACTTCTACGAATGTTCGTATTTTGGGTACACCAGTTCCCTTAGGACATTTTCTAATTTGAAAAAATTAAACTAAGACTCTTCAAATCTTTTTTAAGCTGAAAATCATTTAGTATCCAAAGACGCCATTCTCTTTCTAGGTAATCGATATCTTTTTCGTCGATAAGACTAGGGAAACATTTTATGAAGGACACCAAACTATTACCTAAAGCACTTTCATCCCAAATTTGTACTGATCTCAAAACTGGATCTTTGAAATTCACTATTTTTATAATTTGCGTACAAAGTGTGAAATAGAATTATAAAATGTAAAGCAAAAGCTCTTCATTTACTTCAACAGTAAGCTGTTTATTGTTTTTAAATATGAAATAATGGAAAAAATGAAGAGATAAATTAATAATTAAAAACAGCTTTACCATTTAACCCTTCGATGCGTGAACATTTTTTTACCCTTCAATGCGTGAACAGGTCCCTAGGGACCTTTTTTTATTTTTAAGTATTTTACTATGAAAAAAAATTGCAAAAATTTTTTTATTTTTTTTTATGTTAATTTTTGTCTAAAGAACAAAACTGTATATTTAGAATTTTTTTTTTTTTTTTTACATGGGTCATATGAAAGTGAATAAAATTAACATATAAAACATCTTATTTTCTATTGTTGTTGTTGCTGCTGTTGGTCCATCGTGGCCTGTTGGCAAGTATGACAGCGGTGGAGGACTGTAGAATGCTCTCCGCAAACAGCATTGTCGCAATTGAAGTAGTAGGCCCTCGTTTTCCGCTGCCGTCCGTACTCAGAACGGCATAGGCGGCATGACGGCCTGTTCGTCCTTGGCGCAAATGCTAGTGAATTGACTTCTACCGGTCTTGGTCTTATCTGAAAAGATAAAAAAAAAATAAAAAAAAACAAAATTAGTAGTCTGGTTGTGAAATTGGAGCAGTTTTTTCTTACCCTGACATCAAATGTCTCCATCGCATTGCGTATCCTTGGATGCTTCGTGATTTGGTTGTTTAGGGCCCGATTCTCAATGTTTGGCATTGCCAACTGGCTGGTGAGGAGCTGGAGAAACGCCCGTCGTCGATCACTTCGTTGGTTAGGCTGCATTTCGTTGTATATGGTGAATGCAGCAAGTGCAGCAACGTCTACCATATTGTAAAACATTGCTAATGGCCAGCGTTGTGTAGAGCGTTTGCACGAGTAAGTGCCCAGCATTTGGTCCATCACATCTACGCCAGATTTATTAGCATTGCAGTCCAGAATGCTGTAGGGTTTCCGCTTTGCACTGGCCTCGTCGACAGCGCAAGTATAATGTTGAGTAGACATAAGAAGAACAGCTTTGTTTCGTTTTGGCACATATGAAGATAGTGCTATATCGCCATCGTTGAAGCCGAACAATGTGGTGAGGACAGGACGCTGGCGATTTTTCTGGAACTCCTGCGGTACGAACCTCTTATTTGCGCGAACTGTTCCAACGTAGCCCGTTTTCCTCCTCATCAAAACACGTGCCAAATCCAACGTTGTGAAGAAGTTGTCTGCATAAACTGTGCGGCCAGTATCCATATATCTCTCCATAAGCGTAAGTACTACATTTTGGCCCTGATTTACTTCACGATCCTGGTTTGGCAATTTACCAGAATAGATCATACCTTTGACGGGATAGTATGATTTGGAGTCACACAACCACCATACCTTTATTCCATACTTGGCAGGCTTAGAAGGAGTGTACTGTGTGAAGCGGGTACGGCCTCTGTAGGGGAATAACTGCTCATCAACTGTCAATGACTCATGCGGAGTGTAAGTTGCTGCTAAGTTTGACTGCAACATTTCCCAAATATCATCAATTGCCGCAGTTTTGCTGGTGATTAGTCGCTGCTGTCGTGTATTTGCATTGTCGAATCTGATGAATTGTTTGATGCACATAAAGCGATCGTAGGACAAAGCAGCTTTGTATATTGGGTTATGTGTTGGGCCCCATAACTCTCTAGCAGGTTCGGTATTTGATTTGGTGAGTTCAGCATGTAGAATAATAGCCAAAAATGCATCAAACTCCTTTAGTGTGATGGTATTCCATTCCTTCATCTTCATTGGATTTGCCAAATTCCATGCAGCTGTAACTTCCCTGGCTTTCCTATTAGTTTCGCGTAATATTATGTACACTATGTCTTCACTGATGATGGAGCGGAATATAGTGAAGGGATCATGTACCGCTCCGTTTGGCCCTGGTCTCCTTCTTGTGAAGTCAGCCACATTATGAGCTCGAATGCGAGAATTAGGGGGTGCTGTTTTACACCATTGTGTGCCATCTTTACCATAGTAGTAATTGTCATTTGTTTGCTGTGCATTGTTTTCTTCGTCGTCAACATCGCTGTCATCACTTTCTTCATTGACTTCGATATGTTGTTGAGTTTCTGCGTCCGAATCATCACCATGAAAACCTGGTTCATATATGGAGTCGTCATCATTCTCAGCTGTATTGCCAAAAGCATCATAGGCTTCGTCACCGCTCAGCTCTTCTGGCATAAAATTAGCAAATCTGTTATCAACTGCACGTCTTTCATGTACACTCATTTCCTGGTATCTTGTACTACGGCGTACAACCATTTCAGCAACTTCAATATTTTGGTCTGCCATTTCAATTTTCTTACTTTTATTTTCACTTTATATATCACACTTTACTGCTCACTGTCTAAACTTAGAATGATTTGGCTGACGAAATTAGAACCTCTTATATACTCTTTCATACGTCTACCTGGCCTTTAGGTTACCTGCACTATGCACATCTGCTCTTTGTACATAAAACAGATTAGTGAAGTATAGGTAGAAATTTTAAGAACTGGTTTATTATGTTTCCAACGAAAAGCAATTACCAAAATAAACTACCACTTTATGATGTTTTCAAGGAAGGACGTAATATAAATAGTGCAAAAATAAACTACCAGATTATTATGCTTTCAAGGACACAATAACAATTATCCAAAAATTACCAAAAATTCACAGAACACATCTGTGATATGTTGAAACAATAAAAAAATTATAATAAAGCGAAGAACAAATGCATTTATAAGTGTTTTATTGCATTTTCAGTACAAGGTCCCTAGGGACCTGTTGACGCATCCGCGCATGTATTAGATTTAAATGGGTGTAGCACCTAAACCATTGGTCGGATTGCCTTGATTTTTTTTTAAACGATTCTCCACAAAATTCTCTTGGAATACATGGTAACTTTGGGGGGGGTGTTGTCCTGGCCGAAATAGGAGTAAATTGCGTTTGAAAACGCAATAGGTCCCTAGGGACCTGTTCACGCATCGAAGGGTTAAAATCGAAGTGTTTTCACAAGAGACGAAGTGTGGAAGCGTTTAACATAAAAGTGAAATTAAAATTCGATCGAAGTGAAAACGGCAACACTGCTAGGAACTACATATATTTATTCTCGAACGTATGTAGTTCCAATCAGTGCTGCCGCTTTATAAATAAAGCTAAACACCTTCTTGAATAAAGTTTTCAGAAAATGAGTGTGGAAATATGAGTTCGAGCCACCTTATAATTCTGTGATTTTATAGAAATGAATTGTTATATTACATCTGAGAGTTTTTTTAACATAAAAAAATTATGTATGATATTTTATAGAAATAAATTGTTAGTTATAACAAATAATTTTTTTTTTTTTTAAATAAAATTACTAAGTAAACGTTTTGGGTGTAATATAATATAAGTGAATTTTTATTTTTGTGTGTTTGGCTTTTAGTTGATAGTTGATGTAAGTGTAGGCATCTAGATATGCCTATAGTATCCTGAAAAGAGTATTGATTTTATTTTTATTTACAAGTAGTAGACTTTTTTCCATACGGTAGATTTTTTATTAATTTCGGTTTTTATTGATATTTAAATTTTGCTTGAGTGGCAACCCTGGTTCCAATCGTTTCTTCTGAACAAATTATCCATGTCCGAACAGTTCCGATTGCAATGAAATTTGTTTTCAAATAAGGAACATAAGTCGATCTCTTTCGCATTTATTACTACTTAAGGTTCATGCTCACTTACGTCAAGAAACGAAACTACAAAATATAACTACCCTGTGTTCTTATGCTTACATGCACACTAACCGGCAACGAAACGGCAACGACTTTTTATGCCGACAAAAAAGCCGGGGGCTATAAAACAAAAGAGTTCTGACCAGCTTGTCGTTACCAGGGGCGGATCTAGGTGGGTGCTAGGAGGGCCTGCATCTCCCAGCCCCGAGCAGGCAGGGGCCCCGTAAGCGCTTCTGTCAAAATATCTAATATTATTTTTTAAATGCATTTTTCGATCCAGAAACATTATTAGCATTTTCTTTAAATTTAGTTCCTTATTATTGTAATGATTTCAAATATGTATTTAAAATTTAATATGTCAACCCTTGATCCACCTTGATTGATGGCAACTCCTTGCCATTCTTTGCGCATCCCTGACTGAATGAAAATTGACAGCCAATTGCAACCAACTTCACTTAGAAATGTCTGTTTTCCCGTTTTGTACTTTCATAGCGACAGGTCGCAAATGAAACGTGTAAAATTAAATCTCATTATATCTCAGAAGTGGGATTCAAATCATCATTAATATTTTAAATACGGTTCATAAATTATGCCACGACGAGTAACTCGCCAAGATTCTGAACGGAAGGAAGATGGGGCAACTGAAATTAAAAATCCTACAGTTGCTCTGAATGCAGATGGGAGCGCTAGCGCTCCCGCGAATGTTGTTCGTGCAGATATACTGCATGAAGCTGGCTCTTATATAGGCACTGCCGCTGGACCAGATACTAGTGCTGATGCTGTTGACATTGACGCTGGCACAACGTCTACCGCCGCTGCTCCAACTGCTGTCACTGCTGTTTTCACCAGTGCTTTCACCGCTGCTGCCAACTCTGATGCCACCACTGCTGCCACCGCTGTTTCCACCACTGCTGCCACTGCTGTTTACGCCACTGCTGGCAATGGTTTTTCCACCACTGCCGCCACCGTTGTTTCCACCACTGCTGCCACCGCTGTTTCCACCACTGCTGCCACAGTTTTTTCTACCACTGCTGCCTCCACTGCGGTAACCGCTGTACCCACCTATGCCTTTACCAATCCTTCGATCACTGCTGCCGAGGGTTGTTCATCCGGTTCAGTAAGCATTAATTGCGTGGATGATTCGCTCGAGCAAGAGTTTGCTCGCTTATGTAAAAAGAAAGAAATTTTACTACTACAACGTGAAGTAGAGTTGCTTCAAAATCAAACAAATTTCGATGCTCCTGTTGATATTACAACAATTGACGCCATGGTCAGCAAGTTTAGTGGTGATGATGCATATGAAGTATCGAAATGGATACTGGATCTGGAGGATGCGTTCGAACTCGTTAGGTGTAATGAGCGGGCTAAGCTGATGAGTGCACGTCGTTTGCTGGATGGGACAGCCAAATTATTTGCTCGAACGATTGCTGCACCTACGTATGATGCCCTGAAGGAAGCACTGATAGATGAGTTCGGACATTCGCACACCTTGTGGGAGGTGTATGAGAAAATGAAAAATCGGAAACTGATGCCAAATGAAAGTATTCAGAGGTATGTGGTGGAAATGAAGATGTTGGCTGAGAAAGCTGACATTCCAGAAAGGGAACTGGTGGATGCGATCACAGACGGTTTGAATGATAAAACACCATTGGCCACGATGCTGTATCAGGCCACTACGCTGAAGCAACTTAAAACTCAATTAGAACGATACGAAAAGGTACGTCCAAGGCAAACAGCGGTGGTGCCACTAGTGAACTTTGACAATTTGGGGCGTGTCCAATACAATAATGCTTCGGGCCCACGCAGACAGCCAACACCTTTGCCTATGAAGACTACTGCTGTAAAATCAGCTGCTTTAACTTCTGAAAAGAAAACGATGGCATCAAGTGATGAACCGCGGTGTTTTAATTGTTCTCAATTTGGGCACTTTCAGTCCCAATGCCCAAAGCCGAAGCGAGCACCAGGGTCGTGCTTTAAGTGTGGTGAAATGGGCCATTACCATCATATGTGCCCTAAGCAGAGAGGGTTGGTAGCAGCTGTCCATGGAGAGTTGTCACCGGAGATTGGGGAGCGTTTTACTGCCGAAGAAGAGAAGCTGATGGACTCTGTTAATGCTATGCAGATGGTAAGTGTTGCTTTCCCGGGTCGTAGTAAAATTCACCCTGTATTTACCAAATTGTTTTCTCTTCTCGATTCTGGTAGCCCGAAGAGTTTTATTAAACGTTCAGCTATACCAAATTTTGTAGGCAGCAAGTTAAAGCCCTCTAAATATCGAGGAGTGGGTAGTTCATGTTTGGGAATCTATGGCCAGGTTGCAGGGCTGGTCAAAATTGGAAATTTAATGGTGAACCATGTTTTTCTAGTTCTGCCAGATGAAGATGTTTCGGTACCGTTGTTGGTGGGCCGCGATTTGCTGCGAAAATTAAAAATATTTTTATTTCAAATCAAAACAAAACCTAAAATTACCTACTCTAAGGACTATCTGTTAAGTTTAATAAATAAAAGTGTTGAATTGCCGTTTAAGTTTAAAAACAGTGTAGTTGATTCTTTTGGATTAAGAAAAGGCTCTGTTGTTGTTGAAGGATTGCTTGAAGGTGTAAGGGATGAAAATTTAAGTCAGCCAAAGGTTGATAAGCAGGTTATAAATGATGTTTCTAAAGTTTCAAAGGTACACTGTGAGAAAGATGTGATTCTGCAAACTTACGCAGTAGAGTTTACGGACCAAGCAAAGATTTTAAATGAAGATTCTTTGGTATGTAACGAACATTTTTTGGAGAGCACGTTACATGACTCTCAGTTGGATTGCAGGGCTGAAGTTGATATCAATTTACAGTTGAGTAGAAGTCAGATAGATATGTTAAGAGTTACGATTAATGAAACTTATTTTTGCCCTTCTGATAAAGTAGAGTTACATCCTTGCGATTCAAAGATGAAAATAAACTTGACTGATGATACACCATTTCATAGTGCTCCTAGAAGACTTTCTTACTCTGAAAAAAGTGAGGTCCAAAGTATAATAGATGAGTTAATGGCAAAAGGCATAGTTAGACATAGTAATTCACCTTATGCTTCTGCGACGGTTCTGATTAGGAAGAAGGATGGAAATGGACGACTTTGTATTGATTATAGGTTTTTAAATAAAAAGACTATTAGGGACAATTTTCCGATGCCGTTGATAGAAGACTGCGTAGAATACTTGGAAGGAAAGAAATATTTTACGGCTTTGGATTTGAAGAACGGTTTCCATCAAGTCCAGATGCATGAAGATTCGGTTAAATATACTTCTTTTGTGACGCCAGGGGGACAGTTCGAATACACAAAGATGCCATTCGGTCTAAAAAATGCTCCTGCGTTTTTTCAAAGATTTATTTACAGTATTTTTAAGGATTTGATACATTCAAGGAAAATAGTTGTGTTCATGGACGACATTACTATTGCAACAGTAGATTTTTATAGTCATTTGGAGATTGTAAGGGAAATGTTAGGTCGCTTATACCAAAGGGGCTTGGAGCTTAAGATGAGCAAATGCAAATTTGGATATTTTGAAATAAATTTCTTAGGTTACACTGTAAACTCAGAGGGTATTAGACCCAAACGAGATGCATCTCCAAGCCATTAAAGATTTTCCCCCACCACAAAATAAATCCCCCACCACAATTTAAACAGGTTCAATAATGCTTAGGACTTTTTTCTTATTTTAGAAAGTTTGTCCATGCCTTTTCATCTATTGTAAAACCATTGACAAATTTACTGAAGAAAGATGTAGTGTTTAACTTTGACTCAAAATGTGTTGCGGCATTTGATATTCTTAAGAGTAAACTTCTATCTGCGCCAATTTTACCAATATATAGCCCTCTGAGGGAAACTGAGCTGCATACAGATGCGAGTAAATTGGGATTTGGGGCTGTGTTGGCGCAAAAGCAGGATGATGGCAAGTTCCACCCAGTTGCTTTCTTTCTAAGACAGCATCGGAAAATGAGTCGAAACTACACAGTTTCGAACTTGAAACTCTTGCAATAGTCTATGCCCTGGAACGATTTAAGACGCAATTACAGGGAATTCCTTTCACTATGGTAACTGATTGTAACGCTCTGGCTCAAGCTATGGGGAAAAAACAAGTGAACCAGAGGGTTGCTAGGTGGGTTTTTAATTTTGAAAACTTTGATTATAAGGTGAAGCATCGTAGAGGAGAATCAATGGGTCATGTAGATGCGTTAAGGCGTTGCCATTTCATTCAAGATGAAGGTATTCAAGAATTGGATCTAAATATACAGATAACTCAGAACCGAGATCAAGCAATAAAACTGTTAAGGTCAAAACTGGAAAAAGGTGAAGTTCAGCACTTCGAACTTAAAGATGGTTTAGTATTTATAGTAGGATATAGAAATCGTTACCAATTATTTGTTCCGTCAGAAATGGAAATTAATATAATTCGTTTATTGCATGAGAAAATTGGTCATATGGGGGTGGAGAAAACAGCTGATGAGATAAGAAAAAATTATTGGTTTCCTAAACTGAAGAAGAAGGTAGGTAGGTACATAAAAAACTGTGTGAAGTGTATTATTTATTCACCCGCAGCTCGATGTAATGAACACAATCTATACAATATACCCAAAAACCCTGTACCATTTGATACAGTACATGTTGATCATTTTGGTCCTTTCCCTTCAGTGAAGTCAGTTCGTAAACACATATTATTAGTCGTGGATGGGTTTACGAAGTATGTCAAGTTATATGCTGTGAAAACAACTAGCACAAAAGAGGTTTGTGCGTCTTTACAGAAGTATTTTGATAATTATAGTAGACCAAGACGTATTATCAGTGATAGAGGGACTTGTTTTACTTCTGCCGAATTCGGAGACTTTGTTGAGAAAAACAACATAGAACATGTTAAAGTAGCTGTAGCTTCTCCACACGCAAATGGTCAGGTTGAACGAGTGAACCGAGTACTCAAAGCTATGCTGGCCAAACTATCAGAGCCATTAGAACATTCCAATTGGGTGAGCAAGTTAACTGATGTAGAATATGCTATCAATAATACTATTCGTTGTTCGACGCGTAAGGCTCCTAGTGTTCTGTTATTTGGGACCCATCAACGAGGAAGAATTGTAGACGAGCTAACGGAACATTTAGAAGATAAATTTAATATTGACAGTTGCGATTTAGATAAGGTACGGACAGAGGCTTTGGAATCCATTGAGAAGTCACAGGCGTATAATCAAAAGTATTTCTTAAAGCACAGTGTGCCTGCGAAAGTTTTTAAGGTGGGGGATTACGTAGTGATGAAGAATGTTGAGACCACTGTAGGTGTTAATAAAAAATTCTTACCTAAATATCGAGGACCCTATGTGATAAGCAAAAAATTACCGAATGATAGGTACGTTTTGAAAGATATAGATAACTGTCAAGTAACACAAATGCCCTATGACGGGGTGATCGAATCGAATCGGTTGCGTAGGTGGCCGACTCCTATTGATGACAATTTAGAAAACGACCAGGAAAGCAGCACTGACCCTTTAGATATAAGTTCATAACTGTTATTTATTATAAGATAATTATTGTATCATATGTTGATCGAGGTCGATCAAGGAGTCAAGATGGCCGAGTTGTAATGATTTCAAATATGTATTTAAAATTTAATATGTCAACCCTTGATCCACCTTGATTGATGGCAACTCCTTGTCATTCTTTGCGCATCCCTGACTGAATGAAGATTGACAGGCAATTGCAACCAACTTCACTTAGAAATGTCTGTTTTTCCGTTTTGTACTTTCATAGCGACAGGTCGCAAATAAAACGTGTAAAATTAAATCTCATTATATTATCTATGTTCCCCATGCGCAAGCGTCTATTATAGCAAAAGGATGCAATACTAAAAATATTTTGCTCTCTATGGGTATGAAATCATACCCCATCGCGTGATAGTTTTATACACTAACCACCAATCCAAAAACGTTCGATAAACAAAGTAACAGCTTTCCAAACCAAAAAAAAAACAGAAAACAATGTTTCTTCTACTTACTACACGTTGTCATAAGCATCGTTAAGTAGATGTTTTTATTTTTGTTGATGTGAAAGCTTTGTTGTTTGTTTTTTTTTTTTGCTTTTGCATAACCGAAAAAAAAAAATAACATTAATGACATTATGCGACATAGGTACGTACAAATTAATTTTTTGATTATTAAAAGACCCGAGCTAAACGCTCTTTGCTTAAGTGGGTGCCGTGCCGATTTTAGCCCCAGGCCCCACTATGTGTTAATCCGGCACTGGTCGTTACGTGCCGTTAAGAGCCCGAACAGAACCGAGGCGGATGGCAAATGACGGGCCTCTCTCGGCGAAATCCGCTGAGAACCCGTCCAGACTAAATTATAAAGAAAATTATTTCATATTTTGTTTTAAAGTTGTTTTAAACACAGACACACAAAACGAAACGTCAGCTCACAAGAAAAACTGAGAAAATAACACTGAGCACAGTTATATCTTAGCAAAAATATGGCATCACTTACGCCACTCAGAGAGAGTTCCGTCAGCCGTCGGAGAACATATAAAATAGATTCTATTCTGGCGTTTTCCCGTTGCGGATTTCTACGGCGTTTTAATTTTTTGCGGCTGCATACATTTTCGTGTATTTTGCGAGTCCGTCATGCGCCATCCTCTTTGGATCAGTTCGGGCTCTAAGTGTGCAAAAAACCTTAGACGAATTTCTTAGGCGACAAGTAACACGACGGCCATTTTCACACGAGTAAGCTAATTAAGAAGCATGTTTGCGAGAATGCCACGCTTGTTGGCAAACATTTTTGATTTCTCCGTCACAAAAGCAGCAAAAAAAAATAACAACAACCACACTTCAGTGTGGCACTTATTCGAACGCTCGCTGTTTCACACAGGTTCAAAAATGACCGCCGTGTGGCACACGAGATAGCAGATGTGTAACCCGCACAAAACCCGTGAGAGAGAATAGTAGTTAGTGAAACAGAATTGTGATGTGGTGTTGCTACTTTTTTTTTTTTTGCTTAATTGCGGGGCAAACACTTTGAGATTAAATTTTAAAATTTAAAAAAGACAGAATTTTTAACATTGTTGAATATATTGCCTCTTAAAAGTAACTATTTCGTTTTAAATAATTAACTAGCTTATCCCCGGCGGACTTCGCTTCACCCCGCACTTATCTGAAATATAGCATTTTAATTGATTTGTGGGCAGTGAAAGGGGGTGTGGCAAAATATTTTTCCGTAAACCATCACGTGCTCGAAAACAATCTACTGTCAAAATTTCAGAAGTTTTGAAATCTTAATGATGTCACAAAAGTGGGCGTAATTGTAGTGCCACCAAGCCCATTTTTAGTATAGTTGTCGACGGTAAGTATGCCAACTTAACAAAAAAATTTCAGTCTTATACAACCAAAACCGTCTGAAATATAGTATTTTCAAAAAAAAGAAGGCGTTCAGACCCATTTTTGGTACAATTGCTGAAAGTAACAATACAAACTAAATTACCAATTTTTTGCCTCATACAATCGAAACATTCGGAAATATTGCATTATTATTGATTTTTGGGGGCGTATTGATAAAAGGGGGAGTGGTTGCAACTGATGCAATAACGTAATCTAGGTTCATCCAGTAATGCACGTTTTAAGTTTGAGCGAAATCCATTTAGCCGTTTAGATTTGCATAAAAGTCAAACAAACAAACAAACAAACAAACAAAGAGAAATGATTTTTATTAATATAGATAGATGGATAGATTCTTTACTTTTTTAGTTATTTGCAACTTTCACTTATACAAGTTTTTCAAGATTATAGAAGAAAATATCCATACCATAATCGCAACACATTATTCCAGAATTACGACTAAAGGCAAATTCTTAATGGAAGTATTTTAAATATTTGTGATTTTAAAGCGTTTTTTAAATTGCTCAGTTTTGGAAATGTATCAAAAATAAAAAACAAAAGAAAACATTATTCCATTTGATGCATCATTAAAAATTTTTGATTACAGAGAGAATTTGCTAGTTGTTGAAAAAGCGGATTTTTGAGGTGTTTTTATTATTTTTTTTACTCAAGCCAGGGCAACCCAATTTTCCTTTATATATCTTGGCAAACCTGGAATTCCAAAATTTAAAAAAAAACCAGATATATATTTAAGAATTATTGAAGTTATTTCAAATGAGGAATCTATGTTTTCTGATTTTTTAATGAGTTTTTTCTGTCAGATTCGGATTTCTAAAAAAAGTCAAGTTTTAGCAGCTATAACTTTTTTATCCGATTTTTGATTTTTTCAATTTTTTGAACAAAATAGCTTGAAACTGTAAGTAGTGTATTTCTTGTTTGATTTTCAAAATTTGTATTTTTGTGAAATTTTTTCATAAAAATACTCAAACTGAATATTTCCAAAAGGCATGATTCTGCAAAAGATGTCGTGTGACCAAATTATTAAATGTAATCGCACAATTTTTGTATATGTATTAGGTATAGTTTTTAAAACGATGCCTGGCATTGTAGATTAAATAACAGTAAGGGCCAGTTTTTCAGTACGAATTTTAACTTTAGTTAAATTAATTTTCATGATTGATATTTTTTTGCGTATTGCGTATTGAATTGTATAAATCAAATTTTAAATATCATTTTAATATCAATATTTGTTTCTGAAAATTTTCAGAACTTACTTTCTTACTTCAGAACTACAGAAGAAAAAAGAAAAGAAAACGTGAAAAACAAGACGCATTTTAACCGCGCTCTTAAAAAATCTGCAAAAAAATCGGGAAGTTAAACGCTAATAAATTTAAAAAGATACATGCTATATTCAGTCATTCTTGACTCTAAATTTGCAGTAGTTGGTTTAATAAAAATCACTTCAACTGTCATTTAAAAATCCAAAATAAAATAAAAATTTGTGCAACATAATATATAACTAAAACTAAACCACGAACATTTCGTACAATAAATATTGAGTGAAAAACATTGGAATGAAACACGAGCGATCTTAAATAAAATCTGTGCAACATAATAAAAACAATAAAGCACGAACATTTCTTTAAAAAAAAAAAAAAAAATAGAATCGAGTGTAAAATATTAAAATAAAACACGAACGATATGCGAACTTCTTCTGTGTTGCCGCTGTTTTCTCGTAAGCTACATCGCCGCGCTACAACCTGTTCGCTGTCCGCTCCAAGACTGCTAAATAAAATCAAATAGTTGTGGTCCCTCTGTGTTGTGTACGCCCCGTTCTCTACCGATAACGTCTTCTCTGTTTTATCTTTGCTCTGATGTCTCCCTCGCCTATGTTGACGCGTCAACAGCGTGAGCATCTCGCTCCCCGCGGTACAGCTAAATTGGATGGAACTCCAAAATCTGGTAGCGGCAGCGCAGATTCAATCTCTACGCAACTCAGCGCTCTGGAACAAAGGCTCAAAGCAAGGTTGATTTATAAGGTTGTCGCAGGGCTGATCGCACTCTCTTCGCAGTACCCATAATTGTCAAAACCAGCCAATTTTGCAATGACTACGAAAGAAGAATGGATGATAAAAGAGAGCACTTGCAGATTTTCTATGAACTGTCAATTTCGATTTGACAATTATGGGTACTCGCTCTCTCCCTTGAGACAACCTTATAAATCAACCTTGTGCAGATCTATCGATTTTCATTCGCCTCAGATAAAAGATATTTTTCGCGTGAAGGCTAACTCTGATATACAACATCCACTGGTGATAGTTAAGTTTTACACCACCTTCGACAGGAATCGTGCTCTGAAGGCCTTTGGGGAATATCGCAGGCGCTCGAAACAAGCGGTAAACCTACGTAATGCTGGACTCGACTCAGACAATAATGTCTTTATTCATGAAAGCCTTACTGTCGAGGCGCGTAAAATTCTTCAAGCTGCGATCACCTGCAAGCGGAGCAAAAAAATTTCAACACCAACATTGATGAACTGCATAGTTATGCGAATGATGTCTCTGGAGAAGTATCTGTTTAATGGAAATGCTCTGTATATTAATATATCTAGGGTATTAATTTGCAACTTGTCTATTGTCTATTTTTTACATAATTTAGCTTCTTTTTCTTATTTCTTCTTCTTTGTTTTTTCATTCTACCATTGTCTAATCATTCATTTACCCTTTTCTAATTTAAATGTTTGTTGTGCTCTGTATGTCTGTATTTATGTCTGCATTGAATAACGCAGTCTTTAGCGCTGACGATAATCACAAAACTATGATTGAAATTCTGTGCAAGCAACGCTCTGGCCTAAAGATCGTACATTTAACGCTCGAAGTCTTAATGACGTTAAGATGGATTGTGTTAAATATGTTTTTGAAAATTCTTCTGTCGATATAATTTGCGTGTCAGAAACGTGGTTTCACAAGGATTCCTTTCTGAATATTTATAACTTTAATCTTTATCGACATGACAGAGTTAGTAAAAAAGGCGGCGGTGTTGCTATATATGCAAAAAAATACATACATGTAAAAGTGCTCAGTTCTTCAAGTGATTCTGATGTTGAATATTTGAATGTAGAAATCTCTAACAGAACTAAAGTTTTTCTCTCATGCGTTTATAATCCCAATCGAAACTGCAGCCTAGAACCTCTACTAAAAGAAGTTTCAAATTACGCCATAGATTTTCAGAATTATGTTTTGTGCGGTGACTTTAATCTGAATATTCTTGTTAATGATAATTCTTGCATAAACTTAATCAACAATTTGGCGCAAGGGGGTCTCAATATAGTTAATTTGATTTCTCCAACTCGGTTTGCCAACAATGCCTGCCCAAGTTTACTAGATTTATTTATTGTTTCCGATTTATCATCAGTTTTACTGTTTGACCAATTATCATTTGACGATCTAATTTTTTGTACATTGGACATGGATCTATCTTCTGTTGCCACTGATACCACTTTTTCCTTTCGCAACTTCAAATCTATTGATTATGCATCACTGTATGTTGACTTGTCTCTAATAAACTGGACGGATTGTTGGTTCTTTTCCTCGGTTGACGAAAAATTAAATTTTTTTGTTAGCAAAATATCTGAACTTTTTGATAATCATGTTCCCCTTTGTACTCGCCAAATCACCAATGCATCTTGCCCCTGGTTCACGTCTTCTAATGTCAAATTTTCAGTCTGGTTTTCGTCCAGGGCATAGCTGTTCCACTGCTATTGTCAAAATCTTGGATGATATTAGAATACCTTTCGATAAAGGACACGTGACCTTACTATGCTTACTAGACTTTTCTAAAGCGTTTGACACCGTGAACCATGATATACTGTGCAAGAAACTCAAGGCAAACTTTGGATTTTCTGACACATCAGTTCGTTTCATAAAAAGTTATTTAGGCGGAAGAACACAGCGCGTAAAAGTGGGTAACAACTTCTCAACGTATAAAAACACGTCCAATGGAGTTCCCCAAGGCTCAGTACTTGGCCCATTACTTTTTACAATGTTCATTAATGACATCTTCAACAAGTGCAATAATGTCACAATGCATGCATACGCTGATGATCTACAGCTGTATTTGTCCAGACCTGTAGGGCTAATCGAAGATTTATGTGTAAGAATAAATGAAGATTTGAATATGATAGCAGCATGGGCTAAAGACAACATGCTTAAGCTGAACCCTCAAAAATCGTACGTCCTGCCGATCTGTAAAACTCCCCTCTCTAATCTCGATCTTCCCTCTATTCTCCTCAACGATGTCGAACTGAAAGCTGTTAGTAAGGCTTCCAATCTTGGTTTTTATATAAATACTTCCCTGTCCAGTGAGGACCATATAAACTCTTGTGTGAGTAAAGTCTACTATTTATTGAGAAATCTGAGAATGACTGCAGCATTTGTTCCCATCGAAACCAGACGAAAACTAGTCGTGCAACTGCTATTGCCAATTATTACGTACTCTGAAGTCGTCTATAGCAATCTGGATTCACGGTCATCTCACAAGTTGCTTGTTGCTCTGAATAATGCTGCCCGTTATGTCTATGGCATAAAAAAGTTTGACCATATATCATTCTACCGCAACAAATTACTTGGTCGTTGCCTATTTCGCTACCTTGAAGCGCGAAATTGTCTATTCCTGCATAAGATTATATACTCGCGTTGTCCACTTTACCTCTTTGAAAAACTTAAGTTCTGTAGGTCTAGCAGAGGTATGAATTTCTTGATTCCGAGCTTCTTTTACAAAAACTCTAGCAGACTGTTTTTCGTCAGTGCAATCAGATTGTGGAATTCTTTGCCTAATCACATTAAGATTGTTTCCAACTATAGAGCCTTCAAGCATTTCAGTTTTAACTACTTTTCTTAACTCTTATCTATCCTCGTTTTCTTTTTCTTGCTTCTCCCTTTTAAGGTCTTCCGAAGTTGCAATTAATTTGCCATTATCTTTAAATTATGACCTTGTCACTTTCTTGTTAAAATTATCAAAATTGTTGATTTTTACTTATAAAATTTATGAACTCATTTTTATTTCTAAATTTTAAATTTTACAATTACTTGTTTTTTCTAATTTAATTTTAGTTTTCATTTTGATTTTCATTTTATTATTAATTTTCATTTTGATTTTAATTTTAAATATTTAGTTTTAAGCTTATTAGTTGTTATTTCCTTGAATCTGCGGCATGCAAGAGAACTCTATTCTAATATGCTTACATATGTGCTCAATAAATACAAAATACAAATACTTTTGCATCATAAAGAAACAACCCAGAGCTATGCACATGTCGAACATATAAAAACCAAAAATAAGGGCCACTCTTATATATAGATATAGATGGGAAAAATGGAAAGATATTAATTTTTACTTGTGGTCTAATGTCTAAAAAATATTATTTGAAGAGGAAGCTCGCTGTTGCCGTGGTAAGATGTAAGTGGTTTTTGAATTTAAGTATGTTTTAAAAAAAAATTTATAAAAAATTTTTATATATTACTAGTGCTATACGGTAAGAACTTATAATGAAAGTATTGCATAACAATTCCTTGAAGATTGAGACTGCATCATTTACAAAATAAGTTGCTACTTAAGTAGTGAGCCTTAATAAGTATTGAGTCTAAGTTGGAAAAATTAAAATAAAAAAAGCATATATTTCGTATTCAAGTTATTATAAATTCTGTTTAAGCTAAACATCTTATAAGATTATAAGGTTATATATAATCCGCTATATCTAACATCCGCTTATATCCGCTTACATCTCGAATGAGGGAAGAGATGGACCTCTCCCACCTCACTGCCATACAATTTTTTTTTCCACAAGAAATCAACCGTCGCCAGATTGAAGCGTTGTTTTAGGAAACCCTCTATATTTGTTTAAGTAGCAAGGTTAAAATAACGTGGAAAAAGGCACCAGAATATTTGTTTTTAGGAAATATTGGTGAAACACAGAAACACAACTCAAAAACCTCAATTAACAAATTGAAAGACAAATCTCATAAAAATCTTTGCCTCTATTCAATCACCCAAAAACATACATGTTTTTTACCCTTTAAAATTTATTTTTTTCTTATTTTCAGATAATTATAATTTATTTAACACCATGTTATAGTTTGGTTATCTTTATTTTTGAGCTGACAAAAAATTTAAAGCTAAAAATAAGAACGTCAAAATTAAATTGAAAAAGCAATAACTGAGAGTTAAAGCGCTCTTTCATATCTCTTTCATGCCAAAGATAGGTCCAATACTATTAAAGTTTATAAATACAGAAGCTTAAACATGAATTGCCGTATCAGCACTAGTCTATGAATATCTAGTATTTGTACACAACGACCGAACGTCTCTTATTTTTAATCAGGTAATCAAAAGTTCAAGATTTGTTAATATTTTGTTTTATAGTTCTCTTCGGGTTTGTGATGAGATATGAACTGGAATTGGCAAAGATGCCACTTTGAACGAACACTTAGACGTATCTTTTATTTAAGAACTCTTCCATCTTTTTAGTGTCGTATAATCAAAAGCGCTTTGCATAAGCAATGAAAAATACTAGAAATGGCAAAAAATTTTTAACAAAAATATCAGTACTAAAAATAACGAAGAGATATTGAACTAAAGGAAACATGTTATTTAATCATCGCTGGTCGTCACTTTTCTTACATATTATCTACTCGTACCACTTTTAATGTTAACCAACACTGTAAACACGATTATTCATAAAATGGTCATAAAAAATATCTCCATCGAAAAGATGCTGCAGTTTTCACAATTTTATACATTTTATTTATTATTTTGATGTTGGCAATGAGGCAGCCACTATGATTTGTATGATGATGCAGACATATTGAAATAAGCAAGAGAAAATGCCGATGGAAGAAATAAGTATTATGGCAAGGAAGTGGATTTCGTTGTTTCGTTTTTTTTTTTTTTTTGCTCTCATACTCATACGATACTAGCAAATGTGAAAATGACATTATTAAGATATGAGCAATAAGAAGTTTTTGTTAAAATATTTATTTGTTGTGGTGGCTTTGAGTGTGTATATGTGGATTAGGGATATAATTTGCAAATATATGTAGAAACTTTTTTTATGGCTTATAAAGGAAAGAAGATGCGAGAAAATTTCTTAAGCTTATTTTGACATTCCTGTTGATAATGGAAAAGTATTCGAAAATTTTTCTGGCCGAGAAATGTCTTTGAAAACGTTTGATATTCTTAAATCTGAATCTTTTTCGCTATGAAAAAAAAAATTATATATATATATATAAGAATGTATCTGTGGCGATTCTAGAAATCCCTCGTGGGGAGGGTTAAATAACAAGATCAAGCTGCGTACAACGGTTTATGATAAAAATTTGCTTTAAAAGGAACCGTGTTTGTATCATAATAAGACAGTTCGTGGTCATTAAGAATTTTTTTTTAAGGTATTATATACGTGTAACAACCAAAATAAAGCAGATCTTTCAAACATTTTTTTTAAATACAAGAATTTATTATTTTTTTTTCAAATTTATACAGCTTTTTGTACTTAAAAGGTCCTTTATAAAAATTATTTTTTCTTAAAATAATTTTCTGGCTTTTGTATAGAGGGCGCTAAAAATGACATTAAAAAAAAAGACATTCAAAACTATATCTGAAACAAAAAAAATCAAATGTCATTTTAAAGTACAGACCATTATTTTAGCATCCCCTCTACGCACGACCACAAGGAGACTTTTTTAAAATTATGGCGAAAGTTAGAGAAAAAAGTTAAAAAATGAGATAGATTTTCGCGCGCTTTCTTGTCTTTAAAAAAAAAAACACAAAATAGTAGGTACTTGAATTTAGAGAAAAACAAATGACCCATTCAAATTTTTCATTACCACTGAATTTTAATAGAATACCACTAAATTTGGTAAACATTTTTCATTACCATCAAAAATTTAGTGGTAATGCAAATTTTTTCCATTACCAATTAGTAATGTAATGTGATTTTTACAAATAGTAATGCAATTTTTTCTTCCATTACTATTACATATTAATGGTAATGCAATTTCAATTTGCACAATCCACAATTAATCCAGCCCACAATTAATTGTGATGAAAATAACTGATTGCTAATATTGAAGTGGCCCTCAAAAATTTAATTAAAAACTTAATAAGAAGATATAAGAATTGAACTTTTTTGAGTTAATAATGATACAAAAATCATTGACATTTTTATGTAAGTCCCTTTTAAGATCAAATCAATTACCTCATTCATTGAGTCGTTATCAACTCAACTCTCATTGGACCAAAAGTACCCAAATTCACGAGGCAGTATAGTTGTATATCTGGTTTTATGTAATGATATTTTTATTTAAATCTCAAAATCAACAAGAAAGTGAGTCAAAAATAATTATCATGCTGATGAATAGGGCAATATATTCTTCGTAAAGTTTATAGATGTGTGTGTATGGAAGCATTTTAGAGTATTTTTGATAGAGGTGGGTGATGCCACTATATTTGGTGAGTTGACACATTAACACTGAGTTAACGCAATTGTGCCACAATAAAAAAATCTTCATTAGTGCTTATAGAAGTATAGATAACAAATAGAGCTTTAACCCTTAAGTACTAACCTACGTAAAATTTACTCACTCCTTAAGAATAATATAACGTATACTGAACGGAAGATTAGTATTTTAGGGTTAAGAACCATCACCACTGATTTTTTTTTTATTGTGGTTAACATACAATATACTATTTACGCTAAAAAGTGTGTTAAGGCGTTGCTTCTTCTTTGTGTGCTTCTATTACGTGCCAATGTAATGTGCTACAACACATGGCATACTTCTGAGTTTCAGCACAGTGTTATAGCACAGCATTGTGTTACCCATCTCTAATTTTTGTGGAAGTCTCATACCTATGCTAGATTTTATACACATGTGAGCAAGAATTTATATCAACGCCAGAGCGTAAAATCAAAGGAACATTTTTTGCTTATAAGTTCTCGGATATCCAAAAAATAAAACTTTTGAAATGCAAATTTATGGAATGCCCATGGGCGCAAATGCATCCTTTAAAGAATACACACACACACGCACACTTTATAAAAAGCCACACACCCTAGCATACACACACTGCAAAGATTTGAACTTGTTTACAAAAGTTATTTTCGAAGCATCGAAGCCTAAGATTCTTTCACGCCTTTATTGGTGCAATTATCTTGAGACACTTTCACACGCACACCAACCAGCATGCGTAATTTATGCCCAACACATGCACTTGATTATATTTAAAACCGAATTGAACTGAAGCGAAATCCAATTTCATCTCACTTACATTGTCAACAAGGTATGTCCCCGTGATGTCATACCTTGCTTTAGATTGTCTTCGAAATTAGCTGATATCGCGCTGAGGTAATGAAATCAACGGAAGCAGCTATTTTTCACAATCGTCGATTTAATTTTAGACATGAATTTAGTTTCTTGCTGCTACTTCTTGTTTTCTGCAGCAGCAACGACAATGTTCTTTATCCTTGCAACATTGAACGATGACAACATCGTTGTCATTGTGTTTGTTGGTATACGACGTGCCTTACTTTAGCGAATTTCTTACTTCCCAGTGGAGCTGCTTGTTCTTATCTTCTGTTCCAGCAGGATCCTGTGAGACCAAATAAAAGTAGCAAACGAAATTCGCAACATTTGCAGATTTCTTTGCGATAGGATTTTATCACTGAATTTATTTGCTGCACTGGTTATTGCTTTGATTCTTGTTATTGCTGTTATTATGTTAACGTTTTGTTGCTTTGTTTACAGAATTAAGTTTTATTATGTGTTTGTTGTTCTTGTAGAAGAACGCATCTAAATTACATAATTTCCTATGATTGTGAGGGGGTGAGATAATGATATGTGTATATTTGTTTGTGGGTGTAGAAAAGACACTCGATGAATGTGATTATTTTAATGAATTTTGGAGTAACGCGTCTGCTAGTGTCTGGATGAAAACGAGAATAGTTACCCCAGTCATTTAATTTCATTTCAATTTTATTTTTTATTTATAAAAAGAAAAACTTGCTTTCAAACTTGACTTCGCATTGAATTTAGTATTGGCTGTATAGTAATGCAGGTTTGGAGCTAAAAAAGGTTCTTTATGAAAGCCGCTTAAGATGAAAGGTTCTTGCTTGCTATAGTTAATTATTTAATTTATACCTAATAAACTATTTGGAGGACACCGAAATGTTCAGCTACCGTCAATATGATTTCCGTTGTGTCAACTCCACTGGTAACCTCATGGCTTACCGAAAAATTAAACACAAAAATTTATATAAGCTTCCCAGAAAATTCTCCCTATACTAAGCTATACTATACTATACTAAATGGCTTCAAATGGATACCATCGATAATAGTAATAGCGATAGCGGCTTTTAGCAACAAAAAAAAAAAATGTAGGTTGCTGTAATGGTTTTGGGTTGCGGTGATGATTATGGGCAACCAGTATCAAAAATGGTTGATAAATTACAATTATCAAGGGGTTTTCCACAATTGGTCATAACTGTTTTGTCCCTGATTAAAACTAAATTCAGTGGAGAAAATGGCCTGAGAAATGTCTTGAGTTGCAGGAATATAATGCTCGACTTGTTCTATGTGGAACAAAAAAGGATGTGATAATCTATTATGTTCCCAATATTAAAAAATGTCTTTTCCAACATCTATTGACTTCGGAGCATATTTTTCTATCTGCAAATATGCTTTGTGAAAATTATCATCTTCATCGCGCTCATCGTTCGACTCTCAACTCAGAAATAAGTTTTATTTTGAAAAAAAAAAAAAAAAAAAATAGAGTAAAAGATAGCTATTTGTTAGGGAAATATATTACTCAAAAATAATTTTTGTGTTGTGAGGAAATAAATAAAATTTAAAAAATAACTGTTTTTTATGAGGGAAAAAATAAAACTTAAAAATAAGTTTTATTTTGTGAGGAAAAAATAAAAGTTGAAAATTAACTATAATAAGTAAGCAGAAAGTATAATATGAAGTATAACTCTTCTTTAGTGATTTTTTTAGTAAAACTTATAAAAGTTCAAAAGACTGATGATTCGGATGTGACACAAGTTCGCCATTTTAAAACTGCAAAAAATGAATCGGCATTTTAAAATACTCAAGCGCGCCAGATTTTCATACAGACGGTTAAGCTGTATGTCCTCGTCGTACTGATGACGATTATTCGGTAGGATTTTCTTAATCTGGCGGCTTAAAATAAATTTTGGAAATGGTTTGAGAATGGATGTGACAAACAAAATTCCCTAAAAATATCATGCAAATAAAAAATAAGCTAAAGTTCTTATCAGAGCTCATTTAGGTCTGGACACACTCACTGTTAGAAATTCAGCTCACTTGCTTCAGCAGATCGTGAGAAAAGTGAGCGAAAAATTTTGATTACGTATCCACTGACTGGCGTTTGGGATGTGACGCAAGCTCGTGGCGCCTTTTTAAAAATGGCCAAAAATTCATCGACATTTTTAAATACTCAAGGGCGCCAGGTTTTCATACAGACGCATATATGGAAAGTTAATGAAGAAACTGGGCATAAATAAAAAAACTTAAGTTGGGAAAAAACCAATATAACCAGCCCATCAAGTGGCATTCTGGAACATCCTCTCCGCTTTTGCTACTTGTTATATTGCGCGTCGAAACTTGAGCATAGGAAGTCAGTCGTGTCTTTGCTCTCGCCGTTATTGCAGCGACGGTTTTAACCTCAGCCTATTGTATCCAACAAAAGAAAAAATGCAAATTTATACAAACAAAAAAAAAAAAAAATATACAACTTTAACGCAACTTTTATTTTTTAAACCTTAAATCTAGTTTGCTTTGACTCCTTCTTTACCTTTGCCCCTTCTTTACCTTGTTTACCTTTGTTTTTTTTTAATATAACTGCCTTTTTTGAAAAAAAATTTTATATGCAATGTGCCTGCACATAGGAGTTTATAGGATTTTCAAAAATGCAGGGAGGTAAAGGGGGTGGGAAAGTCTAAGTATTATAAGTATTTTTAAATTTTTTGACAATAATATAGGAATTTCTTCTTTTTCTGAAGCCCATGGGGAAGGCGGCCTGTGATCGCGGTAGCGCAGTGGGTAGAGTGCGTGGCCCATAACCCAAAGAACCCTGGTTCAATTTCCACCTGATTCAGAAATTTTTTTCAATTGAATTGAACGTAAACACATACATTGGTCATTCCATGCCAAATCTGGCGTTTTTTTCGAAAAATTGATTTTGACGATTCCGGGTTTTTTTTTTTTTAAATTTGCGTGTCGTACAAAATGTATCTATATACCTTTCGATATATTTTAATTCAAAAAATGATATATAAGTATCCTCCTAATTTTGGTAGCCAATTAAAATAGATAATATTATTCATCTTTAATCGAAAGAAAAAAGGATTTTTGACGTTCCGTTTTCTCGCTCCATTCTTTATAAGTAACTCGATCGAGCGTTGTTGCGTGAAAAATGCAGAGTGAAAAACGAATAAAGCCTATATTTTAGAGTTCGATTTTTTTAAAAATTTGGACAAACGTAAAAAAAGTGGTATGGAGCCTCTAACTTCGGGTAATTTTTAATGTTAATTAAAAAAAAAAGTTTAAAAATGTCCGCAAACATTTTTTTAATTTTTTTTTTTTTCAAAAAGCTTAGAAATTTGGGTGTTTTTTATAAATCTTAGGACAGTTGTTTTTCATGTTGGCTCAATAATTTTTTTTATTTAATATAATCTTAATACTTTTGTTTCGCTTTTTCCTAAAGAATATTTGCGAATTTTTGCGAAGGACTATATCAGCGAGTGTTTTCGGTTCTTTATTTTTACGAAATTACTGCTTGCAAAGTAGAAGCATTGCGCTGCTGTTGTTTTCGTTTTCTGTTTTGTTCATACTAAAATTTTTGTTATAGTTGTTGTTTTATTAGTACGAATATGTCATTAGAGAGTTACTCTTAGCAATTTAAGCGATGTGCAACTAATTTAGTATAAGGTCGAAGTGGTTACTTTGGAAAACTGAATTTGTCGTGATGCTCTTACTGAGTTTATGTTATCTCAGGAACAAAATCTAACAAACTTTTTATATCTCATCGAGAACTCTTCAGTATAATGAAAAGCTCTGATTCTAACAAAATTATAGACCCGTATGAGGCAGTAAAGACCTATACTACACCATCACAGGATAATATGAAAGGTTTTAATAGCAAAATATTCCCTTTTGACACTGATTTTAAGATTCGGTGCAATAGAAGTGCCAGAAAAGAGGAATATATCATTGAAAAAAATCTAGATTGGCTAGATTCTTCTATCGGCTTTGATTGTTCTAAGCAAAAGAAACGCAGTCGCAAATAAAAATCTTTTGCATAAAATGCAGCGAACGAATTTAAAATATAAAAACTAAGATTTTTCGAGACAATACGCCTCTTATTCAGCAATAACAGTGTTTTTGCGCTAATCACTTTTATTAAATTTATTGTGAAAATAGTCACATTTTTTTTCTATGTAATAATATTTCAAATAATTGATCACTATATAATATTTAAATGAATTTTGTTAAAAAACTAGTAAAGAATGATTTTCGACTGGGCCAAAGTTTTGAAGGTTTTATTATATTAATGACGTCACTTTGTATGGACGATAGGCATGGTTTTCTTACAACTTCTCCAAATTTCAAATTCAGAATACATTGTAGTTACTGAAGTTTATTATTATTATGTAATGAATTTATTTTTGCGGAATTTTAAAAGGTTTTACTATTTAAATTACGTCATTTTGTAAAATTGGTGGAATCTTTATTAGATTGTGTCAAATTTGAAACACAGACTGCATACTAAAAACCTTTTTTATACCTTTACCTTTTTTATGAAATTACTTTATATGAGAGGTACGTTGGGTTTTTTTTCGATTTGGTTGAATTTCATACACAGAGTAAACATTAAATATCAAAAGTCATTTCCAAAATTTCAAGTTCATCTATAAAGTTTTGTTGAATTTAAAGACATTTTATGGTTTTGGTTGTATCTTATACCCAGAATAGATATAAAATATTAAAGCTCTGATAAAAAATTTCAAGCCATATTTTAAGCTTTGCGAAATTTATGGAGATTTTACCGTTTTAATAAAGTCACTTTGTAAGGGAGGTAGGCGTAGTTTTCATCCGATTTGGCTCATTTTCGAACTTGATCTTTAGTTTTTAGATGCAAGCTTAAATATTGAATTTCATCACGATAGCTTAAAAATTATGACTGTAATCATGTCGACAGACGGACAAACAGACAGAAGGACGACTAGCGAACGGACAGCGTTTTTTTCGCTAATTTGGATCCATTCTAACTAAAGAAAAAGTCCAAAGTTCCCTCCGACTTCTAGGTGAATTAATCTCCATATTTGGCGATTTCAAACCTCTGTGTGTCGACAATATTTAAAAATAAAAATATTTGCAAACATTTATATACATATATTTATTTTTGTATGTTTTACACAGTGCAAATGTAAAAAAAAAACACAGGTGTGTTGTTGGATATACGAGAGAAGCGAAGCTTTCTCGCAGTTACATATATTTGGTAGCCTAATAGTTTTTTACTTTATAATAAATTAACTTTTAAATTTTAAATTTTAAGTTTCAAGGTATTAAAATTTTTTACGAGAGGCGTAAAAGCTTTGCTTAAAAAAGCGAAAATTTGTCATCCTGATATGCAGCCAAACTGTTAGTCACACAAAAAAATGTTACGGATATATTTTAGATATCCTGAATTGATCTTCTTTGTAGTGCAGTTTTTACCAAAACTTTAATAAAAAATTTTAATCTTTTTGGCCACAAAAAAATTTCACTCACAGTTTTCAAGGTCAGCACTAAAGAAAAACATTTGAAAAACATTGTTTTGAAAACAATGTCGCATTGTGGCATTCATTCTAAATGTATTTTTAACATTTTATGTAGGAGAATTAATAAATACTATTTTAAGGAGGTATTCATGGTTGGCAAAAATTTTTTTCGATTTTTTTTTCATATTTTTATAGCTTGGATACTTGAGAATATCGTCCTAAAAGGGTTTTTGAAATTCGAAATACTTTAGGAGATATGGCTTTTTTGTCCAGCAATTAATTTGGCTACTTTTTTAATGCAACGGTTTGAAGCAACCACCGAATTTCGTTCAACGCGTTCTTTAGTAGGTAATAACTTGTTTGCATATGCATTTTAAAAATAAATGTATATACATTTTAGAGCATAGGTATTCGAATGTTGGCAGCGTTTAGTTCACTTTGAATTGAGTTATAAACTGGACGCTCGCGCGCATACAGTTTTGATAAAAATTTTTGTTTGTGCTAAAGACAATGGATAGAAAAAGTAATAGAAATAAAAATAAAAGAAACACTTGAAACGTCAGTTTCGTGGTAACCAACACGAAAGAGATGAGGACACTGAATTCACAAGTACATCGCAAAAAATTTAAAAATAATGGAAACGAAGACATAAGCATTGTCAACAAAACGGAGAATTGCATTTTGCAGTTTTATACAGTTTTCTCAAAGAACGTTTGAAACTGTTCGAAGCCAGAGCTCTGGCCGCATCAAAAGAAGGTAGAACTGCCCGAAGAGCACAAAGAGCCGCTGAGTCCTCATTTTTTGAAGAGAGGAAGGAGTTCCTTATGGGGCTGGCATTGCAGATTGATATATGTAAGTATTTCACAAAAAGAGAAATATTTTATTGTCTAAAATTTTCTTTGAGTTTTTTCAAAATCACGTTTTTGAAATTCGAAGTCACTTTTCATCGGTTCTACTGAACCGATTTTGATGAAACCAAGTGCAATTGACGCAAAATTGTTGAATTTCTAAAACTGCAAATTTTTCCATTAATTTTTTTTTCATGGAAAAAAATAACTCCAAACTTAAACGCGTTTATCTCGAGACCACGTTTTTCGAGCTTGCGGCCCATATTGTGTACGTAGTTCTGAACCGATTTTGATGAAACAAAGTGCAATCGACGCAGAACTATCACCATTCTGGTCTTTACTTCAATCGCAATTTCAAACAATACTATTTACTATTTTTTTTTAACACTAAACTAAAAAAAAAAAGACCAAAAATCGGTTTTTCATTTTTCAATGACCGCCATTTTGTAAAAAATAATCGAAAAATTATAATTGAGGTAGAGACTAGAATAACATCTGTATTGAATCTACCGTCGTTTATTTTTCCATTTCAGATGATCCGAAGGCGAGTAATCCGGGCCGCAAGCAGCATACCATTCTTTTCGACGCCCAACTTTGAAGGCCGACAATTTTTTGAACAGCCCTCGTCCAAAGAAAAAAACATTTTTTTATTTAATTTCATATGTTTTTAATATAATAAAATAAAAACAGTATTTAAATAACTCTTTGCGTTTTCAAATGAGAAGTTTTTCAAAGACGGTCCAATAACAGCCTTCCCACTAGGAATACTCCCTTAAAGAACTTTTCAAAAACTGCCTCATGATTTTTATTTACAAAACACTTTTATTTTAATTAAAAAAAAGCCTTAAAATATAAAAAAGATTGTGCATGTGCTTAATACCGCTAATCTCTTACTTACTTACTTACTTACTAAGGTGGTGCCTATAACCGTAAGTCGGTTTCCGCCTGTCTTAAGAAATTGCTCCAGCCATTTATGTTTTGCGCTTACTGGCGCCAGTTGGAAGCTCCAAGTTTTGTCAGGTTGTCCTCTACTTGGTCCTTCCAACGGAGATGCGGTCGTTCTCTTTTGCGTTGACCGCCGCTGGGTACCGAATCGAGTATTTTCTTCGCTGGAGCGTCGTCTTCCATCCGCTCAACATGACCTAGCCAGGGAAGCCGCTCGATTTTTATGCGCTTTACTATGTCGATGTCGGCGTATAGCTCATACAGCTCATCGTACCATCGTATTCGGTACTCGCCATTGACGCAAATTGGTCCATGGATTTTACGAAGGATCTTTCTTTTGAACACTCCCAAAGTCTGCTCAATGTCCAGGTTTGTGCTGCATATAACAGGATGGGCATGTTTAATGACTTATAGATCGTGAC
The DNA here is from genome assembly GCA_914767935.1 of Coremacera marginata. Lineage (NCBI taxonomy): Eukaryota > Metazoa > Arthropoda > Insecta > Diptera > Sciomyzidae > Coremacera > Coremacera marginata. Next base: position 58,642,494 of record OU612044.1, on the reverse strand, counting down.
TTTTGTTCGTCGAGAGAAGGCTCTGCTTCTCAATTGCCTACTTAGCCCAAAGTAACACCTGTTGGCAAGAGTTATCCCTCGTTTTATCTCTCTACTGATATCGTTGGTGGAGTCAATGCTGGATCCGAGGTAGACGAAGTCCTTCACAACCTCGAACGAGGTGTTGTCAACAGTGACGGGGGTGCCAATACGCTGGAACTGTTTGTTTGTTGACACCAGACATTTCGTCTTCTCTGCGTTTACTGCAAGATCCATTCGGCTCGACTCTTCTTCTAATTTGGAGAATGCTGCACTGACTTCGCGTGTGTTATGGCCAATGCATGGCCATCAGCATACGCTAGCAGCATAACACTCTTATAGAATATTGTGCAGCTTTGTCTCAGATCAGCAACTAGAATAATCTTCTCCATAATTACATAAAAAAAGTCGCACGATAAAGTATCAACTTGTCCGAAATCTCGTTTGGTAACAAATGGTGGGGAGAGGTGCTTCCCAATTTTAACTGCGCTTATCTCAGAAATATTTAATCCAAATGCCACCAAAGTAGGGTATATGTTGTTCTTAGATATAAGCAGGTTTCTGCTTTTAATTGGATCCAGTTGGCGCTGGATCCCATAGCGCTTTCCCATAAGGTGGCGCTGGAATCGAAATATTTGAAATAATCCATTTACGAGTATAGTGATAAAATATATAAATACTCTCCCATCGCCATTTAATCAGCAATTTATTTTGAAATATGCGGAACAACGTTCGCCGGGTTAGCTTGTATTTTATTATTTTTGGTCTACGAGTAGTAATCCGACAGATTTTCCTTATCCTTAAAATTTATATATGTATTTTTTCTTGGTTTTGTTTTTATTCCTTGATAAGGGAACAGCTGTCGAAGGTGTATTACTAGCTGGAAAATTATAAAGAACCGTAAAAAGAACAAAAAATACTGAAAATTCCATGCTTTATTAAAAATTAAAGTGTTTTCTATGTAAAAATTGTGTAGAGAGTTTTCGAGAAATTCGTTTAAAATAGTATGCATTAATTCTTCAACAAATTTTAAGAATGCATTAAGAATGAATGCTTCAACACGAAGACGACGAAAGACTTCTAAAAAAGTGAATGAAATTTACTTTAAATTGAAATATTTCATTAAAATGTTAGCAACAAGATATACCACAAAGATGATCAATTCGCAGTCTCTAAAATATGACCTTAACATTTTTTTGTAGCACTAACGGTTTTGAAGGTATAGTTGTTTTTTTACTGCATGTGCGAATGACAAATTTTGATATTTTTTCCCACTGTGTATAACTTGAAAAAAAGCTATAAAAAATATGCAAATATTTCTCGTTTTCTAAGTACTATCGATATGCAAATTACCAAATTTTTACAGATATGTGAGTTTCGAAAATCATCCGATTTGTATGTTGATGGAATCACCAACATACATACTTACATGCTTATATACATACATACATACATACACACATGCACACATACACACTCACACACAAAGGCATCCATTAAAAAATAGTGCAAAATTACTCAGGTAATCTTGAATCGTAAATCTATCTATCTATCTATATATATATACAATTGTAAAAAACAAAATCTGTACATTGAATATTTTTTTGAAATTCTTTTTGCGATGGACGTTTTGAATGACGCTAAGCCCGAAAATCGCATTTTTAAAATTTTTGTCTGTCTGTCTGTCTGTCTGTTAAAGCATCACGCGAACCACTTGATGGAATTAAATGAAACTTGGGATCTAGGTTCCTTATATCCCAGGTCATAACATATGCTACTTTTTATCCAGTAAAAAAGGTTGGACCCTATAGGGGGCGCTGCGATCGGGTTCCAGGCATTCTTTTTTTTAGCTTATCTCCGAAACCGTTCATCCGATTTGCATGAAAATTAGTATCTAGAGGTTTTCTGACACGCTGAGTTTTTTGACTTATCCACTCTGTTCTATTTCGAACACCAGAGGGCGCTGTAGTACAAATATTTTGAAAAACCTCGAAAAACTCCTAAGCCGTCCATCCGATTTAAATGAAAATTGGTATATAGAGGTTTTTGGATACGGTGAGTGTTTTGGATCTAACTTTTTTGTGCCATCTTGAACAACAGAGGGCGCTGTAGTACAAATATTTAAAAACACCAAAAAACTCCTAAGCGGCTTATCCGATTTGCATGGAAGTTGGTATATAGAGGTTTTCGGATATTGTGAGTTTTTATGACTTATAAACTCTGTTCTATCTTGAACACTAGAGGGCGCTGTAGTACAAATATTTTAAGAAACGTCAAAAAACTCCTAAGCCGTTTATCCGATTTAAATGAAAATTGGTATGTAGAGGTTTTCGGATACGGTGAGTTTTCATGACTTATCTACTCTGTTCTATCCTGAACACCAGAGGGCGCTGTAGTACAAATATTTTAAAAAAGTCAAAAAACTCCTAAGTCTCTTATACGATTTGCATGAAAATTGGTATAAAGAGGTTTTCGGAAACGGTGAGTTTTTATGACTTATAAACTAGGTTCTATCTTGAATACCAGAGGGCGCTGCAGTACAAATATTTTAAAAAAGTCTAAAACCATTCATCCGATTTGCATGAAATATTTCATGTAGAGGTTTTCTCATACGGTGAGTTTTTTGGTCTTATCTTTTTTGTGCTATCTTGAAAACCAGAGGGCGCTTTTGTACAAATATTAGGAAATCGTGAAAAACTCCAAAACTGCTCATCCGATTTGGATGAAAAATTGTAAAAAGCGATTTTCGAGTACGGCAAGGGTTCTGGTTCTTTTTTGCTCTTTCTCGAAACTAGAGGGCGCTGTTGTCCAATTTGTACGTATATGATTTTGTGTTTTGGACTTATCTTTTTTGTGCTATCTTGAACACTAGAGGGCGCTGTAGTACAAATATTTTAAAAAACGTCAAAAAACTCCTAAGTCGCTTATACGATTAGCATAAAAGTTCGTATATAGAGGTTTTCGGAAACGGTGAGTTTTTATGACTTATAAACTAGGATCTATCTTGAACGCCAGAGGGCGCTGTAGTATAAATATTTTAAAAAAGTCGAAAAAATCCAAAACCGTTCATCCGGCTTGCATGATATTTTGTGTGTAGAGGTTCTCGGACACGCTGAGTTGTTTTCACTTATCTACTCTTTTCCCTCTCGAACACCAGAGGGCGCAGCAGTACAAATATTTCGAAAAACCTCGAAAAACTCCTAAGCCGTGCAGCCAAATTGCATGAAAATTGGAAAATAGTTGTTTTCTGATCCGGTTTTCATGAAAATTTGTAAATAGCGATTTTCGAGTACGGCAAGGGTTCTGGTGCTATCTTTTTTGCTCTTTTTCAGAACTAGAGGGCGCTGTTGTCCAATTTGTACGTATGTATGTTATTAAACTGTTCCTTAACGGCTGCACTGATTTTGACGAAATTTTTTGTGTGTGTTTGAGTGGATCTCTGCGATCGGGTTCCAAGAATTTTGTTGTTATAGCTTATCTCCGAAACCATTCATCCGATTTACATGAAAATGTGTATTTAGGGGTTTTCGGGTACGGTAGTTTTTATAACTTATCTATTTATTGAACACCAGAGGGCACTGCAGTACAAATATTAGGACTTCGTGAAAAACTCCAAAGCTGCTCATCCGGTTTTCATGAAAATTTGTAAATAGCGATTTTCGAGTACGGCAAGGGTTCTGGTGCTATCTTTTTTGCTCTTTTTCAGAACTAGAGGGCGCTGTTGTCCAATTTGTACGTATGTATGTTATTAAACTGTTCCTTAACGGCTGCACTGATTTTGACGAAATTTTTTGTGTGTGTTTGAGTGGATCTCTGCGATCGGGTTCCACGAATTTTGTTGTTATAGCTTATCTCCGAAACCATTCATCCGATTTACATGAAAATGTGTATTTAGGGGTTTTCGGGTACGGTAGTTTTTATAACTTATCTATTTATTGAACACCAGAGAGCACTGCAGTACAAATTTTTTAAAAATGTCGAAAAACTCTTAGCTGTACATCCGATTTGCGTGAAAATTTTTACATAGGAGTTTTCGGATACAGTGGGTATCTTGAATTTTTTTTTTCTGCGCTATATTAAACACCAGATGGTGCTGTAGTACAAATCTGTTAAGAAATCGTGAAACACTCAAAAACCGCTCATCCGATTTAGATAAAATTTTGTATATCGGGTATATAGCATTTGATATCAAGTATGGAAAGGGCTTTGGCGTTATTTTTTTATTCTATCTCTAAAACCAGAGGGCGCTGTTGTACAAATACCGCAAAAAAACTCAAAACAACTCATCCGATAAGTATGATTTTTATAACTGGTTTTGCTATATCTTGAACCCCAGAGGGCGCTGTACTACAAAATACAGTAAGGCGTAGCAAAGCACGAAAGGTGGTAAATATCTTCTTTTCTTCTTTATGTGTATTTATATTCCACTTTCTTTTTTCGCAAATCAGGGAAGCTGATGCCGAATTCTGTGCTATTTGAATACGCATCAACTGCGTTGTTTTGACATTGCAATTTCTATTTTCAATGCTTATTTAATTTTTGTCCAGTTTCCTCACGAATTGACAAGAATTCATTTATGCTCTGATTTTTTTCAAAAATGTGCAATCTATCGAATACAATATAAAACTTGAAAATATATTTTTGCAAGCGATCGGTAGCACGCACACACAAATCAAGATTTCCTTAACTTTTTCTCATAATTTTCAGATGTTGAAGCTACATTTTGTTCATTTCGTCGAAGTTACCGGTTTGAAAGGTGCACACAAAATTCCTTCTAAAGTTCGTGAAAAGTTTTTTCAAATTGACGAATGAAATCGAGAATTATTTATATCAACTCCCGAGTTACGCCGGGTATTCAGCTAGTATATAATAAAAATGTTATTTTTGATTTTTAAGGCAATTACATTCGACGAATATTATAACTTTGGCTTGTGAAAATTGGCAGATTAAATTTCCATGTTATCCTTGAATTATTTCTTTCAAAATTAAAAAGAAATTCGACCGTGCTTAAAAATTTCAGAAAAACGTATTTTTTTTGCAAGTTTTTGACCTTTCTTACGTTCTGCTTAAATCGTCAGATTATTAAAATGTACACTTTTCAGCGTGTAATTAGCAAACCATACTTTAATCTGACGCCCTCGAGTATTTCCAACTACCGATATTGTTTTATTATTTTGATCGGATGCTCTACACGCGCGACACTATATGGAGAGCTTAGATTTGATAGAGGTACTCAACACTATGTAAGGTAACCCCCATATGCTAATCTGCCGCCCTTGAGTAAATCGCGAAATCCCCCTATTGGGCTCCCCTACTATTGTATATAAAGGCTATATCAGCTCGGTCGTACTAGGCGCAACTCCCGCCGGTCAATCTACAGTACCCCTCATAATATTATGAACACCATACAAACTCAGACAAGGATGTACATCTACAAACTTGCTGTATGCAAACCACTAAACGGAGAAGAAAGGTTGAAGTATCAAATAAAAGGTCAAGGGTCAACCTTTAAATCTCCATACTTGACCCTACACCTTTTATTTGGTACTAAAATAGGGCTGCCATACGTCCCGGTTTTTGATTGCTTGTCCCGGTGTCCCGGTCCAACGTTAATATGTCCCGGATTTATCTTAAAAGGGTTCAATTGAAAGGTTTAATTAGGAGCAAATTTGCAAAAATACATTTTTAAAATTTGCAACTACTTTTTAAATGTGAATAGTTGTCAGATCATCTTTCATCTTCAGTAAGTTCAGCTCCTCCCTAGCAATAATCGATTATTGATATATCACCTGCAAAATCCAATCTCTTACTAGCAACAGCTGTCTTTCATTTAATTTATAGTGTGCTTGTTTTCTTTGCCTGCTGTAACTTTTCATGTAAGTTTCGAGTCAAAGTTTGTTGTTGTACAGCAGAGTGGTCCTTTATAAAACGAGGTAGAAGTGATCACGATTCTTTGTGCACGGTGTGCGGTTGTTATATTTCCATAAGGCACGGTGGACGGTTAGACATTGTTGACCACATCGCAAGTGCCAATGGTAAATCGATGCTTTGTGAAGCTTCAACTTTAAAAGACATTTCTCCGTTTTATGTGAAACAAAACACCACACAATGTCAACTGATCTCTGCCGCTGAGTTAACAACTGCATATAAAATTATTGATCACCATCAATCGTTTAGCTCAGTAGATTGTACTACTAAACTAAGTGCACTCTTGTATCCGGACTCGGAAATAGCAGCAAAGCAGTCAAACGCTAGAACCAAATCAACAGCTTTAATAAAGAAAGTTTTGGCTCAGCATGCAGTTGCAAATTTTGTAGAAATATTAATTAAAAAGTTGCCCTTTTATGGAGTTTCAAATATCTTTAAAAAATCTTGTTGCTTTTGGTGCTGATAATACCAATACTAACTTTGGTGGAAGGAAAAGGCAAGGAATAAATAACATTTTTTATATATTAAAAGAGGCTTCAGGAAAAAACATCGAGGAAATTGGTTGCCCTGCTCATATACTTCACAACACAGTTTCGACTGCTGTGGATGTGATGTCAATCGATGTGATATCTGTGGTGATTAAAATATATAAATATTTTTTCTATATTTACTGTAAGAACGGAGCGGCTTAAAGATTTTTGCGACAATGCAAACACAACTTACAAATGAATTCTTTCCCGCTATAGAAAGAATCTTGCAAATGTGGAAGCCACGTGCAAATTTTTTTTGCTGACGAACAGCAGCGTGTCTTAATGTGTCATTTGTTCACTGCCAATCTTTCATGGTTGAAAAACAAATTAAAATAATGTGAAAATACACAATAAAATTATGGAAGTGTAAAAACTAATAAATGACACTAAAGGTGGTTTAAAAGACAGGTTTGAAAATGAATTTTTTGAAAACCAAACAAATATTATTTTAGACCAATTTAAAGAAAGCGGTTTATATTCAAAAAAAATATTAATTTTTGAAGAGGATGCGAAACATGTTTTTAATACAGCAAATAGTTATTTGGAACAATGGACTTTTCATTTAAATAAATATGATGTTTTTGATTGGATAACCTTAAATAATGTACCAAAGTGGATAGAAGTTCAAAAAACTATAATGTATCATTTTCATTGAAAAATTAAATCTAGTCTTTTATGTTGAGAATGAAATGTACATAAAAAAACTATGTGAAAATGTAATTTTTGTAACTTTATTTTAAATTTTTTTTTGTCGAGAGTTGTTTCACCAAAGTGTCCCGGTTTTGCCATAAACATATCTGGCAGCCCTATACTAGAATCGTACTTATCCAAGCAGTGGTTTGTATACTACGAGCAAAAAAGCACAAATTCACTTAGGGTCCGTTTTTCAGTACGAGTTTAAACTTTAGTTAATTTAACCCAAGTTTAACTCACCAAAATTGGACGTTTTAAGCTCGGCTTAACTAGATATTTTAGCATTCGTTGAGTTTAAATTGACTTGAATTATCATATAATGTGTTTATTTTTACCCTTTTCCAAGCTTAAATGTAAAATTTTAGTGAGTTAAACTCGATTTAATTTAACTTAAGTTTAAACTCGTACTGAAAAAGTGGCCCTTAAAAGTATAAATTGCAATTAACATGCAATTTTGGGACAACCCTTATTATAAATATAAATAATGCGATATATCGCATTTACTTAGATTTTCATATGGCTTTATTAGACGAATACTGATTCCATAAACACACATTTAGTAAACAGCGACCCCCATCAGAGACAATAATGAAATTAATATCTGTGATACCTCGTTCGCCTTTTACACAGCCAATTAATTTTGAGTATAATTATATTGTATTTGTATGCATAAGCATACCAATTGTACCTATTTAGCAAGTACAGTACTTTTTTAGAGTTTGCCGTATGTATTTTAAAAGGTGTACTCATTTTGTACTTATTTAGTTTTTTCAAATGTACAAAATGTAAATATAAAGATCATTTGCGCTGGGCCAATAGTTGTGGCTAAAACTCCTCTATTTAGTATTTTTCACAAATGTTTAAAAACCGCAATGTGGCAGCACTAAGCTGAAGTTTGGCAACAAATTTTTATTAGAAATTATATGTAATATTCCATAAGTATTTAAAATGAACACAAGTGCGGTCATATATGTAGCCCATTTGTATTAAAATTTATTCCAAAATTTCTAACCGTGTATACCACGTAGAATGTTCGTAAAGTTTAGTTCTTATTACAAAAACACTATTACTTAATACAGTGCTAGTATTTTTTATTAATTTTCAATAAATTGAAAGTATTTTCTCAACAAAAAATACTTCAAAAGCCTTTAATTTTTTTTTGTATTAAGTAAAATTGACTAAAAAATATTTAAGTGGGGTGTAGATCCTCCTCCCTTGGCTTCTTGAAACACTTACGATATGTTTCATTGTTAATGCTATTGACTAAGAAATATTAAAGAAGGGTGTAGATTCAGGAAGCATAGAACACCCTTCACACAATATGAAAAACATTTCCATATCATCTGTCCTTGAGAAAATTTATGCAGCTATAGCGACAAAAATTCAAAGAGCAACTGCGCGGCGATACTGCCTTTCCCAACAAAATGTCAATTGATAGAACACAAAGTGAACATTAATTTTTCTTTTAATTATTTTGAGCATATTTTAATTATTTTCATTTTTAACGAATGCAATGCAATAAAGATATTTCATTTGCACTTATTTTCAACTATTTTGTTTTCTGGCAAATGTAGTTGTTTTTTCAAACTCAAAGTTGGTATGCTTAATATGCATATTCCTTCAGTTCAAAACTAACTTTTATATTTTTTTAAAATTGTCATCAAAAATAAAACCCACTCAACTCTTATTGAGCTTAGAAACATGGTATCAATAGAATTTCTGAAGTGACAAAGCCTTTGGGGCAAAGGCCCTCAACCTTGCAGTGGATAATATTTTACTTAAGAAATAATTTCTTACAAATAATGAATTATATTTTGTGTATCCTAAAATCTCAAGACCCCATTATAGAATCCAAATGATCCTACAGTATTCTATGTTGCTTCAAGCACGGTGTAATCTGATGAAATATAATCCTTGAGGAATAATAAGTCAAGAGTTATGAGTATTTGAACGCCTTGTACTTATATTTCATCATCATATCAAAATGTTAAATATTTATATAATTTGTAGCAATCACTTTTGTAAAGTTGTATTGGTCTTAAAATTACATGTTTAATATTTTGAATATTTTCTGTCCGTTCCAATGCCATGAATACACATCTACAATAACAACTACTGAACTATTAAGGTTTATAATATATCCTTTAACTATCGCAAGCAGTCATCATGTACACACATTTTAAATTACCTCGAGACATCCTTAACGTTCTCAGACAGAAAGACAGGCAGTTCCTTTGGTGGCAAGCATAAACAGGATGCGCAAAAGCATTCAACATTGGATTTGATATCTTGCGCCTTTGGAGGCATCCGCAGTGTTCTTGTGTGGCGTCGAGTTAGTTTTACAAATTTTCGAAAATTTCATTTGAACTCTAAGAAAAAAGATGAAGAGGATAAACGTAATCGTCTTTTGATTTTATTCAAAGTCTTCCGCTATTGACAGCAGAAGCAGCAGCAAGAACAGGAAAGTGAATAACAGGATATGCAGTTCGGCTTGGTTGCTCCGTGCCTGACTCCTTTTTGCTTGGAGGACACAGAGAGAGATAAGCTAATGTGACCTGGGAGCACAATATCGACGAAGCACTAGAACTCAAAGCCACATACAAGTGGATAATGCTTCCTGTTGCTAAAGTATTTTTATGGCAGGACATGCTGCAGCGTGGAGGTCAAAAAAACATGAAGTGTGAAAGTATAAAATCTAGAGAGTACCAGTTGTTAAATCCTTGCTGGATGCATGCTATTGAGTTCAATTAAATTAAGTATTTTTAAATTTTTTTCCGATTATTATTTCTTCTTAAAGCCTAATTATAAATGATGGTTTTTAAAATGTTATGCTTAACGTAATAATTTTATAATTTAATACGTATGTAAATTATTTTACTTTTGATGATTCTGTTTGTTTTTTCTTTATTACTGTTGAATTAATCACGTAGCAATCATGTCCGACTGAAACGAATTTCGGCTACAACGAAATGTCTTATATTGTCCATCTTAACGGTTTGTGTGCATTCAAGTAATCCTTGCAAGTAGCTACATTACAGGTCACATTGAGCAACATGCATAACACACACACACACACCCCCATTTATACAGACATATCTTGTTATTTCTTAACATATGCTCATTCAACTTTGTAGTCCATCAAACTCCGAAATTATGTTCGTGTCTAAGAAATAGCTTGGCAGGGACACGCTTCTGCTGCTGATACTACTGCAAGGATATTTTAATGCCTTGGCATCACATGCGCCACTTAACATTTGCAATAAGATGGTGACATTAGGGACAAAGCAAAATGTCAAAATAAACATAAAAGGTCGACATTTGCTCCTGAACGTATGCCATGTCCTTTTTACGATGTCTCCATCTTATGAAGGGATATCAGAATGAAACGTATGAAGCTTACCAAGTAAGATAAGAAATTAAGAGATAAAAGAAAACAACAGATATTAATGCAATTAGAATATCGTGATACACATTAACTCCAATCCAAAATAGGATAAACTTTTATGATTGAGTAAACATTGGATAAAAGTTTCAAATATGTAAGTGTTTTTTAAATTACGGTAATGTGTGTTGACTACAGAAACTAAAGGATTTTTTAAAATATTTGGCATCTATTTCATTAATCCTGAGATTAATTTGTGTTTTGGCTTTAACACCTTACACACAGCTCCTAAAGGATCGATAGGTTTCATGAAAATGACAACAAAAACTAAAAATAAGGCTTGATTTGTAATTTTCTTACGATCAATAATATGTTGAAATTTAAGTCGGCGCTGCTCCTTCTTGGGAGCTAAGGGGTTAAGAAGTATTTCACGATGTTGATTCATGCTATTGTTTCTAGCAGAAAAACAAACACACATAATACGTATTTAAAGAACTCATTGGAAAGGTAATAAAATCACCTTTTTAACAATATATCAACCAACATTGAACCAAGATTGAAACCAAGATGAAATCAATCAGTTGAAAGTACTGATTCTGAGAAAATCGCTCTCAAAGTCAAAACTTAGTACTTTCAACTGATTGATTTCATCTTCACACGAGCACAGCTCGGGAACGAGTAAGCCTATAATGTTGGTTGATATATTGTTAAAAAGGTGATTTTATTACCTTTCCAATGAGATCTTTAAATACGTATTATGTGTGTTTGTTTTTCTGCTAGAAACAATAGCATGAATCAACATCGTGAAATACTTCTTAACCCCTTAGCTCCCAAAAAGGAGCAGCGCCGACTTAAATTTCAACATATTATTGATCGTAAGAAAATTACAAATCAAGTCTCATTTTTAGTTTTTGTTGTCATTTTCATGAAACCTATCGATCTTTTAGGAGCAGTGTGCTTAAGTGTTGGTGACAAAAATCTTTGTTGTTTGAACTTGGACAAAAGTGCCAGGAAAATACAAATTTTTGATATGATTAATATTGCTGTAAAGGAGCTATCTGGACAAAATTATTTTATTAGAATCTTGCATCTATCAAGTAAAAACAAGCAAAAATTATATGAAACACCGGATTGCAGTTGCCCCCTTTGTTGTTGTTTGAAATGGGCCCATGTGCACCGAGACCCATAGGCAATATAGGTCAATTTATATTTCATTATATTATGCATGTTTTGTGCAATAACTTCGAAAGAACTGCAGCTACAACTTAAACGAAATATTATTAAAAAGGTAAATGTATTGTAAGACACAAAAGGAGAGTAAAAAAAGAAGTTTTATTCAAAAATAATTAGGAAAATGTTGATTTTACAAATACATTTTTATTTTTATTTTAAATTAATAAGAGTTATTGTATTTTTATGTTATGTGTTTTTTTTTATAACTCTAATAAATTTTAAATTTTTAATTAAGAGCTATATTATCGAGCTCAAGGGCTGTGTTGTTTTCTGAAGAAAACCATCAACAACAACAATACCCTTGTATGGAGTAGTAATCACACAGTAGACTAAACAGACTGTTTCGTTGGCCGCTACACCAACTCATCAGTAGCCTTCGGCAGGGTACCGAAGCTAAAATACGCCCACGTGGCCGTATTGAAGTATATTCGAAGTCTTAAGCCACAACAGACACGATGACATTCAGTTTTATATATTTACGGAAGTTTTTCCATTTTGATGCGTCAATTTGTATGGGAGGTAGGCATGGTTTTCATCCGATTTTTCCAAACATCATCTAATGTGGAAAATTTTAAGACATTTCTTTAATTTTTGTGGATTTTTAAGATATTTTACGTTTAAAATAAAGCCATTTTGTATGGAAAATGAGCGCGGTTTTCATCCGATTATGCCAAATATAATATAGATGGTTTATATTAATTATCAAAACTAATGTGCAAAATTTCAAGATATTTCTTTAATTTTTGTGCATTTTTAAAGCCAATTTATATGGGAGCTAGGCGTGGTTTTCATCCTATTTTGTCAAATATCATAGTGATGGTCTAAATTAAATATCAAAGCCTATGTGGAAATTTCAAGACTTTTCTTTTATTTGACCAGATTTGTAAGAGATTTTACGATTAATATAAATCTACTTTGTATGGGAGGTATGCCTGGTTTTCATCCGATTTTTCCAAATTTCACAGTCAGGTTTAATATTGAAGATAGAACAGAACGTGCAAAATTTGAAGGCATTTCTTTAAATTTTGTGAGTTTTTAAGAGATTTTACTATAAAAAAAAAAGTCTCTCTGTATAGGAGGTAGGCGTGGTTTTAATCCGATTTGGCTCATCTTCAAACATGATCCTAATTTTTTAATAAGAAGCTTATATTTTTAATTTTATTGCGATAGCTTTGATAGCTTTTTTTTTTCGATAGCTCAGAAACCATAACATTTTTAGAATTAAAACATAAGTGTGTGTGGCTGATATGCCAGAGAACCCATGTTCGAATACCCCATCTAACACAGAAAGTTTTTTCAATTGAATTAATTTTTCTGTTCGGCCGTCACCTCTCTGCAGACAATGGTAAGCCTCAGAGGGTAAACAACTGCCATGAAAAGCTTCTTGAGAACTTAAGCCGTTCGGAGTCGGCATAAAGCAGGTAAGTCTAGTTCTCGATCGTTTGTGTTCAAACATTTTACAACACACACAACACAATTGATCATAAGAAGCTCGGTCAATGTCCTTTCAAGGGCTGAAATGACCATAACGTTTTTTTTATAACATTTTTAATGTTTTATAGGAGAAGTCAAAGACAATTTAAAAAAGCACATATATTAGATTTAAAAGTCATCCTCTCTTCTTAATTTCGTTTATAAAACAGCTATTTTTGGATATTTGTCCAAAGAGTGGCTTTAAAATCGAAAAAATATGCCCAATTTTAAAACGGTTCTGGCTTCTCCTATAAAAATTAAAAATTTTGTTACGGCTTTTTAGGTTTAAGGTGACAATATTTAATACACCCATTTGTTTTTGTATTAAAAATTAATTGTTCTCCATGAGAAAGAAAGATATGTAACTATATTAAGAGAATATAATTCTTGAAAAGACTTGTAAAGTACAAATGAGCTGATATACTTATTTTTGTTCATATCTTATTAATGTAATTTTATTAGTATTAACGTATGTCTTATAAATTCTGATTGTTCTAAATTCGAAAGTCTGATAATAATCAACAAATAAATGTTTTTAAGCTTGTGTTTGTGTTTCTTTTATATCTATAATGAATTTTGTGTATATGTATCTTTAAAATTGAAAGTGGAATATTTTTGTGGAATATAAAAGTTACAAGTGGAATATTTTGCATTTATTTTTTTAACAAAATGCATATTTCTACAAAAGACTTCTGGCCACACTACACCGTTTACGTGGATAACTTTTTCTCAACAATTTCTTTTGCTGAACATTTGATCTCCCAGAACATTTCGTACGTCGACACGATCCGAAAGAGCAAACCATTCATTCCAGTGGAAATGTTGAATCCAAAACGAGCATCATTGTGCACTTTTTTGGCTTCTACGACAGCAAACTCGCGAGTGCTCTTACAAAGCTTAAAAGAAGAAACCTGTGGTGTTGATTTCTACCGAGCATTAAAAACTGCAGATAAATGGCAGCGTACTGAAACCCACCTAAATATTTTATTACAATGAATTCAAAGCGGGTATTAATCGAGAATTGGACCTACAAAGCTTTATGCCGACTCCGAACGGCTTATGTTCTCAAGAAGCTTTAGATGGCAGTTTTTACTCTTAAAGACTTGCCATTGTCTGCAGAGAGGTGATGGCCGAACAGAAAATTTTATTTAATTGAAAAAACATCCTGTATCAGTTGACACTCGAACATGTGCATCAAAACAAACATATTTACCTGATCGAATATAAAGGCAAAACTAAAAACAAAATTGGTTTTCATCACGCACGCATACACCGAGAAAAAAGCTTATGTTAAATTGAAAAAAAACCCTAGTATAAGTTATAAGATGGCTTCGGCAGTTTTCAGCCTCCCAAGTACTTCATCGAAACGCCTAAGTTTTACACGTTGACTTACCAATTTAAGTATTTGGCAAGTTTTTATACAGTCGGCAACAACACAAATTATTCTTTTATCAACACGATTTTTTTCTTAGAAATTAATGAATTCTCGTCTTTTCTGTCTGCTTGACGTCTATTATATCAAGAACATTAAATTAAATTAAATATCGAATACAAAAATTTTACCTTCGCATGCCGTTGAAATTCGAACCTCCAAACCAACCGATACCACTGTGTATAAAGTTACTACACTAAGCATTGAGCCAAACTCCTTCGTTACGCGGAGTGATTTATTCAATATTAATTACAACTGAAGCTATGCTGCAGCATAACACAATAATCTATTAAAAGATTTTCAAGAATCGTAACTACTCATGTTGTTATTAATACGTATGTATGAAATATTTGCATCCATATACAGGCCCAACCAAAATAGACGAGTTGGTCCGTAACGAGTAGAGACGAAAATGTTCGCTTTAATGCAATTCAATCTTGTTGCCCAAAATTAACAAACGTAATTTAATAAATCTGAACGAAACAGCTTGTCCATAAGTTTTGTTCCGTAAGAACCGAACTGCTAGCGTCTCAACTCGTCAGACGTTCGGCAAGTTGCAATCGTCTCGTTTCATCTATTTTGGTTCTGCCTTATTTCTTTCGTTTTTGTAGTTTGTTATTGTTTTTGTTAATCTTCAGTAAGATTAATACAATAAATAATAAAAAAAAGATTATATTACTACTATGCTCGCTTACATATACGGACACTGGAGGCTGACATGATTACTACATGCTATTAAAAACTTCATTTATTTTTAAAGTATAATAAATTCGAATTATTTATTGAACTAATTTTATATATATTACATATTAAAAACATATTTTAGAGATCTTAAATTGATCTTTTTAGTTTTTATCAACACTTTAATGAAAAATAAAACTATAGCATCACAATTCTTTAGCGTTTTTCAAAAAACTGATTGACTTTAGTTTGTAAAAAACAAATATAAAAAAAAATATTTAAAATAAATGCTTGATGATTGCAAGTAATAATAATTGTGTATTCGATATAGTTGCACTTTGATCCAAACACTAATTATATATTAATTTTTAATGAACACATTAATCATTCAATTAAAATTTCTAATTTTTTACAGCAAATACTATAAATGTTTCAATAAAACACTCCAAGAAAATTAATTCAATGTACTGCTCGTGAACACTTCAATGTATTGTGGTCAGGGATCGCAAAGAAACTGTAAAGAAAAGTATTTTTGTGTTCTTTTTGTTTCTTCTTAAGACCACAAGTATTTTTGTTTTTTTTTTCGCGCTCCGATCCAAACAGTAACACAAACCGAAGCAAGCGGAGATGGAGTGAAAATCAAAATGCAATGTTTTGTTTTTGAAGTAAAAAACACTTCGTCTCACCGTTATGCTTTTGAATCGTGGACACAGCCGTGTCGCGGCTGCGGACAAAAGTGGAAAAATATTTTTTGATGGAATTTAAGAAAACCAAGTATACTGAATTACAGACAGCGTTTATTCTCATCGTTCAAATATATATTTTTGGATCAACGAAGCAGGCTTCTCTGTCCAATTTAGAATACATTTTGTTAGTAAGAGTAAATGGAGATTTTAATTATGAATAACTTGAAATAATTGCACTTACGTGTTATTTTTACCCTAAACAATGAATTCTTTAGTGTTGCTTTTTTAATGTTCTTAATTATTTACTTGTAATGAAAAAAATTTTTTATTAATAAATTTAAACTTAAAAATAACTAAAGAGTTTTAATTCAAAACTTATAATTCTTTGAGAATTTCCGTAGTAAAACGAAGGGAACATTTGTTTCTTGTTGTGTTTGCAATCGTGACAACATCAAAAAAACGAAATACATGTAGTGTTCGTATAACACCAACACAATAGTTTTCTTTCTCTTTTTATTTTCTGCTCTGTTTGGTACGCATTTCTGTTTGTATCAAAGAGCCAAATGTAAGGAGATAGTGAAACTGTTTGCTTACGCAGCTGTAGGGTTGGTTTTTTCGTACAGTTTGTTTCCAATCTCTGATTGTGGTAAATAATTGCATTACTTAACAAAAGAGGTCATGACGTCTAGCAAATTCATCAACGCTTTTAAACAACAACAAAACCATGCGCAATTCATAAAGACGTTTTGATTCATAAATTTTACCGCGATCAATAGCTCAGTGGAAAATCGTTTGACTGGAATTTTCGATGTTAAGGTTCGAGCCTCAACTTGGGCGAAGTTTTAATAAAACCCATAACAAAATTTTCAATTCATTACAACAATAACATTAGAAATTCTTGAATTAAATAAAAAACAATACTCTCTATCATAAAAAAAAACATTTGTCACACATTTTTTTACATCATAAAAAAAAAACTTGTGTCACACATTTTTTATTTCAAAAATAGAAGGAAAAAAAGAAACTCGTCTGAGTCCGGATTTGAACCTCTTAACTAGTAATCAGTTCTCTTAGGCCGCAGGGATATTGGAGCAATTTTTGGCCGGCAAATTAAGTGCTTATATGAAATTATTTCAGTTGAAGTAAGCAACAAAGAACATTTTTAATGTTTGTCATGAACACTGATGATAGATAGATAGGAATATTATTTCAAATACCTTAAATGTTTCGTCATTTGTTGCTTATGAAAGACACTCTCTTTTTTGAGTGAATGCTTTTTATTTTAGACAATTTTCAAAAACTGCTTACACAACTTTTGCATACAAAATACTTTTAATTTCATGAAAAATGTTATTTTTAGTACATTTTGTGCTTCTTATGATATTTTATAATTTTGCAACTATATATATACCACCTAGTGGCGGCCGTGGCGCAGTGGGTAGAGTGTGTGGCCCTTACGCCACAGAACCCAGGTTCGAATCCTACCTGACAGAAAGATTTTTCAATTGAATTAATTGTCTGTTCGGCCGTCACCTCTCTGCAGACAATGGCAAGTTTTTTTTATATATCACCCACTGCTTTTCCTTTATTGAGGAATAAAAAAAAAATAAAAAAATATTAATTTTAAGCATTAGAAAATGCTGTTAAATAACGTAAGAATTACACAAAAAATACAAAAATTTCCATTTTTTATTAAAAATAATATGATTTTGTAGTAAAAATTGTGTCGGCAGTTTTTGAAATAGTAAGCATTGATTCTCCTTCATGGAATTTTGAGAATGCATTAAGTATTAATTCCTCAACACGACAATGTTTTCAACCTTGAGAAATGTGAATGAAACTTTTAGTGGCCAAAAAAATGAAAAATTGTTCATAAAAGTGTTGAAAAACTGTACACCACAAAGAATATCAAGTCAAGATCTTTAAGATGACTTTCCAAATCGTCAGAAATTAAGGTTTTTAAATTTAATATTGTAAAATAGTATTACATTTAGTCAAAAAAACTTTTCTGTACATTTTTAAGTAAGTTTTCAGCTAATTTGAGGTCGTAGGAGATGAATATAGAGTTTATTTTAAAATGGAAAAATTCACCTGTATTTTGGATGTAGTTGTACTCTTCTGAGAAATGCGAAATTTTATACTAAAATGTATTCGTAATTTTAAAAATTCTCGGGTTCATCTCGAATTATCATCTCGAAACCTAGCTCTCGGTTTCGTTGCTAATTCGAAACCAACCCGAGTTCGTTTTGTGGTTTCTTGGGATTCAATAAACATATTGTCATTATGGTATATTGCATGTTCTGATTTATTTTATCACAATAAAAGAAATGTGTTGGGCATATTTTCTCTTTGACTTACAGCAATCATTTTATAATTGTTATCAGAACAAAACAGTCACTTATCTGAAATGCTATCATTTAGTTTCAAGATAGCTATTACATTAATATATTGCTGATATAGTACAGCTGTAACATAAGCAAAACAGTCATTTTGGGTTGGGACGGTGAAATAGATAAATTTTAACTGATGATATATCAAGTGATATAAAAATTGAATTTCAAGTAATGATAAAACAAAATGCATATTAGTTAAAGGAAAACAATACAAGGTCAGAGAATTTAAATATATATTTGTTCTTTTATTTGTTATGACTGTCCTTGCCGAAAGTTTAAATTCTTCAATAAAAGTGTCCGAGCATTGTACATTTTTAGACATGAAGCTCATGTCTAGACTTATCAATTCACATTTCTAAAATTATAGTATATGGAGTCGTAGAATGCAAAAATTAATACATTCATTTTTTGTTACAATAAATATCTTATTGAATATAAAGTGTATTAGAGGACTGGAAGTGAGTGATTTGCAGCCATATAGTGATGATTTGACAAAACTCAACAAATTAATAAAATTTGACATATAGCCAACTTGTTTACAATTTATCATTTTGAAATGAATTCTGATACTACTTATTTGACAAAACTGTCAACACCAGAAAAATGCCTTGAAAAATAATAATTTTACAAAAGAATTGTATATTTGTAAGGTGGTTTTGTCGAAGGCTGCGACAGCTCAGCCAACCCAGGATTAAGCTAATGATTTCAATCGTACAAAATATCGTTATAATATTTGAGCTGTATTAAAATCTAATACAAAATATATTTCACAATTTTGTAATCTATTGAGAAGTATAAATTTATTACTTGTTTGTATTACTTCGATCGTAATACGTCGCTAGTATCAAATTTTATTCCAAGATTTCTAACCGTGTGAATATTATAGAATAATTCACAGGGTTTTAAATGAATTATATTATTATACATAGTGTCCGACGACTGAGTGCAACTTTTTACGGAGGTGAAAGGTTATGTCGAGCTGAGCAAAAAATTGTTTGGAAGGGGGGAAGGGGAGAAGGGGGAGGGGGATCTATTTTCACATTCTTAGGAGCTACATGGTATATTAGTATTCCACGACTTTGATTCACCTTTTTATTTCTAGCAGAAAAAGTAAACTTTTTTGATAACGTAAAGGCAATGAAATCGTGTTTCTATTCGGTTGAAACTACTAAATTTCAATTTTGAGTGCAAATTTCTCAGAATTTCACGTAATACACCAAATGTTTGCTTATGATCAATTTTCCAATTTATAAAATTTTTTGTTTCAATGACACTAAAAACATAAACATTTCTTTAAGCATAAAAAAGTTGGCTGTATTAAAAAAGTTATACTTATAATTTATAATTATAATATAAGTTTTTTAATAAATACACCTTTCTTATTTTTAGAGATATCTTTATATTTTTAGTGTCATTGAAAAAAGAATTCAATAAATTATGAACATAAAAAGAAAAAAATTCATTTAGTAAGCGAAATTCTGAGAATTTCCACTCAAAGTTGAAAATTAGTAGTTTCAACCCATTGATTTCATCGTCACACGAGCGCAGCTCGATAACTACTAGATTACTGGAGTTTGTTGATATACCGTTAGAAAGGAGATTTCATTGCCTTTGCAATGAGCTTTCAAAATACGTTTTCTGTTCGTTGGTTTTTCTGCTAGAAACAATAGCTTGAATCAAAGTCGTAAATATTATTTATTAACCCTGAAGCTCCTACGAATGTAAAAAAAACTTTGCCCCCCTCCCATACGAATTTTCGCGCAGCTCGACAAAACCTTTCCCCGCTTCTTTTAGTGATGTCTGCTTTTGCTTGCCTTTTAGACGCTTCATCTTTCTTGTACCAGCTTCTTTTTCACTTGCAGATAATTCACTTTTCGCCACCCGTAATTATACGCTTCAGAAATGGATCGCTATTATCAAGTCTCATTATCCGATCGCAAATGTCAACTCGATTGACTTTGCTAATTTCATTCAATTCGTGCAGAACCCAGACATCCAATTTTTTGATAAAATTAGCGGACTTTAACCTTTATGTGCTCGGTAGACTACATTTGTAGTATTTTTGCTGAAAAAGTTGATAGAAAAGAAATTACACATCAAAAGTGTTCGAGGTTTTCAGTAGCTTTCCGAAAATTAATTCTTAGCAGTTTTGGTCACTATCGGCATAAGAAAAAAAATTGTCACACCTTGACCCTATTTTTCAAAATGATCATCTCCTGGCCGGTTGTCTACAAATGTAGACACCATAAAAAAGATATGGAAAATTATATATCACTTTCTTACTCAACTTAAAATTTTTTGGTTTTCAGCTTGTCGAAACATGTCTTATTGTCAATATTATTATTATTTGCTTTCTTATGAACGTTTGTATGTGTGTATATGTGCGCTAGCATAAATGACTTTATTGAGTATTTTGCAATAATAGGAAAGAAGTTAAGGGAGTTTGATATGGTTTTTTATACAAATAGTGTTTTTTTAGAGGTATAGAATTTTTAACAATGGTATCTGTCAGAGCGGTGTCAGAATTGGCACGTATATTTGATATTTAAGTTAAAGATACTTTGGAAAGTTAGTACCAATCATATAGAAGACAAATTTTTCCAGCAGGGCGACGCAGCATACCGTAGAGAGGGCCAAAGCATCACTTTATTGGGATAAACATCAAAACATCTGAAGAAATGGCCCAATCAATTGGTTGCATAGGTCAACTAATTGGACTCCATGGGACTTTTTTTGTAGGGAAACGCCAAGTCAGTCATCTATGTTAATTAATCAGATACAGTTGACTACTCAGATGTCAACTTTTCATGCTTGCTACAAATGTAGACATCCGACCGTCTACGAAAGTTTACAATCCTGAGCAGATGAAGGTTGACCATGAAATTACCATGAACGCTGCTAACGGACCAATTTAGAGCACTCGCATTTTCTCTGACTGTCGTTTACAGAGTGACCATTTTTAGTAGTTTTACTACTAAATTGGTAGTTTTTGAACATTTTTTTATGGCCTCGTTATTTTTTAGTAGTTTTTGAGATTTAGCAGTTTTTGGTAGTTTTTCTTAAGATTTGCATCGTGAGATATTTTTTCACTTCTTTCTTCACTGTGGCAATATTGTGTACTACAGCAACATGTGGTAGCCCTTACAAGCTAATGTTAATATTTAAACTAAGGCAAACTAGTAATTTCGCAATGTTTTCATAAAAAAATATGAAAAGACGTTACGACAAAGCATATCGCCCTGAATGGGAGCGATTCGATGCTTTTAAAAGTTGTCTGGTAGGCCACAACCTTCGAGGGCCTACCAAAACGAGGAGCATCTATGATTGAAAAATTCCATCACGAAAATGGGCAATCCACCTATGACATTGCCTTTCTTTAATCACAAATTCGCCATAAACTACCAATAATTTTTGTCTGGCTTCAATTGGTTTTTGCATTTTTTAAGAAACGCGTAGAATGCGACTTCGAAAGAAAAGCAGGTAAAACTGAATTAATTTATTTGTTGTGTAAATAAACAGCTGAGCACAATAACGTATATATCGATAATTCCATTTCAATTCGACTATTTTTAAGCAAAATCTGACCTTTGTGATTCCGATATTTTTTAAACTTTGTAGAATAGCAGTGCTCGTGAATCTTTTGTTTTAGCGAAAACAGTTTCTTTTTTAAGTTATACACTGTACAAAATTGGAAAATATCTCCAAAAATACAATTAGTGCATGTATTCAAATAGCTGCAACTTCAAAGCCGTAAGTCGTACAGAAAAAAATTGCATATATTTTAGAGACCTTGAATGGGTCTTTCTTGTGGTGTCTTTTTTATGAAATTTTTTTAAATGTTTTTAGACTGAAGTTATTTGTCACGTTTTTTGTAATGTTCGCCTACATCAAAATCATCACACCACCATCATAACCACCTACTTTTACCCTAAAATTATAAGAATTTTTTTTATTTTAACTTCCGCGAGCCACCATTTTATATAAATCAATATTTTTGAAAAATCTCGATGTCAATCCCTAGTCTTAACCCTCATCCGGATTTGTCATCAAATTGATGACATTTTTGACTTTAAATGTTTATAACTACTTTGTTTTTCATCGAATCGTTTTAAGATTTTGGCTCAATGGGTAAATCGTATATACATTTTTAATTTCTGATATCGTATGTATGCGCACATGTCATATTTTTGTTGTACAAAAAATTTCCCTAATTAGTATTTTGTCATCAAATTGATGACACAGTATTCTAACAGGTGCCGTTAGTTTTTGATGGGTTATTTATTATTTTTGCGCCTTTTTTTGTTTTAGATTAGTCTTTGTTTATCTCTTGACCTAAGAGCAACTAATAACATTGTGCACTAAATTCGTTTTGCTTGGAAATAATAAAAAAATAGCGAAAATGAATTCTGATGAAAGTGATCTATTCGACAGTAATGACGATGAAGAATATATACCAAGTGATAGTGAATTTAGTTCTGATCACCATGAAAATTATGATTCTAATGATAATGATTCTGATATTGATTTTTTCGATCAACAAACAAGAGAAGCAGCAGTGTTAGATGAAAATATTTTATTGATGTCAAAAGACAAACAAATACAATATTCAACTGAACCAATGCCAATTGCTCGTTCTAATAATTCTTCCAGTCTTTCTTTTGCTTCAAGGCAAGGTAAATAATGCATTTTTTTCCATATTTTCTTGAAATTTTTTTTTCGAAATTTGTTGTTTAGGTCCAACAACATATGCTGCCGCTCAATGTATTGATGCGGTGTCTGCATTTTTATTGACGATACAACCGATTGAAAAAACAATTGTTGATATGACCAATTTGTATGGTGTTCGTCTATACAAGGATGATTGGGAAAGTGTTGATATTATAACTATGCGTGCATACTATGGTATTCTTTTATTAGCTGGTGTTTATCGTTCAAATGGGGAATGTTTGAGTGAACTGTGGGACGATAAGCATGGTAGACCAATTTTTGCGGCTTGCATGTCGTTGGTGCAATTCAAAAAAATAAATCGATGTTTACGGTTCGACGATAAAGAGCAAAGAGAACGAGAAAGAGATAAGCTTAATCCAATTCGATTTATTTTCGACAGATGGTTGCAAAATAACAAAAAGTTATATTGTCCAGGTGATTTTGTAACAGTAGATGAACAATTGCTGCCATTTTGTGGAAGACCGCCATTCACACAATATATACCATCGAAGCCATCTAAATATGGAATCAAATTGTGGATTTGTGCTGATGCAGAAACATTTTATGCTTACAATCTTCAAGTTTATACTGGCCGAGATCGAAATTGTTCTTCTGAAATAAATCAAGGTGAACGCGTTGTGCTTGAGATGACTGAAGGTATAAATCTATCAGATTTTTGGGACTTACATTTTAAATTTTTCTTTTTTTTCATAGGTTTGAATGGAAGAAATATCACATGTGACAATTTTTTCACTTCACATCATCTTGCTGTTGAGTTGAAAAAACGTCAGATGACTTTGGTAGGCACAATTCGCAAGAATCGTAAAGAAATTCCGCGATTATTAGTTGAAATGAAGAAGAAAGAATTGTATCATACTTCATTCGTGTTCGACCATAATCTTCGGGCATATATGTTGTCTTATGTCCCCAAAAAACGTCGTTTTGTTTCATTGTTATCGACTTATCATTCGACTGTTAGAGTCGATGTTACAGATAAACAAAAAAAACCAGATATTATACAATTCTATAATGAAACAAAAGGTGGAGTGGATGTATTAGATCAATTGGTCGGTACGTATCGATGTAAAAGAAAGGTGAATCGTTGGCCTGTTGCTCTGTTTTGTAATATACTTGACATATCAGCATCCAATGCTTTTGTTATTTATAAAGCATTGAATCCAGAATGGAATATTGCAAAAAAAAATCAACGCAGACGTTTGTTTTTGATTGAGATTGGCCAGTCATTGTGTTATCCTTTTATTGAACGACGCAAAAGTATGCCTCGTGGTCCCAATGCTATCGCTGTTGTGAATAACATTAGAAATATTCCCAATGAAGCTTCTTCTAGTGAACTACCATCAGGTTCATCGGGTACAACAGCAAACACATCATTTTCATTGCAACATGCACCGAAAACAAAGAAAAGAGCAATATGCTATTATTGCAAACGATCAGAGAATCGAAATATGCACGGCAAACGCTGTGATAATTGCTTAAAACATCTTTGTCCAAGTCATTGTTACTTATTATGCCAGAACTGTATTAAAAAAGGCCAATTCAAATAATATTTTTCGTTAATTTTGATTTTTTTACGTTTTTTTTAAACTTTTTTTTTCATTTAACATCACACCTATGTAATGTTATTAATAAATATAATTTTTTTGCATAAAAATCATAAATAAAGACCCATTTAATCAAATCATACAAAAAGATTTATTGTTGATTTATTGTTTTTGAAAATAACTGATTGATACAAGTGTCATCAATTTGATGACGCTAATACTTTTATGTATAAAAAAAAATAGTCCGGATGAGGGTTAAAAGTGTACATTTGCAGAATTTCTTTTCAGATTTTCCAAATTCAAGATAACCTGCCCACCAAAAGAGATCTTTTTTCTTGGTGCCTCAGGGAATTTTTTATAACGAAAAAATTACGTCACAAAAAAAATGTTATGTTATTTTTTGAACAGTTATTTCGTAATCCTTTCATAAAACATACTAAATTTTTCACATTCATGAATATAAGTTCCCTTAATATAAAAGCTCTAAAAATTATGAACTATCAGCCGCTCCTGATTTTAACAAAAGAACTTCATTATGACTACGCCAACCATAACATCCTCTAAGTCAGAGACCAAAACCAACGACGTACGAACCTCCCATTCATGTCGTTCATGTCTTCCACTGTAACTCAAGTAGGAGCAACACTTCGTACTCGAGCCGAATGAAATTGCAACGAATAGTTGAAAGAGAGAGGGAATGACTATGTAGCTGAATGCACACCATAAAACAGCACTTCCGGTAGGTGGCGTGGTTGTTGATGCTGTTGTAGCTCATGTAAAATAATTTTCATTTCAACCGGTGCATGTGTTCGTATGTGTCTGGTGTCTGTATGAGTCAGGTTTGGGAATGGGTGGCAGTGAATCTTGTACTCAGGTCTGGGAACGAACTTGAAGGCAAATACGAGCAAATAAAAGCTAAACGCATAAATGAGGTTAGGCAACGCCCAAGTACGTGACTTTCGTCACTTGAAGGCGGGCACAGTTTTGTGCTGACAAACACACTATAACCTCAAAAACACAGGAAGGAACACTCGTCGAAAAGGATATAGGAATAAGGGAATAAGAGAGGCGAAGGGGATGTTTTTGGAAAATTCTTGGGGGTATGTCATAAAATTTAAGGAACATGCAAGGATCATTTTAAACGTACTCATGGTAGAGGCTCTGAACCTCTTAATTGAGAGCACGAGTTTGACAGCAGTTGGATTTTTCCAAAATGCTGCCGTCAACAACAGCTTTGAATGCTAATAATTTGCCTAATTATAATGGTCTACTTAAAATTACGTTCAGAATGGAATCATTGTTCGGAATGGTAGCATGAGGATAGAATGAGCAGAATTTTAAATTAAATCTAGAAAAAGTTAAATAAAATCGAGTCAAAAAGGTGTCAATAAATAAGGGATGAGAAATGTTCACTCGGACATTATATACCATTTTAAGGGAATATTTTGTTGATTTGTTGTTTTCAAAAATATCAACATAAACTTATATGAATTTTTTGATATTAATACAGCTTACGGTGAAACCGACTTGGAATGATAACAGGCTGAAAGAGAGAAGAGCAAAGAAAAATACGGAAAAGTCCGCCATTCTTTTTTTTTAAACCGGTGATACCCAAAACTATATTTAATAAATATTGGCTCGCCTTTTTGATTTCAGATTATTTGTTCAATTTTCGCTAAATTTTCACCAAAACAAGTCAAAAAGATTGTTGAACGGCAGCCATTTTAAATAGTGAATTCACCAAAAAGTGTAAAAAAATTGAGTTTATTTGAGTTTAATTGTAATTTCAAATAAATAAAAATATTTACAAAATTCGTTCAAGTCAACGAGCTACACCCTAAGTCCCATATATCTTTATTCAAATGATATGACAAATTGAAAATCAAGCTCGTTCTTTACCAAATTCGAACGCAAGCATATGACACCTGTGCAAAACGGTTCTTGGTTCTTAATCCAAAAAATAGGAAGGCCTACGAAATCGATTTTTAGTTCATAATCCTGACTTTGAGGAATAGTTGAAATTCCAGGATATAATTACTCTATAGGAACAAGCTAACTTCTTTTTTAGCTAACTTAAAAAACTGAAGTTGATGAATTGCGTTGAATTATATTATGGCGGCACCCATTTTAATTTTAAATTGTTTTTGTTGTATTATATTCTAACTAATTGAAAAACTAATTTTAAAACCATGTTATTAATATACCACATTGAGTATATTAAGGCGGCAGCTACTCTGACTTTGAAATGTTTTTATTGCAAATTTTCATCAGATTATAACTTAGTTTATATTTGTACATGGTATTTCATCAAATAGTTTTAACTTAAGGCTTTAATTAATATTAGTTTAAAAGAAAACTATTTTATTAATTTCTGAAAGACTAATTTAATTCTTGGAAGACTTCAATAAAAGACTTTTATTATTAATTTTACTAATTCGATTTATTCATCCGCCTTATTTATTTAATTGAAAATCATAAAATAAATAATTTATTTGATAAATACAAATTTTCAATTTCTATGCTTTTAAAATGAACCTGAAGAAACTTCAACCAACTTTAACCTCATTACAAACTACTTTCAAAACAAACCACAAGTGTTTGAATAATCAACTATTTTCTTCGAAAATAACTGGTGATTTTCTCTATGAAATGGCAGCAAAATCAACAGTACTCACTACCTACGATATGGCAGATTGACTAGTTTATAAATGGTCCTTTCGAAACAGTCTAGTAATCTGTTTAGAGAAAATTAGCTTATATTTGGTTACTTTCACTCTACATACTAGTGAGCAGTAAAACAACTACATATAAAATATAATTTTTTTAAAAACTATAATTTCTAATGTAAACAGAAAATATTTAGCCATACCAAAACATATTTTGAGTCGACTTTAAAATATTTTTTGGTATGTTTTGGTACTCAAAACATATTTTGAGTCGACTTTAAAATATTTTTTGGTATGGCTGATTAGTCTGATTGAGTTTTAACTGGCAATATAACCAGTTGAAAATTTTTATTAAAAAAAAACAAATAATTTCATCACATTATATGCTTAAACAATTCAGTCTTCAAAATTTCAATTTTGTTGAAAAATTAAAATAATTTTTCGAAATGTATATATGTAAATTTAAATCAAAAGTTAATTCAAAACACAGTAGGATACATAGTTTTGGGCAGCGATGTGAAAAGCGATTTCTCTTTGATTTTTACATGATAAATCCAATTCCGTAGCCTGTTCTGCCCTATCAGGTCGTGTTTTTTAGTTATAGGGAAAAATCTGAAAAAATGTAAAGGCCGAAAATTTTGAACAACTACAAAAGCTTTTACATTTTTAAGTATACATATATTAACCGTTGTGTCAACAGCTGTTGGGTTTTATCCACATCGACAGTAGATGTACCCGGGTACTTCATACGTTTTGTATGGCAGATAGTTGCTTTTGATATACAAATATTAACTACTACCTGGATTCTTGTAATTTTCTGGTTTTTTTTTTTTTTATTTATTGGAAATATTGTCTAGTTAACAAAACTTTTATCATAATTTGGGAAAAAAAAAATTTGGTACCTAAATAATCCATTTTTACCAAAAATGGGAATTGCCAAAATCCATAAAAATTTAACAATTTCCAAATTCTTTTTTAATCCTTGTAATTTGATCCCTTTTTACCAAGAAAAATAATTAACATTGAATTTTCATTCGCAAAATTCCGTTATATTTGAACTGAAAATCAACCCCTCTTGCTCATAGTGCTATTTTTAGTACCTGCGCAGAATAATTATAACTCATAAAATATTTGTTCAATGTAAACATTTTTTTTTTGGAATGTGTAGGAAACCACGTCTACTAACAGGAACAAAAGGGTATTTGGGAATATCTTGCCTACCTACCCTTGCACAACCAGTTTTGCAGGCAGAAACATGATTTTTTGCGCAGGTTTCGTTTTGAGTAGTTTTGTATGCATAAGTCAGTTTATGTGCGATTTTTGAAGTGTAAAGACCTAAAAATTTATTTTGTGCGGCAAATATATAAAAAGTGAAAATAAAATGGATGGTGCAATTTGTAATAAGCCTGTGTGCGCAGAGCACTCGAAGGATCATCCACAATGCCTCAGATGCTGCTAAAATTCATAAAATATATTTTTTACTTTCATTATAATGATTTTCTATAAATAAATAAACAAATTTCCATAAAATAAACTAAATATTTCCATTTATTTCTATATATTTGTATGAATTTTCATAGAACATCAGCTGTTGACGCTAGGTCATTTTCTAGTAACTGGGTTATATTTTCCAAACGGTTGGTCCAATTGACCTGAAATTTCACACCAATATCAATTACATATTTCCAAGCTATGATACGAAGTTTCATCAAGATTGGACCAGCCGCTTGGATATAGCAATATAAAGTGAACTTTGCCATTTATTTCTATATATTTGTATGAATTTTCATACAAGTACCCGGGTACATCAGCAGTCGACGCCATTCCACTAACTTGAATTTGGGCTGTATCGACTGAACTGCTGCTCCAATCTTGATGAAACTTTTCCACATGATGCAAAAGTGTATGGTTGAGGATATCATGAAATTTCAGGTCAATCGGACTAACCGTTTGGAAGATACAGGAAAATTAAAGTTGCAAATGTACCCGTGGGCTCTACGATCGACACAACGGTTAAATATAAGTATATTTTAATTACTTTATTTGATTGTTATCGGTGCATTCATTGAAAATAAGTAATTGCCCAATTATAAAAAGTAGAAACTTTTTAGAGTTTTACTCATTGCTCAATAATTTTATCTGATAGGGTAAAATTGTAATTTTATAGGTAGAAAAAACTATAAGAAGAAAAGAAAAAGTTCCTCCAGTCCAAAATACAAATTGAAATAAATTAAATTTATGTTTCAGTTCTCGATTGCGATTTTTCAGCAAATTTCTTGTTTTTACGGAGATATCATGGATATGATGCTTCTTAACTGTTTGTATTGTGGTTCGCAGCAACTTTTCGGGGTCGAAGCCCTCAATGAATTCTTATTAAAACAACATTATTTTACAGATAGTAAATAATATTAAAAAAAATTACCTTTTAAAGCTTAATATGTTGTAGGAACGAACTTTTTGTGCATATAATTCTACACGCGAAATTTTGGTGTAGAGTCTAAATTTTTATGTGGAGAAAAAGCACTAGCTGTTCTATTATTTTATATCCTATAAAAGGCAAGACTACACATTAATATACTAAATAAATTTGTTTAATAACAAATTCAACACCAACACATACTGCTTTTTTTATTTTTGGACGTCAAATTTCCGCGGCATTTAAATGTACGGGCATATAATTAAATGTACGGGCACAGGTCTGTCTATTCTGCTGTATGATTGCTACTCTGTACAAAGGGCACTCTTGTTGTTGTTGGTTGTTTTCTTCAGAAACAACACAGACCTTGAGCTCAAAAATATAACTCTTAATTAATGATTGAAATATTATTAGGCCAAGTTTCACCAACTATACTTAAGTTCAACTGAAGTTCAGAAAATGCGTTTCATCAGCCATACTTAAGTTGAACTTAAGTATGGAGAATGCGTGACTTAAGTTATACTTAAGTCGTCAATAGCAAACAGCTGATATCATTCTGCAGAACAATTTTGCAAAACAATTCTGGAAAATATTTTATGAAAACAAAAAAAATTAAGATGGATTTTGATTGGGATTGCGAATCAGATAGCGATGCAGAGTATGAGCATCTCTTCAATATTGTGATCATGCGGAGACCCAAAGTTATTCGTGAATGTCCACGTCATTTTCAATGAACACAAACTATTTTTGATGGTATTGCCATATTATTGTTTTAAATTTTGGCAATAGTTCGGATTGTGAAACGCAAATGCCTCAGAAAACTTAAGTTGAACTTAGCTGAGGTTAAACTTAAGTACAACTTAAGTACAGTTGGTGAAACTGGGCCTTAGAGTTATGAACATAACATTAAACTTAAGAAAAAGAGGTCGAAATTAATTTACGAGTAAAGTTTTTTAATAACTATATTTTTAAATAAAATATTTCATTTAGGGGAGTAGAGATTTGAGTAACTGAAATCATTTAACAAGGTGGATGTTGTAGGTCAATGACACCTATAAAACAATTGCAGTGCTCATCAATACCTTTTCAACGACATATTTCTTTTGATGATCGATTGGATTGAAACGATTTGGCGGCTCACACAGGGTGCCTAAAAAAAAATTTTAAGCCGATGAAAATATTTTAAAGTTAGCTTTCATATAAGGGGCGGACTTTGCGAACTTTTCTCATCGACCCGGTCTTATGTCCACATCTCGCATAGTAAAATCACAAACCTACACGAAACGTATGAGTTTTCTGCACGAAATTTTACCAAATCATAAACTACATGCCCGTGTGGAAAGTTGCACGAAATATGAAACTTTATGTTGTATAAAAATTTAGCTGATTGACTGTATATGTGTTTTTGTTGTTTTCAAACTTATATGTTTTTGTTGTTTCCAGATAAGTCGTTTTCCAAAATGCTACAACTAATTTCAACAACCACTTGCGGACAAAGGCAGAACGAAAAAGTTAACCTGAAGCGTTTTATTCGTTTTTCAGGTTAACACAAAGTGAACAAGACACGCTAAAGGGCTCACCAAAATAGATGAGACGAAACATAACGAGTAAAGGCCTAACCAAAATAGACGAGTTGCTCCGTAACCAGTAAAAAGGAAAAAGTTCGATAAATGCATTTCAATATTGCTGCCCAAAATGAACAAACGTAATTTAACGAAAATGAACGAACGTCCATGAACGAACGTTTTGTTACGTAAGAAACAAACTTTTACCGTCTTAACACGTCATACATTCGTGAAGTTGCTATCGTCTCGTCTCGTGTATTTTGGTTGGGCTTTAAATTTAAGCATATCTGGACCAATGTTAAAAACCGAAAAAATTAAATAAATTAATTAATTGATCGCCACTGTGAAGGATGAGATCGCAAATTATGTCAAACCTATACGTTTTACATAAATAAAAACCAAATGCAAAAAGTGTGGGAGAGGATAGGTGCAATTTTGCGTTGCATTAGATAGCACCTAATTTTGGGCTAAATATCAAAATCGAAGTAACGAGTGCTCATGTTCGTGCAATCTCTTTCGTTACGTCTCGTCTATTTTGATTGGCCCTTAATTCGTTTCCGTTATTGTGTTTTCTTTTTTTTTCATAGAGTTTTCGATGACTTTTCAACTAAATGAAAGTTACTTCGTTACTTACCTTAAAGTTACCTTAAAGTTACCTTAAAGTTACTTTTCTTTTCGGACTAGTTACATTTGATCCTGCAGGGTATTTTCCGAAAGACAAAATTTACTAGTTTTCAATTGATTTAGTTTTAAATAATTATCAAAATAATTTTAATTCAACTAACTTTCAAGTAGAAAAAAAAAGAAATGGCTATCACAGCCCTTGAAAGGACTTTGACTGAGCTTCTTATGATCAATTGTGTTGTGTGTGTTGTGTGTGTGACACACCTACTTTCTGTGTCAGATGGGGATTCGAACCTGGGTTCTCTGGCGTGTGCGCCACATACTCTACCCACTACGCCACGGCCGCCACTTACTGCTCCAAAGTGAGCCGCCTAATAAGGTAGCCGGAAACATATTCCAAAGCGTATTCGTAGAGTTCATCTATCTCGTCGTTGTTGATTACAGTCTGTACTTCATTCGGAAACTCTTCACCGCCGATTGAATGTGGGTTGTCAATGATGCCTATTATTTCATCAATTCGTTCTTCATTTTGTGCGAAATTTGAAGATGAAGATGAGACCTGGAGCCAATTGGTGTCGCTTTGCTCTGTGTTTTCGCTAAAGCTTAGATATTCTGTGTTTCTTGCTATATTAAAAAATAAAATGTGTTAATAAAACCATGTAGGTTTGATATTGACTAAAAATATAATGTATTAATACCTAAAATATGCTTCCTAAATCGATACTTGAATTATTTTGGACTGGGATGGCTATGTAGACCACCCTTAGACCGCTTGGCACCAAAAAAGTTCTCCAAAATATCTTGGTTAAGTCTACTTGTTAAGATGTACTCAATGCCATATCTGCTCCTTAAATACTCATGAAAATCCATGAGAGAGTACTTGCTGATAACAATTTGGTAAAATATACATTTATGTTTAAAAAAATATAATTTTTTACGATTGCTATAAAAGAGCTTTTTTCACACTGCGGGCACTCTGCTGGCTCCTAGGTTGACCTGATAAAAAAAAAAGTTGCAAAAATTGAAGAACTTAATGAAAATATCTCTTTGCTGAATGAAACAGAATTTTCAAAAAAGTCTTTTCTATAAATTTAGACGATCTTGGAAATAGATTGCATTTTTTACATATTCTTTGTTTAAAAATTTTGAATAAAACGGTTTCAAAAGGCTATTTTAAAAATCAGTTTCATTCAGATTGGCTTAAATTTTAATAAAAAAATGTCATTTTAAATATTGTCGGTCAATCGGTCAAGTAGTTTTTAAGCTGGCGTGCCTGCAGTTTTGAAAAACGTAGTTTTGAGAAAAACGACTTTAAATACGAAACAAGTATTACGAGGACGTTAGTGTTCAAAACTTAATTAAATCATAAACACTACAATTATTGGTTATATTCTATGGAATTTCCCTTCTTTGTAGTAACTTGATTTTTATATTTTATCTAACTGACGCTCGGGTCTATTTTCAAGCTTATAACTTTCTTAATATTCAAGATATTTTTAAAAAATTTTTTTTACATATTTTTGAACTGTTTTGAAGTCACTTAAAATGAAAAACAAAATTTCGATGCTGGGATAAATGTATTGCCGGCCTTAAATTGTCTCTTTAGTTTGTATTTAAATTTACCTGCGCCTTTTACAGACAAGTGCTCATCTGTCAGTTTGTAAACAATGGAACAATCAGAAACAGCGGCATGCTGCATAACTTCCATTATTGTTTGGGGTTTTATGATTGTTTTTTCAAACAACAAGCCCGAATCCAAAAAGTGATTTCTAACAAGTTTAAGGAGATGGGGAACATCTGCGAACACGTAAATTCATTCCTCAGATTTAACTGGATTTGGAAACCAAGTTTTGTCTTAAATTAACACTTTAATGAAATAGAATTCCTTGATCATAATTTTATCCTAACTCATGTTAATTTCTAGCTGTTTTCAAAGTTAATAGTTGTATGGATCCATATCAGAGACGATGGCAACAATAGGGAATCCAGCATCATTGACTGACTCAATTATATTGAAAAATATATTGAATTAAGAGACTTTTTGTCATTTTGCTGTCGAAGCCATAAAAAACTGGTTGCTTCCACGATACCTTCAATCCTCGTACTATCGCCATTTGCACATTGTTGCACGGTACTCTGACCATGTCTGTCGATGGATCATGCTCGTAAAGTGATGCAACTGCCATTTCATCAAATGACAGCACACAAATGCTCTCGTCTAATTTTAAATCGTGTCCGTATTCATTGATGCGATTGGAAATTTTAGGACTCCATCCTCAAATTTAAGTATTTGAACCCACTTGGCGAGCGAATCCACACATGGCAAGCGGAAGCCTTCTTGATAAAGATGATTATATGCTCTCGACCCTGCAGCTTGCAAAGCAATCCTCCCAGCAAATATCCTCCCAGCACCATTGCATAAGTTTTTGTGGATTGCTTTATTTTAAAAATGTATTTAAAATCGAATTTTAAAATATTTTTAATAAGCTCAAGGTACAAAAGATGAGATGGATTTTAAGAAGATATAATTATTTTTACCTCGTCCTTTTAATTTGGCCTCAAAAACAAAAAAAAATTTTGAAATATTCGTTGAGGTTTTTGTACTCTTCATTTTCTTCTTTTGGAACAGCAACTTCAGACTCTGATTCGGAAATTTTGTTTCTTAGTTCTTTTGTCTCCATAATTTCAAAGTTTTTCATATATTCATCAATATAATACGCTCACAATTTCATCACAATACATTTAAATTAAACTCATTTTTCAATCGCACACACAAAAAACTATATCTGTGAAATTTCGTATAAATTCCTAACAAATTGTACTGTTTTTTCCTGTAATTGTGCTACAGGAGAGCCAAAACTGAACATTTTCCTAATAAAAGTACCACATTTTACTGTGTTTAAGAAAGTATTTTTCGATTCATTCCTTATGCACATTTTTGTGTATCAAATGTAAAATTTTATTGTGTTCAAACGTAATTTAACCGTAAATGTGTACAAACTAATCTACCGTCGTCGCTTTTATTTTTATAATTTAATTCACTTTAGTCTTACTTACGCCCGTATGATACTTAATTTTTTTTTGTTCAATTTTAAAATCTGAAAACAAGTGGCGCGTAGGCAGGACAGACATATTTTGTAAGAAAAGGATAAACGTTGTTACTTTTTTATATCTTGTGTTTTTAAGAGCAGCTGCATTAAATAAGTTAAAATTAGCTACACACATCACTTCCAATTCAGCATACATTTATATTAAAGAGTTTTGTTTACTCTAAAAATCTCGAATTAATTATTTACAGCACAGTAAATATTTGACTGAAACAGAACGAAGAACGAATTGAAAGAAACGGCAAAAAAATGCACACAAAATACAGTCCGTCCTACAAATTTTTCTCCAATTCGTACCATATGCGTACTCACTCACACCAGTTGAATCCATGCATTCTTGCTATTTGAACTGCTCTTGTTATAATTTTCAATGATCAATTTAATTAAGTATCATACAGGCTTTACCTCTTTGTTTCAATATTAAAATACTGTTTTCTTTTGCGTTTTTTGCCTGTTTTCTTTTTTTTTTACAAGAATTCTTTTTTTTTTTTTTTATACGTTTCCACACACTTGACGAACTTGACGCAAAAATAAAATTAAGGAAAACTTAACGCTAAAGAACAGGATAGCCATTGCAGCATTGCAGATTGCAGCAGCTGTCATTTAAAAGTACATACTGTGTGGCTCAAGCAAAAATCAAAGGAAATCATGTACTTTTTACTGTGCACACAAAAAGTTTTTAAGTTCTCGTACATGAACTTTCGGTTTTACATTTTGTTTAGTGGTACATATGGAATATTTTACTATTCTCCATAGCAAAATAAAATACTTACAACGTTATTTTGCCGTGTGATTTCATTAAAATGACTAAAGTACTGTGTTGACATGTAGGTTGTCTTGTAAATTAAGTAATATCTACGGATAATTTTTTTCCGTGAAGCATTACAATTCCATTTACAAGTAAAAATTATAACATAAATACATCAAACCACGAGATTAGAACATATTAAAATTGTGGCAGTGTAATGCATCTTTCACATATAGTTCTTCGAAATTTTCAAAGCAAATATTCGAAAAATATAAAATTTCTACCCATTTGTAACACCCGTAATCAAATTTAGAAATTTGGGTAGAAAGTTTGGTGAAGCTCATTATACCATTATATACCTTGTTTGCGAGCAGCAGTCCTTAAATTGCGCCCAAGTTGTTTGGTGATAGCTGGGATTTTACATGATATCGATGGCATGGCACCTGGCATAAGTCTCCTTCGCTTAGCTTGGACGATAAGATCCGTTGTGAGAAAGTGCTTCTCGCAATTCCTGGATTCATCACCCAAAACATCACCGCTGCTTTTTATCCACCGTTGTCGCTTAAATTCATTTTGAGGCGGAGCGTACAACTTTTTGTTGTTTTCTTTTCCATTTACCGAACATATTGCACAAATGTTATGATTTTTACTTTCCATTTTAAAATAAAACGATATCACAATTAAAATGATGAGCTAGAAAAAATTTGGCGTTCTTTTCTTATTTGAAAATATTTACAGTACTAGCCTACTTTCAATAAACAGTGAAAGGGAGCAGCGTAGCTACAAAAAAAATTCATCTATTCACTTCAATACTG
The DNA here is from genome assembly GCA_914767935.1 of Coremacera marginata. NCBI lineage: Eukaryota > Metazoa > Arthropoda > Insecta > Diptera > Sciomyzidae > Coremacera > Coremacera marginata. The sequence goes on along the minus strand of OU612044.1, from coordinate 58,605,835 downwards.
AAACAAACAAGCTCAAGAGCGCTGAAAGCAAAATCCAAAATTCTCTTTTTCATTTTAAATGTGTTTACACTACTTGTTAATGACGCTAGATATTTTGGCAGTGCAGTCATCATTTATAATACCTGAAATTCTATCATGACACGCTACATAAAAGCGATTCTAAAAAAGTATACTCCAAAAATATTCTGACATGTACATGAAAAACGACGATATACGTGTTTTTTTATTTTTTGTCCCCTTTACAAAAACTTATATTTGGTTCATAGGACAGAACAAAAGGTACTTTTTGTAAGGCAGTATTATGACGGATTTAAATTTTTAAAAGAATTTTTTTTTAATATCAAGAAAATATTAAAACGCGGCAATTATTTGCTTCTGATAAAACTGAAATAAAGAAAACAAACCAAAGCTTGAGAGAAAATACTCCTTCCCAAATAGTTTTTGATGTGTTGCCAATAATTTTTTTTTTATACTTGTTCTTTGTCTTAGGATCCAGGTGTAGCTTTTGTAGCAAAGTTTTTGGACTTGCATTTTATTGATGCTTTTTTAGTTTGCTCTTAAAGCGGGTACACATTAGCGATCATGAGTGACACTCAAAAATTCAACAAATATGGCCGCTTGCTGTCACTCAACCACAAATAATTTCGTGGTTGATTGTTGACTGATAGAATTGAAAAGATAGAATTTGAGCATAAGTGTCACCCATGATAGATAATGTGTATCCCGCTTTACACTTTACGATTGTTAGCTGATGTGAAAACCTCTCTTATATTTTAGGAACTCATTCATAGCAGTTGATTCTGAAAGCAATTGACTCCGTATTGTGGACCCCCAAATTTTTAAGTCTTATCAGAGTGAGATGTTTTTACATCTTCACTAATTAAATTATTTAATTAATGTTTTTTTTCGGTATTTCATTGAACAGTAGATAAGAAGACAAGATAATATTTGAAGCAGCATCAACAACTTATAAAAGCTTCCACTGTTGCAAAAGAATTCATAGTGGGAAATTATTAAGCATGAATTGCATAAGCTTTAGCTTTTTGCTTATAGCCCTGCTGGTGTTTTTACATCCACTAAATTCACTCTATTTAGCTAAGGAGGACACAAATGATACTGAACTGAAGTCTGCAGTTCCGTGCGGTTCACTGAAATGTCAGCTACCGAATTGCCGCTGTTCAGGAATGTCTCTTCCACTGGCTGAATTTCGTGGTCAGGAGAAATTAATACCTCAGGTGAGTGCAGCATACGTTTATACGTTGCTCTAATAAGGGCTCTTAACCCTTCTTTAAATTCTTTTCTGTGTTGTATATAGTTCGTGACGGTGACATTTGACGATGCTGTAAATGCGGTAAATTTCGAGCAGTACGAGGAGCTTTTTGAAGGTGTAGTAAACTTTGATCACTGTCCGGCTCGTGGAACTTTCTACGTCTCGCACGAGTATACCGACTACTCCAAAGTTAATGCACTCTACAATGAAGGGCATGAAATTGCTTTGCACTCGGTGACGCACGGCCAAGGCACCGATTATTGGCGCAACGCTGATATTAAACTGATCATGCGTGAGTTTGGCGATGAAATGAAGATATTTGAGAAGTTTGCCAAGGTGAATCCAAAGCACATACGTGGCATACGTTTGCCATTTCTGCAGATTGCTGGTAATGCGACATTCGAAGCTATCCGTCGTTTGGGTCTGACCTATGATGCATCATGGCCTACTCAACGTTATCAGGATCCAGCAATGTGGCCGTATACCTTGGACTATCTATCAGTGCAAGATTGTCAAATAGGACCGTGCCCGGATGCGTCAATACCCGGTGTGTGGGTTAGTCCGATGGTCGTGTGGACTGACATCAAGGGTTATAGCTGCTCCATGATCGATGGCTGCATCTATCCGCCCAACGATGAGGTGAATGCCTTATTTGATTGGATGATGGAAAATTTCAACCGTCATTATAATGGTAACCGTGCCCCCTTCGGCATGTATCTCCATGCTGCTTGGTTTGCTCGTGGCAAAAATTATTTTGCGGCCTTTAAGAAGTGAGTCAGCAATGATCTTTAAAGTTGTAATCAATGCATTTTATGCCCTCTGTTTTTAAGATTTTTGAGCCATGTTAAAACTTTGCCACATGTCTACATTACTACCACGTCACGCGTAATTCAATACATGCGCAATCCAGTTCTAGGTAAACCTTTCAAGGGTTGCATTAAGAAACCGCAAACTACATGCATTCCAAAGAGCTGCGGCCTTTTTAAGCAAGCTTCGGATGAACAACGCTATATGACGGTTTGTGATCAGTGCCCATCGGTTTATCCTTGGATTGGTAATCCTTTAGGAGTTAACTAGGTGAAAAATAATAAACATCTTACCAAGTAACACTCATGACGGCCTTTAACTGTTGTTGAAGAGATAAGTATACATTAATTTAATTCCTGCCTATACGGTAAATCTAAGTTTCAATGAGTTATTAAATATGTTTATTAATAAAAAATCACTACATTAAGTTTCAGATTCCATAAGCAATGTTAATTTTTTCAATTAGATTTTTTATATGTTCCGGTTCATTGATATATTTTGTAAAATTGTGAAATTTTTGAATAAAAAGTTCTTTGGGGTCACCTCTAGTTTGGGTGTTTAATTAATCATTTTAAAGATTTGATTTTATTTTAGATTAGCAATCCAAGGTGTAAAAAGAACGTGTCCAATTTCTCATTTATGGAAATAAATAAAATTCGTATTACTGCACAATGTGTAGCCAGAAGTAAAAGTAAATTCGAGCGATATATTTTTTCGGAATTTCAAATGCAAATAATGGTTGTTTAAAGAGAAAGCACACTTTTATAGATCAGTTTAAGCAGAAACACATTACAATAAAAAAAAAAACGAAATGGCCATTTCAGTACTTGAAAGGACTTTGACCGAGCTTCTTATGATCAATTGTGTTGTGTATGTGTTATGAAATGTTTTAACATAAATGATCGAGAACTGGACCTACTAGATATATGCCGACTCCAAACTGCTTATGTTCTCAAGAATCTTTTCATGGAAGTTTTTACTCTCCGGTGACGGTGACGGCCGAACAGAAAAATTTCTTTAATTAAAAAGGTTTTCTGTGTCAGATGGAGGATTCGAACCTGGGTTCTCTGGCGTATGAGCCACACACTGTACTCACTACGCCACTGCCGCTAGTTTACAATATTCTGTGAAAAAAGAGCTTTTGAATTTTCTTTTCGTAGCTAAGTTGACACATCTGTCCCCTATACTGACGTATAGTTTCAGAGCGATCTGTTTGTTAACAGTACTCGATTAACAGTACTCGATTTTATCAGTTCACTTCAATTGTGTTTTGGATTTGAACAATGAATTAAAATATCGAGAGAAAGAATTTATCTTAAATTTCGTATTACTAATGGAATTTCGTGTATGAAATAGCTGAAAATGTTACAGAAGGCTTACAGTGAATCAACTTTATCAAAAACACGTGCATATGAGTGGTACAGAGTATTCAAAATCGGTTGAGATGTGGTGGAAGATCAACGTCTTTAACTGAAGTTAACATCAATATAGTAAAAGAAATAAGATAGAAATAGCCGCTTTCTGGCTCTCAATGGAAATTTTTACCATTGTACAAGATTGTTTGGACATGAAACGCGTTGCCGCTGTGCAAGTTCCGAAATACCTGAATTTCCTTCTCACAAGGCTCATTGTAAACGAATTTTTGGCCAAAAACCCAATACATATTATCGAAAAACTACCATAATCACCTTTCAGCAAAATTTTTAATACAAATTTCTCATGAGCTACTTCTTGGAGAAATTTCAGATAGCAATTAAATTCAATAAAGTTCTTGAAACATACTTTTCCTTAATTTCAGTTGAGCCATATTCCAGTAAACCTTTATGTACTGGGTTATAATTAACAAAAAACTTCGTTGAATACTTTCACTGAATACCTCAAAAAATCTTCTTTTGAACAAATTCTAAAAGCCCTTCTGGGGGAGACTTAGGAAAGCATTCCATCCAATGACATGCATATGTTAAAAGAATGCCTTCTGAGTATAAAAGTGAAAGTGATAAAAGTGAAGTGACTTAACCTTCTTTTGGAAGCACTTATTTTGCTGGGCTATATGGCTCTGCCAGATTTTTTTCACTTTTCAATACTCAAATTACTGCTTTGGGGCACCCGTTCTCAGTTGATATAATACATAAAAGAGACCTCGCGACGATAATTGAAGTCGCATCCGGAAAATGCGCTATTATTTTGAAGTCGATACATTAAATTTGAATGCAAAATAAATATTTTGTATTTGTATTGTATTTTTTATGTCCATTCATAGGATTGTACATATGTGTTAATCTGAGCATCTACTTAGAATACATGGAACCAAATTTCCCCACTGATTTCAGTTTCATAAGTTGCTACCTTAAGTTGCTACTGGGATCGAAAGCCAAAAAGGCACTAAAAACTGAATTGATTTACACACAGATTTTTACCTTCTGAGCTTTATAAAAAGCGCGCGCCACCAACTTTCGGTAAAATTTAAATGGTGTTTGTACAAAAATACTTGAATACAAAATATATATTTTTATTATTGATAGCTTCATGGCACAGCTTACGAAAGTTATAACACATTCAAGGCGTGATACCACTTTTGTATTATTTGTAAATTTTTCGTAGTTTTTGAGATATAGAAAAGGTACTATAAAGTACTATAAGAAACGTACTATTTCAAACTCATTTTAATAAATTCTTTGAGATTTATAAAATTTTGAGGTGGGTGGCAATAATGTGCCATTAATATTACCCACACAGCAACTCCTCAAAAATGGTCATTTTAAACGAACACCATCAAAAAATATAACTTTTTTCGCTGGCACATCGAAGATCCTGAAAGGATGAGGACGCTCCTCCTTGCACATGCATGCTTTCGACATTTTTGAATGTTTGCCAAAAGGCTCTCTGATGATCAAAATTCGTTTTTTTTGTTAATAGTACAGTCATTAGGTAGTTTTACCTGGAAAGTTTTCCGGAAGTTTTGGTAATGGATGCATTTTATAGATTTCGATGTGCTCTTTCCGAATTTCAACTTTGCCACCTCGTATTGTTCCCATATTGGCAAAATGGCGGCTTAAACAGTTTTTTTGGCAACTCATTTCACGACAAAAAAATATATGTATCAAATGAAACAAATTCCTTACAATTCATGTCATAACCTGTTTTTTCGTAAAATCATTAGTTTTGGCGTACAGCCAAAGTGGAGCACCGCACAGCGTATTTCAAATAAAATAAAAAATTTGTATATTAAAAGTTTACGTATTGTATTAGACTGCGTTATATTTGTATTTAAAATTCTTAAATATTTGGGATCCTACATGCCCCCCGAAATTGTAAGCGATGGTTGAAAATGAAATTATTTGAGCTATTAAAAGTGCAACAATTGTCGAAACCGGCCCGGTTCTACTCGAAAATCCGCTTTATTTTGGGATTTTTTATATAATATTTTCAAAGTATGAAATTATGCATTTGAGATTTGCGGAAAAAACAGACAAACCCTCTATTTCGATGTTAAATTTGGTGAAAAATCTGATTCTGGATTTGGAATTACCGAATAATATAGTCCGGTGCCACCAAGCCCACTGCAAAATTGAAATTTTTTGATTATTTTCATACTATTTTTTTCATTAATACCAATTAGGACGATCCTGATGATTTTTTAAAAACTTTTTATTTAGTTACTGTGTACAAAAAATAACTTTTCGTTTTGTATAAAATGTTTTTGAAAACTTTTAGGATCGACCTAATGGGTAAGCATGAGAAAAAAAAATTATGAAAATAATCGAAATATCTCAATTCTGAAGTTTCTGATTTTTAGAAGCACATATTTTAAATAGTTGGTGTATAAATTTTTTCGCAAATTCATTGACTTTTTCTCGTTGAGTACGCAGTTCATAACTGGGTGTCTGTTAAAAATGTTAAAATTTTGACGTGATTATGTACAAAAGACTGACTTGTAAGGTTTTTATAAGATTAACTAAAGAAATTTCTGACATTTCAGTGGAAAATTTGTCAAAATATGAAATTCTATTTCCATGAACTCATGAGAATTATTTGATACCCATTACATCAAAATCGTTGCACGAGGTCTTATGCTATACGGTAAAAACTACAAAAACCACTAAACCGCGCCCCTTTACCGCGCGCCACGCTAAATGTTGTGTTCACTTTCAGATTTATTACTTTGATGGGCTGCTTGTTCAATATGCAAAGGCCGATTGATGTGCCATCGAATTTTTTTTCCATTTTTCTCTACACCCAAATGTTAAAAGATTTTGGGAATTGCCCATATGTAATATATTTTTCAGAATACATATTCAATAACGTAGCGTTTAGTAGGCAATTATGTTTTACTGCTTAAATTTTTTCTAAAAACATATTTAACGTGCACTCAAGAACGTGTTCGACTATAAAGAGAGAGCTATACGGTTTTACGAATAAAATTAAAAAATAATTTTTTTCCATGCTTATTTTCTCGCTCTTACAGCTACTTACACACAGTTACTTGTCGGACGTTACACTTTTTTCAACTGTGATTAAATTGGATAATAAAGTAAGTAAGCAAGTTTAGTAAATAAGACACAACTTGAGTATATTGTTTTCTCTTTGTTTTAATTATTTCATTAATATCTCTAGCCAATTCCTTCCATTTTTAATAAAACAAAAAACATTTAAGAAACATTTACTAAAAACAAAAACTTCATTTGTGAATCAGTGCGGAAGAGTTGATCATCATTGTAAATTAATGTATGACTAGATGACTAGATTGAAATGAAATGTACATAACACAGTTAACAATTACAAAAAGAGTATAGTAATCCAATAGTAAGTAGATTAGAAACGATCAATGTTTCATTCAATAAAACAAAAGACAAAACAACAAGCTAGCGTAGGGGCAGCAGCCTAATGTTATTTTAAATATGTGTTTTAACCTCTTTGAGGCCCAATTTCTTCACAGTCCGGTAAAAGTTACCGGTCTGGTAAACTCACAACTCACAAAAAACGTATTTCGAATTAGGCTCCTGTCCATAAATTAGATTTATGCCAAAAATATATAAATATACATAAAAAGAAAAACAAAAACTAGAGAGCAATAAGCCTTTTATCAACAAACATAAAAGATTTATAAAATCTTATTAATTTTGGCGGAGGCTCGAAAAGGTTTTTTCCATCACAAAATTCTTTCATAAAAATTTGGCTTGCAACACTAACAGTTTATAAACCGTTTCCTTTTGCAGATTTAATATTAACAGCTGAAAGTCAACGTCAAAATATCATGTCATCACTGATATATATGGTCTTATTATATCATGAGTCGACCTTCTTATGATGAGTAGTGTTGAGAGTGCTATTCAATTTTTTAGCAGTTTTATGACGACCCAAAATGGCTAGTATTCATATTTTTAAGAAACTTTCCATGACGTAGTTAACACTCTGACGATTACCAGTATCTGAAAAAGCAATACCACCGTGTGTTAAAAAAAAAATGAAAAAAAAAGAAAAAGATACAAAACTGATGACAGATGGGCTTCTGGATGAGCGTGTTTGATATAGCTCTACTACAATGTTGGAACATCATATTAAAAAAAAAAATGTAGCGTTACGCACGCTATTTTAAAAATAGTTTAAAAATCGCTCGAACAATTTTTCTAAGTGATTCTTACGCAGAAGTGACCAAAATATATTTTTTCAATAGAAAATAAGCTTCTCGCTAACGACATTTTTTTTTTTTGTGACTTAATTATAAAAAACGAAAGTCAACCTCTGCATTTCACTTGAGTATGAAAACGTACTTGACGCTCTTTAAAGTTAAATAAATAAATACATATTCACTTTTTTGAAAGTTTTTCTTCAGAATGACATAGAATGGCTTGAAAGGCATATCCTCGGTCTGTCAAATATATTTTTACTCCCACCGTTTCTTGTACAGCCACGGTTTAATAAGTAAAAATGCAAAAAACCACAAAATGGTGCAAAATTAACAAAAATTGAATCTAAATAATAAACAATTTAATCATAAATTGGTTTTTTAAATTTTACAAGAGGCAAAATATAAATGTAATTTTTTAGCTTTTTCTCCGACACATATATTAATACTATATCTAAAGGAATATATATAAAAAACAAGATGTGGTCATATCACCCCATGAAAGGACTTTAGCTGAGCTTCTTGTGATCAATTGTGTTGTGCGTGTTGTAAAAAGTTTGAACAGAAATTAACGAGAACTGGACCTATAAAGCTTTACGCCGACTTCAAACTGCTCATGTTCTCAAGAAGCTTTTCATGGCAGTTTTTACTCTCTGAAGTTTGCTATTGTTTACAGAGAGGTGACGGACGAACACAAAAATTAATTCAATTGAATAAGCATTCTGTGTCAGATGATATGTGAACCTGGGCTCTATTGCATACAAGCAACGCATCTCAACCAGTATGCCACGACCGCCAAAGACGTTTAAGTAATATTTAATTCGTGATTTTTGGTCAGTGGATCCAAATTTAGTTCAAAGTGGATTAATGCGGGCTTGTTCTGCTGTTCCTCAACTAAAAACTATATATAAGATATTTTTGATTTGCACGAGTTGATTTAAGTATTTCTATACCATCTGGTGTATATATTTATTTATTTATTTAGTCTACGGATGATTATTTCTAACAGACTATACAAAAGTGTTTTTAATATCTTAACTAATAAACAATTCAATAACGCAAAAAGATTTAATTTAAAGCGGTGTTCAATTGAATTGAAATCAAGGACCTTCGCATAATTATTACAAAGTAAAATGCATCTATTAAAAGGCTCATTTGCTGCGTAATTTGTTCTATGAGTTCTAGCTTCAAATAGACTATTTGTCCTCAAAGATCTTGGAGGCTCATAAAACGCGAAACGATATCGTTAGCCACTACAATTTATTTTGCCAAAAAGAATATTGTATACGAATAACAGAGAGTACGAGGATCTTCTGTCATTTAAAGATTGCAAACCAAGGAGCTTGCGTCAAGAATTATAGGAACGAAGACCTGTACTGGCGCCTGTAGCCACATAAGTTGTTTCCTGTATTTTAAATGTTTTTATTTTTCAAACCAAATCAGCTCCACTAGTTGTCGAAATCAAATTCACCTCACTAAAATGAAGACTTTTCATTTCCTTTTGGCTACAAAAACTACAAAGATGCTGTTAGCTAAAGAAATAGTGTTCGGATCAAACGCTTAGTTCTTTTCTGATCAGCCGTCGCCAAAGAAGGTCAACTAAAATTTAGTTAAAACACTAAACTAGTGTTAAAAAGAAAACAAAAAAATTTACAGTTTTTCAAAGGCAAGTTTTTAAAATTATTTTAATTTTTCGACAAACTAAAGAGATTTACAAATTAAAATCAAAGTTGTCAACATAAAAGCAGGAAAGAAAAGTGCCAGAGATCTGTTCTTATGTTAATTGTTGGTTTTTGTTTATATAAAATAGTTAAGAGGAAATATTTAATTGCTTTCATAAAGTTTAAAAACTAGCTTAAATATTGAGAAAAATTTAATTATTGGTGCCATCTTCTAATAGGGTAAATTTCAATTTTATCACAAAAATTCAAGTTTTATTATAAAAATGATTTACTTTACATATCCATAAAAATATATGTATATATATTCATAATCTCTAGACTTGGCGCCATAAGAAAGTTAGTGCGAAAGTACAAAAACGCAAAAACTTAAAAGCTTGTACATAAGCGATTCTTTCACAAAATAGGTAAGGGGGACAAAAAGCATATAGGCTAGAAGTTGATCTACAACGGTCATCATGTTAAGCAGCAGCATCTCAACAGCGGTTAAGAATTTCGAGTTTTTTGTGAGGCAACCCGAATTGCGTCAGCGGCTCCATATGGAGCCACAAAATATACTCGTGAAGTTAATATATGTTTTAATCTGTATTATGTGATTTAATTGTACTAAAGACGTCTATTAAATCTAAAAACATTGCTTTTTAAGATCAAGTAATTTTGTGTCTCGAGGTTTTCCACCAGGCTCTTGATAAAAGCCATTAAAAAAAAATCCGCAGGAAATAGCAGTTTTTACAAAACATGACAATGAAAAAGTAATTAAAAAAAATTAAATTTTTTTAAGAATTGCTAAAAACTAAATATAAATTAAAAAATGCCACAATTTATTTTTCATGTATAAGCTGGTACGAGCCCGACCTCAGAAAATTAGATGAGTCATCTTTTTTTCTAAAAAACTTCTCACGCCTTCTATGGTTTAACATCAACGAATTGTTGGTGCCAAAGAATGGAATCGTGAAAAGAAGTAAACAAGGAGCGCAACAAGTCTTTGCAGAATTAATGTAGTCAATTTTTTGAACCTTTGCTTTGTGCTAAGAAGTAGAAAAACATTGCTTTTTAAATTTGAAAGCACACAACTGCAATTCCGCTTTGGTTTTAGCAGAAGGTGTGCTTATAAGATTTTCAAAGTTAATGGACTGCATGAACCACAGAAGATTACTGATGAGTTGGTGTAGCGACCAACGAAACAGCTGTCTAGTCTGCTGGTGGTTGTTCTGTAAAGAACATTGTTGTTGTGGCAACCTGTTGCTTCAAGAAATAACTTGGCATAAAGCTCTAAATGTAAAAATTAAATTTTTTTAAGAATTGCTAAAACCTAAATATAAATTAAAAAAAAATGCCGCAATTTATTTTTCATATAATTTTATTAATTTTTACGCAAACTTCTTAACAATGATATGTATGATATGTATTTAGAATAAAAATAAAGAATATAATTTTCCAAAATAATCTTTTTTGGATATTTTTTTACTTTTTGAGCAAATAATTCAATGTTTTTCTATGCCTTTCCTATAATTTCCCGAAATAAAATATAATATATATAATATTTTTTAACCTTTTCCCGAAATTTTGTCTAGGGCAGCTAAAAAATTAAGAAGTTATAGATAATTATCTGGTAACAGGTTATCTGCAAAACAGATTCAGAGTGAAAAATAAGGTTTTTTTTTTTTCAAATCCGTCAAACTAATAGTCACGTATTTTTTCGAAAGAAAATATGCGTACTAAATTTTATTTATCTGGGATAATTGTTTTGGGAAATATACCAGATTATTTTAGTACCAACTATTGCTTTCTGTAAAGTTTTTATGCAAATGAATTTTTATTGATCTGAAATAATTTTTGCGGAAATATACCAGATTACCCATTTCAGTAGTATGGGAGCTGAGCATATCATTCGTCCGATTTGAAGAACAATTCCGAGATTTTGTGAGAACAATTTCGTTATCATTAAACTCATTCTCGCAAAATCTCATGATTATAAAGAAACTCTTTCTATTTTTGTCCCATCGCTTTACGGGCTCTTCACACTGTGCGGCGTTGATACGAAAGCCCCTGGCCTAAGCCGGAAACGAAAAGCTAACGACAATCCAGAAAATACGTTACTATATGACAGCCAAAATCATTGGCTGATACCACCAGCTATTAGAAGATAACGCGTTGCAGATTGTTGCACATCCCAAAGCAGAACTGAATGTAATGTCCGTTTGTGCATTCCTTGCATCGAAAAATAATAAAAATTATTAAATAATAATAAATAAATAATATCTATAAAATAGGTTTCTTTTCTACTTGGTTTTATTAAAAAATACTAAAATACCCAAAACTTATTCTGTTTTCCTCTATGGAAAGGGAAAACCTCAGTTGTGCCCAGAGCTCCCATATGGGACCACGCTTATCCAAAAAACCAAGAATAGAAAATTGAAAACGATAACATATTTATGCTTTCTAAAGCCAATCTATCTATATATATATAAAAATGGATGTATGTATGTGGGTATTTGGGTATGTGTGTATATCACTTATAGACTTCAAAACCGCCAAACCAATCTTTATGAAATTTTTAGGAATACTGAAGCAACATTCTGAGAGTGTTCCTGTGAAGTTTGGTGTTGATTGGTCAAGGGGTCGCAATTCCTCCCATACAACCCAAATTGGCTCTATCGCCCACAAACAAAAAAAAAAATGCTATATATCAGACGGTTTTAATCGTGTAAAACTAAAATTTGGTAAATTTGTTCAGATAGTTACTTTCGGTGACTGCACAAAAAATGGGCGTGGTCAGACTATATCTACGCCCACATTTCAGAAATCATTTTAATTCCTGAGATGCTCAAGTTTGGATAGTGAATCTTGGTATGCAGGTGCTATAGGTCCAAGTGGCAGTCACTATGTATATATAAATGCTGTCACGCCCACTTCTACCACCCACAAATCAGTAAAAATGCTTTATATCAGACGGCTTTTACCGTAGAAGACTAAGATTTGGTAATTTAGTTCATATGGTCACTGTCGGCAATTGTTACAAAATGGGCGTGGTCACACCATATATACGCCCACTTTTTTGAAATCATGCTTATATTGAGTTGTACACGTTTCGATAGTAACACTAGATATGCAGGTGCTCTAAGTGGCAGTCAATATATATATATAAAATTTGCCTCGCCCACTTGTACCACCCGCAAATAAAAAAAAAAAACCAAATGGCCAATTTCAGTCCTTGAAAGGACTTTCACCAAGCTTCTTATGAACAATTGTCTAGTGCGTGTTGTGGAATGTTTGAACACAAATGATCAAGATCTGGACCTACAAGTTTTATACCGATTCCGAACGGCTTATGTTCTCAAGAAGTTTTTACTCCCCGAGGTTTGCCATTGTCTGCATGGAGATGACGGTCGAACAGAAAAAGTGATTTAATTGAAAAAACTTTCTGTGTCAGATGGAATTCGAACCTGGGTTCTATGGCATACAAGCCATGCACTTCAATCAGTATGCCACTTAATGGTTTAAAATATGCCCTAAAAATCGAGTTTTTTGTAAAAATATTTACTGGTGTGGTAGTTCAAATTTACAAACGGTCAGAAATAATAGTTATGGAAAAGTTTGGACCAGAGATAATGCGGATTTTCATCAATTTTTTAACATTTTTTTATATTTTTTTCACAAAAATTCACATCAAAACTTTTTTTTTTTGTCTTGCCGTGTAACTTTTAGTCAAATAAGTTATCTATTGATGATAAAGTATAGTGTAAAGTGTAGAGTTAAATTGAACGAAATTACCAAAAAAATGTACACATTTTTTACATTTTACAATTTATTTGACTAAAAGAGGTATGGGAAAAAATTTATTTTAATTTTAGTGAAAATAATATGGAAAATGTTAGAACAATCCATAAAAATAGCTTAATCTTTGGTCCAATGGAAAAAATTTAAGATTTTTTGATGCAAAAGAACTTTTTCATTACTCTTATATCTGACCGTTTCTTTTTTTAACTACTATACCAGCCAATATTTTTAGTTGAAATATTTTGGGGATCATCATAACATAAGCCATGAATTATTTTGAAGAACCGGACTGAACAACTTTTTTTTTTAAGGAGCGTGAGGCGACTTAATGTATGTACATATGTTGGTACATGTGTATATCACATAAAGACTCCGAAACAGCTAAGCCAATTTTTATACCAAAGCCTTGAGAGGGTTCCTGTGAAGTCTGGTGCCGATCGTAAAAGGCACCTTAAATACACCTAAAATTACGATATCGAACAGTTTTGAAATTATAGGTTGCACAGCCTCGGAATTTAGTTTTCGACTTCAATTTACATATGCCGTACCACTGATAACATTTTGTGGGCATTGAACGAGGGGCATCAAACATCAATGAAACGCGGTACGAACTTACTATAAAAGCATGGCGTCACTAAACCTATGCCCTCTTTTAAGAGATAAGCTAGTTTACCTCTATGCAAAAGAACCAAACAAATTTATAAAAATAATTGTGAGACAAATACGGTTACAATGCGGCATTCAAGTTAAAATTAAAGTTAAAAATAGAAAAAAGAAATTAATTGCCTTAAAAAAAAATTGAAGAATTGGTTTAAAGGAGTTAGAGAAAAAAATCGAATAAAATTAAAAGTAAAATAGCATTTATTGGTATATCCATTTAAGTGTACATGTAATCATGCAAACTCACCACTAAATGCACATCTAAGCTAACCTTGAATAACCCTAAAAGCTAAAATTAAATTAATGGCTAAACAAATTTTGAATATAATTCTTACATTAAACTAACTAAACAAAATTTTAAACTAAACCTAGAAAAAATAAAGATTTAAGTGAAACAAAACTTTACAAAACAAAAAAAAAAAAAAATATCTGCAAACTCTTAGTTACAATAATAAAAAAAAAAATATGTTTGTGGCCGACACGCACGGTAGAAGTGAAACTTTTACCCAAAAATCTTTTTTCATAACGCCAACTAGTATGTTCAACATGGCGATATCATGGGTCCTTTTGTTTATGGACACTTACTGAAAAGTTGAATATTCACGTGCAGAATTAGATCGCAGTTTTGTTCTACTTTCGTGAAACTGTTGGTTATCAAGAGGATTTAATATTTCAATATTATAACTTATGTAGTGCCCAGACATAATCCTCATAGCAGAGACGACAGATCTAGCTGTTTTTTTTTTTTCTTAATTATATTTTTATTTCTAAAAGAACAAATTTGTCTAAGACCCTGTGTCTTTAATAATGCATTTTCCCCTTTCCGTACTCGCATTGAACCGCCTACAATTCGACTGCAAGTTGTACGTGCAACCATCGCACCATTGCCTCCCTTGCATCAAAACGAACAAAATACGCACAAACCCGTAAAGGAAGCATAGTATACATCTTCCAATTTATTCCATAGGATTGATGACAAACAAAAATGTTTTGTTTATCCAAACTAATCAATAATCGATTATAACTCGGGATTTATTTATATAATTTTTTTTCTAAATTTAAAAAAAAAAAACACAAACTGCCGGTATGATAGAAAATATTTTAAATTTATAAAAAGGCACAAACTTTCAACCGCAATAAGGACCACTAAACCTTCGCTTTGGTGTTAGAAGACCTGGCCTAATGCTACCGAGCGTAATTGCTTTGGATTTTTTTTACCGCGCCTACACAGGTTAAAATGTTGAAGCGATTTTCTTTACAAGACTTGCGTCGTAAAGATAAAGATAAAGATAAAGATAAAGATAAAGATAAAGATAAAGATAAAGATAAAGATAAAGATAAAGATAAAGATAAAGATAAAGATAAAGATAAAGATAAAGATAAAGATAAAGATAAAGATAAAGATAAAGATAAAGATAAAGATAAAGATAAAGATAAAGATAAAGATAAAGATAAAGATAAAGATAAAGATAAAGATAAAGATAAAGATAAAGATAAAGATAAAGATAAAGATAAAGATAAAGATAAAGATAAAGATAAAGATAAAGATAAAGATAAAGATAAAGATAAAGATAAAGATAAAGATAAAGATAAAGATAAAGATAAAGATAAAGATAAAGATAAAGATAAAGATAAAGATAAAGATAAAGATAAAGATAAAGATAAAGATAAAGATAAAGATAAAGATAAAGATAAAGATAAAGATAAAGATAAAGATAAAGATAAAGATAAAGATAAAGATAAAGATAAAGATAAAGATAAAGATAAAGATAAAGATAAAGATAAAGATAAAGATAAAGATAAAGATAAAGATAAAGATAAAGATAAAGATAAAGATAAAGATAAAGATAAAGATAAAGATAAAGATAAAGATAAAGATAAAGATAAAGATAAAGATAAAGATAAAGATAAAGATAAAGATAAAGATAAAGATAAAGATAAAGATAAAGATAAAGATAAAGATAAAGATAAAGATAAAGATAAAGATAAAGATAAAGATAAAGATAAAGATAAAGATAAAGATAAAGATAAAGATAAAGATAAAGATAAAGATAAAGATAAAGATAAAGATAAAGATAAAGATAAAGATAAAGATAAAGATAAAGATAAAGATAAAGATAAAGATAAAGATAAAGATAAAGATAAAGATAAAGATAAAGATAAAGATAAAGATAAAGATAAAGATAAAGATAAAGATAAAGATAAAGATAAAGATAAAGATAAAGATAAAGATAAAGATAAAGATAAAGATAAAGATAAAGATAAAGATAAAGATAAAGATAAAGATAAAGATAAAGATAAAGATAAAGATAAAGATAAAGATAAAGATAAAGATAAAGATAAAGATAAAGATAAAGATAAAGATAAAGATAAAGATAAAGATAAAGATAAAGATAAAGATAAAGATAAAGATAAAGATAAAGATAAAGATAAAGATAAAGATAAAGATAAAGATAAAGATAAAGATAAAGATAAAGATAAAGATAAAGATAAAGATAAAGATAAAGATAAAGATAAAGATAAAGATAAAGATAAAGATAAAGATAAAGATAAAGATAAAGATAAAGATAAAGATAAAGATAAAGATAAAGATAAAGATAAAGATAAAGATAAAGATAAAGATAAAGATAAAGATAAAGATAAAGATAAAGATAAAGATAAAGATAAAGATAAAGATAAAGATAAAGATAAAGATAAAGATAAAGATAAAGATAAAGATAAAGATAAAGATAAAGATAAAGATAAAGATAAAGATAAAGATAAAGATAAAGATAAAGATAAAGATAAAGATAAAGATAAAGATAAAGATAAAGATAAAGATAAAGATAAAGATAAAGATAAAGATAAAGATAAAGATAAAGATAAAGATAAAGATAAAGATAAAGATAAAGATAAAGATAAAGATAAAGATAAAGATAAAGATAAAGATAAAGATAAAGATAAAGATAAAGATAAAGATAAAGATAAAGATAAAGATAAAGATAAAGATAAAGATAAAGATAAAGATAAAGATAAAGATAAAGATAAAGATAAAGATAAAGATAAAGATAAAGATAAAGATAAAGATAAAGATAAAGATAAAGATAAAGATAAAGATAAAGATAAAGATAAAGATAAAGATAAAGATAAAGATAAAGATAAAGATAAAGATAAAGATAAAGATAAAGATAAAGATAAAGATAAAGATAAAGATAAAGATAAAGATAAAGATAAAGATAAAGATAAAGATAAAGATAAAGATAAAGATAAAGATAAAGATAAAGATAAAGATAAAGATAAAGATAAAGATAAAGATAAAGATAAAGATAAAGATAAAGATAAAGATAAAGATAAAGATAAAGATAAAGATAAAGATAAAGATAAAGATAAAGATAAAGATAAAGATAAAGATAAAGATAAAGATAAAGATAAAGATAAAGATAAAGATAAAGATAAAGATAAAGATAAAGATAAAGATAAAGATAAAGATAAAGATAAAGATAAAGATAAAGATAAAGATAAAGATAAAGATAAAGATAAAGATAAAGATAAAGATAAAGATAAAGATAAAGATAAAGATAAAGATAAAGATAAAGATAAAGATAAAGATAAAGATAAAGATAAAGATAAAGATAAAGATAAAGATAAAGATAAAGATAAAGATAAAGATAAAGATAAAGATAAAGATAAAGATAAAGATAAAGATAAAGATAAAGATAAAGATAAAGATAAAGATAAAGATAAAGATAAAGATAAAGATAAAGATAAAGATAAAGATAAAGATAAAGATAAAGATAAAGATAAAGATAAAGATAAAGATAAAGATAAAGATAAAGATAAAGATAAAGATAAAGATAAAGATAAAGATAAAGATAAAGATAAAGATAAAGATAAAGATAAAGATAAAGATAAAGATAAAGATAAAGATAAAGATAAAGATAAAGATAAAGATAAAGATAAAGATAAAGATAAAGATAAAGATAAAGATAAAGATAAAGATAAAGATAAAGATAAAGATAAAGATAAAGATAAAGATAAAGATAAAGATAAAGATAAAGATAAAGATAAAGATAAAGATAAAGATAAAGATAAAGATAAAGATAAAGATAAAGATAAAGATAAAGATAAAGATAAAGATAAAGATAAAGATAAAGATAAAGATAAAGATAAAGATAAAGATAAAGATAAAGATAAAGATAAAGATAAAGATAAAGATAAAGATAAAGATAAAGATAAAGATAAAGATAAAGATAAAGATAAAGATAAAGATAAAGATAAAGATAAAGATAAAGATAAAGATAAAGATAAAGATAAAGATAAAGATAAAGATAAAGATAAAGATAAAGATAAAGATAAAGATAAAGATAAAGATAAAGATAAAGATAAAGATAAAGATAAAGATAAAGATAAAGATAAAGATAAAGATAAAGATAAAGATAAAGATAAAGATAAAGATAAAGATAAAGATAAAGATAAAGATAAAGATAAAGATAAAGATAAAGATAAAGATAAAGATAAAGATAAAGATAAAGATAAAGATAAAGATAAAGATAAAGATAAAGATAAAGATAAAGATAAAGATAAAGATAAAGATAAAGATAAAGATAAAGATAAAGATAAAGATAAAGATAAAGATAAAGATAAAGATAAAGATAAAGATAAAGATAAAGATAAAGATAAAGATAAAGATAAAGATAAAGATAAAGATAAAGATAAAGATAAAGATAAAGATAAAGATAAAGATAAAGATAAAGATAAAGATAAAGATAAAGATAAAGATAAAGATAAAGATAAAGATAAAGATAAAGATAAAGATAAAGATAAAGATAAAGATAAAGATAAAGATAAAGATAAAGATAAAGATAAAGATAAAGATAAAGATAAAGATAAAGATAAAGATAAAGATAAAGATAAAGATAAAGATAAAGATAAAGATAAAGATAAAGATAAAGATAAAGATAAAGATAAAGATAAAGATAAAGATAAAGATAAAGATAAAGATAAAGATAAAGATAAAGATAAAGATAAAGATAAAGATAAAGATAAAGATAAAGATAAAGATAAAGATAAAGATAAAGATAAAGATAAAGATAAAGATAAAGATAAAGATAAAGATAAAGATAAAGATAAAGATAAAGATAAAGATAAAGATAAAGATAAAGATAAAGATAAAGATAAAGATAAAGATAAAGATAAAGATAAAGATAAAGATAAAGATAAAGATAAAGATAAAGATAAAGATAAAGATAAAGATAAAGATAAAGATAAAGATAAAGATAAAGATAAAGATAAAGATAAAGATAAAGATAAAGATAAAGATAAAGATAAAGATAAAGATAAAGATAAAGATAAAGATAAAGATAAAGATAAAGTCAGTCTACTGTCAGCTTCTGAGTTAATCGGTCATTCGTTTCTCAGTATGTCTCAACTTAGATCTCGGTGTGCGATTTGTAACAAATCGACGGCTAAAGTTGCAGCTCTTTGCTGCAATGTTTGCAAAAGTATTAACCACAAATCTTGTGCTAATATTGATGACAATCAATTTGACTGCATTAATAATCATCCTAATATTGTGTATAAGTGTTTGAACTGTTTAAATAATTCGGCTAATTTTATGGATGTTTTAAAAAAGTTAGTTGATGATGTGAGTGTTATTAAGGCCTTTTTAGGCGTTGAAAAAGCTCAATATGCTCTTAACAAAAACAATATCGTTTTGCCGAACATTGAGTCGTTAACCTCTAGCTCTATTGCTTGCCTAAATGCACACACTGTTGGCAATGTTGTTGTTCCTGATGCTGCTGATGGCAAATTTGTTGTTCCTGCTGCTGCTGTTTCGTCTATTCTGCCTGCAAATTCACCTGCTACGTGCTCATCAGCATCTCCAGCTTCGTTTTCTTCATTGCCTGTTTCTGAATGTTTTGGAGATACGCTCTCTCAACCGGTTTTGAGTGATGTTGATTTGCCTACTGCTAAGTCTACTGTGGCTGCTGTTTCAATCTCGTCGTCTGCGTTGTTGCTGCCCACTGCTGTTAAGCCAGCCTCATCGATTGCTTTATCTCAATCATGCTCTGATGAAAATGCATCTCTAGCT
This sequence comes from Coremacera marginata, assembly GCA_914767935.1. Classification (NCBI taxonomy): domain Eukaryota; kingdom Metazoa; phylum Arthropoda; class Insecta; order Diptera; family Sciomyzidae; genus Coremacera; species Coremacera marginata. The sequence goes on along the minus strand of OU612044.1, from coordinate 58,585,943 downwards.
CAAGCTTTGTTGTCTCCATCGCGTGCTGCCGTAAGTTATGCTGATGTGCTCTCTAAACCTGTTTTGAGTGATGTTGAGCTGCCTACTGCTATGTCTACTGCTTCTGCTGCCTCAATCCCATCGTCTGCGATGTTGTTGCCCGCTAATGCTAAACATGTGTCTTCGATTGTTTTATCTCAATCATTCTCGGATGATAATGTTGATATGATTGAAGCTAAGAATAAATCTACAAATTTTAAACGCAAGGTTGTTGTTGGTTTAAACACAAACTGCAATCTTGAAGTTGCTGACAAGAAACGATGGTTGCATCTATCTTCGTTTAAGCCATCGGTTACTGAAGAAAATATTATTGATCACGTTATGTCGCATGCCTATCTTAAAAGATCTCAAATTGCGTGCTATAAGCTAGTTAAAAAAGATGCTCCAATAAAGACCTTAAAAAGAATAAACTTTAAAATAGGTATTTCATCAACTGAATATAACAAAGTATTCAATGCATCGCTTTGGCCCATAAATGTTAAAGTACGACCTTTTTTAAAAGAGTTTTTTCAAAAGGAGGGAGACCCACACCAAGTAGCTTAGATTCAATTGAAAGTTGTCATAATGATAATCTGCGCTTAAAAATTTTTTATCACAATGTCTCTGGCTTGCGAACTAAATCGTCAACTATTTTTGCTGCTTCGTCTCAGTGTGAATTCGATGTGATTGTCTTAACTGAAACTTGGCTAAATGATGATTTCTATGACAATGAATTTTTTGATCAAAATCAATATCAGGTCTTTCGGAAAGATCGCGATGCTGTTAAAACCGGTTGCCAACGTGGCGGAGGTGTCCTGATTGCTGCCAAACGTACGTTGCAAGTCACATTAATCCCTCTGGATATCGCTGATTCACTTTTGGACCAGCTTTGCGTCAGAATTAATGGTATCTTGGATGCTCTTTATGTATGTGTTTCATACATTCCTCCTGCTAGCTCATTTGATTTATATAAATCCCATCTGGATAACATTCGCTTTTTGGAAGCCAAGCTTCTTGGTGATAATCAGCTATGTGTTCTTGGAGATTTTAATTTAAGTAAAGTGACTTGGTCTTTTATTAACACTGATATAGGTCTTAACCCCTCAAATGTTAATAGTGATCTTGAAGTTTTTGTCATTGATAGCTTTTTTGATTTAGGTCTTATTCAAATCAATAGTTGTTTTAATAAATTAAATAAAATTCTTGATTTAGTCTACATTAGCAACAATATTAATTTTAGCATATGTGAATCAGTGTTTCCAATATCTGTATCCAATATTCATCATACTGCACTTTCCATTAAGTTAGGTTTTTACTCATTTTTAACACAGAAATCTAATAATTTTGAATTTAACTTTAAAAATTGTGATTTTGACCTTGTAAATAGCATGATTTGTGACATAAATTGGGACTGTGAGCTTAATGCAAAAAATATTCTAGATGCTTTTAATTTTTTTAAAAAGAAATTGCAAAATATTTGCCTGCACTGTATTCCGCGCATTATAAGGAAATCTTTCAAACTTCCCTGGTATACGCCTGGGTTAATTAAGTTAAAAAATCGCAGAAATAAATTTTATAAGAATTATCTTGCCACTCAAAGCATTGATTTTTTTCATAAATATCGTCATTTTATGAGAGAATTTAATTTTCTAAATAATTATCTATATAAGCAATATATTCTGAGAGTTGAGACAAATATTATATCAAACCCTAAAGCATTTTGGAGTTACATAAATTCTAAAAGGAAAACATCTAATATTCCTAATTCTATGTTTTATATGAATAAAAATTCTAATTCTGGCCAAGAAACTGTAAATCTTTTTGCTGAATATTTTCAGAATAATTTTGAACCAATTACTGACTACGCTGGGGAATATGATGGTGAATTTTTTCATTCCATTGATTTGGGAGCCTTAACTCTAACTGATCTGGACGTTTTGGATGGTATACGTAATCTGAAACATTCCATGAAGTCAGATATTGATGGGTTTTCCGCTGTTCTTTTTAAAAATTGCTGCCTATCCCTCGTCAATCCGCTTAAATTAATTTTCAATAAATCCCTTGATGCGGGTTTATTTTTATCTGATTGGAAGATTTCATCGATTACACCAATTTTCAAATCTGGCAACAAAAATAATATTGCTAACTATAGGCCTATTTCAAAACTTTCTACATCGTCCAAGCTCTTTGAATATATCGTCAAACAGAAATTATTTTTTGCAGTGAAAAGTTTAATTTCACCGTTTCAACATGGCTTTGTTCCATGTCGCTCGACGGTAACAAACCTGGCTTGCTTTACAGAATATTGCATTTCAGCTTTTGTCTCAGGCTGTCAAGTTGATACAGCTTACACAGATTTTTCTAAAGCGTTCGACAAAGTTTCTCATTCTTTATTGACTAATAAATTGGCGAAACTCGGTCTCCATTCTAAAGTTCTTAAGTGGTTAAGCTCTTATTTGATTAATAGAAAAAGTTTTGTAAAAATTGAAAATTTCAGCTCCCCTGCGTTTATAGCGACATCTGGTGTTCCGCAAGGAAGTATTTTGGGGCCGTTGTTATTTATATTATTCATCAATGATATAACAAATGTTGTCTTGCACTCTAAATGTTTACTTTTTGCAGATGATCTCAAAATCTTTCTAAAAATTAACAATATGTCGGATTCAGTCTTACTGCAGTCTGACATTAATTCTGTTTATATTTGGTGCGTTAAAACCGACTATGTCTTAATATTGATAAGTGTGTTTATGCCACGTACTCTAAGTCAAGTAGCCCCAGACCCACCTCTTACGCATTGTCTAACCTTCCGCTAATTTTTGTTAAGGAAGTTAAGGATTTAGGCGTAATGTTCGATGCCAAATTTTCATTTATAGGCCACTTGGATTACATCATTCCCAAAGCCTATGCTTTATTAGCTTTTCTTCGGCGAAATAGCTCAAATATCTTAGATGCCTACACTTTAAAAGCAATCTATACTTCTTTAGTTCGGTCAAAGTTAGAATACGCTTCTCTCATTTGGAGTCCTTTTTACGATACACATATCAAACGTCTTGAACGCGTACAAAAGAAATTCATTCGTTTTGCCCTTAGAGATCTTCATTTTGAGGATCCTATTCCTTCTTATAATGCGCGTTGTTTACTGATACATTTAAAATCTCTTCAAAATCGACGTACAATTGCATCACTTTTATTCATCTCGGATCTTAT